>OX388349.1:31308558-32800875 GCA_947579665.1 Sympetrum striolatum
GCAGCTAGACTCCGCAAGGGGTCCAAATGAAGAAAGGTGGAACTCGTGGAGACAATGGGGTTTCCTTTAACCCCAAGGCTAACCAAGGAGATCACACAATTTTTGCGGGAACGCTTAGGAAACGAAAACGTTTTAAGAAGAAGAAATTCCAACACTCAATTCAATAGCAAACCTTCTACTAATAGCACTTTGCACGCAGTGTCGTGGAGCTCCTCTATTGCTTCCCTTCAAACAAGTTTCTTTTTCCTAGAAACTGAACCCTTGCTTTCACCTGGATTTCCCAGTCTATTCATATGGTTCTTACTAAAGACATCCCTTCTCTTGAACCTCGAAATTGGGAGAATTTCTAGGACGAAAATAACGAAGGGTTTTGGAATGGCAAAATAAAGAAACAATTTTATCAAGATTTAAATATAAGATAAATATCTAAGATACAACATTTATGAATGAGTTAAGTTTTCATTTCTTTTTACGATTATATTCATATCGACGATCAATTTTCATACGAGTTCAGTCTTGATTTATTGATGAAAAAACACAATTGTTCTCGCCCAATGTAGCCGTTGTATCATTGTGATTATTGTCTTCCTAGCATTAACCTATAAATTGCAATAGGTGAGGAAGTAATATTGTTTATTTTCTTTTATCAACAAATTTCTTTATTTTACAAAGTTATTGATAACGTTGTCGATAGAGCATTACTAAAGTTCGTTTACTTGTAGCCCTCAAAAGATACTTTATATTTTCTTCTAATGCTCCGTTAATGCTCATAATTGTCCTTCGTTTATTTAAAAATGTTTCGTAAACCTTAGGTTTCAATATATTTTTTTCCGTTCAATTCTATTCATATTTCAATCAGTGCCAAAAGTATAACTTTTTGACAGTGGTGTATGCAGTAGATATTTGAAATGACTGTAATTTGTCAATGAAACACTCAAAATAAGAGTTATTAATACTTAAAAATAAAATTTGTGTAATATTTTGTACTGTTTAAAAATTTCAGTGAGCATATCTTTCCTAGCCATTCACTACGCAACTCTGCTTACGAGCGACTGATTCCAATTCTGTATCAAAGTAATTAAATCTTTCAGGAATTTGTCTATAATATCCTCGAGAGAAGAGAATTGAAAACTCATAACACATTTGCAATGGTATTTTGTTCGTGAAATACTCCTCAGTGCGTATACATCATTTTAAGTCGTGCACTGCGTAGCGGCGACTACGAGCGACGGATCACATTTCTGGATCAAAGTAATTAAATATTTGAGGAATTTGTCTAAAATATCCTCGAAATAAGAGAATTGAATACTCATAACACATTTGGCATGTTATTTTTTTCTTGAAAAACTCAAAACCGATGTCGGTCAGCAGACAGTACAATGTAGTTGGTTTAAAATTTGGTAAATCATTGTCCATATTCACGGAGTTTAATATGGCTTTTAAAGTTGGAGGAACGTTTCGAACAAACATATTATGCACTTTTCTTCTCACTCCTGATCTTACGAAATCATCGTAAATTGCACATCTCGCATTCTTGTACGGCCGTGTAATTTTCTTAGTTTTTGACGGAGTCACTAACGCGCCTTGAGATGCTTCTTTCCGTACTCTATAAATTGTCGACTGTGAGCATCCAGTCGCTTCCGCGGCCTTTTTACTTGCATCGGAAACACTGAGGGACTTACGGAGGTAGGTGAAGACGTTTAATACTATTTGCCGTTCACGGCTTCTCAACTTCTCCCCTTTTCGCCTTCTCTTCACTTCGGACATGGTGATCGCACGAAGTTAAAAACGACTCACTTGAAGAGAAACTCTACAGCTCTGTTCGACTTCTTATAATAACTACGCACGGCTTCTATACTCTTGGAAATCCAAAGGCAAACTAAATACAAACCGTCACCCCTTATATTCCGAGCATCAACATTGAAGAGTTCCAACGGTTTCCCAGATGTTTTATGACTTGACCAGCCATAGCGGTTTTATGTACCCTGAGTGCATCGGTGTTGTTAATCTTAAGAAGGGATAGGCGTACCATTCCTTCAGTAGCAGGAATTATACCTCAGTTTTAAAGAGAAAGTTGTACGTTGTTTTTCTGTGCTCTTTATTTTGCGAAGACTTTCATTAGGAGAACCCGAACTCTAATTTTGTTGAAATCGGCGCGATATAAAAAGATGTTTCTTCCGACTGAGAACTTGACTGTGGTTGAATTAATAAAATATTTCAATGTCCTTAAAAAAAATTTACCGGCCTATTTTAATATGTATGTAAGCGTTTGCGTAGCGGATATCCATGTTCGCCAAATTTCGAGAAAATCCCAGAAGTCGGAAAATTAATAAACCAGCAACAAATATCGGCTACAACGTCGTCAGTAAGGGTTTCTAGAATTATTGGAACTTTTTTTTCTTATAAAGAATGAGGAATCTTTCCGATTTTCCGAGGATTTGTGCTTTCTTCCCTCACGCTTACAACAGCTGAGCTGAGCTGAGCAGTCATTCACGGCGGAACTTTGGCGCGCGGCAAAAACAACAAACTGAAAAATTAATAAATCCCTCTGTAATCAAGATAACGTCTTCATTTCTTCACCAAAAATATCTTTATGCTTTTCTTAAAATTTCGTACGCAGCATATATGGAGGTATTTCATACGGTACGAGATTTAGCTGGCGACCGCTTTTAGGAATGCATAATTCGAAAATTTCGGTTCAAATGATCTTATTCGTGTTATAGAAACATTAAAAAAAGATAAAATATAAATTAAATAATACTGTTACGGGAAGTAATGCATGAAAAATTTACTGTACAAATTTTATGACGAATGTATGAACGCATCGTTCACAACAGCGTGATAAAGATAAAATCGGAAAATGGTCTCTCCACGCGGAAATACAAGAAAATAATTTTTATAAATTTTATTTTAAAACATATGGATAAATAAATTGCAGGATTCGACGTATCGTTTATTTTTACAGCAGGAATGATTTTTTTAATCAGCAAATTAAGCTTTTGCTGCATTTGGCAACACCGAGCCATGCGCCTTACGGGGAAATACACGGGAAAGGAAGCTCCACAAGACCCTGTACTTTCAACTAAATGTGGAGAGGTCTATACTACACTCCTCATCTTGCTTAGTAAACCTCATTCCCCTCTAGAAGCCCTTCGTAACTAATTTTAGAGGGGGTTAGATATCAACTAGAAATTGGGATGAACTATTTAAAGACGGATATTTCGAAAAATAGCTCGGCATGGTCCGTTCATGATATCATTGCGGTACAGATAACACGAGAGATATCCGCTGAGGCGCATCGGCCGAGGAGAAAACATCGAAAGGAGCGCGACACGCCGAGGGAGACCTTTTATTGGTGCAACGGCCTGACCTGATTAGGTGCAACGGCAAAAGACAGGCTCAACAAACGAAGACGCGAATAAAGAAAGACTCAGAATAGGAGAGATATCGTAATAGTTGGTAAGTTATCGTGAAAGAGTACCTAGACATTTCACCACTCACCGATGGGGGTATTACAGTATAGATATGGATGCATCCATATCTATACCGTAATACGTTTAGGAAAATAGAGTCAAGGTGCTTGCACCCCCTGCCACACGCCGAAAGGCGGCTTGCAGGGTTCTTACATAGACATAGACATACCCCCATCGGTGAGTGGTAGAAGTTGTATACGCCAAGCGAAAGACGTATTTCTTTATAAAAGCATAAAATCTTCACTATGGAGTAGGTGATGTTTTCCTTGTTCAAATGTCATCATAGACGAAGTTGAAATCGACCTATGTCAATAAATTCGCGATTCGCGCCTTTTTTGACCCAGTTTCGGTTATTTTTAATGTTAATCTATATATATATATATTGCATTTCTTACTCCAAGGTAATCCTCTATTAGGATATGTTATGATAAAAATTGTCAAAATATTCCCGTAATTTTTGGGATGGTTAAATAAATACGAGATTATTTTAGCTTGCGGTCGGTAAACGAAGGCACGACGAAACGGTGTGAGACGTGGAAAATCTCTGCATATGAAGTTCCATTGTAGTCAACAGTTATATAATCAAAAGATAAACACACAAACACTTACCCATTCCCAAAATGGACCAATTAAATACCCTGGACGACCTCTAAAGCTTATTCGATAAGATTCTGGAGCGACGCGACTCGGCCTGAAAAACCCGACTTGTGGAAGTTTTAATTTGTGATTTTAATAAATTATTTTGTACTAATACACATAATAAGGCCGGTCTTCCTTTGGAAGCGACTATGAGCGACCGAGCGACCGGCGTATTCGGGCGACGTCAGTTCGGGCGACCTACAGGCGATAGGGGTCTTCCACTGCAAGCGACCACCCGCTTCTCGGTCGCTGTAACGGTATTCTAGCTCCAGTGCTTGATTTCGGGACGATTTCCGCAACGACAAATATTAATTCGCATTAAAAAAATCGCTGAGTTGTAGATATCGTTGATGATACCATTTGAAAACTTTTTTCGAGAGCTTTGTAACAAGACCAATTTTACACTTTTACGTCCACCAATAACTGAAAGAATGTTGTTTTATAATATCGATAACAACGTTTTATCTAACAACAAGAAGACACTGACAATTTTTATTTTAGTTTATAATATGTTTCTTAATGTCATCTAAAGGTTTTATTATGATTGAAGTGATACTTTATGAGAAAAAGCACAAAGTAAGCAATCCGTGAAAGAGAGCGAAAAAACAGGCAAATTTTTCGTCCATCCTTCAATTAGTAACAAAAGCAATAGTAATAAAAATGTTTGGACCATGTAGAACAACGCAAAATAAAACACGCAAAATTTTGGTGTAATTAGTTTTCCAGTGGGATCTCTACTTTAGTTTTTATTCAACTCCAAGCTCGGGTATCCATAATAGAAAATCCGAGTATTGTATAGTAAACTAGCAGAAGCGCCCGATGATTCTCAACAAGGTGAAACTAGAGGTTTAAACGCAATAATTTCATAGCAATTTAAAATAGTAGGCAACGTCACGTGTATTATTTTTATTTACGTAAGTGAAATATAATCGAAGTAATCGAATAGGAAATTGGATTAGCTGAAAATGCACCCCCTGCTATACGCCAACAGATACTCTGTAGAATACATATAATGCAGGTATACTCAGCAAAATGAAAATCAAGTATTTCCTGTAATTTGGTCCATCGGAGACCATTTTCAACATGGTAGGTCATACAGTTGCTTAAATCTTTGGTTAGGAATTTCTCAATTTTCTCCGAGTTGTGAGAGGGAGAACAATGATAGGAAAGAGTGCAGCAGAACATCAGAGATACTTCGGGGTGGGAAATTCCACCTCGGCCTTCGTTAATCACCTCATGGACGAGGAGGATTTTAGCCCTTCGCAGCTAGACTCCGCAAGGGGTCCAAATGAAGAAAGGTGGAACTCGTGGAGACAATGGGGTTTCCTTTAACCCCAAGGCTAACCAAGGAGATCACACAATTTTTGCGGGAACGCTTAGGAAACGAAAACGTTTTAAGAAGAAGAAATTCCAACACTCAATTCAATAGCAAACCTTCTACTAATAGCACTTTGCACGCAGTGTCGTGGAGCTCCTCTATTGCTTCCCTTCAAACAAGTTTCTTTTTCCTAGAAACTGAACCCTTGCTTTCACCTGGATTTCCCAGTCTATTCATATGGTTCTTACTAAAGACATCCCTTCTCTTGAACCTCGAAATTGGGAGAATTTCTAGGACGAAAATAACGAAGGGTTTTGGAATGGCAAAATAAAGAAACAATTTTATCAAGATTTAAATATAAGATAAATATCTAAGATACAACATTTATGAATGAGTTAAGTTTTCATTTCTTTTTACGATTATATTCATATCGACGATCAATTTTCATACGAGTTCAGTCTTGATTTATTGATGAAAAAACACAATTGTTCTCGCCCAATGTAGCCGTTGTATCATTGTGATTATTGTCTTCCTAGCATTAACCTATAAATTGCAATAGGTGAGGAAGTAATATTGTTTATTTTCTTTTATCAACAAATTTCTTTATTTTACAAAGTTATTGATAACGTTGTCGATAGAGCATTACTAAAGTTCGTTTACTTGTAGCCCTCAAAAGATACTTTATATTTACTTCTAATGCTCCGTTAACCGTTACGCTCGAATCAAGTCGCCCATAGTCGCCTGCAGTGGACGACGCTCCGTTACTTTCCGTGTATTGGGATTAGTCGCCCGTATACGGCCGTATACGCGTCGCTCGTAGTCGCTTCCAAAGGAAGACCGGCCTAAAACGTTTTTTATTATTCTTTAAATAGATTTTTACCGATAAAAGTCTCTAAATCGGAAAATTAAGAGGTCCAGAAAGACCCGACCCCTGCCGTTTACGTTAATTTAATCATTAATTCGGTCCTAATATTAAGATACTCTGAAAAGGGTAATCACAAGCAAGTTTTACTAGAGTAATACGCCACCTCTTGGTCGAGAGTTTAGATTGTAGCTTATGGAGCCTTCGTCGGCATATAAGTGGAGACATAAGAGTTTACGTCAGTCAGAAGTTGTAAGCAGAAGCTTCTAGAAAAATTATCTGAAAATGTATTTTTTGCCGAGAAGAATAAAATCAATACGATTCTTCTAAGATACATCACCCGGTCAACGACGAAAAACGTTGTAACGAATTGGTGGTAGGTTCAATTAATGACATCGCACACCATTAATATGTCCAGCGTTCGCCTTCGGCGGAAATGGTCCTGGGTTCCGTTCCTTTCGTGTCCCATATGCTTTAAACTACTCCATCAGTCGAGGCAAATACTTCATAATCCTCGTCTTTGCCGTACTTCAACGGATTGAGAGGAATCCCTTTGCTGGCAGAAAGACCGGAAAGTAATGTCTGCGTGTACTTTATCAAAGGCGCTGCACCGGAGATGATCTCATCGTTACCATAGAATCCATTTTGGCGGTAAAATGAACCAATGATCATCCACATTAATTTGCACGTTTTCCTTTTGGATATGCAACCACGCCCTACAAACATTTTTGGCGGGAAAATCATCCAATAAGGTTCTTAGAGATAAGCAGCAACCTACGGATTTGCAGATCATATAACGTAATTTGCGTATTACGAGAGATCATTGTTGCTTTGATCTCCGGGTGGACTAGACGTGTTTTGGTCATAGTCAAAACATAGCAAATTGTTCTCATGGCCAAGTTAACAATTTTGTTTTGTTTTATCACCTTAATTTTCATCATTATGCTCGCCTCAGGAGGTATAAAAGAGAGCATAATGGATGAAAAGCATTCTACAGCTTTCCAAACTAATATGGAAATCGTAGAATACCATATGCTAACTGAGGATGGAACGTTGCAGCGGAAATGGGAGTCGAAGATAGAAATACGAAGTGGTTCACCAATTGATCACAAGGATTTGGAGATAGTCAAAGACTATTATTCCATCCTTTCTCGAAATTTTGCCAACACATCAACTTATACTACCAATGGTATAAGAAGTGTACCTCTCCAGGGAATATTCTACCAGTTCTTACCAATACTTATAAATTTTCTGTCAGATATGATAATCACAATTTTCAGACGCTGGATGTCACAAAATTAAAACAGGTAAGCCTACGATTGCTTTAAATTAACCTTTAGTTGATCAAATAGCTTCTGGGGATAGGGAAATAGTTTAAAATCGAAATTTAATGAGTAAACTAATTCACTCATTTGCTATAAAGAGAGAACGTCTTTTATTTTTTATTCACTTGGAATAAATATCAGTTTAGGGAAAGAAAATCGTATAATTCAATAAGAAAAAGAAAAGTATATAATACCGTCAGTATTTAACAATAAGATATCCGTTTTTGAAACCCTTATTTCATAAACCCTACTAGGATTTCTGATGATTTTTATAAAAATTCATTGTCATTTATATATTTTGAAATTTTTAACTTTTGTTGATTCATTTCTTTTTCAGAATCATCGCCTGCTGGAGAGTGCATCCCAACTCCGCAATATAAATCTGAAATCATCGGGTATGTTGCGGAGTTGAAGGAATAAGATGAAAGGTAAGTTCTTCTTAAAGAAGAGACAGTTTCTATGAATGTACACTGAAGCGAAAGAATTATTTCATTATATTATTTAGTTTATATTTATACTAGTGTATTTCCCAGTCAAATTGATGGAATTGAAATTAAATTTAGTTACTAAAAATATAAATAATACGGATAAGATATTGGATTTTTCCTTGGAAATATGTTAATTGAACCCATTAAGCGCGTAAAGTAAGTTTTTTTGATTTCACTCGAGATGTAAAATATCCATGAAAAAATCAAACTCTGAAATTTGGTAATTTTTTAATCTCTACTTCTGAATCTGGTAGTCGTGCATCTATTTTCAGCATTTTTGGCTCATGGTGTACTTTTAATAACGCTTAATTTGCATGTTTTCCTTTTGGCAACCACGCCCTTCAAACATTAATCAAGAAATATTTCATTTCATACTTGACTTATCCTTACAAACGGGCTCGTAGATTGTTACGGATATTCTTTAAATTCTCTGGAACCTCTTTTCTTTAGACTATCACGGATTATTTGTAATTGAATTTTATTGATGTTTTGGTATGGCCCATTTTATTGATATTTTGGATTAAGTATATGCAGCCCGCTTCCATATTTCTAGAACGACGCATCTAAGGGGGCTTGCTGTATAATGGAAATATATTTGCATCTCTTCCCTTAAGGAACTCGGTGCATTTTGAAGAAATGAATGATGATTTGTGAATGATTCTTAAGAAAATCAACTTCCGAGAACATCGTTGGATGTTTTATGGAGAATTCATAGTGCTAACAATGTTGTTGGGCCAACAGGTAGGTTACACAAAGTATCCCTGCTTCCTATGCTTGGGGATGGTCAAGTGATAGACCTCCATTGTACCGACAGGCCACTTATTTATGACAAAAATATGTCATAAATATATCCTTAGTTTCATCTGTAAAGGTTTTATCAAGACATCTTCATTCAAAATTAGGGCTTATGAAGCAGTTTATTAAATCTCTGGCTAAAGATGGGGAATGCTTCGGTTAACTGTGTTCCAAGTTCCCAAAACTATCAGAAGTAAAGTTAGAAAGAGTTTTTACTAGCCCCAATATACTAAAACTGTTAGAAACAATGGGAAAAAAGAAAAGGAAGTATGGGATTCTTTTAAAAATGTAGTGCACAGGTTTTTGGGGAATACTAAAGACCCTCTCTACAAAACCATAGTATAATGCATGCTGGCGACATATGACGCTCAAGGATGCAAAATGAGCTTGAAAGTTCATTTCCTACCTTCTCATATTGACTGTTTTCCTGAAAACTTAGGAGCCTACAGTGAAGAGCAGAGTGGAAGCATTCTCCAGGATGCCCATGATTTTGAGAGACGATACCAAGGAAGATGCGACATGAACATGCTGGTTGATTACTCTCAGATGCATGCTCAGCCGGGAAACATTAGATGGAAAATGAAATCATCTTTGGAATGGTTTTGTAGAAAAGAAGAAAGAATAAACATGTTATGTTAGATTCAATTTGTTAGATTATTTATTATTAATTAGATTAGTTTTTTTTTGTTTTTTTTAATTATAAGAAGAATTATGCATTGTTAATTGCAATGAAATATTGATAGGTTCATCATTTTTATCCTTTTTTATGTTAACTCCCCATTTTTTGCAAAAATACTAAATGTGATGGAGGGAAATAGAGATCAGTTTTGGATTCAGCACCCTAAGATACATGAAGTTTACTTGTAATATTACATGAAGCTGCAGGAAAATATTTTTGCAGGCCTATGTTATCAATGGATATAAGAGATTGGACTTCTAACAGCCAATCAATCCACATAGTTGACAGCATGTTTGTGGAATAAGTGCTCCAATAAATCATCCCAAGGTAGTTTAGTGCATACCCTGAGGCAAGGGTGTCGCCAGCCACTGGGCTAGGGAGGGGCAAGCTGCCTGATTGAGGGTACATAATGAAGGTAAAATAACTGCAGGTTATGGCAATAAAACAAATACTTCACTGCAAGAAAAATTTTACAAACAGTAATATGCTATAAGAGATATAATGAACATAAAATATGATTTCAATTGAAGCACAACCTCCTCGGTTTTCTCGCAAATTTATCCACCACTTTATTATTGAAATCTGACAAGTTCCCCGCGATAATTTTTTGGTGAACACTCATCATCGCCAGGCCATTCAGTCGAGTTTCCACCATGGTACTTCGGAGCCAGGTTTTTATACGTCTTAGGCTGCTGAAGGACCGTTCTACGGTACAGGTGGTGCACGGTAAAGCGATTAATATTTTTAGAGCTCTAGCGATTTCCGGAAAGAAAGGCTTCGTGCCTTGTAATTGTAACTGATTACAAATTTGACAGAGTAATTGTAATTGAGCCCAATTACAATTTTTCAGTACTTTTCCCATCACTGGTGTTTACACGTTCCAACCCTTGACTTTGTTATGGGTCTAGATTATTTTCAAATACGCTCGTGCCTAAAAATTGTTTCTCCAACACCTCTCGAACCAAAATACGAACGGGTCTCCAGGGGGGGGGTAGCTGTCCCCTCTGACAACGCCCTTGCCCTGAGGTCCAATATATCAGTCTGCAGGCAGTAAAAACATTAAAAAGGCCAACACATGTGGAATAAAGGACCATACTTCTAAAATTGAGCCCCTCTGAGATATTGCATGGGCAAACACTCCATAATTGGACAGTTGAGCAGTGAAACACCTTAACATAATTGATTTTGTGCCATATGGTGGGAATGTGACAATGACCCGAGGATAACCTTGATGAACAAGTGGTTGTTTTTAATGTTAGGTTTTCTACTAGAATAGGGTTGAATTACTGGAAATAGCTTGATAAATAGAGCTCTTTTGGTAATGTGTATATAATTCTTAATGTCTAAAATATTATCTTATGTACTTATAGCATGTATACTGTAAATTAATTGTACAGCCTATGGGAAGTTTTTGGAGAGGTTTCCCTCCCATCTTTGGGCAAATGCCAGGCTTAAAATCATATTTATGTTCCCCTTAAACGTTGCCACCCGGCCAGAAGGCCAACCTGCAATGTAAACTTAAATAATAAGGAGGTTAAAGGGAGATGTTCCAAGAATATTCCCTCTCTACAAGGACAAATTCCAGGCAGATTACAATTTTTCATCCTAAATTCACGTATTCCATGTATTAACTTGGTTTTCACTGACAATATAATTTGAGAAATCAACCAGCTAATATTATGAGATTGTTTTGCAATAAAAAAAGTTTGAACTGAGTCATGAGAGTTTTTTTTTACGATGTGACCCTTTCCAAACCTTAAATACATTTGCTTATCACTTATATCTTAGCTATGAAAATTCTCCAGCACAGGAAAATGGGATTGTGTGATTATACACTCTATTTCTGCTAAAGAAAGTAATTGAGAGTATTATGCAAAGAAGGAAACAGAGGGAAAGTCAAAGGCAGTAGTTGTTAGATGGCATAAAGGGTGGGGTAAACTACTAAGAAGGAAAAGGAGAAGTCATTGGATAGGGATTCTAAATGCACATGAAACTACCAAAGGGTAGAACACTCATGATAGCATACCATTAACTTAAAGAAATGTTACATGGAGCAGACATTGAAACACATCATTAACGAATTAATTATCCATTAAATCAAAGACTAAGAAAATTAAGAACATTTAGATGACTGAGATCTAAGGAAGAGTGATTTCAAAACTGTAAAATCATTATAAATTCAAAACTGGATACAGAATTTTATTGAATACTATTTTATTTCTATGATAAAAGGGAACACAGTGTAGCATTTACTTTCAACAGCATACCTTAGACTTTCCTACTCATCATTCACAAAAGACTGAACAAAAGCTACAGTTATTTAGTTGAACAGCATAATGGTGGAAAAACAGCTTTCCTGAAATTCTTGGAATAAAGAATGTTTGATTGTGGAAGAACAATATCCGCAGAAAAAACTTGAACATGAAATTTAACTTAGGATGAGGAAACGTGCATTTTAAACCCAGGGTTAAACAAGGAGTGAAAAATTGTGACATGTCTGGGACTCGAACCCAGGTCTCCCACTTTCAGGGCAGGCGTTCTAATCACTAAAGCAGTTTATTAGGAGTGGAATAGGGGTGGCATGGCAGTTTAGTGGTTAGAACACCTGCCCGGAAAGTAACCTGGGCTTGAGTCCCAGTCCTGTCACAATTTTTCACTCCTTGTTTAACATTATCCCCATTTATTAACTATAAAATTCTGGAAACTTCCATATTGGATTCATGTAGATTGAAGCATAAATGCAAAGCATCAAAACGAATCAACTTCTTTTTATTTCCAGTGATTGCTGAGCCAGGGTTATTTTGCTAGCGTGCACAGATGCATATGAACTGTCAATTTTGTCCACTAATTTAGGATGTAAAAATCATTTTGTGGAAAGTAAACATCTAATTACTTCATTAAAAAAATGAAATTCCACCAGATTTCACTTAGTACTTTTAATTTAATTCTCAGGGTTTATAAACTTACTCTCGTACTATTTTCAGCATGTCTAAATACTGTGCATGGAATGATGGGAAGAAGATGAAATAATAGGACCCTGGATCCGTCCCTGCATGCATATAATGTTTACTTCTCATTTTGCTTATAAGTTTCTCATTTACTGAAATCGATTTTTAGTTTCCAAAATTTTTATTTTTTTTAGACCATGTCATCTGTTTGATAAAATGTTCATAGTTAAAAATCAGCTATTTATAACTTTTTTGCTATGTATACCAATATGAAGAAACGAAATGGCCGTATTTTTTTCAGAACTAATTATAATTCACCTTCCAAAATTGTTTATTTTCACTACAATTACTTACAAAATAATTTAAAACGCTTAAGATGGAAAAAATATATGTATTCATTTTTGTCTAATTTAATTTCTAAGGATATTTTGGATTACATGGAGAAGTAAAATAAATTAATGTTTTCCAAAATCACAACAAATAATTCCAGGGCGATTTAAGTAAATTTCGAGCCCAGGTGGGGCTAGGACCTAGGTCAAAATTTTTACCCCATGTTACTGTATACCGCCAGGGGGGACCCATGCAAAATGCTCAAACAGTCTTCTGCACACAATATGCATGGATATGGGAAGTTCTTTGATTAAGAGAGATGATTTATATCTGAAACATGGTGTGAGGGGAAAAATTGATTATATAATAAATATGTTATATAAATACAACACTCATTCCATCCTATGCCATATGTAACTATATGGATATTCTACCATGTACTGGATTATTTGTGTTAAACGACAGATCTTAAGTATATTTTTATGTGTGACAGATCTAATTTATGATATATGATCTTATGCACTTATAATATGCATAGTATAGTGTAATTGTACAGCCTAAGGGAGGTTTTTGGAAGGGTACCCTCCCATTTTTGTGTGAATGCCACGCTTACAATCATATTTTATGTTCCCCTTAAACGTTACCACCTGGTGGGATAGGATATAAAAAAATTATTAAATTGGAAGTAAATGTAATTTTACTGAAGAATCCTAACAGGAATTTAAACCGAGGTTTCGACACTGCTACAAAAAGTAGGCTACAGCCAATAGAGGCGATAAAAAGACTAAGATAAAATAGATTATAAAAAGATATAAAATCCATCTTATTCTTTTGAGGAAATGAACAAATTATGTAACATCTGAAAAAATGTATCTCTCATCCCTATAGCTAACTTCTAAATACAGAGTTACCTTAAATACGTATCAAGAAAGATTATAGAAAAATTTAATAATAGTAATCTGTAGGTAATAAGTGTATACAGCTATTAAAAATAAATTTTATAATCAATATGCTGTTGTATTAGGCTATCTCATAGTCGACAAAAAAATAATTGAAATGTAATTATTATCGATTAAGAATGGATTAATCTTTGCAAATTTTTACTAGAGAAGTAGATGAATAGAAAATTTATGATTCTCCAGTAGAGCAAGCTAAATAAAAAAAGAATACTGGAATGCTAAATGAAAGTTATTAGTGCATTAAAATTTGTGAATACATTCTTATCTCTTTTGATTGTCTTTAGTAAGCAGAAGTATTGGTACATTGAGTGAATAATCACTCCTAAAAATGGCATATACAAAGTTCTCATAACATTCTGGAAATACTAGTAAACTGACATTTTAAAGTAAAGGTGTCTACAATATTAGCACATTCTCAGTAAGTCAACAAATTACTTTATTGAGAAAGTGGCAATATCAGAAAACAACATCAATTCATGATCAACAAAATATTAAAATAACAAGGAATCAATTTCCTTATTGTATAAAAGTAACAAGTACAGAAATTTATAAATAAGAAAGCTTATATTCCACACAGCTGATGTGTATACAATAACAATGCAAAACATAATAAGAAACAGCACCAGCCAGTCACACAGATATATATTATTGGCTCATACATCAACAAACAATAAAGACCTAGATAGATCTTCTATTAAATTACAATCATTTATACATTCCAACAAATAAATGCAAAGAAAAGATTCAAGATCATGTTTGCCAATTGGAAGTGATGGAACATTTAAAAACAGAATACGAAAAGAAAATGAACACTCTTTAAAGGCACATTAAGGTACCATAAAAAATAAATCTTTGTCACATGATTTTTAAATGTTGCATCTTCTCTTCGAATATTTATAAGTATATAACGTCATAATAGAAATCGTTCATAGCAGTTGGGTAGAATGAGATTACAGTCATTGGGCAGTAATGAGTTTTTGTACAAATGCAGGATGTGGTAAGCAAACAGTTCTCTATTATTTCTTTTTCTTGGCAGACATAATTTTCTTTTTCTTCATTTTCTCCATTTGTTCCTTTTTGATATCCTCGAGATCTTCTAAAAGTCCTGCAAATTAAATAAATTAAAGTGAATAAAATTTTTCCAATACATACTATGTAACTTATTAGAAAACAATACAAGAAGATATTTACTTCAGTTAACAAAAATTACTATCATCACTTACATGAATATATTAAGTATGTATACATATAATAGCAACAGCTGAAAGGGGGCACTGATGCATAAGCAAGGTTAAAAAGGGCTTTTCTAAAGTTAAGGTATACTTCCTGAAAAGGATGCTCTATATCCTGTGATTCAAGCATTTGTTATTACAATAAACGAATTGTCAGCTTTACGTATAAGAGTGTTTATTAATCATCCCAACATTAACAACGTGCAGTTAAATTTTACTTTTTCAGAGGAAAAAGATACTTGAAAGTTATGGGACAAAATAGGGAAAACTTTAAAGAGATGTATAACAAAAAGGAGTAGGGCAAAGGAAATTTTGTTGTGTGTTTAATGCTTGAGTTACCAAATGCAACTACCTGTATTTTTATTTTTTGTAAGGTCTCCCTTCGGTCATCATCATAAGTGTTCTACCTTTCGGTAGGTTGGGCACAATCAAAAATCCCTATTAATAGCCATCTCCTTCATATCCTTATATTTAACCCCACCCCTTATTTCATCCAACATCTTCTGTCTTTGTCTTCCCCTCTGCCTTTTCCCCTGAATCCTACCCTCCATTACAACTTTTATCAATCCCTCTCCCCTCAATATTTGGCCCACCCATTTCTTCTGACGATGCTTAATCACGTCAATTAAAGCCCTCTCCTCCCCAACCATCTCTAACACCTACATGTTTGTTTTCCTATCAACCCAACTAACTTTTTCCATTCTACGCCACACCCAGATCTCGAAGGCCTCCAATCGCTTTACTTCTTCCTTTCTCAAGGTCCATGTTTCTCACCCATAGAGCAACACGCTCCAGACCAGGGATTTCACCAATCTTTTCCTGATTCCTTTATCAAGACCTTTGGGCATTAATTCCCTTCGCTTCATAAAGGCTTCCTTCACTAAGGCTATTCTTTTACGAACCTCATCTTTACATCTTCTGTCCCAAGAGAGAGTACTTCCCAAATAAGAAAATTTATCTACCTGCTCTAGTTTTTCCCCATCCTCCCTAATGGTTAACTTAGCTTTCTTTCCTTTAGTGAACCTCAAAACTTTAGTTTTACTTACATTAATTTTCATACCAAACTTCCTTGCTTTATCGTTAAGAGCATTTACTAAAGTTTGCAAACCCTTTACGGAATCACAGACAATAGCTTTATCTTCAGCATACCTTACAGACTTCACTACTTTCCCACCAACCTTTACTCCCTTGTCTATTTCTTCCCAGGCTTCTTGCACCATTTTCTCTGCATATATATTAAAAAGCGTTGGTGACATAGGACACCCTTGTCTTACCCCCCTACCCAATTCAGCCCAATCCGATTCCCCATCAGCTATCCTTACGCAGGCTGTTTGATTCAGATTCAAATTTTGAATTAAACGTCTATCTTTCCAGTCTAACCCATATTTCTTTAATATCCCCATCAGTTTTGGCCACTGGACTCTATCAAAAGCCTTTTCAAAATCTATAAAACATACACATAAGTCCCTCTTAAATTCCAGGCTTCGTTCCGCAAGTACTCTCTTCACCCCAATTGCATCCCTCGTTCCTTTTCCTCTGTGAATTCTGCGCCCATGGTCAGTGTTGACTCTTTTCCATTTTATTTAACATTTCTACAGTTACCCATGGTTTTCTAATTTTAGTTTGTTTAACCCTCCCAACAGTTTTTTGAGCACAGTCCTTCACACAAATTTTAAGCTTTTCCCATTTCTTGTTAGTAGTTAGTTCCCTCCCCTTACTATCAAGAGCCTTGCTGACCGACTCTTGAAATTCTTTAAACTTCCCACCCCTTAGAGCTTCTAAATTCCATTTGGGTGTACGTTTTGGTCTAATGATCTTTTTGAACTTAAGCTCGGTTTTCATCATGACCAGGTTATGATCCGAGTCGACATCAGCACCAGGAAAACTTCACGAGTTTTTAACATTATTTCTAAACCTCTTTCTTACCAAAATGTAATCAATTTGGTACCTATCTGTATCCCCAGGCTTTTTCCATGCGTACCTTCGTCTGTTGTGGTGCTGAAAGAGTGTTTTTGTGATGCAGAGATTATTTCTTTTGCAAAAGTCGATCAGTTTCTGTCCTCTGTCGTTCCTTTTCCCTAAACCGAATTCTCCCACCTCTTCCCCATCTTTGCCTTGCCCGACTACCGCGTTTCAGTCTCCCATAACAACAAGATTCTTATTGCCCCTAACCCTTCCCATAACCTCCTCTATTTGTTCATAGACCATATCTACATCATCCTCACTGTAATCACTAGTGGGCAAGTACTGAACTATAACCGTGTTTACTGGTTCAGACTTTACTTCTACCGACATAACCCAATCGCTTATTAGCTCGGTGGCTATCACGGATTCTCCCGCTTTCTTATCCAACACTACAGCTACTCCCCTCTGGCTAGTATTTCCCCCACTGAAAATGACTCGAACATCATCGCTCCAGAAGTCTCCCTCGTCTTTCCACCGCACTTTGCATAACCCTAGTACATTTATGTTGGACCTCTTCATTTTTAACTTTACGTTTTCCAATTTCCCTCTCCTGAGCATTGCCCTAACATTCCATGTCCCCACCCTCGTTTCCATCTTCTCTCTTCTTTTGTTGTCGTTCCTTGTGTAAGGGTTTCGTGGAATGACGACCGAGATGGCCTTACTACCATCACTGCTGGGCATGACACTCATCCTAGAAGGCTGAGTCCCTTTGCCAGTACCAATATTATTGTGTTTGTGCATCATAACATGGGATATGTAGTCGAGGTAGTCTCCCGTCGCCTTCCTCAACGGTGTTTTTTACCTAGACACCAACACTCATTATGGCCGCCCCACTGGGGAACAGAAGCCTTTGCAGCCGCCTCACTGAGGTACAGACACTGTGTGGACTACCTTTCGTCTGGCCCCTACCTATTGATCTTTTTGGCATGGGTGACCCTACCAGGAACTATGTTCCAGCCAGTCTAGCTCTTTAGGTCATAGGAACACGCAAGCCCTTCCACCGCAACAAGGTTGTAGTCCAGGGGAGGGATCCCTTCGGTCAATTTGTGTCTTTTTTCTACTCATATTGTTAGTTTCAAACATTTAATTACACATTCCTCATATACAATCAAAAAAGAACCATAAATGTGATGTCAAAAAAATGAAGCGACAAAATGTCCATTTATTTCCGTTAATCTCATTTTTTAAATTGACTTTTTATTGTTTTCTTGAAAGTTGAATATCTAATTTTTCTCGAGTTTGGTGAGTCACAACTACCTATGGTATTTAACAATGTACATATTTACTTTACGTGGGGAATCTTTGGGCAGCTAAGCTAAAAATATGCATATAATTACTAGTAAAAATATGCAAAAATGTAAAATGTTGATAAAAAGTGAAGACACTATAGGATATATCAAACAATGAGGAAGTAAGAAGTGATGTCCTAGGTGCCACTAAAAATTTTAATATTCTGAAGAAAAGTACATTTTTTGTTATAAAGTTATTAAATAATATGGATTCAGGGTTAACCTTGTGGTAATTATTAATGTAATAGACTTTCATGTTTTAAAATATGTTATAAAAATTGCTCTGGAATGAATGAGATAACATAGAGAAGAAAGTATCAGGAACGTTAACAATGATTTGCCTATTCATCCTAACAATTGGGAAATGGTATTACCTTTAATTTCATCTACGCCTTTAGCTAAAATGGGTTCTTACTATAGAGAAAACAAAACCTGTAAACCCACAATGAAACTGTATATTCTATCTCACAACAAATCTACTACAAGTGAACTAGTTTATATTCAAAATGTCACAGTTCTTGTCTGCTCACCTATGATACTTTGGTCATAGTAAACATTTTAGCTAAAGCCTATCATATCAATTCACAATAATTATAATGATAAACAAGTTTAATTTCTTATAATAAGTAGGCAGCATGTAATATATAAAGAAGTTTGACAGTCATACCTTAGAATTTTTGCTTCATGTAGTAGATTTCAAAGCATTTTATGCTTAATTCTGACTGTTAAAAACTTCTTTCTCACTGTCACTTTAAGAATTCAAATCACACAGTTCCAAATCGCTGGAAAGTCATTCCTCGAATAATTCTTCCTTTACGATAAAATGTGTTCTTCTAATTGTTGATACCACCGTGGCTAAAAGTTGAAATTTTGTGCTAGCTCAAATCCAGAAATATATCTGGTAAAATACTAAAACAGATAATAATGAAAATTGAAAAAATATCAAAAATGCTGTACGATCAAAAGTATAATAGTCTGCCTCCCACAAGACTTGAGTATTCTCCTCTACTATGTAGGTAACTGCCAGCAATGAAACAAGTTTTGGAGATCCCTCTCTACATTGAGGGAGCAAGCGAGAGAGATCAGTATTCAACAAGTCGCAATAAACGTTTGCCTCAATGTTTATTTGTTGTCGTAATGGGTAGAAATTCCAATATATGTCCATAGATTTTAAGTTTATTCAATAAATTGTATACATGCCAAAAATATATAAAATAGCCATATGCAAAAAGAACGACTCTTCCTTAATGAGATAGTATGTATGTAAATAAAAGTATGCCACAAAAATATCACGTATCTAGATGAAGAAGAAATAATCATGTCAGATATAATAGTATTGTAGATTGAACAGTTTAGACTAGACGTAATGGTACATCTGATGGTGTTTAAGGGTTTGTACAAAGAGGTAACTTATACAATAGAATTCTAAAAACCAAGATAGAAAACACATGATAATAAACAAGCCAGGCATCATAAATTACAATATAAACCAAAACAACAGTAATAGGTTTTTTAAAGAGGGCCAAAATTCACAGAATAAACAGCAGAATAATCTGCATAAGAGGCTGTGGATAGATAAACTTCTGTATAAAGAGAGATTGGATTGGAATATGGCTGTTAATGAATTGGAGGTTTAAAATCCACAAAAGCTGTCTTTGTTGTCGTTCCTCCTCTTACTTCCCGGTAGTCAGAATGCGGCATTCCTACTTGCCTTCTCAGATTACCAGGAAGTAAGAGGATGAAGGCCGACAAAGACAGCTTTTGGAGATTTTAAACCAGTAATAATAAAATTCTGTGTTTCCAAGAAAATATTGATGGTTATAATTACTCAGTGAGGAAGAAAAATATTTTTTAAACTAAATTAACTTAAATCATGAAATGAAAATAATACCCTGATTTCTTCCCTGAATAACTTCCAAAATCTTCCAAAAAATATCAGTGATAAGAGTAATGAAATCTGCGATAACTAAATTCCACAACCAAAAAACTAAACAAAACCTTACCTAATTTGGTGCTAACAAACTCCTCCTTCATTTGCTGAGCAAAAGATGATTCCATGCACTCATCGTCATCTTCCTCCTCATAATCCCGACCTCTATACCTGCAAAGAGAGGGGTTAAATTGAATATGAAGAATACCTTATTCACATTGATAGAGAAAAGTTAATATTATCATTAGTTTTTAGACTTACCTTGATTTATCATAACCAAAGATTTCCTTGATGTATTTAGAATAATCCTCTCCTTCTTCAGGCCCATCATCAATGAAGTCATCAAGCTCTGAATCATATTCATCATCACTTTCAATGCGCCCTAAAAATAAAAACAATATCAAATTCAAACTCATTTTCTGAGAAGACAATGATAGAATCTTACTATGGTATTTATAACATTCTTTGACCCATGTACTATAAAACACTTCTTAAGGCATACTTGAGGCAATATGCAATCAGCATTTATTATGTGAAGCATGAAAATTAAATACAGGAAAAATGCATGAATGTGAAGCATTTAGCTCAAATTTCGTGAGCATGGAGATGAATCACGGATTTCTTATTGCTTACTTTATAAAAAGAAAACATTTATATATATGTTAAATTTTTGTAAAATAAAAACACATGTGAAGAAATGAATATAATTTGCAAAGACTAAATATGCCTCAATTTATTTTAAAGATATGAAAACGGTTTATTAATCTAACTCTTTTATTATGAAAACAGGTCATAACATACTTTTGGCCACAATCGTATTTTGTGATGAAATTTGTTTTATATGGTATCTAGGTAAAATAGACTTGCCAAAATTTAGTTTCAGGAAGCAATAATTGTGGTAAGTTGTGAGAGTTTGTGTACAAGTGTAAAGCAGGCAGTATCACCTATTTACCCCTCAGTGGTAAAGGGTTAAATTTTATGTTCGGCGTGTAAGTCTACCCCTGGTTTTTGAGAAATTTTTTTAGGCTTCAAAGGTTGACTTACACACCAGCATATAGGGTATATCAAATTTAATTCCTTCTAAAGAAGATCTCAATCACCATTTACTCAATCAAAATTAAGTTTATGTAGAATAAAATACATTATGTAAAAATTCTAGTCTGTGTTTTACATCTTGATATTATAAAACTTAATTAAGAATTTCAAAGGTGTCAAGGAAATGGCTGTGAATTGGACAGCTTGGGAGCTATAAATAAAAATCTTTGAATTATGAACCAATGATAATGTAATTCCATAAAGTTAAGGTTGCACCCATCAACTATTAAATTATGTTTGTTGAAATCATATCTCCTTTTACAGTAAGGTATTAACAACAACAATCTCACAAGACCATTTCCTAACTGGAAAAATCCGACTACTAATCCGGAATTCAAATCCAGGAGCAAGGGGTTGGAGTGACACTGTCCGAACATGCTAACCACTCGGCCACCACGGCCGGTTATTACTTTTAAATAATAAATGTGATGATACTCACGTTTGGCTGGTGGTCTCTTTCCTTGAGGATACATTGGTCTGCCATGGGCATCTCTGCCAGCAAATGGCCTTCTCTCACCCATTGAAGGAGGTCTTCTGTCACCCATTCTTGGAGGCCTTCTGTCACCCATTGCCGGAGGCCGTCTGTCTGCCATTGATGGAGGCCGTCTGTCAGCCATTGCTGGTGGTCTTCTGTCAGCCATTGCTGGTGGCCTTCTATCAGCCGCTGCTGGAGGTCTCCTGTCACCTACTGGTCCCCTTTCAGTCATTGTAGAAGGCTTCTTTTCTACCACTGGAGGCCTCCTATCATCCACTTGCGGTTTTTTATTTACACCTGAAGGCTCTGGTCTTCTCTCAGGAGGACCACTCTTCATCTTGTTGGCCACTCCAGAAGCTGCAGGGCCAGAAGGTCTGCTAGGAACTCCTTTTGGCAGTGACGTTTCAGTGGAAGGAGCCATGCTCTTACTTTTCTCAGGAGGTCTCATCTTCGGATCCTTCTTAACCATCTGGCTAGAGCCTGGATGGCTCTTTTGAGGAAGACTTTGATTACTAGAGCTAGTCAAGCGATCCCTAAGCATGTCACCTGCAGCTGGAGGGGCAGACTTTTTCAACACATTTTGTGTGGGTTTTGTGCTGGCACTACTTTGAGGAGGTCTGTTTGGTTTTGGGGTTGGAGAGGTTCCAGGTTTCAGAGATTTCTGTGGCTCCCTGGAAGCTGGTGAGGGTCTAGGCTCCTCTTTGGCAGCTGGTCTCTGAGACGGATTAGACATCCTCCTCTCGTCCTTCACCACTGGTCTTGATGACTGACTGCTCGTAGGCCTTTCCTCCCTCACCGCAGTCTTTGAAAGCTGAGAGCTATGCCTTTGCTCTTCTTTTATCACAGGTCGCGAGGTATGATTTGCAGACTGCTTCCTATCCTCCAAGTCTAATTTATCTCTCCTATCTTTTGATGAAGGCACACTTTGAATTGGCTTCCTTTCAGTCTCGTATGTTTTGGTGCTGGGATGCATGCTGTTCCGTTTCACCTCTGAGGGCATCCTCTCTTGTTCTCGAGACGAGGACGGAGGCCTTGCATTTCCTGGCCTTCCACCCTCTGCCATCCTCTGTCTGTTGGAGATTCCTTCCCTAGAATCAGTCTGTTGAGGTGCACTACTTCTCCTTGCCTCACTATCACTTCCACTAACCCCTACATCACCAAGGAATTACATGATAAAGGTGAAACATCCTATTGCAATGAAACAGAGGTTTTGGTTGTTTCTTTATGCTTAATGCTTTTCTAAGATGAAGAAGAGATGGTAAGTTTCAAGAGAGGTAAGTAAAAAAAATGATAAAGAAGACAGAGCACTGCATGCTTTACAACAGATTTCTAATCATCAAGAATTAGAGAAATTGGATATTTCACTGAGCCTGAATCATAGTATTTTTAAGATAAACACATAAGAGTGAATTATCAGATTTGAACATTATGTGACTTATGAACTTTGAGATGAACAAATATTGATGACTAAATTTTTAAAATCTTCAGAGTAACTAATCAAGAACTACTATCTTTGAAAAGCCAAAACAATAAAAGGCTATTTACTTAAATATATCAAACAATATAATTTCAAATAGCTCCAAGAGCATCATATCTTAACATTGAATGTAATTAGATAGCCTTGAAAAGCTTAAAGTTATTTCAACTGACACAAAAATCAAGAGTCTATTTTGTATCAATAACATTAGACAAAATCAGACCACAATATAGTTTATTCAACAGCTAGAGCATTATTTTAAACAAATGAATCAAGAAGTGTACAGTAAATACAATTGTGATTCCAATTATTAATTTCAAGTTTCATACTAATATCATAAACTAAACACAAAAGATTACAATGTATAGACAGAGATAGACAGAGCGACATTTGGAGCAGAAGGCATGCAAGCAATGCTCCAGCACAAGAAACTATTTAAATTCTATCCTCAATATAACCAAACTACTATTTCCAGTCACCAGCATTCACAGAAACATTGTCTTTGAGAGAGAATTTTATATAACTTTGCATCGTATTAACCTGTTATAAAAATCAGTCTTAAATTATACCTCCAAAGCCATTTGAACAAGGTTCATAGATCTGGAGATGATAACACTATCTTAAGATCAGCCCCTTAAGCTAAAAATATTTGTTATGATTACTACAGAAATGTATGCTAATGTTTAGGTAAGCAAGCACAACTAATAACAAACTACTAATGAGGGAAAAGCATATAACGGCTGGATAAAATTCTCTTAAATTTAAGTTTCAGCACAGAACCAAATGATGGTTTTTATTGCTCTTTCATGGTGGAAATGCTATCGGTTAATTAGCACAATTTAAACTAATTTTAGCATATCTAAGTAAAAAAATTGCAACAAGTTGATTTTAAAATATTCCAATTAATTTTACTATTTATTGCAATGAGCATTTAAAAATTGGTGTTACAAGTATACACATATCTATACATGACTAGAAAGGCAAGGAGCAGTCCTATCTTTGCACTAGCATTATGCAATATGAGGGAGTAACGAGGCTCTTTCTACCTAACATTTTAATGAATGCTTTAGTTCGTAAAAGAAAATTTAAATACCATGCTGAAAAAGTATGGAAATCATAGGAAGAGTGATAATAAGAGAAAACTTGAGCAAGCAAATACTAAGCTTAGTCTTACATTAAATTAGTAAATTTGAGAAATATTATTGGTTAAGGCTAAGGAATTTTAAACTTTAAAGCATTCCCAAACTACCCCAATTTTGTTTCATGCAAAAATATTTCAACCCTAATGTTCTTACACTCTTCATTTTTATATAATTATTTTTATTTATAATTATATAAAATAACCATCAAGAGGTTATAATACTTTAGTTGCAACAAAAAATATGGCTCAAACAACTTTGATATTGCTAGATGGAAAATTCATTAAATATTTTCTATTCAACCATATAGACTGTAACAAGACATATTGCAATTTATGCCCTGATTTTAAAGTGTTAGACGGTGAAAAGCTATGCCTATTTGTATTTTTCAATAAAATAAATAATATTTCCACAATAGTGAGTAGAAAATTGTTTTGTTGGTACTACATAATAAAAATAAGTGTTATTAGTATATATCAATTTACTTATATTTATCATAAATTATGGTGCACTATGTGATTTAATTAGATTAATACAATGCTGAGGACAAAATATAAACCAGGAAATTTATAAGAAATGCATATTACTGATTGTGCCCAAATATTTACCTGATTGGAAACTGAAAGTTTAGAAAAATCAATAGAGAATTTTGAAGTACCCAGAAAAATGATTTACATAAATCACTTTAGGAGCTAAAGTATTAACACTGGTCACCCAAGTACCAATATACATAAATGTATACAAAAAATGACAAGATTTATTGAAACAGGATTAAAATGAAACTAGAATCAAAACTTAAACATAATAAATATTTAAATTAATGATTACAACCAAGAAGTATTACAGTAATGAAACACCAATCAATATTAT
Organism: Sympetrum striolatum; assembly: GCA_947579665.1. NCBI lineage: Eukaryota > Metazoa > Arthropoda > Insecta > Odonata > Libellulidae > Sympetrum > Sympetrum striolatum. The sequence continues at coordinate 31,333,847 of OX388349.1, forward strand.
TACAACTAAATTGGATTTCATGTTGATAATGTAGCTGTAATTTAAGTTTTTGTTCATATGATTTGGTAAAACTTTTACATGATGACTGAGATTAGAAATAGTTATATGAAAGATGGTACTAAAACGTCTCAATTTCACCTAATTAAATCCTTTAATAATTATTATAATAAAATATCCCTGATTTATGAGTAGCTTTTCCCCTGAATCATTAAAATTAATCAGAATAATAAAATTATAAAAATACTACACAAAAATATTCTGACACCTGTGCAACTCACTTCTGTTTTCATAATGACTTTTGTGTGCAAAGCTCATTGATAAAGTCAACGTTTTTGAACAATAAACAAACTACATAAATCAAGGACTTTTAAAATTGAAATCGACTAAATTTATTCTCTCAATGCTAAAATAACAACAATAAAAAAGTTTCGATAATATGTAGATATCAACAATCAGTATGCAAAGAAGATACAGGAATAGTGTGCTGATGCATGCTGATTAGTTTGCAAAATGGAGTGACTGTTATTTTCTCTAAGAAATACATTTCACATCACCCTACACAGATCCTACCTAGTCCACACCAAATCCCAGACATAACAGAAAAACTATAAATAAGCTAAAGTTAGCGATGAAGAATACACTATATCAGAAATTGTAAACAACCCAGTTTTCTCCATAAAGTCACAAGCTGATTCACGATAATAGAAAAAGTGTTATTCTTATGTTATTTTATAAACATAAGGGGTTCAGACTTGAACAGAAAATAAATTCACTGTTTGCTCAGAAACTTAACAGTTGGAAGTATTTCTGGTATGAATTAGAATAAAACTAGCAGACGACTAATTCCATCAATGCAGTTGGAAAAAATTATGGACTTTCCGATTCATATCCATATAAAATGTAACAGAAAATTAAAAAAAATTGTTATTTTTTAACTGTTAGAAGTTAACCTAAAATACATTATTCTCATGTCTGGCATTCTTTCAATCAATACTGAAAAAAATTCAAATAATTTTAACCAGCTTTATATTTTTATAAAAATTAAGCTTCAACAAGCAAATTTCTACTGTGAGCAACACACAGGCCAATCTATTTTTAATCATGGCCTGCATGATGGCAGACAGACACACTGCCATTGACATTCTCAGCAACTGCAGTTTTACTTTACTTTTTAATTCCTCTTTCAGTAAGTGTCTTAATGAGAAAACTGGATTGCTTTTTCTGACAATGATACTGTCAACACAATTTAACGATGTCTTTTAGCCTTACTATTTTGATCAGGATTTGCCTTGGCTCCATTCAATTTTGGGATGCGAGGTATTGCTGGAGTCTTGAAGGCAGAATTGCTCCTTGATTCATCGTTATTCACTTGTGGTTCTGAGGTTCTAGGTTGAGATTTCTCTTTTGATTTAGCAGCAGCTGCAGCTCTGTAATAATAAAATAGTTATGGAGACTTGATGCTTCCCTGGTGAATAGCTTGTATAAACTATTCTCAGGCTAACACTCAAGTAGGTTGAGGTGATCATGAAGTCGTTTCAATGGCCATCTCTGCCATCTTCTTCAGGGCGTTGAGTAGATATACTGAATGGTTTGGTGATAAATTATATTTTATACAGGACCAAAATTTATCACTGGTCACCTCAACCTACTTGGTGTTAATCTGAGGAAAGTTTAGAAAACAAAATAGTTGCTTCATAGTAATGTCACATCAAAGAGCATTAAATAATTAAAAAGAGAAAATATTCTATAAGGGACTAAGAGAAAAATTAACAAAGCATAATATTAGAATCTACTATTCTGGCCTCCACTTTGTGGTAGGAGTGCTTTTTTTTCCTCCATTCTTTATTTAGAAACAAATGGTAAAACATTTTCAGATGTAAAAGTACAAGATTTGATTGAACGAAGTACGAAGGCTCTGTAAAGGAAACAGGAAGTGGATAAAAATGTGCCAATAGAGTTGCTGCACAAAATGATTTGATATGAACAAACCTTTTAGCCCACACAATTGTAAACAGAGTCCTAGTTCATACAATGAAAAAAAATACAATGTTTTCTTTAACATAGTAAGTATGTCAAGCATTGAATTAAGCAAATATGAATGTTAGTACACTGAAATAAAAAATGTATGCAAAAATATTATTTCATAAATTTTTTATAATATTAAATGCATTATAGGACAAAACAGAAAAAATGCTTGCTCAGACAAATTCTAATGATAAAGTTAAAGGGTTATTGGTAAACTATAAAATTAAATTAATTAATTTTTAATTCAACAAAGATGATAAGGTACTGGAAATAAATATTAATTCTTCCGCCATTGTCATGAAAATTTGTAATCAGTATGCTGGTATTTTCTTTTTTGCTCATGTCAATACAGACTGAATTTGTTTAAACTCAAGAATTTTGTTACTTAACAACTCTATCATATTAAAACAAATACATTTGAAAATTAGTCAGATATTGTTAAATGCAAAATATTTTAAAAAAAGGTTACGTAATTAAGATACTAACAAATTATTATCAGAATTGTCATTCCATTTAAAATTACATTTAAATAAAATCTATATGTTAAAGTACTATAATGGCAATGATTTGCTATCAATCTATTTAAACACCAAAAGTGTAACTTGGAAATTTCTAATTTATTAAATTAGAAATAAAAAAATGAAACAAATGTAAAATATACAAAAAAAAGGAAAACTAAGAACAAATTAAAGGAAACAGTAAAACAGTTAAGCCGAAACAATGAAATGAACATTTATGGGAACAGAAGGAAAATTTTAAAAGTGTGTACATATTTTTGTGCAACTCACTTAGCCATCTCCTCTCTTCTTTGTCGATACTGTTTTTCACGCAGATATTCTTCTTTCTGTTTCTTGGTCATTGGCCTATCCTCCTCTTCCGATTTGGTTTCCTTCTTCTCAATCTTGATCGGTTCAAACTGTTTTTGAGCAGCAACCTGATAAAAGACACATTGGCATGGAAAATGTAAGAAACAAGTCAAATAAAAGCATAAATATGCATTAGGAAAGTGTTTATTTTTAAAGGGAAATTGTTTCTTTTTAAATTCACTAATCTAATCTGATCACTGAATTTCAACCTACCAGTAAGTTTTCTTGACTTGCAACTAAAATTGAAAATTCACAGTTAAAAGTCTTCAAATGTTTTAGCCTGAGTTACCTGAAGACATACATAAATATAAGCTAACAGTTTGTAATGACATTGAATCTACTGGCATAAGCTTAGCACGATATTTTATAATTATAGATAAATTTAGAACCAACTTAATGTAAATTTCAGAATCTTTTACATAAAATTTGATGAGGACTTTTACACCATATATGTATTCTATACTAAAGAACCTACACACAAATGTACAAGTTACTTCTAAAATAAACTTAAAAAATACCTCATAACTCCAGGGTCCAAATGAAAATTTACTATTTAAGTACTTGTTCCAAATTTACATGATACACAATATCAGAAATTTTTTCATACATTATTATTTACAATTATTCTTTTGAAATTTAAATCACCTTTATGCATTTTTAAATTTATATTTTGTGTTAGTTCATACAAAATGGCCATGTCAAGGGTTATGTCCTCCATGAATTAATTCATGAACAATTCATAACTAATTAAAGCACTCAAAATAGCCTATTCTGAATTAACTTGCATTTTCTTTCATTAACTACAGAAAAAACTGGTTGTGAGATAAAAAATATGGAAAAATTGCAGTTTTTCCTCTTCTGTGATATGGTCTTACACAAAGCAATGCCTGAACATATTGATTTAATTCTTTCATAAAGATCACATAATAATAAGGAATAATAGTCTAACCATTGAGCTTGATTAAATAGATGCTAGATCCTATTAGAAAGTTACCTTCAGTAACTCAGCAAAATCCATTGGTGGTGGACCAGGAGGTCTTTTCTTTTTCACTACTGGTTCAGGCTTCTCGTGAACATCCCTGGAGTATTTACTACTACTTGAGTCTTCATTCAATGGCCTCCTGCAAGAAAATTAAATTTTATTCCACAAGATGCCAAATTGGTGAAATGACTAATAAAAATAGTAATCCTTAGCACAGAGAATTGATATAATTACTAAATTTACAACTAGAGGTTTTGGTAAAGGAATCATGAAAATATTGATTAAATCCTTGGTTTGGAGGGTTCTGCAACATAGGTGTGTTATGTAGACCTTAAGAAAAGAGGAAGTCAAACGATTGGAGGCCTCCAAGATGGGGGTGTGGAATAACTGGAATGAGTGAGTTTGGTTAATAGGAAAACAAACACAGAGGTGCTGGAGATGGTTCAGGAGTAGAGGTTTTAAATTGAAATTAGTAAGTATTGACAAGGGAAAATTTGTGGGTCAAATATTGAGGAGAGGGGCTGCTAGACCAATTAAATGAGGGTAGAATATAAGCAAAAAACATAGAAGATAAAATAAAATGATAATAGGTGGCATAGATAATATATGTAACATACCAACAAAATAAACAGGATGAAAGTATAGAATATTGAGGCACATGTATCTACCAAAAGGTAGAACACCCCTGTGTGTATACAACTAAAATGCTGCCATTTCCACTTTAATTTTCATTTACAACAAATCAAATTCATTTGTGGACAACAACTACAATAAGCCTACTTATATGAATTGCTTGGAGATTCTTTCAGTGATACTTTTGATACCAAAAATTTCCACGACTTAGAACTCAATCTAAGACTCAGATTATGAAAAATGTTAATAAACAAGTTAACACAAATTTCTAGACCTATTTTAGAGTTTAATTTTTCACAAGCAAATTTACCTTAATTATTAATGCTCACCTGTCAGGAGCTGAACTTGAGATTGTTGCATCATCATCATCATCCTCCGTCTTCTCTTTTCTCCTTCTTTTCCTTTTGTGTCCGCCTTGCTCTTCCTCCTCTTCCTTCAACAGCGCCATCCTTACTCGATCCTACAACGGATAAACGAATTTCTGAGATAAAACATCTCTAATTCCATAATACTACAATTTTCTATTAACCCTTCAGTGCTTGTACAGGGTATATGATACATCCTACGATATTATTTATAAAAATATATTCTTTTCCTTAGTTTTCAAAATCCCTTATTTTCAGTAGCTAGAGATAAATATACTTTTCAACTTATTACCAAATTTTAACTGATATATCCAACAATTTTTCAAATTATTAATTTTAATTGTAAACTGACATTTTATTATGAATCAATACTATATTTATTTCTCTGAATTTAATTTCTAAAATTTAAAATTTATTGAACGCAATCCATGTTCCTGTGATGCCTGGAAATGGTCAAAGAATTTTAAGCATAGGCAATGCACAACATAACCAAAATTCAAAAACACCCATTGGAAAAATCGATGTGAGAACTGAATGGTTAAACAATAGAAGAAAATGCAAAAACCCCTGTGGAATTCCCTAGAATTTAGACTTGATCATCAGCTAAAACATAAAATTTTTATACTGTTAGCAAAAGGAGATGTGGAAGGGAAGATAAGGAAATTTAACTGTGCACTTCAAGGCATGCACCCTGGAGAGTGACCTCGGAACGACAATGCGAGTGATGTCTATAAATCAATACATTTTTGAGGAAGGGTTTTCTAATAAATTGATGGTTGGAACCCAGGAAATTACTCCTGGTAAATGTATTGTTTGTATGAAGTTTAACTTTAACAAACTGTATTTTTATCAATAGTTAAATCTTCAATGGTAAGTGAAATGATAACTAGCCTAAATGAAGGATCTGGCAGGGAGGTATCACGGATTTCAAACTTTTTTTTCAATATTTTTTTATGAATAGCATTTTTTTATGTTTTAAAAGAGTGCATATACTACTATGTTGACAAAGTTCCCGAACTTATTTTCATTATCAACAATGATTAGATGGAAACTTTATGAACATAGTAGTATCATGCTATTTAAGAAAATGCATATAATCTAAAAAAACTTTAACTTTAGATTTTGCAAAAAAAGTCTTTGTCAGCAATTTAAGTGTAGGCTTTCCACTGTCCAAGCATTGTTGCGTAAAATAAGATAAATTGTCCATTTTTTTAAGCATAGCAATTGAAATTGCACGAATTTCTTGGGTGATGGCCTTTGACAGGGCCGCAAGAGCCCATGGTTTGATGATGTAAACCTGAATTTCATTTCAAAAATAGATTTCTAATGGGGCTTTAACTGTAAAATGAGCTCACTCTATCTGGTACTTGTATTAATAATCATTTTAAATATCAGCTAAGTATTAACTGAGTATTATAGTACAGTTGAAGTTAAATTAGAGTTTACTTCCACTGACCATTGGTTTTCTCTCCATTGACTGCAAACCATGATTTGCGCAATTTGGCATCTTAAGTCACAAGGACTGTAGTCCTATTTGAATATAAAATATAGTTACCTTGGTGGATGAGAGATCCTTAACACTTGCTGTCTTTTTTGAGAAATTAGGTCCACTGTTTGGGATACTGCTGTACTTGTCCATCAATTTATTATAAAATGCAGAAGCTTCTTGAGAGACGTAGCCATAATCATCCTCATCAGGTTGGGAAGGACCTTAAGAGAAAACAATAATCATTTCAAAACAGTGCTCCAATTAGCTGGTACATGTAAAATATAAACCTAACAAAGAAGAATATACAAATTACTCTCTTTCTGTGGAACTAATAATGGACAGAGAATTACAATATTCTTATGAATTGAGCATATATCTGCTAGCTATTCTCAACCTGTAGCACATACGAAGCCAAAAAATGCAGTTTTCAGGTAAAATATTTGTGCGTTGCTCAGTTTTTCCAGAGGCTGTTCAGCTATCAAACTGCAAGAAATAGTAAATGTTGCTACACCACAGAGAATCATCAATCCTTCTACACCTTAAGAGGAGAAACAACTGGCGTAGAAAATTAGGTCAAGAAAGATGAACTGGCTGGGGCATTGTTTAAGGAGAGAGTTTGCTGAAGACTGTATTAGAGGAAATGACAGAAGGGAAAAGAGGACGTGGTAGAAAAAGATATATGATGCTGGACACAGTGAGGAGTAACTACAGTGAAGTGAAGAGGATGGCCCACGAAAGATACATGGAGAATGTCAGCCATGAGTGGACCTGTCAGTAGGCAGGAAAAACTATGGTGATGATGATGATATTTCCTGTAATTTGTTTATGGGTAAATGATTTCTGCAGTAAATCAATATTAAGTCTTATCAGATGCAACCAATTTATAATATAAGATTTAGAGTTCCTTAATTCCTAAATCAATAATGAGGTATCCGCAGTACTTGTAATCGTTCTAGATAATTGCATGCAAAGGAACCTTCCTTAAACATCCCCTTCCCTTGTGTTAATGCAAAATGCTCTCTCCACAGATATAATATCTATTATATATAGATGCTTCTCCAGATTCATTCATATAGATAGATAGATAGAATACTAATTCACAGGCTAAATCACAAGCGTCATCGATTTAAAATTTTTATGATGTATTGGCCATAAAGTGTAACCACCAGAAAAATTGCTATTTTGAACATCAGTGTCATAGGTTCAATTCCAGAGGGCCTCAAAGTTCCGATTTTTCCCATTTGAATGCATTGCTTTGAATTTTGGGAATTAAAAAAAAATATTTCCAGGATAGCTAGAGAATCAAAACTCTAGGAGCCTATATATATGGTCATGATCTATCAAAAACATAATCGACTTTTACAGAAAATATCCTGGGTTCGATGCTAGGACGATGCAATAATCTGCCCTTTAAAATACATGGGAGTAGTTTTTCATTATTTTTTTTTATGCACTTATCGAAATGATAGGAAGTTCGTGCTAGGCTAGAAGATGTATAGTAAGAATTGGTTTATGAAAAAACAATTCATAAGACCTGGGTTCGATGCCAGAGCACAATAACATTTCTCACATAAGGAATATAAGGGAAAAGTAGGACGTCGTTTAAGGCAGTGGAAGCCAATATTTCTGCTTGAATTTTCACACATTATTTAAGATGGTGATCTTCTGGTGTGCTGCATAGAAAGTATTGCCAGGAAGACCCGGGTTCAATGCCGGTATGGTAAATATATCTCCCATATAAAACACATAGGGATAGTTTTTCATTATTTCTTTCATGCATATATCGAAATGGTAGGGGGTTCTTACTTAGATAGAAGATGTATATTAAGACTCGGTTTAAGAAAAAAAAGAGATAAGACCATGCTGTTCCTGGGTTCGATGCCAGAGCACATTAACATTTCTCACATAAGGAATATATGTGAAAAGTAGGACGTCGTTTGAGGCAGTTGCAGCCTATATTTCTGTTTGAATTTTCACACATAATTAGAAACAGTGATTTTCTATAGTGCTGCATAGGAAGTATAACCAGAAAGACCCGGGTTCGATGCTGGACAAACAAATTGCAGCGAAGTTTAAGAATATTTTCAATCCTCTTTTTTCCTTTGAGCACCCTCTCGAAATGATGCCAACTTGAAATTAGTGTTATCGATATGCTTGCAGTATGCAAGCAACATTTTACTCATAATAATTATAAACATATGATGACAAGATTATTTTTTGTTATGTGCAAGTTAACAGATTACTCAAATGAAGCAAAAATCAGCTGTGAAAAGGTGTACACCCAAACAAAACTTTACTTTGTTCATCAACAGAAGACAACATCATCTTATCTTCATACTCAGAAAATAATGGCTATCATGCTCAAAAAAGTTGATATTAATGAGGTGGAGCCTGGATTTACAGCTACACTTCAGTTAGATTCTGCGCAACTCTCAAATTACAGACATTGTAATGCCTGAAATTAAAACATACCTAACTTAACATTCCCCTAATACAATAAAGTTAAATTACAAATAAAATACTCTGAAAGGTAATACATGGATTGCATTAGTTATACAAACATAATGTACAGCAACATATCTTACAACTTTATTTTTCTAAGCACTTAAATGACAGGTGCTAAATGGAAGGAAAAATAATCGTATAGCATATATAATATTTATACCTTAAAAATTTTCGAAAAATTCAAAGTTAAAGCTTTAAATTGACAAAGAAGTCAGCTTCCGTTACCTCTAGAAATTATTAAGATTAACAAATCAATACATTAAGTTTCATAGCCAACATTGTAGGAAAATAATTCGGTATAATTCTCGATGAGGACAGTTTGGTAGAAATTCTACATCTCCCTTACTATTAGAGATACAAAAGGTTAAAAAAAATGTCAGACTGTCCTCATCGAGAATTTTACCAATAATTAACTCTTCTCTCATTACCAGCCATAGTCACAGCTGTGTTGACATCATCCCTGGCATCGTCAATAGCTGCTTTATTCGCAGCTTTGGTGGAATTTAACATAGCTCGAACGCGCTTAAAGGCCTTTTTGTCCTGGGAACGAAGAGCCAGTAATTCCTGAAAAGATTAATATCGTACAAGAATGTTTTCCAAAGATTTCCTGCTTATGGTGTGAGAAAATTGTCTACAACGTCTCAACAAAATTGGGATCTTCAAAAAAATACTACACATACGTCTCGCTTCTTGTTAGCTTCCTCCAACTTTTGCTGTTCTTCCTCCTCCTTCTTAGCCAAGAACTTCCGTATATTTTCTGATAGGCATTTCGTCTTGGGCTCTTTCTTTGGAGGGCCAAAGGTAGTACGATAACATTTAACCTATGAAAATAAGACATTTCCGAAAGGAAAACTTAATAATATAAACTGATAATTGAATAATAAGTGAAGAAAATAGCTTTTTAATGTAAAAATGGAAATGCTAATCGCAATTTCCAACGCTGTTAATGATTTCAAAGACCGTAAACCAAATATAAAATACTAGCCTCTTTACTTGGTAGTTCATTTTGTTTCGCATAATCTAGCAGCGCTCCGAAATCCATCTGTGCTGTTAAGTAGTACTTCAATTTTAAGCTACAGAAATGGAGATACTAATCCGCGGTTATGAATTTGTTTTTCCGTCAGAGAACCTTCATACGTTCCCAATATTTACACACATAAACACCACCTCCATGAAACATGGCGGAGTACGAAATGCTTCCGTCACAAAGCAAAGGTAATCTTTAAAGTCTTTAAACGACAGATGGTGCGGATGGTGCTCCAATTCTTGATCTGGTTCAATAAGCGGAAAATTTGAATTTGCCCACTGATGGATATCCTGAAATACATATAATCGCAAAAATCATTGTATAACTTTTACTCTTCGCAAAAGAAACTTAGCTGTAATTCAAGCTCTTTTATTTAAACTTTCCATTCATACAATCTTGACCTTTCTAATCTGCAACTACTACTACTATTTCTTTTATAAGATGATTTCAGTTATTTGTTGGAGAAGATAGAATATTTGTCTTTTAATATTTCATTTACATTCCTATGGTTTTGATACAAAAAGGGCCCCCTAATTAAATAATTAAAATTAATACTTCAACATTTAATGACTTAAACTTCAAATTTGTTAGTGGTATGCTTAAAACAATATCTCATTTTCCAGGGATTGAGTTTCATGATAATTGGATTCTATGAAATCTCTTCATTAAGAGTGATGTTAAATATTGGAAGAGTTTTGAAAGATAGCCTTTAACAAGAAAAAATGAATTATGCAATTTTCTTATTTATCTTCAAAATTGAATTGCCACAATTAACATCATAGATTTGCAGCAATGAATTCATCAAACATAACATGCTATTTTATCATGTATTTCATTTTGGTAAGAACTCATGATAAATGAACAATAAAAAATTTGATCAAATTGAAAAGGAAAGATATCTTTTGAATGAATAATATATATTATTCATTTAAAAAGTAAGGCAATCTAATTCATGTATCTAGTTTTTTGTGATACACAAACATAATTATCATTCTTGGTAAACTCAGCATATTTGTTCTAATATTGAATACTAGCATCAATGTTTTCTAGTAAAGAATCTTTTCAGGTTGAGGGTGGCAAAGATAAGCTAAACCTCTGTTTTAGAAAAGAATGCAAGTTTATACATAATCTTGCAGTTTTTTCTCTGTTTATCCAAAGTATTTGTCTGAAACTCAGTTCTAGCAAATTTTTGTTCATAATATAATTTACATATCACATTAGATAAAAACTATTTATTCAAATATTTATTTCTTTATTCTTGAATGTTCTTAAAATAATTGTGAAAAGATCATCATCAAAGTATGTATGAAAGACAAATAACCTATTTCAGGAATGTATCCAAATATTTAATTCATTACAGCAGGGGTTCCCAACTTGTGGTAAGCAGGAATGTTTCAGGTGGTACACGTAGGTGAAAAAATTAAAAAAATCTATAAATATATTTATTTATTGTTGCCTTATGAAGGGTTGAAAAAACCAAAATAAAACAAGACATTGCTGACCGTAAACATGTGTTTCTAAAAAAATGTAGGACTGTTGGTATGCCAAAATAACTAAAAATTTCAAGTGGTATACAGTTGCTAAAATTTTGGGAACCCCTGTATTACATGAGTAAGAACATTTTGAAACTGTGGAAATGTAGCTGATTGAGCTGATTAGACACAATTTTACCCAAAACAGAGTGAAGAGAAAACTATCATTAGAAAAATGAAGAGTAGTCATAGTAAAATTGATGAAGATGAGAGGACTTTTTAGGTCTATTTTTATTTATGGACATTGCTCCAAACCCAAATTTTCTATTGCAAAGCAAAGTGCAATTAAGAGAATAACATCAGACCAAGGAAATCCAGAAACATATGAGTTTGGGTGATGCAAGGCACTTTATCTACCTATTTAAAAATATTATCTTAATATCTATGAGCCATATTTCTTTGCTAACAAACATTAAATATACAATTTGATCACACATGCATTAAATATCAAGTAATTATGGAAATGTTTTGTTAGCAGTTATGAAGTTATGATGCATCACTCGAACAGGGGTTCACACTAACAGTGATACACACTGTGCAATGGCCCACAGGCAACTGGCAAGGATAGCGTTACTTTACCAAGACCCGCCAGCACCTTTCCCACCACTCCAGCCGTCCAGGTTGGCGGGAAAACATCATTCAACTTACTTTTGGGACAGAACCTGTAATGAGTGCCCTATTTCTATATCGGTCTTGCAGGAGGCATACCTTGAAATTGTGAATTAGCATAAGAGACGAAGTCCTACAAGCAAATGGTAATCCGAGGTAAACGAGTTTCACTCTCCCCTTCATCCCTCATTCATCTTATCACCTCTTGTTGGCCTTATAGACTCTGGACCCCCCTCTAATCAGCACCGGAATTTCTAATTGAGTTCCTATCAAACTGGCATCCACACATGGGATTTGTTTTCATATGAAACTTGGCACCAAATAATCTTATCCAGGATGGGTGGGAATATAATAGATAAAAACAGAGCTGATTTGGATTTCCAGGTAACCTCTCCCCCTCCCTCGTGACACAGTCATTGCTTATGATGTGCGTGAATGAAACATATTGAGAAAGCAATTTGATATGAATTAAGGGTATTTTTTTACAGGATGGACATAGCTTTTTCATCAGTCGATCTATCGACTTGAGTCACGCAGCACTTTGGTAATGGTTTATGAATCAAAGAAATAATATTTTTGATACAAACGCACTATCTGAGGCATTTGCGTAAAAATGAAAAACCCTTCAATTCCATTCTAAAGGACTCTCTGCCCTTGGATTCATGAGGACAGACATTTAATATTAGAAATAGGTAAGATATAATGAGTATGCTTTATAACATGTTCTTTTCAAATTTTTGTCAGTTCTTGTTATAAAGTACTTCTACTGTACGTGCATTAACCAATTTAAAAACTTTGATGGACTAGTTGATTTACTTTCAATTAAAAGCTATCAGCCGACAGATTAGTCTTTAGTCAAAAGTCAAAACATTGATAGTGCATTCATGGAGCATTTGACGAGTTACATGGACCCAGGGTGAACCAAGAATTTGGCCGGGATTTGCCTTGGAATATATTCACTTAGTATTGTGCCTAAATCTAGTGCACCATCAATTCTTACTCACACCCCATTATTTGAGCTGTACATGGACTCAAAAGGGTGCGCTTTATTTTCAAGCAAAAATGGCATATCATGCCTAACAAAAGTTTCTTTATGTTAAGAATGCATACCTTGATGCATCAAAAGTTTCTTTATGTTAAGAATGCATACCTTGATGCATCATTGTATTGGAAACAGTGAGGGTAATAATTAAAGTTGAAATAAATAATAATAAATAAATAATAAATAAAATTAAATAATAATAAAGAAAAATTAGAAATGTTATTAAAAATATTTTAATAAAAATCATGCCATTATCATACATATTTGCAACTAACCATTTGATTTAACCTTTTTTGCTTTCTTTGGCATTGCGTCACTTTTCCTTTTTTTAGGTTTAATTTCATTGTCCTCGTTCACATCTTCAGTAACTTCCATGTCATCTGGCAGATTGCCAACACCTACAAAAGCACTGTCTTCAAGACCTTTGGAAAATTCCATCATCCTAAAATTCTTTGTCTCCTTCTTAAGTTTCCTAGTCTCAATCTTGCTAGCCTTTTTACGTCTCTTCTTTTTCTCTTTCCTTTCTTGCGTCTTATCCTTCTTTGGAGTTTTAGCACCAGCTTCCTGATCAGAAGACTTCTCTTCATCTTCATCACCTGATTCGCCTCCACTTTCTTGTTCTTCTTTCACCTTCTTTTCCTCTTTGGCCTTCTTCTCTTGTTCCAATTTAGCAGCCATCTTCTGCATCTTATCCTTTTGGTGCCTAAAAGTCAAAAAAATAAATTCATTAAAAATCATTGAAACAATGGTAATTCGTACATTCACATTGCTATTACTAATTATAACTGATCAGAGATTCCTCAAGAGTATACAGTGTTTGCATGTATCTAAGAATTAGAGGTTTAAAATTTCCAATAGCCATCTTCGTCGAGAGTCTTAATCTCATTCACCGGTATTCAGAAAAACAGGAGAGAACACCACACTTTTGGTGTTCCTTAAAAAAGTATGGTGTCCTTTCTTGCTTTATCTGAATACTGTTGAATGAGATGAGGAATCTCGACAAAGACAGCTATTGGAGATTTTCAACCTCTAATTCTTTAATAGCCATGCTCCAAATTTTCTTTCTTTTCACGAATCTAAGAAAAAATAGTTTTTAGACAAATAACTTTGGAATCACCTTGGAACCCATACGGGGAATAATTAATTCAATAAAAATTGAGAAGGTGATAAAATCAAAATATAAAAGATATTTTAACTAACATTATATATAAATATATTAGCATTAGCAGATAAAACTATCAAAAGATTAACACGATAAAATTTAAAATTAGAATTAAGACTGAAAATGTATATGGTATATATTTAACTTTGATAGTAGTTATAAAATGACTTAATTTGAATATCTATCTGATGCAATCTATGAAAGGTAAGTCATAATTTTTTCTTATATTTATTTGACAAAACACCTTTAATTCAGGAGACAAAAAGAAAAAATATGCCTAAAATCAGCAGAAATACAGCAATGTAACTTTATCGTATGGGAATAGGGGCCCTGCCTGGCATTACGGTCCTGCAACCTGGGGGGAGGGATCGAAAGTTGGAGAATTTCGTGTTACATAATTTGTGTATGACCCCTATTTCGTAGATGAAAATATTTTGTTTTACTTACTGAACTCTAATGTTTCCAAGGCCTAACAATTTGAGCATCTTCCCCACAGATTTCTTTCCCTCAGGTCCGACTCCTCTCATGGCACTGCGGTAGACACAGGCTAAAGATGCTCCTATGGCATCCCAGTCTAAGGTATTGCAAACTCTTTCCTAAAATTTAAAATAAGAACAGAGAAATCTTAGAATCTTGCAGTCAATAATTGTAAAGCCCTAGATAAGAATTTTCACTTCAACAACAGCTTTATAACTTCACCACGAAAAAGACTACAAATTGAATTTAAGAACAAAATCCCACTTGCAACTGAAATAATTTAATGATAGCTCTAATAAAAAATTATAAAAATAAATATTTTGCAACTTAAATATCAAACTCATAAAATTTTGTATATGAAACCACTTATTCTTGGAACATAAAATATTAGGAAGTAATTTAATTCACTACATTCAAATTAAATCACTTAACTGTCGATTAAAAATGAGCTACTGTGACTTACAATATCTTCAGGTGCTTCAGTTGCTTCTTCTGTTTTAATTTTCTTTATTAGCACTTCTGATGCTCTAATAGCATGTAGTAAACTCATTAAACCCATAATGTTCTTCTTTCTAACATTGGAAGCGTCACCTGGCTCCTCTAGAGATGTCAAAAACTGTAATGACAGAAACATGTTAAACATAACAGCATGATAATTGCAAGACAAATATTAAAAAAACTAGCAAATTAGCCCATTAAAAATGACAGAAAAAATTAATCCAGATACCAAACATATAAATAATCCCAATTTTCCATTTTTTGAGGACATTAATCATTTGAAACATTATTCACAAAGCCAAATTTTAAACCTACAGTATAGAAGGTGATATAATTTGTAAAAATATATAGCTGAATTTCAATTTTCAAAGCTTTTCTAATGGTTTTATTGCCATTAAATGTTGGCTCTTCTTCTCTATGCATTTCTTATTTACCTATACTTTCTATATATTCCTATGAGAGTTGAGTTCAAGAATCACAAACCAAAAATCAAGGTTATTGTTTATGCACACAAAATTAGAAAATTTGTTTGTAATTTTTGTTTGAATTCTCTCTATTTCAACTGGAACGTGATATTCAACGACCAAAATAAGAATCTTTACTCAATTTCTTTCTTTTGATATTTATCTCGATTTTATACGACCATTATTTCTGATTCAATTCTGCGAAAGAAAAAATGTCTACAATCGATCAAAACGAACTTCAAGAGAGACTTACGAGTGACTATTCAAGTCATCCAGAGTTGAACCAAGGACACTTTTGACAAACAAATATCAATATGTAATATTCCATTGGACATTTAAGGAGTCCCAAAAACTTATAATCCTATAACGTCTGGAAGTGCATGTAATCAATATTTGAAAATTTCTTTCATGTATTTCTTACGGGAGTTAGTAACATCAGATAAATATATACACAGTGGTGATTATAATATAAGATAACCCCAAAGCCAAAGAATAGTTATGAACTTAAATACGATTATAATTATTTTTCAGAAGAAATCTTTTTGATGACTTACAGGTACTATATTTGAATTCAGCTCCTCCTTAACCTTGACCAATGCTGGAACATTGATGTTGCTAAAATTTGAGACCAATTGCTGGTTAAGAAATACAGCTGCCAAAAACTGAAAAGCCTGAGTACGTCGGAATGGTCTTACAGCATTATCAAATGCAAACGTAACCAGGGGTGAAACCAAAGACCAACAGCCAGGCCAAGGTAACTGCAGGGCCTGTCGGAACATGGTGGGGGGAAGTAAACAATCCCTGAAAACAAAAAAATCAAACCAATCACACAAAAGGTCAGGAATCCTGCTCTCTTCTCTGGGAAGAGAAAAATTATTGTAATGAACAATATGTACATAAAATGTACACAAATTTTGGATATGAAACATATTATATTCTTAGAGAAATTTTTACTAAAAATCAATGTTTCCCAACATTTTCAGAATCAAGTTCAACTATCCTTTTCCAAAGATAAATTAAGTCCAGCAAGAGTATTAATGAAAATTTGAATAGTACTTATATCAAATTTATCGTGCAAAGAACTTTAGAGGTAATAGCAGGCAAGTTAATGTAAAACAGTAACATATTATGTTAAGATTGAAATAAAAATTAAATATAATATATAAAAAATATAAAGATAAGTCAAATAGATTGAGTCTCAACTTATATCCTTTTGCACCACATAAGCCAAATTCACCTCAAAGGTTGTCCAATTCTGCACTTTATCTCCTTAAAAACATAGGTAACTACAATAAATTCATTTAAACCTAAATATTAACACAGAAATCATCTGGTAACACCAATGTGGTATCAAAAACTAATGGAATTAAAATTTTAGTGGTTGGCAGAGTATTAAATACAAATATATGCAACCAAATTAACCTTAAAATATATTCTGCAACACAAAACCCAAATAACTTTAATAATGCATTCTGCAGATGATTTACAAACAGAAATAATTTGAGCCTTGAGTCAATTCAGACAATGTTGGAAATAAATAATTGGTAGATAACAACAAAATACCAGCAAAAGTATTAGATTTTCTCTTATTAAGTTTGAAAAAAATCAAAGCAAGAAGAGGTGCTACTTTATGGTATTTTAATTAAGTCACTAAACAAAAATAGAGTTTTTTTAAATAAGATTTCTCTTTCAAGAATAAAAATTATGTAAAACCAGAACCTGAACATAAAACAGGGTGTATATTATTTATAATAGTAATATCAAATGGATACATTCACACATTACTGTTAAGAAATAAGGGGAATTAGAATAAAGGACTTAAAAATTAACACTTTAAATAAATTGCATACCTTCTTGTAAAAAAAGTTTCCAGTGACTTCCTATAAATTTCAGTTATTTTTTCAGTAACAGATAATTTCTTCTTTTTGGATTTTACGGATTCATTTCCTTCACTTTCCTTTCTAAGGTATTCGGAAGCTCTAATAATAAATGTACAGCAGCAGGTGATTTCATTTCCCATGTCCATAAAAACTGGAGCAGCTGTAATAGAATGTAACCAGTAAGATTATCTGATTGAATAGAGCATTTTATATGATATACAACTTTATTTTAAACACCCGATCTTCTTAATCTTAATAAAGATCGCAAACATTCTTTAAAAATTAATCTTTCCCAACAGAAACACTTCAATTTTATGGGTTTTGCGTTTTTGTGCATTTTATAGGCACGTATTAATGAGCTACTTTTTCAAATTTAATTCTGCACAATCCATCATTTTCCATTCCATACTTCTCCACTTCTCTCAAAAAAATTAAATTATCTGAAGAGTTCCTTAACCAGCTCTATAAACAGCATATAAGAATTATCCAATTATTCGTAAATATTTCATACCTGAATATACTTTTTAGAATACTATTGGGTATTTACATTGGTAGTTTCCTTGGAAAATTAATTTCTAAAAGTGCAATAATTAACATACATACCCAAATAATAGTCAAGTTTTTATCAACTTCTTATGCCTAATTGAAGAGGTTGACTTTTAAGGGATACTACTTTTTCAGGATCAAATTTCATACGTGAACCAGGTAGAAATTAAAGTTAGTAAAAGCTTAATTTAGGTTTAATGCAAAAAAAAAAACAGTAAAGAGGTTTAGAGGGGTTGTATAAAACACCTTGTAATTTTAATGATAGGCTGTATTAGGCTACATATTATAGGTATATTAATAAAAATCTAAGCTAAAGTTTCATTGGAGGTATGTGAAAAATTCTGGATTTTGAAGTCACAAATCAAGGAAATTACTTTTAATTGCAATCAAACATAACTTGGGAATTTACACTAGATTCGAACTCAAATATAAGACGTAAAAAGCTGAAAATTGTAAGACTTTTGTAAAGCTTTTACACATAATGAAACTATGTATATGAGTGTACGAAGTAATTTCTCAAAAGAATCAATACAATCAGTTACTACAAGGAAGTATTGATCCTTAAAAAAGAGAATTGGCTTCATAAAGAATGTATAGAGAAATATTAAGAAATTACAACAGCTTATTGGTTTTGAAGTGCAAGGTTCATGAAGCTCACGGAACTCAGAAATTCTGAACAATTTTAACAATTTGTTTCAAGTTACTGCTAGTCATAGAGGATGGGTTCACAGTGAAACTGCTTCAAGTTTTATTGGCTACGTCTGTTCTCTATTATTTATTTAAATTAAATTTAAACGTTAGATACTCACTCCTGGATCCTTTGCTAATAATGGCGTTTAATAAATCACAAAGAATATCATCATCCATCCCTTCTGTTGTTGAGAATTTTTTCAAGTTGGGCAACTTTTTCAAGCAAGTTCTGAAAATTAACATTCAAATGTTAAAGAATATAGTACAATAGTTCAAAAACAATCATAGATCAACATAAGCAATTACATTGTGAACATGAACTAACCTTAGCCTATTTTCCAATGGTTTCTGATGAACATCCTTTATGCAAAACTCCAAGGCGTCAAGAAGGGGAAGAATCAAATCACAGCATAATGCCATTGACGGAGATGAATCAATGTAGATTTCCAAAAGATCAACAGCTCTGTAGATATGGAAAAAATACAAAATATGAAAGAAAATGGAATAATTGAAAATAATTTCATAGCATGATTTTATCTAACTACAGCAACAAATGATAATTCAAGCATTCTGACTTCCAATACTATCAAACTTTAAATAATGTAAAACAAAGCAAGACTCTGTTATTAAACGAAAAATTTCAGCAAATTTTTCATCCATTAACATTCAAGTAACAGAGACATAAAAGAGCCTGAGAAAATATTTTAAGAAGTTATAATAAATGCTACCGTTCAAAAGCATATTTTTCATTTGCATAAATACATTCATAATGTATTAGGAGTAATATCTAACCTTGTCCTGAAGTGAGTCAAAGATTTTTCATCCTTGGTCTGCTGCTTCTTGGCTCTCCCTGCATTCTTAGTGTCCTTAAGAAGACGGAAAGCTTGGGAGAGAGCAGCATCTAATTGTTTCCCCTCATCTTCATTCATTTGATCCAAATCTACAGATTCCTAAAGGAAGAGGAAAAGATTTATGTTAGACATTACTTTTCC
This sequence comes from Sympetrum striolatum, assembly GCA_947579665.1. Taxonomy (NCBI): domain Eukaryota; kingdom Metazoa; phylum Arthropoda; class Insecta; order Odonata; family Libellulidae; genus Sympetrum; species Sympetrum striolatum. The sequence continues at coordinate 31,353,631 of OX388349.1, forward strand.
ATACTGCAAACAGTTTAGCCAAACTTAAAATACTCCCTTGCCATTTAAACTAACACATCTCCATTATAGTAAGAACACACCAAATAGAAAACATAGGTAAAAATTTATACAAGTTGGTAGATTAAATAGGAAACTATGATTTAAAAATCAGTATTAACTTTATTTGGCCTTAAAAATGATTTTACAAGCTTTTTGTATTGCAATCAATGTTTCAAATATTATTATATTGGTTGAATGAAAACTACAAAAAATGTACGATCAGATTAAAATCTAATATTGATCAAATATGAGAACAGAACAGATCATTCTGTGGTTCAATTATACCGCAATTCAACTGAAGCGAAAGCTAATGGAGAAACCGGTATACGCAAGGAGCCAAAATGTAGACAAAAATTTGTAATGGATAATTTTTCAGAAGAACCACACTGGATAATTGACAACCAGAATGATAACCTTGTCAACATAAGAAAAGAAGTTTGATAACAAAAAACCCAAAACAATTCATATAAAAGCAAGAATGAGATTTTAATCAGTTAGTAAATAAAGTAAATGAAAACTCACGGTGTCAGAAGGAGCAGCAGCTGATCCTAGAGCCTTTTGTACAGCACGTCTTAGATTTTCATTCACAGTTGGCTCTTCTTCCTCCTCATCTGCACCACTCTCTGAATCGTTTTCAGATTCCTCCTCGTCTGCTTTCTCCTCTTCTTCTTCCCCAGATTCCTTCTCATCATCCTCATCTTCGGTTTCATCATCTTCATCTTTGTCCTCCAGTACACTCTTCCCACCCCTTGGATCTAGCACCTTAAGGAAGACAAAAATTGAGTTCAAGCATCAGAAATTTTAAATATATAAATATAAATAAATTCCTCATACACAATTGTAGCAATTTCACAAGCTGGCAAGGCTACCTTTACTAACTCTACAAGCAACAATAACCATTCTAGACAAAATTTTCATAAGGGCCACTAAAATAACAACAGAAACAAAAAAGGAAGTTTTCTGGGACTCCCCAGTTTTCCAAGACTAGTTTCTGGGATTACCTCGTCAAAATGGGTTTTTCTTTTTCCACAATTGTAAATGCAAAGGTACCTTAATATAAACTAACAAACTCATATCTAAATAAGTCAAAGTTTTGTATGGAAAACTTATCCTCCCTAGTGAATAGACAATTTTCAATTAAGCAAGGAAACTCTAATCTGCATTCTGATTACTGTACAGCATCTATGACAACCATAATATATATAATAGGTGTCGCTCGAATGAACCTGAAAATCTAATTAACTTAGAGGCCACCAAAAGGTCATGATTACGTACTAAGGAAATAGTTAAAAGGTTCACAGCATGATTCTTGCAGATTACAAGACAAAATATACCTAGTCATCATAATTTAATTTTAACACTTTATATGATTTATTCCACAAAATGAGTTAAATATATTTAGAACTGATATGAATTGAGATAATCAATATATGAAAGGAGGGATCTAAAGATGCTACATAGCTACATTTAAGATTTGTTTACAAGTTTTTTTTAAGTACAGTTTATGAAATATTAAACTATTGCTGACTACTGGCTCCAAGCAATGTAATATCTTTATTAGTAATACAGGTAACCACATAGAAGCTAAGTAAAAAAGTACTGCTTTAGTACATTTCCATCAAAAGTTTCCATGTCAGATCTGTTCTCCCTCAGCCCATATGATGTAGGCTGATTTTAGAGAACATTTTGGAATAATAAAGTATGTATGTCCAGGAAATAAGGTACATAACCCATTGTAACAATGTGCTGCTTACCTGCAATATGCTGTGGAGAGCACTGGGAGTCAGACGAGGACATAAGTGAACAAAGACTGAGCAAATCATTGTCCTCAGAAGATGTCTGTTTTGGGAGAGAAGATGGAGGAACAAATCTACAACCACTTCAACCCAATCAAGGTCTTCCTCTTCCTCACCATTCTCTTTCACTTCTTCCTCCTCTTTCACTTTCTTCTTGCTTTTCTTAGAAGGAGTTTTAATCTCCGACTTTCTTCCCTTCCTCTCTTGCTCCAGCTTTTCATAGCAAGTGCTCAATTCCTATGAAATTAGTAAAAATAATTTGAGGTTATAATTACATCTGTTACATCAAGGTATTTTTCAATTATTACATAAATAATTTCAAAGTGGTTTCAGAACAGGATTTAAAATTATTTGTATAATTTATCATTTTTGACCATACACTATTTCATATGGAGTGATTTTTTGACTGGTTAAAAGTATTATTATTATCATTACTAGATTATAAGCTAATTTTCTTCTAATAAAAGCTTCGATTCATTTAATCTCTCTCAGTAATCAATCCTGGTTATGGTTGCATGAGATTTATAAATGCAATTCGTCTGATCTGACTGATTGATTCATGCTATTGTTTATGTATTTTTTAATGATTTTATACTTCATAGCATTGTTTCATTTGTTAATCTCATTTATTTAGAATTGAAAAAATATAAAAAATTGCAAGAAATTCAACTTTTGATTTTAATTGACATTGTTCATCATAGCAACTGTAATTGGCCTTAAGCTTTATGTTGTTGCATTTTTAATAAATAAATTTCTCAAGGCTCAAAAACAAAAAACTCAACCAACTGTAGAGTCCAGTTCCATTTGAGAATGGACCAGAATTCCTAATTAATGAGAATAAGAGACAGTCATCAATTCATCATCAACAAGAAAACTTCTTACGATTGAGTGACCCTGAGAAGCAGAACTGAACTATCTTCTATAAACATTAATTTGCCATAAAGCAATCATTTCACCATTCAATTCATAAATGGAGCATAAAAATATGGCATTTTGCAATGACTTGCTTATCTGACAGGACTTAGCAACAATCAAAACCCTTTAAAAATCCATTACAATCCAAAATCAAACAAATTTTGATTCTAATAGCAAGAAATTCAGCAATGGGTGGGTATGTTAGTAAATTTTTGAGTTTACTCACAGAAAGGGAGTCAGCAGCCAATCCAGCATCCCAATCGAACAGCTGAAGGGAAAGTTGTAGAAATAGCATCAAGAAAAACTCGGCTTCTCCCATTTTGGACTTGGAATAAGATTCTTCCGCCGACTCTTCCTTCACTCTCTTTTCAAGCCTGTTAATCACCTTCATTGACTTACCCCAATCTTCTAATGCCTAAAATTATAAATGAAAAGTAAATATTACTATGAGAAAACAAAATCCCAGAATGGCATTGACCAGATCTTATCCTCACCATTCCTTTGAGCCCTTTATCTTCAACAGAGTCATCGTTCAATAATTCATCCACATGATGAACCAAATTGAGGAGAAGGTCAATGTGGGCCCGCAACCCACCAGATTTGTGATCTAAACTTCGGAAGAAACTTTCTCTAAGGGAATGTGCCAACTCGACCCCGACAAACCCAGCCTCGTCTGAGTTGGAATGCCCAAAATGCTTGCTGTATATTCCCCAGTGAAGAAGGAACTTCACTTGGTTCAGCTTCCATTCATTTTCAGCAGCCATGCAAGGTGTTGTAATCAACCTGGGTGCAAAGATAAAAACCAAGGAATTAGCATTAAGTAGGCAATATGTTTACAAACCAGATGGATCAGTTCCAAGTATGCATTCCATTAGTTAATTCAATACAGAAATAAAGAACAAACTATGTGGAATTTTAAGTTCTGTTTAGGTTAGGGGTGGCCAACCTTTAGTAGCTCTTCATCAAATAGATAATTTATTAACAATAAATAAATCAACAGATTTTTGACATGATCAAGTATACAAATTATTAGTAAAACATGAAATTTCCTTTCCCTAAATAAACTACCACAGATCATTATCATTTATTGCATTTAATATAATTCCCGTTTTTCAACTTGAAAGAAGATAAATACAATAATTAGGAGTCCGATAATCGCATAGAAATGTAAAGATTGTACTATCATGTTGAATAAGACATTATTTAAAGACAGAAACAATGCATTTGTTACAAGCCTTTGTTATGAGTAATTTTAATTCAAGAAAGATAAGGTGTTCAAACATCTTAAGTCAATCCCAAGGAAAAATGGACTTGAAAAAAGTCTGATGGGGCCGGAAATCAAACCAGAGATCTTCCTCTACCTGGGAGGATGCCTTAATCATCTAGGCTATCCGGTCAGAACATTTTAACAAGCTGTTTTGGGAACTTTGATCTTTAGTCAACATGAAAATTGCAACAGCACTAAAAGGTTTATTACCTAGCAAGAAGCTGAGCAGCATAAATACGCTCCTTATTTTTCCATGGTATAGCTTTGAAGTCCTTCATTTTCCTTCTCTTGGGCTCATTTTCTGCATCCTCCAGATTACCAGAAACCACTTCCCTGTAAACTTTAGACAACTTTTTCACCCCAGCAGGAGTGAGGGAAGAAGTGATAGGTTGCACCACCTTAAGACCTACAAAAATTAAGAAAAATGAAACTATATACAAGAAACCACAGGCTACATAACCTTCAGCTAATATCATCTGATGTGCCTTGACTTTGAGGAAATTAATTTTCATCGAAATAAAATAAGTGATTATCAAAGACAGAAAATATGAATCTAACCTGTATTTTTCTCAAAAGTAAAACTTCCGGGATGAAACAACAGTTTTTTAAGTACTTCGACCTTAGTTTTTTCCTTTACTTCTTCACTCTCCAAGTTTTTCATGATGGTAGGAAATATATGCTTCACTTTCACAAAAACATCTAATTCATCTTTCTCTTGAGGATGCCTTTTTGACGACTTGGATTTCATGGTGAAACTTATAAATAGAGGCGTTATGAAAGACGGGATCTGAAATGTAAACATTGAGAATGTAAAAAAATGAAAACTTAAAACCACTATGAAAGATCATACATTTGAATAATTATCTTACCATATTCTTGTCAGGTAAATGGTTGAGTAAATGTTCCAGCATTTGCAATGCAATTAGCTGTCTGTTCCGATACGGCTTCGACAACTGTTTCTCAACTTCTGACCAAAACAAGGAGATGTGCTCTGTTGCTGCTATCACTTGGCAATAAGAATTATAAACAGGATGCCCAACGTAACTCACATTTGGAATATTCTGAGAAAAAAGAATTTATAAATTGTTACAATCCACACAGATAATGACACTAAAATAAATTAGAGGAATATATTAAATTAGACATAAATTGTCAATAACAAAAGTAAAAATAAGCAGACAATGCAAAATCTAGCATAAGGAACTTTACAACAAAAAAGCACATTTATTCTATTAAAACTATGAAATAATATTAACTGAGTTTACACTTCTAAATGTAAACAAGGTTTCCAAATATCCTTCAAAGAAGTAGGGGGAATTTTCATGTAACTAGAATGTTTTTTGGATTGACTCAGGAAAATGATTTCAAGCCTAACAATAATATATCTCTGTAAAGATGGACAATATAAAATATTTCTTATGATCATAAAAATTTAATACTCTCTATAAAGAAGGGCTACATAAAATATCCCTCATAACAATAAAAACTTTCACTATGAACCACTTTCAACTTCTATGAGACTTTTCCCTGAATTTTAAAGTTTATTTTTGAGAGATATTTGACACCATAACCCAAACATGGTATAATCTAACTGACATGTTGTGCTCCTTATACCTAATTTACATATGTTATATTAATAATGTAATGACTAAATATGATGTTCAATAATTTACACCAATTAAATACTAGGTAAATGAATTTTATCTATGAAAAGTCTTTCACATAAGAGGATCATTGATAGAAATGAAAAAGTTTCGACATCTTCACCGGTAATGTCATACTTGATTATTAAAAATATTGATACCAGCACAAGTGTGGTCAATTGGTTTTTATATATATTATTCTCCTAAGGAGCCATTTCCATACATCATCATCAGACGATTTTATTAAAATTGGCAGCAGTTCCTTCTTTACCTCATTAAAATACTTCTCAAGAAACAATTGCTACTTACCACAAGAACACCGGTAATTTGAGGAATGTTATCAGGATTCAAAGGAGAAGCTGAATCTGCAACTACAGAAGGAAAATGTGCCCTAACTCCAACCAGCAGATATATTTCATCCAGAGATCTGTCTTTCCATTCTTTGCTTATACCACAACTCTCTTGGATCAGAGGCCAAATTACCTTTTGAAACAGCTTTTTGTTCACCTGCAACATATTTCATTTAGTTATATCACTTCAAGTAAAAGAAAGTCCTCGAAAAGGAAGTACAAGAGTTACATAGGACTTGCTCTAAATATTTACTCAAATTTCGGTGCTGAGAGGTGTTCACATAACCAAAGAAGAGATTGATACATGGAGAATAACACACAAATAGACATAGAGAAAAAATATGGAGATTTTAAGTCAATGAAAGAAACTGGAAGCAGTTTTTCAATACAATTTGCTCATCTGCAATACAAATTCAAACACACAATTATCAGGTATAATTGAAATAAAGGGCTTCTCAGAGAAAATATAAAATTTGATAGCAGCTATCTTTGGAAATCCAGGATGCGGATACACAAAGTCAAATAAATTTGACTTAGTATCTTGTTCCACTACCTTACAGGACAATGAAAGGCACAGTATGCAAAAGAAACTAAAGGAAAGAGCATAACTGGCATAAAGTGAAATTAACATGACTGAAATAAATTTTAGTTTGTAATCATAATTCTAATGTCATTTAAGGGGCAATCTTTGAATCGCCAATGTATTTTTGGGATTTTTTAAAAACCCCACACAGACTAACCCCAACAGAGTGATAAATGAAGCTTCTTACACTACCTTATAGTGTCTTATGTTCCCATTTAAGTTTGACATTAGTAACAGATGACTACTAATAATGTATGTAACCCATACAATAAACTCTGTATCTTTCAGAGGAAAGAAGAGTAAAGAAAATACATAGCAGTATCATGACATTACTAAAAGGAATGATAATTAATGCAATCATACCTCTTTCACCAACTGTATAATAAAACTATATGCAACTAAAGTGATATATGTCCTTTTCTTTCCAGCAGAAAGGAGTTCACTTAGAATTTCAGCTTGATCTTCTTTAGTAGCTTCCAAAAATAGTCCTGACCTCATAACAGCACCATAGACAAGTACTTGTCCCATGTGAATATCGGCAGCTTCCTAGAAAAAAACACAAAAATTAACACTTATCGATGCTCAATTTATAAATAACTCATCAGAGAACCAGGTTATAATTATCATGAAAACTCAGATCGGTCACAAAATTCAATGATTGATTTTTGACATGCATCTTCTCAGTTAAGAAAACGAGTAGACTTTGTTAGTTCAAAGAAAAAATGAACAAGATGAGACAGATATGGGATGAAAGAAATAAATTTGTATGGTTAATTTTTAGAATGTAAGACGCACCTAAGTTTTGAAACTCAGGTTACAGGGCAAAACCCTTCTTTAAGATTATACTTTAAAGCTTTTGAATCCAGAACAACCATTCTTCGAAGCTATATTCCAAAAGAGTGCCTCTTACAACTGAGAAAATATGGCCCAAGTATTGTCCAATGACCCTTAAAAATGCAATCGTATACAAGCGAAATGATAATTGTGCACAACAGATTTCCAATTTCACAAAATCAGCCTTTCCACAATATTATCCTAGGTATTGTTTTACTGAAATAGTAATGATAAATTTAACTAGCCAACACCAATAGTGCGGTTTATTATAATCAGCTACTTTCTAATATTCTCTTGAAGATTCAAGGGAGTCTAAAGCAGGCTCTTAGAGAGTATGTTCACAAGTTGTAAATGAATCATTATTTCGAAATGAAAGTTTTCAATGAGTGGTAACGAAAGACTAAGATTTTCTAGGTCTCTTCGACAATAGCAACAGATATTAAACATGACTTACACTTTTAGAAACAGTTTTCCCTTTCGTAAGCTCTTTCTTGACCAAATCAAGAATATTTCTCAAAGGAATCTTGTTATACGTCAGCAATGCGACCAAGGCAGAATAAAATCCGGTTCTGGCGGCAATTCTCGAAGCTCCGACTCCTCGAATAAGCCTTTCCAACACATAATCAATTTCATTTTTTTCTCCTTCAGGTCCATCCTAGGAATAACAAACTCATTAACCGCTACGCAACAAACAATGACAAAATTTATGGAAACCTTTTTTCGTTTGGTACCTTGGAGGTTAATTGTTTTCCCGATATTCTTTTCAGAAGATTGAGGCCTGCTCCAACTCTTTCTCCTTCCGACGGTTTCCCAAGATTTCTAAGAGCTTCCAAGGTACTCGACTGTACATTTGTTAGTTTTGTAGCGTTAGATGCAACTTCCCCACGTGCCTCCCCCATGTTTCTATTTCATCGATTGTCGCGCGGCGATGTTCATATGGTTCATATAAAAATTTCAATCAAGAAACAGCTGAAAGTTAAAGTGAGAAAGTCAGCCAATTTGAACTCCTTCCGCTGCCTGTATATGTGTGTTAATTGAGATTTTATATACTGAGGAGCTTTAAAATATCACTGTTAAAAACCTACATACATTAAATATCTTTTATAAATATATATACCTAATATTTTTTCGTAAATTCAAATTTTAGAAGTATTCTGCTATATTAATTAGTCTCTTAAAAACGGTTTATCAATACACATTCAACGATAAGTAAACCTGAAACAGTAAAGTTAGTCGAATAACTGAAGATACCTACTGTGACAAGAAATTCAGTAAAAACTGCTTGACGTTAAATTCCTCAAATATTTCATATTTTAAAGAGGAGAAAATTGATTATCACTTTTTTAATCCTATCATCAATGCTCAAGGCTTTGTTAGGATGAATGATATGCGTTTTAGCTATCCTAAAAGAAACAGGAAAGCTAAGCATAATGAAAATAATGTATGTATGAAAATTGTCAACTTTTTACTGTGATACTTTTCCTATAGATATCTGATTTACCGAAGAAAAATGTCTTATTTCACATATTTCTTGTGCCTTCTTGAAAACGATCAGGGAATAGTTGAAGCTTGTGTCATTAATGACACCCTCATAATATAGCAAAGAAACTATGCAGATTGCTTAGCCAAACAACACAGATTGGCACTGATGAAAATAGATTCCATCGACATTCATAGATTTTTAATGCCAGAGTAGCCAATGATAACTTCCGTGCCGATTACCTATCCGACCTTAGATCGAAATAATGGTAGTATGTAATTCTCCCTTTTACATATTTAATCATATGTTTACACATATTATAAATAAAATTCAGAATAATAACATTTAATCAATTTTGGAGTACTTTTGCGCAGCAAAAAGAATGACTGCTTTGCCTGCAAGGTTACTTCGCTATTATAAAAGTATTCAGAAAAAAATTTCCAATCATCCATTAATAAGAAACTAGAAAGACTTTTGTGCTTTCTACTCATTATTAAAATTTTCTTATATAGACGACAAAAAGGTCAATACACTGTTTCCGACTATTTGGTGGCATTAAGAGATTTTTGTTGACAATTCAGCCTATTGGCGGCGTTGATATCACGCAAGAATTTGCCCCGGAGAGCGAGCCGAGCAAACCTCATCGCCCTGTCCGGCGATCGGAATAGAGCCGCCATCTTTTAGTCAAAATATCATATGTACGTTGTGTTTAGAATCGAGAGTTAATAAATTTAACGTTTTTCACGCGAAAACTGTGCAAATAAATTCTACAATATGACTGATAAGGAATATGCTGGGCTCTCAGTAAGTTTCAGACAGGATTAGAAGCTACGGTTTACTTAAAATTGATGGAATAGTCGTCCTCACAATTGAGAAATTTTGTTTCTCTCGTTTATTTTCTGTAGAAAGAAGAGATTGCTCGTCAATTTATGCTACCAGAGAGGCAATCTAAGATTGCTACTTTACTAAAACAAGAGGGGCAAGCCTACTGCATTTGTCGTTCATCTGATTCGTCTAGGTTTATGATGTAAGTATTAATAATTTCAGAGAAAGTTGACCAAGGGTGCTGTAGTTTGTGCTCTACTATTGTTTGATATATCGTAGAAGGCCTTTTCAATAATGATTAACCATGTAAAAATTCTTTAGAGGTTGTGACAACTGTGAAGAGTGGTATCACGGTGACTGTATTCGCATTACAGAGAAGGAAGCAAAATACATTAAGCAGTTCTTCTGTGTGGTAAGACTATATTACTTGAAGTAAATAAGCTATGAAATGCAATTTGTTGGAAAACTTTATTCATTAACGTTCTCCACATACTTCAATAATAGACAGCATATTGTTTATCTCTGCAGTCTTAGCTACATAAACAAAATCATTGAAATGTTTTGGTTTGCAAAGCGTGCTTATTTTGCTACAGTATTGCCTTATTGACAAACTGTTTGGAAGTGAAACATGATAGGTACCGTAATTCGATCTGCAAGGAATTTAAAGGGCTTCAAGTTACAATGTGAACTGATGTTATGTAACAATTTGATTACTTTCTTGCATCAACCAATCTTTACTGAAAAACAAATCTGAGAGAATCTTTTGTTCATGAGCATGCCTACCTCTTGTTGGTACTTGTTAATCACTCACGATGTCCCTCCGTGGACTCTTGAGTACAATTTAGCAAACTTAGATTAGGAATATTTTTAGATCTGAAAGCGCTCCACCTACTTCGTGTTGATAAGATTAAATATGAGTTAGTCAATGATTGTTCACGTATCCAGTTAATAATTCCTCCCTGGAACCTGTGCGATTTTTTCCGGCTCGTTCGTTCGGTGACGACGTGACGCACTCTACGTAGGAAATGGGGACTTTTAAACCACGAGAGATGGAGTACCACCTGCAATTGGGCTAGGTGTCAGGGTTATACGGCGCTCACTTTGTTTGGCAATGCAGACATGGATGAAGATACCCTTGATCAGATCTTCGCCAACATAGCACTGAAGGTTCGAAAATTGCTCCTATAATGTCGTAATGGCTAGAATTGGTCGGAAAACCCCTTTATCCGGTCGTCAAAGTATCTTATTAACATCTTTCGAAGGTGACGGTTACTAAGCTTGGAATTTCTGAAATTCGTTGCGTTTAATTATAATTGGCCTTGGTTGCGATGTAATTGGGTGTCATTACGCCATTTTATTAGTTAACGTAATTTTATTCGAAATAACAATGCGTTAAACTAATTAATGACGGAAAATCTACACGGAAATATGGCAAATCATTGATTTTTTGTGCTTTCCTCAGATAAGAGATAATCATGATGGAAGGAGCTAGAAAATGGGGGAAAATGGCATTTCTGTAGCTGATTGTGAATATGTCTCATGGATAGTTTTTATATATACATATGTTATTTTAGCGCTGCAGAGAAGAAGATCCAACTTTGCAAACCAGATACAAACCCAGGAAAAAGGATGGAGTGGAGAAAACAACCCCAGTCAAAGAATCAAAGGAAAATGTGGAAAAAAATTATGTGGATAAAAATTATGTGGAAGAGAAAAGAGAAAAAAAGAAGAAAGATAAAAGTATGCTCACTTTGATATCAAATACGTACTTTTATAAAGCTTATGAGTTAGCCAAAATAGCTAAAGGGTAATATCCATCTAATTATGGAAAATTAGGAAACAGAATTTCTAATTTTAATCACCTATTATGCAAGAATGATGAGGTGAAGATAGTTATAAAGTTATTTGTACATGTATTACTTTCTTGTAGGTAAATCATCAAGGAGATGTGGTGAATGTATAGCATGCTACAGAACTGAAGATTGTGGTCGTTGTGACTTTTGCAAAGATATGAGAAAATTTGGTGGGCCAAACAGGATTCGACAAAAATGTCGTCAGAGGCAGTGCCTCAACTTTGTGAGTTATAACTGCTCAAACATGATGAAACTATGCAGTATGAAAACTCCATTTAATCTTATTTTCAAGCTAAACTATGTTTAAGTTAGAATGCAAAGTAGAGTCAGAAAATCACCTATTTAATTCTGGGTGACTGTTTCTTGATTTAACTGTGTCATAGTTGCAGACTATTCATGTATATACTTCATATTTCATTACTGTCTTATTCATCGCTTTTCATAGTCAAATGATATTTTTAGATTAAAATTATTTGTAACAATAGAGAATTGATTAAAAATATGCTGGATATCCGTTAATGAGAACATGAAAATTAATCGAATGTACATCTATTGGTGATAGTAGCAGTTCAACTTGTAATATTGTACATTAAAGGAGTGGCTTGTTTCTAACAGCCTTTCTCTATACATGTGAGGTTTGATGTCATCATGTTAAAATCATGTTCTAATACTTTTCTTAAATCTACTTGCCCTTTGCATGCTCTTTTAACCATTAATATTCTATTATTACGCTACATGCACCATGTCCTAATGTTTTATGTCATTGTGTCGTTCAGTGGCTGATAACTTTGTGTGTGACCATTTTTCATTGAAATGATAAAAAGCCACTTTTCAGGGCCTGCTGTGGTCCTCTTCGCACCCACAAGGGTCGGTGCCCAGTCCTACAAAGTTCACGGGGCCAAAAACCAAGCGAACCTCATACTCCTCCCCACACGCCTCTCCCACCCACCGCAGATCCCAATCCTCGTGGGAGCACTTTTCTGAGCAGAGCTCACGGAAGGTACTTTCGGGCTCTGTATAGTTTGCACTTCTGCACATTAAAAGGGTTGGCATCCATGCATATATCTGTGCAAATTGGTGGCAGTGATTATCTATGGAGAAATATCATCCTGTTTTGTACCATTTCAATAAGTTGATTCAGTTTGTTGTTTTTCATTCAGTGAACTTTCTATCAATGATCCTTCTGTGCTTCAGTGGTTATTCTCTCATAACCCCATCCTGAAATTTAAGTTTTATCTAAATATTCTGTTTCTTCAGCTAAGCACAACAGTATTCTCTTTAATTTTAATTCCTGATTTCAAAGTTTGTAGCATTTCATGTTTTAGTCATGGCTTATTCTGTATTGAGGCGTCTGTGTTAGAGCTAAATAATGCATAGAAAGACCCAAGGCTGAATATATAAGGTTGTGGAACTTCAATCAGTGACTAGAGAATTGCCATTGATATCTAGATGATGGCCTTTTCTAATGCTTTTAAATATTTCTGAATTTTGAAATTTTCCTTAAAATTGATCTTGGATGTTCTTGCTTATACACTTGAGACAGTTGATTACAATTAATCATTATGACTGTGCTTGTCTTTGGATTGAATATTAGCATGTCCAAGGAAAATCATCAAAACTAAAGTATAACGACTAGAGGGAACTGAATTATCCTAAATAAATAATATTAATGATATTAATTCATTTGTCAATTTATTAAGGTTATGAATATATTACTATATATCACTTTCTGTATAAGATAAATTCAATCTCATCTTGTGAATAAATATCACCGAGTCATGCATTGTGTACACTTTGCTTCTATTTTTTCTTTGCATTTTTGAAGGATTTGGCTTATCATAATCTAAATAAGTTATAAGTTTATAATTGCTTATACATGTAATCTATTTTTTCCTTCAAGAAAGACTTATGCATCATGTATTATTATTCTAAAAATTAATTCGTAGGCTTGGTGTAAAATATATAATTAGTTTTGGAAACTGGATCAGTTAGCTTGCTAGTTGCCATATTGTCTGAAGGAGCTATTTGCTTTTGTAAGTTTAATAGTTGATGCATTGTTAATTTAGTAGTTTTATGCTTAGATATCAGAATTTAGAGATATCCCATTTGTGGTTCTGTCTGTATTAAGTGAAACATCCTTGTCGATTATATTTATTGCAATCCAATGTGATAATCAACAGCCTTTCAAATTTTAGATACTATTTCATTGTTTCAGAGAAAAGGTACTAAAATTATTGAACAATATTGTGTGCATATATTTGAAATTATTACCTTTTATTCAAGTTAATTTTGCAGTTTATCCTAAAGCTTTGTCTTTAAAATTTTTTTGTTTGTTTAATGCTCATATTAATGATAGAGATTCCTATATCCATAGAAGATCAGCTTTAATTCAAAATTTCTAAGCGTCAATAATAAATCAAAGATAAAATATAAGTTTATATTATAAAATCTTGATAATTACTTGCAGCAATTTTTGTTGTTCCGATTTTTAGTTTGTGATTAAATCTACTTCAGTCCATTGTAATTGATATTTAAGGAATATTTTCTCAGTTTGTTCTTGTGTTAGTTTATCATTATTAATTGGTAAATATCATGTCAGAGCAGTTGAGCGTTCAACAGTTTGATAATACCATTCATTGTGCCTATAGCTGAATATATTTTATTGGATGACTTATGTGTACTTATATATATATTTTTGGGTTCAATTAATTGCTAAAAATTGCTTTATTCATAACTAATATTTCTATGATATTTCTCCTTTAAAGTTATATTAATTTTAAATTTACTCAAAGAATTATAGCATTACAATGCCACCCCTTTGTGCACATTTGATGTAGTTGCTTGTTTATTTTTATGTTTATTGCTTTTTGTGTTTATAATTGTCTTCATGTTTATTGCAATTTAAATCTGCACATTTAAATTAGTGTTAGATTGCAGTCTACACCCCTAAGAGGTTTCTTGTGTAGCCAGCAGTTCTTTTTTCTTTAGTATGATCATTAAATGATGATGCATTTCTTATTTCAACTATTTCTACTTTAAATTGGGATTAAATTCAATTTTTAGAGTGTTTCTCTTGGACTGCATCAGCTTAATATGTTGCATTTTTGTTAAAAATTCATATTAATGTGATCTATTCCAACATTTTAATTGAGTCAGCTGTTAAAACATGAGATGTAGTCCAAAAATGTGAAATCCCTCTTCAGCATCATTGGAAATTAGAGGATTCTCATGCAGTGTGTAAATATCTTTGTGATTTTTTGGAATTTGGGAACTGTACTTTCATAGGTTGCACCTCTATCTCACTGTTGTAGTAGTTGATAGTTATTATCGGTTTTGAAGTGGTGAATGATTTGATATTATTTTGAATTAGTTGACCAGATGCTACAATCATTGCTTATTGCCTGTCTGTAGTGGTAGTTGTTGTTATGTTGGATTATTTTTTTATTGGTAGGGAATGATGTAGAATTGATTATTTTGTAGCTGATGAATGATTTAGTATTTTTGAGTAACAATGCAGATGCCAGAAATTGAAGGTTGATTTTCTTGTGGATGATTATGTACTAACCATTAAAAATTCATATCATTATCTAAAATTTATCTTGAGTCAATCCAGTGATATTGGAGGGAAGAGAGATATTCAGTTCAAATTTCAAATTCCCCCTAAAAGCTGTAGATGCAAAGGTATGAACCCCACTATTACAGTAGATACTGAAATTTGTTTTTAGTTAAGTAGTGCTATAAAATATAATTTATTACATTTTAAGTATTCAATTATATCCAATATGGATAAAAATACTATTTTGATTTCTGTTCTGAAAATGCTTAGGATGTCAATTAATAAGTAGAATGCTTCATAATGCTAATCAACTCTGCATTACGCAGTTTTATTATTTAACCTGTTAATAGTTAATATTCTCATTCACAAGTTTAAAGTGTTGTAGTTGGTAAACCATAAGGATTTTAATGATCACTTAAAAAAGTACTCCACTGACTAATATTTCGGGAATTAGAAGAAATGATAGTGTGAAAGCTAATGTTTAAGTCATTGTTATTTCAACTGATTTTTGCCGTAAGGATGAGTAGATTACAAATGGGTCTGTAGGTGTGTTCTTATTTTATTAATTGCCCTAAAAACATGTAGAGAAGTTAATATTCTTACAAGTTAAATTGATGGAAAGGGTCTTGGTGAGTTCTCATACTTTAGTTTATTTTTGGTTTGGTCTATTATTCACAAGTATAAAGTTAATGTTTCATAGACTCATAATTTTGGTATGGTATTGGAATTTGGTTTCTTATGGTTTTAGTTGTATTTTATCTCTCTTATTGGTATTTACAAAGGTCTACGTCATACTAATATCCTGGCCCCACCAAAGCAGTTGTTTTCTATCAAATTCCTCCCATGTGTATCATATTTATATTAATTAATTTTTATATGAAGAATAATTTTCATGAGACTAAGCCAAATGCCATTTGGGTTACTTCTATTAAAATTGTAACAGCAAAAATTGCTTTCTATGAACGACACCTTAAATATTTTCAGGGGAAAATATCCATCAAGGGGTGGAATGTCATCCATGAATTCATGTCTTTTTATTTCCAAATTTTTTGATCATCTATAGAAATATATTTGTGTAACAGTGCAAAAGTAAACCTTTAAAGATAGGAAAGGGTAAAGTAAAAAGAAATAGGATATAACTTATTCATGTGTCTTCTATACTGTGGGAAGCTTTTCTGGTACATCTTATGCTCTGAGTCTTTAGATATTGAGTGATATACTTCTCTTTTGCTTTCTGCTAAAACAGCTTATTTCTTCTTTTGCAAAATACTTACCAATCAAAAGCTAGTTGATGAGCTTAGAAATATCTAGCTATACATTTCATGGTTACTAAAGCAAGATTGATCTCAACTGTTACTTGCTATTCAATCTCTTATATTTCTACTGGTTGTTACAAGGGCAATATATGCTCCACCTAGTATTTATGTCTCATGCAGCTTTCTTCATCTTGTAGGAATAACTTTGCTAGTTACTAATTTCATTGAATCAGAAAAGTTGAAAAAAGCCAAAGCAGTTATCATTGGCTTAAAACAGTAGCTTGTTAGTCTACATTTGGCCACCTTCTCCTTATCTTTAACTGTTTTATCTATCGGACATGGGATTATTCTCTACCTTTAAGAAATTTCTCTATCTTTATACTTATTAGTTTGCTTAAATAATTGTATTGGTCTTTAAGGACCTTCGGGTAACCTATAGCTTAATATAAATGATAAATTATTGCTTCTAAAAAGCATTGTGATTATAGCTCTGGTAAGTTATTTCTTTGTTAATCTATGCTTCTGTAACATTTATATCAATATCAAATGCCTTTCTAGATTTGGAATATATTTTTGCAATTTGAGAATCACTGTCTCATCTTATTTTCATAATAAAATTATTCATGATAACATTATAGATAATGCTCATAAAATATCTTGGTAACTTAATTTAAGTTTTGACTTTGGATGACACAGCTTGGATTCATGGACTAATGGGCTAAAAATGTAATGGAATAGTAAAGTGCAAGTTGTGATTAACTCATGCCAATAAATAAATTGTCTATAATGCACTTATCGTGGATTTCTGGCCTCAAATATAATTGAATAACTAAATTTAATGAAAGATGGAATGTCCAATATCTTGAGAATAAATTCCCCTCCTTCGCAATGAGAAAGATGTGCAATCTTGAATAAGCTAATGAAGTGGAGTAATGGTTTTCGATTAAAATTCTGGCATACTGATGGAATTATTCTGATCCTTGGTCCCTCTATTCATTTGAAATTTAATTTTCGTGTTTCTGAAAGATAGTGCAAAATGATCAATAGATAATTTTGTGACAGAAGTTTGAATCATATCCAATGTGTTCCCTTGTAGAGAATGTTCATTGATTTTTCCTTATAAAACCAAAAATGCTAAGTTGGAAATGTCCCTTAAGGGCAAATTCTTTTCATATGCTCTTGGTATTGTATTACAATTTTTTTAATTAGCTTGCTTGTCACCACTTCATATATAGCAGATAATGCATGCATATTTTATACCTAGGCTGTTATTTATGTTTATGATTTCAAAGTTAATTAGTAATTTCCTTATTTAAGGTGATGAGGAAACATAGGTTGTTAAAATGCTATTTTTTGGAATAAATTGTGGGTTATAGTTTTTGTATTTGAATATTTCCATCCTCTTCATTGTTAACATCTGGTCAACGTATGCAATTTTGAGGAACTTGAATTTCACTGATCCAAAATGTTTTTGTTGCAAGGTATAATATAATGGTGAAATACCAAATTTTTGAACTTGATTATGAAATTATTGAACAGTAAATATAATTGTTAATTTAATGTTTTTGATATCAGTATCTTGACTATATTTTTCCTTCTCAAAGAATATTAAATTTTGAAGTGGCGCATATATCTTTGTCTTTATAATTTGGGCCTATTTAGCAGTAATTAAGATTTTCCTTTATCATGTTGTTTGTTTTTATATTTATGTATCTAGTAGATTTAATCAAGTGTCATGATATTGCATGTTCTTTATATATTTTGTTTACGATTGCAAATAAGTGAGTTTTTTGCTCTAATCTTATGAGCATACTGCTATCATTCGGTCTTATGAAATGATTGGGTAGGTGAGGGACAATGCTGGACACAGGCAATCATCTGGTGCTTTGTCTAAGAGGAAGAGACATGATTCGGACTCAGATGGCTTTGGAATTCATAGTTGGAGTAGAGGAAGCACAAATAAAGGAGGGGGCGGTGGACCTGGGACACCGCAGAGTGACCCCACTCCTAAGCAGTGTTACGGACCTCAGTGCACCCAAGCTGCCCGACAAGGAAGTAAATACTGTAGTGAGGAGTGTGGAATCAAATTGGCCACTAATAGAATATACCAGGTATAGTGCTTACTATTGTCTATTTCTTGATTCTTAATTTACTAACACAGGTGAATTTCAGCAATCAGAAATCCTAGGCACAGGAACTACTTTAATAATTAAATTCAATCAAAGTTAATTCTAATTTCTGTACTGCCAAGACATACATCATTTTTTTAATCAGCATTTACATCCATGAAGAAGTATACTTATTTTGCAAGAATCATATTGATGAATTGTACATTTTAGTGGTATGTGTTGATGTATCTAAAAATATTTGAGTTGTTAGAATCATTGTTAACTTTCAACTATGCTCTGGAAAGAATGAAGGGAGGATCAGTTTGTTTAAGTTACAGCAGTAACATTATTTTTACAAACTACTTTAATGTTTGAAGGTTTTCCCACTTTCAGTAAATGTTTCTAAAAATTGCCACTTTCTATGCTCTCAAGGAGCAAACAATAAAATCATAAATCTTGGATCTACAGTTGTCTTAATCACATTTATATGGGGGGTCTACCATGGTCTATATCAGGGTTGGTGAACCTTTTGCAGCGAGAGTGCCATATTTGATGAATATAAAGAACTTGCATGGCAATGTAGTGCCGAACCATACTGTGATGCTGTGATATTATTATTTTTTAATGCCAACGATGCAATGGAGATCATTTGTAAGACTTATTTAGTTGTTAGTTATCACTACTATACTAATAAACAGAAACCTCATTTATTTACCGTGGAGCTTCATTTCTTAAAAAA
This sequence comes from Sympetrum striolatum, assembly GCA_947579665.1. Classification (NCBI taxonomy): domain Eukaryota; kingdom Metazoa; phylum Arthropoda; class Insecta; order Odonata; family Libellulidae; genus Sympetrum; species Sympetrum striolatum. The sequence continues at coordinate 31,372,875 of OX388349.1, forward strand.
GATAATGTTGTAGGAGTTTCGTGTGCTAAAAAAATTCTCTTGCGTGCCATAGGTTTGCCACCCCCAGTCTATATTTTTAAAGATGATTTCATCCTTGATCTTATAGGTGTTACCACAGAGGATACAAGAGTGGGCCTTATCTCCATGTATAGCCGAAGAGCAAAACAAGAAGGCCCTGGAGTCTGTGAGAAAGAAACAGCAGGAAGTTAGATCAATTCTTCAAGAGTTGGACAGAAAGCACAAGGTAAATGTCTATACATTTTTAAGTAACGTTTGATATATCAATAATAAGCTGTATAGGATATGTTAAGCCTCATTCCAATTATTTTATATTAGTTTACTTAGCGGCTTATTAAATAATAATTCCTAAGAAAAGACTACTGAATGACTGAATGCTCTCTACACTATTTCTTGAATGTGATTACTAAATATTTCAGAAACTACTTCGATCTTTTATTCCTTAAGTGAAGTGTATGTTCATTGATGACATGCTTCAAAACTCGATCCTTTTAATCCTCATTTTTCTTACATGCACTTGTTAAATCATAATATGGATTTTCTCAAATGTATATAAATATCCACCTGATAATGTAACAGCTTGTATAGGTGATTGAACTTTAAGCACTCCTGAGGATTTAATATCACTGTTTTTATTTTTATCTAAGGAACTGGATGCAATTGTTGAGTTAGCGAAGACTGTGACTGTGGATCCAAGAAGTGAGGATGAGGTGGAAGAAGAAGCAGAGATGAGCATGTACTGCATTACTTGTGGTCATGAAATCCATTCAAGGACTGCTGTCAGACATATGGAGAAATGCTTTAACAAAGTAAGATTTCATTTCACTTTGAATATAAGCTTTATTTGTACAGTAGCAGCCATTCTCATATGAACTCTGTTTTTTACAGTATGAAAGTCAAGCTTCCTTTGGATCAGTGTACAAGACTCATATCGATGGAAACAACATGTTCTGTGATTTTTATAATCCAATCAATCACACCTATTGCAAGAGGCTGAGAGTTCTTTGTCCAGAGCATTGCAAGGACCCTAAAGTTTCTGACACTGAGGTGAGTTAATATCTTTCTTCAAGTAAAACTTGTTACTAGTCCTCAAATTTAAGGTATTGACCATTTTAAAATATTATCATTTTTCGTTGATTAAAAATTTAAGAGATACATAAATATTTCCTTGAATGTTTACACCCATGAGGCTAATTAGTAGCAATAGTTTATTCTCCAAACTTTTAATTATTATTTGTTATTTTTAAACACAATATGGTTTAACCCTTAAGATGCGGGAGTATTTTTTTTTCGCGACAGTCATGTGCAGGAGGAAACTTAGAGAAACGGTCCCATCTCCTGGTGGGTCAGACTTGCACAGCAGGTAGAAAACCCCCATAATCCGGGTAGGCCTTTTTCCGATGCCTGCGGTCAGCAGGTTATTGTTCAAGAGTTTTGGTTGCTCCTCTAACGTGGAAGCAATTGCCAAATTGCCAATTATTTAATTGTCTTATTTTTTTCCCTTGCTGTTAGCTGATTAATTTAATACCAAACAGTTAGTAGATACATTGGTTTTCAACGAGTGAGGAAATATGAAAGTACGTATGAACTGCATATCTAGGAATTACGCCGAGACCGGAGATCCCCCGGGAAGGGTTTTCCACATTTAGGACTATGCAAAAGATTTTGTGAGCGTTCAGTCAGCAATCTTCAGTTGGAATGATGTATATTGCACAGCTAAAAAATTTCAATTATTCCACCTCATAAGTTTTTCGGCCTAAAGATCCTTCTGTTCAAAAGCCTTTTTGGTGCCTCTATTGCATATGAATAGTGTTCACATAATAGCTTTTATAATAAATGGTGCTAATTATGAACATTACATATAAATGCTAATATTTTTGTGACACATTTCCTAGAAATATCTTTCTCTTCCTTTTGCCTAATAACTATCTACCTCAATAAAATTTTTAATAAAAAGTTTTTTTAACTTATTTAAATCTTTTTATTTTTCTGAATCTAGTTCCTCTTCTTTCTAGGGGCATAGAAAACTATAAATGAAGGATTTCTGTTTATGAAATTTAACTATTTTTATAATATACCATCAAAATTCTTTCCTCAGTACTAGATCATCTTTTTCATGTCAAATTCATTTTTCCTAGGTTTGTGGCTGTCCTTTGGTTACAAATGTCTTTGACTATAATGGAGATTTTTGTAGAGTACCAAAGAAGTCCTGTATGAAACATTACTGTTGGGAAAAGCTGCGCAGAGCAGAAGTTGACATGGAACGTGTCCGGCAGGTATGTAGATATCTCTCTATTAGCTCATTTTAAAGCTGTTAAATTAAAACCATATTTATTCAAAAATAACAGGTTCTTTTTAAGCACAAAAATCAGGGACAAAAAACATCAATGACGCAATAGATTTAGACACATTACTACCCGTGCATATGCCATGTACCCATATTCTTGTCTCACCCTAGTTACATGTAACTTGTCAAACATTTCATCAATAGGCTATTAATGTTTGGACTGTAAGAATCCTTGCAGAATACAGATTTAACTGTCAGCCAACAGTTTCTAATTGTAAGGGAATTGACTAGCCCATCAAACTTTTTATGCGTTCAATTTTAAATTGGTTAATGTTTGCACTCGTGTAGGACTTTTGGCATAGATGACTACCGGTATTTTCTATACCGTCTATACTCATATAAATGTACATACGTGTATAGTCAAGACATGTACGGTGCTGTGAATGGCAAGACCGCATGTCTTTTGGTGTGCATTAGATTTTTCTATTTCTGATGCTTGAATTTTGGGGGGCACATTTGATGATGCGTTATTTTTGGATTCATATGGTATACTTTGGGATGTGTAATATGCAATTTCAAGTCCTATTTTACTTTATTAATGTTCTATTTTAAATGTATTACCACAGTGGCTTCGAATAGATGAGTTAATGGAGCAAGAACGTCAAATCAGGCATAATATGGCTAGTAGAGCTGGAGTACTGGCTTTAATGTTACATTCCACGTACAATCATGAAATCATGGAGAAGATGACGTCAGCGCAAGAGGAGCAGCAACATCAAATGATTAATTCTCAAGCTTAAGTTTTCAGTAGTAATTTTTTGTTTTGTAATTTGAGGATATGTCACCTGGAAGATGTGACATGAGTATGTTACTTTGAAATGATTTTATATCATTTTGTAAATCTGTAAATTATTTTTACACCAATATAATATTATTTTCCTACATTTTTGTTTTATTTTTTTGGTCATGAAATGGGAAAGGAAAATTGGAAATGTAGTTTTGATGTGATATCCACAAACTCCTTGAAACAGCCATTTCGGTGCAGTGCTATCATAAAAAAATTCTTTTTAAAAGTAAAGGTGGTCCCTTCCTATTTTCCTTAGGAAATGAGATGTATGTGATAAATAATTGAATACAAAAAATTATTGCAAGTGTAGGGAAGATGGTAATCCTTCATCAATAAATCTTCTTTCATTCACTCTCTTGTAAGAGATGAGATTTCTTTGATGGAGGCTTGCAATGTGATTACAATTGGCTAATTTTAATAGCTAGTGAGATATATACCACTTTGGAAATAAGAGACTGAGGAGATTTTGGATAAGATGTTGGCATAATATTTTGCAAATTTCTGTTGTTTAAACATGTTGTATTCTTATCTATTAATGTAAACTGTTACTTCACCTGTAAAGTACTTTGAGTTAATATGAAGCTAAGGGAAATTATTCAGCAATCCTATAGTATGAGCAAACAGCCATCTTTGTAAATATTTATTTTGTTCAAGTATGAGAGAGCTATGGTGCATAGGATTAGAAGTAAGTTTCGTCTCAGGTTTGAGCCAGACAACTGATCTTTTTTCTGGCATGAACCAAGTTTTGGGCCTTTAAGTGACCTGGTTGGGCTCAGATACACTGATCAAGGTATTATGCTAGACAAGGGCCAAATATACCAAATACCTCTGCATGGAATTATACAGAAAGCAGTGTGTAACTCAAGGCTGCAGTATCTTTTAGAATACTTTCCTTATGTGTTACCTGACTTTAAATGCTATTCTTACAAAAAAGCCTATCAAAGACAATCTGACAATTGTTAGTATTCATTTGAGGCTAAAGGATTGATGTTAGTTAGCTGTTCTAAAAAGAGGACTTAAGATTCTTTGCCAAAGTCAGACATGAAAAATATTAAGTTTACCAATCCTGTAATTTTAAATGCTTTCTTAACATTTTTCTATAAGGAATATAAACTCTCAATCCTCCAACCAAAAATATGTTGCTACCATCAAAGTTATTTAGTTAAATTTAGAATTATTGTATAAATTAGTATTACTTATGTTAGTTAATAAATGGAAATTTATTTCTCAAGGAATTTTTCTAAAATTCTATTTAGAATTCCATCTCTTGTTTTGAGTTGTGATATATTTAATAATAATGTAATTAATTTCCCTAAGTTTTTTTTTGAAGCCCAAATATTTTCTAATAACAAGTCTTGTCAAAAGTCTGTTTTCTTCTATTATATCAGACCTTGGCAATCAAAATGTTTCTTAAATTGTACTAAAGTTCATTTGAGCCCCACAATCTATTTTTGTGGGAAACAAAAAAGTATCTGAGTAATCAAGGTAGTAATAATTGTATAATATTTCAATAATTATTGCCCAGTATTTATTTGATTTCTATAAATTGTTATAATTGGAAGCCAATGAAATATGACAATAAAGTATTTCCATAGAATATTCTCTAATGAAGACATTATTTATGATACTTTTAAAACTCAGTGAGATAAATAATGTTTGTAAGATCCTGGCTTTCATTTATTATAAATAGCTTGCAGATTCATCAGAAGTACACCCAATAGCTATCCAAGGGCTATAATTTACCCCTTTAAACACAAGGAGAACATAAGAGGAAAAGAAAAAAAAAATATTAAGCTTGGAAGGGTAATAGTTACCGAATGCCTCTGTTTGAAGGACATTGCTATGTACAATTTTTGGTAGGGAGTATCAAAGCTAGGGAAATAGAAAGGGGAAGATAGAAAAAAATAGATTGAGGAATTGTATGAGAAAAACAGGAAATTCCCTAGCATAGAAATAGGAAAGGTGCTGGAAGATGAGGCTGGACCTGGGATATTAGAGATTTAAGTTGAGAGTGCATTGCATACATAGGAGAATAAAACAATGAAGATTGGTAAAACCCTTTGGGTTTCTTAGGAACCTGATGGACAGGGTGGGTAATGTTTACCGAATGTTAACGATATTTTTGAAAAAAAATATGAGGTCAAGTTAACAGAGGATTTTACCAAGATGATCCTGATTCAGTTTCAGAAAAAGAAGGATTCTAACGAATGTCTGGATTATCGTAAAATTAGTCCAATATCTCTGGTAGCAGAAGTAATTTTAAGGGTCCTGTTAAATGGATGGAGGAAAAAATTCAAGAATGATAAATTGGAGAAGACCAATTTGGTTTTCAAAGAAGGAAAGTAACGAGGGATGTAACTGAAGATATGAGGGTACGCACATTGATGCCTCAAATTAAAAAAAGACGTATGTGTAAGTTTGATAGATTTTAAAAAGACTTTTGATGGATTCACATAGCCAAACTAATTTGTGGACATTATAGAAAAATAGGCAGGACTGGAAAGATATAAAGAATGGTGCATAATCTAGAAAAGGTACTTAACAATGAAGCAAGGGAATTAGAGCTGAAAACTTACGTAAGGAGGTTTACTTAGGCAAATAAAGCTAAGTTGGGAATGAGGAAGACTAGAGCAGGTGGATAAATTCTGCTACTGTGGAAGGACTCATTCTTGGGATGGAAGATGCTAAGATGAGACTCTGAAAACATTTTCCTTGGCTGAGGAAACCATCATGAAACAAAGGGAATTGATGACTACAGCTCTAGATAAAGGAATTAGGAAAATATTGGTGAATTCCTGGGTTTGGAGTGTGTTGCTGTATGGGTGCGAAACTGAGATCTTAGGAAACAGGAAATCAAATGTACGGAGGCCTTCATGATATGGGTAGAAAGGACAAAAGAAAATTGGGTTGACAAGAGAGCAAACATGGAGGAGCTGTAGATGGTTGGAGAGGTGAGGGCTTTAATTGAAGTAATTAAGCTTCGACAGAGAAAATAGAGTGGTCAAATATTGAGAACAGAGGGGCTTAGGGAAGTAATTGAGTAATGAAAACAGAGGGGAAAGCAAAGGCAGAAGATATTAGATGACATAAAGTGCAAGGTAAGCTACCATGAAACAAAGAAAATGTTGCTGAATAGAGATTTTTTATGTGTATGACACTACTGAAAGTCGAACACTTATGCATGTTCATATTTTTCTCAAATAGATTCTTTCCTTTCATTCTCTCATTAAATCATTGATGTTGATATTGAATAGCGTTGAGTGTTGGAGATAAAGATAGTGTTGGACTTTAAAAATCTATACATATTGTAATTTGATTGAGATGCAAAGGTTATTTGCCAAATTTTAGACTCCCTTAATATGTGAGAAAAATGTTTGTGATACTGACTTAAGCTACCTTGAAATAGCTGGTCACCTTTATTGAGAGTTTGTGGTCAATCCTAATTGTGATGCTTTTACCTAAAGCTGTATATTTCTTATGATAAAAATAATAATAAATAAAAAATAAAATAAATAATCTAAAGATTGTCCTCTAGTTTCTCTAATATTTCTTGTAGTTCAAAACTAAAAATAAGGGAGCAACTTTTTAAAAACTATCATATAACTGTTCTATCAGTTATTATCCATACAAGCTTGATATAAATAATTAATTATTGACTGATGTTAACCTAAAAGTAATGCATAATCTGAAGATTTTGAAGGAATGGCCTAAATGATCATTTTTACCTCTTGTAAATAATTATTTTTCACTATAATGTCTGACACATGCCATTGGCAACCCTCAAGAACCGAGCCTGACCAATCCAAGTTTAAAATTAATCTTATAGAAAATCTATTCACCCATTTTAATATAAATACTTGGTTTAAGAAAATGACAATTTACATTTAAAAACCAATTTCAAATTTTAATCAGTTAATCACTTATTTGGAGAGTTAAATATAATTAATTGTTTGCTTTGTACTAAAAAGATCTTCACATCTTCTCAATTTCTTGAGTAGCATTCAAAATTAAATTTCTCTAATTGTTTCCAAATACATAAATCCTTTTCAAACCAGCAAAAAAATTTATCTGAGGATCTATTTTGATAAGATAAATATCTACATAATCATGCTCTATTAGAACTTTTTGTTAATTACTTAAACAACTTAGGATGAAGTGTATAATTTACTTTTATCATTCAGATTCAAATAAAAAGGGTACTGTGATTTTATAAAACATGAAAAACAGAAATGCCAAACTATAAAGTAAGTTAAGAAGGTAGAGGTAAGTAAACTCAAACTGAGATACAAATTTATACATGGTTTAATGGAATTTATCATCTGATTTTGTTATTCTGTAAATTCTGGTTGTCCTATATTAAAGAACCAATTCTTTTAAACATGCACTATATATCTACACTATTTTGTGGTTACTTTATGTTATACTTCAAGCTTCATGAGTTTTAATTGTTTTTCTGCAAGGTGGTATTGTGGAATCTTGCACCCGTTTATTGTAAATTCTTTGAACTACTGGATTACAACATCAACGTACTTGGGATATGCAAAGTACAGAGGAAAGATTAGGGAGATATTTGAAGTGTTGACATTAGAATTATTTTCAGAGGGGAAAGTACAGTAGTGGAGTTACAGTAGTACCAACAAGATATCTAGAGAATTACTGATTAACACCGGTAAAATAAGCTACCAGGTGATATCAGTAGAAGTAGTTTGAAGCAGTTAACACTGTTATAGTTCAAATCTACTAGCCCACTGGTGATTACAGTAGAGATGATGTAGATTTAGTGCATGAATAGGTTTAAGAGCAATAAATGCCTCATTTTTATGGGAGATTGGAATGTGGTAGATGGGCAAGGTAAAGCTGTGTATGAGGTTAGAGAATTTGAACTAGGGAATAAAAATGACAGAGGACAGAAATTGACTTTTGTAGGAGAAATTATCTTTTTATCACAAACACACTCTTTCAGCAACACTACCGATAACTCGAGGATGGGGGATGGGTACCAAATCCTTTAAATTTTGGTCAGAGAGAGGTTTAGAATTAGTATTGAAACTCATGAAGTTAGTCTAGTGCTGTTGTAAACTCAGATCATAACCTTGTAATGATGTAAACTAAGCTCAAATACTAAAGAATATTTCAGGCAAAATGTTCAGCCATTGGAATTTGGAAGCTCTTAAGTGTGTGAAGGATAAAAATTTCAAGTCTGTTTGCAAGGCTACAGATAATGAAGGAAGTAAACTTACCACAGATGAAGAATGGGAAAAGAAAGAAAGCAGGGTCAAAGACACTGCTAGAAGAACTATTGATAGGGTTAAACAAAAACAAAACAAAATAAAGGAACCATGCATTATGGTAGAGATGTCAAATAAGATGGAAGGAAATGGAAAAAGGTCAATATTGAATATGAATGTAGAATTTACAGAGAGCTTAAAACAAGCTAAGAAGAGAAAAGAATACGGCAAGAGAACAGTGGTGGAAGGGAAATTAATAAATTAGAGAAACTGGAGGGTTTACCTATTATAGAGAAAGTTAATTATGGGTACTAAATTAGTAATAGAATGATTATGGTAAAAGAAAATAAGCTAGAGAAATTAAAAGATCCAGACAGTATATAGGGATGATAGAAAGAATAGTTTAAGGAATTATATGGGGGAAAAAATAAAATAGAAATGGTAAAAGTGCAAGAATTTGTAGAAGATAAATGTGGACCTGGAATATTAGCCAATTAAATTGAAAGGGCATTCAATACATGATACATAGGAGAATAAAACAACAGTAGTTGGTAGTAGATCCCAGTGAAGTTCCCTGGGAACTTGAGGGACAGGGTAAGAAACGTTTTTACAATATGCGTAGGAAAATATATTAGTAAAGTGTCCAAAGGAAATTACCAAAATAATCCAGATTTGGTTTCATAAAAAGAAGGATTCTAATGAATGCCTGTAAACAATACAATTTCTGGTAAAATGGTAAGCGGTATGCAAATTAACTTAAACAAAACTAAAGTAATGAGGTTTAGTAAGGGAAAGAATGCTAGGTGAATAATACCCCTACTTGAAAAGAACAATGTTTTTGGTCAGAAGATGCAAAGCTGAGATATGGAAAATAATAGCCTCAGTAAATGTAGCACTCATGAAGTAAAAGGAATGACTACACATGTCTTGATAAATGAATCATGAAAAGGCTGGTAAAACATAGTATGTTTCTGTATGGGAGTGAAACTGAGATCTTAAGGAAAGGGGAAGTCAAACATTTGGATGTAGGTATGGTGTAGAATGGATAAACTAAATTAGGGTTAAAAAAAAGCTTGGAGGTACTGGAGATGGTTGGTGAGGAGAGTGCTTGAAGTAATTAAGCATGGAAAAAGAAAACAAGTGGGTCAAGGGAAAAAGAGAGGGAAAGAAAAGGTTGTTAGATTACATTAAGGGCTGTGTTAACTACCATGAAATGAAAGAAACATCACAGAGTATGGATTTTTAATGTGTATGAACTGACTTACTACCATACTACCAAAGGTAGAACACTCATGTAACATGCATGAATCACTTGTATGGATTATTTTCTTCCATTCTCTCACTTAATTACTGATGTAAATATTGAATAGAGTTGGAGACAGAGATAGTGTTTGAAATAGAGAAAGTGTTGAACATAGATAAATAATGTAACGATACTTTCTATGAGATAAGGAAAGTCAAAAGGGAGGGAACACTAACAGTTAACAGATACAGCTTGACCATGACAGTCCTCCAAAACCCTGACCCACTCCTATTGTGTTTATTCTTCCCTCCCTTTGTGTGAATTCATCCTCCAGTTAACTAGTTTCTGTGTCTTAATATGTGTTATATGAGCTACGGTATTATAGTGTAGTGTAAGGTTTATTGGTGGTGGTGTTTATGTTTTGTTTCTTCATCTGTGTTCGTCTGTCTTTTGGAGGTATGGTTTTTGGTAGATGATAGTCTTGTATTTTCTTGTTTGAATAGATTCCTGTCAATTGATTAAGAGAAATTATGGTTTTTATTTCCTTTGGGAACTGAGCGACCCTGAGAGCATGCATTTTGCGGTTATTTGAATTAATAATTTTTTAAATATTGGCACCCAACTTATTATTATTTTTATTAATTTTATATCATTGTAACTTTTATGCCCAGAGCGGCCTTTTTACTTTTCTTATCTTATAAAAAGTATCATTACAATAATATATTTTACCTCAGGGGAAAATGATAAATATTAAATTTAATTAAATTAAATTTAGGTTCTGTTGATATGTGAAATAAAATGTTCCGGATGGATTCTAAAGTTACTTTGAAATAGCTGGTCACCTTCAATGAGATTTTACATCCCATCCTAAAGTTGATGCATTTATGTAAAGCCATATTTATTATGATAATAACAATAATCTAAAGAATCTCCTCAAGTAGTCCACATTTTTATGGTGGATTAAAAATTAAAATGATTATGCAAGATAGCAAAATCTACTTTATTGGCCTCAACTTTGTGGTAGATCTGCATGATAAAAGAGGAATAAAAACAATTGTTCTGGTAACCAAAGGCTTTAATAAAAATGACCTAGGTATTGTCACAAGGCATCATTGAAAGATACAGGGAATTTACCCCTACACTTCCCCATCCTTTCTTACACCATGAAAACTCTTTCTCAATCCTTTCACCCACTTTACCCTTCCCTTCTAGCTCCCATACTCCCTCTTCTGAATCACCCCCTTTCCCTATCTCTATAAAAGAAACTGAATACTATTTTCAAGTAGTACTTGACGATGACACAATGCATTAAAACCAAGGTCATTTTTATAACTGTATTTCCCGGCCTATAAGACGCACCAGTGCATAAGACACACCTTGATTTTTCAGGTAAGAATTTTCAAAAAAAACTCATACTTTGTTACATAAGGTTGAATGCTGGTAAATTCTTTATCGCGGGAGATACAATGTATTAGCACAGGGATGACATCTCCGTCGGCCCAATGTGCATAAGGTTTGCAGCAGCACCACATGCAAGATTAAACTAAACGTGCTACAATTTATGCATTTCCAATTTACCTGGGAATTTTTTTAAAGGAAGTTCTGTCATCGAAATATTAAAACTGAATTCCTTACTACCTAATCAAAAAAGTGTTATTAGCGAAATTTGTAATTAACTGAACTATTTTCAATGCCTGATACAGTAAAAAATACTTAATGGTATGCATTTATCCAGGTGAATCGGCTTGCTTATTATAGGATGGAGTTATACCCGTATGCCATCGGTGCATAAGACGCAGACTGATTTTAGAGCATATTTTGGAGTAAAAAAAGAGCGTCTTATAGGCCGGGAAATACGGTATATCCTATGATGTTTTCCATTCTCTTTTATAAGGATACTAGATTTTTAAAATTAGCATACCACTTTTTTATCAGATATTATTATTACAATGATATCAATAACTAAATATTAACTGACATTTATTCAAAATAACCGTCTAATCTGTAAATTTTGAAGGGATTACCTGTATCATCATTGCAACCTATTTTGAATAATAATTTTTTCACAGTAATGTACATGTATGATGTATATCATTGGTGACCCTTTCAAACTGAGCCTGACCACTATACCCCCTCCAATCACAATCCCTCTCCCCAATCCTTCCCCCAATATTAAAAAATTTAATAAGTAATTTTATTTTATAAGAATTAAATTTCAAAAAAATTTTAAATTAATTATTTGGAGTTTTAGATAGGTACTTAAATGTTTCACATTTGTCAAAGAGATCAAACGATTCAAAATTGAATTGCTGTGATTGTTTCAAAATACATAGAAACTTATCATTGAGCAAATATCTAATCTAATGATCATTTCATGAGATAACCTTCTACATAATCATGGTCTATCGGCTATTAATATTTAATACATTACAAAATCTATACTGAAGTCTATAAATAACCTTTTTATACTTATAACCTTTCTACTTTCCTTAAGAAAATGATCAATAATTTATGTTTTATTGGAATACCAATTTGAATATTCATTATTTTAATTTAAATATTAAATATATGAATATTATATCGGTAAAATTGTTTGCTTTTTATTTAAAGAATCTATTTGTCCTCTCAGTCTTTCTGGCAGGCAATTACTCCGCTTCTGAATATGTGTTGTATTCCTGTTAATGATTATGATGAGTGGTTTGTATCTAATGATCATTTCATGAGATAATTTTCTACATAATCATGGTCTATAAGCCATAATTATTAAATAGCTTATGAAACAGATAATGAAGTCTATAATTTACTCAATTACACAGAAGTCAAAGAAAAAGGGCATTTTAAGATACTATGATGCTATATAATATGAAAAAATTAATGTATTATTTTACTATATTACTTAATAAATTACTTAATTATTACTTATAAAAATTAATACATTAATTACTATAAGGTAGTAAGAATTCCGAATTTAGCATATTTGAAAGATAGCTCTTTCTGCCTTCCATTGATTGACTTCATATGTTTAAAACTGAATTAAGGAAAGGCAGCAGAATTATTTAAAGAGTTTCCATTTGTATTGAGTGAAATAAACTTCAAGAGCTTCAAGTTTTTTGCACGATATGGAAATGAGGCACTTCAAACCCATGTAATGTTTATAGTTTCAGCTATAGAATGATAATGATAGTATCATGTAGGGTAGCAAAGCTTTTGGCTATCACGTAGTTTTACTGTAGGTTGTCTAAAATAAAGATAAGAACAAAATTTCTATTTGATGGCTTGTATAACTCTCTAAATCAAACAAGAATTACTTTTTCGTGTTATATGATTTGGGCACTATAGTGAAATTTTAATAAAATGGAACGTGTTGTGATATCTAAACTAATATAAATGTGATAATTTCATTAATGAAACCTATTTTAATTCAATAAAATATCATTAAAATCTTTGAATTATGAAAGATATATTTTTAGATAGTCCGATAAGTATACATGAAACATAAAAGTAGTTAAGAGAAAATTATAACTGCTGCAAGTTAAAAAGAATAGATTATGCCAATGCATGTATATGTTCTCCAAACTTTACTTTGAAGTTACTTATGTACCTGAATCTTCATGACCAAATATTATGATAACCAATACCAGCACTTAATCCTAGATAAAATGCTTTGACAATATTCATAGTTTATGTATTCAAAAATTTATCTTTAATATTAGTAAATGTTCAGCCAATAGTGAAGGGAAGGGAGGATTTGGAGGGATACCTAATACCCTAAGAAGTGGACCCGGCCGTGTCAAAGTGGCGTGCAATGAAGTTCACCCCATGCCTAGGGTCCCTTCTTTACCACTTATCTCCGGTACCGCGAGATCCGACCTTATAGACGAAAGGATCAAACAGGAGTTATTGAGGACAGAACTCAACTCCTGCATAAGAAGGTGAAAGAAAGGGCCCTGAAAGAGATACCTGCATCTGTAGGCTTTTCGGCTAGGGCTGAGAGAAGTAAGGCATTACTCCCCTCCTCCCCTACAGAGCAGGTGGTTAGTACATACATATATGTATGCTCTTAATTCTAAATTACAACCACCAAGCACTATTACAGAAAGTGTCTAATTCAATTAGGCAGTAAGAAAGTATTATTTGATCTAAGAAATGCATAAGATATTGACTGGAATTAGATATTATGACTATGAAAAATTAGATCAGATTTACTTACTTAAAACTACTAAACATTACTTGCAATGAACTGTATGCTCAATAACTATTCTTGAATAGTACAATTGCCTCATCTATTGTAAATTGGACGTATTTGATGATGATCAATAGGCATAAAGTATTTATAGATAAGTAGATAAATGACTCAGAGTACTCACAAAGTAATATCCCAATCAGGAATTTTCGATGATGCACTGACCTGCAAAAAAAGAAACAGAAGAATTAGAATTAAATAATGCTAAATATGGTGAGAATGCACAATATGACAGGGTACAATTTGTTGATGAAGAGCCATTGGTTGATCTCCATAAGGCATTAAAAAGCATTCTCTTTGTTACAATATATTCTTTGAGATTCACGTAAATATATTTTTACTTATTCCAAGGCCAAGTAAGTTTCGGATTGAAAAGTCTACAAAAGGATTGTAAGGATTAGTTTGATTGTTAAAGGATTGCTAGGATACTTGCCAAATAATATCTGGATAAAATACTAAATGATTCATTAACCTTGATATTTATTTACGCATGCTACATGTAGACAAAACATTGAAATTTTTTTAAATGGTTTCTTTGGTAGTCAGGGGCAGAAGGAAATACATATAAGTGGTCTTTATCAATTGGAATAAATATTCCTGGTCATTAGTTTATGCAAATAAAACAGATTAATATTATCTTAATGATTAATTTCCAGTAAGAATTGACTGAATTCATATTATTTAATTATTCATTGTAAGAAAATTATGTAATTTTTTGAAAATTGCTAGTAAGATCAGATCAAGAGGCATGAGGTCTGCAGTAACAAAGTTAACAATAACAGCTAATATGAAAAACATTACCTATTCAAGATGAAAATCAGCTAAGTGTCAACAGAGAAGTTACTTCTAATTATAAATTATAAGATAAAAACAAGCAATTGAGCAGAATATTGTCAACTTTCCCTGATTCTGATCCTTCAATGTTTACAAGGGAAATATCAGATTTTTGGGAAACAGATTCAAAAGAAACTTCTAGGGCACATTTTCTGCTTAAAAATAATGCACATGTGTCTGACCATTCAACTTAATGTTATAAATTTGGGAGGAACTCTACTCTGGTCTATCACTGTAGAATATTGAATTTAAATGAAAGGAAAAAAATCAGATAAATATAAATGAAATTATATTATATATATATATATATTATATTCAATATAATAGCAATAGCTAATGCGTTACATGAAAGTGGGGAATTAGGTATCGATGAAATCATGATTTACAGAAATAGGTATGCCAAAGCAAATTGACATCTCACATTACAAAGCAAAACATATAATTACATAGAAAACATCTAGGAAATCATCAAGATTTAAAATTTATGGTTTTAAAAATAAGATATTTTACTCCAAAAATTTGTTATGGACTTGAGAGAGGATCATTGATCATCAAAAAAATTAATCATATGAATCAAATACTATGCCTCTTAGAGGAAACCCCCTTCCACTGAAGATACTGCCCTTGTCTTGGTAGAGAGAGCACATTTCGAGAGAGAATGAGATTTTCACAATCTAGTTGTCCTCTCTGGCATGATATCATTCAGCTCAGGTAGATGCTGCTTTCATCTCATCCCAAACAATGAAACTTCTGAGCAGAATGGTGGGCATTACAATGTTGGTGCTGTCCGCATTATGATTTCGGAGGCAACTAACCAAAAGTAACCTTAAAAAGAAAATATTTAACACTAGGAGGATGGGAGTTTCGCCCTACCTAGAAGGACGGCGGCGGTCATTTTGACCGTCTACTTTTAAAATTCGTAATTAAATACTTTTTTAAGTCGCAAAGACGTATATTTTGCAGAACATCATAATGTGACCTTTGTGCAAGTGCTGATAAGATGCTTTACCTCATAATTAGTTTAAATTTTAATTAATTAAACAAAACGCGGACCGATGTCCTAAATCTGCTGAGCTTTATACCTGAATACCTGTGACAGGGTATCCCCTTCCTTGGAAAATTATGCTTTGCCTTCTTGGCAGAAAGAGTGCATTTTGAAGGAGAATGTTGAGAATCAGCATCTAGTTAGGTCTCTCGCTTGATACAGAGCTATAATTGGATTAAACGTCAAATAATATTATAGTTATATTTCAATCAATCTTAAATGGTTACAAGATAATCTACCATATTAAGAATGCTTATTTGATTCAAATGAATAGGATCCATTTCATTCAGAAAACACAGCTTTCTCGGCCATGCATGATTTAAGGTATACCGAGAATAATTGAGAGCTTAAGGCTGTAGAGAAATGAAAAATTATATATAAATTCATTAAGGGGTTTATAACCTCATTTTAGTCAATAAGATATAAAAGAGAAATTATAAATGCACTGAAGGAACCTTTCCTTGGTCTTAATATCAGTTCTGAATTACTTTACTTTAGAAGTCTGACATCACAATTTTGCTTGAAACAAAGGTATCAAGTGATGTTTAACAATTGCATAACGCTTTTTTATCTTATATATAGTGCTAAAAAGAGATAAACAGTGAATAATAATATTTTTCAAATTAATGGAAATGAATAAACGTTTTTTCAACTCGAACCCTATGAGAGATTCCAAAGGTTTTTTGGAATATTTAAATGTATCAACACACTGAAATAGTATAATGAACAGTATGAATGACCAGTACCTCATTATATAATCAAGTTTCCATTGATTTCGTCGTGCTTTTGAAATCGTATTTGCTCTTTTTTTCGGCAGATAAAATTAAAGATCATTTAGTCTTTAAAATATGTTGGAGTCTTACGTATTCAATGGTAAAAATAGAAAAAATTCTAATATCAAACGCTCGTAAGTTTTTCAGTTACAATCATCTGTATTACTTATAAAATAAATTAACACGAACGTAGCGGAAACCAGGGCATTCGCGCTACCCTGGGTTATGCTGCCGTCCCAGCTAACCAGTAAATGGTTGGTTGAATTATCGCGCGACCAGTGCTATAACCTTACAGCCAATGTTGGCATCAAGTTCCTAGTTGATAGAAGCTGCGCGGGCACGTGATTTTCTTGAGCCGTAAAAATTTCTGTTTTTAGTTCTCACCTAATATTTGACTTAATATTTCATTGAGATAATTGCGTTTTCATACAGTCTTTTGTGCGAAAAAAATAAGTACACCTGTTGTCTGGTACTTAAGCTACATTTTCACACCGGTAAATAAATTATTTCACACGGCCGTTTGCTTAAGGAGGACATAAGCCATGATGCTGTTAATCTGGGGTAATGGCGCCATAGAACCCAGGATTATTCTGCCGCAGAGGCAGCATAGCCGATAGCTTAGCTGTAGGTATAGCATATTTTGTTTCATGCTTAAATAATTTAAAAATTTACATTTACAGGTGGAATTTATGTCAACTGTTGCTTTGCTTACTACCATTTAATTTTCTACTACTTTATTCCGTAAACAATACGATGTTTTTCTTTGAAATCCTCACAGTTCATATTTGTTAACTATTTCCACGAAAAATTAATAAATTTATTTAAAGAATTAATAATAACACCGTTACAAACTTGAGACCATGGCGGAATTACGCCGATAGCCAGGGTTATTCCATTATTTGGCAGTGTTTCATACTGATTCCAGACAAGTGAATTAAATTAACCTTTCAGCGTTTCCAAATCCCATAAAACTCATTTGGCAAGCTGTAGAAAATTCAATTCCCTAAGTTGGGGCCATTTCTCCGGTCTCCCCAAATCCTACATCTGCCAATCAAAATTCGTCCTAACTTTCCGATTTCGTAAATATCAAATAAAACTACAAAGCATATTTAGGAATTTTGCTACTAACTTTACTCCCTAAGGATAAATAGTTTCAATGAGACGGTGAAAAAAGCATGACTGATTTAATACGAAATCAGTTACTAAAGAAATATGCGAAAGTGATTCAAAGTTATG
This sequence comes from Sympetrum striolatum, assembly GCA_947579665.1. Lineage (NCBI taxonomy): Eukaryota > Metazoa > Arthropoda > Insecta > Odonata > Libellulidae > Sympetrum > Sympetrum striolatum. The sequence continues at coordinate 31,390,629 of OX388349.1, forward strand.
CAAAATATCGAGTGCACTAAAATGTCAAGTCTTTGAAAAATCTCATAATTCCCACTTTAATCAAATCTTTATTTTTCCTTAGCAAAAGAGCGAGCGGAGAGACCTTTGTTTTCATTCAATACTATGAAAGCCTTTGGCATACACTTGAGTGGAGAGTAGAATTATATTTAGGACTACATGTCATAAGATACTTTAAACGCTTAATCTCGCCCTAATAAATTAAGTTTATTTTTATTAACCGACCTTGGTGGCGGAGTGAATAGAATTTCATCTACGCTATCACTCCAAACCCCAAGATACCGGGCTCGAATCCCGGCTGACCGGATTTCTTAGGGAATGGTTGTGTGTGTTCGTTGTTACTCTAATGAACTTGTTAGGGGATGAAGTACCCCCTGACAAGTTCATGAGAGCTTCAGGGGGACTTCGCCGGTAAAGGGCAACAGCAGCTAAGCATTATAAACAAAAATATTTTGTTTTGAAGCACAATATTGTAACGGACAACAGTTATATATGAACCGGTATCAAACCAAAATATAATGTTACTACATGTTATCATCCAACTCAGGCAATACAGAAACAGGAAAAATAATTTAAGGTCTTGGTAAGTTCAAGGCGAGTAAATTACTATCTCGAACTATAATAAGAGAGGCAGAGTATTGAAGGTCGTTGGAACCCCATAACCGGTCCAACGTATATATCTATGAAGTATTGCAAGCATATTTTAAGGATAATTTTATTTAGAAAGCGACGGGAAGGGAAAACAAAATAGCAATCAGCCTTGTAGAAATCTCACGGTGTGTATGACAATACATTTCACTTCTGCTAACGGAAAATGAGAGTAGGACGAGGAAACGAAAGTGCATGTTTGTGATGCACAAAAGCTAACAGATGAGGAACGAAAACGAAACCGATTCAACTGTAACTTCGGAATCATAAAGTCTTATAGCTCCGATTAGTAGTAGGTATTCATCTTTGATTTGAATACTGAAATGCAAATAAATACCATTAAGTGATAATATTTATGTAGTGGAAGATTAGTAAACTTACCTAAGTTTCAGTAGTCAGTCGAAATCTGTTCCACGCGCCTCTTCCGCGACTTTGAGCAATTGCCTTTGGCATCAGTGAATCATACGCTAGAGCCTTATTGAAAAGAGATGAATATCTTTCTCAAAAACTGAAAAAATGAAACAATAAATTAATAAAATATCCACATTTTAATGACAATGAGCTGGCATGAAATTCAGCCGGTTCATTTATTAATTAGGCTTAGCATAAATTTAAAAAATATTATCCCCGTAAACCCAATAGTGTATAATTGAAAGGTTAAGGCATTACGAAATTATAACAAAAGGGTACTAAAAGAAATAAAATCCCGGAATCAAAGATAAACATTGCAAAAAATATTAATTCTATTTTCCGAAATAATATAAAGCGATCCAATATGATGTTAACACAGAAAAAATACTTATTAATAATTATCTATGAAATATTATAGAAGTATAGATGCACAAGGAATAGAAATGAGTATACTTCTAATTTAAGAGAAAACCGATTACAATGTAGATCGAATGAAGACATAAACGCGTAATTATGCACAAATACCAGGCTTTTCCAATTTTAAAATATCTGAACTTTTAGCTAGCGAAAGCAATTACTTCTTTAAAATTATAGCACAAGATTCGTTTAAAATATTTTATACGAAGTAACGAATAGTAGAATTTCAAGGTGGTGACCACGGACACGGACGGTTTTTAGCCCTGCAAACTTCGTCTTTTGCGATTTTAATTAAAATAATTCTTATTTCAGAAAAAGTATTTACAACGAAAAGAACACTTCACTCTCGTTTGCTAGCTTTAACTTTATTTTAAGTATTTTCAAAAGAAAATTCGAATTTTTTGCATCCAAAATATGTATACGATGTAAGTAGTGTATTAGCGTTGAATTAGAGACTAAAAATTTTCAGGGAAAATCAGAAGTCGAGAAAACGTAATTATGAAAATGAAACAAAGTCAAGCATTATGAAGAAAAATTATAACGAAGAAAACGTATAGACTAAGGAATCCACCCTTGTTTTCAGGATATTTAAAGTATCCTTTCTGCCTGAGAAGATGGGAAAAAAGTGTTACCCGCTGGAAGTAAAAAGTTGGGAAAATGTTTGACTCGGTAGAATAACGCGAAAGCTATTGCCATGGAGCGAGCTATATTGAACATCAGAGGGCAGAATCCCGAAAATTCCCCCCATAACGTTGTCTAACCCTAGGAAAATGCCTTAATAGGAATCATTCGGGGCATACCAATAACGGCGCCCGCCTGCAGTTCGAGGAAAAATACTTCAAGTTCCCTTTTTGTTATCAGCTGATGCTACCATCAGCGTTCCGAGTGCCTATCATTCACAAGTCCCGAAATATCCATTGTAAATACGGAGGAATGCATCAACTGATACGGAGCAAAGTAATGCATTTCTTCTTTCAAGATACTGAAATGACCAAACGCCTGAAGAATTCATTTAATTGCCTCCAGTTCGCTAAGGAAAGACAATTTAAACCTTAGAAAACGAAACAAAAGAATTAAAGGTCACTTCTACGCAGTAGTGGGCACCACGCAAATATATAGGTCTACCTCGATTAAAAATAGAACAATTCAAGGAGAGCAATGGGTATGAAAATCATTATATCAGTCGACCTTCAGTGTATCTCATGGTAGAATGATAACTGAACTTCGATATTGAAACTTACTTCTATCAAACGCATCGTAGAATGGCAAAAACTATTAGAATTAATTAAACCATTGACTTTGTTCTCAGGGATAAACAGAGTAAACGTATATCTTTGTCACCTACTGAAAATTGATTCTACATTATTATCAAGAACGGAATCCATTGAATTACATACGGCAATACGCAGGCATGAAGTTTAACCAGTTACTTTTAAATTTGGAAATCCGTTACTTCTATACTGTAGGATATATTGTTAAAGAAAAATAGACGATATTGAGAGAATGATTAAATAAATGAAAATGCGATGACTAAGAATTGATCGGAGAACGCATTCATTCAATATCGAAAATTGGATAACGGTTATCCAATTTGAATTTTAAAGAGGATTGTACATTTCGGTACCTCCTGTCAGTGCAAATTTGGAGACGGATAATTTTTAATCAAATTCACTACAACTAGAATTAAAGAAGATTGTATATTTTTTAGGGAAAGCTAAACCCAATGAAATTGCACCGAGAAGAGAACGAGATATTCAGCAACACTAATATTGCGAAAAAATACAACTAAAAAATGGCTATTTAAGCATCTGAAACATCAGAAAGCTAAAAAAATAAGAGAAAAATATTAGATTATGAGTAAGAATGCTTATATGTAGTTCATGCCGCCATGTAATGCTTCTCCATAACTTTCAATTGTTCGTTTCGGTTTATTTGAACTCATTGATTAATTTTGCTAATTCCATGCATAGGTACAAAAAGAGATCATTTGGATATTAATTTGAAATCCTTGAGATAAGTATTCTAAGAACTCACTGATTAAGTCGGGACTCGAACCCTGAACTCTCACTTCCCGCCAACGGTCATCAATATTGAAGTTTAAACAGAGAACGTAAATTTCAGAAATTTTCTATTAAAGTAAATTTGGAGTTGGGTAAATTTTAATCAAATTCAAAAGGAAAAGACATAATCAAGCGTGTAAATTTAAGAGAAAGCTAATCCCAATACAAATCATGGAGAGACGAAAACGCGATACTCCGCAATACTGATACTACAAAAAACACAAAGCACCGTTGGCAGTTTTGCATCTGAAATATCAGACAGCAACAGAAATTAGATATAAATTATGTATTTAATCTTCAATTTTAATTCTGCATGTATACAATCCATGCCAGAAAATTATGCTTCTGATATTTTCAATTTCCGACTTCCGTTATTGTAAGCATTAAGTCAACTGCTAACTCCCCACGCAGGATTGAAAAGAGAATATTTGGAAATTACTTTCAAATCGTTGAGGAAAGCATTGGAATAGGAAACACGAACGAAGTAGTGATTCAAATTCCGGTCTCTTGCTTCTCGCCAACGACAGACAATTTCCTTTTCGTTTACTTTTCCTAACCGGTTACTACGTTTAAGATCTTTTGCAAATTTTTTCATCGGTGACGGTGATCGGTGACATCAAACGAAACAATCATATTGGACAACTTCATGACAATCAATCAAAATAAAAGAAAACATACTTATCTAATCCGATTACTCAAAATATTATGTGACTAATTTTATGAGAATATAAAATTATTAAACAATAACGATTCTTGCTATTTAAAGAACAACGGTACCAAATGTAAACGTTATGGTGACGAGAACTCTATGCACGGATATCATACAACGACAACTTTTAAAACATCGGAAAGTTTAGCTAGCAATCAGAATTATTTTTTTAAAACAAGAGCAGAAGAATTGTTCGATTAAAAAATTTTATATAACTACCGTATATCAGAATACCTGTGAAGCAACCATGGACATGTTGAGGCCTGTCGCAATGTCGCTAAATTCAAATTCCAACGGTTTTCTTAAACAATATGTTAGAACGACTTCACCAGAAGAAAACTCAGCAGCAACTGAGGAAACCGCCACCAGGATAAGTTATGAACAATAATGCTGAAATCTGATTGGTTGAATTTGAAATTTCCGTCGGCATTCCCCCCTACAATCTCAATTAAAATTTTTATTTATAATAATAACTATATTGGCATTGAATATTATTAAATATACTATTCTTCGAATTTTAAAATTATTTGGTTTATTATTTTTTCTAAAAAATATGTTTTATTTATATTTCACAAAAAGTTGACAATGGAATTTTCCATCGTAGGCCCCGACCACAATCTCAGTTTCAGTTAATATCAATAATAATTAAAATGACTTTTAATATTTATAATATCATACTCTCTGATTTTTATAATAGTTTTGATTATTCATTTTTCTTTAAATATGATTTCTTTAAAATATGATGATGATGGCTGTTTGCTCGAAGGGATTGTTGAAAAAAATCGTTAAGGTTGCAGAAAGTTTATTGTTTTATTTTTTGCTTTGTAATATTTCCACTTATTTTCGATTGCTAGTCCTAGCCTTTTAAAAACCTATAAGAATTTTATGAATTTTTGTAACTTATTCATTGGATTTGATTAATTTGTCGTCCATAACAAAAGAATGAGATTAGCAAAAGTGACATTGATTTATATAATTTCTACGTAAAGGCATCTAAATTCAATAAAACATTCTAAAGATTCAATGGGTTTCGTCATCGAAAACTACAAATGATTTAGATGATTCAGAAGAAGAAACATTAATACATATCTTAAGAATTTCCGAATGAATTTTTCGCTCTCTCTCATCTACACTTAATGTTTGCTGTAACGAAATACTTGAAAAAACTCACAGTTCTGAAATTTTGGAGGATATTTTTTAATCGCTTTTAACATAGACCTTAAGATGAACTGTTAACAAAAGAGCAAGAGTAGGGTTATATATTAAACACCTTGAATTGTACATTCTTACCAGTAATACCAATGAAGGATTAGTTTTGATGCAAATTAGATTGTCAAGGTCGTTGACCCTATCCTTGAGACCAATAAAATCTACGCCACACGCAGAGCTTAGGCTATCATAGGATCACAAATATTTGAAATGGATTTGAAACTCGATAATCATACCTTTTGATTCTTCCCACTTCAAATACTATCCTCAGCTTTCTCATCACAGATCAAGAACTTGGCATATATTCTCCTGATGGCTTCCTTTGCCTTAAAACGCCATGTATTGTAATATTTATACACTATACGCTACGCGATTAAAAATAAAGAAGAAAGCATCATATACATTTACCACACTTTAATTAATCCACGACCATGGTTTCGACCCTTTAGGTCATCATCAGGTCAACTGAATCACTTGTTACACACTAAAGACTCACGCAGTAAACTGAATTACATTCACCGATTCAGAATCACATATAACAAACTTAGGAAGAAATCACAGTACAGAAAGCTCACATTCTACACCGATTTTCTCTTCTCCTCGAGTAATTCAAGTAATACACGAATATTCGTACGATGTCTTAAAACGTGCCCAGTTATCCTCAAAATAGAAATGTGGCAGGCATTTTTGGAAGGGAATAATGACCGCCATTGAGACAAACAACACGAACCATTAGTCACACACCTCGCGTTAGTCAGCTCCTTCAAAGCTACTTACGTTATTCAGACTTTCCATGACAATCGAATATTTCCAAAAACGCGGTAAAAAGACGCGCGATTGCCTCGTGCTGTACTTTTCTGTGGCGTGTGAAGTGTTAATCTAAATATAAGTGATTTTTAAGTTTTAATAATTATATTTCGATGAGCTGTGAGTATGTTAAGAGTGATCATGATCCTTCTGGATTGTAATTTGGGGAGTGTGTAAGACGTAAGAGTTCACTCACGGAATACTCTAATGGAAAATGCTTGTCGACAGTGGTAACTCAACTCTTCATACAGTGATTTCTCGAAGTGAGCTTGGAAATAATGTGATACGATAAAATAATCGTCAACGTGAAAAGGAATCAGTATAAGTGAATTTTTCTGAATCTCTAGGACGTTTTCTATCATCCTAATATTCCTCACAGACAAATTGACAGTCAGCGAGGTAACCATAAAAGTAAGTACAACATATCTGATGGTTACGATTAAGGTATTGTAATTTAATTTATTTCTTGAGTCTCATGTATGTAACAATAGTGAAAATTACCACTAACTATAACGTGTTAAGGCAGAGTTAATAGAGTAACTTGATAATAGAGTATAATCTACAGCCTACTCTTACTCTTTTGTTAATGGATTATGCTGATGTGTTAGTCTAAGGTGATAAAAAATATGTGCTAAATTTTAAAACTATGAGTTTGTGAATTATTTCTCTGTAGCAAACATCATGTGTAGATGAGGAGGGGTGAAAACATATTTCAGAAATTCTTTAGTGTGGAAGAAGTTCTTATTCCACTGAATCAATTAAATTATTTGTAGTTCTCGATAACATAAAATATTTTATTCAAATAATTTTTTTGTTAAATTTAGCTGACTTTAGTTAGCAAGCATAATTCTCTATTTAAGTTGCGCAAATCTCATTCTTTTGTTATTTTCAACAGATTTATTAAATGCGATAAAATGGATACGATGAATTTTAATATTTTTATTCAGTATAAAGAGAGTTTTAAGAGAGTTATAATCGTAAACAAATTGAAATATTACTAAGTGAATAATAAAAGTCATTCTGCAACCTCAATGGTATTTTCAACAATCCCTTCGAGCAAACAGCCAACTTCTCACGAAAGATATATAAATCATATTATGAAGAAAAATTAATAATCCCAACTTTTATAAATTTCGGGGAATATGATATTAAAAATATTGAAAGTCATTTTAATTATTATTAATATTAACTGAAATTGATATTGTGGGCGGGGTCTACCATGGAAAATTCCATTGTTAACTTCTTGCAGAGTATAAATTAATTATATGCTTAAGGAAAACTAATAATAAGTTTAATTTTATATTCGAAGAATAGTATATGAAATAATATTTAATGTCAATTTAATTATAATTATTGTAAGTTTAAATTTTTTTATTTGGTTTGTGGGCGGGGCCTTGACGGAAAATTTAAATTCGACCAATCAGATTACAGCACTATTGTTCATAACTTATCCTGGTGGCGGTTCCCTCAGTAGCTGCGGAAATTTCTTCTAGTGAAGTCGTTCTAACATCGTGTTAAAATAACCGTTGGAATTAGAATTTAGCGACATTGAGACAGGCCTCAAGATGTCCGTGGTTTCTGATATACGGTAAGTTGCATAAAATTTTTTTAATCGAGTGATTCTTCTGCTCTAGTTTTAAATAAATATCAGCTTTTGCTAGCTAAACGTTTCGATATTTTAAAAGTTTACGTTGCGTAATATTAGTGTATGAAGTTATCGTCACTATAACATCTACATTTAGTTTTGGTATCCCTTAAATGGGAAATATCCTTACAATCATAATGGTAAATTCGCGTAAAATTTAATCTCATCATAATTTAGTAAATCGGATTTCGTGTTCATTTGATTACATAAGTATGTTTTTGTTAAGCTCTTGATCGATAGTCGTAAAAGGTTCCTATTCCTATAAAATATGTTTCGTCTTGTGCAGGAATTATCAATAAAATATCTCGCATACGTGCTTAAACGTAGATAAAAAACGGTGGGGAGAAAGTCTGTTGTTGGCGGGAAGTAAGAGTTCAGGGTTCGAGTACCGACTTAATCGATGAGTTCTTAGAATATTTATCTCAAGGATTTGAAATTAATATCCAAAGGATCTCTTCTTGTTCCTATACGGGAAATTAACGGAAACCGACAATAGAAAGTTTTACAAATTCGCTTGGACTGTATACAAGAATACTTAATGATAATCCATCATTTCTCTCCAATTTCTTTCGCTGCTTGATATTTCAGATGCTTAAACTGCCATCATTAAGTTGTATTTTTTCGTAATATTAGCGTTGCGGAGTATCTCGTTCTCTTCTGCGTGCAAATTCTAAGGGTTTAGCTTTATTATAAATTAGAAGCTTGATTATTTTTATTCCTTGTGAATTTGAATAAAATTTATCCGTCTCCAAATTTACATTATCAGAAAGTACTGAAATGTACGTTCGCAGTTTAAATTTTATATTGGATGACCGTTACTCTTTGCTTGCCTCAGCGATTTGATATTAATCTTGAAATTTTCTTCTTTAGTCCTACGCGGGAGCTAGTAGGTTTATCATCATTTTTGCGTATAAATAACGGAAATCGACAACTGAAGGTTTACAGCTCAAATGCGTTAACCAATGTTTCTCTTTCTGATTGCATTTAAATTTTTTAACGACTCTGTTAGTAGTGTTTAGTTTGTCTTTAATAATACATCCTGCACTATAGAAGTAACGGATTTCCAAATTTGAAATTTACCGGCAAAACTTCATTCCTGCTTATTACCGTAGTATATTCTTGCCTTACAGAAATTAACTGATATTTAACAATAATATTTAGCGTTGCCATGTATCTCGTTCCGTGCGATTTTCATTGGGTTTAGCCTTCTCTTAAATTTAAAAGCTTAATTATTTCTAATCCTTGGGCGCTCGATTACAGTTCATCTGCCTCCAATTTTTCATTGATAACAACCACGGATAAAACTTCGTTTAAAATTCAAATTGGATGACCGTTTTCCAATTTTCGACATCGAATGAATGAGTTCACCAATATTTCTCTTTGTCATCGCATTTTTATTTCTTTACTGTTTCTTTTAATAGTACTTCGTCCGTTTTTAATCAGATTTCCTACATTATTGGAGCAACGGTTTTCCAAATTTGAAAATTTACGGCAAAAGCTCATGCCTTCCTATTGCCGTTGTGTATAATACTTACTTTTTTACATTAATTTATATTTTATGAATTCAGTATTTCTGTATTTTAAGATTTTGATACAGAAAATTTTCTCTCTTTCTGATAAGGCTATGGCGTATGAATCACGTTTCAAATGCGAGTGAGTGCATCTATCAACCATTATCATGGTATTTCAAAATCTTTTGAAATTCTTTATTCAAATTAAAGAAGACTATAGATTATGTTCCGGTTTTTCGATATCCTAAAGCGGTAGGCTCAAATGGAAAACTCAACTTAGCGATTTGTTGTTTAATCTTATCATGTAGTAGGCTATAGAAATTTAATAGGATTTTCAATGGAAACTATTCGTAACTCGTATCGATGGTATCACATATACGTATGCTGTGTTACAATTACCTATTCTCTGACAAAACGGCTATCGAAATAAGTTAAGCAACATCAGAGCCTAGGCCTTTTCAAGTCATTTTCTGCTTTATCTATAATGCATTCAATCTTATCTCTACACCCCTATAGGTCACTAAACTTCGGCTTAAGTGTTCATTTTTGAATTTTTAATTGGTTTTTATACCCTCTTCTTCTCCTTTTATCATTGTTTGGTATGCCAAAAGTATCTGAAAAGTGAACTTCGTTGCGCATGGCAATGAAAATGCCTACATGGATAACGTTTCTCAACATTACGAACAAAATTCGAAAAATTAAGGAATCTTAAGCATATTACAGAATCAATTTTCTTTTAGTTTTCCACCAAAAAGATTTACCTATGATGCATTGCTCCGTAGGTCTCAACCATATGCCTTCCTGTTTTCGTTTACACTAAATATCCGCGATCAAAAGTTAAAGGTTTCAATACTTAGACTAATAGTTGTTGTCACTCTACAATTAGATTTTTTTGAAAGTGGACTGATATATCGCTTTTTCTTATCCGTTGCTCTAAATGAATTATCATTTAAAAATTCATCTTAGGGTACATATTTGCGTTATGCCGGATATTGCATAGCGGTGACCTTAAAATTTTGTCTTGGCAAGTTATATATGGGTGAAATTTCATTAATTTCTTCACCAAACGTAGTCATTTAAGTTATTCCTCAGACTTTTGGTCACTCCTTGATTATAAAAGATAAATGTATTCCTTTGTTTCATATCAGTTGATACATTCCTACGTATTTACAATTGCGATTTCGGGACTTGTAAATGAAAGGCACTCGAAAAACTAGTGGCAGCCATAAGTTGATAACAGGAAGGGAACTTGAAGTATTTGTCCTTGCACTACAGGCGGGCGCCTTTATTGGTAGATGCCGAATTATTTCTATTAATGCATATTTACTACGCTTAGACGTAATTTTGGGCGGACTTTTCGAATTTTCGTACTTTTGATGTTCATCTAGCGCGTTCCATGGTCATAAACTTCGCGTTATTTCACTTAGTTACACATTTTTTTCCCATCTTCTTAGGCAGAAGGGATACTTTTGATATCTTGAAAATAAATTCCTTAGTCTATACGTTTTTACCGTTATTATAATTTTACTTCATAATGCACGACGTTTCATTTTCAAAAATAGATTGTAAGTTAAATCTTTTATACAACGCTAATACACAACTTTAACTATACCTGTTGCCTATGCCAAAGATTCGAATATCCTTAGAGAAAAATTTAAATTTATTTAAGATAGTATGCCAAAGTAATTTTTTTTCCTATACAGTTGCTTGCGATAAAGTTATAATGGAATCTCTCTTGTACTCTCATTTGGAAAATAGCTATTAATTTGGCAAACTAAAAAATCCGATATTTTTAAGTTGTCATAGCATCATATTAATGCATGCTTCATGTCTTCATGCTATATAAAGTATATTCAGTTTTCTCTTAAATCAGAAGCATTCCAATTTCTATTCCTTGTGCTTTTAAATTGAGTTAATCATTCTCTAATATTTCATAAATAAATATTTTTAACGTCATAATGGATGAATCTATACTATTTCAGAAAAATGAAAGAATGTTTTCCTTAAATATACATCTTTTTCGCCGGGATTTTATTCCTTCAATTGCCCTCTTTTTATTATATCGTGTGACTTTAACCTGTTCGACCTACACTAGTGGTGTTGCGGTGATAATATAAAAAAAATGGAAATGGATTATGGAAATTCTAATTAATAAATTAACCGGTTGAGTTTCATGCCTGCTCATTGCCGTAGAATGCAGTACTTGCCAGATTTAAAATATGGATATTTTACTAATACGATGTTTCTATTTTCCAGATTCCGAGAAAGTGATTCCTCTCATTTCAATAAGGCTCTGTCGTGTGACCAACTCGTCACAAAGGCGAATGCTCAACAAAACAGAATAGGCGCGGGAAACAGAGGTCGACCAGATATGGAAACTTAGGTAAGTTGACTTTATGCTGGACGTTCATAATGGACTTGACGATTCCGAAGTCACAGTTGAATCACTTTCGTTTTCTTTCCTTACCTATTAGCTTATGTGCATCACAAACATTCACTTTCGTTTCCCCGTCCTACTCTCATTTTCTGTACGCAGAAGTGAAAGGTATTGTCATACACACCGTGAGATTTCTACGAGACTGATTGCTATTTTGCTTTCCCTTTCCGTTGCTTTCTAAGTAAAATGGTCCTTAAAATATGCTAGCAATATTTCTTAAATACATGCGTTAGACCTGATATGGGGTTCTAACAACCTTCAATACTCTGCCTCTTTCATCATAGTTCGAGATACTAATTTACTCGCCTTGAACGTACCAAGACCTTAAATAATTTTTCCCTCTTTCTGTTTCGCCTCATTTGGGTGATAACATGGAGTAGCATTATATTTTGGTTTGATACGGTTCATATACAACTTTTCACCATTCGAATTTCGTTATTCAAAACATAAAGCAAATAGCAACTCAAACGTAAGCCAAAGGTTTCGCATAGTGTAGACTGAAAACAAAGGTCTCTCTGCTCGTTCTTTTGCAAAGGAAGAATACCAATTTTATTAAAGTAGGGATTACGAGATTTTCACAGACTTCTTAATGCAATCGATATTTTTGCTTCCCAACGCATAACTCCGACTCGCTTTCGCATATTTCACCTCAAATTCATCGTTTCCCATTCAAGGTGTTGTACGGCATGCAAGGAAGAAATGCTGTTCATTATATGAATTTTCATTGTCTCATTAAAACGATTTATCCTTAGAAAAAGAGATAAATGGCAAATATTCCTATGCAAGCTTCCGTATTTTTATTTCACAAATACGAAGTCAGAGAGTTATGACGAATTTTATTGTCAGATGTATGAATACTTAACAAAGTAATGAGGGATCAGAATCAAGGTGAAGTTGACATAATATTCTGATTAATTGCTTGTTTTTATCGTATAATTTATGACAATAAATAACCTTTCCGTTTACACTTAGCTGATTTTCCTCTTACATAAGTACATTTTTTATATTAGCAAGTTATATCAACTTTATTACTATGGACCTCATGCGTATGCGACATGCTCTGATCTATCTAGCGATTTTTATATAATTAAGTCATATTTTTATAATGAATAATTAAATAGAAATGGAGCATATTCTTAATGGAAATAAAAAAAATAACATAATATAAATCTAAATTCTATGGTATTAGGCCGGACTTCGTGGAAAGCCATAATAAGAAATTAGTAAAATTACGAAGTACTTTACTAATTTCTTACTATAAATCTATTTAAAGTGATGACCAGATATATTAACTACGATTAATAAAGACCACTCACAGGCTTTTCTTTCTGCCCCTTATGACCAGTGAAGCCGTTTTAAAATTTCAATGTATTGCCTACATGCTTTATGCATATGTAAATTTCAGGGTTGATAAATGTGTTAATGTTTATTCAGAAATTATTATGGAAGTAAGGCAACCCTTACAATTCTTTAATAGACAATGCAATCGAAACCCTACCTGGTCTTAGAATAGATTAAAATATATTTACGTGAATCAAAGAATTCATCATAACAAAGTGAAAGTTTTTTTAATAACGTAATGAGATCAACCAATGGTTTTTCATCAACAATCTATACACTGTCATATCGTGCATTTTCCCCTTATATAGCATGATGTCATTTCTTCAGTTGCATCTTTATGATTTAGAATAAAATTGTAATGAACATTATTGTTTTTGCTAAACTTTTACTGTAACATAAGCAACTTTGTCCTGACTATATATACTGTGAATTGTGCCTTATTCCTAATCTTATTTGCGATAACAGAATGTCTAATACTAAAATTATTGAAAATAGCTGTAAATTTGATATTAATTCATGCCAAATGGTGCATACGACCCAATAAGATGTATTTATAGTAGAATGGTTTGCCTCATTTTATCACCTATAAATGAAACCTGGAAAGATAATATGGATGATGGGTCGTAGAAATGCCATTAGGCTATCAATATAAGTAGAAAAAATTAATATAATGACAGAATATCATCATTATATTCTCTATACTCATTTAAAGGTAATAATTATTTAATTTGAATAATCCATATTAATATTTCTGTTTCCTTTGTTGCAGGTGAGTGCATCATTGAAAATTCCTGATTGAGATGTCACTTTGTGAGTACTTTGAGTTAATGATCATTAAACACATACAGATAAGGAGGCAATTTTTCTATTAAAGAGCAGTTTTTTGAGCATACGATTCATTGTAAGTAATTTTTAGTAGTTTTTGAACCTCCTATTTAAATCTGATCTAATTTTTCATTGTCATAATATCTAATTCCAGTCAATATCTTATGCATTTCCTAGATCAAACCATACTTTCTTGCTGCCTAATTGAATTAGACTTTCTGTAATAGTGCTTGGCAGCTGTAGTAGTTAAAATTAAGAGCATCTATATATATGTATGTCTAACTACCTGCTCTTTAGGGGAGGAGGGGAGTAATGCCTTATTCCTCTCAGCCCTAGCCGAAAGGCCTAAAGATGCAGGCATCTCTTTCAGGACCCTTTCTTTCACCTTCTTATGCAGGAGTTGAGTTCTGTCCTCAATAACTCCTGTTCGATCCTTTTGTCTATAAGGTCGGATCTCGCGGTACCGGAGATAAGTGGTAAAGAAGGGACCCTAGGCATGGGGTGAACTTCATTGCACGCCACTTTGACACGGCCGGGTCCACTTCTTAGGGTGTTAGGTTATCCCCCCCAAATCCTCCCTTCCCATCATCATTGGCTGAATATTTACTGATTTTACATAAGAATATAAGCATGTATAAACCACAGAGAGCGTCGAATCATCTTATCCTGGAGTAAGTGCTGGTATTGATTATTATAAATAAGAGTCAGGTTAGTAAGAAACTATAAAGTAAAGTAGGGAGAGCATTTAAAGGAATTGGGATCATCTATTCTTTTTAACCTGCAACAGTTGTAATTTTCATCTTAACTACCTTTAACTTTTATCTATACTAATTGGACTATCCAGAAATGTATCTTTAATTATTCAAAGATTTGATACATTAATAAAACAAAATAGGTTTTTATAAGGAAATAATCAGCGTTATATTAGATTAGATACCAATATACTTTCTCTTTAGTTAAACATTTCGCTATAGAGTCCAATCCATGAAAATTAACAATCACTCTTGTTTGATGCAGAGAGTAATACAAGTAATTAAATTAAAATGCTACTATAATCCTTATTTTAGATGACCTACATTAAAACTATGAGAATGCCAAAGACTTTGGTGCATTTCATGAAACTGAAACCGAATTCTAACTAAAACCACTCCTCAATCAACTGGAAAGGACGGCAAAATTTAGACCGAAAGACTATTTTTATACTGAGCTTGGTTAATGGTTGCTAAGCGGGGTTTTTACCGTTAGTTTTTTTCTGGTAGAAATTTCGAGGGTCGCCGTTCTAATCCGGACCCTTAGCTGGGCTTACCAGCTCGGGAGCGCCCGGCCGCCACAGTAGGGGGACCATAAAAAAACTGACCACGTGGAATACGATTTAAAAAGTAATGAACAATTCAAATGAGCAACCATTTATTATCTTCGTCGTCTCACTCGTCCTAAGAGATATACAAGTCTTTTGATCGACGTTCTACGATGAAAATTAAAATTTTTCGAGATTTTGCAAGAAATTACCCGTTTACAGACGGCAACGTTGCCGTTGGGTTGTGGTAGGGGGAAGGGATTTCTATGAAAAATCTAGAAATCCTCCCCCCAACCCAATCCACCCCCGTTGAGATATTCAAAACACCCGCCTATCTGACTGAGCAACGTTGCCGTTTGTAAACGGGTAATTTCTTGCAAAATCACGAAAAATCTTAATTTTTATCGTAGAACGTAGATCAAAAGACGCTTGTATATCTCTTAGGACGAGTGAGACGACGAAGATAATAAATTGTTGCTCATTTGAATTTTTTATAACTTTTTAAATCATATTCCACGCGGTCAGTTTTTTTATGGTCCCGCCTACTGTGGCGGCCTGGCGCTCCCGAGCTGGGAAGGGTCCGGGTTAGGATGGCGACCCTCAAAATTTCTACCTATAAAAAACTAAAGGTAAAAACCCCACTTAGCTACCATTAACCCTGAGCTTATAATAGAACAACTTCT
Source organism: Sympetrum striolatum (assembly GCA_947579665.1). Taxonomy (NCBI): domain Eukaryota; kingdom Metazoa; phylum Arthropoda; class Insecta; order Odonata; family Libellulidae; genus Sympetrum; species Sympetrum striolatum. Next base: position 31,406,647 of record OX388349.1, read on the forward strand.
GATCCCACTTAAATTTACGGAAGTACTATACCGCTCACCTCATGTTGTTGGCCAAGGAAGCAGTACTCAGTAGCAGTTTCAGTACTTTCTGGTTTTCGACAAACGTTTAGTTCGGAGAGGAATAGAGCATGAAAGGAAATGATGAATTTCGATTATTCGTTCTCATTAATGAAATTTTCTCATAACATTGATGAGTAATCGATATATACTGAGGAAATCGCTAAATACACGGCAAAATTCATTTCCATATTTACAAATGCGTTCAGATTTATTCTATTGTTATGTTGTAATTCTCAGATATGCAATTCTCTTAGAACAAATTCCGTATAATTTAGAATTATTCGTTCAGAATTTGTTAACATATATAATTGTTCTATATCTAGACCGAAATATCTATATAATTAAGTTTTAAAAGTCATAAACTCTAGATAACGATTCTTAGTTCTCTGATATTATATTTCATTCATCACTTTAACATAAGGTTAGGTCAGCATAGTGCTATATAAGCCGAGATAACGAAGATGAAGTTTAGAAATGCGACCCTATTCTCTAAGTCGAATTTAGAGTTGCTAAGAAGACTTTGGACAGGAATAGCGAACCTTTAATCATAAGATTGCCAAATTTGATAAAGATCTCGCGCGGCAATGTGGTGCCAACTACAAGGTGATACGTTAATATTTACTAACTTTACTACTCAGAGATGGTAATGAGATGATGTCATTCACGTAAATAATCCTTATTAAAATAATTCACACTTATTTACTATGAGGTTTCAAATGAAATCTAGATGACCTTACTTTTTGGAAAGCCATTAAACAAAAGGAAGAAAAAACTCTGTAATTTTTTCATGTATCGTTTGGATATCTTAGAAATTATAGAAATGATCTCCCATACCTTCCACTTATCTCTCTTCTCAAAAAAGCTTTTCCCTAACCAGCTTCTCCTGCCCCTCCAACCCTTTCCTGCTATTTAAGCAACGTTTAAAACATTTTCTGTACCATAAGATACTACTCCGGCAAGGAAACCAGTTGTCGAATAAAAACATTTGTGTGAGAAATTTAACAAGTTTTTCTTCCTTATTGTATGGGTTTTCAATTTTTAAGTGAAGAATTCATAAGATGAATAATCCAATCAAATTTTCCTATTCCAAAGTTTATTCGCTCCCGTCATTTAGAAAACGCATATGTCACGTCCTGCCTTTCTTACTAGAGAATTTTCCATAAGCCTAGCGTAAAACCCAGGATAATTCTGGAAGAAGTCTTTGCATTTTACAGCAGAGAACCACTTCCCTTAGCTATAGACAGATTTCCATTTTCCAATCTTGAATGGAATTGCCTTAAAAAATTTTTGAAACTCATAAAAATATATTATCATTAGGAAAATCGATATTTGGGGCCTTCTGGGATCAAATCAATGTAGCTAAGGTCAGTATCCCCTTTTCCTGGGGTCTCATATTAGGAGAAAATACAAAAAAATTGGATCAATTGGACTGTTTTGGTTTGGGTCCTATCTCTCCACCCTATGTAGGCATAAAAATAACCGGATAGGCATCCATTTATAAATACACAGTAAATTCCGTTTAAACCGCTCAAGCTTAGGATCCATCCCGCTTTATATTTGGTCTCTCTCATACGAATCGAATGATAAAAATTGCTCAAGACGCTAACCCCTTATAAGACAGAATTTTCGTCTTTAAAAGTACTGCATCCCGCTTATCCGATCTTCCGCCGCATTTAATATGCCGACATTCGTTTAAATTATATGTTTCGCCGTCTACTGCAGATTTATGGGGTGTTTTTATTGTTAAGAAGTGGACGGCAGATAACCAGAGCACTCCTTCGTCTCTAAAGGATAACTTAAGGGATTATATTACCGAAAGAGATTTTCTGTACTTCGATATTCATCACGAATGATAGGTCCCTCGTCTTTCCAAATTCACATCTTTCGAGGATATAATAATATCGGGAGATTTGCCAGTCTCAACGCTGAACTCTTGTAGCCGCAAACACCATTTATCAAATTATTTTTTTAATAATTAAACAAATCAAAGGAAATTTATTTTACCATCAGACCACACATTTTCTATTTGATTAATATATCCAAAAGAAGACTTCTTCAAAGTTCTCCTGTAAAGGTAACGATTAAAATGGGATAGGAAATGACAACATTGTTTCGTTAGTCTGACTTCCAATTTTTGTTTTAGCGTGGTTTAGTAGAATGACATTTATTTAATGAATAGACGAAACTAAATTCATGATAATTCAACAATGATATTCCGTTAAATTTTATATGAATCTTCAGGCTGAAAGCAGCGTAAAAGAAGCGAAAACATAACCATTAACGCTCGCACTATTATCCTAGCAAAGTGAATGGTTGAAGTCCCTTGCTATCGGGTCCACGTTGCCTCGTCTAGCTGAAACATTAACTTTTTCCTTTCGGTGAATTGACTCAGTCGCATACCAGAGTAACCTTCAATCCCCTCCATTGGTGCAAGAAATTGTCTCTATTCATCTCCGGTTCCCGGAAGCTTCACAGTTGCTCCTTATTTCCCCTAACTTGCTTTAAACATATACTCCCACCACTGTTTTCCTCCCTATCCGCAAATCGCGCACTCCCAACGAGGTCTTTAAGTGCACTGCTTGGCCGCTAGAGCAGTGACGGAACATGACCACAGACTTTTGCAAGTGCCTACACGAATCCAACATTTCTGGTAGGAATTTGATTGAAGATCTTCTATCTGTTACAGTATATTGTACAGGTAGGGTATCGCAATGAAGGGTGCATTTGAGGCCTTTTGATAGGACTGTGATATCATATCGATTAACGTGCATTGTGGATTTATCTTTCTCAGAAGTTGATTATGTTTTAGGAAGCAAAATTTTCGACGCAGGTTATTGTTTTATTTAGCGATTTTATAAAGTGTGATTTCATAAATCTTCTTCATAATTAAAACCAAACGAAATTTTTCTTTGTCTAAAAAATGTTAACCATTGTAGCATTGCAATAGTAATTCTTTAAAATCCTAAGACGACCGAAATTAATTTTAGCCATAATATAAAAGCATCTATGCTATCTTTAATTTACAAGCTTGAATAGATTAAATGATTCTTAAAAGCAGACGCAAACAATTACTCTGAATAAATAATTAATGTATGAAATATTGTCAACTTGAAAACATTATTTTATAAATAGTGGGTTGGCCATGAAAATAAATCTGTAATAATTTTACCAAATAAGTAACATTTGTAGCTATGACAAGAAAACATACAAAACACTATCCCTAAAATGATAACACACTTTTAAATATTAACTTAACTGAAAAGTAAATATATCGAGTTGTTTTCAATAAGGGTATAATACGACAAAATTATAATAAACTCATTAGAAACTTCCAATGTTTAAAATTAAGCAAGCATCTACAATTTTATCGATCAAGTTTCAGCTGTTAAGGCAATGGAAAATAGACAAAACTACTCGTTCTCAAACTTTAAAGTATAGTTCGCAGTAAATTACTTGGAGCGGCTTGAGTATATAAAAAGTATGATCTTAAATAGACTTATCGCTGGCATAATGCACCATTAATAAACTTATCAATGGCAGGCTTCTAGTAATTACCTAATACATTTACTGCATTTTAAACAGATGTAAAGTTATAATATCATGATTGGGCCAAAGAAATACCAAATTTCATGTATACTTAAGTAGCAGATTAACTACAAGAATATAGAAACTGTGTGCTACTGCCCGTAACTAAATTATTATTTTGAAGGTAATCGATGAGACTTTTATTAGGAATGGCAGCGAGGGTTAAGGTTGCTCGCAGGTTATGTTGCTCTAAGGAATTGAAAATAATTATTTTATTGGGGAAAATTCTAAAAGAAGCCAAATCGTAAATAGTGCAGATATATCTTAATTTAATCAATCATTGATAAAATTAAAATCACGATAAAATATTCTATAGAATTATTATGATTCAAGAAATGTCTCTTTCATTCTTAACAGTCCATACAACGATTAAAGGAGGGTTCGAATTGAATTTAAATTATTCCATTTCGTTAATATAAAAAACTTTTAGTGGGTAATTTATCACTTAATAATTTTACACAGTTAATATTATTAAAACAATATTCTCTACCATTAAGGAAACTACTGCGATATAAGAAAATCAGCATCTATTCCCAGAATTTAGTTTTCGTCAACTAAATGACTTAAGCAGCTAATGACAAAATACAAGCAATATCTAAAAATGAAACGAAGTGATACAGTAGAAAACTCGAAAAATGCCTATTCCTACCATGCGAAAACTAAATACATTGATGATTGATAGTAGACAGTCTGAAGAACTTACAACACTTATTTTTGTATTGGAGTATTCATGTCAATATTATTCGTCAAATAAACATTGAATCTAGAAATAAAGGAAATTATAAAATATTGATGGTAATCAACGAGGTAATGAGTAACTTTAATATAATAGAATTTTTTTGACCTCAAGCAATGTTTCTATGAAAGAGACTTCAACGACCGTGTAGCAGGGGAAAAGCTAACCTTGTCACATTTGAAATTTGGAGATGACAGAGGAGGAAACAGGCATGGAGAGGTCGGGTCTTGAGCAAATGTTACCATCTAAAGAGGCTGTCTCTCTCTCTCTCTAATCGTGTTTGGAAAAGTAATTGGATTCCCAGTAATAAGGCGGAAGAAGAAGGATTGGATTTCTCCAAGCATGAAACAGACCAATTGAAGATGTCCGGAGAAGAATACGGAAAACGAAAATTTGGAAAATAAAAAAGAAGACCGTTACGTTAGACGACCTTACGTTAAAGATGCTGGATTATTTTAGGACGTCAATGAATGAATTCCTGAGAATAAGTCTAGATCATAGGTTCCTAAAAAGGTCCATATGGAACCTCCAGGGATCCGTATTACAGAGGGTCCATGTAAAGGAGAAAAGAATGGGTTGTCCAAGAATTGTTTAGTTTTTGAGTGTTTTAAAGTTTTTTTAAGACAAAGATATTTTTAAAAGATAATATAATCAAATGGAAACCATATATGGCTTTTTAATAGATTAATTCAACATAAGGCAGGCTAGGCGTTGGAAAATTTAAAGGAGTCCACGGGAAAAAATAATTTGGGAACCTAGAGTCTAGATAATTAAAATATACGAACATGGCGAAAATCTGGAACCTCTGTAATACTGTTAATAAAAAAGCGATATTCTCCGAATTGATTGAATTAGAAAATGATAAACAAGATAATACACATATTTAATGCCATATCATTTTTCAGCCTCGATGGGCAATTCTGGATTCGAATGAAACCCGTCATCGTAGGCGATGAAAAGTACTAAATCGTCTGCTCGAAAATATATCCAAATTTTTCATCAATGTTTGATTTAATCTACTTCAGCAATTATATTCCTGGCATTCTTCAAGGAAGCGTTTCCCAAACTTGTCGAGGAACTCTAGGATTCGGTGCAACCATACACGCCGTTATAGCAAATTTTTCTTCCGATCTAGCGATACTTTCCTTCTATCATCGATTTTTTTTCTGTTTTTGTACACTGTAGATGTATCTGTCTTCGATAAATCAGGAAACAACTTTCCCTGGACTCTTTTTAGCAGCCCCCTTCCTCATAGACCATCGTTTATATGTTCAGTATGTCTATTATGTTCATATAATTTAACATGAAATTGACAAAACTAGTTTAAGCTAGTTAGAACTCCATAACTCAATTCTAAATTAGTTATACTTTTAGGTCAGAATTTTATGTTAATATGTTATAACTTGCTCTTTTTTGTACATTCTAATGACTTTCTTTTTTTCTTGTCTTATATAGCTCTTTTATCTACTACCATATTTAATTTAATTTTTCTATATTTAGGTTTTGCATGCTTTTCACACCCCCTTCTTTTGAGGGTGTTTTCCGGCAGTGGAAATTTTTTCCTATGCTCTTAGCTTAGGTTTTTAATCCACATAGTAGTTTTCTTCTCTGCAATCTATCTATGTCTTTCTGTTCTCACATGACAAAGGGTTTGGTGTAAGAAGAGACTTGATAGTCTCAATCTCGCCCTGAATAAAGCCCTTTATTATTATTACTATTATAACATTCCACTTTCTGTCTCCTTGAATTTGAGTTAAAACTTTCTTGCTCTTTCGTATCTCATATTCATGTATCTATTCGTTTCTCAAATTAGAATTATTACTTTATACCGCTCTGGCCTAAGTCCCAATCTCAAAGTCATTTCCTACCTTTTTAAAGTCAACATTTCTTACCCACATGGACATTATCTTAAAGAAATAAAGCAATACAATATGTAGTGGAATTCACTTTATAAAATTGCGCAACTAAGTACAAAATATAAATTGTGAAATTTCTCACTTTATTAACCTATTTCTGTTGCTTTTAATGTCTCAGGTGAACGACCCGATGGTAACGCAGACGTTGAAACCGGTCGAAATTCGTCGTTAAAGTGTGGAATTTTATGGTTTATTCTACTTTTTTCGTCACGCAATTCTACAAAGTGAACTTTCGTCAAAGTAAAAGGTCCTTATCCTATGAATCAGAGTTTGATATCCGCCATTAATAATCTATGTAAGTTTAAATACGAATATTTTAATATTAAACACTTAAAAAAGTTTTCTCTGAGTACGTTAGCTGTAAAACTTCAACTGAATGCGTATACCTATAGTTGACCCTCGTTCATCGCGTTTAATCAGTTCCAGACTCTACCACGATAAGTGAATTTCCGCAAACTAGGATTATTTGTTTACAAATGGAATATTTCCCTTGTTAGAACTTAGAAAACCTGTTTTCGACCTAAATGCGTTTTTTTAAACAATGTTAGAACCACTAGACATGCAGTAGCTCCCTTGAGTCACCCATGCAGTACCCATGTTAGATAAAGTAAGAGAAAGTAAGACAATTAGACGTTGCAAATATCATAAGTTTTGAATGAATACACATATTTGAGAAAAACTCATAGAATGAAGCCGCGAAAGTCGAAGAGCAATGGCGAGGGACCACTGTATATTAAAACACTAAAACAAAATGAGGGACGCGCCAGTAGCATTTATCCGTATTAGGATGCGCAGCTTTAATTCTTTTGGTAAGACATGAATAGCATCATAAGAAAACCTGGACCTCTCTCGAGCAGAGAGCGTATTTCACTCTAGATTTCTCATTAAAATTTCTCTCATAAACTAAAAATTAGGTAATTCTTTCTTCTTGATCAGACCCAAATTCTGACTGGCCAACTATTTGCACTGAATCTTGAAGCGAGGCATTTAACCTATTTGAGGAAATCTCACATACAGGTAAACAGCTATATCGATTAAGACAAATTAAACTAGAAATATACTTCCCGGCAGAGTATTAATAAAACTTAGAATTATCCAATGAGTTGTTTATGTGTGACCGTTGTCGCAAGCATGCTTGCATCCAATAATTCATCTACGAGATTTTAAATCGTTTGCTCATTAAAACTCTTTCGACGAAAAAACTATTTTTTTCATTATCGCGTATTCGTCATTCTATGAACTAACCTAACTCTTAAAAACGTAAAATTTTATCCGATTTTAGTAGGATTAGTATTACTTTATGTAAAGGATATTTTTTTGCATTACATTTGAATTAGTGACAAATTACGATAACGGCACACGAAGTATACAATCTAAACTTAAAATATAGGTCGGAATGAATTAGCTGTGATTTAAGAGTAGGGTTCAAAATTTATCTAAAGATGTCCTCCTTTAAATTATGCTAGTATCAATCAATAATTTTATCTGGAATATTATGAAGTCATAGCGTAAACCTTATTCTAGAACGAAAAACCCGGAGGTCTTAACAATCTAAGAAACATATAAATGACCATCATGCAGTAAAGAATGTGAGCCAAATACGTAAAACACAACGATAAGTAGTACTTGGATCTACATCTAAAGTCTTAAAGCAAGAAACTTTAATGAAAACTTCATGGTAACTTACCCCAAAATCTATGTAATGAACTATTTCTATCTTTGCCTTTCCCTATGATTTTTCCCTTGTTTTTTACCCTCGATAATTTTATTCAACAGTCTTTCTCCTCTCAATATGTGATCAACCCTGCTTTTCCTATCTAACTTTTCTCCGTAGAAGCTTACTAACTTCAATGAAACCCTTATCTCCCCATTCCTAGTACCTCCGTATTGGATTTCCAGTCAGCCCAACTTACTTTTTCCATTCAACACCTTACCCACATCTCGAAGGCAATTGTTTAGCTGAATTACTTCCTTTAGCAGCCTCTCTCCTCTCAATATCTGACCCACCCATTCTCCCCGTCAATGCTTAAGTACTTTAATTAAAACTCCTCTTCCTCACCCATACCTAATACCTCCGTATAAGCTCTTCTCACTCAATTATTCCTATTAAGAAACACAGCTGAACGGTACACAAAAATGATTCTTAATGAGAGATCCCTGATCCCCTGATCGAAAGCACTGGAAATCACGCTATTCTAAGATATCGAAGAGAAATATTACCTCGGTAGAAATGAACTACTTATACCGAAGCAAAACGCTGTGTATGTAATGAGAAGAGATGATCTTATACCTAACGCTACCATCCGATGAAAGAGACCGAGGAATTACTCTGAAGGAGTTATATTGTTGCACAGACGCTTGGTAAGGAATGTTATGGAAGTGCACAGTCCATGATTTCCATTTGCTTCATCAGCTGCCTCTGGAATTCGCTTACCAACATGAAGTTACTGCAGTTCAATTACCTTCCTGTCAACCTTTATTTAGAAATATGAGACAAAAAATACCGTGCACGGATACAGTTACAAGCGTAATTTTGACCCGAGAAACATGGGTTCACACGTGAAAAGGTATGGTTATATGTATTCACTTTTGATTGAAGAAAAGGCAATGCTAATTATACACCTCCAGGTACATTTAAACATACTTCGAAATATATTTATGGGAGGTAATTTGGACTTAAGACAGTAGATTTTACAATCCGATAAGAGGTGACGATAACTAACTTCCATATGATTGATTGCTAATTATAAGAAATTTTCCTTAGTAGTTTTTCTTAATTAGTAACAAAAATAAAGAAAAGAGCCATAAAAAGATAAATTAACATTAACAGATACAATAAACAGATAAAAATGTTTAGACGAATCTAAATCATATTTTTATTAAAACTTAGCAGAATACTAAATCAAGTAGATAAGAGAATACAACTATTTTCAAAGCTTAAGCGTCATCTTCAAGTCAATATGGGCCTTGTATTTCGCGGAGTTTCAATAAAAACGGGGTTCAGTTTCGTCTAAAATGTTTTCCCGTTTCTTCATTCGACGTCAGCATACCACAAAGTTACTCACCAGTTTATTGATTTTATACGAGAAAATAGAACTGATTGTGTAACATTTATGAAAATAGCAGCCAACCGATAAGAACAATTAGAGAAGCTGACCTCACATGATTTTTGAAGTATTTTTCCTTTTTTTCTCCTTCATTTGTTCTCTATATAGTCGGAAGTTTTATAGACATTACGAACTAGTAGATCATGGTTAAGGATGAAAAATTAAGCTAAACTAAAAAAGCACAAATATTTGCATACATTTTGAATAATTCATGGAATGGTTGATAGCAATGTGTGATGAATCGACATAAATATAACTTCTCTAAGAACCCATAGATTCTTATTTTAACACGTAATTTTACGCAAAATTACAAGAGATTTTAGCTGAAGAATCTATGAGAAAATTTTCTACGAGTTGGAACAATTTTCTGTTATGGTCTCTTTCAAATTCCTAGAAGATGGATTTTCTCTCAAGATTATTTTTCGGAGATCCTCTAAGATATCTTCTATATTTACAATTTTTTGTTTCATTTTCTGCTGATAGAATAAAGAAGAGGTGCCGCTGAATTTTGAGAGTTGCTCTAGGGTTTTGCGAAGTTGAATGGTTGAGACAGAGCCCAAAGGTAACCAAATGTTTATAGTCATCAAGACTAATTTCTCAGAATATCTTCTCGTTATTTTTAGAAAGACACGTCGTAAGAGTTACGACGAAGAAGAATTCGGGAAGTTACCTTTACATTTTTCACATAAGGTGTTCCTATAAAATTTATTAACAGATCTGTACTTTATGCAAATATAGTCAGTAATTGAAATAATACCCAACAAAAAATAAGTTGCTTCAGTTATTTAAATTTTCAAATTACAAGAAAAATGCTTAAGTCGAAGTCTCTACCATTTGTAACGATACAAAAGTTAAATACTTTCTAATGTGATAAAAAGTGATATTCAATTAATTACCGGAATATTTCGAAATTAAATTCAGCTCATAATTTCAAGATCAACATAATCTAGACTATTGAGAAGATCTTAATACCCATAATATATGTAAATATTTATCACTGTAGAGCCTTCTGTAAATCATTCAGTCCGAAGGCTAGTTGGTGCCTCATCCACTCTAATATTAACTACCAGAGTTAGTTGGTGGAATGAGGCTTACTAGGCAAGATGAGGAGTTAGATCGTTAGCACTTGCTTTCTTAACCAAATCAGAATGCTATAATCGCAACTCGTCCACGTAAGTGAAGTGTAACAGTACAAGTAACAGTTAACTTAATTAGTTCCATTATTCAACATCACTCATACCACAGTAGCCTCCATGTCATCACAACCATGAACAAGAGTGTGAAAAAGTAAATGAAAGATACATATTTCTCTATCTCTATCTCGTAACAAATGACAAATGAAAAATATTCCATTTATCAAGGTAGGGTTGAAGGAACCAATGTAGAAAATTGAATCTCAAATAGTCAATAAGCTCGTAAATTATCACAGGAAAATATTCTAATAATGCTCAGAGTGCATTTACACCAAGTACATCAATGGTCCGAACTATTTCGATATTGAGTGGAAAGGCGGGGATGTCGCAATCTAAAGTTCGAATGTCACAATTAAAGAGACACAGGAGAGGGGAATACTCTCGCATAGGATACCTTTTGCAACAAAATAATGCTGAGACAAGAATCACTGAAATATTTCGCCCATTCCACGTGACTGACAGCTTGCTAATTTAATGCAGATGATTGGTTTTCTCCGAATTTGGCGTAATCTTTTCACGAGACCAGTCCCTCGGTTGTTGGAAGAGTGGGGTCAATTGTCAGCCATACTTCTTAGAGTGAACTCAATCATAAGTGCACTAAACACGCCTTCGGTATCTCCGAGAGGAATTCCCAAATACACTCCGGTTCGGTTGCTGCGACAAGTTGACTAAAAACCACGGCGTTTCATGATAGGAGGGAACCGAATATTTAGGTAAGTGAATCAATCGAGGTTTTTAAGTGCAAAAGTGATTTTCTACCCGAATTTCTTCGGTCGGAAAATATTATTTTCCTAAATATTAGAAAATTCGTTGACAATTAAAGAACACAGAATTAGCATGAACGTCGAGCTTCAATGTGTAACAGTGATAATTAGGAAAGATTTATTATATTTGCAGTTTAAAATGGTGCGCTTTTAAGATCGATAAGTATATTAGATAAATTTATATAACTTTATCTCAAATAGTTTCAAAGGGAAAGTAGGTTATTGGGAGCAAGGCAGGTTATTTTTCGTAATGATGGACAGTACATTTTTACGTCTATAGGTTGTCTAGAGATAACTTAGCTTTTTGTTCTGAAAAGCAGCACTAAAATTTTTCGGCCATTTCCTGGGCTAGTGGTTCAACTTCAGCAGTGTTTTATGGAATGATACAGGCAATAATAGAATAAAACATATTTTAGGAAACATTTATCTACAAGGTCCAAACTTGACGACGTTCAGCATTAATTCATTTTAATTAGTTCATTATTGAATGCCTCAAATTCTTATTATAGTATATATTTCTATTATTATTAAAATATCGATAAATTCATTTGTGAATAAACTTAAATAAATCACGCAATGCATGAATCGTAAAAATTATATTCAAATTTGGAATGTATTACTAGCAGATAATTGCTTGAGAAAATTAATACCTTTTTCATGACACATAATCAATTTCACAAGGTTTTATGGGTTTTGTTTTTGGAAATTACAAAATTGTGCGAAAATTTAATTGTTTTAAACAATTCTAAATGACTTGAAAAGGCCGAATACGTCGGTTTAGGAGTCAATGACCGCCTGTGATACAACAAATGAGAAAATCTGAGCTCAGTTCAGTTCTGAAAACGTCAGCAAAAAAAGTGCAAATGGAAATAATGCTGCAAATGCAGTGCAGCTAAAAGTCTTTTAGTAATAAAAACGCTTAAACGATACAGATTCAGACTTAACCTTGACGTAATTAATTATTAATGTAAAAACCCTTCATGTTGAAAAATGCTCCTGGGATCTGAGGATGGATTCGCAACGAAACCATGTTCATTATTTATAAATATTTTGCGGTTTAGTGAAGTGATTCTTTAAAGTTAGAGGTTTTTTATTTTATTATTAAAAATTATCCCCTTAAAAATGTACGTCGCCCTTAAAACTTGGCCAACGTCACCGGGAGAAATTGTCTATAAAATTATGATCGGCGATTTTCGATTGTTATGGAGAAAGCTACATCGAATGGATGGTGGGTGTGGGTGATTCGGGAAAATCTTTGTTCTCAATCCAACGACCGGACACTGAAGCCCATTAAGTTTTCGAGGACCTCTTTCAGTGACGTGGGTTGAGTTTCTGGAGCGTCTCGTCTCGGTTTCCATTCGGTTTAAACAGAGGGATAATTAGGCGAAAGTAATGAGATGTCGCCGCTGAGAATTTAGAAATTAGGCAAGGCTATTATAGTAGCCGAGGTAGCGTAGAATGTAATTTTAAGATACTTAAATCACGTCCAAGCTAATCCGCAGTTACTAATTGTTAAATTGGACTCGAATATGAATATTTTCTAACAGCGTGCTAACACTATACTGTGGACTCAAGGCAATCGTTGGCATGCGTACCATAAGTGGCACGTCTATGACTTGCTTCAGTCACGTGATGCAAAATTTATTTTCAACTTTTAGGGGAAATTTCCGAGCATTTTAGTAAAAATCTGTCAAGATTTATTCATAAATCATTCATTTACTAATCAAATATCAAGAAAAAATATACGTAACTATAACTATTCAGTTCCTGAAGATGGGTGCAGAGTACGTACCCGAAACGTCGATCCTATGGCAGGAGGCAACCCGGCTGGAAACCCGAGAGAACTTTCTTCATATACGTAACTATAGATTATCAAACATTTTAGTCTATACAAGAAAAAAATGTTGTGCCAGAGATTTGGCCGATTTTGCCAAACACTCAGGAAATGTTTACTTCCTCCGGATAGAATAGATAGAAAGGATAGTCCTTGAAATCTACTTGAAATTGCTAAAAGTTGAAAATATAGATTAGCTGTCAAATGCTTATTTCTTTGTGGCTGCTCGTCCCAACCTTCTTTCCTTTGCTGTAGTCAAATATATTAATTTATTCTTCGCCGAACAAAAGCATAAAAATAATAATAATTTATACATCGCAAACAGATTGATAAACAACCCTATTTTAGGTGATACAATCAACTATGAACATAAACTAGAGATCCAGAATGAAAATAAGAAATATCGAGAATTCGAAGTTCTGCTAAAGGATTAAATATCAATCAAAGTCAGTTATTCTCAAAATATAAATTCGAAAAAAAATGGAAATTTCGGTAATGATTCGGAAAATTCTCTTATCGCGGAACGCCAGTGGAGCTCCACTTGGTGAGAGTAAATACCGTGAAATCTAACACTGCTTTGCATATTTTAAGGTCCATTTTTCACCCATTATTCACTTTCGCATGGAAAGTAAAAATTGCCACGCATAAAAATGAGAATAAATCCGAAAATGTGCAGAAAATGAAAGTTGAAACAACGTTCGCTGATCAAAGGAGCTACAGGTGAACCAGCCCTTACCTTTGCTTCCGTTAGAACCCTGTTACGTAGGATAATCAATGAAGACCACGAGTAAAACATTAATTAGTATTAGTAAAAAATTATTCCAGAAACAATTAACAACGACACTTCTTGTTCCATGAGAGGAATTTACAATTTAAACTACATGGTTTTTCATGTATTTAGACATAATTAGAGCCATTCATATTTTATTGCCTTTAATAGGCAGTATAACAAAGCGAACAATCAGTACAACTTTAGCCATTATTTTTAAAAGAAGGCCAGGAATCACTTCCTCAAAGTGCTTACAAATCAATCCATTAACGCCCTCTTCCGTGGGCATGACGATATAAGAAAAGCCGAAAGGATAAATTTCGAGTCTCGGTGCTATTGTCAGTGATCCAAATTTCCTGCCGTGGTAATGAAGGCAAATAAAGGAACCACGAGACCGTACAAATTCCGCTTCGTCACGGGATAAATTGTCTATGGCTTCTGGGACGCGGCACCTGCAAATTGTTTCCTCGTCTTCGACGACTGTAGGTCACGGCCGTTGAAGTCTCCGTGACGTTTAAAATGGAAAGTTTTGGGTGCATAAGCGAAAAATAAAATATGTGACAGGGTAAGTTGGATCTTGAGTTTTACCACTCTTATGGAGAAGTGGCATGTTGTTTCTTTATCGGTCAAAATTATCTCAGTTCATTCCAGTTCCCTCAAAAGACAGTTTTATCAAGGAAACAAAATTAGATGATATATCTTACACTACTTACACAGTTATGGTCTAAATTTATTAAAAAAAGTACATTTCTTTGGTGATGTAAAATTGCGCCAAGCCATAAATTTCATGATAGTTTAAACTTTTAAAGGAAGTGTAGAAGTATCCTTCATGAGAAAAAGATAGGTAAATTATTTTTCATATATCCACAATGAAAATTATCGAATAAAAATAGAAGGAAAATATATAGTATTCGAGAAATAGGAAAGTGAAGTGGATTTTGATTTCGGAGTTTTCTTGATTTCTGAAATGTTTTTCTTATTTAAAGAAGTAAAAACCATGCCATGATCATTCAATGTTCCGCAAATAGTAATTCGTATCAAGATTGAAGTATTCGTTTATGATTAATATTAAAATAGCAACATAATATGACAAATTTCTAAAAGATCTCTAGAAAATAAATACGCAATGCCCCAATTCTTCTTTCGTAGAAATTGTGCTGTATGCAATATATGAAAAATTTGCAATACTCATGTTGAAAAAATCTAAAATAAGCAATTTACTAATCTTTTACAACTAATTATTTTGTCGACACGTGCCGAATTATTTATTATAATCGATAGTTTTCTTCAAAACAAGGAATCAGGTCAAAAAAGTAAAAATTAAACGGAAACGGAATTTTGGAGAAAATAAGATTTTTTGTAGAAATTGTCATTCTTTACTTGTTTTAACTGCAACCGTTGAGTGAATCCAAGAAAAAAGTCAATCAAAATCTCTTTGCACAAGGATTTACGATGTAACTGTAACGGATGCTGAGAATACCCCGTTTGTAATTAGTGCAGGGGTTCCTCATGACTGACGAGATATTTTGGCCAGCGAACGTTGGACTGCAGACATTAATGGCTCGCTCAGGAAAGAGAGTGGAAAACTTAATTCCAAAAAGAAATTACGCTCGTACCAACGGACTCTCTTTAATTACTAAATCTTTGACCGAAATAATTCCGGGAGCACACATGGTCTCAGTCAAAGATGATGGATGGCTCAGTTTTTCCTGGGGAAAGGTTTTGCTTTTCATAATCACAAAATAAGTTGTCATAGCAATCTTCGAGATAAATAATCATATTTTTTATCGAGAGGAAAATGGCATGTAATTGGTCGCGCCTGATGTTTTCAGTCATTAAATGCATCAACTGCAGTGATGCATTCTTGATGAAGACGCATCAATGATTCGGTGCATCACTGAGGATTATGACTGAATAAACGAGATTGTTGCATTCTTGAGTACTGTTGGCATATTGCATGTTGTCGAAAGGTTGGAACATCAAGTCATCAGCATTTTTGATACTAGAATTAAGATTATCACAAAGTTTTCATCTTAAAGTGTTGTTAATATATTCTAAGATATATTGGTATAAGTCATTGAGAATAAAAGTTAAATAAATTTACAGCTGCTTTTAAACAACAGACATACGCTTCTTGCCTTACAAAGTATGCAATAAAATGCTGTTATTGAAAGATGCCGAACGATTTGAAAAAGAAGACATACATACATGCATACTTAGATATATCCCTTACGCAATTCACTTTAGAGGTACGAGTGTAATTTGCCACATTTACTTACAATAGTTATTCCAACCCTACAATACCATATAATTCTTTCGCTTCAGGGAAATCCATAAAATACTTCATACATTCTCTTTTAATCCTATAGCACCTTCTATCCCATTAGCTTTGGATTCGTCATATTTAATCAGATATTTCTCACACATCATTTCAGTTATTCTCTTTCATACCATTCTATACATGCGTCCAAACTAACGCGGAACTGTCCTTTTACACTGGTCACATACTTTCTTTTAGTCCTCATTCGTTTATTACTCCGTCATTAGCTACAGTTTTTCATACCCATACCGAGTACTTTCAGTTTACTTATGTGCTTCTTCTGACACACCCAATTTTCGCTAACATACACGCCTCTGGATACAAAGATTCTTTTCACAGAAACTTAAGAAACTTCGCTTCAACTTTACCCATAGTTCCGCTTATCCCAGAAAGATAAAAAGTATTGACGCTGCGAAAGACATTTGTAAATGAGGTTTGAAGTCAAAGGTTTCTGGCCTTGTTACTTTGTTATTGTTGGGAGTCATGGGGACAGGAAATGGGCGCGAAGACAGCTGAGGAGGCGCGAACCGCTCTCTTCTATTGAACCTTTTATCTTAAGCTGGAAAGATGCCATCTGTGACTTCATTGGAATCGGATCACCATATGGTGTGGGCGGTATCACACCTACATGTACTGTGAATTAAGTCATTAAGACATTCGCACGGAATAACTGTCAGACTGAATGTTATGGCGAATTCAAATTTCTAGAAACAAAAAAGAAAAATCAAAGTAAATCAGACGAAAATGATTTGAAAACCTTATAACCTTAAATCATAAGGATTCTTAGTTTAAATATTTGTTAAAATTAAAATATAGTTAACTGATAACTCTTCCCCCACGAAATTAGTTTTCTGTTAGATGAGTCCTTCATCTATTGATAAACTAAAGGTGAGGTATTGTCGATGCAGCCAGTATCTCTTTTAATGAAGCTCTTTTAATCATGTTGTAAGTGCAACATTCTATTGTTCCTATGTCCTCTAAATAGTTCTTTGGTCTACTCCTTTCTCTTCTCCCCGGGACTTCGCCTTGAAAATAATGCGTTGTTCTAGTAAAACACTCATATCAAATTATGCGATATCAAACTAGGGAACAGAATTTTATGGAGCATAACTAGGTATTATTGATTAATCTGATGCTCTCCATTTCAACACCGGCAGTATATTCTTAGGATATTCTAGGATAAGTTTAGCATATAAATATGTACGTATTTTGGGCTAAGTTTAGGAAATTTTGTTGATTGTCATCACTATGACTAAAACTGCATGAATCAAACCAATGTAATCCTTCCTTGTAAATGGGATAGCACGGACCTTAATTCGAAGGGTAAATAGGCCATCTGTTGAAACAGATTTGAAGGAATGAGATATAGGAAAGAATAGCTCTCGATTGTGAGAGATTCGCTTAAGGGAGGGGACCGTTACATTCAAGCGCGAAAATCCATGTCAGCATGTCACTTGGACAGCTTAAAGAAGCGTAAAAATGTTTGTAGAAAATTGTAATGACGATACAACTTGTGATGTTTACTTGGGAAAATCCTTGAATTTATACATATGTGCTCGATGTTAATTATACTACTCATATATTCAACAGAAGATTCCTATATATGCATAGTATCTAAATCATTTAATTGCGATCATACTCCTGTTTAATATCAAGCTTACGTGATTGATTTTTGATCGTTGTAGATACTCATCAATTTTGTGTCCTTCTAAAATTAAAAAAACGCATATTTAGTCACAGTACAAATTTAAACTTGCGAACGATTTGCCTAAATTTAAATCGGAGATTTTTTTATGAAAATTGTAAAATTATGTCACCACCTACGTAAACTCTTCTGAATATTGAATTTTTTCCATGGTTAGGAAAATAAAAACTCCCCTTGAAAAATATTCCTCCGTAACGGTTGATTTAGAAACAATTGTTTACTTTCATCCATTCCATAAAAGCCATTTCACGGAGACTGTTTATTCTTCGTGCTGCCATAGAGATGCCGACGCACATGTTTACTCTGTTATCAACCATATTTGGGATGTTTGATTAATCATATGAGACATCATTCTTTCGTTTGCCATTCTAATAAATTTGCCTCTAAATGTCACATTTAATTCCAACGTATTCACGATTTCGAACATGGCGTGTATAAAAGCCGTATGGCTACGAACTGGTTGCTAACAAAATCTTTGTTGTACTGCAAGGGGTCACTGAAACATTTTCTTGGATACAGTTTCATTTTTCTTCCATTCTACTATATCCATTTCTCTTTTATCTTCATTTCCAGTTACGAAAGAAGCCAAAAAATTAACTCCTATTTGGAACCATACAATAAAAATTGCCTACTCCATAAAGGGAAAAGCAGGATATCAATACAAATCGTGAATGGGGCCTTAAAGTCTTTTAGTGGTTAAATAAAATGTAAAAATTCATTCCGCGGAAAAACGCTACTTTATTTTAACTGGTATTTTACTTCAGTTGATATTATTTCGCCCACAAAGTACTTAAAAATACAAAAGCATTTAGGTTGCTTCATTCAAAATAACGTTATGACTAACATCCTTCCATGCCTAGAATTATTAAATTAAAGAATAGAATTTAATTATGTTTTTCTTGATTTTAATGCTAAAATAGTTCTGATACCGAAGAATGGTTGAAGGACTAGAAGGATTTTTCATTAGTTCTCGCGTTATGAGATACATGGTATGCATCTTTCATTCATTTTTCTTCTTCGTGCAAAATCTTGTACAGATAATGGAACGACGTGCGTAAATGAGAGCTAGGTGCACATTGGGATATATAATTTAGAATCTCTAAAGCAATTCATGTATTTCTATGAAGTTTGGAATCATTAGTTCTACGTTCTTAATATTACGCTGTAAAACATCTATACTCATAAATATCGCCTAACCCTGGTTTATAACGTAACATTACCTATAATAAAACAACCACAAAAAACTTAATATTTTCAAGAGATTTTGAAATATAAGTATGTGGAAAGTTTATGTGTTTTGTTTTTAGTTGTATTGTATGACGTTCTACAAAGTTAGACCAGAACACATTTTCTTGTAGTGATAAATTAAACATATTGTTAACAAAGAATGGATCATTGCATCGAACAATACAAGGTTGAATGAAATCCATTTTCGGGAGTTTGTTGAAATTATAAAGCAAATTCCAGAAAAAGCATATAAGATTAACAAACATTATATAAAAAATACATAAAACATATATATTTATTTATTAATGCATATGACACAAGGAACATTGCATAACTATTTCAACATGATTCCGATTACGGAATTCCACCAAATCAAGGCTACTTCAATTGATTTTTAAATCCATTTTCAAAAAATCGTATAACTCGCAGAGCTTCTTTCGGGGTATTTCATTTACCCCATTATAACAAATGACGGTGCACATTGCTGCAAACGGAAGAAAAAACTCTTCCGCTAATTTCGCCTCGAAAAACAATGGAGAGGCGTCGGGCGCTCTCCAGAAAATCACGCAGAAAATGGCACACGCGAGAGAATTCTTCGGGTAATCATTCCACTTTGAAAGGAAACGCTACCCATTTGAAGCCCTAAAGGCTTATAAGAGTTCCTGTTCGCGACTCGAATAAAGAAGGAAGGAAACGAAGTCTCAGTTGCGATTAGTCATTGAAGAACGTGTCGCAGGGGAGCGTGCTAGATTTTCACGGTTAAGCAAACACGAGTTTCTCACCTTAAAAGAGATCTTCCTTGATATGAGACACCACGAGACACCGACGGTAGAAAACGGGGTGCGCATTCTTTGATTGTTCTCTCTGCAACCGCAAGTACGTGCAATGAGAGTGAGATGCCTTCGAAAGAGAAAATCGGACCGAATTGACCAACACAGAAAAAACATGCGCGGTCGAAGTGGCTTGGTACTCGCAGCTGATAACTAGCATTTGGTCGGAGAAATGATTATCACATTACATGAAGAGTGATGTTTTAAATTATGTTACATAATATAATACTCAGCAATAAGATACACGAATATCACAATAATATAGCACGTAATACGAATATTTTCTTTCCTGAATTCCCTTGATTTATACAGAAATCAAATTAACTAAGGAATTTGCAGATCGAGCCAAGAAAGAGTAGAAGAAATATAATTCAGAAAAAATAAAATACAGATCAAACGGTAGCATAACACATTCTACAAATGTATGCCATCTACGAGGTGTTATCTGAAGAGAAATAAAAGAACAAACTTAATATTAACCTGTACTATCCACTACATATTAATATTTACAAAATGCATCCTCGAAAATTTTCTCCACGTCATGTGCTACTTCCGTAAGTTATGGCCGCCATACTGAATTTTAATATAATTTACATTTTAAATTCAATCAGTTTACCGATCGAAAAAGCTTAAGAGATTCGGAATTTCAGAATTTCTAGTGGTAATAGTAAACTTTATTTTTCCGATATCAATTTTTAAACTTTTATTAAAAAAAAATTCATCCAATTAACCAAAATCATATAATAGGATTTGTCGATCGGCAGAAACTAAGATAATCATAGAGTTACAACAATTTTTACAAACTTTTACCATTTTAATAAGACTACCATTATCTAGCAATTTTTATACAACATCTACCAAAATTTTGATTATGACAGCGTTAATTTTTCAGGGTAAACATTCACTTATATTCAAATGAAACTGAAAAATATTTAAAGCAAATCTATCACTAATGAAGACCATATTCGTGGGAAGTTTATTAATTGAATGGGCAATTAAGTTCCTGGCAGAAAATTTTGGAACTTTCTTACCATGCATTACCTAATTAAATGAAGTGCTCATTTGTAATAGTTAGCACCTATATTCGTTTCAGGCTAGAAGTTGCGAATACGAAATACTTTCCTCACACTTTTCAAACCAGGCTAGCGAACAAATCTTCTTTACCGATGCATTTACATAGGGACCGACTCGAATATTATGACGCAAATATTCTAAGAATGTCGTTCCACATCTGAGGACATTTACTCTAGCGTGAGATATAGGAATTTCGGAGGAACGTGTACAAAAGAACGTAGGTCCACGTTCACGCATGGATACTTTAACTGTTCCCTTTTTTCCATCTTCGAGGGGGTGAGAATAGGATGACGGGAAGGCATTGTGATTTCGTGGCTAATTTCATCGAAATCCTTTTGTGGATTTCACTTCATAAGCACCGTGACAAGGAGGATTCTGAGCTTTCACCAACCTTGTCTAGTCACTTGTGAATCTGGGAGGGACTGTGGTTGGAAGTATGGCAAAACATTGAACTAGATTGACGCTGCTATCTGGATACTTAACACTTCGGCAAAAACTAAGTAAAGACAGGGACGATTTATCACCTCAGACGAAACAGACTACTTTGTCTAGAATTATTAATTTCACTGAATCACCTCTAACACATCTTCATGAATTTCATTACTAAATTAATTTTGAAAAATTTGGTTCAAGGTCATCTTGAATCAAGCATAATGATCTTCATAGAGAAAAGTAATTATCTCCTAAACTAAAGAAAACTGATCTATTAATTTTTTTCTATGATACCCAGCCTTTAATGAATTATTAGATAGGGAAAAACTTTTACATGCTTATTTTTCCTGAGTATCTCCAATATCATAGGTAAATTTAAGCTATTGCAAAAAATTATATCCAACTTCAATAAAATTTTTCAATAAGAGCATCTATTTGGGTGGGAAATATTTTTTATTTAATAGTGAATAGAGAAAGTAAAATAAGAAATGTAAACACACAATCTATTTTAATTGAAAGGCATAGGGCCAGAATAAGAAAGTCGTAAATTTCCATTTTCTTGATTTATGTAAATTAATAAGACTGGGCAAGTGGTATGAAATCATTTGCCACTCGGTTATTTAAATCTGTTCACTTGGCAATAGCCAAAAATATTTCGTCAAAAAAATTACCTTTTGATTGCAAGTGAAATATTAATCCCATATAATATTTACTAAGTATTAATCATGATTGCTGTTCGATAGTTTATCCTAGTTAAACCATCGATGAATATCATAGCTTTTGATCGATTTGTCTTAGAAAAAAAAACTCCATAATTACTCCTGTAATCCTTCCAAAAAGTAACTTCGAATATATCAGGAACAGTGCATAAATTAAGAGATATTGATTGCAGTTAAATTTTATAAAGAATCACTCTATATAGACATTTTTTCTGTTAATGAAGCACAGGGGTATAGAATACTCTGAAAACGTACATCATTGGCAGTTAAGAAAAGATTTCAAGGAAAAGGAGTGGAGAATAATTTCAACTTTATTTTCTAGTTGTTTTTTAAATATATGTTAGATAAAGAAATATTCCTGATGCGGAGTCCTTATTCTTCGGCATATAGATGGATGGGTAAAGCTTAAAATCTCATCCGAATAATAAAGAGAAAGATGTTATATGAATACCAAGAGGTAATTGTCACTTAGAATGAGAATAGAGATAGCAAAGGTAGAACTGTAATTAAATCGCTCACACATAGTTTGCATTTCCTCATAGAATACCTATATAAATATTTTTCATCTAGTTTACATCTAGCATCCAAATGTACTTACTTAAAATGTCGTCTCATATTCTGACAATATATTCTTCCGAAAATGATTGGTCATTCTAACAATGTATTCGCTGATTGAAAACATTCAGGAAAGCAGCTCGACAATGTCAGAAATTTACAAGCACGAGTAAAGAAAGTATGCATCCAGTCACCATGACCGGCTCAAAGTCTTAAAGGGAAAAAAAGGAATAAATACTTTCCAATTCATTGCTCCATTGTTTCAATGAGACGGACCCAATTGAACGTATCCGACCATGTACCAGTGAGCATCGAAGCACCACCATTTTGTTAGCAGTTACCATATCGATACCGCGGCATTTGACTGCACGTTCGAAGTAAACAAGACCGTCGCTAGGGCTTTGAACTTGATCACTGAACGGTCCAGAGTTGGTCAAAATCGTTGCAAAGAGAAGGGAGTAGACGTTGAAAAACGATCTCAGTTAGTGCGATTTTTTGCTTTAGTCACGGACTCAATGGCTCTCATCCGAAGCGAGAAGAAGCGGGTGTTAAATATGACCCAGATGTTAATGGCGGTCTGCACCACTGTGATATGAAATTTTGTGGAAAATGGAGGGGCTTATCTGGGAATCTAGTGGTATTTCCTATGACCCAAGAGATACAGGCGTCATCCACGTGACGTAGCCATTATACAGTCTAATGCGGGATGTAATTCGGCGCCTTTTATTTTATTCACGAGTCATTTAACTTGTTTTTAATCGAAATAATTCGAAAAGAAAAGAGAGTACCAAGTTTCTTATAAGAAATCCACTTCCTCCCAAATGAAAATTATCAGCTATTAAATCAGTAAAGTATTTGAGAACTAAGCTCCAAACAGTAATTTTATTATTAAATTATTATATTTACATTAAATGAATACTTAAACCTTAATTAGTCGCGTGGGGTCAATATGACCCCAAAATTCTGAATTTTAAAAACTCTTTAGAAAGGAATATCAATTAGTTCATTTTATCATAATTTATAAATGATATTTTACCAAATCAAAGATTTTTTAACGTTTTATCTTAATACAATAATTATTAATTAAATTAAACCTTCTATCAGATAAGACAAGTTAAATATATTTTTTCTGCTTGATATTTGAGGAACTGTCCAGAGATTGATGTAACCGAAACGTACCCAGAATTCAATTAGCTTAATTATTACAAGCCCATAATGAATTTAGAATACTCAGAACTGAATTATTTTGCATTCATAGATTGGGGCATATAAATAATGCTATCATTTTAATTAAAAGCTAAGATAATAAATAATTGCCTTTAATTTTCTCTTAAAATATTCAAAGACTTTACGTACTGAGGATAATTAAACATCAAATAATAATAATCACTTATGTCAGTTAATTTAATAAAGAGATTTTTGATGAAAACATTTGTAAGCAATTAATCGCTTTGGATTCAATACCCCAATTTTATGCGAAGTAATTACGCCATAGGTAGACAGGATATTCCGAAATTCAAGGTAATAACCGTAAAATGGATAACAAGTACGTGAGTGAGGGTACGGAGGATGTTTTCAGAGATAGCTATTAATTTCTAATTAGAAAATTGGAAGAAATAATTCATTTAATTCGGCACATATTCAGTTCTTTCAACTCATAGGTTCCCCTCAGAACAATTGAATATATTCAGATAAATGTAGCAGAGAAGTTCCGGTTCCTCTTTCTAATACTTATTAATAAAGTTGAAATATTATTAAGTGACTTAACCAACCTTTTCTAGTAATAGATGCAATAGCACAATACCCGAGGGTTACATCTTAATTAAATATTTGGGATACTGGTTTAATTAGCATTTTAATCAATCAATCACCTTGAATAGGACTAATAGAATAATTTTAGTAGTTTTCTCTTTGCATAGTCAGTATTTTTACCTTCGTACAGCTCAGAAATACTCTCTCGACCAGGCGTAACTGACTGCATGACGTCAAAATTACTGCCCAGAGAGATAGGTCGCGCAACGGTGCCCAGACACCGTGGCTCTCAAACCTTTTCATATATCGGAGCGATTTAGTGACCAGTGGTTCAACCAATTTCACCATCGCAAATCCTCATTTTAGTAATTATTTAGAGATGAAAATTTTGTTAGCCTCTATAGGTAAATAAGAGATCATCCTAGTCATAATTATTTCATAAGTGTGCAGCTATGTGACATAACTCCCAAGACAAATCTACTACTTCGGAATCAACTGAACAATAAAGGACATATCAATTCCTTTTTTCACAATTAGATTTGCCGTTCTAGCAACTCTGGAAGTAATTCTAGCAATTTATACACCATGAGAATATCTTTAATCAACATTAATGGTATAAATAGTGCCGAGTATAGTAGTACGAGTATAAATATATGTTTCTAGAGGCGAGCTTTTCATTTTAAATACATTATCTTCATTTCTCAAAATAAACGCTGAAAATTTGCATTTCACATAATTTAAGTGCTAAGATTTTGAAAGGGCGAAGAAATCTACGGCCTAAATAGGTGACCTAGAGCGAAACATAAAAAAATGAACATGCATCACATCTCTTCGTCGAAATTAGGGATGATTTATGTACAAAATGGTCCATCATAAGAATTCCTTGAAAAATGCAAAGAAATTTTCAAAAATCCTTTACTCGAGGTATTTTTATAGATATGCAACTTAAACGAGGATACGCAACTATTTTTGAACAAAAATTTTTATTTTATTCGTTAAAAAAATTCAAATCATTCTAATGAAAACGAAATCAACATAAAATATCACTTTGATATTGAATATTACATACTGCATTTTTCGTACCAATAGAAATACACATGTATGTGACAATATTCGCAGTATCACATATGATAAGATTTTATCATTGAAAGCTACGCTTATTGCCAATGATTGGAGATTTAGATCAATGAAAGTGTATTATACAAAATATTACACTCTCTTGGGGAATGGCAGAATAAATGATCACTTTATTTAAACAAGTAAATGATTATATTATTAGTTACTACTGATGGTTTCATGATTTTTCATATCATATCTGAATTAAATTCAGCCATTCCCTCATTATAAATCCCTTTATATAAAAACAAGGAATTATTTTCGCAGAAAGAGTTCAAGCTCAATTAATTCTCTATGTTACGGTCAACAAGGTATCCCACTTTTCAGCGAAGCATTGAAATTTTTTCCCCCAACTGCCTTCACAATAAAACCATGGTCCCCTTTCGAATTTTTAAAATCGATGCAAGCAGACATGACTTCTTGGAGAGCTATTATACACGGTAATAATTATTCTCAGTATTTCTTCAGAGGTCTTTCAATGAGCGAACAGTTTTGCAGGTATCTTAATGTTTTTGCTTTCAGCTGAAAATGCAAGCACATTAAATTACCTGGAAAGAATTATCCAAATTTATTGTTACCATGCATACCGAGTTTTCTTATGTAATGAAATTTGGCTTCATGGATTATGTATCAAAATGACCAGACTAGTTAAAAAATGTATGCACTACGACGTGATACCTTTATGTTCAATCTTATGTTTTTGCGAAGAATTTGATTTCTTTCAAACAAAAAGCACTGATTTTCCTAAACATTTATTAAATGCAATTTTATTAATAGAATCAGTTGTTAAATGTTAGGTTGAGATATGAGTAGGATCACTTTTAGGTAGGAAATAAATCTCATTAGCTGTTGCTTCGAGAATTGCCAACTCAAAAAGAAGCTTAGTTTATGGGGCGGGTAATCAATAAATTCAGCAAATGTATCCCAGATAAATCAATTGCAGAAACTTTCTTTGATTAATGGCTCTTATTTAAATGCCTTCTATAGTTGCACATAATACCTAGGAATAAGATCAAATATAATTTAGGAATTTAAATGATTTGCGTGATATTTGGTGGAGTTTATACATGTTAAACAGAAAGAAGAATATAAAAAGGTGCTATCTATATATTTTACTGTAGAATTATTCTCGCTTTGTATTTATCTAGGATTTATATTTTGTAAGTGTATATTTGTAATTAAGGTGATAAAAATTTTCCTATGAAGACCTAATTCACGATCTGCGCATGGATTTCATAATGGATGACCTAAAGTGAAAATATATATAACAAATAATGATACATGATATTATTAAAATGATGGTTGCACTGAAACTAATAAAAAATTAATATTCTGTGGCTTGCATGATTCGGTAATGCTAACATGTATGGCGGATGTATTTTTGAATATACATTCTAATTGGGAAGTCATTCACATTACAAAAAATCTCCACTTGCATCTACCTTCATTCATTTTAATGTTTCCTGAACTCTTAAAAAATCTTGCCAGAGGTAAATTATCGGCCCCAAATCATGATCACGATTCGTGGATTGGTACAAAGCACACTTTGACAGCGATCATAAATCATCTAAACGTTCAATTTCTCACTTTCTTACGCTTCTATTTGTGAGAACGATTAAACGAGAACAGTTGCGTGAGAAGCGAGGCTTCGCTTCTAATCCACAGGTGAAGTAGTGGGAACTCTATTCAAGAGGTTAGAGGAGGAAATGGGTTACTATCGAAAGTCCCTATGAAAAAAAATCAGGAAGAATATTTCCAAGTAGAGGTTCCGTTGTCATGTGGGCTGGAAAGATGTCCCCCGAATTCTGCCTTCGATTACGACTGCGAGGAAAGCGTGAATCGCTTCATTTTTTTAGAGGCTCGGTAATTTCATGCTTTCCCTGGATGCATTACAGTTTAATTTTACCAATAACTTTTCATGAAAGAAGGTACATCATTGAAAGAGATCATCACGGAATCACTGTGAACTGACTACTTAGAGCAACCGTCGGGACGGTTGAAAGTACAAGATAATAAAGTATAACAATATAGAAAACTACAAGTATTTTCCTGAACTTCATGCAACTGACATTTCGAGTTGTCATTGAATATTTTATCAATCCTATCGTGTGATTTTCACAATCTAATATTCCCTCTTGCTCTCTTCAAAGGCAAAACTCATTATCACTGCAAAATTATAAGCAGTAAACTGTTCATTAATTTAACTATTCATTAAGTATCAAAAATGATTAAAGTGTAATATATAGCCGGAAGTATGGTAGATTTTGCGGCCAGTCAGTAGCATTACATTTTAAAATGGAATTAAAAATAACATCCAATTAAACTAATAACTTTAAATTCACTCCCTGTAACTATAATTAAAGGAATTCAGAGAGTAAAAGTGGACAAATATTTGCTGCGGATACCCTGAATTTTTTATAAACGAAAATCCATAAGTTAATCTACATAAAATAGGAAATTTTATAAATATGAAAGCTACAGGCTTTTCTTTTCTTGAATGGAATCAAATTAGCGAAGGGAAAAGACAGGTGATACATCTATATCTTAGAGGTCCCAAGAAGAAGTCGTTCGATTTCTGCGTATGGACTATACTTACTTTAAAGAAAAAGAGAAGTCCATAGTTTTTTTCGAGATTGAAGTTAGCCACAAAGAGTAAAATGATTTAAATAGCCCTGAATCTGGATTTATGGGGACGTCATCAAATATTTGACACTAAAATTAATCTTTTACTAAAATGAACATAGAAATGAAACACTTTGACCAAAGCACAAACTGTTCTAGAATAAACACAGCATTCCAAAGTTCGCGGGCACGGGAATGTTCAACAAGGGGCTAGAACTCTATTGTTGGATGATTTCCAGAATGAATACCGACAATATCACGCCGAATATCAAACCAGATCGCACAATTTTTGACCTGTAGAAGATTTTTAGCGTGCTAATACATTCCTATGATTCTTTCCATATAACTCAAATAGTATCCATAACTACCACATGGGCCACAGCAAAGATATAGTCGCAACTAGAAAAACATTTCACCATTATACGCACAAACACATGAATAAAAATGGATATCCGATTAGAATGAGTATTCCGCTCATCAATCAGCCCACTTTGGGAAAAGAAACTCCTTTTTGAACTCTTCCAATGTAGGAACGATCGCATATGAGCAGTTATATTAGTTGGTTAAGTTCGGAGAAAACAGTCTTCTAACTCCATGTTCACCCCTCCGGAATAAACAAGGAAAAAACGAAACGCGGGGAGGTCCTGCACGGTTAGACATTTGTGGGACGATCTGAATTCCTCCCTATAGATGTGGAACCTCCGCGCCCAATCCTGTTGGAGACTCTCACCTTCCAACAGCCCTTAGAGGGTGTCCCAAATCCCCTCCCACAACAGTAACCCTTCCACCTCCCCACTCCTCTCTCCCTACGTCACCGTCCTAAGATTTGGTACGGAAAACTGTTACACGTTGCGGTGGTAGGGATCTTTTGGTTTCCGGATGGGGTGGGGGGAAACATGGAGAGTCTCTGATAGTTCTTCTCTGTCTTCACATTCTGTGATCGAACGCTGGTGAGATCAGGACGAGGGTGCAGATACATTCCGACGAAGGTTTTACCTCTTCTACCTCTCCGGCTATTCTTCTGGTATAGCTCTTTGGTGGTGCTGAGGAGAAGAGGTGTGGGGTGGTGCTGATTTCTGCAAAAGAAGCCACGGAGGAATTCGGAGACACGGCGATTGGATCGCCCAACGCACCAGGTGTGGATTTTTTTCTTTTTGTATCACCCCACAGGGTCGATTCTAATTACTTCGAGGGAAAGGGGTAATGGAAGGTTTACTGCCGCGGAGATTTTAACGCAGGATGTCACAGTGGCTACTCACAGCGCGTCCCTTACTGGTCTAAAGAATCGAGATATATCTGCGACGGAGCGCCCACGGATAAATTAAGTGCAGTTTACTTCTTTCAGCATTCCATCACTACGCCTAGAATATTACTAACAGTAGTAGATTTACATATGAAACGAATGTTCCATCATCATTAGTAACAATCAGCGATATAGAAATTCCATGCTTTTTCCAACACCACAAGGACTCCGCTAATTTTTAAGGGTTCTTCTTACAATTTCGTATAACTTAACGACTACGCTTGTGTTTTAGAATTTTTATTTAAGTTTCCTCCAAGAGTATTGGGAATACCAAGACTATGCTCTTTTTCCGGACGAACGAACTTGAAGATTCCGTTTTTCGTTTTAGAGACTTTAACTGCAATTAGTCAACCGTGCATTCCAACTACGATACTGACAATTTTGAGTGAAAATCGGAAAAAGAAGTACAATTAAAGCCACACTTGCTAGAAATCATAATTTTAATTAGTGAGACGTTTAATTACTTGCTTGCTTGTAGGAGAAAATCAAGGAAAATCTATACAACCAAAAAGGAAGATTAAAAAGCGATTTACTGTGTTAGTAATGGGACTCACTTAATTTAATATTGGGTGAATATTTTTCAGGTTTCCTTGACCAATAGAGCATATTTGAAGCCTTATTACATGAATTATTGGCGCAATGAATTTTACTACGCCATTATATTCGATTAATTGAGAAAAAGAGACCATTGTAACGTTGTGGTAACTGCGAGTTTTTCTGTTGAGATGGACGATAAGGGAAAATTAAACCGAATATTTGAATACCACTACAAAAAGTACAGAGCTTGAAATTTTGGAAAACATCGTACATAATACGACAATCATTTATTTAATTGAGAACGAATTTGACGACAGAAATATCAAAATAATGAATATGACAAGCAATTTTAATGGTCTAACAATTCTTTGATCATACTTGAAATTAAACAATTAATGGACGTTAGGAGGGAAATATTAATGAAGATAAATCAGAATTGACGGATAATATGTTTTTACTGAAAAAAGTTCCGAAGATTTGTAAAAGCTTCCTGAGAATTAACACCTTGGATAATTTTTATGGCCTAAATAATTTGGAATTACCACTTAAATTGTGAGATAAAAACAGATGAATAGTCTCAACTCTCAAAATTTCATTCGAAAAACCCTGTTCATTCTCCATTTTATTCGGATTACTTTTTTTGGTATGGAAGATATCTGAAGCCGCAGAAAGGAAAACAATCGATGGAGAGCAATGTATATATAATTTTAATGCAGTTTTTTCTCTCTTCGAGAAAGCTCATTGCATGCGACTACCTCTGAGGGCCGTGAAATGAACGCTCTGCGACATTGAAACCGTGCCCTCCAAAGCTGAATTTAACGAATGCACGCGAAAGTTGAAAAACTCGAATTTTCGACCACTGCTGCCTAACCTGCAGCTCTTTCAATTTCTTTTCCTCATTTCAAACTTACCCCTTTCACTCCCTCCTTTTATGGTAAAATCACGCTCGTGTACTTGAACGGATATGAAATGCTCCACGAAGAGAATTTGGTATTCCGTCCCGTGTTTCCATCAGATAAAAGAGATGTCGTTTAAACAATACTTCTCTATGAATTTCTGTATGTTCGTACTTTTACTTAAAATCGGAAAACGCGTAAATATTAGAAAGGAAATGCGTTTTTCTGGGTCGCTAAGAGTATCAAATTACAATTAGAGTTATTTCGTGAAAGTTTTTCAAAAATAAATCTTTAATTCATTATTTAGGTTTTTAATTTTCAAAGCCGAGGTCAATATCGTTCCTTATAAAAATGGAAATGGCAGATATCGCTGAATTAACTTTTATGTGTTTTGAATGTTTCATTCAATTGTTGATTAACGAGCGTGCCATCGGCCTTCACTTAATTTAACCCACCCTCATCAATGGATATTTTCTATCTACAAGTTTTAAGATTTTCATCGTTAGATTTAAATATATTTTATTTCGATACTTCATACTCTCTTTGACTTGCCTATTCTTAAACGAATTTCCTTTCGTGACAGTGACAATTACCAATGCAAGGAATTAAATAACGTGAAGATAATTGGAGCTGAGATCAAAGATGAATTTCTTTTCCTAGGAAAAGAATTACATCTTCACAATTTTTCTCAATTTATTGCTCTGCGATATTCGAGTTTCTCAACTTATTGCCAGTGATATTTTGAACGAGATCAAAACTTCAAATGCAAACTTAAAGTTTGGATGAAACGAAACAAATTTTCTTTCCGCTTTTCTTACTTAGGAATCATGCTTATCAAAGTGTCAAACTATATTTGAAATTTTGAAATTTTGATGCATTTCGGATTAGTGCGTAAAAGAAACCAGACACAATCGATTTTCTCTCTTCGATCCTGAGAGAAAGCTGAATACATAAAACATAAAAATGTTACAGCCGATATATCTGGTTCAATAAGAAACTTGAAAAGTGGGAAAGTAAATGGTCGATAATATGAAGGGGTTTTCGGCTAATTAGAAGGCAAAGTAAAAGTTGAAAGTAATTGATTTCAATTTTCATTTTTCAATTTTTGATGGGAGTTTAAGAATACCTTTAGGTTCGAATATTCAATTGCTCGAAAAGAATCCGGCTGATAACCCTGTGTAATGATAGAGAATAAATCTCAGTCAAGAGTAGCTTATAAGTATACCTTCTTGAATTAAAAAATAAATACAAAAGAAAATAAGGTCTCTAGAAAAAAGTAGCTGGATTGAAGGACCGTCTTAATGTAAAGAAATTGCATCGAACTGTTTCAACTATTATCTTTGGAGGAAGATTAGAAGAGATATTAGAATTAAGAAGAGGCGGAATTTCTTATGGTAGATCTCGAACATAATATGTTATACGTAAATTTAAATTTACCAAATTTTCTTGTGTATAAATGCACCTGTGTAAATAAAAATGAGCCCAGAATTCTATTGAAGATTGTCTTCCTCCGTGCTTTTTATTTAATACGGAGTAAAATTCATATTTTTAGAAACTTTTTCATTGCTATATTCAAATCTCTTATGTTGATTGAATCAATCGAATGAGTTATTACTTTGTGGAACTCCATAACTAAACACACGTTAGTAAAATAACTTTGACAAAGTTATTTCATTACCTAGTATTTAGTTATGTTGATTGATATCAGGGACAGATAGAAGCAATAGAAAAGTTGTTAATAAACATATATTTTCACATTAAACATATATTTGAAAAATTTTGACTCTTGATTATCAAACCATTGATCATTATTACATTTTTCTCTGTCGTTGGAATTATCGTTATAGTGTCCAATTGCTGCAATCAATTGAAGTGTTTGAGAAGTTGAGATTCAGCAATGATTCCACTTCAATCCATACACGATCAAGCACATGGATAAGGTGCGATAGTCAAAAGAATACATTGGAAAGTCACCGTGATTGTGGACAAATTCAGATCCGATGCATTCGAGAGCAGGTCAATCCAAAGCAAAGAGCGTTCCTTCGCATATCCTAGATTTCTAAGCATTCAAAGGACGATGCCGTTCCCAAAGGCGTTTGTGTATCTTTCAGAGACACAAGTCGACGGCTGTGATTCCATCGAAGAAAAAAGGCGTATCCTTTGAGAGGCACCGTTTTCTTCCGTGACTCACGACGAAGCGCAGCTTCCTACTTTGTCGCCAAGGTTACCATTTTCAACTCATCACTGACTAGGAGATTTCTTTCGAGCGGATGTTTTTCACTTTGAAACGAAACTGTATGAACGGCTACTTCCGATCCGAACCTTTAGTTGAAAAAACCTTAAACAAGGGGGGAGATATTCCTTCTCTATAGTTTGTGATATTTTCTTCTAAATAGAGAGATTTATCAGTGATTTCGAATAATAGGTCTTTTGAAACGATAATTTATTCAAGATATATCTTCATTGGTGATAATGCCGTTGTTTTTGTGATAAGGCTATTAACTCATACTCTAATTCGAATAACATACATACATAGAAGTAGAAGTATATAATCAACCGTGATACCTATATCAGTTAATTAGAACATCAGATACTCTAATGGCATTATTATGATATAACAGCAAGATATCTTTAATACAATAAATGCAATCAATTATTTACTGCATCAGTTGTAGAATAAATTGGTAGTAAGGCGATTACTAATTAGGCTGAGACCGAGTTTTCTAATAAATGTAATCAATTTTTAATTCCAACAGTTGTCGAAGAACTAGATAGAAAGGAAACTGTGTTACTAATTAAGCGGGGGTCATTGTTTGAGCATAACTGAGGAAAGTGAACAAGAAATTGAAAATCTAATAGTTACTACTAACGATGAAATATGTTACATCAACAGCTACTTAGGAATTAGGTAGGAATTTCCTATTAGAGAATTGAGGCCATTAAGAACTCCCTCAAGCTGTTATCGTATATTTTTATATTACTCCGAATTATTCAACGAAAGGAGATGCAGCAAGACTCGTACCAATCAAATAGTTGATTAATAAAAAAACAATTATATACTTTCTTAACACAATCCCTAAGGAAAAATTTTAATGCAAGCATTTACGGTACTTCGAATTATCTCGGAAAGTTGGTACGCCTGGGCGTGATCCACGTAAATCAGTGGGAGGCCGACAGGTCGGGCTTGGGGTGAATTTGGAATATATCTTCCCGCTGCACCGATTAAAACCCGACATAGGTCGACCGTGACCCAAATATTCCTTCTGGAAATACCCTATGTCCTCAGTGACCTTCCTGAAGGCCTAGGTCACCTCTCTCGGGGATACTGACCCCGACCGTACGGAATGTTTTGAAGATGAATTCCCCTAAGTGGTTAACAGCCAATCGCCGCGTTGCAGGGTTTGGGGAGATTAAATCTCTCAATTTGAGCTTTCTCTTCGGATGCTGAGGGGCCTGTTTTGCCGAAAAGAGCTGGTCTTCACAAACACTGTAATTTCCGACCGATAGCTACTAGTGCGAGTAAAGCTCATTTTCTTAAGGTGCACATTTCGGTAAAAACATATGGTATTTTCTTTCCCCAATGAGTGAAGTTAAATAACACAGGAGTGAAAATATTTAGTTTTAATTTGAATATTTTAGTGACTTTAGAGCCCGTTTAGAGGTTAAAAAAGACTCCACGATACGATAAGCGCCTTCGTGATACTTAATTACGTTTTTAATTTTAATATGAGAAATGTTTCCTACTAGTTGCAATATAAAACTACTATAGTCTTACTGAAAATTTTAAATCACCTATCTAGGAATGATCTATCGATTGTAATGAATATTAAGATTTTGTACAATTGTTGATAGAAAAGATTTTTCTATGATCTATCGGGTTGGATATATATTTTCTCGATTCCCTAGAGACCGATATGTATAATGAGTGACTTCTTTTATGGAAAAGGAAATGCTAATGCAGATTTTTAAGGAAAGCATTTCTGATGATCACCCTCTGCGTTAAATCTACTTTTCGTAACAGTGCTGACAAATGACAATTTGAACTGTATCATTATGCAAAGGAATGCACAGAAGTTGTACAAATAATTGATTCCCTTTTGGTAACGTTAATGGTTCCCTCTGTTTTCTAGAGTTAAATATGCCTTTGAATATAAATGAGAAATTAAACACGTAATCTTTCCACTTAGACTTAATTAAAGCCCAAAGTCTGGAAAATTGTGAGCATGGAAATATAACAGAATTGAGATTCAATTTTGGATAAGCAAGTTTGATAATCATCAGCGAAGGAAGATTTTAAAGGGCAAATGGATACAAATAGCGAGGTAAATAATTCTGAATCCAAGAAAATTGCGCTTCGAGTAGGCGCCATTTTCAACGAACGTTTTTATTTCGACCGGTAATTCCAACTGACGGGAGGCAATACCCATGTTGTCCTAGTTGGACTATGACAGCAGTTTCCTAATTTTAAAAATTTTAAGGATTTTGAATCTTAATCATTGCCCTAGTTTTATTTATGGAGATGGTTTTCAAGAGATGATCCCCTTGACATACACTTGTGTAATTGATATTGGAATCATAACTCTGAAATTATAATGGTATCAAGTATATTTTAACACAAGATAGAATATATGACATTATATGCTACTTCATAAATCCTGAATTTCTATAATTCGATTAGTATTTGCAAAGGAACCTGTCCAGTCCAGCAATCATTTCTGCATTTATGAAATCCACACATTTCGATTAAATTAAACAACATCCAAAATTTGCATTCTTTCTTTAATTATGCCAAAAGGTTTATCAGTATCCGTACAAATGACGAAGAACGTTTCATACAAATGATTTAATTAAAATATTTTCATTTAATTAGACTAAACTTGGATTGCTTCTCGACAGATAATATTATGCCGACTTCTTTGTCTTTTAAACTACGCGTAAAATATCAAGACATTTTATACTCCAGTTTTATTTGAATAATGTCACATCTTCTGCTCATTCGGTATGTAAGATTTATGCGCGAAAAAGTTGAGCAGTAATTTGATCCCTTGCGTCCTGCAGTGAGCAAATGAATGATGCATGGGATACGTGACAAAGGAAGAATAAATTTCCGGTGTGAATGAGTTATCAGTGACTTGAAATATTGTGAAGAGATTCTTTCTTCAACTCATCCTAACGATGTGACGGAAATGCACTAGCGAAGACTCAGAGGAATTCTTTGCCTGATTCCAATGTTATAGTATTTATTCCTTTAATTCTTTTCGTACAGTTTCTGATACGCTTCACTCCCGAAAACACGGTTTTCCCCGCACTACAGTTTTGTTCAATCTGATAGTTATATATCTCGATTATTAACTATTCCTAGTAATTATTGATGTTAGACGTACAAAAACCGATTCTTATGTCAAAGAACTTAACTTCATATGCGATGCAAATTTTTTATACGTCAACTTACAAGAAAATCAATAGAAATCATGCGCTTCAGCAAAGTAATTCACAGATGAGACTAGTTAAATTAAATTCAAGGTGAAGACAATATTCAGGACAAAACACTTGATTATCTCTGTTTATCTGCTGTTCATTTGTATTTCCATGTAACCTACTTCAACAGTTAGTAAGTTGGCGTCTAGAGGTCTTGGGGATACTTGAGGATGCGATAGGCAAATATATACATATATATAATTAATAAAGAAATATTCTTTGAAGTATGCTTCGAAACTATCAGCAAAGGGCAATATCCCTTAATGATTTAAAATTATTGTAACGTTAACATTGTCTTAGTAAAAAAGATAAACACTAAATTTACTTCAACGAAGAAATTTAACATAAAA
The DNA here is from genome assembly GCA_947579665.1 of Sympetrum striolatum. Classification (NCBI taxonomy): domain Eukaryota; kingdom Metazoa; phylum Arthropoda; class Insecta; order Odonata; family Libellulidae; genus Sympetrum; species Sympetrum striolatum. The sequence goes on from OX388349.1 coordinate 31,443,527, forward strand.
TTCAAGATTTAGGGCACATCGCCTTATCATTAGAACCAAGGTTTCATGTTTTTGATAGTTATTTCAAAATAGAATTTAGAAATGTTTACCATTTTTATCTTAAATAAAATTTGCGAGCCTTAACTAAATAACTAGTTAGTGAAAACGTTGAACAAGAGTTATCAACTTGATAGAGATTGCGAGTCGCTGGTTTTTAACCAATTTATCTTCGACGAAAATGTCTAATTGTACATAGGAAACAGGGCCGACGTATAATGATTTTAATGATTAAATGATATATGTATAATACGTAGTATTTTTCTATCTGAAAGTTATTCACTTATGCATGATCTATATACCTTTATACATATAATACCAATCTCACAGAAGTATGTTTTAGAACTCATTTCTCAGTAGTTGAAGAAGCTAGAAAAAATATCGAAACTTCCTTCACCAGAAAAACTACAAACAATAAAAAGCACTTATTGTTTTCCAAAACAAATAAGACCTTGCGAGCAATTGGGGACTTCTTTTTAAGAAAGGTAATGGATTGTTCCCAGACAGAATGTCACGCATGAAAGATTATACGTCGAAGCCCATTCGCCCGTAACAATTGGAGCAATCTCGACAAATACCCATTCGCTGATGTGTCCTCCCGAATCTCCCTCCGGACAAGAGACAAGAAACAGCATTTAACCTAAATAGAACTGGAAGAGCACTCCACGGGTCACGCTACACTCTTCCATCACCAGTTTTGAGTGGATGGAATCTTCCCGAAATCCTGTTTCTCTCCCCGTAAGGGGTGGTTTACGTCAGCAAGCAAGAATATCTTCACCCAACTTGCTTCGACTCCATTTTCACGTACATTACCGAGAAAAGCAAATTCTCACGATCAAATTAAGAACTTTCTCGTATGCATTTCAAAATGACATACTTCGAGAAATTTCCAAAGCTATGATACATCTTAAAAATTTTAATTCCTTAATGATCAGGTGAACAGGCTTCATAGTTTTCAGAATATTGGGTATACACTCCCGGATACCTAATTATACTCGGGTTTATGCAATTTTAGATAAAAACCACACAACTTACAATAAAACTCACGGAAAAACAGTACTTCATAATTCCATCAACAATTGTAAACAATACAACCAGTTCCGAATTCAGTAGTATTCTCTTATTTTTCCTGACTATTTTAGATGGAGCTACTCATTCAAGCCAGATAACCTAAATTTAACGACTTGTAATTAATAGCCCATTAGTTTATCTTTCTCGTTAAATATTTACAAGCACTAAGTGTCTTCATATCTTAATCACATGAACATTTAATGGCTACTTTTCTACTAAAGTACTCTCGCTAGGTTTCCTCTCTGGAGGAAAAGACAACTTTACATTTAGAACTAATCAACTTTTGACTATAATAACGGCGAGTAAAAACTTTCCGTATAAAACTTCTAATAATAATAATTCTAATAAACTTCTAATTGAGCTCGTACACCTCTGGATAATACAAAGAGATTTACTACAAAACATGAAAATACAAGCGGTGAATTCAAGTTTCACTGTCTTATATCTCTGAAAAAACAATTAGTTACTCGAACTACCGTTGAATAAATAACCAGAAATCAATTCTGATACTTTTATCCTATTGGTTGTTCACAAAACTCATAATCATATTATTGACCAAAATTTTCCTTTACTCAGCAGTGATATATTTATACCAGTTTCCTACGCTTATTTCAATAAAACAATACAACGGACGAATGAATCGATAAACTTCGTCATGGCACCAAAAGATGAAAATGTCAAAACCATTTAAAATTTTAAGAGGAATGAATCACGAACACTTTTATCAGATGTTTCAAATTAGGAGTAATGGAAAGAAAGCTACAGCCTTTAAACACGAAAAGAGAAAAACTTTCACGTACCTCGTGCAGCAATTTCGAAACATGCATCGATAATTTCGGTGTTTCCGAATATTTTGCAGTACGGCAATTGAGATCTTATCAGATTGATTGAAGCTAAAGTCGTATTTTAGAGGTTATACTCGACTTCCTGAAATGCTGAAATCTAAAAATTAGCATTTCTTGAGAAATAGTTCCAGCAACAACCGAAACTTGATTAAGTATAAAATTCTATTGTTAATAAGATGAAATTATTAAATCATGTTGATGAATAGGATTTTCAACATAAGTGATATGATTAAATCCAAGTAAATCAAAGCCAGCAGAAGGAATAAAAACATAGATTTTCCTAAATAAAGCGATGTTCCAATTTTATCCCATTTTCTAGGTAAAAAATAATATTTTTAGATGAAAATAAATAATCTCGTCTTTCAGCCAAAAGAAAAACTATCACAGAGATAATTGCGAAAGCCTTTCAAAAATTTACAATATAAAACTGTTGGCAATTATATCTACAGGTATTTAAACATCATCAATCAAATCTCTCGAAGAATAAAATGGGGTAAATTTTTTTAGAATAGCCCCATAATCTTATTACTTTTTCCTATATTTGAAGTCGTAAACGTTGATAATAGAGGATAATGTTTTATTGCCCGACTTCATTTATTTATTAGTCTGAAACGAGGTCGTAAAATGTATATTATCAGGTAAGAATTATAAAAACGAGTGTCTGCTTCTGATGATGCCGCAGAGAACATTTTCTCCGGGCAAATTTCAGCACAAATCGTATTTGTCCCAAAATTTGCTGCACTTTTTTTAATAGCATATACCTGATGAGAATATCTACAGTGGAACTTCACATTATTCATAGCAGCGGTAATACGAAATCTCAGATTATGGAACTATGCTCACAAGTTTTTAGAACAATTACATATTTGATACACCTTAAGGGACTTTAAGAAAAAAATTTCTCAAGTAAATTAGCCTTTCACACAAAGTTAGCTTTAAATCAAGCTTCAAGAAATATGTTCCCGAGAACAAACATAAGTGAAAAATAACAACATAGTAGAACACCATTTTTCACTACTGTTGGTTTCTTTGGATTTTAAGGTGCACTCCAGTAAGTGCTAGGAAACTTCCTCTCCTTATTCAAGAAAGAAATCGTAAGAAAATTGAAGACACTCGAAGTTTCGACTATCCATCAGTTAAATTGACCTATGAGCGATTTAGCCAGAATAGATCAATAACAGGTGAAGCATTTGGAAAAGTATAGGAACATATTAATAATTTATTTTTACAATCGCACGTGTGATATAATACCTTATGATCAACAATTAACCTCTCTATTACTTTCTTATTAATCTCATTAACTTTCTGTATTTAAAAGGTTAGATGAAGAAGAGGCTTTTAGTCTCAATCCCGCAAAAATATAGACATGTTGTTAGTGTTATTATAATACTCATTATTGTATTAAAATATCTTGCTTGAAATTTCCATGAACGTAACTGTATTGATTGGATTAAATGTGATATTGCACATATTCAGGATTGAAGTTTAAGGAAAAGCGAATGTATAATGCACAGATATTATGTTTTCGACAATTACCGAGAAATCAAGCGTAAGGCTAAGGATAAAATTCCAGATTCATCGAAACAAAGAAATAGCCAGTCATGATGAGTTTTGAGAGTCACTCCAAATCTTCATGAATGAAATATCACATAAACTAACACGCCGATGAAAACTCTTTTCCTATTAGGATCATACAAAAGCAATCTAATAAAGATCTCTACTATTTTTTCATAGTTAAAGCTAGATTTAGACGAATCGTTCTTGGATAAGTTCACTCAACTTTCCTTACCCCATCACGGGCAAATTTACCGTCTAAAAATGGGTTTCTAGAAATCGATAGTCTTAAAAGGCACAGGAGCGGAAGCAAATTGCGTGATGACCCGTCCGAGATTCGAACCCATGTCAAATCCGTTGGAAGGCCCCTTTCTCCACTAACCCCGAAAAAATTACCCGCCGTCAAAAATGGATAATTCACGTTAAACCTGCTTTTGTGGGAAGGGGCCTTACTTTCGTCTCGCAGAAAGTTGAAGTGAGGAGGCACAGATCATCCCCCGTTTTGGAAAACCTTTCTTCGGTGATTCTGAATCACGACTTCCAACGCTCGGTGAAACATGAACCGGATCTCGTAAATGAATTTCACAAAGAGTTTTTAAGGACCGATTTCGGTAGGGAGTAGTGAATCAATTTTTTGTTGGCAGACATTTATTTGAGCTTGCCGCAGCTTTACGCTCCATGTTTTCGATGCTTATCGTTTTATGCCTGCACAATTATCCCCTGACACACATACTTCTACCATTTGCTGTAACTCCTTCCATACTTAACATATCACCGTTAAACTCCTTACGTGAATAACGATAGAAGCATTACAGTTTTGGAAGGAATGCAAAAATATTATAAATTTTAAATCGAAATTACGCAAAAGGTACACAAATATATTTTTATAGTCAACCCAAGGAATCAATCTGAAGTTGATCCATCAACCCTTTATAGAGTTAAGGAACAGGTGTCAATCGACTCCTATTCTTTGAGTGAAATCCCTGAATATCGTTATCGAATACTAGGAATCCACATGTACCACTATGAGAACCCTTGCTCTAATCAATATTTCCCACCTATATTTCATTCCGAATTTTTTAAGCTTCTTCAGATGATACAATAAAACTTAGTACAGCTTACAATACGATTTTCTAAGACGATGCGTTTAGAAAATTCATTTTCGCGATTAGGGAAAGATGTAGTCGAGTGAAATAGGAAAATAATTTTTACAAAGAATTCAAATAAAACCTGTCGTATGAATTGAAAATATCTGAACGTTGAACACCTATATCTAATGAATGGAGTGTTCAATAAATGCGACTTAATAATCAGGTACGTTTTTTGCCGTATGAAATGTTTGATTTTCACGCTTAAGAAGGTTTTTAAGACTAAGGACTACGCAATTCCTTGAAGTTTCTCTTTTTGTTATATTGCATTAGAATGAAACAATCCAAAAATTGACGAATTGCTGATATTGTCTATTATTTTAATCTCCTACACAGCATCGCTTAATGGACCAATTGATGGTCTACTCTAGCCATAAATCGAGACTACTAGCGGTATCTGGCGTGAAAGTGATGCACATGCGAGGGAAGATATTTAAGAGGAACGTGAATGGTTTCATTTCACAGTGAAAACAATCTGGATGCTGCGGTCAACACAAACAGGTTTTACAAATGGTGGATTCCATATGATGTAATTAAATAAAAGTTATAGCTAGAGAAGAAATCGAAAGTCTATGACTATGAATGAATGGGCGTTACGGCGGAGACTTTATATAGCGTCATAATGTAACTTTATGGTCACATTGTAACTTTATTTATGGAGAGTTCTATAAAACTTGTCTGTAAAAAAATGATACGCTCTACTAGAAGTCTCATCCTAAATAGAAAATTAGAGGTTTATGGTCCTGGCGTTTTCACGGCCTTTGAATCTTCATCCATAATGGACTTTCGGACTTTCCGACTTAGAAAGAGCGGAGCGAAACAATTTGAAAGGAAAAAAAAGTTTCTTCAGGTCAGTTTTATTGTATTCCATATACGCTGGGGTATGAGGGGGATATTCCTTTAAGTGAAAGCCTCTAATCTCTCCCTGTTATCTACGATTCATGGGCAGTTTCAACTGACCCCATTCCCACACTTGAATTCTCCAAGAGTTAATAAGTTTACGTATATTTTTCCTGCATTTATATGCGCATTTGCGTGTCATGTGCATACCGTGTCTTTGGATATTACCGATGAAATTAAATTATTTCGTAATTGATATTTATAAGATATAATATCCAAATTTAATTTCCTTTTTCCACATTGTTATTAACAGCTAAAATAAATGTACATAAATCGGCCTAATCGTTAAGATTTCTGTATGAAATTAACCTTTGGGAGAGAAACCTAGAAAATATTTTATAACTATAACTGTCCGAAAGACACATTTTTTATTTAATTATTTCTTAAGGACCCCGCAAACAATCAGTCAGAGTAAAATTACTGTGAGGTACCAAAGTATGGCCGAACACAAACATCCATTCTCTAACAGAAAAATTCTGGTTATTCAGGACTCGAACCCAGGATTTGGACAGTGGAAAGAAAGCGTATTCTTCACTCTTCCACCGAGGTCGACATTTCATTACACCATTCAATACTAGCAAATAAAAATTTCATAGAAATTTGTCCATTCTTTCAAGTGTCAATTTCGATCGAAATAAAGACGTATTTCATTTATGCAACCCTTGTGCCATTGTCTTTTAGAATAGAATTTCTTGCAGTTTTTCATAAGCCGTCAGAGTTGAATTTATATTTCTTCCACTCCTGTAAACTTCTTTCATTGGCCTTTATAACTTTAATCTTTCTTTTATACTATTTATACCTCTTCACAGTGGCGCAGCCAGGATTTACCAATGGGGGGGGTCTGAGGAAACGAAAAATGCCTACTTTACAGGGGCTAGTATATTCATGCTCGCTTCTTACTACAATATATGTCAATTCTTTCAAAAACTAAATACATTCAAAACTAGAGGAGTTTAACGCTTATGTGGCCAACTTATTACACTTTGCAAGATAGTAGTTTACATAAACGAACAATTGGAAACTTAACAAGAGTGTTCTTTGGATTTCTGGTTTGGATACGTCCAATATCTATTAAAAACACATTTTTTCTATGCTGAAGCTTTATAGTGATTTAGATATAAACTTTCCGAGTCTTCGAGAGTTCTTTTGCAAATCGTGGGAAGGAAAAAAATAGCTACGGTTATTTGGCAAGCAATATAAAACGTAACATCCACTCATTTGTTCCCCCACATTAGCGCGCCCATGCTTATTTCATTATCTTTCGTTATTTGACTATATCATCAGCAGATTTTGGAATTTAATTGAAATATCGCCTGTCAAGAAAACGCCATCAATGTATAAAAATAATGATATGAAGTATATATACAGCTTATTGCACAAGGTTTGTATAAGAAACAAAAAATCATCTTTATCAGATGAAATTTTCTGCCAGGCTTACAATTAAGCCTGATTTCGTTATTTATGTATTAGCTAAGTATTTCATTGAATGCGTCTCATACCGAAAATTAAAAATTCGGCTGCATTAAAAAATACAGTAGACTCTTGATTATAGCTGATATTATAATTGAACTTGCAGTATTAAAGTCACATACCAAGGTGAAAAAAATGAAGACGTCAACTTACAATTATTTAGACTAAGTCCTAGGTGGTTTAACCAGCAAAGAGCTGATGCAAACTCAGTCTTACGCACTGAGTGTTCAAGGAAAACAAATATTTTCCATGAATTGAAATTTAGAATGGGCATTGCATGACCAAGCGGTTAACAGGGTAAGTCATGCATTTCGTGGGATTCTATCACCAGAGAAAAAATCGGCTGCATTGAAAAGGAAGCTGAAGAATTTAATTCACTGTTTTAACAGTTTATCAAGTTTAATTCAAGTTATCAAGTCATATAGTTCCGATAAATATGTGCGTAACTTACAAGCACAATACCTTTCAGCTGACAGATTTGCTTCGAAAATGGTATATTATTAATAATATCATCGCAGATTAATTTTTACTGAAATCTTTCATTGCTCCAATACTTTTTCAAATGTTTACGGAAATTCGGTTGGCGAAAATTTTTATTAAATATACATCAAATTAACAGGCAATCATAAAATAAAGATCAGTATATTTTCTATCATCCCGAGTAATGAAGAGTCAACTGTGTGCAGACTTTTAATCGTGTAGAATGCTTAATAAAGGAAAAAGTAGCTTTTCAATTGTCGCTAAACTCATCTTGAGATGTGTCCTCTAATAACAGCCCTAAAATAAGAAAATCCTAATTTATGCATCTAATAATGGTTATTTCACAAAAAAACACATAGCCATTAACTTACGTTTTCTTCCGATAGCGACCTCGAGCTGTTAGCGGACTGTGAGAGGAATTTTTGGATGTCCATCTGAATGAAATCCAAACTAAACTCTCCTTCTAACTGTTGTGAATTTTTCGAAAGCACTACTCACGAGCCTATCTTTGAATTTAAACCCTTGAAACAGTCACAAGCAAAAGATCTAACAGAGCGTTTTATCATTCTGTTTGTTTCTCAAACGTAATCTTAATCTATGTTTTCAGGGTGCAAGTTTAGAATTACTTCTCGAATGTTCCCTTGTATTTTTTCGAGGAATAAACAAATCAGCACTTTCGAATTTTTCTCATGGGAATCTTATCTTATGGCGTGAGTTATCTAACTAAAGGATAGGCTTAAGAAGTGCACGCGTTGAACATAGTGTGCGAAACACTCGTATCATTGCGCCCCATTGATACCGATGTCTACTCTGCTACCGAAAGCATCACCTTAACTGAAATCGGAGCCATATTTACGGGTACGCGAAGCTTTCACTGAATTTATCAAGCAAACACATGACAAGCAGTGTATCTGTATGATTTGCGTGATAACCCCCCCTCAGCGAGGGGGGATTTTTGTACTCTTCAGCAGAAATAAAAGTACAAAGCTAGTCATAGGACTTGACTCTTGGGGGGGGGGGTTTGAACCCCTAAAACCCCCCCCTCGCTGCGCCACTGCCCCTTCATAAGTGTTTCTTACCATTTTGATTCATTCCTCTGATCACTATTCACAATTTAAGCCACCCTTCTTCCACCAAATATCTCAAACGGAAAAAAATCAACGGAAAACACCCTTTTTTCAATGGTTACTCGGTCATAATTCACCCACCTCTGGATATCTCTTTAATTATACTATCCATCAATTACCGTAATTTTCCATGTATAGTACGCATTTTTTTCCACGAAAATACGTCAAAAAAGTAGGGTGCGTATTATATATGGTTACAAACATCATCTTTTTATTCGGGCTGTAGATGACATTTGAAGTAAATAACTCAACATACATATATGTATTCTGATTTCAAGTTTATTCTGAAAAGAACATTGCTGCATATTAATAAAATTATTAAATTAAAACAAAAATTCAGAGGGGAAGAACCTGTTACTGATAGATCGTCACATTGAGAAATCAAAGGGGTAAGTAAGAGCAAGGGGGAAAGCCATCCATTAGCAGCATTCCATGCTTGCGCGGTGATCTGTCGGGTACTGAACGGTCCGGCAGCTGATCATAGGCGAATAATAGCGTAGAATTCCATTCTCTAAAAGCCAAATGCGTATTATACATGGTGATAAGAAAATTCTCACATTGCGCTCGTAATAACGTGGGTGCGTCTTATAGTTGGAAAATTACGGTACTCTTTCGTTTTACTCTGCCTTTCTATCCCCATTGATTCATTACACTTATCAAACCACTTATTAAAGCCATCCGCCTTCCACCCAATGTTTCAAACAAAGGAAATCAGCATGAGACACCCATATTTCAAGGGCCCTAACTTTACCGACATCAAAATTACTTGCAATTCGGCCATAAAACTTCATCGATGGGAGGGGCCAATTTCTTCCGACAACGCATCCCGAACGGATGAAGTGCTTTTCGCGCAGCGTCGGACAAGTAGGTGACGATTCCACTCCGTTGAGCTTGGGGTATTCTTCGCCCACTCATCCTCAGAAGTTATTTGAAAAAAAAATCCTCTTTGGATCCATCCTCCATGCGGTCGCGGATCCGAATCTGCACGCGCCGAGAGTGACTATTGTTTCCGAAAATAAAGCCAAAAGTTCGACGTGGACACCCCTTTGTTCCTCCGACCAATGAAACCGTTCACCCTGGTGCCCTAAATCTCGGTTCCTACGCTCATCCCCATTCGACCGTCAAATGAGGAAGCGAACGGAGGAGTCATCATCGCATATGTTCACAGCTTCATGTGACCGGGTTTGAGGCGTGATAAAGTGAATTGCCGTTTTAAAGAACAGATGTATCAGTACTTTAAATCTGGTTCTTCCTTGAAAATACGTATCATTTATTTTCGTTCCATTCCACATTTTTGGAAGTTGGTACTCGCCGATTGGAGGTAAGACCTCAGTTGGTCTATCACATGGCTATTCCCTTTTCTAACATCATTGCTCTTTTGCCGACGTAATTTGTTCATAAAACAGTTAGCACGTATAGTAACTATTGAAATTGAAGAACAAAATAATAGATAAGTCATTTGAAGAAAAATACTTAGCTCCACAAAATAATATTAGGCTGTACGACCGGTTCCTTGCTAATAATTAGCGACATCATTCAGTAATGATGATGATGGTGATTTTACTTAGAGACGAAACTGGTGGAACAGAATAACATGATAAAATATTTATTGTGGAGCTAACAAGTATTTTTTAAATTTCCATTCCTTTCAATATACTTTAAATTCGGAGTTTATAACAAGCTTTTATTCTCCAATTCAGACAAGATATTCAAACATATTATTTGAAATGATTTGGTGTCCAATTCCATGGTAACGTGAAATGAAATACGTAAAGCTAACACTTCAATTAATTCGAAAATTTTAATTCAGTAAAATCGGTCCTCAGTTAAAAAGTAAAAAATATTGTGAACATTTTTGAAAATTATTTAAAAATATAAGTAAATAATGATTAACATTAACTTGTGCCAGACTTTCAAACGGAAATCATTCATCCTAATATCTCTAAAATCCAGCCGTGTCTTTCCTCGTTTCATCATGAATAGTCAAATTATTACGGAGTTTATTCAATAAAAACAAATTCTATAAAGGTTACAAAGATTAATAGTTGCTTTCATTGTAACTTAAAGTACGGTCTACTTTAATAGTTCAAGAAGTAACTAATAATAAAGAGCGAAAATTTTCCAATAAAATCCCTTGCAAAACATTCTATTGATAATCAAAATTTGTTAAAATATTACGTTTAAAGTAACGATATCATCTAAACTCCACTGTGGTCTATCATATAGATATTTAAATTCGAAAGGAATAAAAACAAATGATGCAGACGAGGAGGAAAAGTAAATTATCTTGGAAGTGGAGATTGAGATGTTTATTTTACATAATAAAGTGCTTGTTTGATGGTGGATGTAATCAGATAACAATTAGCGTGCGTTCCGAGAAACGTGGAAGCAGAGCTGAATCAGAGGGGTCATCAAAAAACATTTATGAATGGGGAACTGCGCCAGACTTTCACTAAAAGATTTTCGATTGAAAATTACTTAATTATCCTCATATCCAGCCACGGCTAATGGAAAGGAAGATCACTGACGATAGTGATCACATAAAAGACTAAGAAAGATGTCAACGGTAACAATTCTCTTTAGAAATATGTTTACTGAAGAATTTGAAGTGCAATAATTTCCCTTGAAAAGTATATGATTACCTGTCGTTATTTATGGTGAAATTATTATTGAATGCGATTATTTTAGCTTACATGGTATATATGTATACAGATCATAATCTAAAATCAGATTTAAAGTTACTCATTCTAGCGGAATAAGATGCTTACAAACATGTTGGCGGAAAAATGGCAATGATTTCATGTATCAGCAAATCGTTATTTCAGCTATTGCAAAATGATCAGTGGGATAGCCAAGTAGATAGTACGTTCACCTCTGGTGAAAGCGTTTTCAGGTTCGACTCCCGGTGATGTCTCATAAATGCAAAATGATGTTGTCGAAGAATTTTTTGAAATGCTACATAATTTTGCAAAATTTCTATGCCTTATTGTCGTTCTTTTTTAAGATTTTGAATATATGACTATTTATGTAGAAACACGCTTTTCTCCTTTAGAAATTCCTATACATTTTAGTCAAATGTTAAAATACTTAGTAGCTTTAGCTAAGTCGTTTCCACCCTTTCTCCTTCAAACTATTTTACATAAACTAATTTCCAGGCACGTATTTTTAATTTATTTTTGGCTTTTGATAAGGTATTCTACGGTATCATTTTCATCCGATATGTACTACAACAAATGAGCGATTAAATTGAAAAACTGAAATTATCTTTCATTTTGAAAGAAATTGTAAGTTCAGTAATCAGAATGCAAATTGAGATGAAAGTTTGCAGCTGAGAAAAGAAATTTTAAAAAGCACAGCATATTTGCATGTAAACCGAGGCCCGATTCGCTCAAGGCGGAATTTTCTCCAGTTGAAACAAAACGTGTTAACAAGCGTTTTTAAGAGGGGAATAACGAGTTTGTTCGAGGATTGCCCTCTTGAGATTCATACGCGTGAAATACGCGTGGGCGCACGAAGTACTTGATCGCCGTTCTACTTTCGCTGAGGCATTTCGTTTGGGAATGGGTTTCATTGCGTCGGCGTCGTATGAAAGGTTTTCTCCGCAAAAGCTGATTCATCATCAAAGAAGAGACTGAAGCGAGTTAGTTCCGCGTACAGACTTGTTTACTCAAAAGAATTTGCTTTGTTGGAGGAGAAAAAATGGATCTTTCAAAACAAATGCACGCACGAATCGCAATAAATTTCCTTCCTCTAAAGGATGAAACAAAAATCGATATTTTTTGAAGCTCATATCATCAAGTCATATATTGAAGCAAGATACTTTCAAGTACAGCCTTGTTTTCTCCAAATGTTTCGCTTTTATAGATGAGAAAAATGAATTTTTCAAAACAACGAAACGTTTTAACTGTACTAAAATTCTTTCCAGTTGAGTTTAAAACAGAAATCAAAATATGAATTAGTCAAACAGATGTTCAAGTAAGATAATCAGAAACCATGCAAAGAAAATACTCATTATTAATAATCGATAATCTTACAATATAATTTAATTATATTCAAGCTAAACTTACTGCACATTGAATATAATAAAAATATTCACATAATATGATACCATGATTTCAGAACTCATTTCCAATTATTTATCATTTTAAATTGAATATCAATAAAATACATGTTCGAATTCAAGGCATATAATATCCTCTTTTGGCAATTACAGACGTTCATTGTGGTCTTTCGGATGTTGAAATAGAATTGGTTACTGGTTGCTTGGTTTCCACTTGAAAACTTTTCGTTGATATTTATCTTGTCCAGCATTTTACACGTAATTTAAATAAATAACTACATAAATTAATATGTACATCAATATAGAGATGAATAAATTAAAAAATTAGGGATTATTACAAAAGAATTGCCCCATCAAAATCAAATAAAAATATTTCGGCATTTCGAATTCTCCTTTTTCAACAACTCCTTCCACATCTTCCCACATAAAAATTTACCACCTTACGCGTGTTTACTGAGGTGAAGTATCAAGACCAAGTTACGCTTTATGGGCAAACCCAGCAGACCATGAGCAAGGTCGTTATTTTATCGTTATGAGATTACGTCAAGTAGACTGAGCAAAATCCGCATTGTGGTTAACAGGAATTATACTAAACTGTTCAACCTACAGAAAATCAGACCCCCTTTGAACTAACTACCAATCTTTTTTATGTCTCGGAAGTAAAGGCGTTCACGAACACACATTTTCATCATTCAGACACCTCCATCTTCCTTATGAGATGAATGTTTATAGCATGCTATATATCGCTCGTGCAACACAAAGGGTGTTTATTGAAGCCAAGGAGATCAATCATATCAAACTTGGTTCCGCATTCGTGCGATAATTATTCTCGTCGGCTGGATTCAACACGCGCGTGAAACACATCAAGGAAGTGTGGATTCGTGCCTTGCAACGTTCACGGAAGATGATATACGTGGGTTCTCCAAGTTAACAGGTTGGGCTCGCGTAAATTAAGGGAGCGTGAACTTCAAGCACGTGTATTCAGGAAATTTAACGGACGCGTTGGGTAATTATGATACGAATGAGATTATGAATGGATGGTTAGGTGCCTGTTGGAAGGGATGAGCTCTTTCAAGCCCGAGGAGCCAACAAAAGATACGTAAATGGAAGAATTCGGAAAGCAGGGCAACGAGAAGTTTGAGGTTGATACTAACACCATGACATTTCCGCTTCTATTTTTAGGAATTTCGAAGTATATTTTCAGAAAGATCTACACATAAATCTTTGATACACTCGCTCAGCTATATAATATCAGACATCTTGTCTGAACTGCTGCATTACTAAGACTAAATAGACGCATACTTAGCTATATAATAATTAATTATTCTTGCGTTAATTATCAATATTATATATTAATTGAACAGTGAACACTGGACTTCGCTTTTTGGAATCGAATTTTACATTTTCGACTTCAATTATCTAGCTTGGTATAGAATATAATATGAAAATAAAATAATATGCATATGTAGAAGAAAATTTACTTCCAGACCGCACAGAATAGGTTAAAACATGTATTCAATGCTCTTCAATATCGCCGAGTATAGCTATAGGGCATTGACAGTAGTTTAAAAACTGCTTTAACCGCTGCGGTAATTCTGAGTATACATAGGATCCCCGGGAAACGAAGCTGGGACCTTTTTTTACCAAGGCCAACGAGCTATCAACTTGGTATTAAAACAAAATTGTTTTAATGATTTGTGTGTCCTATAGAGAGAATAACACCGACACTTATTTGGTTTTGCTCCTTATTTTGCTGATGCCTTGGGTTATTTGCTGAGTGCTTAATTTTTAGTCATCTTGATTTATTTTAGTGTTATTTTACAAACGACTAAAATTGTAACGTTCCGCCAAGAGAATCAGAAGCTTGTGTATTATACTTAAATTAATACGGGAAAATAATTCCCAAAATATTTCATGCATGGACAAGTATAAGACGAGCAATTCAATGAGAAGTAAAAACGAAAAATACGAAAGAAAAATAAAAAAACCTCCTAGATAAAGAAGGCCTTCTTCAACAAGGAAGCTATCACCACATCAACGTCACGTATATAACATCATCTCCCGAAACTACGCCGTGGATTTTACAAACCTAGATCTGTCACCGTCACTATTCTTAGAAGAGAAATCACACGCGGAATTCGTCATTTGACAAAACCGCAGGGCAGAATACGAATGATCCAAGACGCTAAAAAATTTTGAAAGGCGATCTCAAGGTCCAAGGAGATTGAGGACAATGGCCCGAGATGAAAAAATACCACTCCAATTCATCAACCGTTTCTTACGGCGGATTTTCTCTTGTACCCCAGCTGTGCTTCTCCAAACAGACAACGCAAAAAAGCCTTCAACAATTGCGTGCATAATGACCTCTGCGTCAGAGAATTCGGGTGGGGAATCGTAGTACTTTTTCACGGTGAAGAATTCATAATTATGAATCTAAAAATCAGACAATGATTGTTTTTATGAAGATTTTCTAAGGACTGCTAACTCTTAAAATACTACCAGACTAATTGCTGGGTTATATCTGTGATTAATGGTGATTTAATTTGGCCATACAATAAAACTGATTTTATGGATTCTCTTCTTAGATATAACACTTTGTTATTGTATAGGATAGTAAGTACGGAGGAAAATTAAGTTAAACAGAGAGAGTAAGAAAGAATCTACAATATGGATTTTTAAAAACTTAGTCAAATATTTAGAAAAATCTCCTCCACCTCCAGAGGGAGGATGGGGAATGTGAAGAACCAGCAAAACCTACTGATAGCAATAGCTGCATTTTTAACTTGAAGGCAATTAATTTCTAGAATCCGAAAAGAAATCTTTAACAATAAAATATAGAATAAACTAAAAAAGCGTTCAAATGTGCGAGTTTCACACAAGAAGACGTGGTCGACTGACTGACCAGACTTTTGCGTACATCACTTCTTTGACATTACGTAGGATAGCTTTCATAATTCCTATACGTAATTCAGACAGGACGAAATAATTCTAATCTACATAGATCATGGTCGCTGAGGCCTGTCGTGGAGTTGAAAAATTATGACTGGAAAATATGATGACATATTAAACATAAGAAAAAGCATAAATAAATTATATATTGAAGAAAGTAAATCACACCACCATAATCGCAATGAGAAGAAGCTGGGGTTTTACAGCTAAAACATTGCTTACATTAACCAGATTATAAGATGGAAAAAGTGTCGATAAATTTAAATACGAAAATATATTTCCTGTGAGGTATTTGATGGAGTACTTAATAAATGGAATGTCTTAATATTATACTTGGGCGGTAAATTTACCTAAAAGGGAGCGAGATTGATTGATGCATTTAAAAGAATATTTCATTTGCCTCATGATGACCGTTAATGTCTGAATTTGACAGACAGCAACTCAATTCAGTCACCACATTAACGCATCACCTTCTGGCTACTGAGGTCAGCGGAAAAGAAAACGCAATAGAAATTAATATTGAGACGGAAGATTTTCGAGGGAAAGCAGAGGGTCTTATTAAAAGAGACACCTTCACTTTTAATTTGCTTATGGAAGTTTCCCTTGGAAGAAAGCAGTGAGAGTGGTTATTTTGCATGGGATTTCGAATCTATTTAAAAAACCTCGTGCGGTCAGCGAAGAATTCACTTTCATAGGCCGAGGACCTCTCGTGCGGGAGAAAGAGCAAACATTATGTCTCTAAATGAACCTTTCACTTGCTGGCGAAAGTTTTGGGAACCGGTTTGCAGTCGAAATCTCTTCGAATCTCACGCTGCAGCCCAAAATTAACGCGATGGTGCCATTTCTCACACCGGACAGATGATCTTTACGGAAAATTGATGCTTTCGAGCGTTGGAAAACACATAACACTTTTACCAGATCCCAATGTTTGAATTTTGGGATAGGTCAAGAGAGAGAGCATGTTAGAGACCCCTAATTTGGGCCCGTTTCTACGTTTAATGTTTGTCCATTACATCAGGAACGAGTTAAAATTAGGGTTCATAAAATTAACTGCTTCTAAATCACGTACGAACGGGGCAAGAATAGGTCGTAAATAGAAATCGAACGTAATGTGTTTCGTCTACAAAGGAGTTTGATCCGTAATCACTTAATTAATTTTATGATAAAGGCTACAGGCAAATAGCATATCGTGATGAGGGAAAGGAAGAATCTTTTCACTTATAGGCGATCACATGAGAAACCGACTGATAAACGGGAATGAAAAATGTATTATTCACAAATGCTTATCCACGGAATGTATTACACCATCTTAGTATTCTGACAGATAAATCGATCGCATACGTTAAATATAATTATTTTTCACCAGAGACACAATTTTATTGTAGTTAAGCAATATTAGAAAATTGGAACTAAACCTACTTCAGAAAATAAAAATATTTTTATAGAATTCCAAATTGTCAAATATACGTTCATCGATTTCAGAAAATTTTATTCGGTTAAGTTTTTTGAATCAGGGCTTGAACACATTTGATGCAACTTAGAAATGTACATCGAACTTTTGAAAAATGCTGTATTGTATTGAAGGAAAACAAAGACTCAAAATTAGAGCACCTAATTTTCAAATACCTAAATCTACATAAATCTACATAAAAAAATCTTTATATCGATTATCAAAAAAAGAAATCAATTTTCATCAGCAAAGGCATACTTGATTACGTTTCATTTCCAGGAAGACATACGCTGAGCCTTTCGGAAGAACCGTTTACTTATCTTCCCATAAAAATAACCAGATCGTAACGCGTCTTCTATGCTTTTATTTGAAGGGCATTCCGAAAAAAACGAGTTTTGGGATTCAGGTCACATGAGAGTGGACAGACAGAGAGACCTCAAAAATCGCGACTTTTTGCGGCATTGCGGCAGGATCATCAAAACATTCGATAAAATTTCTCTTACGTCTATTTCGTAAAAAATTGTAGTCATGGTTTTCGAAAATGACTTCAAATGATCTTTAATGTTGTAAGCAGGCATGACGCTTGCAGAGTCCAATGTGACGAAATATTTTAGTAGAGTAATAGAGAATAACGGACAAACTAGGAGAAAACTTACACGAGATCACAGACGTTGCTATTGCAATGCTAGGAGAGACAACGGCTGTCTTGAATCAATAGGATTTGTGAAAACATATCGAGATTTACCTTTTAATGTTAAAGTACTCATATTCGTTGATAACTATACATATGGTGGTAAAAATCATATACGTTGACATGGTTTCAATAGGAATAACTTTCAGTTAGTGATTCTTGGACGAATAATTTGAAGATCTTAACATACACGCTTTTGCATCGTGAGCATTGTTCTGGTTATAATTTTACGTTAAAAATAAGAGCAATCATCAATAATTCACCGTAACGCACCGCATTTTATCCGATACAAAATTAAATGCAAAAGTTTTGTAAAATACCTTAAATTTTCTTTATGGTGGCCCATTTCCTTAGAAGGGCCTCTAGCAGTACGGATTGGAATATCTTCGTTTAATTTGACTCCTTTAAAAACTTGACGATTTTCTCTAATATACTAGTCCTTAGGACGCAATGAAGATTCTTCGGCAGTAGATGATCATGGTACTGAATCTGGAAATAAAAATAGTTCTAATTAACGTTGTGGGATACCTCAACTGTCGCACTGATAGCCTTGTAATTGAAATTACGCTGAATCATGGATTTTTCCGACCCTTCTCAATGACTCCCTTTCCAGGCGATTTTTTTCTTTGCCCCAATGTTCTTTATTCTGGCACGCTGGGCAACCACCCAGAGTGTTCTCATTATGTAGCTCTGCATGACGAAAAAAACTACAATCGACAAAGTAAAAAATGCAAAAGTTCGGAAGGTATTCATCATGAGAATTATCACGTCAGATGCTAAAGGAGTGGTAAACTGTTTTCTGAGAATCAGCAGTATTGATTGAATCACTTTTAAGGAACGGCCTATCTATTTAACTACTTACTCGTGTAAATGGAAGGAAAAATTAAAAGATGAGTTCAATGGCTTCCTAGCCGAGGAGGAGAATTTCAAAAATGGGGAATAAAGATAATAAATCCAAAAGAATTGCAATATGTAGATTTGAATATAGTTTAACATATTTTTTTCAGTTTGTTTTTTTAAGAACCTTACTGTATTGGTGTGCTATTTTAGGTTTTGTTAAATAGTTAAAAATCCAAGTAGTAAAAATATTCAACATGTCTCCATAGCATGGAAAGATAGATAATTTTTTCACATGCTTTCTTCGTAAAATTTTGTTTAACGAGAAAGAATCTATGCCTAATACTCAGACACAGATAAAATGAGAGGATTGCTAAAAATTATTACTATGACCAGCATTCGATACTTAAACATGAAAATCAAATATTGATTACTGAGATTTTGATATCTTTCATTTCTGGTGAAGACTTCCAATTGGTTTGAAATTTTCGGTTTAGATATTGGTAATTTTCATACTCACGAAAGATTATATTTGCAAATTATAAATCATGAATGAGTGGATAAATTAATACTATATAATTTGTTACTATATTTTAACACCTGTAGCATTAAAATCCCTCAATACAATGCCCCTCAATCTTCCAGCGTGTATGTTTAAATTATAAAACATACTGATGTGCAACAACATGAGAAGAAATTTTACAGATCTAAAAAATAGCATAGAACAATATATGAAGCTAGGAGCACTCTAAGATAACAATATACGAAGATGAGAATTATTTTATTTCAAGCTCCTTCAAATTAACGTAAGCCTTAGATTAATGACCATGATAGAGGAACTCATTACTGCAGGAAACACCGGATTAATGCAGCAAAAAAGCACCCACGGTCCTTGCGATTAAATTTTTACTGCAACGAATTTCACTTCCGACGTATCATCCCCAAACCTCACTTTTTAGAATTCCGATCAACTTTTTTCCCTTCCGCCCATTTTACCAACCACTTTGACTACCACGTGAAAATAAGTTCACCAAATTAAACGTTTAGAAGGAGCCCAGAAAAGTTGTTGACGTTTTCTCCGAGGCTCCCGCATAGCAACGCATCAACAAGGAAAGAACAAAGCGGTCGTTAGAAAGTCCGAAAGGGAACGATAGCCGTAAAATTAATCGGGCAGAATCGAAAAGCGACAAAAAAACGAGAGTGAAGGGTGCAGAGGGTCGTCCGCGAAAACAAAACGCAATCAACCCGCGTCGCAAACGGAGAAAACTGGCACAAGGAGGAAATGAACCCTTTCTCCATCCCTGAGGAACTTTAATAGGCCTCTGAGGATAACCGAGATGAATCGCCTCTTGAACCTTCCACAACTCCTCCGGGGAGAGAAATCGGGAGGAAAACAAAAGAATGGAGACCTGCACGTGTTTATTCCATCCGCCAACCCCTTTGTGTGTCCGGGAAGAGAAAAAGGAAGTGACCTTGTATCTTTTTGTTCCCTGCTTCACGTGTCTTGAGGATCCAGTGACCTACTAGACCCCCTCCTGGGGAGGAGACGTGGGCGGAGGACATCCCCTCGGGCTGTAGACACTTCTGGAGATCGAAGATGAGGACGACGCAGCGAGAGTGATGCTCACCTCTTTCCTCCGAAGGAACTAGGTTATGATGAACTATTTGAGATAGCTGACCCGGTCCACGGGACGCCCCCTGGCAATATTTCTTATGAGACTCATCTTTAAGGAACCGTTATAACGGCCCGGAAGAATGCCCTTCTCATGAACGGAGATTACACGTCTTGTTCCTCCATTTCCGTCCAGACATGAAACTCTTTAAAGGCATTTTGGACTCGGGAAGGATTAAAATATCTTTAATTAAGGCCTGCCCGCTTACGGAATAACACGTTATAAACCGTTAGGTGCTTGTTCATTTAGGGAGTCGTGTAGGAAATTTCTAAATGCATCCAATCCGTACGCTGAGAGCCTAATGAACTTTTATGGTTATGTTCAGCACACATGCTTAAACCTCTTAACCTAAGCAAGAAGATTATTAGGTATTATCAATTACATCCGCTCATATAGGAAGCTTAATCGTCAATAACAAGTACTTATGAAGACTTGCGCATTTAAATCATCTTCTACATAGTTGGTAACTTCGCCCTATTGTTGAGCAGATGAGTAAACAATAGGCATGATTAACAGTTAACAGAATGATTAGCAATTAACGACTACTGTTACACTCTGTTATTGTGGAACTCATCCTCACGTAGAACACTTAGAACAACAATGCGCCTTTGAATTAAGGAACAATAAGAAATCCAATTCAGGGTTACTACTTTCTGCTTAGCTAGCGACTAACTTATCATTTATTGATTTATGATTGTAGATGAATTCCTTTTAATCACGAGGAGAAATTATTCATAGATTCGCCCAATCATTCACAGGAAAGAGTTAGAAATCAAGCAAATACAATGGATGAGTGAAAGGCTCGCATGCTTTGAGAAAGGGGGCATGGAGCAATTAGAAAAGGCGATTTTTGAAAATGAAGTAGAGAAAGGTAAAGGAAAAATTATATGGGAAAATTAATGATCGTTAGGAGAAAAGAAAGGCGATAGAAAGAAAGTTAAGCTAAATCTAACATCACCTTTATCGGACTTGTCAGTCGGGTACTTTTCTTGAACAACGAGAATAAATTCATACTTAACAATATGCGGCCAAATATCCAGCTTCATCATAACAATCAAATTGTCAACAAAAAGTACATGGCTATTTACAGTAAACACGCTACAATGGACATGAGATAACCATTAGATAAATGGCATCATTCACTTCCACAAACAAACATCGAAAGTGGTTCTAAAACTAGTTTTTTCTTTTCTCAGGACCACTTTTGCTATTATACGACCTCCGCTTCGTGTGGTTATACAATCCATTTAAGTCTGGCGAAGTCCGGCGCGTCCGCAAACAAAAGATTTCTCACCGATTTCCAGTTTATGACGCGATGGCCTACGTCGGAGGCGAAATCTCTCCAAGTCCGGTTTTCAAACTTACGCGAAAAACAGTGAGAGTGGAAAGACTGGATTCTCGAAACGATATATCGTGTTAGCCATTATGTCAGAACTATGTTAAACGTCGCAACAACTTTCCTACTTCCCAGCAGACCGGAACGTGAGCGCGAAAATTGAAATTTCAATCGGTGGAAACCCTCAAATGTAATGGCAGAGGGTCGAAAATTACAATGGGATGAGAAATCAGTTAAAGCACGGAAAAACTGATCCAAACACATAGCTTAACCAACTGAAAGAAGGAAAATTTTGCGGCGAATACTACGAAAGCAAATTTGGAAAAAACGTTAAATGAATTCCTTTTTAAAGATTACGTTCTAATGTATTCAAAAACCTTCTCATTAAAATCCGATGAATAATTTCAAATTTTTGAAACTATTTAAATTGATGTTGCTTTTTATCGTAGATTGATATTCCATCTCTGTGTAGAAAATTCAATGTTCGGTATCTGAAACAACCTGATTTTTCTCAAGTCTTAAAATTTATTTTTATAATAATCTTTTGTATTATATCTAAACGCAGTAATGTAATAAATTTATCTCTATTTAAATATTCGCAAAAATTACCAAGTTACAGCGTTTTCGCTGACGGTGCAAGGTTTTAAATAAATTAAAAACACTAAATTAAATCAAATTATGATCAATAGATAATTTTTATATTTTTTGACCGAATCGGTAAATAATTTTTCGAAGGATCATATATTGCCTTACTGGGCATTTTTTTGTATTAATGCGTAAGAATATTTCTATCATCGGGGATGATATGAGTTTACTTCCGAAGGATTAGCAATTTGTCAAGTATGACCTACATATTCGACACCGAAAGATGGATTCCCAACCCGTGCACGTCATGATGAAATACATTTTTGTATCGACCCCATGTAGGTGATGAGGATTTACTTCTTCAAATACATTTCCCGGAGCCAATAAGACGATTAGTCCTTAACGTTACTTCCCCTAGTGCTAGGGTGAAATCTCAAGTTTGACACCCAGCTCATAACTGATACAACAGAAAAAGCATTCAAACCTCTTGGCTCTACTCTGGCCACTCTCAAGGCGTTAGAATTTTTCGCATCCATGAGGATGAATTATCATCTCGCATTAGAAAGCATTTTTACAGACGGTATTTTATGCTTTCACCGACACAGATTTTCCGCGTGCGATCAATAAGCGAAATGAATTGCACCTTGAAAGATGGAACATTCTGCCGTCACCGTGATTGGTGGCTGAAAATAGCGTAGAAAAAGAGGGGTACGTGACCGGAGAAATTGCTCCACTTATAATGTGCTCTATCTCTGAAAAACAGACCAAAACGAATCCGCGTTTCTTGCGCCTCTGAAACATTTTCAACGGTCAAAATATTTCACGGATCGTAGACGCGGTGTGAATCGAAAGTTAGTTAAAGAGGAGCAGCGATGAAAAGGAGGAAATGAAGTATTGGTTTAATCGAGCTTTCTCAGTTATTCTAATTTAGGTTTTGAATAGTTTTCGAGCACGAGATTTTATTTATTTATTTTTTTATTTATTCAAAGATGCACATACGGTTTTGATACCATTTTGAAGTGAATACAATCAACAGACAAATAATAAAACAAATTTAAAATAATTATACTTCGTAATTTGATGATTTTTTCACAATCATCTCAAGAACATTTGCCTTAGTAGATTAAAAATTTAAGGTGATTTGTTTAGAGCATAATTAAAAGTTACAGTAATCATCAGTCATAATGTTTTAAGAAATATTCATAATACGAAAATCATGTGAAAATACATAGGTATTTTCATATGAGTAGTTTAAACTCGTACAATCTCGTAAATTGTTTACTCTCGTAAGTTTTACGTAAAATTTAATCTCGAAAATTCCTTTTAAGATCATTTACTGTTATAAAAAGTATACATACTAATTATCTACCGCAAACTTCTAATTTGGAGAATAATTTAATTTATGGAATGAATTTCTATTTTATAACTTATAGCAACTCTTTTGATAACTACGTGATTCCATTCGATTTATTAGAGAATCATAAAAGTATAAGATCTTCCATTTATATTTATTATCTGACGAAAAATATTCCTGTTAAAAATTTCAGTCTTCTCTTTTTAAATCAATTAGTTATACTCTTTAGAATGAAATAATTGAAAAGGAGCGCGATATCAAAGCCATGAAATTATGACTCCGTTATTCCCGAGCTTCAACGATGTAAAACACATTTTTTCATCCAGTGATTTCGTCATCATGGAGTCATTAAATAGTTTCCAGAATATTCTTCATGCCTGGCGATAATATACAGCGTAATACAAGGCCTATTCTCATCAGATAACTGTACAAATTCCTTCCACAAATTCAATAACTCAGCTCTAAAGGTGTACCTATTTGATTGGGACATTGGTGTTAATAAACCCTATTCCATACGCCGCTTGCGGTTAACGGGGTGGATGTGTAAATGTAGCACAAAAAGATGCCGCCTTAGGAAACCGCAAACAATATTTCAAGAATATCTTATTTTTACGTCCATCTTCGATTGTTCATCGACCTTGATTTTCAACCCGCCTGGTTTTATTATGGATGGAAGACGTGACACTCTTTAGGTCTATTTTTAGTTATTTTCACATTAATCGAAGACGCTCACGATGCTATAAACAGGGCTCAGGGCTTCAATCGGCGTGATAGAGAATTTTCCCATCGATTACCTAAGATGATCAGGCATTTTTCAGTCGAACTGGGGTACCCAATGAAAATGAGGACAACTTGCTATGAAACAATGGAATCTTTGTACATTTCTGTTAATTAGTAACCGTTAAAGCGGGAGGAAAGTTTAAAATGAAGTAGAATGAGGGGATTTTCAGTTACATACACGGGTCAGAGTTCTGGAAAAGGGGACAAAGCGATAAATACGTAACTATTTACAGAAAAATTTAATTCACTATGATTTTATAGTTAATGTTTCCACAAAGGAAACTAGGTTAAGTATAAGGTATAGAGATTATACTCGAAACTAAAATAAATCTTTCGATTAGAAACTTCCATAGAAACACTAATTAGCTTTCGGTATGCGATGCACCTGTTATGGAAGCCAAAGAAACATTTCGAAGACTTCGAGAATTCCAAATCCGAGACGCGAAATTGATACTTTAAACTCAAGGAGATGTTTCACCAGTCAATAAAGAACTAATCAATGCAGTGTAGAGCTGAGTCTCAGCCTATTTTCCTCTACCCTCATTAATGTATCGATTTAGTCTCAACGGCATGAAAACTACGTAAGTTACTTTCAGACTTAATTAAGTAGAAAACGCAGAGAAAGATGAAAGCTGTTTCCGCTATAATTACGAATTACCAATAAACAATAACGCATACAATACACCGCGTAAAACTACACGTGTATGATGAGGCTTTTGGATATCTCCAAGAGAATTTACCCAATATTAATAAAAAACAGTTCTAGAACAATCCTCTCATTTCAGCCCACCAATCGTCATACCTATTTAACCTATTTTGAAACTAGATAAATATTCTTGAATATAGTTCACCATCGAGAAAGTTGCAAAGCTCTTGAAAATAAAACTGTTGTTAGTAAATTAATCACGAGTAAGGAATTATATACTAATATTAGCAAACGTTTTCTTTTCTTGAGGGTCTTCACTTCTAAGTTATCCAGTAGAGAAAAGAAGTTATCTGATTTTTTTCCAGATAGAATTCCAGCTATAGGGCTAGGGGTCCCTGGACAAGAACAAATAATAAAGAAGGCAACTCATTAATTTCCTCATTAAATTTATTGTGGAAATTACTAAGTTGCCTTCTTTATTCTATAGCTTTTCACAAAGTTACGCCTTCTCACATAGATTATATCAAGAATAATTACTTGAGAAAAATTGTCAGCGATCATCCATTCGAAATTTTCTAATATCCCCATCTTGAAATCACATATTTTAAAATGGAGGTCGGTGTATTGTTTTAATTGTTGCCTTCAAAAAAAGACGCCTAAAGGATTCGAAAATGGCGCCAACTGAGCGGAGAGACGGGGGAGACAAAGCGTCGAGACGGCCCTTGACTCATGGGAAAGATATCGATTTCGGCGCCATGTGTTTGGGGAGACGGGGCGGGGATCCAACCAGTGATTCATGGCGCCGACCGCTCCACAATTATTCCTATGAGCTTCGTTTAAGCGTCTCTATAACTAGGAGAAACGTCTAACAAACCCTCGGATAAGCCCGCTTCATTCCCAACGCATCAATGACCGACTCGCCGCCGAATCTCACGGACAATTTGAGCTTCCCCTGATGTTTGTGTGTGTTGTGAAAACTGAGAAGCCCACGAACCCCACGCCCTAGCATTACCGAGGTTTCCCACAGACTAGTCATAAGCCCAAACGTTGTTTTTAACCCCTCTTCGTGCGTTAAGTGCATCAAAATGATCCTGGGGAGTGGAGGGTCGTACTGACCGTTGTTTATGGTGGCTTGTTCTCATCGAACCCTTCTCTTCCCTCTGCAGGACCCCCGTTGGAGTGACGGGCCTTTGAGAACGAGAAGCTATTTGGTGAGTGTATTTCTGATTTCTTAACGTGGGTCAAATCACCACCGAGCGAATCCTTAGGAACTCATGCAGAATCTGTTAAACAGTTCATTGAATTCCTTTCACCCTCAGTAAGAAGCATTATTTTCTAGAAACGTCAATCCTTCGTGATCTCACAGTCAAAAGGATTACGTCTCCAAGTAACTGTTGCACTCCAAGGAATATTTTTTGCCAAGACACCTGTTTAACAAGGCGCGAGAACGCAAATAAAAAGGGAAACAACAAAAGGAAAGGAGTTCTAGCAAAGCTCAAAAAAGCACAATCGTGGGAAGGAAAAAATCTTTGCCAAGCCATAGACGCGGCTGGATTTGTCCTCGCCAATGAAACTCATCTGTTCAATCCCAGCATCCGTATCTTCCTTGATCAAATCTCTGTTACGTGTCGGTACGGAGAATTGCTGAAAGAAAGTATGCGAGGAAAAAATAGTCGTGGTTGGGGCACTGGGTCAATCTTGCCACTTTTGTCGGAGTCCTTTATTCGCCCTTCCTCAGCACACCTCTTCCATTCTTCTCCGAAAAATCACGGCCCTATTCGAGGTCACATTTGTCTTTTGACTGTATCCCTTCCTTTCTTAACAATAAAAGATGAGTCACACTTTCCTTTCTTTTGATATTCCCACTTAAACATCCTATTTTTCGGGCTCACCCTTCGCGCGATGGCCTCATTCTTGAGGAAATGGCTCTCGAAGGACCGCGGAACATGTTTCTTTGTACCGCGACGCAGCCTTTGAACGTGGTCGGGCCCTTTCCCCCGCAATTTTTATGGCGGCACTCAGAATACACGTGCCGTTCTTCCGTATTGATGAATGAAAAGGTGCGCTAAATTATTTTTTTAGGTTTTGGTTGGCTTTCCAACCTATAATGAGCTAAGGGGTGAATGCCTCCCAATATCTGTCTTAAAATGAATCAGTGAGTAACGTAGGAGTACTTAATGAGCCACAACTAAGAGAAATAGATTCCAATTTTGCTTTCAATTAATGATCTCGCGAAATAACAGGGTCTGAAAAATTGTGCATAAAAGTTTAAACATAATAAATATCTGTAAGGGTTCAATTGCATGGATTCTCCAAGAAAGACAATTAAGTGTTTCCTCAGTATATACTACCATCAAAGAAACCAGCACGATTTTCACCATAGACTTAATTCTTAAAATTAGTAGAAGATTTTATCAAGATTTTGTGTTGCTCCAAGGGAAATCGATTTCAGGAGCTTGAAAGTTTTGTGTGAGAAAGGGAAAAGGTGCAGATATTTGCACGTTTTTGATTTGACAGTTCAGAATTTCAACTTGAAATGTGGAAAACATAGAGGAAGATTTATATAGAGCTGAAACTCACAGAATACTCTTCTACATCGACATTAACACCAAGTTGCCCAATGCTTGAAAACGTGAATATTTACACTGAAAAAGTTCTCTAAGGTTGTTTCAAAATCGTTTGCAATCTTTATTAAAACCTAACATTTAGAGATATCCTCAATTAATGCCTGATAGTATTTCTGATAGGACGGATTATTTTTAGGAATAATATGAGGGTTATTTTTGAGTAAGCTTCTGACACAAGGAGCCTTACATAACTATCTTAACATATGCATTGCAACCATCAAATATCTTGAGATAAAAATAGATAAAATAATAATAAATACTCCTTACCAGAAACTGTAGTTACTTTAAATGCCTTATAAATTACAGTTTAACTTCCTCTAATAAATTAATTATTATTGCCCTTCCATTCTCCTGGGTTTTTCATTGCCAAGGGCCAATATGCCAAAAACTATCATAGTAAATTGTTTCAGCTCTGAATATTGAGCTATTTTCTTTCCAAATTTAAAAACTTTCTTTCTCTATGGCAAGTTGCAATGGTAACTATTTTCTGTATTTTGTTTTATAATTTAAACTTGAATTATCTAGCCATTGAGTACATGCTTTGGTGAAGGAGTTTTATTGGTTTTGTCTACAGGGGTTATATCAAGTCTGGAGTGATGCATTGTTTTATCAGTAATGATAGAGCAGTAGAAATATGCTCATGAGTATTGTTCCCCAGTATGGAATCAGAATTATAAGTATAACATGGTGGGCAATATAAATACAACAATTTTTGCTTGCCTATCTGTGAAATATTATTATCATCATTTATTATTTTTTTAGCTTTCTGATTTGAAATTTTCAATTTCAGGGAAATCTTTAGGAAGCAATATGTCTGGAATCTTACTTAATACAACTAAGGAGACAGTCTCTGGGTTATATGACTACTATCTGTGGACCCTATCCTTAGCAGGTAACTATAGCGACAAAAAAGTGATACTTAAAAATTTCCCCCCAGTGTTGACTAATAAAATATATCTAATTTTAGACAAGAGAACTCAAGGATGGCTGCTTGTGGACTCTCCAGCGCCAACATTATTATACACAGCAATATACCTTTTCATAGTATGGATTGGACCAAAACTGATGAAGAGAAGGAAAGCATTCGAACTGACATGGGCACTCGTTCCTTATAATCTTGCTATGGCCGCATTGAATTTGTACATTTGCTTGGAGGTATGTGATTTCCTTTGATTATATAGTCAAGAAAAACAAATATATCATCATATTAATCAACATTTTTCCCTTTCCAGCTTTTTGTTGCCTCAACAAGATTGCGTTACAGCTATATCTGCCAGCCCATAACTCAGATAATGCATCCTGAAGAAATAAGGGTAAGGCAGTGTTGAAATAAACTCTAACAGCAACGTGAAATACTTGGATGTCTGTGTATTCACCAAAAATCAAGTCAATTTAAATATCAATTGGTTTGTTTAAACTTCTGAGCCAACTTTGGTATCAAGAATCAAAAAAGGAATGTAAAAGATTTTTCTATAGAAGCCTTTACAATGGAAAAATGGCAAATGTTTCACCTAGATTCCAAGACAAGAAATACTGCTATACAAAGAGAAATCACCATAATAGTTTGATAAAGAAAAACTTGTAGAATATTGTCAGTTTAGAGTGTAGCAAAATTATCTCTCATACATATTATCACAAAAATCTGCATGAACAATGGAAAAGCAAGTATTGTTACTTTTAGTGTTGTTAGTATTAAATGGTTACAGTAAAAACTAGACAATTGCAACATCATTTAAATTCATGATAATATAGATATTCAATTATCTACTATGTGGTATTAGCTAGACCGCAGAATTTATTTTTTAGAGAATGAGATTTATTCCACATAGTATGTAGAGTGAAAATTGATTTTCCTGATATTAATTAAAGAAATATATCCATCGCAATCTTGCCAAGAGCAAGAATAATTTAGAAATACAATAATACATTACTAAGTATCACAATAAAATATTCGACTAATGGAATGAATCCATAATAGTTCAAATTAAATGGATCAAAGGCATTCAGAGTTAATGTAAACCATTAGAAACTATAAAAACAATATAAAATCAAAATTCACACTATAAAGTAATTAATAAACAATATCAGTATGTACAATAAAAAATGGTTCAAGAAAAATAAGACTTCACAAAGTCAATATATACAGTAAATTCAGAGCATGTGATGATATATGATGTTCATATCAAGAAGGTTAATCAACTGATTCTCAATTTTGATCAACTAGCCAAAAATTCAAAAGAATTAGTGTCAAGCAGGGAATGAGCTAGGAACATTGTCAAGATATTTATCTCATAGAAACAATAAAATAAACTTATAAGTAATCAGCATTCATATATACACAGTGTTCAAAAATAACTAAAAATTCAAGGGATTTTAATTAAGTGATGCATTAAAAAATACCCAGAATGAGTATTCAGCAAGAATAATCCTTCCCCTAAACAAGAAAGAGTTCAAATATGAACAAGTAACAAATATAAATAAGGATCATATGAAATAAAAGATGCAGATCCCACAAAAACCACTTAATGCACTACTGGGTTGTTTTTGTTTTTGTGGTATTTGCATTTTTTATTTAATATGATCCGGATTATGGAGTTCCACCAAGGAAAGGCTTCTTCAATTGAATTGATTGGAAATAAGTTTATCATTTGTTTAAGAAAGAGAATGAATTCTGGAAAAGATGTCATAATTTTATCAGAATTTGTCAATGTAGCAAAAAATTATAACCAAGATAATTATTCCACCAGAAGTTAACAAAAAAAAATCTATTACTATTTCAGATAACACATGCTGTTTGGTGGTACTACTTTTCAAAACTGCTAGAATTCTGTGATACATTTTTCTTTATCCTGAGAAAGAAAGATAACCAGCTCACTTTTCTACATGTATATCACCACTCAACCATGTTTTCCTTGTGGTGGATCGGAATCAAATGGGTTCCAAGCGGTTCGAGTAAGTAAATTTAAGAAAATAAGAATGACTGAAATCATATAATGTGTAGATAAGAATCTTATCTGATTAATATAACTTAAAAGAAATTATTTTTTTAAATATAGCTAAAGAGAAAAGCCTTACAAATCTAGACATTGTAAGAATCTAAACACATGAAAAAACTGCCATACTGTCCCCACGAGCACAGGAAATATATTAAAAAATAGAAAAGCCATACAAATTTTGGTATTGAACCTAAATTGTCATTTGTGACATGCTTGAACATCACAGTAAAGAAAATAACTACTGTTTTCCTAAGGTTAGATTGCAAATAATCATCATAAATGAAAAACTTAAAAAACCAAATGACACCTTCTGGCCATAATTTTACGATTTAATAGAAACGACGATATAATTATCAAGTTTTGTGGTCAATTCTTTAAATTTTTAAGGGAGATATTGATTAAAATTTTCATTTGAAGAAAGAGATATACTTGAAATAAGACAATTTCATCAAAATTAAATAAACGCCAGAAAAAATAGGTAAAGTGTAATAAATTCAACTAAATTACAATCATTTTATCTTGCCCAGTAACAGAGTGATTTATTAACAGTTTCCTTGACACTAGGAAGGGGTAAGAATAAACACAAAACTATTTGAATGACTAAAGAATGTGCATTAAATCTTAAATTATTTACTTGATGCATGAAAGGTAAAATATAAAAATGAGAAAACCCCAATGTAAGGGAAACTGAACCTGTTTTCCCTGAAATTCTGATCTCATTGAAATAAACATATTCTATAACTTCTGCCTGTGACTTAAAAATATTAAAATATTTACAGAAAACATTGCATGATATTTATTATTATTGTATATATTATTTATGATAATGTTGAAGTTATCACTCAATCAAAAAAATTACACGTAAAGAAAAGTATTATTATTTTTTACTTCAATTGACCTATAAAAAATTTTATTTGTGCTTATTTTCATCCTCAAAGAGCAAACTTACATACGCCCACAATTTTTCAACCAAATCATGCAAAGTACCGGACTTAGCAGACAACTACCATAAGATGAAGTCAATCAATGTTTTCTGACTCATCTAATTCATAAAACTAATTATCTGGGTTTTATTTTAAAATTCTTTTATTTATTAATTTCAGCATTTTTGCCTGCCATGGTGAATAGCTTCATTCATGTTTTGATGTACAGTTATTATGGTCTTTCAACCTTTGGACCCATGGTCACCAGATACTTATGGTGGAAGAAATACCTCACAATCCTTCAACTGGTATGTATATTTAAAAATAATTACATTATCAATAAAATATAAATTCATTTCCTACTTGTATATTTATAATTTAAAAAATTTCAATTAACATGGATATAGCAGAATAACTTTCTCAAGAAAAGTATCTAAGCATATGTCCATGTAAAATATCTGTCAGATAGTTTACCATAATATTCTTTTTTCTTATAAATAAGAATATAACTGAAACATTTTAAATGAATAATAAATTCAATGGAAGAATTGGTGGTCTTGTGCCAGATGACGAATGTTTAAGTTTGAAACAGGTCGCTGTAGTAAAACCTTTATGTGGAACTTTTGCTTAGTTATCTTGATCCTATCCTTAAATCAATAACTCTCATTTTTGTCCATGAATGAAATGCACATGCTAATGAAATAGACATGTTTAAAATAATTGCTCATCTTGGAACTAATCTTTTGGTCTAATTAGCAAACATAATTATATTTCAGGTCCAGTTCACCACTGCCTTGATCCTTGGAGTGAATGGAATCAAATCTGGGTGTGACTTCCCACTTTGGATGCAATATGCTCTAGTCATATACATGGTTTCTTTCATTGTTTTATTTGGTAACTTTTATGCCAAAGCATACGTTGAAAAGGTACGTATAAAAACTAATGAAATTCATAGATCAATTACTCTATTATTACAGAAACTGAGGTTTGGTATTACAAATGCTTACTTCAATAACACATTCTTTCTTCAACAGGGAAAGCAGATGTACTATGGAACTTCACCAAAACGTTCATCAAAATCAATAAAATCTCACAAATCTCACACGAACGGTATCAAGAAAGAAAACTAAAAAGATCGTAATATATATTGAAACAAAGTGAATCCTTTCCAGTCACAATAGATGTGTTATCTGCGTGCTTCAACGCATTCTTTGCCAGGAATGCATTTTTGTTTGTATTACTCATAGACGGGTGAAAAGAAGAAGTCAAAGCAATTTACCATAGACAATCAACTACCAATACTTGTGCATAGGAGTGTTCATTTTTTTATTGTGAACAAATAATAGATGTTAGACTTTTAACTGGGCATGGATACTTATGTGTGTATATTTATGATGAGACGATCGTCATGCTGAAGTCTTAATGTTACATGTGTAGTGTTTCACAGTGATGATTTCCATCAAGATGGTCTGCTTTGTTTTCCTGTGGAAAAAAAGCAACTCCCTTCGTTTCTAAACCTTAAACGTAAATAAAATTTTTAGGAATAATTTTAATGAAATTCGGCGATGGGATTCAGGAATTGGATCTTGATTAATTTGAAAGTCCTGATCCAACCATTATTGTTATCTGTAATGTGGTCTTGGTGAGTACCTAAATTACGTAAAACAACATAGCATTTAGTACTCTTTTTTGAATGGGTAAACTTTATTTAAATATACGTTTATAAAAGTTTATTATACATTGTAATTTTGTGTAAATGATACGAAAACTTTGTTGATTATATTTTAAAGTAAAAATGAGATCCTTTTCATTCAGTTCCCTTGCTTTATGCCTACCATGGCCAGCAGGGGTCAGTGCAATCCTGAAGCCACATGTCAAGCTTGCCACTGCTTGCCTGCATTACAGCTCCATAAATGGTGAGCTGAGATGGCACGGAAAAAAAAAACATTTGATAAAAGAGCATTTCAAAAGAATTATACACTACCTCTTCTATAATAAGTAAAGTATTATAGCTGTACCTGATGATCATACTGCAGTATACACTGCAGTATGATCATCAGGTGTATAAGCACCAAAGTTTGAGGCACACTTAACTGTGTAACCAAAATTGGTACCCATATCTAAAAACTATTCCCTTGTTTTAGAAAAAATCATGCTTCTAATGCCAGCACATATAAATTGATAGATATCCATGAATAAAATTATTAACAAAACAAATTGTAAAGATAGCTAATAGGTTATATTAATTCCTTGAGAAAGGTTTTCTTACTGCCTCGTTTTTGTGGTAAGTTTACAAGTATACTGTTTATTATTATCAGTAGCAACGAATTCCCATATTTAAAGTTCATTTCCTGGTTTCATTTGTACTATATGGGTATACATTTATAAAAGAATATTTCAATCAAATTATAAATAATCATGTATTAAATTATTTAATATAAAATTGGAATTATCTCTCAGTATCAGCATACATGTACCTGGCTGATAACATTTTGGAAATTGGAAAAAGCTACCAAAATGTGTTTTATATTATTTGAACACATGATTGACAGAGTGAATAGAAAATGGTCAAAACATAGCAATTCCTGAAATATGCAGGCTTTGCAATAAGATCAGATGAAAGTAAGTCTGTTAAAAGTTACTTCATAACCAAAAAAAGATGGTCATACACCAATTGATAAGATTTTGATTCATAATATCATAATGAAAGGTTTGAACACCAATGCAACAAATAAGACCAATTTAAGAGCATTCAAAGAAAATATATTTAGAGGATTTTAGGACCTGGATGATTGATTAGTGAAAATTAAAAGATTATAGGAAGTCTTCCCAACTAATGGACTGAAGATGGCTACAGTGTTAATGATGGAAGCATCAACAGAATGGAGAGACAACACCCTTTTTAGAAACCCGTGAAGACTTCCTACAAGCAATTCACCAGGAAAGAACCACTTCTTATTGAGAGATTATTAGAATTAAAGAGGTTAATTAATAACTGAAAAT
This sequence comes from Sympetrum striolatum, assembly GCA_947579665.1. Lineage (NCBI taxonomy): Eukaryota > Metazoa > Arthropoda > Insecta > Odonata > Libellulidae > Sympetrum > Sympetrum striolatum. The sequence goes on from OX388349.1 coordinate 31,478,068, forward strand.
AATGGCATAGAATACTCTTGTGTCTGATACTGTGGTGAAAAAGGACAAGCATAAAACTCAAAATAAATATTCAACAAAAGGAATAAGACATGATGAAAATAACAAAATTTGTACTTTTTCCACAGTATTTGATGGAATAAGACATGTTTGGACTGTTCAAATAAATATTCAAACCAGAGACCTAGAAACACTTGTCAGAATTCCAAAAAAGATATCTTTAAAACGAAAAACAACTCATTTATGGGTTGCCAATCAACACTGAAATCAATACTCTTTACAAAGATTGAATCTTTTAATACCTGTTTGCCATAAATGATACACATAATAAACAAATCAATTTGAAGAAATTACTTTCTAAAAGGTTAGCCATATTTTCTGTTATGAAATTTTGATTTAAATCATTTTTGTACTCACTTAAAACAGGATCATAAATAGGAAAGAATCTCAATTTGAAACCAGTAGGTATTTGTATTTGAAGACATTGTCCTACGATACCTGCCATGCAACGTACCTTGTTTAAAACGGGACGTGTAGAGAGTACGCCTTGTATTGTTTTGACTGGATCATCCTGTCCTAATTCTTCCAGGCAAAATTCTGCAGGAAACTGTCTGTCATCATAGAATGGAGGTTTCTTCCAATGGTCATAGTTCGTCTGGACCTGATACCAAGTGCCATTCTGGCCATTTCTCCTCTCTCCCATCGTCCAAGTGTCAAAACTTGCTCGTCCTCTGGTTATTATACACCCCTGTGGTATAAAACGGCATTGTCATTAAAGGCATAATTTATGAAATCATATAATGGTTATGACAATCATGATTATTGACAAAGATTTATTTGTTAATTTTTAAATTTATTTATCAGTCCCTCACATACAGTGAAAAGCTATTTTACAGTGAAGTTATAACATTAACAATTGACGAACACATATTCCCTAACCAGAAAACTCTGGATAGCCTGCATTCGAACCTGGGACCTTGGCGTTGGAGTGTTATCATGTAGGTATGCTAACCCCTACACCATAGCAGCCAGTAAAGACGGATGTATTTCAAAATTAAATTTTATTGCCATATTCTCTTCCTATTGCCAATTCCAAATTTAAGCACTGGATCTCAACAGGAAAAAATTCCTTCTACCATGGCAGATGCTATACAATTTAGACTAAAAAGGAGACTTCTTTTTTCTCTCCAAGATATTAACTATAAAATATTTTCCAATGAAATGCCTTGTTAATTAATGACTCATGCAATTTTGTGTGGTGTAAAAGAGATACCTCATTAAAGAAAGGAAAATTATTCAGTGAAAACGTTGTTTCTAAGGTTGTAAAAGAAGTGAATTGGCTGGGACTCAAACCCAGGTCTCCCACTTTCCAGGCAGGTGTTCTAACCACCAACTACTAAGTAACATCAAACTCACTTCTGTAAAGTAGGAGATCTTGGTTTGAGTCCCAACCAAGTAACTATTGTTCACTTCTTGTACAACCTTGAGTCAAGTTGCACATTTTCAAGTGCTAAGTTTAACTTAATTCTCATAGCATTCTTTCTAATAAAAATTAAAAAAACAAGATTTACTGTTTACCATACTTAAGTATTATTTTATAATACTTTAAAATCCAAATCAAACTTTCTAATTAGATAAAATAAATTCTTTGAATTTGATTAAATTCATTCCAATATCAATTTTCTTACAATTGTTCATAAAATACAGAATTTTTAAAGAGAGAATATTTGTAATTGCATTATATATAAACTTTGGTAAAGCAGTGGGTAAGATGGTTTAAAGATGAAAAGAGGAGAAATAACTAACGATGATGAAAATAAATGTGGATTTTAAATCTTTGTAGAAGGTATGCATGCCTTCAGTACGTATGCATAGTGGTATCTTCTCAATGTATTGAACAAAATAGGAAAATAAATCAGGGATATCCTAATATAGTTTGGCTTATCTTGCTTCGAGAACTGAATTTGAATTTTTAGCATCACAAAAAACTTCCGGCCCACGAGGGACGTTCATTAAACACCTAAAATTTTACAACTTGCAGGAGTACATTCGAGGAAAATTACCTGTGATGACTTAGTTCCTGCTAGAATGAAGTACACAGGAGCAACCAATTTTGGGACAGACAGCATCTTTTGAGCAGAAGAGTATGTTTTAGCTTTCTCCATTACTTCTCTAGTGAGTACTGCCAACCAGCTCTGATGACGAAAACCAATTATCCATTCTGATATACCAACAAAGCCGCCATTCAATCGAAAACGTTCATTTAAAGAGAAACTGAACGCATTCTGAAAATTTTTAGAAATTATCGTTAGGTGGAATTCATTTCTGGGAAATCAAAACTTAGAAATCAGTGGTGTTATAGATGATAAGTATGCTTCATCCTCCATCTACTTACTGGTTTTACTCCAGTGAGGATGCCAATATATCCAGCAAAATTTACAGACTTGTAAAGAGTTGAGCCATTTTTCTGGAAATCTAATGTCACTACCATTTTTCTCAGGTAATTAGAAGTCACCCAAGTTTTGTTCTCAACACTCCACCTGCATTCAAAAGAAACAATTTTACACCTGTGCAAATTCTATTTCAAATGATAACATTAAACCCAAAAGAATACATCATAAATAATGGAATTAGAATAACAAAGAATTTAGGAAAGCATTGGTATTTTATTTACAAAAAAACAGGCTTTTACCAAGGAAAAAATCTGGTAAAATTACCCCATAAATAAGCCAAAATCTAGATTTCTTCCATGGTATATGCTTCCAGTTGGAGATTCCACAATTACTGATGTGCATACACTGAAGAATTCATAGAATAAGTTATACAGCACAACTTCACCAAGCTGAGCATCAATTGCTTCTGCGATTCCCACCATCTCTTCATAATAACTTTTTGGTAAAGTTCTTGCCAAATATGGCATGTATACTTCGACCAACTGAATAAGTTTTGCTCCAAATAAAATATCGACATTTTTCTTAATGTTTTCAATCAGATCTGAAATCTAAAAGTACAAATTTCAAATGTAACAAACAATACATAATCAACTAAGAGAACATGAAAAGCAATTAATAAATATAATATGATCATCATCAATGAAATTATAAAAACAACCAATATCTTAAGATTTTCTAATAAATAAAACGCTTCTAACACAATCAGGATTGGAAGATGGAAGTAGTGATTCAAATATAACCGATAATAAATTATCTATTTCAGACATAAACTGAAATTTAACCAAGAATAAAATATATATCCTCCATATTTAGGTATAATTAATATATTTCACAGAAGAGCAAGAATGAGTGATTCTTAAGGAGAATTATAGATAACACTTCATGAGCCACATATAAAGAGACAGATATAATCGAATTACCTTGATGAAGTATATAACGATGGAAAAATAATACGTGTAAATAGTTTACAGCTTCCAACATCAACAATTTATTTACATATATATCATTATAAATTATTATTAACTTTACTCTTACCTCTTTTTTGTAATCCATCACTAGAGTTCTCCATCTTTGCTTGGGCGGCTGGTCTAGATTTATCACATAATTATTCGTTTGGTTCCTAAGAACACAAATATCATTAAAACATTCATCCTTGAATTTTGAAATCATCATTCAGCAGAGTACTAAATTATTGTTTCACTCACCGATTAACTGTACTGTTGTGGGCACATCCCTTAAACTGCAACAAAAATAGGTAGATTTAAATTTAGGAAAGCAGATATAAAATTATTTTTAATACATTTTGACAGATGATTTACTTACGGGAGGGAATTCTGGCGTTGGTGTGCTGATAACACTATTCGTTAAAATGTAGTCCGATTGTGCACCAGCATTACATTCTGACAGGTAAAGCAGTACAATAAGGAAGAATATGTTTAGGATGTTTTGAAATAAATACATGACTGAGGCTATTCGTGACTAGCGTTTCGTTTAAGAATCAAACAATTATAGCTGAGATCTCAGGAAATTGTGAATGATTATCGACTCTTTTCTTCTCTTTCTATTAGTAAGTAACACGAAACAATTAGAAATACGTTATTTTACGTTACTATTGTCATAATTGTGACTTCAACTTTGTCAACAACTAACAAACAGCCCTCCTTTACGCCAATCTAAACTGCTGCGCACTGCGGTGAATCAGTAAGTTAACAGCGTTGCCTTTTTAACACTCTGCTCTCCGATAAGAAAACTGTCCCGGAAAACGAAAGACCAAAGTAACAAGGTATTTCATAGCTTTTAAAACGTATATCTGATAAGTACATATATCTAATGATATAGCTAATTTTTTAACCTCAAAACCATTGATGCTATCAGTGTTGATCGATACTGATATTTTTGCAGTGTGAACACGATTTCCTCGATAATAGGCTGATAAATTAAATATGCCTTATTTGCTATCTCGGTCCTGATTTATTTGTATAATAGATACAATAATAAAATATAAGATTTCGATGATAAACTGGTTTTGTTTATATCTAAGGTCAATGATACTTTCTAGAAAATGAGAGTTGGCAACCCCGATAATACACATGATCATTGAAAAAGCTGTCACGGCAGATAATTCAAATGTTGCAAGAAGTGAAATCTTACTGGCAGTGTAGCTAAACAATATTTCAGAGACTTTCATATCATGTACAGTTCAAGTCTAAGTGTGTTTTTTCTTATGTTAGCTGTAATTCCCTGTTATTCTAAGAATGTGAGTTAAATCGCGGTATATTCAAAATTTTTTTTCATGACGTAAGCAGGAAATAAGAAAATTATCTTCTTAAATGTTCACTTGTAAATTTATAGGAGATCATGCAACCAATTCTACTGGTGCATGGTGGAGCTGGGGATATTCCTGAATCTCGAGTTAAAATGAAATTAAATGCAGTGAAAAATGCAGCTCTAGAAGGCCATAAAGTTTTGATGGATCCAACAAAGACTGTCTTAGATGCTGTGGAAGCAGCAGTCAAATTTATGGAAGACGATGAAAGCTGTAATGCAGGTGAGATGATTCAAAATTTTTCACTTTTCATTTATCTGATGTCCATAGAAATACTTAATATAATACAATCATACAGGTCGAGGATCTGTGCTGAATCTTGATGGGGAGGTAGAAATGGATTCGATCATAATGGAGGGGAAGAATCTTCAAATAGGTTGGTATCAGTATATAATTTTCAATTTTTCAAAGATTCCTGAAACATTGCTTGGCTGGAAAAATCTCTCCACTATAAGGTGATGAAATACAAACTAAAATGAAAATAACCATATGAATTTTAGGCAGTGTTGCAGCAGTAAGAAATATCAGACATCCTATTTCTCTGGCAAGACTTGTGATGGAACACACAAACCATGTAATGCTTGCTGGCCAGGGAGCAAACAGATTTGCTAAAGAAATGGGTGTACCAGAAGTGTCTTCAGATTGGTTGATCACTGACTATGCAAAGGAGACATGGAAGGAATGCATAAAAACTAATAAGTCGCATGTAACGGAACTTACGTAAGTTAATTGTTTGAATAAGTGTTGCAAAGACAGGTTTTTTAAAGTGTATCAAAAGGTAATTGACTTTCATGTCAATGGTAGAATATCATTTTCATCCTTACATTTTACAACTCATTGACAAAGTTAACTTTGAATTCAGAAAATTAATCTCTCCATATATTTCATTTAAGTTTCCTTTTAACACATTTTCTCTTGAAGACCCTAATCTTATCCATTATAATCAGATAAATATCTGGACACTTCTAAAATATATTCCTCTCTTGGAACCCTTTTGCTTCAAAATATTAATGGCATAGTTTTTTTACTGGCTGATTGTCTGATACAACTAATTTTACTAGTATAAATATTATCTTCTTGAAGAATATATTCTTCAAGTATCCTATCCTAACGATATATCGTTAGGAGAACGCTTAAAATATTGTTATTAATGCATGTAACCAAATTCTCAGTGTATTTTCACAGTTCATTTATATTTTATGATTACAAAGAATTTTTATAGGAGTATAATGACTTCCTCAACATTAACTTAGAAAATTGAATTGACAGTAAAGTTATTAGCATAACTTATTCTATATGCATGTTCCATAATAAATCTGTTAGTACGACTTCTAAAGTATATTATTTGGGAGAACTATACAAGTTACCGTATTTGACGGCATATAAGACGCACCCTCATTAAGTTGGCCACTCACAAGGAAAAAAGTTTTAATAGTCCGTGCGAAAGCGCGGTACCTCAGTAACTTAAAATTTAGTTTCTTTTAGTTGTCACATTTCGTAAAAGCCAAATATTAACACAATCATTGATTGCAATTATGAAATAGGTAGTATAGACCATTTGGGCTAAAAATAGCATTCAGTATTGAAAGTTAACCTGTGGAGGTTGAACCTTCACATATAAGACGCAGGGAAATTTTTCGAGACATAATTTAGGTAAAAAGGTGCGTCTTATATGCCGTCAAATACGGTAAATGAAATTAATTGGCTATATAATAATTTCACTTACAGCAAGAAGGATGATTGATTTGTTTGAGGTTGGTCAAAATAATTTATCTGAGATTTGTAAAATCATTGCTATTATGCTATCAGCATTTTCATTAGAGTATTAATGACATATATTATTTATATATAATTATAGTTATTAATGGCTTATATTAAGTTATTAATGTCCTATCAGCTGAGTTTATTTTCTTAGATTGAAACATCATGAATGTATAAGAAAGGGAATGGTATGTGAAGTCTCTTGCTAAAGCTGGTTTTTACTTCATCCCTTCTACCATTAGCTTAATAGCTTGGAAATGATGAGGCTCATTAGGTGAGGTGATTAGTGTGATAATTTACTTCAACTAACCTCACTGAGTTCAAATGCTTTGTGTGGAGAACATCAACATGCCAACACAATTACCCTATGGATAATAACTACCATAGCTGTTTATGAGGAAAGACAAAAATAAATATAATTTTTCACAATTAGTAAATGATATACTCTGATGAAGATGCTTGGCAAAACTTTTCTTTCAAGAAAAGAAGTAAACTTCTAGCTTTAAGGTATCTCTTTTGTATAAGGAAAGCAAAGCCCCCAAAATGGCTTGTTAAAATGTTCTGGCCTAGATGGTTAAGGCAGCCTCCCGGATAGAGGAAGATCCTGGGTTCGATTCCTGGCCCTGTCAGACTTTTTTCAAGTCCATTTTACCTTAGGTATCTCCTTTATTTGTTTTCATGCTGAAAAATACTTTTAAAAAAATCAGAAGAAACTGTTATTTGAACTGAACCATTGTATTAATGTTTGGGATTTAAAATTCCACAATTTTTTATCTTTAATTTATTTAGTCTCTTGTAACCTAGTAACCAAATGAAATACGTAAGAAGTCATTTCAATCCCATGGTACAATTATAGGAGATTGACAGTAGTTTTAATAAAAATATTTCAAAATATAGTGAATCAATTGGAGGTGTTGGCACAGTTGGAGCAGTTGCTGTTGACGCAGATGGGCATGTTGCTGTTGCAACATCAACTGGAGGGACTTGTGGAAAGTTACCTGGAAGAGTTGGTGACACGCCAATTCCTGGTAAGGTTTTTTGTCTCAATATTTTTTGACATTATAATGTCAAAAAATATAGCTATAGCATCTATTTCATCATAATACAGTCTATACTTTCAATAGAGATTAAATGTTCAGTTCTGCTTTCTTTCTAAAGTAGTAAAGAATCAGGAATATCAAAGCATAGCAGGCTGATTTAGCTTCCAAAAAGATTCGGTGGGCCATTGATTATAGTTTGACTGTATATAGTGTACTGTACTTTGCTGTATTTTATGTGTCTGTATCTTAAAAAAATAACTTGCCTAATTTTACTGTATGTATTTTATTTACACCCCTACATTGAATCATTAAGTTTCACCCGTACTTGCTCTTGTATAATTACATTTATAGTTATGCTCAGCATACCATTATGTAAGTTTTGCCTCTATCAAAATTACTGTATATACTCTTTTACAGAGAATAAATCTTCTAAGATAATAACCAATCAATGAGAAAATTTAGAGTTGACATTTAATTCATTCCTAAAAACTTTTATCTACAATAATGAGCTTTCATTTAATGTAACCTGCAATTTATTGTTGTACATTTCATCAGAATGAGGCATTTATTATCTTGGGGCAATAATTGGAATCTGGGCTACTCTTAAGAAGTTAAAGCTAGTAAAAGTAAGGTAAAATATTGTTTGTATTTAGCCTTAAACAAAAGAGTGTTTATTGTAAACAATTTTAAGTTTTTATTTTCAGAAATTCTAAGTCATATTTTGTTTTGCTTCTTCTTATGAAAATATGTACCAATAAAAAAATCTAATCAACAAGGTTCACAATAATATCATTTAACAATTTCAGGAAAAGCCTTTGTTTGTCCTATACATGAGATATATAAAAAGTGGAGTTATTAAGAAAAATACACATAGATGGCTATTTAAATTCAAAGACATAGCTAGGAATTTCATCAAAACAGATGACAAGATAAGACTACCAATATTACCATCTCGGTGACATAGTGATCAGTGTGCTAGCCTAGCAACACTTGAGTTCTGGGTTTAAATCCTGGTGTGATAAAAAAATAGGTTTATTGTAAATGTTGTCATGCTTGATTAAAATATGTCCAATAATTAAAAACATAGTACATATTATATTATATTAAGAGTAATTTTTTTTACTATCCTTTTGGGAATCTTCACTGCTTTGCTTTTGCAATATAAGGCTGCTTAGAGCATGACCTAAATTTTTCAGGAAGTTACATAATCTAATGAGTAATAATAGCAAGTTTTGTAGTTCCAACATAAGGGCTCATTATTAGAAACAAGAGCTGGCTGATTGGAGCAATTGAGATAAGCAAGACATTAGGGTACTCAAAAACGGGATTTCTTTAGTTCATGCGCTCCTTAGTTCTACATAAAAATGGGGGTAGAAGCATTTTTATTGCTATGAATGACTAAGTCAGTAATATCAATTTTAATGTTATTCACATTTTGAGGTTTAACAAACAACTTTGGCAGCTTTCTTATAATACTAGTAGATTAAACCTGTTTTATGATATTTTTTAATTTCTAAGGAAGTGGAGGTTATTGTGATGATAAAATTGGAACTGTCTCTACTACTGGCCATGGAGAATCAATCATGCGCCACTGTGTGTCTTTCAGCATCTTACAGAAGATGGCAATGGGTTAGTACACTTCATACAAAAAATTAAGATTTCTCAGAGATATATACATTTTACGTTTTCTTTTAAAAATTAGCGTAAGTGCAGTCATTAATACCTATATAATATTAACACTTAGCTCAAAGAAAAGGAAGGTTTATAATAACATGTATAATACATTTGGTATCTCTTATTAAAGTCTCTTAGTATGATTGTTCTCTTCAACTGATTTCAAGTACAAACTTATTTGCTTGTAATTTACACTCTAAATGGAGATGAAATTCAGTAGAGATATCTGACACGAGACATGTAATGAATTTATGCTTAACAATACTGATCTAAACTGTTCTGTATCATTGTCAAGACATTTAGATTCATTAAAGTTATTATTCGGTAAATTTTTACAGGAGAATCAGCTCAAGATGCAACGAGAAGTGTCCTTGACAACATGGCAAACCAAACCAATATGACAGCTGGTGCTATTACCCTCTCAAAGAATGGTGATGTTGGTATTTATTTCAATTCAAGGTTAGTATGCTCGTTTTCAACTTACGAGAATTATGATTATAGAAGTCATTTAAATGTTGATAGTTTTCTTAACAATAAATCAGATACAATTTCAATGTCCTTTTTGATTCAGATAATCTTTTGATTAATTATATATGGCTTATTTTAATTGGCATAAAATCTTTCAAGCTAAGTTAGACCCCGATTAATTATATGTACCCTCCATTTGATGGTTGTTTTCATGAGAATAATTAGTTGTTATGAGAAACAGTGATCAGTCATATTTTTTTTAATTTGTGAATATTGTAACTGTTGCATGAATGAATATTTTTCGTCTTCTCAGAAGAATGGCTTGGAGCTATCAAGTGGGTGACACTCTCCATTATGGAATAAACAAAAATGATGACATCATAGAAAAGGTTCCATAATAAGTAAGACTAAAATTGTGATATTTAGAAAATATGTATCAGTAGCCTGATTTTACTCTCAATTTTATTCCTTCAAAGATTTTCACTTAGCAATCTATAAAGGTGTGGGGTTATATCCTTGGTTTTTGGGATTTTATTTTTATATTTATATCGGTGAATAACTAAGGCCAGGGATAAAAATAGTCACCTGCAATCTTTAATGTTTTGCCTCTTCAATCATATGTTTTGTATAGTAAAAGATTATGAATTTATGATAAAAATGAGTATGAAGAGAAGCTGAATACAAGTACAATATATCTGAAGGTATTCCATCATCTACTGAGAGTTATGTCTGCAGAAGCTATTGTCAACTATTCAGCCCATCTAGTACTATTATCTAGAATATACCTGGACGAAGCAATGGATTTGCAAACCTTGGTATTTTGTATTAAAAAAATTTAGTGAGATTTAGGGTGATAGAAGCTCATGGTGCTTGAAGATTATTTCATGGTATTACATTGTTTCTTTTCTTATTTTTTGATGATTTGGTTATACCTTCATCACTCTTGGATGGATTGGATTGTTTTTATTTGGTTTGTTGTTGTTATCAAAGTACCTTAATAAGAGTTTGCACAATGAAGAGTTGCTAGGAAGCAGTACCTGAATGAAGTGGTTCCATACTAAAGAATAGTCAAAATGAAAGTGATATTTTATGATTAAGTTTTTCAAGAGTTGTTATTAAGTAAAACAAACACAGATTACAGTTGGGCACAAAATGTTTCAATACTCTTTAAGAAAAATTTATTAAAAATTCTGCAGTAAGAGGAAGAATTGAGAATATAGTTTTCTGTTCATCAAGCTCTGTATCTAACGTATGAAAAACCATACTTGTAAATAATCTCCTATTTTTATGAAAGAAGCCTCACAAAGTAGAAAAAATCACAGTATAATTTTACAGTATTTTAAATTACCTGTATTCTGAAGTAAATAATGGTGAGATATGAGACTGAAATCTAGGATTATTGAAGATTATTTTTATAACAAATGGAAAGGTTGAAAATTTCCTCCATGAATGGAATGAAAATAATGTTTTACAAGCATATTAGTAAAACAGATTGATTGAACAAAACTGCTTGTTAGTTGAATGATCTCTTTAAAATTATTGAAAAATTATATTGAACAGATTAAATAAAAGTTAATTTTACTGTAATGAATCACTTATAGTACAGTCCTGGTCAAAATGAACGTAGCACTAGCTGTAAGGATCGCAAGGGAGGTGCTGCGTTAATTTTGGCCAGGAGTGCTCAATAATATTAACTCCTTTAATAATGACTTGGAATAGTATACATTAAAAATGTATGTATTTGAATGCCTATTGAATTCTAAGGCCATTGTCCATAATCCAAAAGGAAAATATTTCTTATTACTTGGATTATAAAAATTCTTTATTTAAAAATGATTAAGGCAATCTTTTCAAAATACTTGGATTATTTCTGAAATATGGTTTTATGCTATCGAAGTTGGTTTTAGTTGGATAAAGGCTAGTAGTTCTGAAAATCTGTGATAAGATATCTTTTCTTTTATACTAATACTTCATAGTTTGATTGAGATTTGGATTATTTTAGAATGCTCAGTTTGTAATTTGAATCACAGCTTGTTAGAAAGCTCGACGTTTAAAACTTATTCCAATTGGGTACATACTATGCATGTACCTTGGTGTATGGATTTGTGAAAATTTAGTATTTTCAGTTAATGCTTCAACATGTGATATGACAGAAAATAAGTATAAACCGCAATGATTGTCACAACCTATGGTGTTATACTTGCAGTTTACAGAGTAGAGATTTATATGTTGGATATTGAATTTATCGTTGTAATAAAGATAATAAAAATATACTACATTTTTCATTAAATTTTCACTATTTATATTATACTTCATATTACTATATGTTATACTTGTTTTATGAAAGTGGTTCAATTACTAAAAACTATTATTATTATTATTGGTTATTTTTAAGTTAATCAGCCTTATATAATCATCAAAAGCAGCATGCAAAAATTTGTGGTATAAAGAATTACTGTGAAACTTGCAGAGTGCAGGGCTTTGAAAAATATAAATTTTTTAATAAGTTAAGAACATGTAAAAACAGAGAAATAGGAATGATATCTTTGAAAAAATGAAGAAAATATTCATTCATGGGCTCCCTGATAACCATGTAGGAGTGCTTTCGGCTTCAGTGAAAGCAGTCCCAGGTTCAATTCCCTGTGAGAGCCCGTGTGCAAATTGACCTAAGATGTTGAAGTACATTCACTCATTTTGTATGCATGGCAAACAATTTAGAAGATTGGTATTGATTGAACCATCAAATGAGCCACTGAATTATTCCATTTATTATGACAGTAGAAGTTTGAATTTGAGATAAATTAGAATTCTGATACTTTTAGATAACAGAGTGAAATAGGCTTGAAAGAGATAAGTGCAGTAATAATTTTTCTATATGAAAACTATAATAAAATTCAACCTTAATATCAGAAAATAGGAACCAAGATAAAAGTCAAGTGGAATAAGCAGAGAGTACTTGAATAAGATAAAATATACTACTATTTATTTATTTAATGTAAACAATGCAAGTTGGTATTAATACCAGGTGGCAATGGGTGAGGGGGTTATAAAAATATAATCTGTCCGGCAGTTGCCCAAGGATGGGAGGGAAATCCCTCCAAAAACCTCCTGTGGACATTAGTAGTACTATCAATGAGTCAAAATTACTAATGTCAGGAGACATCAACAGTTCTATTTTAGCAACATATCTTTTTAGTGACAATTTTTATCCATGACCATTTTCTTATCACACAACAATTCCTTTGTTTATCTCAGCCTTACCCCTACATAGGGTATTGATACTTGCTGCAGTACCAGAGAGGTCCTCAACCTTCGTTTGCCCTTGCCCTGAAGCTGCACAGTGCTAGATACTGCTACTGTACAGTCCTGGCCAAAATTAACGCAGCACCGTCCTTAAGGATCGCTAGGGAGGTGCTGCGTTAATTTTGGCCAGGAGTGTACATATTGAAGATAAAGCGGCCATTGTCAAACTACCGATTAAACGGCTGGGAACATTTTTGGTGTTGGAAACACACTGACTTCTGCAGCCTTCAGGCCCCCTGTAGCCTTCTGGTCACTTTCTATTTAAATAATTTAGTTATCTAATATTGAAGTAATTAAGCATTGGTAGAAGAAATGGGTGGGTCAAATATTGAGAGAAGAGGGACAATGTAATTAAGGGTAGATTTCAAGTAAAAATAAATATTTATCTACGACAGTAATTTCGAACTCTATATTCCATCTAAACTTGGAAGATGAGTGATTAATTTATATATTATTATCTTTTATGTCACAAACATTATAAATAATGTTTTCCGGTACATGCTCGATGAAAAACGACGAAATTGGCCTTTCGCCCATAGAGCACAGAGCGCCCATATAGTAAATAATCAGCAACTTCCGGTTTATCAGTACTTCATGAATAACTCCTAAACAATCAGTGATAAAAAAATATGTTTCATACAAAAGTTATAGTAAATTAAATTTTCTAAAACATTTATAAAAAATCTGATGTGGCCAGCACATGACTTTCTCCATGTATAAGATGTAAATATTTATCTACGGCAGTATTTTCGAACTCTATATTCAATCTAAACTTGGAAGATAAGAGATTAATTTATATCTTATTATCTTTTACGTCAAAAACATTATAAATAATGTTTTCGGGACATGTTCGATGAAAAACGATGAATTTGGTCTTTCGCCCCAGCGCCCAGAGCGCCCACAACGTACATAATGAGCAACTTCCGGTTTATCAGTAATTCACAAATAACTCCTACACAATCAGTGATAAAAAAATATGTTTCATACAAAAGTTATAGTAAATTACATTTTCTAAAACTTTTATAAGTAATAGTTTACACCTTTATTTAATATTTATGGAGATATATTGAAAACCGGAAATGAGCTTTGAAGAAAGAAGCTCAACTTCCGGTGTACCGATTTACTTCAAAAACTAATCAACTCTAACAACACCAGTAAATATACTATATATGAAATATGGTGTTGATCCAACAAATAGTTTTCATGTTAGAGCGCCCACAAAGTACATAATCAGCTACTTCCGGTTTATCGGTTTTTTACGAATAACTCCTAATCAGCCGGTGATACAAAAATATGATAAATACAAAAGTTATAGTAAAACACATTATCTAAAACTTTTATAAGGTATACAATATACCTATATATCATATTTATGGAGATATTTTGAAAACCGGAAATGAGCTTTGATGAATGAAGCTCGACTTCCGGTTTACCGATTTACTTGAAAAACTAATCAACTCTGACAGCACACACCATAGTACTATATATGAATTTTGGTATTGATACGACTAATAGTTTTTACGTTAGAGCGCCCACTGTCACACACACACACACACACACACACACACACACACACACATACACACAGACATCATTCCGAAAATGGTCAAAACGTGTTCTAGGGACCCCAAAACACGTATTTCCGTTAAAATCTCGAAGTCGATTTTTTTCATGAAAACAATACTTTCTCTATACTTCGTATATGGAGAAAGTAAAAATAGTATATACCTAAATATCATATTTATGGAGATATTTTGAAAACCGGAAATGAGCTTTGAAGAATGAAGCTCGACTTCCGGTTAACCGATTTACTCCAAAAACTTATCAACTCTAACGACTGTAATAAAAGTACTATATATGAAATTTGGTGTTGATCCGACAAATAGTTTTCATGTTAGAGCGCCCACAAAGTAAATAATCATCTTCTTCCGGTTTATTGGTATTTCACGAATAACTCCTAATCAACCGGTGATACAAAAATATGTCAAATACAAAAGTTATAGTAAATTACATTATCTAAAACTATTATAAGTAATACAATATACGTATATATCATATTTATGGAGATATTTTGAAAACCGGAAATGAGCTTTAATGAATAAAGCTCGACTTCCGGTTGACCGATTTACTCCAAAAACTAATCAACTCTGACAGCACACACCACAGTACTATTTATGAAGTTTGGTATTGATACGACTAATGGTTTTTACGTTAGAGCGCCCACTATCACACACATACACACACACACACACATACACACAGACATCATTCCGAAAATGGTCAAAACGTGTTCTAGGGACCCCAAAACATGTATTTCCGTTGAAATCTCGAAGTCGAATTTTTTCATGAAAACAATACTTTCTCTATACTTCGTATATGGAGAAAGTAATAACCTGATGTGGCCAGCACATTACTTTCACCATATATAAGATGTAAATATTTATCTACAACAGTATTTTCGAACTCTATATTCAATCTAAACTGGAAGATAAGTGATTAATTTATATCATACTATCTTTTACGTCACAATTACTATAAATAATGTTTTTCGGGACGTTTGATGAAAAACGATGAAATTGGCCTAGAGCCCAGAGCGCCTCCAAAGTACCTAATCAGCAACTTCCGGTTTATCAGTATATCATGAATAACTTCTAAACAATCAGTTATTCAGAAATAAATTTAATGCAAAGTTATAGTAAATTACATTTCTAAAACTTTAATTAAAAATAGTATGAACCGAAATATCAGATTAATGAAGATATTTTGTAAAAACGGAAAGGGGCTTCGAAATGTAAAGCTCAACTTCTGTTCAACCGATTTACTCCAAAAACTAATCAACTCTAACGACACCAATCAAAATACTACATATGAAATTTGGTGTTGATATGTCGAATAGTTTTCATGTTAGAGCGCCCACAAAGTACATGATCAGCAACTTCCGGTTTATCAGTATTTCATGAATAACTCCTAAACAATCAGTTATAAAAATATATGTTTAGTATAAAAGATATAGTAAATTACATTTTCTAAAACTTTTATAAATAATAGTATATACCTAAATATCATAGTAATGGAGATATTTTCAAAACTGGAAATTTGCTTCGAAGAATAAAGCTCAACTTCTGGTCTACCGATTTACTCCAAAAACTAATCAACTTCGACAGCACCAACCACAGTGCTATATATGAAGTTTGGTATTAATACGACTAACAGTTTTTAAGTTAGAGCGCCCACAAACACAGACACACAAACATCATTCCGAAAATGGTCAAAACGTGTTCTAGGGACCCCAAAACATGTATTTGCGTTGAAATCTCGAAGTCGATTTTTTTCATGAAAACAATACTTTCTCTATACTACGTATATGAAGAAAGTAAAAAAGACATATGGTACTGGATGCCTTAAAGGATAGGAAAAACTACCAGGAATTGAAAGAGATGGCGTTTAATAGGGATATTTGATTTTTAATTCATTCATATATGTAGATTGCTAATCTTGATAACGAACCATTGTAAGATTAAAATGGAAAATATTCTCTTTTCGTTTACTCAGTGAATTAATTTGCTTTCTCACTTATAATTCCGATAGTAGGAATTAGTAGTAGGATAGGATAGTAGGACATTTGCTCTTGGAAGTAAATGAATCAGCGTGTAAACAGACAATATACTTTTTATGACTTTATTTTCTATGATAATGACTTTTACGTTTTGTTTGTGCTCATATGACTATAGGCTAATTTTCAATTTTGTGCAATTTTCATAAAATTTTCACTAGGTAATATAACCAAAATTAAATATCAGTATTTCATTTAGATGTGGTTATATCATTAAAAAATCCCCATATTTCTTGTTGTATAGTCAGTAAATAATTACGAAACCACCGACTGCCATTACCCCAGGATCAAGGTCATTGTTGTTGTCATTTAAAATGTGATTATTTCGTTTTAATTCAATATTAAGCGATTAGTGGTTAGAAAAGAGTATAAGTATACTATTAGGGGTTTTAAGGTTTCAAACAAATAAAAATCATAATTTATATAATTTTTTCCCCTTAGGTGACTGCCATTACCCCAGTCTCCCCTAAACTATTGGAATGTAGGCAATACACAGCTTAAGAACAGCCGGTTGGCATCGTATGTGGAGTACCAAGTAACCGAGAGGTAAATCGGTGCTTCCGATGCAAAAAAGTTCCTTACTCTGTAGCTAATACATGGAATGAAGAAAAAATGAATTTTCTAGAAAATAATCTCGTGATAGCTTTACTATCATTTAAGCCAGATCCGGAAGACAGAGGCGGCAGAAAGTTTTCTCTGAGGGTTTTAAGAACTTCCGGAGAGACGAGACGACTCACGGCCGTGCTTTCTCGTATCCGGAAGCACGTGGATGCACAGTTTGGGGGTAAAACTCTGCGATTGGCTTTTAAGCCATAAAGTTCCCATTATCTACGATTCTATTCATAGCTATTCCTTGCCTGACCGTAATAACTATGGCTCGGAAGATTGTTTTCTGTATATCAGTGAAATAAAAAAGTAAAATAAAGGCAAAATCAGTATTGAAGACGAATGAATGTAGGATAGGATACCTTACTTCTTTTATATGCCCTAAATAACATTAGAATTTTTTATGAAGAATATGCTAATTTTAATGACTGTAGTGCACCACAAGCGTGAATTATCCATTGATGTATCGCAAGAGAGTGCAGGAGTCACTCTATTGAAGCATCAATAATTGTAAATAATTTTCGCATCTTAAGTGAAATTTATAAATGAGAAGAATAAAAAATAAGAGCCTATCCGGATAAAAAATAGTGTGTTATTTAAACATTATATACACTTTTAAGGTCAGAAATTATTCTAATCCTGTATTTCGTTTCCAAAGTTGACTACTTAGCATGCTTTTTTCCGAAGTAATACCTAAAACAAGTATAGAATTAAAGATCATGAGATCTAGAGGGAGGTTTATTTTAATAAATAAAAAATCTAGCCAATGATAGTTTTGACCACTTATACAGCCTCATGATTCTATAGCTAAAATGTTTTCAGTAGAAGTAAGGGAATACATGGGCCCCGACCCTGGTTTAGATTCCGATGGATGATACGGGAAATCTGAAAAAAGTCTGCTTTAATTTATATTCTCCAATGGGTATCTGGTAAGTTATTTTAAATTTTTTGTAACGTTAATGTATCGAATATGGTATTGTTGGACTTATCGATTTAATAAATAAAGTAAGCAGAAATAGTAGTATTTTTATTGAGTTGTATCTCGATTAATCAAAAACCTATGTTAGGTATTTTGGAAGATCAACTTTAAAAGTTCCATAATTGATTTATTGAGTATCGGTTTCGTCTGTAAAATAAAAGGGGAACTTACAAACTTTTTCTTCTTCCAAAATGTCTGTTTTCCACGAAGTAAAGCTTGAGCACGTTAACTTACCTAAGTTAGCTCAGACGGATTAATTATGGAAATAAATAATTATTCTCTTTTATTGTTGGAATTCTTCGTCAGTTAAGAGGTCTTTTGTAAGCGGAATACCAACATTAGCTAAGTTAGCTCAGACTGATTAATTATGGAAATAAATAATTATTCTCTTTTATCGCTGGAATACTTCGTCAATTAAGAAAAAGTCTTTCGAAAGCTGGCTGCCAACAATACAATAGCAATATATATAGAGAGCTTTAAATCGCATCGATAGGAATCGAATGGAGGCATCCGAAGAATATTTTGCATTTTGAGAGGCGGCGAAGGATTGTAAATTTAATGAAAGAAGGAATGAGGGCAGCAGTGAGAGATGAGAGGGTGTGCGTGCTGGGATAGGTTTATTCTTGGCTCGGGCGCCCTTCAGAGCTCTCGCCTTCCACAGACGGCCGTCTAATTATGGGATGCAGCGGTCGCGATACACACAGGGATTGCTCGCTCAAGATCACGTCTTATCCCTATACCTTCATATTCCCTTACTTTCACAGTCCTTCCTGTCAACTTCAAAGCCTCTCTTCTTCGAATCCACACACGCCAAGAAAATAGCGTATTGCAATCCAGTACATTTTGGGGAAAGGAGTCACCCATCCAAAGATAAATTGCAAAGAGATGTATTATAAAGGATTTGTCAACGAATGACGCATGCGAAACTTCAGAATTCAAATTTTAGATATCCCTTTAAATTAGATTTCAAATATCCCTTTAAAAAGATTCTTCGGTTTCATTGTCGTAACAGCTGCAAAATTCATATAAGTTCCTGCATGCAAACATTTTGTATCTATGAAGTGAAGATAGTTTTTGAGAATATTACTTTTCCTCATACAACTTGATTCAATATAAAAGCTTCTAGTGCAACAAATTTTGGTAAGTAACTCCTGGAATCGTGAATAAGCATTTATATCGAACAAAAATATTCATTAAAACCTCTGCTCACGAATTTCATTTGTTCCAGAAGGCCATTCAGCATCCGAAATGATTTAACCGAAGTCGTTTTTCAGGAATAATCGCGAAATAGATTAAGCATTTTCAGGGAAACACATGATTGATAATTAAACTTTTACAATACCTATTTTTGCTCGTACTCATTCCACGTACCACCACAATGATTTCGCATACCTACCTCCACATACCATCTTCTTTTTGGCCAATACCATACCCCTTTATGCAAATGGTATATAAAGCCTAATATACTTCTTTATTCTATGCCTAATGACACTGCGCGTCGTAACGTAGGTATGTAAACATTTGTGTGATACACCTTATGCGGATTTACGATGAATTGTTATCCCAACCAATCTGGTTAACAATTAGCCCTCTACTGCCGACACTCGAGCTTTGCCGACAGCCTTTGTTGCCGACTTTTCTGTTCGTTACTCAATACGTCATTCGAGATGAAAGATATTTTTGTTCGAAAAATTTGTTGGAGAACCGATTTATACTTGATGAGAGGCGTTCGTCAACCATGGTTCTACGCTAATGAAAAATGCAATTCATACAGGACAGTTACAGTTGTTACATGTTTACCGTTTGTAGTTCTATGACTTAGAAGTAGTTCAGACAACTGATTTTTATAACCCTGCCACACTCCACACGCTTGCAATGTATTAATGTAGATGTAGTCTTTTCTCACGGATTTTTATCCTTGAAATTTAGTTACAGATTTCGATTTTGCAAACGATGAGGATGAGACAGGCTAGAGAAACAAGAGATTCTCAAATTTAGAAGGATTTGATCGAAAATATGATATAAACGGTTCTCAGTGATCTCATGTTTCCTTTCCAGATAATTCCTAAAGTAATTTTTCCTCGATCCTTAATAAAGAAAACCTCATGTAAAACTTCATCATTGTACTCTATTTTTCGTTGTTCTTTGGAGTTCTTCTTCTAATTAACAAAGCAATGTTTTGTAACGATGTATTTACCTTAATGGTTTCAGAGATGAACAGACAATATTCTAGGCACAAGTGTATGATTTCCATGTGACTAATATACTAGAGTATAAGCCGATCCGAATATAAGTCGAGGCACCTAATTTTATCAAAAATACTCGAAAAACTAATTGACTTGAGTACAAGCCTAGCGTTGGAAACGCAGCAGATATTGATAAATTTCGAAAAAAATAGATGCCTATAAAATGTGCTAAAAAAATCGCCTTATACATAGGTATATACGGTATGTCCATTTGTTGAACAGATAAAAAAACGAGAGCAGTAAAATCAAGGAAGAGTGGGTTTTATCAGAGGAATGTTAATCCGTCTGTCTCATCAATCTGTTCTGCATCCATCACTTTAATCGTTCCTCCCTTGTAATCCCGTATCTTCTTCCCAATTCCCTTCTCGTCGCCTTGACACACTCAGGCGTCTGGACCGATTTTATATTTGCTCCATCACCTTGGAAAAACAGCCTTTGGGTTGGATCAGCGGGTGCTCTTGGACTGAGCGCGACGCTTTACGAATCTCACCAAGGACTTTCCTCTGGGTTTCCAAGTACTCTATTGCATGTATTATCAACAGTAACATTTATATTCTTTGCAGATTAACTTTTCCCAATTAGGCCCCCCATTGTCTAGGACAGGGGTTCCCAAACTTTTAGCAACTGCGTACCACTTGAAATTTTTAGAAATTTTGGAGTACCAACAGTTCTGTATTTTTTGAGAAACATTTATTTATCATCGGAAAAGTGCCAAATGGCTTGTTTTATTTTAATTTAATTACTGAGAAAACTACATATTTAATTATTAATGCACTCGTATTTCGAATTTTCAAGACAATTAATATATATAGATTTTTTTAAATTTTCTTGCTAATGTTTACTTAAAAATATATAGAGATATATGCATATTAATAACACATTTATAATAAAGGAAAAAATAAACCATTATTGCAAATTAGAGTTTTATACATTACTCATAGATTTGAAAACATACCCACGCGTACCACCTGAAACGTTCCCGCGTACCACCATTTGGGAACCTCTGGTCTAGGACATATTTTCCCTAATTCGGAGGTAAGAAAGCAGGAAATTTTACTATAATTTACTTCAAGAAAAGTAAAAAAGTAAAAGTTGCTGAAAATTGTAGAATACTAATTTAAAAATAATATTTTAGGCATCTACTTACAAGGGGAGACTCTCACTTTTGTCCGCGGATTTTGATGAAAATGTTTGTGGTGGTGCCGTTCGTCTGAATGGGCCTTATTTTTTTACAATAATTAATTGAAAATCGATAATCTGAGTATAGGCAACCACGCATTACCCGCCCGCGCCGGCCAAATCGGTAGAAAATAACCCGCTGTTTGCGAGTAATTCTGTAATGTTATTTTCATTTTATATTATTATATTTTTTCCTTGTTACTCACTTATAGACTTAAGAGCAATATTTCCATTCTTGCACTCGATATCCGATCGAATAACCTTATTTCAACCAAATGAACTTCCTTGACGGAGAGCCTCACTTAAAGTATGATGAATGAAGGTTGGTAACATAGCTTTCTGGAATCCTCTGGTATTCGGTGGTTATAACTACATTGGCTATTCTCTTAAAATTGATATTAGTGCCGTAAAGTATCATTCACAAGCGCGATTTTTCATTTGAGGTTCGTAACGCAAAAGAAACTTGCTTTCGACTGATTCAAGATTTCGTAATTAAAAGTATCGGATTACTTCCGTAATTTAATTTCTACGCCAATCACTAGATGCTTTATATTTGGTGACTGGATAATGCGTTATATGGTATGCAAAATTTGTCATAACGATGAGAATTAAGCCCGTATCTCATAGATCCCCAAAGTGACATGGATCCCCAAGGGTCGTTATAGATTTACATGGGGTCCGTGTCAAGGAGAAAAAAGATTGGGTTCCTAGATTTTTTCAATTTTTGAGTGTTTTAGAGTTTTTGGAAGACAAAAATCCAATTTTAAAAGACAACATAGCCAAATGGAAACCAGACATGGCTTTTTTACAGAAAGATTAAATATTAAGCAGTCCATGGAAAATTTAGAGGGGTCCACGGGAAGAAAAACGTCTGGGAACCGTTAAGGTATACAGGAGTTCATTCATTTTTAGTATTATTTCCTCAATTTTCGCGGTCTTTTTTCAACAAGTAAAAAGTTACTGATAGCTTTTTATTTGATAAGCAGGGTAGCTCGGGTACAAGAAATTTGAGATGTTAAATTAAAACTACGAAAGAATTGAGTTCAATAGTTTTTACAAATGACCATGTTCCAGACTGAAAAATGTAAATTGCACATTCCGTCATAAAAATATAATTAATAGAAGGTAGAATAAAGTTACTACAATTAGTAAGAGTTGATTCAGAGAGTAGATAGTATTTTCAATATAAATTTAAACCGTAGTATTTATTTATCACAAACAATTGATATTGATTTCATCATTCTGTTATGTGTCGAACGTGTCATGCTGTGTTTACTATCTATACGTGTGACATGTATGTCGCGCGTTCCCTTTATATTTATTTAACTTCGAATGGATATTTCCTACACTTGTATTTCACTTTCCACCAGGCTTCCGGCCTATCTACAATGATTTATTATAATAATAATTTACATTTATATAAATGTATGTATCGATCCCGGGACTGTTTGTGAAACATTCACCTCTGTCTCTTAATTTTCTGTAAGACCTAATATTTTCGCTAGAATTGCGCATGAAAATTCACTTTTCAGCGTATTCCCCCGCATTTGTGACGTCACGCTCCAACTTCTGAAAACACGTCCACATCTCGTGTAATCTCAAACCTTTACCATCCGGTGGCCTGAATTCCCTATTCGTCTGCCGAATCCTTCATATCATCGCCGGATTCTGGACCGATAAATTTCCGAAGGAGCTTTCGCTTGTATTCTTATCTTACGGCTTTGAACAAGTGCCAGCACAATTCCCATACAAACCCCTCTCACAATGATGTTATATTTATACTTCCCCTAATATAAAATGGCCGCTTTACGCTGCACTGCTTTCACGGCCATTGTTGAGTTTTCATTTCTCATTTCATTTTCATCGAGAGACTTCGAAGCGCTTGATAATAGGGAACATCTGTCCTTGACTATTCTCTCAAACATAACGATATTCTACAGATACAATGTAAACTCGTATTTCGAAGTTAATTAATGCAAGGAGTCTTCTAGATTTCTGGGTCTTCCGCAGTGTGGACCAATTTTACTAATTCTGATTAATAAAAAAGGAGTTATAATAATCATTCAATTACCGTAATATTCGAGCATCGGCTGACCATACGCCAATCCTCACAATTACTATGATAGAAAGAAAAATGAAGGGAGACACGGGTGTTAATAAATTACGGAAATGATGGAACTCTAAAGCCGTTAACGTCCAAGGTAAAATAAAAAGGGGACTTCTGTACCGCTGCTGGGTTGTTCCTCTACTGCAGGGGTTCCCAACTGGTAGTCCACTTGAGTGCTACGATTACATATAATTGTATATTTTCAGACCTATGAGTAATAATTAAAACCGTTAATTGTTTTATTTTTCCTCGATTATAAAAATGTAATTAATATAAATTTATCTCTACATATTTTATAATATAAATTAGCAAGAAAAAATCGAAAAAAATTATATATATGGGTCATTCCACGCCAATTCGACAAGATGATGTCCCTTGAGGTGACCGATTTTGACCAAATTTGGCAGATCGCTTTGATTTGATAACAAAATGAAAACCCTCAAGCCGTTTTGTAATTAACGCTATTGTTTACGAAATATTGCAATGTTTAAAAATTGAAATTTTACAAAAGTGCCTTCGCATTCGAAGCCATATCTCCGGTAATATAGAAGTTAAAAATACACAACATAGCTTAATTTAAAGGTCTTGTATTATAAAAGATAATGATATGACGTTTTTATAAAATTTAAACAATTTAATAATGTTTATAACAATTTAAAATTTTCAAATCGATTTTTGACGATGTAACCACCCCTTCGATTTTTCTCATTTTTTAATATGTTGTACATACAACCCTCCTCTACAATTTAAAAAAAATTGGCGAGGGTAATATTTCATTTAAGAAAGAAAAACATTTTTGAGTAGAACATTGGTAGAACAGTTGAAATTGGTGAAAAGCAGATTGAAGAATAAGCGTGCTGAGATATGAGACGGCACACTTCCGAACGTTCAGCGCGCGAGCCGGACTGCACGGAGCCGCGGCGAGCGTCACGCCTATACTCAAAAATTTTTTTCTCTCTTAAATGAAATATTACCCTCGCCAAATTTTTTTAAATTGTAGAGGAGGGTTGTATGTACAACATATTAAAAAATGAGAAAAATCGAAGGGGTGGTTACATCGTCAAAAATCGATTTGAAAATTTTAAATTGTTATAAACATTATTAAATTGTTTAAATTTTATAAAAACGTCATATCATTATCTTTTATAATACAAGACCTTTAAATTAAGCTATGTTGTGTATTTTTAACTTCTATATTACCGGAGATATGGCTTCGAATGCGAAGGCACTTTTGTAAAATTTCAATTTTTAAACATTGCAATATTTCGTAAACAATAGCGTTAATTACAAAACGGCTTGAGGGTTTTCATTTTGTTATCAAATCAAAGCGATCTGCCAAATTTGTTCGGAATCGGTTACTTCAAGGGTCAATTTTGCCGTTTTCCTTGTCGAATTGGCGTGGAATGACCCATATATATATATATATGTTTATATGTTTATTGTTGTCTTGATAAAGGATTGAAAAAAAAACGAAATAAAAGTACATTAATAAATAAATATGAAGTTTTCTCAGTAATTTAATTCAAATAAGACGAGCCATTTGGCACTTTTCCGACAGTAAATATATATTTCTAAAAATTTCTAAAAAATTCAAGTGGTAAGCAGTTGCAGTAAGGTTGGGAACCCCTGCTTTACTGCATCTGATGGGTCTAACGTTGCAGGGAAATCCACGGTATCGCTTGATGTGTATCAGTATTATACACATAGGTTAAGGCAAATAGCTAAAAAGGAAAGAAGGACGGAATTAAGACTAGTCTGGCAGGAGATGACCGAAAAAAATCTAATAGACGTTGATGGATTAGGTATTCAATGAAAGAGATATAGGCAGAGGAAAGGCATGGACACAAGGAAATATATGGAAAGATATGCTGAAATATCTTTCCATGTATTACAGTGAAGGAATAGGTTTCATTGTTGCCTTTGAGTTTAGCTGTTAGCGGAGTGATATTTCATCCAATTTATTCTGTTTGGTTGATATTTGGCGAGAAACGTACTGCTTCAATTGTTGCCTTAACGGTTGATTAGAGTTGAGTTGATTTTGGATTTGGATATGTAACCTGGGAACCGCCAGAGGCGTTTGGCAGGGGGTGTAATAACAACATTATCGCTTAATCTACTCTATCAACCTCTCTTATTGTCTGGGGGAAAAAACAACGAAAAGTAATTATCTGTTTATGCGATTACTTCCCTGTAACATTTCGTCGATGCCCCTCGGAGATCGCGGAGATAAAGTGTGATGCATCTTTCTTTTATCAACTAAAACAGCTAAATATGAACGTATTTCAATCAAAATTGCTTCATTTTTAAGCTAAAGCTCTAGTCTATATTATTCTGGCGATGGTTTTCCGTTTAGAAATTAAAACGAAAACAATTATAAAAGAGCAATAATGACAGAAGGAAACAGGATTGGAAAATGACAGGAAGAAAGTGTGTAGAATAAAATTTAAAGCATGTAAATAAAAGTTGCTTGCTCTAAAATAGAACCGTATTGATGTTTTGCTCAACGAATTCATTCAACCGAGCAATGACTCGAGGACATCATTGTGAAACGTGCGTTTTTATCTTATTCTGTGCATACAAAATCAACTCACCTGTGTGCTTGAGAGAATCACAAAGATGCAGAGTCATATAATCGTCTATTACAAAATCATCCCTCAGGAAAATGACTCGACTGATTTCACGAAATTAAAGAAAATGGAGGCAACTCTCGTAAAATTAGCATCAATGCGAGAAAATCGTGATGAATGTAAATGGTTCTTCTTCCGGAGACGAGAGAGACGTGTTTGATATTCACCGAGTGCTCCATTAACCCACTCAATGCTAACATATTTCAGAAAATTTTTGTCAGACGCGAAACCTACTTCTTTACCTTATAAGAATCGTTATTCAATTTCCTTGCTTTTGATACTTATCTCAATTTTATACGACCTTTATTTCTAATTTAATTTAGCAAAAGAAAAAATGTCTGCAATGCAATGCAATCGATCAAAATGAACTTCAAGTGAATTTCTTATGAGTGGTAATTCGAGTTTTTCAATAGTTAATTTTAGAATATTATTTTCAGAGTTGGAATACTCATTGCAGACATAAAGGTAATGAAAATTTTGCAATTATCAGAAAAAAATTACGAAAATTTTATCTTGCTGGTACTTTAGCTGTCATGATATATCATATGTCATGTATCATAATGATCCCTTCAATATTGAACTTGAATGAAAAGACTGGTTCTTGCCCTCCTTAAAACTCGATGAAATCACCGAATACATTTCGAAGAAGACAGAGTAAATGTGTCACTATCGTGTGTAGGAATACGTCACTCTTTCAACACGTAATGCTGAATTCAGATCAATTTTTTTTTCGTCCAGCACTTATTCCGGTAAACTTAATTTGTCCATGTTTAGGTGACTGATAACATGACCACGTAAACCGCGGGATCGACAACTCGTGAACCAAAGCATGTATTGCTTCCCAAAGGTTTTGGGTCGGTGGAAATCTTTAACCGCAAAGAAGTCTTTGGTGTTCACCCTAAGTATTCGTGAGGGTCCAAGCCACTAAATCGGTGCGGTGAGCTTTCAGGTTTCGCCGGTCTATTCCAGGCAAACATTTTCATTCTAAAGGGGTGTCGAATCCTCGAAGGGCCGAGAGGGCTATCACAACCTGAAATACCTTCTAGAAATACTTTTGCCATCACGTAATAGCGTGAAAAGTTTCATGAGGTGAGAATTTGGGGGAAACTAATTCTGACACGATTCTCGTTGGCAGCTTTTATTGCTTCTAGATAGAAAATGAAAAATAGGAAATGTATTGTAAAAATAATTGAAGAAGTATAATATAATGTTTAATATAATATATATCTTACAATTTTTCTATAACTTATACTTTCTATGTCTCTTGATTGGTGATCCTATAATTTATATCCTGTTAAAAATTCCAGCTCGGTGAGGGTTTTTAAGTTAATATTATTCAACTATCTCTTAGCTGCTGATATTCAAAATGAGTATTTTGTATTAGACGAGTTGCACCTCGTTTTTTCCCTCTCTTGTTGTCTATCTTTAAGTTATACATTCTCTATATACCTATATTGTGTTTTTATTTATTTTTTATTTTTGTATTTCTCAGTGCTTTATTTTGTTCTTTTGATTTTCCATATAATATTATATTTCTGTCTTATATTTTAAAGAGTTTTTTGTACTCTGAGCATTTTGTATTTTGTGTTGCTCGATAAGAATCTACCCAGAGTATAATATATTACTATTCATTGCAATATTTGATATGATTTACTACTGTGACATTCTTTAATTTACTTTGCACCAAAATGGGTAGATGAATGAATAAATAAATTTATTCGTTGGCTCATGGTAAAATTCAACTACTTCCTACTCAAATATAAGGCTAATTTTGGCTACTATTTATTGAGAAATGGAAGATTTTTAATTTTACATAGGATGGAAAAAAAATATTTTTCTCATAATAGTAGTGTTATTTATGACAGTGATTACATGAACATAATGTAGGATAATGGTCGAGAATCATTTCCTATCGGAAGGCTGCATGCACATGAAAAATCATTAGGCTATATGTTAAACCATCAGACCGTATTCGAATGCTTAAATGCCTACAACCAATAATAGCATCAAAATTATGACTGTTATTGTTGTCGAATGTTATTGCTAACTGAATCCGAGTAGACTATTTGCCATCTCATATTCGTTGATAGAACATTAAAGAAAATTTAAATTTCTATTGTTAGTCCAGATTTGGGGATTTTTCGTCGGAAAACCGGTCATTTCCATAAATTTATATACCCTTTGACTGATGCATCTTTTGTATTTTGTGTTGCTCTATGGATATCTACCCAGAGCATAATAAATTACATATTATATTAAGTATATATATTACATTAATTAAATATCATTATCATTATTAGGTCGATATGAGACCGTATGACCGCTTGTGGAATCCTAAGTCAGCACTCGATCGATGTATTGTGGCTACATTCAAACAGCCCAAGTTGTAGATTTTATGAAGGATAATGGATTTACTCATTTAATATTTAATTCAGTTTAGTATTCATTCAATGTAATAAAAACCTCTGTCAAAAAAAATAATTGAACTTCGCGCAAGTGCTTCAGCAATATTAAGGCCGAAATATCTCAATTGGGAGAGCGTTAGACTGAAGATCTAAAGGTCCCTGGTTCAATTCCGGGTTTCGGAAATTTTTTGTTAAATGTGTTGTAAATAAGGTATAGTAATGATGAAGGTAAATAAACTAAGTTCATAAAGGTTTAGCTTGGTAACGGAACTATTGTTAGCTTTTTGAGTCTGGAATTATCAGTAATAGGTTATGGTTATGTTTCATGGGACGGGGCCATAAATATAGTAAATTAGCATTTAGCATACACTACTAAAATGCACATAAAGAAAGCAACTTTGTAATTTCCACGGTAAATTTATTTAAGCACGACCGGTTTCACTTCACTTCCAAGTGACCATAATCTGAAGATGCTTGCACCTTAGTTAAACCGGTCGTGCATAAATAAATTTACCGTAGAAATTACAAAGTTGCTTTTTTTATTCGTGGTTTTCCACAAAGTTGCGCCTTATCACATCAATTTTATTACGTTGACTATATGTACGAGGTGTGTAATATGTAACCTACATGTTCGTAAATATTTTTTTTTCATTAAGAATTGATGTTAATGGGCTATGGATGTCAAGTAGGAATTTTCTTACTGTAAAAAGATGCAGATAAAGAATGCTGCTGGTTACCAAACTGCACATATATTCTTTGGAAGTAGGTAAAGGTTTCAGAGATTATATTGTGGAATCTCTTCATTGCACCAAAGAAAGAAAACACTTAGAAAATTCCACCTTCAAGTTGTACGCAGTAGTTGTACATACTTGTGTGTACTTGGGTGTTTTAGTTGTGCATACCTGTATGTTGTAGTTGAACTCACAAATTTTCTATTGCAAGGTGCTTTTACTATACAAATGAATACTTTGAATATGTGGATGAAAATAAGAATTGATTTGTATTACAACGGCTGAATTGTTCTTGTAATGTATTCTGAAATACTGTAATATATAATGTAAAATTGACTGTGTCCTTAACATCAATGTTAGTAATTTAAGGTTATATATCTTTTTCTTCTAACAAATCCTTGCAATGCACTTATGGACAATACAAAATATACTAAGTATACTTTATTATACTATACTATAATATACTATGCAATACTATAAAATAATAAACATACTTGTACGTGGAATTTAAAAAGTAAGTTTTTTTTCCTATGGTTCTTCGTAAAAGATTGCTAAAATAATATTGATTACTAGTTAGTTTATCCAGATTTTCCACTGTTTAGGGACACTAACAGAGGATTTGGTGAAGCCATGAGAAAAACGAGGTGACCTGTTAGAAGCCACGGATCTCTAATTTTAATTCTGAAAAAAAAATAATAGACGAGAATGTCCGTTTACGAAAATTCATCCCTGTTCGAGATGATTTCCAGGAACTGAGAATCAATGGGAGTGATACAAGTTGTATATTATTTTTGTGCATAGTTTTATGTTGCAGTTGTACATACTTGTCTGTTGTAGTTGAACATACTTGTGTGTTGTAGATTGTCACATTTTTATTCTGTAGTTGTACATAGTTATGTTTTGCAGTTTGTCATTCTTGAATGCTGTAGTTATACATAGTTATATGTCATGGTTGAACACAATAGATTGTTGTAGTTTTATGTACATTCTTGTACGGTGTAGTTGTGCATCCTTGCGTGTTGTAGTTTTTCATACTTGTATACTGTAGTTGTACGTAGTTATGTGTTGTAGTTTGTCACACTTGTATGCTGTACATAGATATGTGTCGTAGTTAAACAAAATGGTTCGTTTTAGTTTTATGTACATTCTTTTTAATTGCAATTATACATAATTGTGTGTTGTAGTTTGTGATACTTGTAAGTTGTGTATACTTGTAAGTTGCAGTTGTACATACTTGTATGTGGAATTTAGAAGGCGGGTTTTTTGATTCTTCGGAAAAGATTGTTAAAATATTACTGAGGATTCGATATCTTTCCCGGGTTTCCCACTATGTAATGACGCAAAGAGAGGATATGATTTTAATCCTAAAAATAAGTCCGTTTCCACAAATTCGTCCCGGCTCGAGATGAATTCCACGAACTCAATTAATCCGAGGATCAGTGGGAGCGATTTTTCTTCTTCCTCAGCACGTTGTTTCACACAGCGCCGACCGTTGGTTCCGCCGTCTGTCGCCCTTCAAACGAGAAACGCGATATGGAGAGGGAGGGACTCCCACGCCTCCATGGTCCAGCAATCGCCGTCACACTCATGCAGACGCTGCAGTTTTTCCCACTGCCGCGAGAGGGGGTAAAGAGCGGGAAAGGAATAGCTTTCCCCTCTTAAATGGGGTCCTTCCACTTCGATATGGTTGGGGGAGGAGGGTTGGACTGACGATGAGTAATAGAAGATAGGAAAGGAGGGCCGAAATTTCTGGTCCACGGCAAGAAGACCTTTTCTCATGACTCACAAATGATCAATAATTTTGTTTCCCAGTCTTGGTCGTCAAGTGAAAACTAAATATTATAAACCAGTAGCAATTCCGTATCACCTGCTCTAATGATAACGTACATGTATGTATGTAACTTGTGC
Source organism: Sympetrum striolatum (assembly GCA_947579665.1). Classification (NCBI taxonomy): domain Eukaryota; kingdom Metazoa; phylum Arthropoda; class Insecta; order Odonata; family Libellulidae; genus Sympetrum; species Sympetrum striolatum. The sequence continues at coordinate 31,509,491 of OX388349.1, forward strand.
ATATTCCCATTTAGTTGTACACAATAATGTCCTCAAATCATATCCTTTGTAATTACGTTTAATTAATTTGAAGATATTAATTTTAGGGGTACATTAATACTATTGTTATATAAGTGTAAGTCACATTTCCGTAATAGCCAAGTTATGGAATTTTGGATTACGCACATTACACCATCATTTGTTAAATGTGCCCGAGCGTCGTTAAGTCATACCGACTACTCTACTTAAGTTAACCTAGCCTTCTAATTCGTTATCTTTCGTAGATTTACGATGTGTGATTATTTTATTTTTGTCAGCAAACTGTACAAGTCGACCTAATAGTTTCCCATGAGGTTTTTGATGATAATTGATGCTTACCTCTAATCTTGGTTTCTAAGAGGGGCAAAGAATAGTATGCCCCATAAATAGGCGTAGATATTCAGGTTCCTCGATGCATAATAATATATTTTCTTAGAAAGCCTTAGACTGCGCCGCGTAATTGGGCAACCCGCATATCATATCAGTCAGAAGTAGCCAAGAGTTTTTGACAACTTTTAACTTTTTTCTTAATAATTTACTTCAAACAATTCATCGGATTTAAATATCTGTGGCATTTTACTCAAATTTCCTGTTTATTGCAATGTTTCGGGGTATGTCTTTGATTAAAAAATTCTATTGAAACCATTTGAGTAGCTTAATCAATCCTCGAAGAGATGCTCTCAAGCGCAATAGGAGAATTTCTCATTAATTATACGTGGCGAATTTACAAATTTTTCCATTAGTTCCAGCTGAAGAAAATGAGCAAAATTTTCCACCTGTTTAGAATTATTGTCATTTTCTCGTCTTCTTTAAGAAATATTTCTCCTTGCAATTCCGTTAATAGGTAGGCAGGCTTTATTGCTACTTCACGACTTTCAATACTTCTGAGTCATTGAATTTGATTGACACGATACTCACACCATATGATTAAAACCGATACTGTGAAGAGATACGTATTGCGTTGCTAAGACACGTAAAAATAAAAACAGCTTTAATTAGGCTTTTTGATTAAAAAAATCAGAAAACTTGAGCGAAAATTAAAAACGAAATTAAAATATAACTTTCTGTAAGTTTACGTATCACCACTTCCAAAAATTTTAAATTATTTATTTTATTTTTTGACTGTATTTACAATACCGTACAAAAATTATATTTCCATTACAGCAGTCCTTGGGCTGAACATTTAGACCATACTTTTCGTATTTTCCAGTTGATGTATTGCAAGGTATGCACATAGTTCGTATCAGTCACAATTAAGTGTGATAGTTAGTAATCATACCGAATATCAGGAAATTTCTCCGTGAAAATAATTGTACCAGAATAAGAAAGTAATTTTCGGTCATTTCAAAAAGTAATGCAGGTCGAATGTTCTCTTTAATCTATTCTCATTCCGAGAATAATAAATAAGAAAATCCTATCAAAACAAAACCATGTTTTGGTGGTGGACAAACTGCAGTAACTGCATCTCCGGTAGGCATGGAAACTTGAGCTTCTACGCACATCGTCATGAATGACGTACCAGGAGGAACAAGTAGGGTTTCCACATCCTACTTATTATAAATCCTTGAGAGACTCGGTCCTTATATCCCAATTACTCCATCGTTAAGTTAATTATGTAAAGTAGCAGATGCTATGACGGTGAGTCAGCGGAATTTCTCAACCGCATGATTACGGCAAGAAATAAACAAGGGGATCAATCTCTGATGCCTTAATTAGTACTCAACAGAAATGTATCGGTTAGATCAAGAACTCAGTTCAGTATATATCAATCAATGAAGCTTTCATTCACTTCTGATTGACGAGCGTTAAGATTTAAAAATTCTGAATTGACCTAGGAAAACGGTACGAACATTTTGGCATCAAACAGAATATTATTGATGAAAATCGCGTATTTGTCTAATACAGCGGAAATAGCATTGCTTCGAATCGGGTGATATCAAGAACATTCATCTTTAGTCATAAATGAACAACACAGATCCGGAAAAGGGAATGCTTGTCAACAGGATAGACTTACGACTTAGCTTGGAGGAGATACATGTTCCATTCTATGAGCAACACGGAGATAGAATTCCCTCATACCAATTTCAGACTCTCCCTTATAAATTACACGTCATAATAAATGAGGAATCATCCACCCTTACGTAAACAGAAATGCTCCCAAACAGGTTTGTAACTCCAATAAAAAATCGAAATGGGATGGAGATTTATTTTCAATATTTCTAACTGTAAATTGAACTTAGTCAGAGATAGAGCCGTTCCTGTGATAAGGAAGCATTGAGTCTATGTTACAGAAAGAGATTGGAAAATGTACCCGGAAAAATGTATGTGTACAATATTTGAAAGTCTGCATAATATAAACAAAATTCCAATTTGAAAATTGCTTGCAAATATGAAAGAGATAGCTTAAATTAATCATAAAGCAACCAATTTCATTTTTTGATGGATACCTCAGAGAAAGACATACAGCAAAATTTGTATTTCTGCGAGAAATGTAGGCTAAGAAGGCATTGACAAATCTATTGATCTACCTCTTTAGCATGCAATAATGAGAGTTATTGAAGTTTGAGAATTATAGTTAGCAGAAAAGAGAAGAAATTCATAATAGAGAACGATATTGCACGGAGAAGCGGTCGAAAGAGGTCTTTTGTTAATGAAAAATTTCGACAACAAAAAGAATGCCGATGAAAATAAAAATCTAAATAAATCAAACGTTGAAAACATGGCGGCGTAGTTGGAAAGCTCACTCGGCGTTTATTGACAACTTAAACAATGGTCGCGAAGGTAAACAAACAAGAGGAACTCTGGCGAGAGCAGCGGAGCGTGTTACGGGAGGAAAAAGGGAACGAAAAAGAAACAATTGATTTACCATAAGCTGTATTTTGCTCAATAGATATCACTGGGTGAGTTAATAGGATATTGTATGGGTCGTTTAATTAAAATTTAATTGAATCTATTCCGTACGTATAAGAAAAGTAAATAAAATGTATGACAGTACATTATATGATATCATGTATTATTCTAACCCATTTAAATTTGCTCTCCTGACATCTTCGAAGTGTGGTTGACAGGAAAGTCGTACATTATGCGTGAATGTAGATAATTCTTCTTACATTCAAACATGCGTGATTTATAACTCTCGATTGTTTCAGTTAGTTGATTTTTGTATTCAACACCTTTAATTCCTAAGTATAATATATGGATGACCTTTATATGTATAAGTAGGATATGAGGATAAGTTAGACCTTTTATTTTACCCGAAAAAAAATGTCTACGTCTTCCTGTCTGTCTTCACCTTCTCAGTAACTTTTCAATTTGGTAAAGATGCAAATATTTTCCAAGGAGAAAACTTTAAATTGCTTTATCATTCCACCCCCTATTAATATAACATTCCACCCCCTATTTATTCCTAAGATCGAGACGCTCTCTCGCAGTTTCAGATGACATACATTTCTTTCAGTTTTCCACCAACTAAATTTAAACAAAACTAACTAAACTTCCATCCAAGGTGCGAAGTACCCTTAACTCAGAGGCACTTAACTCCTTATTATCCTACTTTTATGGCCCTTGTTGCACACCCTTACAGCAAAACCCTCCAGACAAAGAATTTTGATAGTCTTTTTCCCACATTAAGAAGTCACTTCAAAGTTCAGAGTGGCAAATGCCAGAAGCTATTGATTCCGAAGGTGCTCTTTCAGGGAGATGGTCGGTGTAAAAACTGCACGAACTTTGCGTGGCTATCAACTTTAATTATACCCCATCATCGAAAGATAAATTTAACCCCGAACGCTAACGACATACTCCCACCCTTCCATCAGCGATCATCGCCCATCAAGTACCACCCCCTAACCCCAAAATGGCCCCTGAGTCTTTGACATGGATCGTGGGGGAGCTGACAGCAGAAAATGGGGGTTGCGGGGGGGGGGGGGGGGGAATAGACGAGGATGCATGATGGAAACACCCGAAGAACGGCGTGCGGTTCCCCATGTTTAGCCTACAAGAGAAGGCAGCCCTTACATGCATTCCTAGTGCAGACCACAGCAAAGGCATCGGCTTTCACCTCCGCGAAAACTTATCCCATCGATATTGCTGTTATCCCTTTAGGATTCTGTTTTTGCCGGGCGGGTATTGCCCCACCTTCCCGTAACCGTAGACTCGTGTGATCTTTCTTTTTTCTCAGGGAAAATTCCATTAAAGATCTATGCCATTCGTGCGGTCGGATCATTCTCAAGGAATCGCGCCCCACCGCGACTCGCTTCGCTGATGTTTTTGAAGAGAAGTCTCCGCTCTGGGAAGCGGTTGGTTGCCGCGGGGTTGTTGTGCACGCGAAGGCGCGGTTGTATGAAGGCCGTGCCGCTTTCTAGCACCGAGTACAAGATGTGCAAGGTTGTACAAGGGAGAAAATATCTTTCTAGGTTCTATATTTTCTCTCCAGTCTAAAACAGACGGTTAAGGTAATAAATTCCAACAAAAAGTTCAAAGTCTTATAGAATAAAAGTTGTGGAACTGTGACGAAGTTATTTTATTTCTTTGTGTTTAGTCATGGAGTTCCACAAAGTAACAGCTAATTCGATTGATTTAAGTTTATTCAATTTTGGGATTACAAAAAGACCTAGATTGTATCCTCTTGAATTAAATGAAAGATTTCAAATGATTCCCGGAAATATTATCACGAAAAATGTTCTCTCGTATGGGAAAATAGACATTTATTTATTCATTCTTCTGATACAGCATAATAGCTAGTTTGAAGTGAAATTATAACAAATGTGAAAATTAAATTAATCATGACAATAACAAGATATAAATCAAGTTAATTAGAAACAATTAGTAAAGAGGTTTTACTTTGCGTGAATCAATCCAATATGAATAAAGACCCTTTTGGATAATGCGAAAGGATCTACTGTGGGTGGTGAGGAAAGAGGGGAAAAAAATAAAACATAACGTGAAATGGATCGGGATTCGAACTTTATCTCCCAATTCCCGGTCGGTTGCTTTATCTATCGCTTCATCACTTTTCAACCACTAACTTGTATTATAGCACAACTTCAAATTTATTGTTATTCGTTTTATAGTTAAGTTTTGCATCTTTAAGAATAACCACATGCATGGAAGACGTTCCGAATATCATTGATCGAAAGTATTGACGAAAGTAGGGAGCCGGCTCTAGGCGTTAAGCAAAGCGTAAAGCAAAGGCGCTTGGGAGTTAGGGCGCCCTGGATATTTATTATTTAAGCTGGAGATGGGGATGCCTTCGAACGACTCTGCGTCCATGGCGCCTATGTACCCAAGGACGCTTATGAGCACTATCGATTAGATAATGGACTTTTATTTTCTAGTTAAATTTCCAACTTCCGCCATGGAAGGAGCAGCTCGTAGATAAACAAAGTAATTCCTGCAATATTTAGCGAGCTAGCTTTCTGGAATATGTTAGATAATATTTCCATGATAAGAGAATATCAGAATAAAATAAAATAAAAGATAGAAATAATTGACTTTGCCATACAACATGGCAGTATTCATGCATTTCTAGAACAAAATAAATGCAGAAAATTAGAGTATTCATAAAATAGCATTTATCTCTCTTTATATTTATAAGCCTCAGTTCGTTGAATTTAAAATATTACCTTAACCGGTCTTTTTCTGATTTTAGAAGAAATACGAGAAAACAGCATTTTCGACGAATTTCAATTTCACCTGCGATATCTTTCGGAAGAGTAAAGGAAAAAGAAAACAAATAAAAACTAGAGACAAATTCATTACAAGTTTCACAATTGCTTTATTAATATCCCATTTACATATAATACCTTCCTTTATATACATAAACCAAAAAAACACGGATATTTTCTTTTCGATTTACTTATCAAAGCTATTCACATCAGCGTGAATCGGTGAACTTAACTAGTTTTCCTAAACAATGCCACATCTAAATTCATAAAAAAATACCACTTTTGCAAAGAGAGATTTGCCGAAAGAGGCAAAAGCCCAATCGCTACGAGGCTCTCCGAAGTGTTCGGAGGCCTCCCAAAAAACAAAACGCCCATTTGGTTTCTGCCTTTTGTCTTTTAACTGGTGTCTAGATGGTGAAGACGCCCCGGAAGGTGTGCCGCAAGGCACCTTCCTCGGCCCTCCTTTCTTTCTTTTCTTCATTTAAACCGACGCCTTCAGTAATCTCACACGTGGAAACATAGCAACAATGAATTCAGTGGAAAAATAGTGCAGACAAAAGTAAATCCACCATTGCAGTAATGAATATCGGATGAAAAAATTATGACACCAACTAATCTTTCCATGTTATCTCTCATAGGTGAACATCAAGGGGGGGCCGTACAAAAAATCGTCCCATTATAATATCTCACAGCTGCGTCATAAGGAGTTGAGTAAAAGAGGCACCGGTGTGTGAAGCGGCGTCGAGACGTCGCACTGAAGGAAGACGCCCCAAACCGACGCCGCAGCAGTAAAATGCTCTCGCCCTTTCCGGAGAGCACACGGGAGGAACATGAGTCCCAAAAGCTTTTTTATGTCCAGAAAAAGGGGTGTGGCCACCCACGGAATAAACCGATGTCAGGGTTTCAGGGAGAAAATTCCAGCAGTGCGACCGCGTGTCGTGACATCTTGAATAAAAAAAAGGTTTTCGAGGCGTGTGTAGGAAGCGGGAAGCATGCTTAGTGTCTCTTTTAATTCCTTTTTGCCGGTGGAGGTGGCGCACGAGTCTTATAATGGAGGTGTTATCTTTTTTGTATCGGGATGAGAGATGGTCCTGCACTGCTTCTCGTGTAAGCGCACGGACGCTCTTCTTTTGTCTTAGTTGTGGGCGATGGGGACGAGCTTCTCTGGGCCACCGAGGGCTGGAAGGGGTGCTTCGACGGTGAGGACGCCATCTTTGCTGAGAGATGACTTGATGCTCTCCGGGTTGGTGCCCTTTGGCAAGAGGAATTCTCGGTTGTACTCTCTGTAGACGGACTTGGTGTCGGTCTTCTCTTCGTGCTTGGCGTGTACCTGGAAGGAGCAGAAGGAAACAGGTTAAGGTCGCTTCATAAGGAGATGTCTCTTTACTACCGATTCATTACTGTTGCGCAAGACAATTCTAAAGCCGCCAAGGAACTTTTGGGAGAAATTCGATCCCTTAGGCATGTACAAAATCAGTTGGTCGTTAAAGAAAAAAATGGAGTCCCCAGGTTTTTGCCGAGTGCCAGCGATAATCAAAGACCAATTATCCGATGAAGTAACAATGTGCCCAAATTAACCCGGAACTGGCAGGCTGTCAATCTGAATACATTGTTGTAATTGGAGCTATTGGGTAATGGCCAATTAGCGTGATCAACCAATCAACAGGACATTCGAATCGATTCGGTAATGGAGATATAATAGTATGGGCTAAAATGGAGCCAAAATCAAAGGATTTTGAATGTACGGTATTCAGATTTGATGTAGAATCAAAAGCTCCTATATTTTGGGAGGAACTCAATTATATGCTTTTAAGGAATAAAAGTGATTGATCTCTTTCGAAAAAGAAAAAAAGAATCACCAAATTCACGATCTTCGAAGGATAAAAGACCTTATGAACCAGAAATTTATCAGATTCAACAAAATAATGGATGATATAAATTTCATCTACCGAATTTCCACATTCAGCCCATGCAGAGAAGATACAAGAATAAATGTAATTAATAAAGAAATATGGCACGATATTACGATGTACAATTTAGTAAGATTAGGGCATAAAAGGAAGTAATAATTTTATTCCCAGAATTTAGCTCCCAATATTCTGTATATATGGGAAATATCTTCTTTTTACGAGTCTCTTATCTGTAATGCACAAAACTAATAAATCAAAAGAACGTTGTATTCCCTCATGAAAGTCGTAAAACGTGCCTTTGTGAGCCGGAAATGTGGACCTCTTTATCGATTTATGGGGCATTTAACTTATCTGCTATTCGGAAATGTTATAGAAAATGTGCTGAGGCGCATGGCTATAAAATGCGACCGTATCACTCTGTCTCCATATCTAGCATTTACAGTCGTCTATTGAAAACGATAAAACATTTCGAAAAGCAAGCAAAACAGAACAAAGGAATACAACAATTAGAACACGCAACAATACAACTTATACTTCCTAGGCTTCACTACTCTCTCGATTGTCTCCCCCACAACAATGACAAAATCGCGCTAATAATTGAACCTAGAGAATTCTGTTGGGATTCACTTCCTATTGTTATTATAATCGTTATACATTAAAAGTCTTACTACTTTAGAAGAACACCATGTTATAGGAGGCACAAAACACACATTTGAAAGGTACTGTTGATGCTTATAGATACAAGAACTATTCCAGGAAATAGTGAAGTTTGCAGTCTGAAGAGGAATTGCAAATGCAGGAAAAAGAAAAAAATTAACGACGTTCCCCATCGAGGAAAAGTTTAACCATAAAAAAACACCTTAATAGAGCTTTATTAATAGTCAATCAGGCGTTGTGTACTTGAATTTCATAGGACAGCAATTCTTGCAGTTTTTATAAAAGAAAATATATTGCCGATGATGGTGGTTTCTACAACCATCTGTCGGATAAATAAGTGGATTCCTGAGGAACAAGATGAATGAAACTCAAGATTATTCTCAGCCTGATGACTGCATTCAAGGATTATCTCGAAGAGATTTCAATGACTGAAGTACTTCCGGTCATCGAATTTCCCAACAAGTAATAGAGCGTACACCCAGACACCAAAAAAGTCGAATAAAGCCCTGCTTTGTGAGACGCGATTTATCTCCAGAGATATCCTCCCCGGTGACTAATTTTCGGCGGGATCGAAGTCGACGCCGGGTTAATCGGCCTTGCCCATTCCCTCATAATTTGGGCGTCGCCATCCCGAGCTTTTGGAGCAGATCCTTAAAAGGAATACCGGGGCTGAGACGACTGCGGCGTTGCGAAAGCGTGTTTTAAATGCGTGCGTCATCGCCCACGTTTCTTGCATCCGATGCTGCAGCCGCCAAGGACGGGGACCGGTTCAAGGAAAAGCGCTCGTCCTACGCTACCTCAACACCTGAGTGGGCTTGGTGGAAAGTTTCGATCGGGGCCTTATTACCGCGTATGATCGTCAAAATTGTCAGGACAATGAACTAATCAATTACATCTATAACATCCAGCAATTAAAATAGTCTCACCTTCACCTAAGCAATGAAAAATAATTAGCTAATTACTACGTCTATACAATGTTGTAACGTATTATTTGAACTTTAATGAGCAACAATTTCAATGAAGGGGGACAATGAACTAATCAATTACATCAATGACATCCAACAATTACACTAATCACATGTTCACTTGTACGATGGAAAATAATTAACTACATTACGAAGTATATACAGTCTTTTTCTGTAGTGTATTAGTTGAATTTTAATGAACAACAATGGAAGGTTACAGATTACGGCTACCAACACTGATATAGGCTAATTTCTTCAATTAACAACGCAACACAGATTAACTATTTTCTACGTTCAAATTGCTTATGATAATGAGTCTACCAAAATTTCGGTAACTCTCCTAATTCATTTATTATGTCATTCGATTAATCGATCGAAAACTCTAATCCTTTTACCTCATTCGATACTTCCTTGTTTGTTTGACTATCGATTCGATTTAATTTCTTTAATGGACACCACACCCAAAACACAGTACCCTCCTAATGTCTTCCTCACTCAACCAAGACCACTAGACAATTTATCACTTCTCTTAAAAGTCACTTTTTCTATCCTCTCCGCACAATCTCCTTCCCATTTCATTCCGAGGTATTTTAACGTAATTGAGGTTACGGACGGAAAAAAATATCTTCCATTTAGTAACATTTTTCGGACAGTTATTGCATTCCAAAAGAGCGGAATTCGGTCACAGATGATTTATTTGCCAAAAAAAATGCGTTTTTTTGGTATTCGAAACGGAATGAAATTCCTCCGGGACTTTAATGGCCGAGAATGTCAAAATATGCGTATGAAAATATATTATTACAGGGAGGGCAGATTCGTGGTTTAATGCTGCAATAAAACGTAGAATAATAAATATTGTACCAAGTAACAAAGATTCATCTCACCTATTTATTATTATATAAGCTATAAACAAACCGATTTTTTTCGCGTTGCTATGAACAAATATAATTTGTTTCGTGTTGCTATGAAAAATATTTCTTGGGTTTAATTAGGGTTTGCTATAAACAAATTAAGTTAGTTTAGTATAGTAATCCCTCAAACAATGATATATAACAAACTATTGTGACGCGTCATCTTTTCCTTGCCAATTTAATACATGCATGTCATCTGGGAATCACAACCAAATAACCATCTGGGGATTATGGCCAACTAATAGAAAGCTTTCAAAAAACATCAAAAATCGTATTCTATTTCTCATTCCAAAATTAATTCGCTTCAAGGGGAAAGTTGGCTCACAATCGAAAAAGGTTCGCATCTCAGCATTTTGAAGTTTTCATTAAGAAAGAGAATTCATATGTTTGACCGAGTCACTTCTATTTGATCAGCTGAATTTTCGATTCGTACGCAGCTTTAAAAAGAGAGTATTTGAGTATACCTTGACATTCCTCCGCCGCTTCCCCCCTCTGTAGCACTGATCCCAAAATATTCTCCCTTATCCTTGGCTCTAAGAGAAATTTCTAGAGGAGAATTTTGTTGCAAACAACAACCTAGGATGCCTCCTGCCAAAGTTTTCCAAAGCGTTTGCAAAGCTAGCCGTAACCTATTATCATGAATGACAACTTCTGTTTGATTGAACTGAAATAAATCGTAGTTCATTCAATTGAATCGAAATCCCCTTGAAGTATTTAAAATTTATATTCTGAACTGAATCTTCACTCTAGCAAACGTTATTCTTAGTGATAATTTTTAATTTTCATCCACTTGTCCTTTTATATATTTTATTTTTAAATTTCATTGCCGTAAAGAAAGATTTCCCAATTTAAAATACGTTCATTGTACGGAAAATACAGATAAAATATAAAAGGAGCATCAGAAAACGAATGCAAGTCTATTTCCGGGCACACATATTAATCTTTAATCATGTTTTCAACTCTTAACATCATTGGTCATATATTCAATTTAAAAAAAATCTCTTTACAACTTCAATAAAGCTTAATAAAAAGTCAAAAATCGAATGGAGAAATAAGATTTTCGGTTCGATAAAACGTGATTTTTCTATATGGATTTCCAAAGGTAGTTGTGGACCAGCACAGTTGGTAGAGACCGTGGTAGATTCTATGACTCACATCTTTGATAATTTCCCGATGAGATGTTGCCAAGAATGGAAATTTACTAATAAAACGACTAAGGATTACAAGCAGTGGGGTGTTTTTCTTTTGGTTTAGTCTTAAATTTCAGAGCGAATTGCGAAAAATTCGTATCAAAGATTTTCTCCAACTGTTACGATTAGCGCTTCGAAAAACATAACAATATTTCGCAACAAATAAGTCTCTTTAAAACGGAAAAGAATCATTATTTTTGTAGCATTAAAATACTGCTTCAGCTACTCACGCCTGCACCTATTCCAGACTTGAAAAGCACTGATGCAATAAGAGCACCTTTCATCTAAACTGGAGGAACTGCAAATTGGTCATTACCAGACTAGAACAAGGGGTCTCGGTCATTCCACAGAGCACACGGAAAACAAAAGAAGTCCGAATTCCGGAGGGATTGCTTGGCAAAGGGGAAGATGCCAGGAGAGGGGCGAGACCACGGAGACGCGGGATCCTCATCACATTCCTCAGGCGTCTTCATACCCTTCAAGGGGTGGGCCAAACTAGCGGAATGCTTTTACACCCATCCGGTCATTCATCGCTAGATCCACGATCAAATTTTTAATTGCAGAATTCTTCGATAGAGGGCGTGAAGATGACTATTTTAACGCTCATAAGTTCATACGCGACTTTGAGATGAGGACGGGTAATATTACCGCTTTTCCCCCCCGAGGCCAACTTGAGAGCTTGCCAAGCTTTGTTTGTCTTTCCAGAAGGTTCTCCCGCGGCGCCGACTGGCATCGCGCCCCGGAGGAATCAGTCTCTCGAGGAATACTCCTTCGCCCCAAACTCATCGCATTCCCAAAATGTTTTAGATTTGGACCCCCAATGTCTGCGGAGGCTTTAAAGTGATTCCGACAGCGATAATCGAGACGCTGATGGTGCTAATTTAAAAGTATGCAGTGTTTAAAGACTGGATAGTATACATACATGCATGCATTTCTTTGTAATTATTCTCTAATTGCAAATTTTTCGGCTGCATGCTAATATATTTTGAGGTAACCCCGAGAAAGGTTTTTTCGCTGGGGTACCTATATATTCCTCTTTCGCTCTTTCTGATTTTTTCCTTTTCTTTTCGTATTGTATTTTTGTACTCCGCCTTCTATATAACGATGGTCAAACCGCATATGTGTATTAAATATGTAAAAGGTTGGAATGACATTATTATCATTACATAACATACAAGAATAACATTATTCTTCTGTTATTATAATTTATAATATATTATAATAACAGAAGAATAATGTTATTCTTGTATGTTATTGGCGTAACCGGAAAGAAACTGAAGTGGGAGATTCATTAGGATGAATTTTAAAATAAACAAGACTGAATCAGGTTTCACTTCGTGGTAGTCACTTACAATAAACAGATTCATAATAAAAGGTGTACTACACCACAAGAAATACGATACGACAAATACGACCTAGGTTTCGTATTTGTATTTACTTCTTGTGGTGTAGTTAACGTTTTATTATGAATCTGTTTATTTTAAATTTTGAAAGTTTTCCTGTCAAGACCATTACACTTTATCTGGAGCTTATTAAAAACTTTAATATTTAAAAAAATAAGAATGATTTTTTTAAAAGTTTTACAAATGTAGCTCTAAGAATTTTTTACTGATTTTAATTTTACAGTCTAATATTCAAAATAAGTTTAGCTTAACAGTGAGAACTAAGGAATGCCACCAGCAATAACTTGATGTCTTCATGTATAACAGCATGAGCTATTATACATAGATTGAGTCTTTCCTCAGAGATGGTGCTCCTCATGTATTTTTTGAAGAATTTTAAAGATAAAAAAGTCCCTTCATTTGTGCTTCAGGGGTTTTCTCAATCCTTTGAGGATAAGTAATAAGTATTTAAACAGCTCAATGGATGGAGGCTAATATTCGTTTACAAGTTGTTTTTTCCACGAAGCCCTGCCGAAACATCGCTTATAAACTTTCAAGATTTGTTCCTTCTACTATTTTCGTAACATTGACAGTTTTCTTGATCTTAATCCGAAAATGAGCCGACGAAATCCGAGTAGTTTACAGTAAACAGCTTATTTGCCGTTCCGAGAATTTTCGTAGAAACAACAAGGATAAATATCAATCAAGTTGTCAAAACATAGAGCGAAAAGCTTTCATTTTCAATGCTTTCTTTTATTCGACAGTCGCCGGCTGAAATCTTAAATAGAATTCGATGAACTTGCAATTCTGGGAAGTAATAAGCACCGCATTGCACTATGGATTGTATCAGCCGTTGCTAAGGAGATAAACAAATTCATTAAATTCATCAAATCATCAATTTAAGAACTGACTTGATCCAAAAAAAGATTTTACAGGAAAGGAAGCACTCGATTGCGACTAAACTTGAGATTCAACGTTTTGTAAATTATATGACTAATAAATTACTGCGTCAATAATATATGTATCAATATTATGTATTATATCCAGCCTGATATATAGCTCTACAACGAAGGGAAATGTCTTAAGTTACCAGTGTATGCCTTGGAAAAATAAATGAAAAGTATTTAATTAATGAAGTACGTGTAAATTATAAACATTTTGGGAAGTTCAATCGAAAACAAGCGGCATATCTACGGAAATTCACTGTTTTCTGTTATGCTTACTCAATAAACATTCTATGCCTGTCATTATTAATTAACTTATAACAGTTATTCACCATCATTCGACAAGCATGGTGATGTGATGAAGAAAAGACCTTGCAAAGAAGTTGACTATACCACAAAAAAATTGTTTACTTTTGCTTTTCACGCCCTAGACTTAAACTGCGCAAAACACTCATCCCGTGAGCAGAAGCTTCTTGAAAGAGAAATTGTAATTAGTGGCTCAACGCTAAACGTGCGAATAGCCAGTAGAAAGATAGACATAATGGGAAAGTAACTATGTCTAACATCTGATAGCTTTCTCTTTTGATTAAAAACATAAAACTCGCGTGTTGATGGGATACATGAAATTTCAAGGAAGAATTTCTACAGATTATTTTCCCAATTTAACTATCGGGTTAAGTTACAGGCCGTTTCTAGAACGTTCGTAATGTAGAAACAGTAATTACTTGGACATTCAGTTTCTTCAACTGGGTGGTTTCCTTGGATACAAAGGCTCGAGAAGACACGATTTCAGACATTTTCCACGCACCTCACACAAGAATGCGTTTTCCCATGCTCAGCGAAATGCCCCAGCATCCTTCTTCCCCTACCCTATGGACCACTCTAGACATCTCACCTTGGCGTCCTACTTCTCTGCCCTTCCTGACGCCCACTTCCCTCCCCGTGGACTTCCCTCTCCATTCAACCCGCCTCCAAAATTAATCCCACGGAAATAACGTCTTATAACCCCACCTTCGATCATACTGTGCCACTGGGACTGACGCCATAACTGCTTTAAACGACTGAAAATACGGTGACGACTTGCGAAAAGGATATTAATTACCATGGTGATATAACGGCCCGATCGTAATTTCATTGTTGCGCCACGTGCGCAAATAACGACTCGATCAAATGCGGCTCCTCGATAATATTGCAACAATCAACGTAGTCTATGTACTCATATTTATGATATCATAGGATTATCGTATATACACGTTTGAGAGATTCACTACGCATTGAATAGAGGTATATGCGCCTCAAGGAGCTAATAGGGAAGCAGTTATATACTAAACAAGTTGGGTTCCATCCCAGGACCAACCAAAGAGTTAGATTTTTTACTACGGAATGCTCTGTGGTATTTCGAGATGCTTTGATAGAACTCTATAGGATGTGAAGCTATGAAGAACTACATAAATAATTTAAGAAAACACTATCACTCCTAACTAATATATTTCCTTCGACTTAAGGTGGCTTCAACAAGAAAAGCATTCAACGGTAATTTTCGACGCTAGTAGCGCTTTTTTTAGAAAATGTTAAATTAGAAACAACTGCGCAATGAATTCAAAGCGAATATGTAAGGTTAAAAAGACTGATCTCATTTTTTACGGCGTGGAATTTTATTTACGTTCATTTTCATTAGCGTATTGTAAAAAAATAGTCATACATAAGGTTCTGAATCTGAGATATTTGATATTTAAAATTTATTACATTTTCAACAATCGATGCTACTGTAAAATCAATCAATCATAAACGCTTAATTAATTTAAGTCGCGGTAAATTAGTGCTATTGTTTCCTAACGATAATTCCAACAATGGTAAGGTTCGCTCGATTGCAGTATTGTCGATCTCAATTAATGTCTACGAATCAATTAAATTGTTTTAAAATTGAGTATAGCTCAATTCAATTTTCAACAATATACCATAAACCTTGTAGCGAAAGCAGATATCTTGGCTGAAAATGAAAATATCCCAATATTTCCTTCGCCTTCTTCTTAGCCTATCCTATCCCCTTGAAGAAACTATAGAGTTGAATTCAAAGATACAAGGAGAATCAATCTGTTTGACAAAGCGTTACCCATAAACAACATTGTTAATTTAATACGACAATGTTTATAAACAAAATAACAAGATTGCGACAAACAAATTATGTTGACGATATCTCCAATGGTGAGAGTAGCTAGTACTTAATGACGTGAGGGAAGGAGATGGCTGATATACTCTTATTTCGAAAAGCAGTAGCAACTGGTAGCAACAGTATTGCTGTCGATCGTTCTGAGACTCAATCAAAGGCCCCCATTCAAACGATTACGTTGTCGAAAGGCGCTGATAGATGTCTCCACTTACATCGGCCGCCCATGAAAGACTTTCCTATTAGGCCACTTCCGTTTTCGCGAAAGGAGATGCTCTTTGAAACAGCGGTACTTCCCGTTATCGCTCGGGAGGATGACGAGGAATTCCTCAAATTTATTCATTTTTTTCCAAAGTGAAAACGAGGCTTTTTAATTAATCAGAGGTTTTCTAAGAACGGGGCGATGACAGTGATTTTTCCTCCTATTTCTGTAGAAGCAAAGCTACTCAACTTCCTTCCTAAAGTGACCAGCTCTGATGATGAATGTGTTGCATAAATTCGTAATCTTGGATACGCCACGAGTCGGATGTAACTGTAGAGAATTTTTATGACTAACAAATACGAGAAATTGAAACAGCAAATTTTTGTTCCATGGTAGGCAAATTAAGGGAAAATTTACCACTTGTCTTGAGCTTAATCTTAAAAAAATGATGGAAGATTTTAGAAAAACTGAGATCTTATTGTAGTTCTATCTGTTACAAAAACATAATATATTATCCCGAAATATCGTCTTATAAACAACAAAAAATGTACAATAAAATGGAGATTTTACGCACCAAAATGTTACCACTGATATAAATAAATATACGAGCATAGAAAATACTTATATGGATGTAAGTACTGATTTAAATCCTCTTTATATTCCATCTTATTCAGTTTAGTTATGGCGAAATTATCACTGAGATTTTTACTTAGCGAACCTATTAGCCATTGACCAATTCGAATAGTATAGCAACAGATTCAAGGAAAATCGTCCATCCATACTCTTAAATAATATTGATAGTTATTATCAACGTGGAAATATAATGAATTAACTGATAAAAATAAACAATAAATGAATGATACTAAATAAATATATCACAATTAAAAATTATAAAAAATATAAAAAACAATATCACAATATGAATAAATAATCAATAATAATAATAATATAATTAAAAATAAACGATTAAAATTGTTATTTAATAATAAATTAAATAATTAAATTATAATTAACTTTCGGGAGAATATTTCCAGATTTTAGGATCAACCGCCTATTTGTTTATCCGGCCTTGATAAAACACCATTTGCTTAATAGGAACTCCATCTGCGTTTAGCCATTAGCGTTAAGAGGTTGGACTGTGTAAAAATAGAAAATTCCTTCCTTCGACTAGAGCGTGACGCTTCACTATTAGATCACGGAACGAAATGACGGCGTGAACACATCGAATCCGTTTCCGCGAATATCGAGGCAATCACGTGACCTTTTCGGAGAATGCAAACTCTGCGATCGAAGGAAAGTTCGAGACCTGGAATCGAACCAGGGATTTTTTTCGGCTTCTCCTAGACTGGAATATTCCAGGCCCTCGACGTAGCACTTCGCCACTCCTCACGTAGCTCCTCTATTTCCATCCGGATTACACTATTTCCATCTCGCCCTCTTCCGATACCCTACGCTGACGATTAACCGTCAGATACGTTGAGAAGGCCCCCTCAGGCATGCAGAAGATATTCTGAACTCAAAGGAACCGGCACTTGAGTTCAGACCACAAAAATTAACAATCTAAGCCCTTTACATTAATTCTTTTCTCGGATTTATAAATTTTAATCATTAACATTTTCTATTGTTGCTTCAAAGTAAGCAAAAGTACAACAATATGAAAACCTCGTCGCCAACAATCGCGCTATCAGAGAAAATCCAGCAATGTAAACCAAACGCATGCGGAGTATACTATTGTTGATGGTTGCAAAACAGTGTATATTAAATCTACGGAGCGTATACTGTTGTCGGTTGCATAGCAATCGCTATGCAACCGACAACAGCATACACCAGAAGGAATGTATCAATGTCTTCTATTATATATAAATTTATATATTTACAGCGGTGAGATAGAGCGAAAAAATAAAGAATTGATTTGTTATGGAATTGGACGAAACGAGAAAAAATTAATCATTCCTGCATAGAATCCGGAATATATTATTACGGCTTATCAGAATTAAAATTGAAATAGATATAATATTCTCTAAGTTATACATCGGCTTGAAAGAAAATTATGTTATATGCCTTTCATTTAATTCATTTTTAGGGCACTCTCTGATTTTTGCATGAATACCAAAAATTCATAAACAAAAGTTAACATTCTCTGTCACGACTACCATGTGTTTCTAAGGAAATTTGATCACTTAACGCGAACAAAATTAGTGAAAAATAGCACGCAGATGTTAAACGTTTTTTTAATTATCTCAGTAAATTCTTCCTACATTCCTTTTCCAAATATTTTAGAAATTAAATATCTTAGCAGAATATCTTCCAAAACATTTCATTACTACTTTTCACGCAACGTTATCCCAAAAAAAGAAGGTTTTCATTGAAAACGTCAATAAAGACTTATCTCAAATGACAAGCCGTAATCCAGATACGCAATAAAATCTCAAGACAAACATTTTCGCCAGGAATGGCTATCAATCTGCCTTTTATGGCTGCTTAAAAATCCAAAGGAACACGGAGGCTACGTAAATCTTTAGCTGAAATTATATCATTAATCACCAATGGTACAACGTGATGTTACAGCATGATGTTAAATTTAAACTATTGCTAATGAGGGGTGATTACCATAGTGATTTCATTATTTCTAATGAATAAGCTCACGCAAAGAAGCTAAGATTACATAAGAGAGTCGTGGTTTGAAGACTTTTGATTCTGAAATTGAATTTTTTATATGCACAAAATTTTTCACAAGATTCAACCTGCTTGCTAATTTGACAGCTTATTTATTAGTCACCAGCATACTTGACGACATTCAAATGAATATACGAGGACAGCAATCATAATGAGACCTTTTCGCAAGAATTTTCATCAACTTTTGAAAGATAATCTTCATCTTCCTGCTACTGTATACTTTCGCTACAACGACAATGGTATCTTGCTGGTTATTAAAATAATCAATATCCAATCTTCTAATAAATATAATTTATGCATAACAATAAATAGAGACGAGCAAATCGATAATCAAGAGAGCCTATCCATTGTTGTGATCATAGTCAGTAAACAATGCTATCAATCTACCGCGGTTTTAGCTGAATGAACTGGATACACAAGATTATACTTTGCCACAATTCGATGGTCCTACAATGTTTGGATTATTGTTGGCAAACAATGCTATCAATTTAACGCGGCTAAGCTAAAATAACTGAATTTACTAGATTATCCTTTGCAACAATTCGATGGTCATTTGAACCTTTCCTTTCTTGGAATAATTCTTAGGAAACAATGCCACAATTTTCACGGGACTTTAACTAGCTTTAGCATCTATAATTAATTGACTTTACAAGACTATTCTTTGGCGAAAATTTAACGAACTACTTCGAATGTTATCACATTTATTAGGTGTCATAATATTAAATCTCTTGGGTACGGAACTTGTTTTATGACGGTACTTGACAATGAGCTACTGATTGGAGAATCTACGGTAAAGGGATGACGTAAAATCAAGTGAACATTCAGTAAAAGGGCAACTAATGACTTAATTTAACCTTGACTGTGGTACAATCCTAGTCCGTGCCTTCTTACCTCCGAGCACGTGATGGTAAAATGGCAATGGAAATAGTTTTGGGCTTACGCTGCGAAATCCAACCTCAAACGCCCACACCAGTGGTTTTCCTCCAATTACATCTGTCTCAAGCTATTCTCCAGCTTAAGCTCTGCCTCCATTCGTGATTGCTTCGTGACTTTCATCTTTCTCTCCGAATATTCCAAACCCGGCCATTACACCCTCCGTTCTTTTTTTTCGCTGCAGCTGTTGCCCATGGGAGATGTTTATTTTTCCTCGAGATAAAAACCGATCAGAATGTCGCCTTTTCGAACGGATGGATTGTAAAGCGAAAGATAGTCTTTTCCTATTTTTCACACCTTCTTATTTTTTGAATGGCCGTCAAAGTCGCCGGCACATGCGTGTTCAACGCGGGTATTTTTAAATTCCTTAAGTTCCGAATCGGCGCTGCCAAACCGACGAAAAATATTTTCTCTGGGGGGCCTCGAAACTGACTGGTAACAGAAATCTTTTCTCTCTCTGGAATGGGTCTGGGATCTTTCATTCATAATTCTTGGTGACTTAAGCCCGAAGCAGAACAAAGTAGGAAATACATATGATCGTGCTTTATTTATTGCAGTTCAGAGAGATTTTTCCACAAAAATGTTTAATACCAATTAAAATTCATAGCTCTCTTAAAAACAGTCATTTTCTAATTCTAATTTTTTTTCCTGCAATAAACTAATAGAAATGTTATGAAAAACAACATAAAATTTCCAAACTTTTTAATTTAAAGCTTCCCTAATGGTGCAATGCTAATTTTCCCTCAAAAATGTTTAATACCAGTAAAAATTTGTATTTATCTTACCAATCAGGCCTTTATTGACTTAAAATTGTTTTTCCTCGTTTTACATCAATAGAAATATTAAAGAATATCAAATTTTCCATTTTTTTCATTTAGAACTTTGGTAATGGTGGAAAGTTATTTTTCGATATAAGTCAATTGCCTAAAATACAAAGTTCAAAACAAATAAAAATTCAAATACGGGATTTCGAATTATAAATTTAAGATACGTAAAGGTTATTTTTCGTGGTAAATGAATAACCAACCTTTGTTGGCAGAAATGGCATGGGAAGGGATCTAAGATTTCGAAATTCTCAAAATGCAGTTTTTTATTTCGGAAATCACGATTAGTGAATTGGCTTTTTAAATAAATGTCTCGTAAACAATAAATTAATATGTGAGTTATTTATAGTATTCGTGATCATAAAAAAAATTATTCCGACCAAAGTAGGTATATCTGAGAAGCTGGTCTATGGAGAAAAAAAAATTGCAGATAAAGAATGTTTTCTTAGCCAACCGCAAGTCAAGACGATGTAAAAGATTAACCAGACCCAATCCATTAAAAATAGGTAACGTTTACTAGACTGTTCAGCTAAACATAAAATTTCAAAACAAAAAATCATTGTAAACCAGTAAAACTAAGATAAACTAAAGCACTATCGAGCAAAGTTGATATTAAGACAAAAATTCGCTCAGTTTTTGCGAAAATTTCGCGAAAGCAAAGAACTGCAAAACAAATAGCTAAATCTGACATATTATAGTTAATCGACCAATATCGCAGATTTCCAATTCGTTTCCAGCAAAAAAGGATTTGCCTCAATTTCCAAGACTGACAGCTAGGGAGAGAAATAAGTCTAAAAACAAATGCATATGATTTATGCTTTTGGAAACCCCTCAGACGTTTTACGGACATCCAGAAACTTTTACGGACCATTGAAATGTCAGGGATACTTTATGGACTGTCGGACAAAGTCGCTTTTGGAACGATTGCAAAACAGGACGCGGTTTGAAGATGGGGAATTTCTCTACAAGTCCATAGTGCAAATTATTCTAAACTGCATAAAACGGAGAATCTTTTGGCTTTACTTCGTGGTTCTGCGACTGTTATCTCAACCTTCGTAATACTACACAAAATATAGAATTATACATTATAGAGGAAGAGGAATATTCAAAGAATGCTCCAGAAATACACTCATAAGTTCCCAAGAAGTAGATAATGCGTGGTTTCCGTTATTTAGCATTTCGGTCGAGTTAGAGCATATTTTTACAAAATGTTTGCGGAAAAATTCTTTAGGCGAGCCACCATTATGTAAGTGGTCTTTGGTCTTAAATAATTCCTTAGAGTAATCTTTGGGAGAAAGCGGTAACTGCCTACTTCATGATAATTTATAAGTGGAATCAAAGGTCCAGCATACTTGTCGCTGTTATCAGTAACGTTCTCCCAGAAAAGAATGACTCGATTCGATCATTTTATTTGCTTTCTGTGTGATCATAAGCTGATGAGATTCATAAGAGGTAAGATAAAAATAGAATACCTGAATCTCTTATTGGTAACGATACGATAAGACTGTAACACATTTTTACACGCGGTAGGTTCTGAATTGCAGGTACTGTACCACTGATGGCACCTAGGAAAGGTATGGGTAGTTAGCGAATAACATTTTTGACTTGAATATTTAATAAAAGTAAAATTTACACACCAGGTAAGCTAAATTGTCTATATTATGAACCTATTGAAGTGGGATAGAATGTTCGATCTAATAAAGGCAGCAATAATGGACTTTAAATTTTTAGGTCGATAAAAACATCACATTAGCATCAATATGCTCAGGTGTGACTTTGTGGAAAGCCATAATAAATTAAGATACTTAGTAATTTATCACATTAGCTGTTGATAACCATTAGTATACTTGATAAGAGTATTCAATACTCATTGTTAAAACAAACCTGGCTAGGCTAACTAGGTGTTCGTGACAATAAGGATTCAATTAATGTAACAATCACCTATTATTTCAAACACGACCAAACCATGGTGGTGACCTCAACAATGAAACGCAACCTGTTAGCGTTAATAGAATATTCACGGAACCTTGAACAAAGCCATTTAGGCAGGAAACCACCAACTGGACCTCGTTTAGGACTGAGATTTCTAATTCCATTACTCCCCGAGTTAATAAAAAATCGCAAATTAAAAACGTGACTCTTCAAGGGTAAGGGAAACAGTGACCCAATTTTGAAAAGGGAGAGGTCTCCATGGATGGAAGATGAGAACGACCCAATTCATAGTCAGAGACGGAGATAAAAAGCGCCGCATTAAAAGCAGCGACACATCTGGCATTAGGAGGAACAGTGTCATGTTCCCTCGTTCGTTAAGTCACATTCTCCAACCCTTTGGAACCTCCCCGTTCCACGAGGATACGGTAAATTTACTCCAACTTCTGTTTGTCTAACGTTCTTCATCTAATTTCCTTCTCCACCCTGAACGGTGGAACATTTTCTTTTCCACCCTTACATCCTTATTCTTTTAGACACTCTTCCCCAGGAACTAATGAATCCATTAATCAAGAATTCAATTAGGCGAAGCTTTTTTTAAATAGACTTGGTAACGCCTTCAAAATAATGTGCTAGAAGATGGATTATAATTTATGATTCTCTTCATAAACCTAATTATCCAAAAAAATTGAAACTCTTTCCTGCTTATAAGTAAAATTTACCATTAATTTGATTACTACGGTCGTTCATGTATACTAGAAATAGGAGCGGTCCGATTACTCTACCCTGCGGGATGTCAACGGTTACTCTAACCAGGTAACATTATGCCAGAAGATGAATTATAATTTATGGGTCTCTCCATGAAACTGATTATCCAAAAAATTAAAAGTCTTTCTCGCAAATAAACTAAATTTACCATTTATGTTGGTTACTAAGGTCGTTCATGTATATTATAAATAGGAGCGGTCCAATTACGCTACACTGCGAGATGCCAAAGGTTACTTTAACCAGGTTAGAACTAGCACAAGATGTTTGCAAAAAGAAGTAGGAGAGTTTTTTCCAAAATTAAGGACTGTAATAAACTTTTGAGACTAGACTGCTTTCAGGTATTCCACGGAAATTGACGTTTATCAAAATTAGCCATTCCTCTAATAGTTTATGGAACGTAACGATACAAATATTCCGTACTAGCATCTCCGGCCCCGTCAGACTTATTTCAATTCCTTTTTTCTTGGGATTTTTCCTGGGTGCAAACTGGCCCAAACCTTTTTCCTTAATACAAACTTTACGTAATAGTCTATAACAAAGTCGTGCCTGAAGCAATAGCTAGAATAATTACCAACTTTTATGGACACAATGCTGAAGCATTAATTACCTCATTACTCAGAGATATTCACTGATGTAAGCAAGGTCAACTACAGAGGAACAGACAAATCAATATTAAACATTGGATCGAACCCGGAGCCTCTTACCCTGGAACATAGGTTCCCAAAGGGGTCCTTATAGACACCTGGGGGTCAATACAGATTTCCAGGTGCTCCATGCAATGAAGAAAAAAATGGGGGTCCAAAATTTCTTTCTATTTATGAGAGTGTTTCAGAGATTTTGGAGGCGAAATATCCCATTTTAGAAGATAATATAAAAAAATTGAAACCAGATATGGCTTTTTAAGAGAAATATTCAATATTATCATACACAGGGAGTCCATGAAAAATTAGAAGGGGTCCACAGGAAAGAAAGTGAGGGAAACTATGCACTAGTATTTCCTAACCAATAGACCAATGGTGCTGACAAATGGTGAAGTGGAGGAACAATTTAAGTAGCAAAACACTCACCAAAAGTTTGTTGTCGACAGTCTTCACGACTATTTCCTCAGGTTCGTACTGTGAGACGTCGAAGCGAAGCTTGAGGGACTTGCAGTCTCCTTGGTCTTGGATGAGGGGAGAGTTCAGTCCATCCAACCATGTCTTGGGCTCTCCACCGCGCTGGGCTACGCCGTCGCTCGTTGATGTGGATGTGGTGCTGGAGCTGCAATGAGAACAACAATGGACTGATTAGAAACGAACGGATCCATTGTTACGGACGGGATTGTCACCATAACAATGGAATTAAAGATACAAGAAATAGTAGAGAGACTTTGTAATGTAAATGGGTAGTATTTAGGGTCACCAGATTTGAAATTTAAATTTGCGGAATACAGGAAGAATCCACAATCAAATGCAGTATAGGACCGGACCTTTTATGCTATTTTGATGTATCTTTTTTCAATGCTAACAGATTAGAACGAACTCAAACTTAGGCTTGACTTCAATCTGATGGCCAGAAAGCAGTTTGAGGATCCAGAAGCATAAGTCTAACGATCTCTACATGAAATAAAAACAATGAAAGAAAGAGAAAAAATACCACCAGATGGAGTCCATAAGGGTAGCTTTGGCGGTACATTTTCCCTCAGCGTAACGTCACAATGAATGTTGAATTTACATCAGCAATTGTTGAAGTGTTTATATTGCGATAACCCTGAAACTCTTTACCATCCACCACGACAATCAGTGTACGAAAATGACAAATAAGCTAATTGACCGAACAAAAGAAAATCAATATTACAGCGCTTAAGATCATTCTGACATGCCTTACATTAATCAACGCTCATGACAGTAAGGGTCTTTATCAAGCAATAATTTTATTCCGACTCGCATTTATCTCAATCAAACAGATGGCGTTACTAATTGCTGTTTACGACTTATTATCTATTTCAAGAGCGCTAATCAGCATTCATTTCTTTCACGAGTATTTCAAGTTGTATTTCAGTGTTCTCAAAGTTCGCAATGAAAAAGGCCGTTAATTATTTTATGAAATAATCGGAATAATTTTTTTCATTTTGGAGAATTCTCGCATAACCAACAAATAGAGCTTCTCGGTTCTATTTAGAGAAAGATAGAAGAAAAAAATTCAAAATCAGTTTGTCCTCTTTAAGTTTGGGTGTTTGGGTGGTCGCCCAATCCATTTTGAAAATCCGCCCGACCAATTTTTCCAGCTCCTGAAGTTAGTTGAGAAATTTGAAAGCTTAGATTTCATACGCTGTTATAAAGCAGCGTTTCTGACGAAAGACTTGACCAATTCTGAGATTTGAAATGGACCATCTGGCTTATTTTGTAGTAAAGGTGGATAATGGCAATAAATAGTTGAGGAAAATAAAAGTGTCAAGAATTCATTTACAGCACAGTCTACCCACAAAGTATACCCTGATTTTCAAACAAGTTTCGACTTAATTAGTATTGAACATCGAGCGATTTTTTCGTTTTTTTACGAATTTTTCATATTTTAACAAAAACAACCAAATATTAATTTTCCGTTAAACTGAGGAAATTAATTCCGAAAACACTAATTTTAATTATTGTTTGCAATCCAAAACGAAAATTTGTAGCTCACATTGCAGTTTAATTAATAAAATCCATTAATCTGTAATTTACGAAAACTAAAATCTCCTATATTATTAGAAGTGGTAACATGTGATACCTTTATTTCAGTAGTCGAAAAAGGGCACTAAATAATTTAATAATACAAGTTAAAACTCTACGATCCGAATATAAGCCAGAGAATCCTGGAATTATTAACAAGAGCATCTGGAACAGTAGCAGACTTAGATGCTGAAATAGCAACTTTCTTGTTTCCCACCATTAAATGATAAGTGTATAGGCTAAGTAGTTTCCTGGCAACGATAACCGAAACATCAGCAAGAAGAACTGACGCTGTTGCCAACACAAAGATAGCGTCATAATGGGTCTCTCGCGCATTTCCTAGTCAGCATCTTCATTACCGATGAAATATTTCGCATTTTCTCTTAAGTTTAGAAAACAAGGTATAGCTTTCCTGCACACGTTCCAAGAATCTACTTAAAGAGTCAGAAATTAACTTAACATCACTACGGTAAGTATATACCTAATTTTATTGAGAATAACCGTGGACAAACTTTACATTGATAATATCATCAGCATAAAAGTAGAATTGAATATATCACCATGGTAACCAACTTCGAGATTAAAGCCAATAAAAGTATAATAATAACAATAATAATGACATTATTACGCGAATTTTAGTCTTGAGAGACCACTCTCACAATGGACCTTTTGAAGTACTTAAGCAACCATGTCCTGACCGGGATTCGAACCCGTGTCCCAGGAAATGCAAGGCTAGCACGCTAAGGACTATGCCATCAAGGCCAGAATTATAGAATAAGTTGAATAATATCATGTTAATAGTACTATTAAAAGTGCTATTAACATGATAGCTTAGGTCATTTCGAACATTGGCTCCTACCGGGAATCGAACCCGGGACCGCTTTCATCAAAGGCAAACGCGCTGTCCACATGACTATCCGGGAGCCTAATACCATGTTATAAAGTATTTCGAATGCGGTATCAGATAAAAAGCCCAGGAAAGGATGTCTGACTCTAAAACAAGATATCATAAGATACTAAAAATTAGATTGATTTAAAACCTGAGTAGACTCAATCTGGTAATCAATTCCTCTTGTGACATCCCTACCAAAATTCCCACATCGTTGATTGAACACGTGTTACATCACAAGGCGTAAGTTATGCAGTGGCACGGACGGAGAAATATTTTTTTTTTTACCGCTTCCGTTACGCATATGGTATACGGTATTTCTCGCTCGCATGATAATTCAAGCAATAAAATTTCAGTGGCTTATTTGGTCTCTATTCATTACGATCCAGTTGATTATGACCTGCCGAATTTCGGAAATTTGATTCAATGTCGTGAGATTTGGTTTATTATTTACATTCGAGTAATCTATCAGATAATGAGGTAAATAATAAGATAGTCGTAAGTTATGACATTTATCCAACAAGGATTAAGACGGATTCTACATTTTACACGGCGTTTCTGACGAAGATTAGCTAAACTCCGCCAAAGCAAATCATGTATTAGTAAATCGACAAAAGAGGCTCTTAATTATACCTTGGAAACAATGGGAGATTCTAATAGACAAATTAGGCTATTACAAGCAAGGAAATAATTGGTTATTCATCAACTCCTCCTCCCATTGTTGACCTTCCTCTATTAAATCAAGTCCTACTCAATCAAACAATGCCGGCCTATCCTTATCAGTTGTCTCCTTTGATTACCTAAAAGTTGACCCTTCTATATAGTCTATCATTAATTTTTACCATTATTTCTATATGAGCCTAAATTTCCAATGTATTCTTATGGCAAAACGTATGAGATCGGCTTCAACAATCTCGTTGGTAGTCAAGGGTACGAGTTGTTCACAATCACAGAATTTTACCAATATCCACTTATTTCATCAAAATTCTCGAAATTACGAGTCGTGAACAATATAATACGACCAACATACGAATCTTTACACAATATTCCGTCTTCTGGTTCTTGTCTCGATTTTGTACGACTATTCGATGTAATTTAATATTTCAAAAGAAAGAAAGCTTGCAAGGTTTAGAATAACTTTACATGTGCATTTGTTTCTTGTGGGAACATTTTGTTTAGTTTTGGAGTCGAATTGGGGACGATTGAGTTAATAAAAAGTAGCCTATTATCTGCCCAAGGAAGATATTCAACTATTTTCAAAGTTTGAAAACCGTTTAACTTGTGAGTATCGAGTTTTTAGCAGACATACAAACACCCATACACATTTTCTACTTTGCTTTTAATATTAAGATTTACTAACATGTGTCAGATTTATTTTCACCAGTTAATCAGTATTTTTCCAGCAATTAGAAACCAAAACACGAATACCTTACTATGATAGTTATAACAGATTAAGATTTTAATCCAGTTTTAGGACCATTTCAGCATACCTTAAGTCCAAGTCTAGTAAAACTATCAAAGTTTTGCTTCTGTGAGCCATAAGAAAGGCCATCGCCCTATCGGTCTATTTCGGGTGCTGTAATGGATTGATTTCTCAGGATGTTCCAGGAGCGCTGTATATCTTCATTGGTGTGTTTTGAGGAAGGTTAGTGATCCTAATCTGACATCTTTTGATGTAGTTCGGAAATCAGATGCTGGGTGAAAGGAAGGAGGAAAAACAGATTCTGGAGTTTTAAATTTAGACCTTCAATCTCCTTTATTGAGGAAGTGCCACGGAAATTCGTGGCTGAATGTGAGCTGTTCGAAGAAATGTCTAAGTTTGGGAGTTATAACGTTTAATATATCTAACAAACAAAAAAAAAAGTTTTCAGTGCTTCTTGAAAAGTTCTGAACTCAAAATATCATTTAACAAAAAATCACACACATTCTGCAGAAAGAATAGAGTTTGATTATTCAATTGTAAGCCATCGCGGATATAGAACAAGAAAAGAACAACAGAAATGCTTATTTTTATACTCAGATGGAGTCCTACAGCGAAATATTTCGTTTTATATGAAAGAGAAACGTAAATACTACATACCAGAGAAAGGATAATTATTTATTCATTCTGTGATTCCAGGTAGTTTAAAAATGAAATGAATATATGAAGGTTTTTTAATACTCATTGAGGTAAACAACAAAGAAGGAGAAATTCCATAAGGAGAAGGAAACATAAGCTCTCTTTGGTAGAGAGAAAGTTATAAGACAAAACTAACTAGAATATTAACAACATTTCACAATGCAACCATTCATACAAAAATCCTGCTTCAAGACATCTACGATATCAGTTTTGTAAATCTTCCTAAAGAATTCGGATTAACAATTCTGTCAACAATCCAAATTAACAATCAACAACAATGTAAATCTAGATAACAATTAAATACAAATTTAACTCGCCGCAGTGTCGACGCAACAATTCGTAGCTAAGCAACAAACAGCGACACACTGTTGTGTACGTAATTGTGTAATTTGTGAACTTGTGGTAATTAATTGTAGGCGTTTATCAAACGGCTCTTTTGAGAGAAGAGCGGCGCCAATGAGGCAAAAGGGTACTCAAAGCAAATGAGGAACAAGGGCGGCGTAAGGCGATATCGTTAGGGGTTTCTAAGGGAACTAGAAATGTGTTGACAGAGCGAGACGTGTTTGAAGAGAGGGTAATTAGGCTCAATGGATGGCACGAAGGGTGTGGTATGACTACACCATCATCTGTGGATCGTAGTTTTTAAGGGGTGCAATGTTTTAAAAGGTTAACACGCTATTTTGGATATCTTCTTACAATTGCGATATAATATTCAATAAGTCCAGGTAAAACACTATGATGCATATATCATGGTATTCACTGGAGGATTACTTACGACCCTTGGCGGGATACGAACCCAGGGCTCCCGGATAGTCATGTGGACAGCGCGTTCGCCTTTGGTGAAAGCGGTCCCGGGTTCGATTCCCGGTGGGAGCCAATGTGCGAAATGACCTCAGCTGTCGAAGCACTTTTAACAATACTACTACTACTACGAACCCAGGGCTTCATTCCCGCGATGAACTAGCAAATACTCCAAATGGGATACTTTCACGTGGTATTGTTTCTTCTAACATATTTTGGTGAATTGAATGTTCACCATGTGTTTTGGTACGAGATAAAAAAATTATACATTCCATCTAATTTCATCTTATTTTGAAGGCTACTTAGGTATAAGTTGTGCTGAATACTAGAAGTGATAGAAATGTGAAATTATGAGAATATTGTTATTCATTGTGTCTCATGAACAAGGACATGCTGTTTATATCATTCTGGCTTGGGGATAGCAAGGACAAACTACTTAACTCCTCATCCTGAGTAGTAAGCCTCATTCCTCTCTCCTATCTCTTGGTAGCTAATATTAAAGGGAGTGTGGTTCTATTGGGCCTTCGGTCTGAATACTTCACAGACAAGTATTAATATTTAGGCGAATTCAATCAACATATTTGCAAAAAAATTTCTTCTAAGAGAGAAAGTATGATTGAATAAAAAGGTACCCGTCTAGAATTTTAGTTAATGAAGAGCTTCTACAACCACATCGATAAATCAAAGTTTAGTAAAACATCACCAGTATGAAAACATGTAACGTTTTATTAAAAGAGAGTATCTTTTTTCAAGTTGTTAGAATTTGCTTTTTTACGCTGACGTCAGTCCACAATCCACAATGGCACACCGTAACAATCACACAATAGGAATCGGAAAATAAAAGATCTCTTGAAATACGAGAACATTAGCCCGCAACCCAAAGCTTCAAATGTTATTAATGACAGGGCGTATCGATCATTTTCTCCCAAGGAAACTTCCTCGTCTGAGCACGATACCTTCCTGGAATACCGGTTGGAGAAGCCATAAATTACGGCCAGCATTCGATTCCTGAATCGCCTCTCATCGCACAACCATTTTTCAAATTCTTTTCCCATGAGTCCCCATCACGAAATTCGGATTCCCCCAACCCCCTATCATCCCCTCCCCAGGGTCGTATGACGTCACATTTGGAAGATACCGATGAGTCAACTGCGGAATTGTGGTGCATCTCGGATATACGTAGATGGCCTCTAACGCGAAGAAGAGGAATTCGCAAGATAATGAAAAAGTAGGTGGAATACATCCACGATTTTTTTTACCGCGGAACGCGTTGAAAAAGCTATTCTCAATATCCAACAATGAATAACAATTAGAGATTGCTTTATACAGAGTAGTTTGCACAACGATTATACGGAGAATATAACAATGATGATGATGATATTAATGGTGACTATGTCTATGTAAGGTCCCTGCAAGACGCCTTTTTGGGCGTGTGGCAGTGGCAAACAAATTGATTCTATTTACCTAATCGATTACTTTCGCGTATCGTCCGCGGATGAAGATGGATTTTTGAATCGATCCATTCTAGCATCTATTTCCCTGATCTTCTTCGCAGAACCAGAACGGCCTATAAAACAGGGAGGTTGCATTATATTTGTTACATCCTCAGGGAACGTAACTGAACTTATTTAGTAATCAATATCTTATCTTTAACAGGTGTAATGCCAAAAAAACTTCATGGCAGCCTACAATTACTAAAATTTCAGACAGAACACATACAGCCTCGTAAACAGTAATTATCAATAAATATCCAAAAGCTAGAAGATTTCTAAACCATAAACAGGACCAATTAAAAAAGAAAGCCTGAATACCTTGGTCAATTTTTTCCCCGGGATAGATTAAAGTTACTAAGATCCATTGTTGAGAAGTAAACAAGTCATCATAATAATAATGATAACAATGACAATAATATCACGTCTTCATTTAGGTCTTGAAAGACCATTCTTGCAATTAAGTTATCAGTAACAATCACTAACAACCATACCTTAATTAAGATTCATTGTTAGAATGTAGACTATTTTATTGTTCGCTATAGAGATTTTAGGCTTCCTCATTGTTTCCTAACTACCAACATATGAGAATAAAATATGAAAAGTATGATTACTGATTTTTTACTCAGTCTATAAATAGCCGCCGAATCACCGCTCGAAAAAAAATGAATTTATCTTAAGTGAGTGATGTCACCAAGAGAGATACATACATCCGTACA
The DNA here is from genome assembly GCA_947579665.1 of Sympetrum striolatum. NCBI lineage: Eukaryota > Metazoa > Arthropoda > Insecta > Odonata > Libellulidae > Sympetrum > Sympetrum striolatum. The sequence goes on from OX388349.1 coordinate 31,541,338, forward strand.
TCGATAAGAGAGTGCACGCTTTTTTGCGACGGAGCATATTTTCCACTTACGAATGAGTATGGATAAGTGGGTCGCAAAGTTCATTAATCGCTAGAAAAAGTGCTACAAATTCCTCCTCCCGCATCTGAATGGAAATGCAGATTCATCGTCTAGATAAACTAAGAGGTCAATGAAAGTATTTTCTTGCGTGAGACGATATTTTCAACTCTGACACAATCCGCTTAACGTGTTCCATAACTTTGAAGCATGCGATGGATAGCTCAGCAAAAAGTCTAACTGATAAGATACCTTTAAGCTAAATAAAAAATTTCAAATATTGATACAACTTTCGCATTAAATTTGGGATAACTGCTTGCATACTTCAATCGACCCAGAGACATCGAAAATCGAAAATAATGTGGGGTTTGAAGGCAGTCTAATGTAAAGTATATTTTTCACGGAATAAATATTAAACAAAATTGAAGACATGGCTATTTACACCGAAATTAAGAAAACTGTTTTAATTATCATTTGAAAATTCTTAAGCATAGGAAGTTTCACCAACTTCTTTCATCTACACCTACAAATATACCCGGCAAGTAATCTTTCAACGCATCGACCGCGGCAAAAATCAATTTTCGAAGTGACTTAATATAATACATTTTTCATCTCCTTATCTCTTCCTCAGAAAGGCCTACGTATCAGTGAGCACTCATAGTACCAGATATATATTCTTAGAAAGATAATTCTTAACATAACATTTAATATAGGAAAATCCTGAATGACAGAGCTCCGAATGGTCTAGTGCAGTGCACATAAAATTTTCTATTTTCTGCGGAAATACAAAAATAAGTATATATTTTCAGTGATACATGAATTCAAGGTTTAGTAAATTTCGTAAAATTAATTTCAAAAGGTGAGTGATAATCCAAGACAGAAAAGTGTTGGAACAAGGAAGACACTTCACATATTTCCAAAAGATATATTTTAATACGACCAAAACAAGCTTTCTTGCGCACAACTTCTTTACCTGATGATAGGATTTGCGTCCCGTGACCGTTTTAAAATATATCATGCAGAACCATATAAAGTCAAAGTAGAATAATGAAAAAAACAATTTTTAATTTCCACTCAATATTATTTAGACGGTTTTTACGCAAAGCCATCATCAGGTCACAATGCTGCATTACCTATTCAGATTGGTCAAAGTTACCTTACTAGCATAACGAATATTATCAATCATTTCTGACTGAAATTCGTGGAAGGATATCATGAAATAAATAAAAACACTTAGTAATTTCCACACAATATTATTTAGTAAACCGATCATCAGGTCCTATAGACCGGTAGTCTAAATAATACTGTATGGAAAAATCAGTGGTTTTTCTTTATTCCTTTATGTATTTCCTCGAAGTACGGTCATAAAGGATTGATTATATAGTTATAAGTCTTTATTCGTACATTTAAGTTACACGCTGACCTGCTCCATACTCAATCCACAATTTCCTATCTCTTGGATTTCCGCATTAACTCGGGCCCTTTGCTAATCCCTTTAGCTACCCTGGCGGCACTCCCTTAATGCGGAAAAGAGGTGAACGAACTCGTTATGCAGTCCTGAATGCGCCGAGCGTAGAAAAACGTGCCCCCCCTGTGACATAACTGGAGGGAGTTTTTTTCAAACGCTACCGGGAAACAAGAGCTCGATGGCTATCTTATCCACGTGTCCTACACTTTTATCTCCGAATGAGTCTGTCGACCCGCCCTTCCGCCTGCATCAATACCGAATTCCTTCCTTCACGCTCCGGAGAGCACTGCGGAAAACAAGCACCTTTACCTCAGTGGCTTTAGACAAGGAAAATTGAGAGTTTTCTAACACGCAGAGAGGAAATTTATGCCTAATAATATATCCAATAAAAATGGTACATAAACGATAACAATGCTACAATAAACGTAACAATGCTACAATAAACGTAACAATGTTACAATAAACGTAACAATGCTACAATAAACTATTGAATTTTTAAACGCTTAGATATCAAGCATTTTTATACAAATTAGTAGGAAAAAATAAGTTGTACGACTGGTAGAGAAGCGTAATCATCCAACTCACGCAAACGTTTAAATTACTCTGTCTACGGGGAAATAAGAATTATAATCCATTTCTTGACTCGTTCTAACATCTATTTCATGGAAGTAGATGCTAGAACTCAACTTAAATTTTCATAAAAAAAGTTGCACGAATGGTAGAATATGGAGAATCACTACCAACGCAAATTTCTAGACTCATTCTAGCTTATATCTTGAGAAAATTAGAACGAGTCTTTTCAAAAATGTATTTTTCCGCGAAAGTAATCTATTGAGGAAGTAAAGTCATGGTGGATGCAATCCCTACCACGTCACATGAGGAAGCTTGTAAGGTAAAGGTGTAGATATAGATAAAAAACGAACAATATTATATGCAATGATGATATTTACAGTGAAGGTGCGAATGAAAATTTCATAATAAAAAATGGACATTTTGACAAACTTGTCATTAAGCTTAAGGTGCGAAAATAAAAGTCAACTGTCGCCACACTGAAATAATTTCATAAATATGTAATTTTTTCAGAGGTGTTAACTAACACTACGAAAGACACGGAAATTTTGTAAACATTTATTGGGATGGCCCATTTCATTAGTATAACAGATATACGATTAATTTTTTACGTATCATAAGTAATTTATATAATAAGATATAGTATGATATATGGTACATACTTATAGACCTATTTTAATATCCAGCGCGAATGTAATTGGGAATCTAAACCTCTCAACATTCATTAAGTCCACGGCTAATTTTATCGATACCCAAAGTTCATCCCTTTCACCAATGGAGGCCACCACACCTGGCACCAAGAGACTTGGCAAGTGGACGTGGCGAGCTTTGGGCCTCGGAGGGCCAAATGGCCCGAAGAAGAGTGATGGGTTCTGAGAAGGGTTTTTCCGAACATCCTTCACGAATCTATTTTCGCCGCCATATCAAGGCGCACAGGTGTGCACGGGTCAACGGCTCACGTTTTACACCAGGATCTGCAAACAGTTCAACGACCGAAACCAAAACAGTGCACACTCATCCACTTGTGTTCCTCCCCTTAGCTTTGAGATGAAGCTAACGGAATACAGCTCTTGTTATCTCAAACAACGACTGGCTTCCTGACTTCCTGCGAGGAACTTCGTTCGTATTGCTATTAGACGATCTTGAGAAACGCTGGAAATCGTAGAAATGAAAATCTTACAATTCCGTAAACGTTAGGTTTCAGAAAATGAATGGAAATTGCAGTCAAAGCGGAAGCTGAGAAAACAAGTAAAATTCTCTCGACGTCACATATACTAAAGAAACTAAGCAGAAATTGAAAGTGTAATTATAAGATAAGGAAGGCTATTTCCCTTTACTGTCTGAAAAGCATTCAGCCCTTAAGACCTGTGGGAACCTCGTAACCTTTAAAATTAACTATCAAGAGCCAATGGAAGAGAATGAGGCTTATTGGTGTAGCTCACAAGATGAGGGGTGAGGTATTCTTTTAACGAAAAGTTTAGATGATTTCTGACGCCAGTTGAATTCGAAACGGAGAGAAAATTAAGATAATTTTAATCGTAATGATGTTGGGGAATATTGTCAAAATATAATTTTTTGTTGGTAAAAATATCATTACTTCAACAATATTTCGTACAGGCGGCATTATAGCATGTGTTTGAATGGAGATTATAATTTATTAAAAAAGGTTATATAAGCCAAATAAAAATAGTGCACTTTTTATCATTCTTAACGAATTAAACTCTGTTTCGTTTCTCGATAGCTGTTTGATTTAGTGATTCATCAGAGTAACAGTTTTCAATCCAATTATAATAATCAAGCTTAGGCTTATACGAAACATAAAGTTACGATGAGCATATTAGGTATGACATATTGTTATGGATCTCCCCTAACTGTCTCATCAAAATTTATTCAGCAATTCAAAAATGTTTTTATTATATTCATCCGAAAATACTGTACTCTCAGGTTTAGATTTAGACTGGAATGTGACCAAAACTGAAAAATAAACCTATCCCTATATAAATAAATACCTAAAACATAGGCAAAGATTGTGGATGAGAAATAAATGAAATGTATGATGGCTCAAGAAACGTCACATTTATTGCTTTTAGCGAATTGAAGTGGCCATAATATTCTGTATTAATAACGATGTAAAATGCTATAAGAATGTGGTTAAGTATTTTGAGTGAGGTATGCCACCAAGTCTATCCCTAAAAAGTATTTAGCCCGAAGGCCAGAGGGAACCTTATCCCCTCAAGCATTAGCTACCAAGAGTTGTATGGGGCTTACTATTCGAAATGAGGTATGAGGTAGTATTAGGCTCATTAGGAAAGTTCAAAAGCATGACTGTGCACCCCAAAATTGAGTATCTGAAATTTAAAACGGGCAGCAAACTTTCTCATCGGTTAATTCAGCCTGAATCCCATGGACGGAGAGAGGGTGGATACGGCTCTTTAACAACCGGATTCGCAAGTTAAAGAGCAGGAGCGGCGTCCTAAATACTTGAGGCATCCATCCGGCCGAGGATATGGCCGTCGCACAGCCAGTAATGGTGTACGTACACGACGTTCGCAGTAAAACGAGGAGAAGAGGCGAACCAGTCCTAATTTGGCGCGTGACCCCGAACTGAAACGAACGCTTTTAAAGTAATTGAAACAAACACGAATTTTCGCGATCGTGAAACTACCGGTGAACAAAAAAAAAAGAAAATGGACGTCACGTATTGATGACTGGAGTCGATAAAAATAATTCATATCCCAGTTCTGAAAAGATTTGTTTTCTTTCCGATGCCATGGTGATAAAAGTAAACAAGGCCCGTAACTAACGCGTAATTAAACGTGTGTAGCAACGTCTACTGAACGCAATTTCGGGTCGTGAATTATCGCCAGTAAAATATTTATTTATGGGCTTTAAAAGATATTAAATTGATTATTCCATGTCCGTGTCGAAATTGCGAACTTTTTGCACATTTTTTCGCACTCAGGTTAACCGGATTTTGAGAAAATTTTCGCCAAGATTCACTGCTGGAGATGAAAGGGAATAACTGGACATTTAGTATCGATAGGAGTTTGTAAAACGGATAACCCCAATAAACCAATTCGGGCAAACGCGCATGACGCAGGTGCTCCGCAAGGATAACGTATGGGGCCTCTAAATTTAAACTGAATAAACATACCTTTTTTCGAGTCTCTGTTTCAATTTGACGTTGCACGGTGGTAAAACCCGTTAAAAATAAATTGGATTCGCGTTCATTCTAGAAGGGATGATTCTGCCTTTCTCTTTGAAATAAAATTGTAAGTGAGCGCTCAATCGATAAATTCACGCGGAGTTTATCGATTTTGGTTTTTATGGAAGAATAAATACATTCAGCTGTGGTTACATGAGCATTAACTTTATTATCAGCCTAAAAGATAAACTAAATTCAGATTGCAAAACTTCTAGCGGATGAGATAAGGGAGGCCTTTCCAAGAATTTCATTACTGAAATCTTCATCACATTTTAAGTAACTTCCTCGTATAAGAGGAAAACTAAATCTGGAAAGATCTAGGATATTAAGGCCTTTTCAGTTCGGTCAAATTAACAGCAGGGACTTTTCTCAAACTATCATACTTTTACTACATTCTCTATCCACAGCATTTACATGTACCTTACATGATTTTTTAAACGGGACAAGTCGAAATAAATTGAAACTTCACGCTAACAAAGACTTTTTTGAAATTCCAATTTTTAAGTAACACTTCGAGAGATAAATTAGCTTACTTGGATCATTATTTGATGCATAAATAATGTTTTACTGGATTTGAAAAATTGCTAACGTGCTATTTCTGAGTTTGGTGCATAAAAGCTTTCACATTAGTCCACCCTCAAAAGTCCTTTCACGCGAGTTTCTTGACGTAGATATGGGAATGACATAATAGAACGACAGCATATGCAGCAATAGTAAAACCATGATTATCATAAAAAATTAAGAAAATTTCCTCATGGATTGCGCCAGTATTAGGGTGTATACTGAAATGTTAATTGATGACAGCCGATAGTCGTTTCCTCATTGTTGGGGAACATGGCAAACAGCGACTCATTGTTATAATATATAATTATGAATGTATTCAAAATCCATATTTAGGTATTGCCTTTTTTCCCAGAGATTACGCCACCTTAAGGGTCTTATTGAAAAGTCAATTGTTGAGAGCCGATTGTTGTTTGCTGGCAAACAGCGCCGACCTACCTCCTCATTGTTACAATACATAGATATGATTGTATTCAGAGAGCATGAATAAAGCCTCGACGGTCCGGAAGGGAATTTCCCCATCCACCGACCAAATGAAAGTTCTCCCCTTGGGGCGCACGGCGCCTGTTGCGGTCCACGCTCCTCATCTGCAGACGCCTCCAAACCTGTTATTATGCAACAAATCTTTTTCCCGCGCCGGCGGCGGGCCAAGGTCGCCCCTCAAGAAGGTAAAACTCCTTTTTTCCATTCACTCGGAAGGTCGCCGGACCACATGTAAACGTCTGAGGGCGGGAGGACTTCCTTTTCGCGACCAGAGACCGCGTCCGCGGAGGATTCGAGTGGCATCGGTGGAAACCCGAGTTTTGTCCACTTTCGCGGTCGGAGGAAGGCCGAATCGACACGGGGGAAATGTTGATGAACTTCTTGGGGGGTGGGGGGGTTAACTCCGAAAAGTTCGGTGACCGAGGCGACACCGGTTAACGCGGATCTGCGTCGAAGCTCTTCAAACAAGCCCACGCTACCGAACGGCGACGTTTGATGACTCTATGTCCTAAATCCCGGGTACATACGTGAGCTAACAAGCGTAGGTGTCGGATGCACTCGCGTCAGACAGCTGCAGAGAATTTGTTCGTTTGCGAAAGTATTTAGGTTGCTATAGTTACGACCTCACGCGCGGGAGTGAAACTCGTGTAGGGGTTTCGGAAAAGACAGGGGCAGATGTGAGAATTTTGTTTCATTTTCGAATGAAGGTGGTTATCATCTCTAGCCAGTTAATTCTTTGAACAACGGTTCGAGTAAACAAGAAAGAAATCTCCTTCATCTCTTACCTTTGAGAAATGTTAACGCAGCTTCCACATAGAGATTACGACATTTAGATATACAATCAATAAGATCTTAATTAAGACAAGATTGAAGTTGAAAAGTCTCTTCATCCATCTAGCCCGTCAAAAATGATAATTATAAAAATCATAAATTGTACGTGGGTGAATACAGATGGAGAAAAAACTTTAAAAGGAGTTGATATAAAGACCAAAGATATCATTTTAGGAAAAAAGAACCACTGCGGGAAAGAAACCTTCAAAGAAGGGGAATGTGTAAAACCTAATGATATTACAAGCTAAATGATGTAAAAGAAAGCATTGTATGACATGAAATTAAAGAAGCAGATGCAGAGAGATTACATTACAGAGCAGATATTCAAACCGCCAGTGGCGCATGGCAATAGGAGTATTAACACCAACTGCCTTACCTAATCTATCCAGTTAGCTTCTGTAATAGACTGCGGAAATAATGATTAAAATTTTTAGCGATTACTTCCTTGAAACGTTTTGTCCTTACCTCGCGGAGATAGTGTTCGTTGTTCACTGGAACCACAATGCAATCTATTTCGTCTAACAGTTTTCGATAAATAAAAAAATACGTTTATATACATGAGCTCCAAATCAACTGGTATTGTAATATTAATTAAGAAAATTCCGGGGTTATACTCAACTGTGAAAACTTAAGATTATTTTACAATATATTATCCACGAAAAGCTCTTGTAAAATAACCGATAGGATTTGGTAAAAACAATATACATATTTGTCGACTTTCTCTTGGTAGGTAACTGTAGTAAAATCCCAATCTTACGCTGTCGTTTCTAACGTTTCCCCAGCTCTTAGATCAAAATTTTGAGCCAACTACACCCTTTGTTTACCGCATCTAACGTTTCTCCACATCTAGAATCGATTTTCCTTGGTCCGGTAAAAAAACTTTGGGTCAAGATTTCACTGTATTCAAATTAAAAAAAATAATAAATTGTTAATTCAGCAATTTCTATGAGTTATAACTTTAATTTCCAGCGGACATTTTTCTCATTAAACAATCAAGATAGCTAGCCACCTGACCTACTGATAAATAGAGCTTAAACCTTCTACCACCTCCTGCGGAATTTTCAAATGAGTACGTGCATTTAGAATTTAATTAACTCGCCAGTAGCACGGAATATGAATTTCAACGGCTATTCAAGAATGGTACATCTGATCACTTATCTTTCGCACAGCAAGAGAAATCTGCCGTAGAATCCCCCACGCCATTGGGGACGAAGAGAAAATCGTTTTATTTCTCCCCGCCAAGTCATACGACGGAGACAAATGAGCAAGATTAAGTCGTGATGTCTGGGAGACGGAATGAGCTCACATTTATGCGTGATTATGATATCTGTTGGATCAAACCCGTTACCAAGAGAGAGAGAGAGCGAATGTAAGATGAAGAATTAAACACTGGGAGTTGGAATAAGAGTTAGTTATTGTGTTGAACAGTTCAACGGCTGTTCGGCAAAGTGAAAAAAGTAACGCTTGCGTGCTGACATTGTCCTGACACTGACATTCCGGGAAATACAAAGTATACTAAATTAAATGATCATAACCATGTTCAACAATGCATGATTAAACCATATTGTTGTCGCTATAAGTTCGTATTAACCGAATAGTCCAAAGTAATAATGTAGTGTCAAGAATTGGAATAATGTGTGTGAATAGCAAACAATTTATCTTGAATTGTCGAAACTAAATTATTGGATTTGGATGTTTGAATCATTATATGCATTAATTTACACTTCTAAATCTGGTTTAGATTTATTTATCTTCGAAAAGTAGAATTTTTGTGTATCCTTAAATGTAGACTATCTTATAGACTACTTATCTTTGCCGTCCATGCTCTCATAAGTTTCGCGTCTTACTATAATTCAATTCTCTTCCATATGCTGACAATAGTTAGAGAACAAGAGGATGGTGGATTATAGTGATAGACATAGCTGTGAAAATACTGGAGTTGGTGATCTAAGTCTTTAGGCCATTGATTACATTACTTTTACATAAATTCTTTATACATTGAGATATAATGTATTTCAGAGCATTAACAGAATAAGCAAATTTTGATAAGAGAAACTTGTCAACGATTTTCCTGATTGCTACGTAAAAGTTAAAATTAGATTAAAACAAAATTTCCAGCTTCTAATCGGAAAACATACTCAAAATCGGATGCTGAATCTTCTATAAAGACTTCAGCATTACTGAATTCGATTTAGATTAGTAAGAGCAGAAAATAAAGTAAAAATAATATTTTCTATCTATTGACCAGATGACAATTCAACAAATCTCTCTATATTGATTTTATACAGTTCGATAGAGAAAGGTATTTCAGAAAGTATTTAAAATCTATGCACGGAAGCTTCTAATTTAAAACCAAGAAAATAGGAAAGGTGATATAGATGAAGGACTGTAGCATCAGTTTACGAGCGTCCACCCCAAACGAGCCATAGGACGCTATGGACTCCCTACAAATTGCGTCCACCCTAAAGGGGACCCCCCTGAGAGCCTCTCCAAAAGTGTGACAGAGATGGATATCCACCCCAATCCAGTCCCTCAAATCGAGCTGCATTTCCGAAGGCAATCCGAGCCTCCCATGGAAAACATCAACTCTTCTAAATGGGAATTTCCTTCTGGAATAGATCGATGAGGACGCCACCCCATCCCTAAACAACTCTCCACATAACGGAGTACTCCAAGTCCCGAGCTGTCAACGTTTCCTGCATAATTTCGTTTTATCGTCGGCGAAGGGTTTTGCAGAGGCTGGCACGGGCTCCGCCAGGCAATTGTTTCGCGTGCCTCGTAAATGGGGGAGTCGACCAAAACAGAATCGCTTGGTAAAAGCGTCCAGCTCATGAGGAATCCTCCGCACGTCCTCGGAAGATAATCGCTCACTGATTTCGTGATTATTAAGCGGAAAATGTGATGGTTGCTGTGTTTTGGAGGGAAAATGAAAGGCCTAGCGGCGGGAGTAGCAATTACGAGGATGACGTAATTCACTCAGCAGAACTTAAGACGGAATTACTCGCTACCTCCTTCCCAAAATGGATTTCCCAGAAGGTTTTCTTTAAGCAGCTCAATAACCTACGGCAATAAAAGGCGCCAAAAGATTTATTATCTCCGAGAGAAAACGGTGGACGCTAGCAGCCGAATAAATTTAAATACATTAAACACTTGAGGGCGTTCAAAATTTTCCGGGGATTTATCTTTAGGGCTTCTAGGATGCTTCTAAAACAAAACCAAGGAATCAAGGAGCATCGTTGGGCGTCTAATACTGAATAGTCTCGACAACAGGGCGTTCTTGACAATAAGACACAAAATTAACTTTTTTGTTTACTACCATAAGCGTTTACGACTGTCAAACAAATAATAGACGCGAATTAAAATAAAACGAAGCGATATTGTCGGGGAGCATTGTTACATGCGTCCAATAATGAAAAGTCTATTTAATAGGGCGTTCGCAACAATAACACGAAGATTTGCTGTTTGTCGACAACAATTAGCAGTTATCTTGAACTTTTTCAATGTTTTAACGTCTAAAACACATTAACTAATTTAAACCCAAACAAGATTGTCCTGGAGCATAGTTGGGCGTGTTTAATAATGAAACCTCACGACAATCGAACATCCGCAATAACGAAATATAGCTAGTCTTTGGTTGACGACAATGAGTGTTTTTACCTGAGCTTTTTGAATGCCCTACCGATTCCGGGAGAAACGAACTCAAAGATAGAGCGAGCCTAAACAACCAAAGCATTTACCAATTGATTTACAGTTCTAGGATCCCGCGATAGGCCCTCAAACTTCTCCTCCAGTTGTACCGCTTCATCTCGATGTTTACCTTCCTTCGGTCGATGGACAAAGACGAAAACCATTCGCAAACGGAGAGTCGTTAACCCTTGGAGGTTTGTTTTCTTTTTTTACGTGAACTAGTTTCCTGCTTCTCGTCCTTCGACTGTTTTACCTAAACGTCAAGTTGAAGCGCCAAATCATTGTTTATTCGATGGAGGCTAAACTTATCAACAATACAATAACCTGGTGCGACCTCATTTATGCCTACGTATGTACGGACTTACAAATAGTGTAACTTTACTAACAGAGTTCTTAGCTTTAACACAAAAATATGTCCATTGCGAGGGAAATCAGTGAAATAAATGGTGTACTATTGTAACTAGGAGACAAAAATTGAGTATATAAATAATATATTGATAATTATAAATAATGAATTGTTGTACCTAGGTGATATATGTTTTATAATGGCCAATAACGTTGCATTATTGCAATAAATATAATTGTATATAATTCTGTATTAATTTATGGACAGAACTGAGTGAATTTAATATAGTATTGTAATAATGTACCATCGGATAATTAGCTAATCTAAAAGTGTGAATACTTGTGATTATGGAGGCAATCAAATTCAAGATAAATCAACTTTCTATCAATTTAAGCTCATCGGGGATACAAAATGCAATACCAAAAAAATATATGAATTGTTGGTCACTACTTATTACATTCTAAAATAAGAATAATTATCCCCAAGGTTAGCCTATACTTCACACGACAATTGGTAGCACGAACCTGAATTCGATTGTTATTTCCTTTGATGCAAATTAACTTTCTATCCATACAAATCATCAAGGATACACAATTAAATATATAGAAGAAACAGATGACTTGCTGGTCACCGCTTGTTACATCCTAAAATAAACATGATTATCCTAAAAATAGCCTCTACTTTACACGGCAATTAGTTGTACGATCCTGAATCATTTTCTTTCTTGCATTAACAATAGTATCAATGCTTATTAGAGAACGAATTTCTTCATTGAGAAACGCCTCCGAAAGACCAAAAATTAACGACGCATACAAAAGCGTTCCCAAGACGACTGGCTAAAAAAAAAAAACCGCACAACGAAGCAGCGCTTAGCGAGAAATGCCAACGCGACCTTTGCTATATTAATCTGCAGTAAACATGATGCGAAGGTGACAAATCGGGGAATCGGATTCCGGCTGCGACATTAAAACATGGCAACGCGTTGCTGGGGAGAAAACTATCTCGAAAACGCAACCATCTTTAAGAGAGAGATGCAAGCCGGCTTCAGCAAAGCGTCCTCATCCTTGTGCAAGTCTCTTGTTTAACCCTCCGCGGAGTAAAACACCTCGCATCTATTAGCGAAGGGAGAAGGAGGGGAGAAAGTCGGAGGCTGGAAGAAGTTAGCCACGCAAATCGGGCGATGACTAATGCTTACGCAAGGATCTCTCTGCCATTCAACTGCAGCTCTTCTAGAACATTCCCTAGGGGATGAAGTAATCGGCAGCCAATGCGTGACGTTTTCCGATTAAAGATATCGCAGGGGCGGACATGGGCAAAAGAGGAAATGTGCGATTTTTCTCGGATTCAAAAGTGATGATGCGTCACATACCTTCTCCGTTGCTATGATACTCTCTTGCGTACTTCACCGTATTGGTAACAGGAGTTTTAATTAGAGGAATTATTCTTCGGCCTTGTATATTTACGCATTGTTGTTAATTAATATGTATGAATGCGTTCCGAGTGAATTGTATTGTTGGTAATTAATATGTATGAATGCGTTCCGAGTGAATTGTATTGTTGGTAATTTACGTGAGTGAATGCTATTGTTAGTAATTTATATGTATGAATGCATTCAGAGTTAATTATTTACATTAGAGATAACTATAAGTACATGCTTTAATTAATTATATTTATAAACTATATAAAATATAATCAACCAAATACACTACATTATAATTATTATAAACGCTATTACAGTTGTTGCTGATTATTACTCTTGTTAATTATTCCTACTATTTGTGATTATTAAAATGTGACATTATTGAAAATGTATGACTACAAACTCAATAAGTTCAGGCTAGACAGAGTGGGAGTTCATTTTTACGATAAAATTATTATAATTTCCACAAAGTAAACAAAAAATTATTTCAACATTAATACGTATTTTGGTAAATTTTAAGAGGGTGAAGTTGTCTTTCTGTACAACTCAAGTGATATATAATTAAAAATACGGATAGTAGAATTAAAAATTAAAAATGAACTATGGATATTCATGGAATACATTTGAATTAGAAGAATTAATTGTAAACGCTTATCAAAGAATTTATGGGTTCAGAATTACTTCTAGAACAAAGAGTAACGAGCTACTTTTACCTGAGTAAATCAAAATCATTGGTAGAATTATAAAAAACCATTGGAAAATTCCCTAACCATTGGGAAAACGTGATAAAGTAGGATAAGAAATCAATTTTATCACATCAGAAAAGAAGAGAATAAACAATCCGAGGAATGGGATATTTTTAGGACGTGGAAATTTCGTTACTACCGCTGTATGCCTATACTTTTTTTCTCATAAATCCTCCACCGATTCTCATAAAAATGAGCATTTCATATGAGGGTTTTATGGGTCCTAGACACTCTTTGCCAACGGGCAATAGAAAGGTGGATATCCGACGGTGTTCAGGATAGCAAATCGAGTACAAATTTACTCAGCCGCTAGGGGCAAATGAACCTCTACGGCCCCTTAAAGTGAATATGTGCGCATACTTGAGGGCCATTTACACATGAAATGCCAGAGCGTCGTAAACGGGTTCTTCTGAAGATTCGCTTTTTAACGCGTAGGTGAAAATGTGGGAGAGGAATTCGAACTTCTTGATCTCCGGAGGCACTAACTGGGAGTCATTGCCGAATTAGTTAATACAGAAGGAGAAGCGTTCCCACTTGGGGATTCCATGGACTTGCGCTACACTCCCGTTAAACGAGTCTTCACATAAGTTAGAGAGACAATTTAGGCGGGTTTTTCAATGCGTGTACATCACTAACTTATGGAAAATTTGTACATATATTACAGAACAAGGTGATTTTCAAGCTAAAGTTTCATTTTCTCACAACTTAACCTCGAATTCTTAAAAAATCATTAACAATAATTGTGATTTATTATTGTGAAGTTATTACCACCTAATTTTCAAAAAAATAAATATTTATATACGTTTAAATATTTTAACCCAAAGTAACCGATGAAAAAGATAAATATATGCATATAAATTTCATTGTGTAAATAACCCGCCAAACAGAGCAATAAATTTAGAAGCTTAAAGTTACGATGAACTTAAATAGTTGTTTTTCATTATTCATTAATCTTACATAACCTAAGAAAGCTACTTAGTGAATACCTCTACGTCCAAATATCGTTCATAACTTTTCGTTCCGTAAACTCTAATGAAATCACATAATGAGTAATGTTTGCAATTTAATTATCGACTTCAAAACTTATATTGTTGTCTGAGTCAACAACCCAACAATCGGAACTCCATCTTGATTCTAATTAAGCATATACGTTCGCTATGGATGAAAACGAATTCTTTTTTACTAAAACCCTATTAAAAGAACTATTACAAGCGAAGAAGACACTTAGTCGACAGAAAATGTTTGGTGGACTAGAAACTAATAAAATCTGAATGAATGGAAGAGTTAGGTTGAAGGTAACCAAGGCAACTAATGGTGGACACAGGAGAAAAACAGGCGTCTATTCATGAATGTCCCATGGATGGAACCGAGTACAGACCAGTGGGAAGAATATTATGAATGCTAGCAGCGACCGCTTTTCCCATAAAAGCACCGCGTGAATGAATCTCTCCAGCGGAAGTGAACTGCTGCAGACAACCGTATCATTAACTGTGACTAGAATATCCATAACATATCACGTGGAGCCTATGGGAAACGTCCTTCTGTGAAAAACGCGTTTTCCAGGGATTGCAGACCCCCCTTCCCTATCCTCCCCGGCAGCAATGCCACGGTGCGCGGCATCTACGCAACAAAGGGAGGGGCGCCCCCCGATATTCTTTTGTTCCCCCTCATCGATTCAGATTATTGCGATGGCATCGATTTGCTTTTCCCATTGACACCCCGCCCTCGAGTCGTGCATCAAACCGGAAATCGACTGTCTTTCCATTTTCGATTCCGGACATGGTGACTCTTCCAAAACCGGTCCTCCGCTTCTCTCTCTCTCTCTCCCTCCGGTGTGCCGAAGACCGGGGAGGAATGCAGCATCTCGAGGTTGCATTCGCTCTGAGATGCGATGGCAACTGTCGAGACCTGAGGACGCTTTCCGCAAACGCGAATGTCATACTTAAAGAAGCCACGGAGACGCTAACAGGGTAACATCGAGATCGGTTTCCTCTGTGTCTACATTGCACCGCAATGAATATCCTCCGTAACTCCCTCAAACCTCGTGATTACTGCAATAATTCTCTGCAAGCGGTGATCTTTTCGTCAGGCTTCAAAATCCGCTGGGGGTAAACTTTCCGAATACTACCGAGGATTTGCTGTATAAAACAGTCAAAAAAGATAATTTTGGTATCCCACAAGGTAAAAGTTTCATCGGAGGCTAGTTTCAGATAGTAATATCTAACTTCAAGCCCGTTACGGCCTACTCTATGTATATTTTCTCGGATAATCGTTCGTTCTTAGGCCTATAAGGTCATATTTATCATTTGAACTCAACATAGGTGATGATAAAGCAATATAATGTTACATTTACAACAAGGTTATTATATTATAAATTTAAATATTACAGACATCTATGTTAATATTTTCGTTTTCCTGAATGCAACTCCTGATAATTTATCATAGGAACACTATAAACTTGGGCCAGTAAAGCCCGAAAAGTTAATAAATTTTGAGCCAATTACCAAAACTTTCAAGTAAACAGAAGTATTTTCTTTTATTATTATTTATTTTGAATTTTGTTTCTCCGGCAACAATGATGTCATCAATCCCCAAACGACAATAATTCATATAAAAGTCATGGCCATTTTAGCAATCAAAGTATCAACCATAAATTTTCGAACCAATTAGTTTATTAGAACTGTTTTGATTGTTATTCCGGCAACAATGATGTCATCAGTCGCCATACGACGACAATACCATAACGAGTCAAGGCTACTTTAACAATGAAAGTATCGACCACAGGTTTCCGAACCTACAGTACAAAGAAATAGCACCTGTGACACAGCGAGGCTATTAATATAGGCTATCATATGATATGTGCGATCTTAATTGGCTGTATTCGATACCAGATTGATAATACTTCTTAACCGTAATAAAAGCGAGACAATCTTGCTTTACTAATGTGAAGAGGTATACCAACGAGAAGCGTGCCTTCCGCGCGATAAGGCTCTTTGATATGCTCCCCGCACCTGCAGGATGATTTACAACGAAAGGCATTCCTATGTTGTTTGAATTTAACTATCAATGAATGCGTGATTGAGTATTTGTATAGCATGGGGACGGAGTCGGAATGACTTATGCGATTAGCGCGGTAAAGAGAGGCGAGCGGCAAATACCACACGGAAAGAGAGAAACGTGGAGGCTAACACCGCTTCGGTATGCAGTTGTGGTTTGGGGTTGGGCGGGGAGCGAAAAATACCCGGCAACAACATGATACATGATGGAGGATATACAATGTCCAGAGGAGGAAATAGACCGAAAAGAGAAGTTGGAGAAGCAGAGAGGAGAAGAAAGAATGGGAATGGAATCTGAAACAATTCGAATATTCGGAACAATGGCTGGAGATGATTGTTGCGGCATTTTTGGCTCGTTCGCTAGGAAACAATCAGATTCATTGTTGCCTAACATGCGAATTCATTGTTGAGGTAAGATCGAAGTTGGATCGCTTGCAAAGGCTTGCACCAATGAAAAATCTCAAGGAAGAACCGACATGAAAAACCTCTATATACATTATATTTAATGTATATTCTAAGGAACTAACTCTGGACGAACTTCGTGGAATGACATGATGATGTGATATAACAAACGTCGAAGTATCCACAAAATAAGTGAATTTTATATTGTGGATACTACGAAGTATGTTTTCACTTGATATAAAAAAATGTCTGAAATGACCGGGACTCAAACCCAGACTTATTGCTCTAACCATGCCTACATCGCCTCCAGAAAGGCATGATAAAATGTTCTGGCCAGATAGCTCAATTGGATAGAGCAACCGACCGGCAATTGGAAAATCCGGGATCCAGTCCGGTCTTTTCAGACTATTTTACACCTGTCCATTCTCCCATAGGAATTTATTATTGTTGAAATAAATTGTTGTTTAGCCTGATTTAATTAGCTGGAACACGAACGCAAGTGAATGAATGACTTGATTAAAACTTCGAGGAATAGAAGCACTCTCAGGGAGCACTTCAAGAGAGTTAAAGCCGAAAAAGGGGGGTGGATATCATTGATTAAAAGCGGTGGATGATACTCGTGTTATTTCTCCTTCCCCGGTAGCTCTTTCAGGTGGGAATAAAGCAGGCGCCAGACAAAGACTCAACATTTCCCAAAGGCCTTCGTACGTTCCCGGTGAATTCCTCCACCGCGGAAGCATCCAAAACTCAAATATGCACCGGAACGCGTTAACAATCGACTCAACAAGCCGATGACGCAAGGCGCAAACGCCCCCATTCGATGACGTGTCCTCCCCTCCCAACCCTCGGACCCACTCCCGATTTGGACACGACGCCGACTACACCCGCTCCCCCGCGATGTCACTCCCTTACCTCGTGGTGCTCTTGAAGAAGTTGGATTCCCTGTTCATGAGCTCCGAACGGAATTTGGACATCTCGTCCTCCATCCGCCTCATCTCGGCGTCGAACCTCTCCCGGATGTTGCTGAACTCGGTGTCGATGACGCTGAAGTCGCCCAGCTTGATGGGGATGTTGCGCTTCACTCCACCGTCCGCCATGTCTTCGGTTTAGCTTCTGAACAACGAGAGAACCACGGTGCCGCTTGTCTGCGTCTAAAGTGATACGCCGGGTGCTAGAGCTCGACTGTGTCTCCGCGGGGCGGGGCGGTTGGGTATATAGCGGCGGGGCGGCGGCGTTGGAGGCGGGAGGGGGACCGGCGCGCGGTGGCTGATGGGAGTCTGGCGTGGGAGGAGAAGGCCGGACATCCCACGGGCTGTCGCTGGGGGTCGGGCCCTTGTGCGTGTCGTAATCGATGAGAGGCTTCCGTTCGGACGATGGAAGTCGCGAAGCATCCGAGGGTTTCGAGGAACACCCGGAAGGGAGATGGCAAATGGTAAAGGCGTCTCATAAGGGGGCGATTTTTTTTCAGGGGAGGGAGATTCAAGATGAGATGAGTGCGTAAGAGGGCTCTTGATTCGAGGAAAGCTTGCGATTCGGCCTGGGGTGATTAAGTGGAGGGCCCGAAATGGAATCGGCTCGCCAACAATCGGATACATCGTAACAATCGGATTAATTGTAACAATGGGATCGCTTTTAACAATGGGATCAATAATAGGATCAGGTGTAACTTCGACAATCGAGCGGCAATTCGTCGCGTATAGGAATGCATTGTGGGAAATCAATGAAAGATGACGATTTATTTGCGGCCAGATCTATGATTTGTAACAATTGGATCAATTGTAAGAATAGAAACAGTATTAAAATCGGCGAATCAATAATAAGAAAAGAATCAATGGTAACAATTGGATAAATGATAAGAAAAAAATCAATGGTGACAATCGGATTATTGGTAAAAAAAGAGTCAATGTTAAAATCGTCGCTTCAATTATAAATATGAATCAATAGTAACAATCGGATCAATAATAAACATAAAAATTAATGTTTACAATCGAGTCGATGGTAACAATACGGTTACTTATAGCAATGGAATCAAATATGATTATCGGATCAGCTTAATTTTAATATTCGAGTGCCAGTTCGTGGCGAATAGGAATGCATTGAGGGAATCAATAAAAGAGGACGATTTATTTAATTATGTAAGAATTAATGAAAGTTGACGATTTATTAATCTTAATTTATAGATGTCCAGCTTCTGAATTTCTTTCATATAGTGATCAACCATTGTGGTAACACTGAAGAATTATCTGCGTGACTTTAATAATTAGAAAAAGAGCATCGAAAAAAAAATTAACATTTTTTTAAATACAAAGTTTTACTTTCAAGCTAAATACATTTCCCTTTATGGAAAGTAAAATTTTCTTCCTATTTCGATAAAGATTTCAAACATTATTACCTAGGAAATAATTTTCGCGGCCGGGAAAAGGGGAATCAGATGTGTGAAGTTTCAGTCACAAGGATCAAAATAAATTGTGAGCGATTTTCCCGGAAAATATTATTGATTAACAACTTCTCTAATATCTTCGCAGAATAAATCGAATTTTATAAAAAAAAGGGATGCTAAAAATTTGAAAGGTAATACCCAACTGCTACAAAATAGAGATTTTGTTCAGAGATTGAAAGTAAAGTCAATGTTAGGATATTTCGACTTATTTGATTTCCTTTCCTATATGATCGTAAACTAAAGAAAATTTTCATTAAATATGCTTTTTTCTTTCCAAAACAGATTTTTATATAGGTTTTTTAGATGATCACTCGATATAGTATAAACTGGTTAACGTTAAAAATTGTTTTGGAAGAAAAAAATCGTGATTAGAAGAACTTAAATTTTAATTCCATATGACCTTCCACGAATTGCAATAAAGTAAGTTTAGACATAGGAGACCATTCTTACCATCCATTTTCTATTCTTATATTATTAAAATTCGATTCTTATTAAATTTTTCTAATATATTTTATTCTAATTACAATTGGATTCTCATTTTAGCGGATGTTTATGACGCCTTTAAAAAAATTAGAGAAAAATAGCCAACAAATTAATTTATCCGAGGGTATACGAATATTGATAGTATTTTATAGATATCAGTTGATTTTCCTGAAAACGCAATACAAATAATGAAATGAGCTGATATTCTACGAGGAAAAATTAGGAAAATGTATGAAAAAAAGATTACTATATCGAGGAATATATGAAATTTTTCTCTCTAGGATTATCAATTACAGCGAATTTTCCTCAAAATCTAAGATAAGCATGTCGAAGAATGTAATGAGCTTATCTTCTTCGAATGCATCAAGGAAATTCTATATTTATAAAGATTACTTTTTCCTGATATGTGAAGATTATTCCCTCAGATTAACAATTACAGTTAATTTGCCTCAAAGGTGAAATATACGAAGAAGTAACTAAGTAAACAATCTGTAAAATCAAATTAAACGTATCAGTACTCCTTCTTTCCGTGAAATTGAGTTAGCTGAAGGAGCAATTTATTTAAAGACATAAAAAACCTCTTCTTAATGGAAAAAAGGGAGGGAGCGTCATTTTCCAAACTTTTAAGGAACGTGATTTTATTTCTCCCAATGGGTTTTGTGTAACACGGTGCCTTCGAATGTAGGACGGTGCCATTTCAAAAAATTGGATAGCATGTTCTACGTCTGGCAGTAATCCCGACCACCTGGTTATTGACCCGCCATATAGTTCTTGAGGAAAGGATCTACTGAGAAAGCAGGTCACGCCATAAGGCGATGTTCAGGGGTCAGGCGGGGTAGATTATTAATGATCCTTACCTCAGGAGACTCGATTCCTTAAATTGGTTTTACTTTTGCGGCGACATTGTGGCAACAATGAGTGAAAGAAGCTATCCTAGTAAAGAAAGGTTTTTCACATTGTTGAGCACGACAATTAGATGTATTTCAATCGCGATTAACGAGTTTAATAGACCGAGTTCAGCAACTACTGTTTATGGCCATTGTTGTATCAATACAAGAAAGATGTAATAGAAGCAAAGGAAATCATTTCACATTCTTGAGCATAATAATGAAATATAAACAAAGCATTATTAAGTGATCTCACATTGGTTAAAAATTTAATGGTAAAATTGCCATCCGTAGGTGGTTACTCCAGTAGAAGCCAACAATCACCGTTAATAAAACAATATATGAGATCTACTAGTTAAGAATATCGTTTCGACTGAATTATTGACAGATTTGGTATGCAGTTTACAACTATTTTCTAATGCTTCGATGTTGCATTTGTTTCATTCTTGCTTTTATATGTTTTATTCTAAGAAAAAAGTGGTCGAACTCATTGATACGTTTGCTTTATAATGAAAAATCTGTAGATGTTACAATAGTTGAAAAATTTTAATCATGTGCATGTTCATATTTTGGCATTTATAAACATAATTATTATGTAAAATTCACAAGTTCATTCCATAAAATTAACACAAATGGTAAATCGGAAATAATTGGTAGATAGCGAATTGTATGAATATCAAAAAAAGTATCCAAAAAAACTTTTGCCTGTGAATATTATTTGCGATCGTAATTATTTGCACCAAATTTTCTGCATAAATAGTGTCAAAATTCATAACCCTTGGGGATAATTTTTATCTTAAAGAAATACATGAAACTGGTACTCTTGCGATGTTTAATATTCTCAAAATAAGCGGACCTGCGAAGATAGTCTAGCCTCAACAATGTAACTAAGTCAATAAAGCTTGTAGACAATAATAGTAAACAATTATATGGGTATTGCCGCCTAGACTGTGGTTCATTTTTAACTTCATAAACCACCACTTCCCTTTTAAATATAATTTTTAGATCAATTCCAGTAATTTGAACCTGAAAAGCTTCTCGAACTTCAACAATGTAGATAAAGCAATAAAGTGAGTAGAGAATAAAAATAAACAATTATAGGGGGATTGTCGCCCAACCTGTGGTTCATTGTTACTTTTATAAACCAACACTAGCCTTTTAAATGGGATATTTAGATCGGTTCCTGTAAATTAGATAAACACGCCGAGTTACCTTATTCAAATTAGCGCTGCAGTCGAAATCTAGAACGATATTGCGAGGCGAGGAAGTCTTATCAGTTCTTGAAAATGAATTAATTCGTCTGCTGCGCTTGAAATTTCAGTCTTGGGAACTTATTTCAATCTAGAGAGCTTAACAAATGAGGAGAGCGAATCGGTGGGAATCTCTCCACATCACGACACCGCCAGAACACGCAAAGGCTCTTAGAGGCGGCACAATCAATGAGCCCCTTCGCTACAGCGTGTTTACAGTGACATAATCCCGATTTTCATAGCAGGAGACCTCTTGCCGAAGGTAGCATTAGCATAATGAAATGTATAAAAGTTATGTGCTACAGCCGATGTGTCGATGGAACGGAAACGGGGACGACAAATGTTGACCCAACTAAGGAAAGGACATGAGTTCTTCATCCCAAAGCAAACAGCATAAAATGCCGCTTACACGAGTCATTTTCATAAGCAATAATAATTTTTTGACGTGCTGCAGGCAAGATTTAACTCGACTTTTAGACGCCTTGCGACCTCGTTTACGGACTCTTTGTAAGACTTTAAAAGATCAAACAGCCAGTTATATCTAAAAAAATTTGAATTAAATTGAAGGTAAATTATATCTGGAAAACTATTTACGTAAAATGTATATTATATGTTTATTCACTATATCATTTTTAAAATACTATACTTAATTTTGTTCCGCATGAAGGATCCGAAGTATCTTGTATGAGTATTAGAAACAGCTGTCGATTTAGCTATATCAGAGCTGTGGGTGTTTTGCTTGATCTTCAAATGTACCCTATATTCAGCATTTTATTTTCTACTGCTGAAGCGCCCGTTGATTCTCAACGAGGATTATAGAAGTAGATTAACTTCAAGTTATCGGTAGTGCAATGTATAAATGCCCTTTAGTAAGCACATCTAAATTTCAAAGTTCTTCTTTCTATGCAGGTGAATGTGTGGATTCAACAATGGGATCGATCATCAGGGGGATGAGTTGTTTACAACCTAGAATTTTCACAAAATTTTCGTATACTTCACCGATATCCTCGCGATTTCGATTCGAAAGTAATATTCCACAAATAAAATAAGAATCTTCATTCGATTTTCTTTTTTTGATGTTTATCTCGTTAAGGCGCGACTATTCTTTATAATTTAATTTTACAAAAGAAATAAACCCTGTATGCGATAAAAATGAGTTTTACGTGTATTCTTTGAGGAAAACTGTCGGAGCGATCTGGGTTCGAACCCCGTGATATTGTCGAATAAAAAGGCGACAGTGATTCCTTCCAGATAGCAGAGGACACGTAGATAATGTTTGAAGCAAATCAAACAAAACCGTGTGGCTTCCAATCTAACACAAACACACAAACACGCCCACAGAATATCTATTTTATATAAATAGATTTAAAAATTTTATGGATTTATAAAAACGCCTGCTAATATTTTATTATTAGCAGGATAACAGATGTTAAATAGATTCTGAGATATAGCTAAATTGTCATATCCTGCTCATCATAAGGAATTTCTGTGAAACATAAATATGTGTAAACGACCAAAAATTCACTAACGATTTAGATTACCCTGTAACTCCGTAATTTAGCCAATCTCGACTCGAAGGAACACGCTGTTGAGCCAGACTACTTGCCAGTCGTGGACGCAAGTCAAGTTGCCGGTCCCGGAGCGATGATAAATTTGGTATCTTAATAAAAATGAAATTCCGGATTTAGAAGCTATGATTTACAAGTTAACAATTTTTATTAGTAACATGCCCTACTTATACTGTTAGAGTCGTGCACGACTACTACTACTTGCCAGTCGTGCATGCAAGTCAAGTCGGCAGGCGTGCACTCGACTCCTTGAGAACCAGGCATTATTCCAAACCGTAAGAATCAGATGAAGAAAGCGAGTTTTTCCACCTAACCCCCTTTCAAATGATTGGCATCCCAATTTAAAACGTCCTTCACGCAGTAACAACAGGAATAGGGGTTGAAAACAAACTTTTGATACAGCCAGGACTATTTTTATATTTGGGGAACATTCTAGACTAACAAACACTTTTCTTAAGCCGTGTTATTTTAAGGCACCTTATAATCTCCGATATTCGCTAGCTGAATGTATCTAATTCGAATAGGATTCGCGGAAAACTGAAATGGCAAATGGCGAAATGATCAGGGTGATTCCCTAGTCTGGAAATCTGCGCAATTCACTCACGAGAATATTTCGTGAGCGGATTGGTTTTAATAGATTTTTGCTCAGTCTTCCCTTGAACCGCGAAAATTTGGCACCGATCCGCGAGGACATTGAATCAAAAGATCTCTCTCTGCAGGCGCAAGATGCGTGTCTTTCAACGGGTAATTCTCCACTTTGCTTCCTGATGGCTCCTTGACGTACTTCCGGGTCGAGCGTGTCTTATCTAGCTGCATTTAATTGATTAAGGAAGTAGATACCTAATTGGAGAGGCCGCTTTCCCCCATTGCCTAACGAAATTTATTTTTAAACCTATGAATCTAAGAGGCCGACTTCTTGGTACGTTTCCACGGTGAGGTTCGCTTCTAATTGTTGCGGGAAAGTTCGGGAGTGTTAAGTTATCGCGGAGAAAAATTCGTGTTTTTTGGCAATATAAAACTTGCGACAGTTTCAGATTTGATGCTAATTTTTTTAACTGCTTAAATTACCGCCAAACCAACAAAATTTTGTATTAAACCGGTTAATCTAAGAGGAGAACGCCTTAGTATGTTTCCACGTTGATTTTCGTTTCGAATTGTTGCGGGAGATATCGTAAATTTTTTCTACGATTATTACTTTATTATTTAAATTATTTTCAATTGCCAAACGTAATTTGAAACTATTTCAGATTCGCCGAGAATTTTAGTCATCATCCAACATTTTCGCTTTAAAGTCGTTATGGAAAAATAGCAAAAATTATTTTTTCAAGTAAAAAAACGTATTTATTGGCAAATAAAATTTGCCATTACTTTAGATTCGCCGTGAATTTTTCATCATCCTACATTTCCACCAAACTTAAAATTTTTTTCTTTAAAACCGATAGATTGCAAAAATTAATTTTTGAAAAATAATATTTTTTCTTGCAAAACGAAATTTGCGATAGTTCAAGATCTACCGTAAATTTTACCAGAGACCCAGATTACGGTTTTTTCTCGTCCATTCACCCACATGTAGCAAATCACTAACCTGAAGATTTTACTCAAAATAGGGGAAAATTACAAATACAAACTTTTCGCAAAAAAAATTGCATTTTTTGCCAATAAAATTCGCGATTTTCCAGATTCACCGCGTATTTTTCCAGCGACCAACATTTCCGCATTTTCCCCCTTCATTTCCCTCCCAAATTTGGCAATCCACCAATCGGAAGTTTTGAATACGCATCAGTGTCTAAATGTGAATCACCTTGGAGACTATGTCATTGTTGTCCTGATG
Organism: Sympetrum striolatum; assembly: GCA_947579665.1. NCBI lineage: Eukaryota > Metazoa > Arthropoda > Insecta > Odonata > Libellulidae > Sympetrum > Sympetrum striolatum. The sequence continues at coordinate 31,566,608 of OX388349.1, forward strand.
CGGACTTGTTCCTCCGGTAACCAATTCAAATGTATCACGGCGCTGAAAATAGAGTTGCGAGAGGTGGGCGAAGGTGACGTAGAGGGAGGGAGGGCAAATAAAGGGAGATGAAAGAAAGGTATGGACGAAGAGAGGGGAAGAACGAAGGTTTTATATACCGATTATTCGAAGCAGGTGAAAGAGGAGATTTATTTTTAATCCTTCATTCAAGATGCGGAGTCAATATTGCTCTTAAAGATGAAATGCTGCTGATAGAATCTGTCGGAACAAGAAAATTTCTTTTCTAGTGTCTTAACGAAAGCAAGCACACTTTATACAACGAATTCGTGGTATTATATGTATTTTAAGTATAAATAAGTACGTTATTCCTTTTGTTTTTGTCATGGAATACCATTAGGTCATGGTTTCTACCATTGATATTATTTTGAGAGTCAAAACGTACGACATTCCACGTTCTTGCGAGAATAAAAAGGAAATGTAAACAGCATTATAATAATTAATTAATAATGTATGATATTAATGATTACGTAAGATATTAGTTTGTGTACGTTTATATTTATGTATTATTTTACCTTTATATTTACTACATATTCTGTGGGTATATATGTTTGTCTTAGTTTGGTGTCCACATTCTCTTCCCGATTTGTGTCAATCATTGCAAACCGGTCCTCTGATATCAGGAAAGAAATACTGTAGCATTTTTATTCGATGATTTTGCTGTTGCTCTAACCAAAGTTGCCAAAATAGATTTCGATAAAGAATACATGTAAAGGTTATACAAGAAGTACGATTTCCTTTGCTAAGAAAAATTTCATTTCTATCAATTGTAGTACATGTAAACTTCACTTTTATCGGTTGTTGGTTTTTGGTGGATAAAAATACAAGGAATAATAGTACAAAATCGATAAAACGTCAATATAACGGGAATTAAAATAAGTTTCGTGTTGTTGAATATATTATTAAAGAATGTTTACTTATTGTATGCCTTGTTAGATAATGAAAGTTTTTTTTAAATTCTTCCGCCATGTTGTTCCCATATAAAATAGCTTCATTCCTCCGTCATATAAAACGATGTTTTAAAACCTGAAAATTATGAGAAGATGTCATCTAACACTCAAGAATAATCTAATCACTTATCTAAAATGCTGAATTCAATGGAAATGTGACAAGAGCAAGAAGAAAACGACCTATCTTAAACTGAGAGTGAATTTTCTTTCGAATATATACCTTGTAAATAATAAGTAAAATGCCATGGATGATAGGTATAAATAATGATAACTTATGTATATAAAACTGGTTTTTCAATTTTCAGATAAGGAAATTAGAATTCTTTTGATGCGCGTCATTTACAGGTCGATGGAAAAATTTTAACTAAAGTATACTGATGAGCAATTTAATGAACGACAGAAAAGCAGAATATTACCGGTGGCAATGCTGTTGAAAACAAATATAAATATTCTTATAAGTTTAATCGAATATAGATTTTCATTAGTATAAACAATTTCTGGAATATTTCCTCATATTATCTTTCGACTGGAATCAATTGGAAGTCCCGAATGTTTCCTTTAAAGCTCTTCTTCCTCGAGTGGAAACGAAATTGCTGCGCAGCACGCATTTGTGTGACTCTGCGAGTCACGGTAGTAAAGTGACTTGTCGTATCTCGCCATAAAAAAACTTTACGGCTAGGAATTTCTGAAAACACGGCAGGTTTGTGTCTGAGTAGGGAGCGGAATTAAAAGTGTTTTTCGTTTTCACGCTTGAGAGAAACTGATCAAACACTTTAAAAGGCATGAGTTTTGCTAAACTTATATATATTACATATGCAAAAGCAAGCATTTAGAATTAAAGATAAATTCAAATTAAACGCATAAAAAGATTCATTTGGTACCTACGAAAATTATTAAAATTTGTCGGATGCAGTTGTAGTTCCGAGGAGTTATTTTTTTGATTCGGGACTTCCTTTAATGAAACCTTGAAGCTCCTTAATGCTTAAAAAATGTAAAAATATAGAATAAAAGTTATCAATTAATATAAGTATGACTAATTCATTAGAATTGCTGAAGATTTTATAGCCTTGATATATTAAATTCTACATTTAATTTTATTTTTCTACAAAAATTATGATACAATTATCAAGAAATTGTATTGTACCCTAGGCAACCATTCGATCCAGCGATAGAATCCACAAATTCTCTTACAGTATTCTAGCAGAAATGGCCAAGAGTTGGATGAAAAATATCTTTGCACCAGATTTTTAATAAAAATGATTGTAAAATGATTGTAAGGAAGCTTATTGAAAAATTGGAAAATTCGTCCCATAGCTTTATTACTTTGCTGTAAATAATCAGTGAATGAAGACCCCCACTTTCAATGTGATTTTCGTATGCAACGACGATTTAAATGTATATATGTATAGTACTAAAATACAGATATACATATCCTGTCTGAAAGGTATTCAGCCCGTAGGCTGTTTGGTGAGTAGTACTTAGAGCAATGTAGAGTTGAATGAGGAGATGAAATGAAGATTTGATGAGAACGAAGAGATGTGTAGAGATGAATGAGGTTCATTAGGCCGGATGAGGAGTGAGGTGGTTTACCATTGCTTTTCCCACTGAGCCAGAATGCTGTAAGCGGAATATGTCCACATAACTGAAGCACAATGACTCTGCGAATAACACTTTTCTTGTCAGTCCGTAAGAAAATACATTGATCAGTGCTATTATCTTGTAGCTTGCATTTCATCACAGCCATGATCAAGACAGGGTCAAAAAAAATGAAAGATACATTTTTCTCTATCCTGTACCACATGTTAAATTAAAATATTCCATTCATCACAATATGGTAGCAGGAACACACATCTTCCATATTCAGTAACGATATACCTCCTTTATTGCGGAAGAATTTTGAGCTTTTCCTACACTTTCGAAACCAACGTTAGAAACCCAAAAACTGCAACAACAGAAAACTCAACTAAATTTGTTACCACATTTCAATTCAATTGCCTTAGGGGAATAATGAGGCACAGGATTCTTTGAAGTGGACTGCCCCTTCCCATGACCACCCGACGCTAACCCGGAGGTTCTCTCTCGAAACATCGTTTCCTCCAATCTTCACCACGCGCTGACATCTCTTCAAAGGACCAGAATTGGAATAAAGTCAGCCGATGACCGCAGGATGGCCTTCGAGGGCTCCCACGCAAGACGCTTCACCGACCTCATCTGTTGGCCACGCAACAAGCTCGTATAAATGTAACACTGGGGATCATTGAGACCCCTCGCTGTACCGTATCATAGACATGACAGGAAAACGCATCAATATGTTGACCTTTTGAACTCGTGGAACTCTTAAGATTTACTCATTCATAAAACAAACGCTCACAGGAATTAACGCGGGAATTACGTCTCAATAATAGAATAAAAAGAACATAGCAACGGTGTAAATAAGTACATAACGACTAAAATATTATTTTTCCATTGGAAAAGAAAATGAATTTGATAACATATTAATTCGGTTGAAGTAAAGAAAGTATAATTTCTTCTACTGGAACTTAAATAAAGAACTTTCGTTTGACGCTCGAAGCAAGTTATTTCGATAAGAAGCCCAAATGCCTATACAATATTTAGTAAGTTAATTGATGAATAGGCAATGACAGAGAATGATAAGAACAATAACATAGGAAATATGTAAATAAACCATTTATGGCGAATATACGATTTTTGATTTGAATGGACATAAGAAAAAGAGAATGATAATATATTTATTGGATCGAATGAAATAAAGCATACATTTTCTTCCAAAAAATTCTAAACTTTTGCTTCACTCTCGGAACTAGTTATTCTATTTAACGTCTAAATACTCATTGCATATTTTTATCCTATATTTTTAAGTCAATTTGTCTTATCGGCAATGATTTGGAACGATGGCAACAACAACAGCATAGCAACGTTGTAAATAAGCCCTTAACGACGATAATTACTAAAGACTATAATTTTGCCTCCCAAAATATATAACACTATGAGTTTTAGAATTCGTTAATTTGATTAAAGGTTAATAAAATATAATTAATTTCTCCTCAAACGTAATTAAAGAACTTTTCTTAATTGTAGTAGCATGTCGTTTCATTTATCTTGTAAATTTATTTAAATCAATCATCATATACAAAAATACCATTCACAAAAATATATATAAAAGAAACGTATAACAGTATGTATAATACTTGAGATAGCCAAAAGATTACATAATTTAATCTTGTCCGACTACACCACTCTCCTCCATCTTTTGCTCGTAACTTCAACTCCGCTATTCATTCTACCAAAACTGATGTACTTGAAGTACTCAAAAATCTTAATAATAATTCATCTTCAGGTCCCGATAACTTTCCAATATTCATTATCAAAGCCTGTGCCGACGAAATTTGCTCCCCTTTGCATTTCTTATTTAATAAAATTCTGCAAACCCAAGTATTTCCTTCGATGCGGAAGAATTCTATCGTAACTCCCATTCATAAAAGAGGTTCAAAATCGGATGTTTCCAATTACAGACCAATATCGCTAATCTCACTATTATCAAAAATTTTCGAAAAAATGCTTCACAAAAAACTTATGCGTGAATGTAAAACTAGTTTTGCTGAACAACAGCACGGATTTCTACCGGGCCGATCCACTCAGACTAACTTGGTTCTCCATGTTAATAACGTAGCCACGGCGATCCACAATGGAAGACAGACAGATACTGTTTACTTTGACTTTAGAAAAGCCTTTGAATCGGTCAGACATGATCTACTCCTTCATAAACTGGCAGCCTTTGGAATGACAGACGATCTACTGAACTTATTTAATAGTTATCTCTCGGATAGATACCAGAAAGTAGCTGTTTCTGGATCATGCTCCTCCTACACCAAAGTCACTTCTGGAGTGCCCCAAGGATCGATTTTGGGACCATTCCTTTTCAACATTTACATCAACGATCTTCTCTCTCGTATTAGTTGTGACTCCTCCCTCTACGCTGATGATCTAAAAATGTCTCATCCCATACTCACAGATGCTGATTTTAATTCGCTACAAAATGAAATAAATAACATCTATCTGTGGTCACTAAAATGGAAACTGCCTCTCAATATTCCTAAATGGAATGATATATCTTTATCTCTTAAAAAAAACATCCTCAACTTCTCATACTCCCTGAATAGCATCCCGATTCAACGCGTTGAAACTATCAACGACCTTGGTGTAACTCTCGATACCAAACTAAACTTTAACTATCATATTCGGTTTCATTAAAAAGAACGCCAACTCAAACTTCTCACTACCAACCGTAGTAAAAACCTTTTGCAACATTGTCAGGCCAGTTATCGAATACGCGAGTGTGACATGGAGTCCCCACCACAAGGAGAAAGTGCGCTGTGTTGAGAAAATACAGCAACACTTTGTTAAGTGGATCTGTTTTAGATCAAACTGGGATTATTCCGAAGATAAATATCCTCAGTTTTGTGAGAATCTCAATCTTCCCCTTCTTGAGTCTAGGAGAAAGGCTTCTGATGTCCATTTCTTAAAAAAATCTTTACAGACAAGACTGACTGCCCCCAGCTAACCAATCTCTGTGGTATGTCCGTGCCACAACGCAGGTTAAGGAGTACACCTGTGTTCTACGAACCTCAGTGCAGAGTTAACCCCTTCATGTTCTCCCCGATCCCACGAATCGTGAGGGAAGCAAACTTATTTGTTTCCAGAACGAACGCAGACTTTTTCTGCGATTCAATATCACAGATCCGCAGGAATCTCATCAAATCATTACCCTAATTACAAGTTATTTTCTCCTCCCTCTAACCCGTTTCCTACTTCTCCATCATTTCATCTTCTTTATCATTATGTTCTTCTCATATGTTTTCATATTCGCTCACTGTTTATAGTGCTTATCATTAATTTATTGTTCATATAATACAACACATCTATGTGTGAATTCAACCTGTATGTGTTAAATAAATTATTATTATTATGATAAGTGAAATTTGATGGGATATCATAATTTACGTAATTGGTAACTTCTTACTGAAATCTTGAATTACTTCATGCCATTACAATTTTCTAACTTAACATCCAGCCATAAAAAAATGGGTATGAATCTACGAAGTATTGACTTAAGGCACCACATTGTTTATTATTTCAGCCTTTTAATTTCTTGTTAAAGATAAACAACGAATGCACTGAGTAAAGCTGAGCTGTTTATCATATTTCCACATAGTGAGTTATTTTAAGACACGGAATGGGTATATCATTAACCGTTATTGCTATCATGATCACATTGGCCATTTAACCTCTTGTTTACGGCGACTATTTATGACAAGTTAACTCAAGTGGTTGAAGGCAGCATTGCTTGATGCATTTCCTAAGAGTTACAGCTCTTTCTCGAACGGTTTTCCCCTTCCTACGGCAGAGACACGATTTCTCGACATTTATCCGAGGATTAATGGCTCATTCCTTGCTTATGTCATAAAATATTAAACAGAGGACTTTCAGCTCGCGAATAACGACGTGGATTGATGTCTTCAGAGGAAAATAGGCACGTTCATTGCTATGTAAGGCGTTGGAACGGCTGGTAATTATTTTCGATGCAACCATCTTGTTTTATAACTGGTTGCTAAGTAACGTATCACAAAAGTCAATTTAGCGCTACTTAATTACCTCAGTATATGATATTTAGAGGGAATATTAATAGCTTTTGCAACAGCCAAATTTATGCTATACAATGCACGATTACCTTATTTTTGAACGATACCAGTGAAATAACGTAACTCATATTGCCCAATGCATATGAAAGAACGCATACATTTTTCACATTTATATTTATCAAAAATTAAGTATCTACAATGAAATTTCTCCTAATTTAATTTCTTGAAATTCTCACAGGAAGCCCTAATTTCGAGGAAGTGTCCTTAATTTTTCTTTTATCTATCAATTTTTTAATTCAAAAAAGGCCGGTAACAAGTTTTAAATATTAATCAAGCAACATCACCTAATTCAAGTTAAGAACAAAAAAATTAAATATTTATTCTATGCTGATTTATTTTTTTCGGTTCTAAAATATCATTATCATTAAATTAGCCCATACTATACGGGAATAAATATATTTAATAAAATTCCACGAGAATTCTTAGGAAGGTATGGCAAGGATGATAACCTATTTCAGGATAACCTAAAAAGTTATTGCTATAGAATGTTATCATTCCGTTGAAGAATTTTTGAAAGATGAGATTATATAGATATTTAAATATGTTTTAAGGTTTTATGTAATATATAAAATTGATATGTTTATATTTTGTGAAATTATGCGAATTATGATGTTAATTTATGATGTGAACAAATTGAAAATACATATAAACAAAATTTTAATTTACATAAAAGACAAGAATAAGACAAGCAAATGACATTATGCAAAAAAGAAATCATAATCTATTACTAATCATCATTTACGAAATATCTTCCACAAAAGCTACCGTTTTTAGCATGTAATCGCCTCCATCAAGCCATGGTATCAGTTTTATTCATTAATATCGATTCAAGACTCGCTTCGACAATCGATGAAAATCGCACTTTACATGTTGGACGATTCCTCCCTTCAATCGGGAACGGACATTCGGATGGGTTTAAAAATAAAAATTCCGGCTGGCTATTTCTGGCTCCATCCCGCCTCCGTCCGATGCCGCCTGCCCAGACATTTTCACTCGAATTTTCTGGAGACTTCCGCGCCCGTGACGTCACTGATGAAACAATAGCACCTGCGCTACGAGTGATTGCGCATCCGGAAGCGGGCTCATTCAACAGAGAGCGAGATTTGCGCGCGCCTTTTACGTTTTTCTAGCGAAAACAATTTCCTCACCTTTCCGTTCCTTGCTTCAGGATGACGAGATTCTTAGAACAGCGGTATTGCTGTTGGTGTCTCTAACAATATTGTTAACACTCAAGCCAGATAACAATAACAGGGCTATACTTTATTTTTATGTTATTTACGCCTGGCTTATGACTTGCATTATATATATATGCAGTGATATTTACAACAAATGAGTAGTGTTTAGCGAGGTTCAACAAATAATTTTAACATGAGAGGAAACTACCTTATATTAATAATAATGATATATTTATTACGGGTATCAAACCAATTTACATAATACAAAATCAATATAAAAATACACATAGAATAAAGCAATGTTTTCATTTGTTTCAACTGATTATTTCAAATTTTTATACTGTTGCACTTTTTGATTATATTACACTTCGTAAATTTTATACTGACATTTTATAAATGTTCCACTAATTTTTAGCCATTGGTTGGCTCGGGTGGACTCATATGGAAAATTGTATGTTTCTTTTGTTTTTATTTGTATTTTGAAACGGGAAACAATCTTTTGTTTTTTTACCTAGTATTGATTGTATCTATGCATAGGATTGTATTTTTAATCAATAAAATATAGCGAACTAAAAATATGTATAAGTTTGATGATAACACACATTCTGTTTTCACTATATATTTATTTTTGGCTTTTCATCTTTTGTATATTTTTCTCATATCTCCTATCATTATTTTTTACAAACTTATTTTTTTGGGATAAACTTCTTTTTTAGCACATCCAGTAAGGTACTTCTCAGTCTCTTTCTTCTTGTTTTGCTCTAAAGGCAGAATACCACAGTTTTAGTATTTGTTTTATTTAAGAGAATTTCACTTGCTCTAATTTTTCCCCATTCACTCTTATCGCTAACTTATTTCAATTTTCAAACTCCTTTTGCAAACTTCATTACTTTAGTTTTCCTTACGTTAATTTTCATTCCAAACTCCCCTGCTTGATCGTTTAGTGAATTTACTAGAATTTGTTAGCCCTTTTTGGAATCACACAACATGCAGTCAGACCTAGATACGTCGATTTCAAAGGAATCAGAAATGAAAATTGACTTACGGAGTTTTAGAGTTACGGAAAACGACATAATAGGCGTGGTTAATCAAGGGCAATGTTTTTTGACTTATTTACAATAATCATTTATGATATTGTCGTTTTATTCAAATATATGAAGAAGATAAGAACTAAGTATGTTTTTTTTTGGTTTCCGAAACATTTGTTTTGAAAGGTAGCCCCAGAATAATTAAAAGAATACCTCGGAAAATTCAACTTAAGGACGGATTCAAATTCAACGGAAAGAACGAAGCCGAAAAGCCTTCGAGTAAAGGAAGTCTAACAATACAATATATCTAAGATACATCGGTCTTATGGGAATTCGACCGGGGACTAACGAGTAATAGGTCTGAGAGAGGTTTCCGACTGTAGCTTTGTGGTCTGCTTATTTTGCTGTCTATTCTCAAAACAAAAGGCAATCTTCCGCCGCAACAAACAACTCCATAAGGTTAGCGCGCCTTTTTTCATTGTTGTGGAGGCTAACAGAGCTGCGCGCTCTGCCGCAACAATGAAAGCCTGCGCAGGATTGTCAGCAACCGCGCTTTCTGCACAAATAAGTACATGTTGCGTGGAGTTGAGCGGATGAGGGATGTGACACAATTATACACAACCTACGAGGCTGCTGCAGTTCCATATCTTCTGACTAAACCCCCGGCGTCATCCTTTCTCCTTGTGCGGATGCTGAGACCACCTACCGGAGTCCCACTCAATCGGCCCCCTCCCACATTGGAAGTTCCACCCACTCGGAGCAACTACGTCGACGTCCACACCTATCCTAAACCCACACTCCGAAGGGGAAAACGTCACAAGGTCCCCGCTTACGGTCATTTATGTACAAAGAATCGAGATTCTTGCATTCCCGCTCTCCCGTGAATCGTCACACGCTAACGTGGGCGAAACGGTAGGAGTGGAAGTTTCGCCTGAAAGATGAAAGTCTCCCGTAGGCCTTCGGTGCAGCATGGATAGCCTATTTGCGCTGACATTTGTGTTACTGACGAAATAGGTGGGCCCACGGTTTCACTAACGCCCTTAGACGAATGAAGCATAGATTCCACTTCATGGTTGATCTGTATATTGCCATCGGGCCGAAAAAAAATAAATGAAAAACCATTTAAACCGTACAGCCGATATTCCCAAATTTCTATACACAAGTAGATATCTAAGGAGCTTCAAGTCGTACGTGAAACACAAAAATTCGCCCCATACATTCGACCATTGAAATTACTTTCACTTTAATTATTTACTGAGGGGTGCCTTAATCTATTAGCAGGTATATTTATAATTATATATTTAGATATTAGTTTATGTATATTCATTTCTTGGCTTATCTCATATAGGTACAAAGATTATTATGTGAAAATATGGAGTACCAATATGAAAGTCGTTTGGCCTAAATCAAGGGGATCCATACGTTAAGTTTAATTGAAAAAAATCTGAAGTGGCCCCTTGGGCAGCTTAAGTAGCCCTACTCCAAAATTAATTTCTCACGTTATCAAAACTATTGATTTTAAGTTGAATTGTGGACAACGTTGACAATACTAGCAATAGTGCTTGTTGGTTCTCTAAAGAAAAATAAAAATATTACCACACTGATTGTGAGTTGGATACTGATGAGGCTCTCTTACTTTATACTTCTTTCTTAAAACTCCTATAACAATGTTATTTATTAAATGGATTAATTAGAAATTCCCTCCCGATGAAGTAATTTTCATAAGATAGAGAATATCTTTCCGCGATATTTTCAAAATAATTCCTCCGAATTCGTATGCTCCAACTATAGTGTGGAAAGCAATAATTCTCAATTTATACACCTATCCTTAGTCTGATGGTAGATTGTTGTTGCTAGATTGTGGTATTTGGCGCCACAAAGTCCTGACACGTCATAGATTGCCTGGTGAGGTGTTTAGGTTCATAGTGAGGAAATAGGCTCAATTGTTGACGCAATCTATATGTTGGTGAAATTCTGAAAGAGTTAATTTAAAATGTTCACATAACTTCGGGAAATTCCAAGGTCTTACACGGATTTCCTCACCTAAAAAAAATCGACAATCTATGAACTTTCATACGTCAAGAAAAAGCGTTGAGATATATCTTCACACCCAGCATTAACGTGCTGACAAATATGCAGCAATGTCCTCTGAATTGTTTATAGAAACCAATAGAAATTACGAAACTACAAAGTAATAAAAATTTAAAGAATATTTGATTTTACTATGAATTTAGATTTGTTCACTAAACGTAAAAGATTCTTCACTGAGCTATATTTAAGGAGTTTGACCACCACCTGCGAAAGATATTTAGTTAGCTAATTACAGCGGATTCCAAAATGGCAGTCCTCTAAGCAGTATTACACAGGAGCTAAGAAGTCTAATGAAGCTTGTACGCAAAGTGGCATTGCTCTGTATTAAGTCATAAAGCCTCCTTATTGGCAAAACTTCTGAGGTTGTCATTGACTACGATCAAGAAATACGCTGTGGTTTTCGCTCTTGGGTGATGCCATAAGCTCAAGCCAAGTCTTTGAAGGCCTAGGCTGATCATCATCAACCCCTTCACTATTAGCTGCCAATACAATTGGAGAAGGGGTGAGGAATGCAAGGCCAGATAAGGGATGAGGTACTAATTACCCTTTCCGCTCGCAAAGATAAACATATCGAACGATGTTATTAATGAAATAACGGTGGAAATGACTAAGATAAAATTTCACTCCACGAGTAGTTGAAACTGGTCGCAATAAACAAAAAATATTGTGAAATAGTGGAGTTTCACCACGTGACGGCTTCTTCAATCAATTCAAAATTATCATTGTTTACATTTAATGCACACGCATTCAAAGAATCCCAACTGTTTAATTTTCGTTTGGAAGCGGAATTTTTTTACGAATAAGAACAAAACTGGATACAGTAAATATATATTTTTTTCTCTTCTTTTTTCTAATGTTTTTTTGGTGATATTTATGTATTTTATTTATTTTTTGTATATTATATCACATGTAATAGGGTAGTAATACTTGTTTGTGACGAATAAACTATTATTATTGTTATTATTATTTTTTACATTCCTATAATTTTACTGTAGATTACCCAAATGGAACCTGCTGACAAGCATTTTGCTTAGCAGGACCAGACTGTTCTGTTACCATGTAAGTTTGAGCTGTGTATGATAACCTTTTCTTTGTATTTTTTCTCATTGTTGGTTCTTGTATTTAAAATTGTATTGAATAAATTGTATTATTATTATGATATGCAATAATTAAAAATTTAATGTTGCGATAGTAGATGATATTTATAATGATAATAATCGCCTTTATTTGGGCAATATTGAGACTAAAAGTATTTTCTTCCAACTAATCCATCGCCATTAATTGTAGAAGATAAATTTAAAAAATAGTATGAGAATAAATTAGAAGAATTGAGGATGTTAAAAACATAAGAGATTCTAAGGGAAAAAATTATCCACTGGAAGAAAACACCCACAGAGAAGGGGGGTGTAAAAAACCTGAGCAAATCTACCGATAGTATAACTAAAACATGAGAAAAAAGAATAATTAAATTCAATTATTAATGATAATGTAAATATAATTGACACCATCCATTACAGATTCGCTTAAAGCCAATGTTTATTCAGGTAACCCTCTAAGTATAACCTGGATCTTTACTATTCTGGAACAAAGAGAATGTATGCCAACTCTAACTCAAGTCCAATTAAAGGTGCAGGTTTGAATCATCGTTTGGATAGTAATCACAGCGAACAAGATTCATGCTTCCGTTTTCTTTCCCGTACAAAGACATCATGAATGCCCGAGGTGGAGCTTAGATATGCCCACTTTCTAATCGTATTCTCGCCCTAGTTAGGTCTCCATGGATATGTTATGCTTACCCAAATGTAAATAAAGCTTAGTTGAAGAGTTGCCAAAAAAATTAAAAGAAATTCTGAACCAGTAAGTGAAACAAAAAAATGATTGCGTATCCTTATATAGAATTTGCGTAGTGTTCGTCTGTCTAGCCCTCTATTTTCGAAACTGTTTTTGGTAGAGATATGAGACAAACTGCAGTGTGTTACTGTGTAGTACAAAGCCTTAATAAACCTATTTCAACTTAGAGAAGGCTTCAGGTCGAACCTAGAATAGAATGTTTACGTAAAATTACATGAAATTTCATATTTTCCAGGCTGCAGGTTTTTCTTCCTCCGTTCATTAAAATACGTAACTATGAATGGATTTCGATTGTCTTTGCTTCATTCGACGATGAAAACATAAATCTATCTTATTATTTTAATTTTTAAAGGTGTTGTGGTCGATTTAACCATAAATTTATCGCTATTTTTTTCTCTTTCCGATAGTATGAGCACATTTTTAATTTCATCGATGGCATCGGAAATCCATCAATACGTTTTTAAATTCATCGAAGGATCCATGAAATCGTTTTTTTATTCACCTATGGATTTACAATGCATTTCACCGATGTCCATAGGGATTAATTACCGATGAAGAGCCGATGGTTCTGAAGACAGTAACGAGTCATTCGAATGTTAATATCAATAATCTCATAAAGAAACTAGTAAATGGAAACTTACAATGGGAAATATAACGTATTTATAATACAACAATCAACGAACAAAAACGATGCGATTGAGTTTTATGAATTGTGGAGATGGAACAAGTTGTAAATGTAACTGTAGCCATCTTGTCAAACAACAGACAAACCAACGAACTGTTCCTAAATTCATCAAGAATCGATATAACAAATATTGATGCAATTCATCGCTTATCAGATTGATGAATTTAAAAACGTGACCTTACCGAGGCGAGAGCCATTGTTGTGTAGGATTTAGTCGCCATTTAATAAACGCTAGGAAGAAAAAAACAGTCGAAATCGATCAGAATAAAACTGTTTTGTGAAAACTACTAAGTGTATTGAATTTCTTTCTTTATGGCGATCCATCAAGCAGGGCTAAATCACATCGATTATAGTCAGGAAAAAAGAGAGGGAGCAGCGTATCCTTTTTTATTTAGTTTAAGCTTCTGTAGCAACCATGTTTTGTTTATGACAGCGTAAATATTTAGAGATGTTTTTTTTATTAGAGTTTGAGAGATTATAAACAGAGATATTCAATGGAATGGATGGAATGATCAGAAAATCCGAAAATATCATTTGTTATGTAGATAGTGAAAGTAATTTGGTTTGTCAATAGAATTAAAGTTTAATGGTATTAGCTTACTTTTCAACTTCGAGCAGATTCTTTTAGAGAATGATTACATTACATTACGTAAACATTTATGAATAATTATTGATTTTTTGGTCGCAGTTCACCGTATGAATTTTGAAATCTTATTGTTAGATGCATAGAAAAATAGAGGGAAAAGACGGAATATCATTTAGAAAAGATTTTAGTAGTGCATTGCAATACAAAAGAACACTATGTTTAATAAATGTAAGAAGTACTTCTATCCACAGTCGCGATATGATTATGAAACAAATCCAGTTCTTATTTTGAAATAAAAAAATTAATATTTTAAGAAACGGTAATCAAATATTTAAATGATCATCGCCAGATTGTCTTCTAGATCCATGAATTTTCGCATATACTCTTTCATATTTGCAGTACTTGATTGCTCATCCCCCAGATTTACAATTTAAATGAATGAGTGTACCATCCATGGTATCTTTTGAGAACATTTAAGCCATTATCTGATAATTCATTACCCAGCGATGCAAGCAAAACTATTAACACCGGCCCTTTGAAAGGAAATAAATGAGATGGCCTGATCCACTGTTCTTAGCACCAAATCCTGGTGAATAGAATGTTTTAAATTTGGTGCAATTTGAGAAAAATGTATCCCCCATTTACTTTTGTCACAGTCTTTGTCGTGGCTATGACTTAATAAAAGTAACGGAGGTATAAGTAAGCTAAATAGTGTACTAATTATGGTTTCTCCTAATGCAATGCCAAGAAAAGTGTTACTTGTAGAGTCATCGTGTTTTGTTTACGTGGACATGATCAGCTAGTAGCATTTTGGCAAGGTGAGGAGAACAAGGACAAACTACCACACTCCTCATCCTACCTAGTAAGCCTCATTCTCCCCTTTTATCTATTTGTAACTAATGTTAGAGGGGGTGAGGTACCAACTAGCCTTCGGGCTGGATACTTTGCCCACAGACTTGCAATAATTGTTGACATTACGTCAGTTGTCAAAAATCCTCTCGTGGCTCTTGTCACTTCCATCAAAGTCGAATAGTTACGGGTTCAATTTGATCTTCATAATTAAACAAATGAAAAACTCTCGGCGAGAGAGATAAAGAATCGGTTACCTTTTTCACTTTCCCATCTTCTTCAACCTGAATACTTGGGTTACCGACCCTGATTCGAAATGTCGGCCATGCGTCAAGATAACTCGGTTGGATAACTCTCTTGGGAGTAAATTTACTTCAGGACTCACGTAAGGAGCAATATAATCTCACCCACGCAGGCGGTTCTATTTATTACCTTCGGGGAAAAGTACGATCAGATCGACCTGGTTTCTTTCTCATTAACACCTCTGGGTGTAAACGAAACGTTGATTAATACTTCTGCGAAATCTTTATTCATTGTGATCCCAAAATATCGGTTTTATTGGGTGGTCGGTTTGTTATTCAAGAAAATAGTTGGCATCAGCAACTCCCACGTGCTTCATCGCTTACTCCCTTCACTGGGAAGTCGAGAGTGATCTTAAAACCGCATTACGTTGCACGAGGGGACCACAAGCAGAAGTTAAAGCTGAGGAAACAAAGAACTGATATCGCCAAGTATCATTTTAATAAATAGAGGGGTCAAAGAATGGAATAGGTTGCCTGAAGAGGTCTTCAAACCCGTACAAAAATATAGGAAGGAGTTTAAAAGTAGATGCTGTAGTTTTATGCAATTAAGTGGATTGAACATTGTTATGTTTTGTAGTAATTGGATATTTGTAAACGAGAGGATGTGAAAACGATGAAGTGACATTTTGGCTGGAAAATTAAAATTGTTAACTGTGAAATGCAGTATTTGTGATTAGAGGATAGATGTGGAGTACATGTTTTGTTGGGGTACCGGGGAGATGTCTGTAAATTAGATCTTGTTGTAGTGATGCGATGTTTAAGAACTGTTTGTGGGTAGTGAAGTTATTTTTTGAATATTTGTTTGATTTAAGTTTTTCATTGACAATGTTTGGGGCTGCCACCGGAAGAAATTCTACTTGTAGAATTATATATATAATAAGCAAAATCCGTCCGTCCATCCGTCCCCTCTCTATCTCAGAAACTATTTGTCGTAGAGTTATGAGTCAAACTGCACTGAAATCTAATAAGCTGAAAGCCCCACGAAAACTATTCTCATCTCTATGAAGGCTCAGGTTCGAACCCAGGACTCCATAATACGTTTCCATAAGGAATGCACGTAAAGTTCGTTTTTGTACCTTGCAGAATTTGTTACTTTTACTAAATTAAATTCGAAATAATTGTCCTGCGAAGTCAATAAAAGTACCAAGCGAAGGTAAATAAAAACAATAGAATCTTATTACTGTCGTAAAATAAAGTTTTTGAATCAAAATTACGAGAACTATGATAAATTAAACTAAAATTTCGCCGTAGTAAACAACCAGCCACCTTGACGACCAAGGTGATTGTTGAATCCGATACATTCATTTTCCCACAAAAATACAGTTTAAGTCTATACGATACGATAGGATCTAATGTCCGAATTTATGAAGGTAAGGCAATTTACTGAGATTTTAGCGAATGTAAACTATGGTATATAAATAGCAGAAACAAAATTTCGGCCATTTTGGAGTGTTTCTTTATCAAACCGATTTACAAAAGGGCATTCATACGTTCGTTTGTGGCAATGACGAAGAAATATTACGTCGAGGAAGGGGAAGATTTTTGAGGGACAGAATTTAAACTCAAACTTGATTTTATAGCAGAGATTTTAAAGCAGTGCGTTTGTGTGATTCTCACGAACCGCATAGTGTTCAATGGAATCGAATTTCGCCAATATTCTTAGGTTAAAATTCCATCCTGATTAGTATTTATTAAAAATGTTAAAGTATTGATAAGTTATATAGTAAGTCATCTACTTACAAAAATTGAAATTAAGACCCGTCATGCATGACGGGGGAGTTTACTAGTATATAATAATTAATAAGGGTTTCTGTCTTTGTGGTTTTATAACATTTCATATGAAGTAACGGTGCATAAAGTAATTTTGACATATTTTGTTTCCGCGAGGCATAAGATTCTTTCCGGTTTCTTTTCATAAACGTTAGACATGTTTTAGGGGAGGTGAGGTGCACGACCAACCACTACTTCAATCGTGTACATGTGAGTACCAGCGGTCGAGCAGTTTCGAATAGTGAACTATTTATCCAATAGCGAATTATTATCCTACTCTTCTCCACGACCGAGTCAGACGAGTAACTTGAGAATGCCGAAGCGAATTGGCGGATTGTCGATTTTTACAAATTAATTGCGTTCAAATGATAAAATTCATTCAATTTTTTTGCGAAAAGGAATGTCTGTGAAACAAATACAATAGCATAAGCTGCCAAACATTTGGCAACGATCAAGATTTCCTCCCGTAACACCGAAATTTTGGTATTATATACTCGAATGTGCATGCTGTTGAGACATAAGGTAATTCCGGTAGAGATGCCCCACCTAAGGAAATTACTTCATTACTATCGGTACGGGAGGGATGCCTTTATAGCCAGTGAGGCTACACTTTGTCCAAGATGGATATTCACTGCACGTGGATATTAGTTGAACCTATAGCTACAAGTTTTCGCACTTTAATTCAAAATATTCAAAAATTTAAACTGATACCAACCAGAAACATTACATCTTATAACAGGGCGGAAAAAACAGTACCTACTTGAAATTATGTTATAAAATTGCGTAAAAGGAATTAATCATCGTGAAACTCTTGCAAATAGATGCATTCCAACTCACTGACGAACACCGTCAGTAGAGCAATCTTGTGGTTTTCCTTAAAAATACTACGACTTCGGGCATACTACGGGCATCTCACTCGGAATTACCTTATGTAAACCATATAGGTCGTGTACACATGCTAGTCGTGCGCACAAGTCAATTTGCCGGATGCACACTTGACCTGAAGTGATAATAAATTTTATCATTCAATAAAAATGAAATTCTGATTTTAGAATTTAAGATTTACACGCTCACAATTTTTCAAGTCGTAGCCCTACCTATACTGTTTTAATTTATTTATTTATTCCACAATACTGTCGCATTTTGACATAAGGAAAAGTGGCGGCGCTATATAACACATAACATTCTACAATTTTTACAATATTGCCCTTAGAGATACTACATGCATATCTACACACTCGTTTTTAAATACATTACATTCATATATACAAAAGTTTGGCCATAAAACACAGTCTGTTACCTACAAAAATTTGCATAAATCTAATTAAATATCAACAGTTTATATATGAACTTAATATTTATAATTATATATAATATAAACTTATCATTTAACATATATAATGTAATATAAAATAACATAATGTATCATTGTCTGTTAGGTATTCAGCCCAAAGACAGGTTAGTACTTCATTCCCTCTGCCATAAGCTACCAAGAGCTTGCAAAGAGGAATGAGGTTCAGTAGGCAGGATGAGGAGTGAGGTAGTTTGCCATTGCTTTCCTCATTGAGCCAGAATGCTATAAGCGGAACATGTCCTCGCAAGTGAAGCACAATGACTTTATGAGTAACACTTTTCTTGGCATTCCGTAAGGAGAGACCTTGATTAGGGCAATTATTCACTCATACCTCGGTAGCTTTCATTTCGTCACAGCCATGATCAAGACTGGGACAAAAGAAAATGAAAGATACATTTTTATCTATCCTGAACCACATGACAAATGAAAATAGTCCATTCGTCATAGTATGATATCAGGAACAATATATCATCTTAACATCTATTTAACACGCGCCAGTATTGATCACGTAAGATCTTTAATTCAATTTAATCGGTCGTGAAAATTTTAATCACTCTTTTGATCAGCTCTGGAGGAAAGGTAGTAAATTCTTCAGAGGGGTTTGGAGTCGCGAGCTTCAATAAAAACCACTGCACTGTCCTCGAGGCCCTGTCTGGTGTACTGTGTCCTCTTTCGGTGTCGTAGGACTTTTTCGAGGAACGTGATGACACTGTCATACCCAATCGCTACTGGAAGACTTTCTCTTGCCCAAATTAAGAAAGTTGATGATCCAGAGGATACTTGGTTATAGTGGGACGGGGCCTCAGCCCATATTGATACCAATTAACTGGAAGTTTTAAAAGAGACGTATCCAAATGTGAAATGATGTCTGCTCGCTCACCTGATTTGTCATTCTGCGACTATTTTTATCTGCATTTCTCAAGGGAAAGAGTTATCATCATAGGACTTAAATCTTCCAAGAAATAAACGATGCCATTTCTTCCAGAAACGACCGACAGAGTGATTAAAAACTTTAGGTATCCGCTTTGGCAGTAAATCGTCCTTTATGCTAAAGTAAATGCTAAAAAATATTCGGCACA
This sequence comes from Sympetrum striolatum, assembly GCA_947579665.1. NCBI lineage: Eukaryota > Metazoa > Arthropoda > Insecta > Odonata > Libellulidae > Sympetrum > Sympetrum striolatum. Next base: position 31,586,105 of record OX388349.1, read on the forward strand.
CTTATAGCAAAATACGCCAAAATTCGAGTTACGGAAACTATTTTTTTTCTGTTGACAGAACGCATCCAATGATAATAAATATGGCAATGCATACTTTCTATGTGACTACTTTCGTCAATGAATTTGCATCTTCAGGCAATTTATTTACGGAAATAGTCGTCTTGGAAAATAAATCTGTAAAAGTTATTAAGTGTGCATTATTTCATTTAGTATGGCTCCCTTTGCACAAAGTTGAGCTTGAACATATCAGATGCATCCTACGATGTTCATTCTGCTTCTGATGCTTCTTTTAGAGTCACTTTACCGAATTCCACAATTAAAAAATTAAATGTCTATTATAGAATTACTTTAATGTTAATATGTATGCAACGTGCAGCTGTGTATGTGACTTAGTAAACCTTTCTGACCACTGTGAATTGAAAGAAATATAACTTCTCTTGCGATGAATTATTTAAAATTCGAGTTTGATTATTTAATACCTCTATATTCATAAGACAAAAAATGCCGTTTTATTGAAAGCAATGAAATAAAGAAAACAGAGTCATAGCAACCGTAATTAATTCGTAACTATAGTCATGGCACATAAATAGTTCGTTTTGGTAGTGTTACCCATTGTCTGTTTGCATTAGCCTAACAATTCGATGTAGCTTTTCCTTCTCCTGTGATGTAGGCAAACTTTAGATATCTCAATTTCCCCGAAATCCCCATATAGACGTGTCCCGGCAACGCCCCTGTCTGGCAGTACGAGTTTTCTCATTAAAAAGAGTCGCCGCCTCCAATTCTGACCACTGAGGAATGCAAACAAGGAGATATACGAGCATGAGCCATGGCCTTAATTTCCCCGAATGCTTGATTCTCGGAAGAGGAGGACACGTTCCCTTCACGTTAAAAAGATAAAAAGAAAAGATGTGTCCTAATATGCCCTTTGACAGAGGAGAAGATTAGAAGGAATCACGAAGAATCTCGCGTGGATCAATTACAGCGATCAATTAGTCATGCGAGAGCTAATTGAGAATAGGCTAACGTAATCAAGGAGTTAGGTAAGTCCGCTGGATGGATGATTCTTTGAAATGAAGGCAAATAGGATAGGTAGAGGTGACCGATCAAGACACTGCGCAGATATTTGAGGAACAGATCTCGAAAGTTCCATTGTCACCACCCATCCATTGTCATTGAATAGGGGATAATGACTCTTCCTTCGACATTAATCTATTTCAGGTGCAGTCTGCATCCATCATAATGCTGACAGATACATACTTAAAACAAGAAGATCAACATGATTACTTAACAAGAGGAAGTGGCAACTTGAGGACCCTAGCCTATAGACTTAGTTTAACTAGGTGAAGCTTTGAGGTGATGGAATTGAAATTGTATAACAAATTACCTGGGTTGATTAAAAATAATTAAAGTACATAATACATAAAAAGTAGGTACAATTTTGTTAAATTTCAAAGGAATCCCTCATTTCTAAATCCTATTATAATGTGAATGAATTTTTAAACGAAAAACATTTATTACGTTGTATAGAATAAATTGTCACTAAATACCAAAACCATCCATGAATTAATCTGCCTGATGCGCAATTCGCTTCCAAAGAAAGCAACTTCAGTGGAAAAAAGTGACTCACCTTTTGCCTCTGAAGATTTTTCCATTTAAAAATAATCTAACTACTAGGGAAGTCATCCTATAAGGTATTCAAAACCTTAGAAACTGTTTTTCTACGGTTTTGAGTACATTATAGGATAATTTACTAACAGTTGTGTCTCGTAGTTTCCTTATATTAGGCAAGTATACAGGATTACCGAATTTTTTATCAAATGTATGTTAATACTAGCGCTTAATTTTTCGAGATTGGCTTCTAAAATTTTCGGTACCACTCCTGTTGAAGATATCACAATGGGTCTTACTTTATTTAACTTCGAAGTTATATAATAGATCTATAGCCTCTGAATTTCTATTGCTAATTTGGTGTATTTATTTACTTTTTTTGGAATTGTACTTCAAAGGTTGTGGTTGAGGGTTACTGCAATGTCTGTTATTACTGCTCCTTTTTATGCTTATCAATTAAGATTATATCCGGTCTATTGACTTATATATGGTTATATCTGTCGTAATTTATGTATCCCAAAATAATTTTCTATTATTTTTTCAAATATATTGCTTGGCTCATATCTGTAATGTAGTATTTTATTATTATTAGGGTAAACATTTTCCCTAGGTAAAGGCTCGTCAAATAATTCGATGGAAACTACAATTAGGGAAATAGGGTCTAGACGATTAAAAACACAAAAACAAGAAAATAAAAAACTACTTAGATTGATAGACAGAAGAAATTGGGCCAACGAGACGCTTACAACGAAAAGTGAACCCAGCATCATAAGCAAGAAACTAAAAGGAGCCGCATCATGGGTTGGAAACGAGACCCAATTCGCTCAATGGAAGCCTCGTTCGCCCAAATGCAAACCCTAGGCAAACAACGGCCGAGTGAATCACCGTTCCGAGAATGCTTTGCGAACTTGTGATGATTCTACGTGGGAGGATGCCAAGCATTCTTACGTCTGAACCCTTCTCATCTTCTTTCTGAGTATCCGTTTATCTTAGCGTTTCGCAGACTGAATCGAGAGAAATACGCGGTTCACCGCACGGCGTAAAAATAATAATGTTATTTAATAAAATTTTTGTGGTTTCAACATCATCATTTTTAAAGCCAGAACTTTGTCGTTGCAGCTATATGGCTCTACGAGTAAAATGTAGCTTGCATACTGCAAGCAGATCGACAACACTAAATTCATGTCGGCATCATATCGGAACGGTCCTCAAAAGAAAAAAAAAAGAATTGAAATATTCTTAGAATTCGCTGCAATGTAATCGTTTGGATCGAACCCGGGTCTTCCTGGCGAATTTACTATGCAGCACAACAGAAGATCACCATCTCTAACTATGTGTGAAAATTCAAGCAGAAATATTTGCTGCAACTGCCTCAAACGACGTTCTACTTTTCACGAATGTAAATGGCTCTCTGGATTCGAACCAAGGAGGATCTTGGAAATCTAAAACATGTTCTTGAAATGTATGTATGATCTCTATCTATATGCCGGATTTCAAGTTTCTATATTATTGGGAAAGGGTTCAAAATAATTATTAAAAATTGGATCAACTACTGATTGTAGAGACGCCTGGTGTCGAACCCAGGACATATTGGCAGCTGTGAATGCACAGTTAGATTTGTAAGGACTTGATCTTATTTTATGCAAAGTTTGAAGTCGATATCATGCCGTAAATTACCTAAAACTTGTTTCTGTTATCTCCCTAAGAAATGCATTGAGGAATGTAAATGGCTCTCTGGGATCGAACCAAGGACCATCAGCGAATATAAAAAATTTGATTATGAAATATATTTATGATCTCTAACCCCATGCCGAATTTCAAGTTTCAATGCCGTCGGGAACGGGTCCAAAAAAGTCTTAAAAATCGCCACAATACATTTTAAACGGACGATTTTTGCCCCGACCTAGCATCGAACCAAGGATAATATTCGAAGATGACTTTTTGGTTTTCGTTGGATATGCACGGCCTCTAGCGATCCTTCGAATATCAGCTCTCTACTATTCCGGGAAGTGCCTCAAAACAATTATCGAAAATCCCCACCATGTATTCTTATGGAGAAAATCGCGACTTTGGGGCTTTCTGTAATCGAACCCATAACGCCGAGTTTCAAAGTCAGCTTTTTCCTGGAGGTTACACGTTATGGCTAATACGTCGTAAAAATTTCAAGTCGGTGGCACTTGTGGAACATGATTAGAATTTTGATCCCCTATATATAGGTATGAGTAAAATGTAGCTTGCATACTGCAAGCAGATCGACAACACTAATTTCATATCGGCATCATGTAGGGATGGTCCTCAAAAGAAAAAAAAGGCATTTAAAATATTCTTAAAAATACGCTGCAATTTAATCATCTGGCATCGAACCCAAGCCTTCCTGGTGAACTTACTATGCAGTACAACAGAGGATCACCATCTCTAACTATGTGTGAAAATTCAAGCAAAAATATTGGCTGCAACTGCCTCAAACAACGTCCTACTTTTCACATATATTCCTTATGTGCTCTGGCAACGAACCCAGGAACAGTATGGTCTTATCTATTTTTTTTTCTTAACTCAAGTCTTAATATACATCTTCTATTTAAGCAAGAACTTCCTATCATACCGAAAAGTGCATGAAAAAAATAATGAAAAACTACTCCCATGTATTTTAAAGGGCAGATATTTGCATCGTCCTAGCATCGAACCCAGGATGTTTTCCGTGAAAGTCATTTATGTTTTTGATAGATCATAACCATATAAATAGTCTCCTAGAGTTTTGATTCTCTACCTGTCCGGGTAGTATTTTTTTTTAATTCCCGAAAATCAAAGCAATGCATTTAAATGGGAAAAATCAGGATTTTGGGGCCCTCTGGAATCGAATCCATGACACGGAGGTTCAAAATCTAATTTTTTCTGGCGGTTACACGTAATGGCCAAAACATCCTAAAAATTTCATGTCAATTACACTTGTGGTTTAGCCTGTGAATTTGTATCCTCTCTATCTATCTATCTATATACATGAATGAATCCGGAGAAGCATCTATATATAATAGATATCCGGAGAAACGTCTATATATAATAGATAGACTAATGAAAAAACTGATGAAGATTTAATTATTTTGATATGAATCTATTAACATCACAATGGGTTGACAAACAGTAAAATGTGTAAAAAAGTCAACAAGTTTTTCTTATTAAACGCTCTTTTCAAATCCTTATATGATGTGAATCCCATAGTACTTTTTATGTCATCTAGAAACCTCTTTCTTGGCCTTCCTCTTCCTTATTTTCTCTAGTACTTTTTCATCTATTATATTTTCTAGAAAGCTATTATGCTGCAGAACATGCCCAACGAATTTTATTCTCCTATTCTCCATCTCTTTCATTCCTCTCCTCTCTAATTTCGCTCAGAACTTTTATTTTGCTTTTCTTGTCTGCACATCTTTTCCTTTTATCCTTCTCCATTTCCATTGCTTCCAACCGAGACATTTTCATCTTCCCCAATCTCCAAGTTTCACATCCATATAGTAACATGCTCCAAATGAAGGTTTTTGCAAAGGATTTTCTAATTTACAATTTCATATGTTTGTTTGCATACAGATCCTTTTGCCTTCTCCGCCAAAGCTATCCATATGGACGGAGGAAATTTGAGAGATATGCGGCAACAGTATTCAGTAACAGGGGTCAACAGGGGCTCAGTGTTTGGATGTGGGATCAGTGTGAGATGGGGGAGCCTTGTTCCTTAGAACTATTTTCATAAATGCAGGACACATAACCATATGTACATACTTCCCAAGTTAGTAGACAATTGAGCATCTAGATATTGTTATTAAATATGCTTCTATATTATAGATGTCAAAGTTTTCTTCCAAAATGGTCTTGGATTCAATGCTAGGCCAGTACAAAATTCTCCCATAAGAAAATTCAATAGACTCAAAATCCCCAAAGTAAGCTGTAGGTAAGTTATGTACAGTCCTGGCCAAAATTAACGCAGCACCGGCCGTAAGGATCGCATGGGAGGTGCTGCGTTAATTTTGGCCAGGAGTGTACATAGACAACATTTATAAAGTGTGATTTTAAGAGTAGTAACAGTATTATCCAAAACAAAATAATTATGCCCTAAAAATTGAAGACATACAACATTAAAATTTGAGTTAACAGAGGTATATGTGCCAAGAAATTGTATGGATATGCAAATTTGATATCTAGAAAGTTATTGATCACATTTTCAATGATAAGGAAAAGAAGAATCCATAAGTATTAATGATCAGGCACTATCATCTAATAAATAACTAATTTGATACAATTCATAAAAGTTACGATATTTAGAAAAAATGTCGAGATGCATAAAACAAGCATCAGAGTGATCATAAGATACTTTTAATATTACCTATATATTTAAACCTCAAAATTACATCGAAAAACCCAAATTGCACATTTAAATTGAATAATAGGAAACAGGCACAAAATGAAAGAAGATATGTTAGAAATATAAATAAAGATACATATTCCATTAAATCCTAGCATTATTGTTTAGAATAATAATGTGAAAGCACAAAATAATACTGAAAGGTTTTATTGACATAAATAGAAAGAAAATGCAATAAAAATATCAATCAGAAAAGAGATATAAATATACTCTAGCAGGAACAATAAGTAGAACAAAGGCAAATGAAGACATATGTTAATATTTATGGCAGACTCTATGGTACTTGTTTACTCAGGTAAACAGACATAAAAATTATACAAAAGTGCCCCTTATCATTTCCAACAAAAAGTGTAGATTAGGCCCCTATAACTCAATGTTGGTGAGGGCACTTCTAACCTGGGGGCACCCTTTGACTACCCCTTTCTGCCTACAAACATCATAAATAAGACACCAATTAAATACTATTTTTAAACTAATATGAGGGAATAAAGCAAAGCAGGATGTTGAGGACAAAAAAAAACTCAAATTCATAGGACTGATAATCTCTTAATTAGTTCAACTGTAATGGAGAAGGACATTGCATGACATCCATTTTAAATTGCCTGAATTTCATTAGACTTTTAAAATTCAGAAACTAGATGTTTCTGACTTTTGATGGCTGATCTACATTCTGTTAAAGGTAGTTCAAGTCTGTCAGAATTTTCCCACTTCTCTTGGCCACTGCCAGGATCCCTGTAATTTGTTTATGCAAAAATAGCATTGTTTTGACAAAAAGCACTTGTTGGTGTCATTTTAAGAAATTTACATTTGTTATGAGGGTGTAAAGAGAGATTTGTAACAATCTCTTTTTCAATTTCTTTTTATAACAATGAATGATTTCAGATGGTAGCATATTTATGACATTTGCCCAATGCATGTGGTCGAGAGTTATTACACGATTATTGGCAAGTCAGATGTTTGCTTCTCTAAACCACTTGTTTCCACAATTTACAAGAATTATTAGGTATTTAATAATTAAAATTGTTAGTTGTACATAATCCAGAAAATGTAGTCTTATCTATTTTAAGATTAGCACACCTATGAGTGTTGATCAGCTCATTTAGAAAAACATTGCAAATACATAGTTGTTTTCAGGAGAAGAGACATTTTGAAAATAAAATGTAAAAAAAAGGATGTTTTAAACTGAGTTGAAAATTAACCCTTAACAGAGGGGAATGTAAAAATACATTTTCCTGACTGAGTGCGAGAACTGCAGAAAAAACATTTTTAAACGTTTGACCTGCTCTTCCTTCCCCATGCTTGGCCTTCCCCCAATTTTATGGCCCTGCCTGTGAATGAGGCACACGCTCACAATCTTTTGCATTGTCCTAAATGTGGAAAACCCTTCCCCAGGGATTTCCGGCCTCTGGGTAATTCCAAGATTTGCAGTGGATACTTACTTTCATATTTCCCCACTTCTCTGTGAGTTTCCGCTGCGTTTGGGTGTGTTCACCAAGGTTATCTAAAAATCAATGTATCTACTGTTTGGTATCAAATTAATCAGCTAACAGCAAGGGAAAAAAATAGGACAGCTATTTCAATCAAAGATTGTTATTAAACAATTAAATCATTGGCAATTGCTTCCACATTAGAGGAGCAACCAAAAATCCTGAAGAATAACCGCTTACTGCAGGCATCGGAAAAAGGACTACTCGAATTATGGTGGCTCTATACCTGCTGCTACTAGTCTGACCCACCAGGAGAAGGGACTGTTTCTCTAACTTTAACTTTCCTCCCGCACACAACTGTCATGAATGATAAATACTCCCGCATCTTAATGGTTAATTGGGTTCTTTTTATTATAATTAAGTTTCAATAAAAATTGTAATATACTCATATAACACATCACACACAATAGCCTTATCGTCTGTATACCTTACCGTCTTCACTACTTGTACATTTTCTACATTGACCTAAAGTCGTATAATAAAAATAATAATATGAATGGGACCTGTAAAAGTGTCAATATTTTTCACTTCCTTCCTGCACAACTTTGGGTTTAAGACTCATGCTTTCTCGTGCTTAGTAAAATTTCATATCTATTATATTTGTGATTTCCTTGAGAGGATTTCTCTATGTTATAGGTTTGTAGATAGGTTGCATCAGTGAAGACCTTTCTGGATGGTAGGTGCTACTATGTGGAGTCATAGGCGTGTACACAGAGGAAGCTGCAGCACCCCTAAAACATTTGGAGGGGGGCCAAAATTTGGGCATAAAACAAAACTTGGGGAAAATTGAGTCCTACTGAAAAGAACTGGAAAACAATTTTTTTAAGATCTGATTTTTTGATCTGTGATAGGACTACTCAAACTGTTATTCCATGTGCTTTTTTTAAAAATAGCTTAGAGCAAAATAGTATGCGTAAAAAAACGAGAGGGTGTGATAGAAGTATAACCACCACACCAATTCAACTTTGAAATTGTTTTATAACCAGTTGTAACCTTGGGCTCAAAATGACCCATTGCCATGTTTCCTGAGCATAACATCATCGTCTAGTAAATACGTTTCCATCGTTTCCGTCCTTGCAAGTGGCAGATTGGGTGCGCAGGGGCAGATTTGAAAGTCCCTATGGCAGCATTCCGCCCAATGGACAGGTTGCTTATTCAATAAGATAAGATATGATATTTATTACACTGTAGGCATTAGAAAATGCATAGTATCGTCAATAACATAATAAAACAACACATGGCAAGAAAATACAAAATTCTACAGACTGTTATAAATTATATATGTTACAAATAAATATATGTTATATTATAACACAAATATACATTCAATAGTTATTTTTCTTTACATAAGTCAGAGTACTCTTCAATTGAATAAGGAGACTTTTCTATTAAGAAATTGTTCAGTTTATATTTAAATAGGTTGAAATCAGATGTTTCCCTTATGTCTAATGGGAGTTGATTATATAATTTAGCACCTTTATGATAAAGACCGTCAGTACATAATTTAGATCCTCTGCTGCGAATATGAATACTAGATTGTGAACTAGCACCATGGTGATGTGTCAATGTATTCAATTCATAATAGTTTATATTTTTTTACAAAAAAAATCAGATTATATACATAAAGAGATGGTAGAGGCATTATCTTTCAAGAAACAAAATATGAACTACAGGTAATGAATAAAAACACTGTAATTCTCCACACTTTTATTTAGCGAACGACCGGTTTCACTACCAGAGTAGCATCATCTGGCACAGAAATATTTTAAAATTTTCTTACATGTGCTGAGGGGTTGGAGGGGAGGGGAAGGAGAGTAACTAACTAACTAACACTAACACCTGAACATCTAGATTTCATGATCTACAGGATTCTCTAATAGTTAAATTTAACACTGTCCTTATAGCTTGTTTTTGGATTACAAATACTTTATGGCTATGGCTTGAGTCACCCCAAAATATAATGCTATAGGAAAGTATTGATTGAAAGTTTGAGTAACACACACTCTTTAAAATTGTAATTGAGGTGCTTGAACGCAAATACCTTAATTGAAACACAATTTTGTTTAATTTAGACAGAACTACTTCAACATGTTTATAACATTTTAGGGATTTGTCAAGTATAAACCCAGAAAAGTAACTTTTTCAACTGTTGCTATTTCATCACCTCATAGATTGATTGTTGTTGAAATATTTTTATTAAACTTAATAGCAACAGTCTTCTGAATATTCAATGACAACAAATTTTGATGAAACCAAGTTTCAAGTTGGATCATACACAATTATATATATTGTTTTGAAGTTCACAGTTTGTTTTAGCATCAATACGAATGCTGGTCAGCAAATAGAACAGTTTTATTGGAAGGGAGATTCATAGGTAAATCATTAATATAAATTAGAAACAGTAAAGGGCCTAAAATTGATCCTTGAGGAACTCAATTGTTAACCATTCTAGGGGAAGATTTATAAGTTTATTTACAATTTAGTAAATGATTAAAATAAGACATTTCAACAATCAGTTGTCTGTTTGATAAATAGGATGATATCCATTTATTTGGAGTACCATCCAGGCCATATTGAGTTAATTTGTTTGATAGAACTTTGTGATTCATAATATCAAAATCTTTAGCAAGGTCAAGGAAAACACCAACAGATAATTGTTTAGAGACAACAGCATTAAGAGTATCAGTTAAAAAATCAAAAAGGGCACATGATGTGAACTTATTTTTCCTAAATCCAAATTGCTCAGGATTTAAAACTGAGTGAGTGTCAAAATATTGAATCAGTCTTTTTAAAACTATCTTCTCAAATATTTTAGAGAACCCAGAGAGAAGACTAATGTGCCTATAGTTGTTCAGTTCAGTGGTGTTACCCTTTTTATGTAAGGGTTTAATTTTACTTCACTTTAATCTATTAGGAAACAATCCCTCAGTTAGTGATAAATTACTTAAATATACTATAGTCTGTTTCCCAACTGAAGGCAGCTGAGGCAGGATTCCCTTGGGTGCCTTTCCCTTTTCTAGCCAATCACAGAAGAGGGGAACGTGAGGGTGTGGGGGAGGACTCAGTCTTTCTCTGACCTTCAAGCAGTGTACATCGCTCTTCAGCATTCAGCATTGCCAAAGTTTGTAACTTATGCATTAGTACTCTCTAAGTTACTTCCAAGTTATGGCAACACTGGCCGACCACATGGAGGGGAGAAGTGAGGGGGATGAAGGGGAAAGTTGAGGTGGCAGGGGAAATGCCTCTCATTGGCTACTCGCTCTCTCATGCTCAGCCACCTTCAGTTGGGAAACGAACTATAATTGATGAGCGATATAAGGGAGTGCAATTTTCAGATTATTATCAGGAATCACAGGGGTAGTATTGCTATCTCCCTCTAGCGCCCAAAAGTGAAGCCAGGGGTAAAGGGGCAGATTGCGCATTTAGCCATGCTGGGTAGCACTTTTCATATCTCCCTATACCAATACATTGTTTTTTCTTGATCTTGCGGCTTTGATACAGAGTTATTAAGGATTGATCAAGTGAGTCGAACGTTTTGGAACACAAAATGTAGTTTGAGCAATGCGTAAAACGAGGCAATTTTGTTATTTTCGCGTTTCTAAAGGTTTTATAGGTAAATAAGCAGGGGTTTGTTTCTGCCTGCAGCATGGTCAATTGCTGTGCATCAGAACAGCTGCCCGCACAAAATGTTCCGAACTAAAATCTATGCATCTAACTTAATTTTATTATTTCATTCATTATCTGAACTCTATGAAGCAGAACGTACCTCAGTACTAATCCAAGGCATTTTAATGAACATTTCATTGTGCTCTCGGCTGCACCTGCAGGTCTTGCATGGTATACAAGTTCTCATATTCGTTATTTTGACAAATTTTTGTGCATTAAGCCCCAATTATGAATTAGAACAAACATTTGCACAAGCGGAAAATCTCTAATTACCCTGATTAGCTATTATAATGTATTATAGAGTAGCTTTATCTCATTGCGGTAAATGACTATTAAGGAATTTTATGCTGTACTTGGTATTGATCAATTAAAAACTAAGACGAATTAATGCATTATAATATATATAAAATGAACATTATAATAATCAACAAGGTTTTAATAGAGTTTGCGGGAGGTTGGCAGATAATTAGTTTTCTATATCGCTCTAGCAGACGACACCGGCATCCGAGAAGTTTACATTGCAGGCTTGTTTTATTTTCCATAATAAAAGGAATCAGGAGGACTTAGAGAAAAAAATCGGACATGATCGTTAAGTAAAAGGTTCATTTAAACTATCTGAGTCCATGTCATAGGATAAACAAGCTCCTGAGTCCCGTATGAGAGTAAAATAAAACCCCAAAAATACATGTAGTTAAAGGGGAGCCGGAGAAAAGTTCAACCCAGTGCTCTGCGGGTTGCGTTATTTTTGGCTTCACTATGCTTACGATATACTCCCCCTGTGTCAGGAATGTTGTCAACACCCGATGACAATTTATTAGAAAGGGATTTACCAACTGCAATAATCTCATCATGTGTTACTGTATCAAATTGAAATTTGAGAACAGGGGTTTCGAAAGAAATGTTGCCGTTTACCAATGGAAGAGCATTAGGTTTCATGCTATGTAATATATTTTATGGCTCATCAATAAAATAATCATTAAATAGATTAGTAACATCTATAGGATCAGTGAACAACTGTACATCATTCATATATCCATATTTTTCCCAATTGGATTAACTTTTTTATTCAATTTGTTGATTATAATATCCCAAGTTGTTTTAGTCATGCTATTTGATATTTGAATAATTTTGCTATTTCTTTTTAATTTAGCATCTTGAACAACTTTTCTAAAATCTCTACTTTTCTTATTATACTCTATTTTAAAATATTTATTATCTGTATTAACCTTCATAAGATCATATAAATATTTTTTTGTTTTGCCATTTCAACAGTTTCTGGGGTAATCCAGCTTGACTTACTAGTTTGATTAGAAAAAAATTTACATTTTTTAATAGGAAAAGTGGTTTCAAAATAATAAATGAATCTGTCAATGAAAGCATTCATCTTGTCATCAAAGTTCTTTAATAAGTAAACATCTGACCTGTCCTCATTACTTAATTTAAAACAAATGGGATGAAACAGGCTATCATGAAGACATTGCTTTAAAGTCCAAGTTAAATGTGTATCATTAAGCTGAAAATTTAACTGAACATTAACTAAAATTGCTTTGTGGTCAGAGAAACCTGAATTAAAAACCTGTGCATTAGTTTCTTGTGATGGTATGTACATTAGTAAAGACTATATCAAGTAATGATTTGCCAGATTTAGTTACTCTAGTTACATCAGATATTAAGTTATTTAAATTATAGGTACATATTCATAATATTAATGAATTCATTCAGCGGTGAATTCAAAGTGCTTATCAATAGATTTGACATTGTCAAAAAAGAGTGGCTGAAAATCAAAATTATTTTTAACATATATACAAGTACCACCATACTTGAACAGGGATCTACATTAAGCATTACCTAAAACAAAATTAGGCAGATGGTCATAATTGATTTCATCCAATAATAACCAATGTTCAAAGATTAATACCACGATTAATAACTGCAATTTGGGCTACCTTCGAAAACTGCGACAAAGTTTTTAGTTTAGAGCGCATTTATTCTAATATAAAGTCTCATGGTTCTTCTGTTCCTCCCCCTGAAAAGCAAATAAGTACTTCGTTTCATGGAAAATGGATAGTAGTCACTAATGCGATTAATGTGGTGCTTACAGCTGAAAGGGCTGATTGTGGATTTCATGACCACGATTTGTGCTTTCTAAGATTACCCTAACAATGTTCCTTTTTCCAGCGCAGTTGTTCTTACATTTGGGCATTGTATCCTTCTTTGCCTAGTGCGCTTACATTGCTGGTAGGCGCACATGAGCTTGAAAGAACCCTCTCAGGTGGCTAGCACGAGCCGAAGGAGCCGAAGTGAAGAGAACGGAGACAATCTGAAGCACTAATAAGGTTTGACAAGGAAAGAACTGATCCATGAAAAGAATTTATTGGAAACGACTGTAAAAAAATGTATTGTTCATTTATATTTTGTAATTATTTAGTTAAAAATATAAGTCAGTTAAATGTACGGTAAGTGTTTATATCCTAATGACTCATGGTTAATAAAAGAAATTAGTTTAAATTAATTATTTTGAAAGATAATTTTATTCTTAATATTCTTAATGTACCAAAATCAATATGCTTCACGCATTCATTTGCGAAATAAAGGTCTTTAGATGTTTATTTTGGTATTTCTTTATATGAATTTCCCATATGCCGTTTGATAGTGAACATTTGGCGGATTTGGTCTATTTCAGCGCGATCTGGAGGAGGCGGTATTTTCGGATGTGAATCTGGCAACCCTGATCTGGATCTGGCAACCCTGGTCGCTCTGTGTGTTGTCTGTTATATGAAAGAAGAAATGTTTCAACTGGTTCCAACGGTTCCAACCATTTCAACCATGCCGCATAGGTAGTGTATTTTGCCTTTGTGTAAAAGCACAAGCACGTCTACGCCTTGTAAGATATTTGTGAATGTGCCTAAAGAAGAATAACGTAGGAAAATGTGGCTTAAAACCATTCGCCGGGACGATTCGAAGAAGAAAATAAGCATGGCGTCATCTTTGCACGTTTTGCGAAGACAATTTTGATAGTGAAGTAGTTTGAAGTATTTTTATGCGAGTTGTTTTATAAACGAACGGCATGCGTAATAATTTAACTTCGGAGAAAAACATCTTTTACTATTATATCGCTTAAAAATATATTGGATGGAGAACTACATGAGGCTTACGATGGTTGGTGATCACCTCATAAGTAAAAAGAATATTGTGCCTTATAAATTCGATTGACAGCCATGTAAAATTGATCACTCAGCGAAACCGAGGAAATACATCCTCTAGAAAGAAAAAACGGAAGCATTGAGGGAAGCAATAAATAGCTCTCTTACTGAGAAACGATTGAAGGTAAGGTTAATTTGTAAATACAGCCATGCCTGTAAATTATTATGGCCCGAAGTTAGTGTTATTGCTAATACATTTTCATCGCGCTGTGTTACTGGGAATTTTGTCCCTTAAATCTTAGCATTGCATTTTAATTCATTCCTAGTCATCTGGTTTCCTTCAAAGTATGCACGAAGACATCTGCGATAATAGTACAATATACCGTTAGCAATGTCCCACATAATTACATAACGTTTTGTATATTTATCTGTTAATAATTAATAAAAGTAATTAAAGACTCAATTCACCTAATAAGTAATATAACCAAAGTTCTTGTTGAAGTCTCTGCTTCACCTGAGGTATGCAAGTTATTTCCAACAATGATTTCAGAAGGATTAGAGTGATATATTTGTGAGAAAAAGTGTTCCTCTAATTACACCCCCCTCATGAAACATTTTCCATAAATGTCTGAAAATTTCTTGGAATTATCTTAAGTAGGTTCACTTGTCAGTTTTTTCCTGAAATTTTGTATTCGAATTTTCTCGAACTTCCTACTAAGCAAGAGCTGTGAAACTTTCAATATTTATGTACATCCCATCTGATTGTACGTTTCTACCATTTTCATTACTATTACCATTTTTCTTATACCAAAAATTGTAATAATTTTTTAATTTCATTCTAACGTAAGTGAGGAAATGTTGTTGATGCAATTTCTGCTGTTTGAAATGAGCTTATAAAACCATTATTAAAGGTGTTCTAATGTATGATATACTTGTTTGATATTAGCTGTCATTCTTTATTTGCAGACCTTTCCTTGTCTCCCTTTATTTTTTTAGTTGAAACTTCAGGAGTTTTTTGGCGGTGATGGAATTGATGAGGTTGATGATACCAATAACTCAGTATCAAATAAAATTAATTCACGCCAAGTGGGTTCCCAAACTAGTGGTCGACATTACCGCAGTAAAGAGGTTATGTATTATCCATTTCAAATGGGATTATGCATGAATCAGAACACACTACTGTTTACTGTTTCTTCCTCCTCATTGACAGTGATTTCCACCGTATCAGACTTGTTTCTCACTTTATGTTCAGGTGTCATCTTAGGCCTAACAGTGCAAACATTCAAATTTCTTTTTGGTTGAACATATGGTAATGAATAATTCTGTTTAATCAAATTCCTCATTTATCTCCAACTGGACGGAGCATGTCAGGCTTTGTTACAGAACATGTATTACATAGGGGTGAATATACCTTCTTCATTGAATTTCATGTTTGGCAGGTCGCATCATGATAGTTTGTAAAAAAATTGTCATTTGTTGGCTTGTCTTTGTGATGCAGACATGATCCAGATTTAACCTATACTATAGCCAAGTTGGCTCAATGAACTTGCCATGCTCTCTTTTACGGATTGGGAAACAGTGTTATCAGATACCATGATTTCAAGTAGAAAGAATTTCCTATCATTGTCTAAGGGGAGAGCACTTATCCTCCATCTGGTAATATCTTTGTCAACACTATTCCACCAATCGATCGACATAAGACATTTTTACAATTGGATGAGAGAGGTTAGTTTCTGTCTCCTTAACACATTCACACCAGTATGGCGAAGTTCTACATTGGGGAAAAACGGATACATTTTTCATCTTATATGTAAGGAATCATGCTGTATTTTAATGATATGTATTCAAAAATATTTTTCCGTGAATAAAAACGGTTATTTTTAATAGGATGTGCATTTGCATCCTCCGTCATCTTGGCAATGCTCATGAGGTATGCAACCCAGCATAACAACAGCTGGTATTAGGAATTCCAGCGGTAGAACAGCCTATATTTAGGGAATAAGAATACTTTCTTATATATTATTTATATAGATTTCTTCTGTCTTCGATTTTCAATCATTTTAGTTTTTTATTCTTATCTTTCATGTGTATGTAGACTTACTTCTACCATCATCTTAATAACAAAACCTTAACGTTCCAGTGAATAAAAGTTGAATTCCACTCGGGATTTGTTGTATACATTGTTCGTTCATTACTAATCATTTGATTGTTTATCCTTGCCTAGCGTTTCCATTCCAATGAATTTAGTTAACATCCTCGGTCGCTATCGTAAGTGATTTGGATCTACAGTTGTGATTGTAATTATCTTCGTATTTCATTTTACGGCTTATTTCATTGGTACTATTTTTTCTCCATCTGTTTGTTCGAAATCAAAGTAAACGGCAATGAACATGGTTGATGTAGAAAGTGCTCTCGGGTTTCCAGCCGGGTTGCCTCCTGCCAGGTCGACGTTTCGGGTGTGTACTCTGCACCCATCTTCAGGAACTGATGTCAGATGAAGGAAAGGGGGGTCTTTATATAGCGGCCAGAGGGGTTCCTTTCACTTTTTCCATTGGGGGAAGCGGGATCAACGGTCTCCGTTGTGGGTCCGGTGGTGGGGGTGGCCAATCCGAGGTGGGGGTGGGGGGAAGGGATTCTCCTTTAACTCTCTGATATGTCATCTCTCTTCTGGAGTTCCATTGGACGTAGAGGTGGGCACAATCGATTGAAAACAATCGAATAATTCGATTGTTTGCTTCAATCGATTTATTCGAATAAAGCGATTCGATTTTTCACTCAATCCTAACAGAGTGAATTTATTCGATTGTTTTTAGTGAGTGGAAAAAAATCGAATAAATCTATTCGATTGTTTTTAGTGAGTGGAAAAAAATCGAATAAATCTATTCGATTGTTTTTAGTGAGTGGAAATATCGAAGAAATCTATTCGATTGCTCCAGGTGAGTGATTCACTCGTTCAGAGGAAGTGGGTGAAAAATCGAATAGATTTATTCGATTTTTTCCACTCACTAAAAACAATCGAATAGATTAATTCGGTTTATTCGATTTTTAACTCGTTTACTTGATACGCGTTGAAGAGGAGAGGGTAGAAGTGGCTCGTAATGTCATCCCATTTACTGGAAGTATGGTAAAGATATGTAATACTGATGAAATATGAATATAGATATCATATATACGGGTGTGTATGTATATCTGATCCGATATCCCGGCAGCCAGGTGTCACTGCCCCAGACCAGCTATTGCGTCCTGTCCAGCCTACGAAAGCGAGTGAATTCATTCGAATGAAAACAATCGAATAACTATTCGATTGTTTTTTTTAATCGATTGTCCCATCTCTAATTGGACGATCTGTTAGTCTGCGAACGGCTCTGTCCCATGCACTGCTTAGGAACAGGCCTTTGTCGCGATTAATATGTCTGGGATGGAGTCGGATCTCGATGGCCTCCTTAGTCACCCTATCCCAGTATCCTCTCCCTCTGCAAAGGATTTTTGCGTCTTCAAACTTGGTTGAGTGATTTTTCTCGAGGCAGTGCTACTGTCATTATGGCCACATGTTATTTTGTCAATAGGATCACATACAATGAGGCAATGAGAACGTGCTTGCCATGGAGTAGGTTATCTTTCCATCGCCTTTAAGTTATATTGCTTACCTGTTGTGCTTTTGAGATCCACAGAGTTATAAATAATATGGAAAACTTAATTTATGTTCATTCTACGAGAATCAATGGTCACTTCTACTAGTGTCGCATCCCGATTTCTGCGCCGAAATGTTGATGACGAAGAATCCCAGAGAATCGAGCGGCTGCCTCAATGGGGAAAGGGTTAGGTTGTCTCAAGAAAGATTCAGAGCCTTTGGAGAATTTAAACTAAAGGATTTAATGAAAGAATACAGCCACAGCTTCCCTCTGCTCTCTTTGGTCTCTACATCACAACTGCCCAAAATCACCCCCTTTATCTCGTTTCCTCCGTCTCCTTCTCCCAGTAAGGGTCCATGCGTGTTATCACCACGTGCTGCTGCATTATCTTCACGGACCGCTCCACTGTCACCTTTGACCACCAACAGTCACCAGATACAGCCACCTGATTTCGATGGCTATGTATTGGCACATGCGACACTAGGAATAATCAAAGAGTGGTTACATACTATTGCAATGGTAAATACGAAAGAATAAACTCAAAAACAGAACAAAAAGTATATTTTTAAATTAATCCTAAGTATACATAAAATATTTTTTAAAGTACTCAATAATTATGTAACTTTTTGAAGCAAGGCTCTAGGCAAAGGGCCGGTTCTTCTGGGCACATTCTACACTGGTAAACAACGTCCCTCCTAATATTACTTTGTAGAAGGGAATGTAAGCTCTGCTTTCTCTTTGTTTTCCCTTTTGCATCTCCCCTTATTTAAGTTGGCAAATGTATTCGTTCAGTCGATTTTCTTTTTGGTCTTTGGGTTGCCAACGAATCTAGCCTCATCAATTTTCTGATTATAGTCTCCCTAAATTGCAGAAGTGACAATTCACTTCCACTGAATCTATTGAACAAAAGGAAGGCGTTCATTAGAGCTAACTCAAGGAAGTATAATCCTACTCTTGTGTTCCACCTTAATCACCTTCTTTCTACGTAATAATAGGAAAGCAATTGGTCTGCCCTATCTATTCCACCCATATTCTTATTGTAATGGATAACCTGCACCCGCTTTTCTTCCTCTTTCCCTATCTTGTTGGTGACCTTCACTACTTCGCCACCAAATTCGGTCAGAGGCCCTCCTTTGAATATCGTGTAGCACTTTCTCCTTTCTTCAATTTGGCTGATACCATTTCTTTAGGAACTCCACCTCTATTCAGTCGAAGTGTTCCTGTGGAAAATATTTTTTCTTTATTAGTTCTAAATAAAACTTAGGACTATTGTAAAAGTTGTCCATATAAACTGTGTGGCCAACATCCTCATATTCTGAGAGAAGTTTTCTCACGACCTTCTCCATGTGGCCTCTCCCCCAACTTCTTTGTCCCTTGATCCGGTATTGATCAAGTTATTTATGACCAGACCATCAGGCTCACATAACATATATATCTTGATACCATATTTATGGCTTTCGCCTTTAAGGTATTGTCGGAAATACAGTCTTCCCCTCCACATGACCATTGATTCGTTCAAACTCAGTCTCTTCTTAGGATAACACAGGCCAACGAAAAATTTTTTTTCAATTACTTTTTTACTTTGATAGCTGATCTTTATAGATTTTTATGAGCTGAATCCAAATCTAGCCTTAGTTTTTTATCACCCATAGTTTTCGAGCAATATGCTTTTTATTATATAGTATAAAAATCCTATGCTATATGGTAAACGGGAAATTATGAAACGCTCTGTTACAACATGGTTTGTATTTACAGTAAGCTACTTAAAACAATGATATGTGTTGATAGAGGTTTGGAGTTTGTAATTACCGCGGACTTTATTGGAATGAAATCTAGAGTTGCACACAGGAATTTGTTATCACTAGAAATGAAATCAGTTTCGGTGGAGCTCCGGAGCACAAGACACACACACCCTGGCTTAACCACTGACACGCACTGAATGGGCGTGTCCACACGGGGGATCTCTCAGAAGACCTCCTGCGGGATTAAACGCTGCTTGTGCCCCGGACGCTGAGCTGTTGGCGGGAGCGAAGTTTCTTTCTCTTTTTTCTTTGAAGCTTCTTGTGTAGCTTTTTCTACAATGAGTCGCTTGCTGAACTTCTCGGTGAAGTGACCAACAGTAGTCCCCCATCATGTTGGTTTTCCGGTGGCCTTGGTAGCGTTTTTCCATCACTTTTATGTCCTGGTGAAAACGCTCTCCTTGCTCGTCACTAACATCTCCCAAATTGTCCGGGAAGTAATCAAGGTGACTGTTCAAAAAGTGAACTTTCAGGCTCATTAAACATCATTAAGTTTTAAACTTTTGTAATATTGTAGCTACGATAGAAACATATTCTGGGTCTTTTTCATTTCCTAAGAACTTTGTAACGACTTGCTTGATTGATACCCATGCTTCTTTCTCATTTAAGGTCATTGTGGATTCAAAGTTAACATCAATGTTCTAATGTCACGTCTGACAAAGACGCCTTCTTTTAGTTAGGCTTCTGAAAGGTGTAGAAACTTTTGGCAGTGATACTTAAAACATGGTCCATCTTTAGGCGAAGCCTTTACAAACTGTTTCATTAGGCCCAACTTTATATGTTGAGGTGGTAGGAGTACGTTTTTTGGATCTACAAGGTTTTTGCGTAGAATATTCTTCTCAAAGCATGGCACTGCGAGAGAACTGACGACAGAGGCAACGAGATGCTCGCTGCACTCAAACACTTACGCCTGACAGTTTTAAATACTAGGACGCACTTGACAACCTACGCTGGCCACGCAGGTCAGAATTCCAACATCGACGTCACTGCTATTGTATTGTACTTGTAGTGTACAGTTTGAACTTCATTTTTTGATTATAAAATCCCATTGTAACATGGTGCAACGGCGATTTCCTGAAAGTATGGCTCGTTAAGTATAGAAGATACTTAAATATGCTCGTGCGCATCTTCGAATCGAATGTGAGTGTTCGTTAAACACAATTAATGACTACTCGAGTATCACTGCCACGTACCTTGGATGTTTGGCTAGAAAATAAAATAGGGACATTTTTTTTTTTGTTCCGTTCTTATCCCCCGCCTATACCTACTGGCTTCGCGGGGTGTATGCTCATGTACTTGTCAGTTTGTCTCTTTGTCTCTTTCTTACATTCTACCGAATGCGTCATTGCTTTGTACATGATTGCTATGGATTAGTATTGGTCGAAATATACTCTTGTTGGAACATGGCATCCTTGGGTTCATGAACCCTTGGAATTATATGCCTTGCAGGAAAAAACCCTATGCTGCCGTTACCCGGTGAGGTTGCAAGTACTTCTTAGTGCCTGTACTTGTCCTCCAAACACAAACCCTACCCCGGTGTGTGCTCAGCATGGGCACCCAGTACCCCATTGGAATGGGGCCTTTGGGTAGTGCGGTTCTCCGCCAAAAAAACCTGCCTTGCGGCTGCTTCGGCTGCCGCTCGTCTTTGCTCGTATATCAGGAGCGACTCTGAGAGCTTTCTGCCTCCCTCTGCTGACTGGAGGCAGTGTTGCAAGTCAACAACAGTCTCTAACTTTATTAGTCTCAATTCGGGTTGGCATTGCATCACATGCAAGTTGTCTCTTTCGATCAAGCCGCAAATGTCACAGGTTTCATTATCTTATTTGCGGAATCGATACAGATAATGATTATATGGTCCATGGCCGCTTAGGAAGCGTACCATTTGCTTTGTTGGCTCAAAGTTCATTGACTGTCTGTGCTTTACGCTTGGGATTATGTCATGGAGGACCTTGGCTTTGGTGCATGCGAGCCACCTTTTATTCCACTCTGTCATGAGCCACGTGTTTATTTCTGCCCTGGTTGCGTCCTCTTTCCCTAACCTTTGCAAAGCACATCCTCTGTCTAGAGCCGCAGCTGTCACTTGAACTTGAAGATCAAGCGGTGGTATGTTACAATACACAGTGATACAGTGATATGCAAAGGTTTTAAAGACTCTCTCACAGCCTAGTTCTTTCTGCACCAGTGTTGATCCCTAGCCCTACTTTCCCATTCACACAAAAAACATGGACATTTCGTAAAGCCACCTTGCTGACCAAGGAGCATGCATGTTACTTTTAGATTGCCATATATCATCCAACCATAATCAGAATAGCCTATTTTATTTAGCACTATTTCTAGGTTTTCATAGCTTTCTTTCATATGTACAGAATACCCAACAGGTATAGATGCATACATGTTACCATTGTGTAATAAAACAGCCTTTAAACTAGTTTTGGATGAATCAATAAACAGCCTCCAGTCTTCGTTTTTGTATTCAATACCAAATTCAACCATCAGACCGGGAATGTCTGAGCAGTACCTACACTAAATCACCTTCTTGTTAAAAAAAATTGGAAAATTGCTTCTCTCTCTTTCTATACATGTATATGCTGGTTCCAACTGCCAATAAGTTATTTTCTTTTAATCTAGAGCCAAGCAGTTCTGCTTTTTCTTTCGTTAAGCCCAGATCCCTAACCAAATCGTTAAGCTCAGTCTGAATAAACAATTTGGGCTCTAGGCTTTCTGTATTACAATGGAATTCATCATCATCTGGTTCATCTAAATTAGATTGTACATCAGAGAATACTTCTGTGGGAATAGAATTTAAATCATCTGGTGGTTCAGGAACCAGTAAATCTACACCATGCCCTACTGGTCGGATGGTGGGCGGAAGGTTAGGGTAGCTTATAACCTTCTTGTTTTTCAAATTATGACCAGTAATATCAACACTGCAAAAGTAGCAATCATCAATATGATTTCTTGGCTCCTTCCATATCATAGGAACAGCAAATCTTAAGGCCTTTTTCTCCTTTTTGGACCATTTTCTCAGATCTTCAACACACACATAACATACCTTATCCAGTGTCCAAGATTTATCTTGATCACCAAGTTTAGATCCAAAGTATGATAGATAAACCTTATTCACAAAGTCTGTAATGTAATGTTTAAATCCTTTAAAAAATCGCTTAATTTAATAAATTTAACTGTAAAATGTGAATAAATGGTGGGTGATACAGTTTTTTAAGCATCATATTTGGATTTCCAACCCTAAAAAAATAAGAATAAGGTATTTTCAGCAGAAACGTTTGTTATCAAAGGTTTACTTTTGACACATCCTATTTTTTGTTCTGCTTCTACACCAAATATTATATAGATTTTCCCGCCTATCATTCAGGTAAATTGCTGATATCTATCAAATAGGAAGCGTCGATTGGTTGATAACAAGGTTGAGGTACATGATACCAAGAAATTTCTGAAATTCCTCTGCAGTCACTTCAACCCACATGTCTTTCAGATTATACCTCCCGTAAAAATTTGTCTCTTCTAAGATAAGGTTTAACATGCTATCATTCGCAATGTGACGAAAATATCCAAATGAATCGTTTCCTGGGTTTTGAATCATTAATAATTTTAATTTAATAAAGTTAACTGTAAAATGTGAAGAAATGGTGGGTGATACATTTGTTTTTAAGTATCATATTTGGATTTCCAACACTAAAAAATAAGAATAAGGTATTTTCAGCAGAAACGTTTGTTATCAAAGGTTTACTTTTGACACTGATCCTATTTTTTGTTCTGCTTCTACACCAAATATTATATAGATTTTCCCGCCTATCATTCAGGTAAATTGCTGATATCTATCAAATAGGAAGCCTCAATTGGTTGATAACAAGGTAAAATATCCAAATGGATCGTTTCCTGGGTTTGGAATCATGAGTCCACTATTCCCACTGAAATTTAGGTCGACACTTGTTTGGTGGTGTACAAACCAAACAATATCTTTCTCTGCATCCCTTGAGGTATCGGCCAGTTCTTCTATCTCCTCATCAGATACATCCATAGGGCCGATATCCTCCAACATCTCCTCATCTGACATTTCAGATTCGGAGGCACTTATTGCTAACAACTCTCTCTCAATATAATCCTCCGTCCCAAGTGCATCCCTCCTCCTCTTAGGGCTCACACCAGAAGTTGATGGTTGAGGATCGATTGTTAAGTAGATATAATCTATTTAAAAGAATGAGAATTCTTAAATAACTTGGAACAAAATAACACCAATTTAAATTAATTAATTGGAGCCAAAACTTTGCCAAATTGACGGGCATACTTCACATATCTGAAAAATGTAATTCTTATTGCATCTGATTCATCGGAATAATTTTCTGCAGATGCGGAAAAAGTCTAAAATCGAAGAAAAAGTGATTCTTGATATTTTTATATGAAGGTAATGAGTCATCGGGAGTCAAACCAAGATTAGTCCAGCCGAGATTATCAATCTGTAAAAGTCTATTGGCCATCCAACGAAACCCTAAATTTCATATTCCGAATTTTTCGGGAATATACATGAGCTATTCTCAAATGTTGCTTCATTGTATTGTTTATGCAGTTACTGAAATTGTAGAAATAAATATGTAAATACTAGTATAAAAATATGAAGGAAGAATTTTTTACTAATATAACTATGTAAAACTATTATTCTCTGAATTCTGTCACAAGAGATGTAATTACAGAAGCATATTTCTCCTTTTTAGCAGAAAGGTCTGCCTTTGGAAAAGAAGACGATTTCAGACAGCGCAGGGAAGTGTGCAGCATTAAAGCTTCGTAGTTGTGTCTCAAACAGGCGGAGCTTTACACAGAAGGCTTTCATGTGGGCATACATGTGTGACACCAGCTGTTCTTTGCCTTGTAGGTTCTTGTTCAGTGTATTCAGATGATGAGTGAGATCAACTAAAAATGCCAGGTCTGCCAGCCACAGAGGGTCACTCAGTTCATGAATAGGTCGGCCCTTCTCTTTAAAAAACTTGTTGATTTCTGATCTCAGCGAATAAAACCGCTGCAGCAAAGAGCCACGGCTGAGCCAGTGCACATCACAGTGGTAGAATACATCCCAGTATTTACCATCCACGTCAGATAAGAAAGCTTGAAATTCCCTGTGGTACAGTCCTATAGCTGGAATTATGTTGACAGTTTTTATAACAGTGTTCACCACATCGCCCAGCTGGACAGTCTTGGCACACAGTGCTTCTTGGTGGATTATACAGTGTATCCTAACAGCCTCACCTCCGCTCTCTTTTACCTTGATGCACACCATGAATGCCATTCCTTTGTGCTCACCCGTCATGGCTGGAGCTCCATCCATTTTTACTCCACAGAGCTTGTCCCATTTAAGCCTCATCTTTTCAACTGCCTCTGACACAGCGTGAAAAATATTTCCACCCGTCGTTGTGCCTTTTAAGCTCATCATATCAAGCAGCTCTTCCGTACAGCAAAAATTATCTTCGACTCCCTGCTAAAAAAATAAAAGCTGTGCGGTGTCTGTGGCGTCTGTGCTCTCATCGCATGCTATCGAGTAAAAATCAAAAGCACCAGCTTTCTCGCTCAGCTGAAGTTTCAGGTTAGCTGACAAGTCCTCGATTCTCCACACCACTGTATTTCTGGATAAGCTCACGTTGTTGAAATCCTGCACTTTTTCCAGGCACATTACTTCTTTGACTTTGATGAGGCACTGCTTTATGAAATAACCGTCTGAGAACGGTTTGCCATGCTGGGCAATAAGTTGTGCGACTTCATAGCTTGCTGCTGTGGCGTTTTCCTGTATTTTGTTAGCACGAAAAAAAAACTGTTGAGCTTGCAGGCTAGCTGCCATTTGCTTGAATTTCTGTGCTCGTTCGGCACCTGTGTACGATACGTAGCTCTGATGCTTGGTCTCATAGTGCCGACGGACATTATACTCTTTCATCACGGCAACATCTTCATTGCAAATCAAACAAACACACTTTCCATTTATTTCTTTAAAGAAATATTAATTTTCCCACCGTGTTTGAAATCTCATACACTCACTTGCTATCTTGTGTTTCTTTGGTGCTGCCATTTCTGGTGACTCATGGTAAATATTTTTCCTTGCTTAATTTTGTTTAGTGGAGAAGTACCTTTTCTGTGACTGGCTCCATCTAGTGTTGAAACTGAGAAGTGCAACTGAGTTGAGCTCAAGCGCCATGTGTGGGCCATATTCAATTATATTTTCAGAATTTGCTGCGGGCCAATAAAAACTGACCCGTGGGCTGCAGTTGGCCTGTGGGCCGTAGTTTGGACACCCCTGCTCTAAACCTTTTTCACACCCAGTCCTAGATTGTCTTAAGAACAATTAAAATGGTACCAGAAACTACACAGATTACAAGTTGTGCCCTTTTTCAAGTTCTTATTGCACTTAACACACATGACCATACTGGCCATCATGACAATGATGACTTTCACGTTACTTGTTTTTCATGTTATTGTGATGACAAGGGAAAATGATCAAATTGAAGTTTGAGTTTAGTCCTTAATTACTTTTTATGTTTTGGCACGCTGTATGTGGCAGCTCGATACTTCGGAGCTTGGGGTTGGGACTGCACTTGAGGACAGGACAACACTGTCAAGGAGTCGCAGAACACAGGGCATCAGAGTCCAGCACCCTGGCTTCTGCTTTTCTCGTTTGGCGGAGGGACGTGGGTTACTGGTGGTCCTGGGTTTCGCGGGAAAGTCTTCATCTGTCTTGAAAGGTTAGCTTTACACTGATTTAGGTTAGGTGCCCCCTATGCCAGCTTGAGAAAAGACTGCCCCAGGCACTGTAGACGCCTCCCTTATAAGGCAAATTTAGCATCCGCAAGATGCCTTGTGACCTTTCATGCGGTTTGGCCCCGCTGTCACATTTGTTGTCAAGGTTGGTTACAAAGGTGGCTGTGCTTTTTTAATTGCCACCACCCCCTCAAATTGCAACTTGCTGTGGGGAAGAGAACGAGGATGCTTTTTATTTTTTAAGTTCAGCACTTCTTTGCGAAGAGGCTTTCTCTTCCTATCCAGTAGCCTTATTGCTTGGTTCCGGCCATTGACCCTGAGCCGGCCAATGTTCTAAGCATCCTCACTATACTCACCCCACATACCATTTGACGTCTTGTCCTCCTCAAATTAAATTAAAAGAACTGAACAAAATCAGCACACAATCCACAATACGACAGAACTCCTGTTCAAAAAAGAGAAGATGAGTCTGTTCAATGAAACCTCCACTCAGGGATGTTACTTCTGTGGGCTTTCATAGTCTCCAGCCCAATTATTCCATCATAATTAACGTTTCCTTATTTTATTAGATCTACATCATGGGGTTGTGGTTCATTTTCAATTATGACAGAGATGCGGAATTGATTGAATTTGCCTGAATTTCAATTATCAAGAACAGACAAAAAGGTGACTCATGGAAATTGTTGAAATTGAAATTTTTAAAGTGTACACTTTATTGCTAGCATTAATCAAAATGTTGGTGCTTCAATTTATCAAATGTTCATTCCTAATCAAACTTGTTTTCCCTAAATAATAGAGAATCTGAGAGATCTGCCAACTGTGTGACCACAAGTATTGTTCTTGAAAACCTAATCAAAGTTGACTTGATTCTCAACTTGCTGAGGCAAGTGATTCTGTGATAATGCCAAAATAAACTCATCTTCGTTACGATCTAAGTTTGTTTATGTCATAAACCCAAAATAAAATTGTTTCTTAGGGTATTAGGGGTTTTTTGCGTACTAAACTATATCCAGGTATTTCGACGAAGGAAGAGGGCATATTGGGTTTGAGCCACGTTTCGGTAACGGCTATGACATGCACGTTATTGGCAGGAAGAAGAGAGCGAATTTCATCGAGATGCGCGTAGATACTTTGGGTATTGAAACATATTAATTGGAAGGAGCAAGGATATGGCAAAAATTTATCAGCAATAATATTGGTCAGTTTGCAGTTATTTATTGAAAGCCCACAGGGCGCTGGATTGTCCGAAGGAGAGTGCATACAACGAGGAAAAAATTCTTTAGCAAAAGGATTCAGAATATACTCAGTGGGTGGCAGCCTGCTAGATGGAAAGAATTCCTTAGCGAGAGGGTTCAGGGTGAACATAACGGGGGTTTGGGTATTCATGAATGCTTGCGCACTGAGGTTGCTTGCTGAGCCACTGGCTGACCTGAATGACTGCCCATTAGAATTCGGAGAATGGCTTAAGTTTTTACAATAGTGGGTATGGAGCAAGATATCATGCTGTGAATAGAAAGTTGGAAATTCCAAATATGGTCACAAGAACAGTGAGGGATTTGAGGAATATAAGATCATATGCATTTAGAACGAAATATACAAATTCAACAATATAAAAAAGAAATAATCAGCACTTGTAATAGTTAATAAATGATTATTAAAAAAAATAATCAGAGGAAATAGTAAAGTGTACTGATATGGGTTAGACTAAAACTATCATGAAAATATTTGACAGGAAAACAAGCAAAATGATTAACCACAGGTTGGAAAAGACTAAACTAAATTAACTTCTAAATGTAGAAAACTTGGCACACTTAGAAGACTTTAGCACTATGTAAATGGTGAAACACTAGGAAATGACACTGAAATTACTTTGCGCAAAATATACGAACTAAATACAGGAAACACAATATATATTTAAATCTATATTGTCACTTAATAGAGGGTTCGGATTGGGAAGAATATCCTCCCACACAAAAGCATTAAATTAATAATCATTTGGGCGCTGTACATTGAGGCATTGCAGTTCAGAGAATCTCGTAATAAAGGAGCGATGGCCATTATTTAAGAGTACAACGATCTTGCCATCAAAGGTCCACACCTTGATTTTGCCAAATATTTCCCTAGCTTCATTATATATTTTCATTCTATAACTAGTTAATGACTCAGTTATAACATAGCTGGAACTTTTAAGAAACTTTATGGCATGCCACACCTTAGCACGATCTTGATAATTAATAAATTTTAGTATCATGGGTCAATTTTTAGAATCACGAGCTTTGCCAATGCGATGGGCTCTGTCAATCATATTTATATTTAGCTCGATTCTAAGGCGGGATTTCAAGAAATCTTTGGCTACCACCAAGCAATTTTCCTTCGCTTCGTGGCTTCCCTTCGCAGACTCAGGAGACCAAGGATGAGTAGACAATTGCGCCGAGTATATTGTTCCAGATCAGACGACAGCAGCGACGACGTTGGGAGTACCGGTTAGAATAATAAAGGGATTGGCCGATATCTATTATAAGAATTTATTTATACTTCACATAAGGAAATATCACACATACCGTCGTTACTGGCTGACGAGGAAACACCACCAACGGGATGAGTCCAAACCGGCTGGGGCCGATCGTTCTTGGGGACCTGTCTTGTCTCCACCAGCAGAATGAGTCCTAATCGGCAAGCCGACTGTTCTCTGCGCTGGGGAGTGGGGGGGGGGTCCAAATCTTTCGCTGGGCGCTGGGACCTATTTCTCGGGGATGTCTCCACCAGCGTAAAGAGTCCTAATCGGTGATGCCGACTGTTCTTGGAGCTGGGGAGCGGGTGGGTCCAAATCTCTTTATCCAGATCGGGCCCAGGGACCTACGGGGGGACCCTGGATTAGAAGCTCAGAGGAAGAGTATTTCCCTTCGAGCCCCTAACCCCAAGTGATTTTCTTCCCAAAAATGGGGCGTATTTATACTGATTTTAGAGAAGCGTCGGTGGTGTTCCCGTGCTTTCTTAGCGTCACCATGCCGAAAATTGGCGTACCCAAGCACAAGTCTCGCATTGCGCGTTCCCTGTACCTTGTCATTCCTTGCTTTGGTCCTTTGCAAGTTAGCAAGCCCCTGAGAATGAAGGCAAGCCTGGAAAGGAGGAAGATGTTGAGTGCCTGGAATTCCTGCCGTGGCGCAAGGAGGCTCTGGTCAACTAGGTCGACCTCCTCCAACAGGCGCTGCAGTTCGTCCTTGGGGGACTGTGATTCGTTGAACCCCACAGGGACCCCCAGGTATGCATATTATTCCACCTCTCTCAGGCTCTTCATCTGGTTCCCCTGGACCAGTTCGTCAGGTGAGTGAATGGAGAGATTTGCCAAGGCAAAGTGTCTGAGCATAAAGCTGTTGGAGTTATTTTTGATTGAACCCCAGTCAGAATGCTTGGCATTCCAATCGCCTATGAAGACAGAAAGGTGATCGGAAGCGAAAAGAGCTTTAAGTTCTTCGTCAGTGAAGGCATGATGACGTCCTTAGACAGAATGAATATTTATTTTGCGATCTCCGGACTGTGTTTGGATGCCAATAGACTCAAAAGATGTGGTGATGGGGGTTGGGAGGGGAGTGAATTTGAAATGAGATCATTCCATTTATTTTTAATAAATCTCACATTTAAATGTAAGACACTCAAATCATAAATGGGTTTAACAACATAACCCAGATTATAGTAACTATAGTTTCTTATGTCTATTGTTTTATAAATACAATCAATAGTAGCCATGGCAAATGTGGAATGCAAATGTATAGGATTTGAGTCTTAGTACTTTATAACATATCAAAAAATATTTTTAATATCTTTCTCATTACTTATTCTAATTATTGTAGAATTTTCATCTTTTTTCACTAGAATTTTCCCATTTTTTACCCAAATAAACTTAAAACAATTTTTTTCCCCTTAGTCTTAGCTTGCCACTACAATTTACTATAGTAAGATGAAAGACATTCATTTATGAAAAGTTTACCTCCAACATGAACATGATTAAGTGTAGCATTTACAAGATTTTTCCTATTAGCCAGCCATTTATCCTTCATAACTTTGGACACAAATTTTACAATTAGTTTTCCTTTTCCAGTCTTTCTCTTTTTTGGTATATAATAACAATCATCAATGTCTTTCATACTGAATGTTTCTTCAGAAATGCCTCTAGCAATATCTTCAGCTACCTTTGTACAATAATTTATGTTCTTAACTTCTACTCCCACTATTTCAATTGAGTGGCTAAGTTTATCTTGTTCAAGGTTTTGAATAGTAGCACGTAGGCTTTCAATAGACTTACTCTTCTCGTCTACTTCGGATTTTAAATCATTAATAACATTTGTTAGCTCTTTAATTATGCTTATCTGCTCACAAAAAAAGTCATACTTGTCACTTATAAAAGAGAGAATATTTTTAATGTCACAAAGGTCTGATTCCATAAGAGCCAGACGATCAACGTCAGCCTCAAAAGCTTTACCTTTCGAGTTTCCATCTTCTTCTCCATCAACTTTAGATGTCCTACAGGATATGCATTTCCACATATCTTTAGTTTTCGTAGACATTTGTCTATATGTAGTCTCTCTAATACCCGCACACCCATAATGGAGTCTCCTATTACAGAATTTGCAGAAAACGACATTCCCATCTCCAGGCAGCTCCTCTTTGCATCGAGAGCACTTCCCCTCCATCACAAGTAAATTGTGAATTCAAGCCAAAGAAACAGCTTGAAGCGTAAAGTGTATCCAGATTGCTGAAGCAAAACTCCAATCCTGCCGTGGCGGAGGGATACACTGATGTTATACTGGCTACCACTATATCACTTTAAGACGTAAATTACTCTTCAAATCTTTGCTCAAATGGCACCACTAATATAACAGTGGGCAGTAGAACAATAACTTCACATGCCTAGCACTAAATGATTCCACAACACTGGAATTTACTCACTATTAATGGTTCAATGCGAGGAGCTAATGCTGCGTACATCCTAACTTGGCCATACCACCATAATGAGTCTACAACTGTAGGAGCATAATCTTAAAGTAAATATAAGCACAAATTAGATCAAAAGCATTGATAATACCAAAAATACCACAACGAACTAGCTCATCAATACCTCAATGAATGCACCTCAATGCATCACCTTGGCTGCCCTGATTCATACCAAGGATACAGAATTGAGGATATCGTGCTGCTTCTTCTCTTAATGCACACTGCATTGTAGGAAACTGAATGGCAATTTCCCCTTCAACTGCTGGAACATAATCTTAAAGTAAATGTAAGCACAAATTAGATCAAAAGCATTAATAGTACCAAAAATACCATAACAGACTAGCTCATCAATACCTTAATGAATGCCACCTCAATGCATCTCCTTGGTTACCTTGATTCAGTGTTGTCGGATGCATAGCAAGGATACAGAATTGAGGATATTGTGCTTCATCTTCTCCCTATGCAAACTGCATTGTAGGAAGCTGAACGGAAGTTTCCCCTCAACTGCAGCATCATTGTTTGGCATATGTTCTGCACATTACCAATGGCTCTAAGGAGAGACTCCATCTTAATTATGCAACTGTCTACAGTTGCCACCAGGTTGTAGGAGGGGTATACTTGCTCTTCAGTATCTGCCAGTAAGAAAATCTCAAAGGAAGGAAAGCAGGATCCAATGGAGGATTAACATTCCTGGCAGGCATGTGAGTCCAGCACTTCCTTTGCTACATACGCAGCAAGAAACGCAACAGATACTAGATGACCAGATGGGTTGCGTGAAGTGCACAATCTCCTAGACTCGGAGATCCCCTCGGTAGCACCTCCATCTGAGAATACACGACTTATTAAATCAGTGAGATCTGTCAGCAAAGTACAACCATCACCCTCACAATTTCCCTTGCCCGAGTAATTTACCAACCCATTGATGACAGCGGTCTTCAATGCTGATGCAAATTAATTGGCATTGGGGTGGTGGTTGCAACCACAATTCTGCTTACTGCTCCAAGCAAGTTTTCGATGGAGTCCTGGTTGTAGCTGCTGGTACTCATTTGCTTGGAAACATGGCCAAAATGCTCCCAAAGCAACTGGACCCCCTTGATTGTGGCAAGCCATCCTCTTTGAGAAGGAGGCTGCACATGCCTCCCAGTTTTGTCATCCAGGAAACGCCACGGAGAAATTTTCTCTGCAACTTCCTGCAGAAGTTTCTGATGGTGGCTTTTCCTTGACACAGGGACCTTAAGCCTCCACTTTTCCTCTTACTTTGATTCAGCATATCCATTCAATGCATCAAAGAGGTTGTTCATCGTAAGGAAAACTTCAGCTGTCCCCAAACCATCACTCCCTATGAATCCTGCATATTAAAGATGATTACATTATAATTACAACCAGATATATATGCGCATACTCTTAAAAAAAAGCCAAATATTTAAGAACCTTACCTCTTACAACTCAATCCACGACCAAAAAGACGGCTGAACACTTGGCAGCTAAAATGACGCTCATCTTAGCAAATCCCTTTGGGTTAATGTGTTTCTCAGTTAGATGAAACATTCTGAAATATTTAAGGAAAATTAAAGTGTCATCAGATTACAGTAAAATGTAATTGGGTAAAAAATAAACTTGAAGTATATTTAAAGTTGTAACCGATTTGGTGCAAGTAAAATTCATTTACCATCAAGATTATATCTACCTTCCAAAGGAATTCCTTCCATCATCATCATAGAGCGGCTCCAAATGCCTCCAACTTGTTGTGGTTATCACCTCCTGACCACCTAATGTAACTGGAACTTGAATGCTATACTTAAGCATCAAGTTCCAGAAGCATTTTAGAAGGTGAGGCGGGTCATAGATAGTCACAATTCTTTGCCCTTCATGCTCAAACACAAGGTTTGAGAATGTAGCCCCCATGAGACGAAGAGCCCTTTCACTGTCGGAACCCATGTCGCATACCGTGGCAATCACATTCAAACCAACCCACTTAAGGCTGGAGAGAACCTCTTCTATCATGTTCTTCAAATCAGGGGAGGAGGTCGGCCCAGAACTGAAGTAATAGCACAGTGGCTGCTTCCATTTGGCCCACACACCCCTTACCATGAAAACCATTGCCACTTTGGCCAGTGCATTCTTCGTTCTTCCATTGCCATGATCCTCATAACCGATAATGACGTCCCTCTTTGGCAGGTATACGAGCTCCGGTTTAATTGCCATTTCATCAAACATATGGGTGCAGTAGCGACTCCATACAGGCAATTTCTGCACAAAGGATTCCAAATTCTGGAGAATATGTTTGTTCACTCCAGGCAAGAAGGTGAACTTCGATAGCTGCTTCGTCAAGGTTCTCTTCGAAGGAAGAGGAATCAATGAACAAAGGAGAGTGTAGCTCTTCGGGCTCTGCTTGTAAATCGACAGTCTAATCATCTTCTCCTTGTGAGACCACCTTCTACCTTTTGGCCTTTTAGGTCCTTCTCTCAATATGGAGCTCAAGAGGGTCATGGAAGTAAAGGACAGTTTACTCTCCAGGGTCTGCAGCAACCTGGAATCGGACTGCATGGCATTTAGGTTATCCTTGTACTTCTTTGTAAGTTTCCTCCAGAGGTTGATGCCACGGGTCTCTGATTAGAATCTGATTCGAGATTCGAGATCTGATTAGAATGACTATACTGCCGCCCCTTGACGGCCGGTCGAGGCGATGTATTTTTGTAATTCGGAATGAAGACTGAATGTACAGATTTAAGGAATGTTTCCTGAAGGCAGACAATGTCAAAGGCTTGAAGCAAAATGAAGTTAATTAGTTCTGATTTTTTGTCAATCAGGCTATTGCAATTCCAAGAAAGGAGAGAGAGGGGTTTTGTGGCGGAAGAATTTATGGCGACAAATATAAGTCCATGAGCTATTTCAAAAGGATTATTTTTTTATCTTTAAGGGAATTTGTGGATTGAACTCGTTCAAGAACCGAAAAGAACCATGTAGCAATGTCTTCGGAGTCTGTGGAAGAGGAGGCGGCGAAGGTTGTTTCTCGAGGGCCAGACGACACTGCAGCTTGAGCGTATGTTCGTCTGCGTTCAGAGGAATGCAGAGGGGAGAGAGTGGTGTTGACGGATGTACTGTCTAGTTCCGTTGTCAGGCGAGGTTGAGTATCGCCGCGATGTATTTTAATATTTGGAGAAGGCAATTGTTTTGGTTGTGGAACTAATCTTTTTCTAATTGAATCTTTTGCTCTAATAAAAACCTTGCAACTGCGGTAGTTGGAAGTATGTTCTTTTCTGCATAGGTAGCAAGTAGCTGCGTCAGAAAATAAGATTCGGTGTTCCTAGTAGGGCACCATCACGACGAGATCTTATTCGTGACCCAACAACTCCCTGGTCCCTTAACTCCTCCAAGATTTCCTCCTCTGAAGTTGATAAGAGGTCGTGGCTAAAGATTACTCCCTGGACATAATTTAATGTTCCTTGGGCCTCGACTTTAAGTGCCCCATTATTATGGAGCTACGTACCCTCCTATCACCTCTCCAAACTGAACAGCCACCTCCAGGAGGCACCACCCGGCTATACTGGGTGCTTCAAAAAAATGTATACACACTTTGAACTTCCATAGAAAATTTATTTACCGTTCTACAAAGTTAAATTTCAGGAAAATGGAAAGCTGAAAGTCCAATGTAAATGAAACATAAATAACAAATGTTAATACTGTTCAAATTGGCGACCTGCAGCATCAATACAATTCTGAGTACGTGTCACCACAGATTCTGTACATCGTATCAAAACGTCCAATGAGATTTCTCTACACACTGCTTGAATCTCATTCCAAAGAATGTCTAGGTTACGTGGTTTACGTTTGTACACCTCATCTTTTACTGTGCCCCACAAGAAGAAATCCAGTGGTGTAAGGTCTGGAGAGCGTGCTGGAAACTCGATTGGCCCCCTGCGTCCTATCCACTGGCCCGAAAAATTTTGATCCAGGTAAGCTCGTACGTCCCTGTGATAGTGCGGCGGAGCACCATCTTGTTGAAAATAAAAATCATCATTACCGTATAATGCACGAATGGCAGGAAGTATGGAATCAGCAAGCATTGTTAGGTAATTAATACCAGTTACAGTGCCTTCAAATCGAAAAGGTCCAATGAGTCCCCTTGAAGACAAACCGCACCACACATTTACACCAGGCAAATTTACAGCTTTTTCAATTGTAATGTGAGGATTTTCTTCACCCCAGTAAACACAATTGTGCCTATTGACAGTTCCATTAAGTTTGAATTGGGCTTCATCCGACCAAATGATGCTACCCATAAATCCCGGTTCACGTATCACCATCTCCTGAATCCATTCACAAAATTGCAACCTTCGATCTGGATCGTCGTCATTTAGCTGTTGCACCAGCCTTGGAATGTAAACACGATACTTGCCTCTCTTCAGAATGCGTAGCACGCTGCTAGCACTTACATCACTTTCACGTGCCCCTTGCCTTGAAGATTTGTTAGGAGAGCGTTGAAACAGTTCCAAGACTGCCGTTGATGACTCATCACTTGTAGCTGTTCGAGGCCGACCTGAATGACCTTTATGCACATCACACACTGTTCCATGAACTTCGAATTTGTCTCGTATGCGTGTAATTGTTAATCTTGAAGGTGGTTCTGTATCATACTCCCTTCTCCACTGTCTTTGAACTTCATTTACATTCTCAAACTTCCAGTACCACTTAATAACCTGCTTACGTTCTTCAAAACTCAAACGTACGTCCCCCATGTTGATATTACAAATTCCAACTGATAATATAACATAGAGGGACGATTATGCTGGCACCTGGCGAAGAAATATAACATTAGCCTTGTAGAGCGGGAAAACTACAATAGAGGGACGATTATGCTGGCACCTGGCAAAGAAATATAACATTAGCCTTGTAGAGCGGGAAAACTACAATAGTTTAAACTGTGTATACATTTTTTTGAAGCCCCCTGTATATGGGGAAATCAGCCAATATGGCTGCCCGGGGTTATAGCCAGAGTAGCGCCTCGCGAGAGGGGCCGTCAGCCGGATTGGCGTCCGAAGGCACGTAGCTCCACGACACTACATGTCGATTGTTTATTAGCAAAAGGGATACAAATAATTTTCGTAGAAGAGCATTTTCAAATAATACACCCTTACCCTTTCTAAAAGAGAACATGACAATTTGATTGTCCACGTACATTTGGATATTGCAATCCAATTGGAATACATTCGCCATTTCCAGGGCGAGGGCGAGTCCCTGCAACGCTGCCACGGCTTCCATTACATGTATGGAGCGTGGTGTGTTGAACTTCCATGCTTTCTTTAAACTTAGTTCAGGTATCACTACTGCCGTCGTTATTAAGGTTGCATCAGTATAAACCTTCATTGTTACCGCAGGAAAACCCATCCTCACTTGACGTTCCCCTATATTCTGGTCTTGAAATAAGAACTTTAACCAGGTTACATCACGATTAAAAATATCTCGCACCAAAAACAAAGGGAAATTCATGACCCAGCACACCCAGCTGAAGAAGCCAGCCACACGCTGCTTATCCTTTAAATGAACAATACTAGGCATTAACGAAATTAGCCTTCTACATCTCTCCTGGGTGCGTGGTAGTAACTTAAGCCATTGATCCTTAACATTAATGTCTACCCCCAAAAAACACAATCTATCGCTAGGTTTTAAAATACACTTTGCTAAATTTAACGTAACACCAAGAACATTGGATAAAAAATTAACAATTAGAGCCACTTTTTGATTATTCAAACTTTTACTATAGAAGGCAATCATGCCAAACTGAAATTCACTTTCTAGTTCCTTCTTCACGCTTTCTGCAAAGCGTTGCATTATGTAGGGAGCTTATCATAACGAAACCCAAAAATAGAACGATACTTCTCCCTAATCTTTAACTGATAAAAACCATGCTTTAAATCAATCTTGATGCACTTAGCACTTGTGGGAATTATTCGCAATGCACTGGCTGCGGAATGCAGCGAAATCTTAGGTATCTCGTAGAACTCCGTCCAAGGACTAAGATCCATGATAAAACGGGCTTTGCCATTTTCTTTGGCTATTGTGAACACTCTGAAGGAGTGCTCAATTGGACCTCTCTGCACAACGCCACTTTCCCCCATTGAATTGATGAGTTCACTTAGAATTTCACTCGGTGGAGTAGCATTAAACACCCTTGGGGTGGATTAACCATCCGACAAATCCCCTCATTGAATGACAGTCTCTGGTAAGAAGCAATACATTACCCCAAGCATTTATCATGGGTTTTAGGTCATTTGGTGGTTAATTTTTCATGCAACATATGGTGTCATTGCAATTTGGAATGAGTTTTAATGATCTCAGAAGAGCAGTTTCCCATTTGTTTCTATACTGTACTGCATAGTGTTCCAGAATAACTACACTAGTTAGAGGTTCAAGAGACTGCGCTATAAATACTTTCTTGTCTGGTGGGTAAGACATTCCCTCACATAGGGCTCTATGAGCAGACAATATTCCCTAAGAATGGAGTTTAATAACTCTGGTACTTAAATCAGTGTTGATTAGAGTCACCTACTCTGTCTCTAGATACATTTCGTCTCTGCAGTAATTAGAGGCAAATATGAAGACAAAGATGGGGGCCATTGTCCTTAACCAATTGTTTACTTGCAGTTTGACCTTAAACAAATTGTCATATTCTCTTTCTCCAAATACATCTGATTACTGCCTTAGACTTTATACTCCCTCCAGTATAGTTAATTTCCTGGAGGAGTATGTTGTGGACAGGACAAATGATGTTTGTGATATGAAGATATCAATACATCACGGAGATACTACTGATTATGGTCAATGATATAAGTATTGCAGATTTTGGAAAATTGGCTTGAATTACAATTTTCAAATACAGACATTAAAAAAGACACAGGGAAAAAGTTGAAGCTGAAAGTTTTAAAGTGTACATTTATTACAGTGTTCAATCATAATGTCGAAGCATCAAACTTTTATTCAAAATCCTTTCACCCTTGTGCTGGCTTCTAGGAAGTACTAATCCCTTTGTTTCAAAGAACAGTTCACTAATTCCATCTTGCAATTGATTGATTTTGTCTTCATTATACCTCTCGGGGTTAATTTCTTCAGAAGTCATCAAATCAAGCAAGTTATCAAAGTCACGTTTTTTCTCAGAGATTTCTAGATGGGCAGAGCCCAAAATTAACACAACTCTAAAGAAATGTAAACAAAATGAAAATGAATGCCAAATTATTTTACAAAAACATATCTTACAATTGGATGTCATACTATTAACATTAACAACTTACGCTTCTCCAACCCTGAGTAGCATTTCTGCTACTCTATGGAAATCATTTGAAATGGAGGTGACATCTTTGGAGAAGTCATCAGCTGCTGCAGCCACTTTCCTAATGGATAGAGCGATATCCTTCAATGCAGCTGATGACTCTTCCGCAGCTGCTGCCTTCTTCACCGCTGCTTCGGCAATACACCCATCGCCGAATGGGTTTTCAATATCTGGTGAACTTGAACATTATTTCATTAAAATCTAAATGCGTGGATGCACTTCATTTTTGTGATTACTTGCTTGCAACCATGTTGCAAAATAATAGATATGTTAATACATAGTAAATTTAGTCGGAAGGTAGTCTAACAAATTGACATTGAAATTAAGTCAGTGACAGTACATACAACTGCAACCACACAGCAGTAACACTTACCGACATTCTCCCTTTGCCTTTTTCTTCTATTTCGAGGGCCTTACTTCCCTTTGGAGAGACATCACATAGGACAATAGGATATTTTCTACTTTCCCAGCTTCAGCTTTGCAACAAATATTTTCAACTAGCCTAGTGTCGTAGTGACATTAAGGAAACAAAGAAAACTGGAGTCAAGGTTGAATATTTTATTACCTTTCTAACTCCTTATTCTGGGTGGCTCGACCTAATGGGCAGGTGGTTACGCTGCTGGTCCCTTGAACCCTACTCGGAGGCTGTAGAAGTGGTACTCCGAAGTGTCCACGCAGTCCTTAAGCGCCGCACACACGCTAAGCAGGTGGTTCCGCTCACGGATACGCCTCCAGCGATTCGATGCACCATCAGTTTCTAAGAACGAGAGTGTATTCCGTTAAAGTAACCCTCTGGCAGATAGTGGACCAGTATCGTCCAAAACAGAGCCGTCCGAGGCCTTATATATTCCTTTTCGGGTCCAAGGGGCACTCAGTACACTTCGGGTGTGGGGTGTTTTTGCCCCGTTGGTGATGAATAATGTCTTGGGAGGTTCAAAAGGCATCCCTACTACACTAGCATATGTGAAGGATTTAACTTATATTCAAATGCTGTACTTAAGCATCAAGTTCCGAAAACATTTCTGAAGGTGAGGTGGGTCGAAAATAGTGATAATTCTTTGCCGTCCATGCACAATTACAGGGATTCAGCATGTTGCCCCCATGAGATAAAGAGCCCCTACACTGCTGGAATTAGATAAAGAAAGAGGAATAAAGTAAATATAAGCACAACTTAGATCAAAAGCAATGATAATACCAAAAATACCATAACGAACTAGCTCATCAATACCTCAATGAATGCATCTCAATGCATCTCCTTGATTGCCCCGGTTCATACCAAGGATACAGAATTGAGGATATCGAGCTCCATCTTCTCCCAATGCAAACTGCATTGTAGGAAACTGAATGGCAGTTTCCCCTTCAACTTCATGACCATTGTTCGGCCAATGTTCTGCACATTACCAATGGCTCTCAGGAGAGACTCCATCGCAATCATGCAACTGTCTACAGTTGCCACCAGGTTTTAGGAGGGGTATACATGCTCTTCAGTATTTGCCAGTAAGAAAACCTCACTGGGAGGACAGCAAGATCCAATGGAGGATTGACATTCCTGGCAGGCATGTGTGTCCAGCACTTCTTTTGCTACATACACAGCAAGAAACACAACAAATCCTAGATGACCAGATGGAATGCGAGAAGTGCATAATCTCCCAGACTCAGAGATCCCCTCGGTAGCATCTCCATCTGAGAATACCCCACTGATTAAATCAGTAAGGTCTGTCAGCAAAGTACAACCATCACCCTCACAATTTCCCTTGCCCGAGTAATTTACCAACCCATTGATGACAGCGGTGTTCAATTCTGATGCAAATTGATTGGCATTGGGGTGGTGGTTGCAGCCACAATTCTGCCTTACTGCTCCAAACAAGTTTTCGATGGGGTCCTGGTTGTAGCTCCTGGTACTCATTTGCTTGGAAAAATGGCCAAAATGCTCCCAAAGCACCTGGACCCCATTGATGGTGGCAAGCCATCCTCTTTGAGAAGGAGGCTGCACATGCCTCCCAGTTTTGGCATCCAGGAAATGCCACGGAGAAATTTTCACTGCAACTTCCTGCAGAAGTTTGTGTTGGTGGCTATTCCTTGACATAGGGACCTAATGCCTCTGCTTTTCCTCGTACTTTGACTCAGCATCGCCATTCAATGCATCAAAGAGGTGGTTCATCGTAAGGAAAACTTTAGCTGTCCCCAAACCATCACTCCCAATGAATCCTGCAAATTAAAGATGTTTACATTATAATTACAACCAGATATATATGCGCAAACTCTTAAAAAAATCCAAATATTTAAGAACCTCACCTTTTGCCACTAAACCACTCTATCCACGACCAACAAGACGGCTGAATATTTGGCAGCTAAAATGACCCTCATCTTAGCAAATCCCTTTGGGTAAATATGTTTCTCAGTTAGATGAAACATTCTGAAATTTTTAAGGAAAATTAAAGTGTCATCAGATTACAGTAAAATGTAATTGGGTAAAAAATAAACTTGAAGTATATTTAAAGTTGAAACCTATTTGGTGCAAGTAACATTCATTTACCATCAAGATTATATCTACCTTCCGAAGGGTTTCCTTCCATCATCTTCATAGAGCTGCTCCAAATGCCACCAACTTGCTGTGGTTATCACCTCCTGACCACCTAATGTAACTGGAACTTGAATGCTATACTTAAGCATCAAGTTCTGGAAGCATTTCAGAAGGTGAGGCGGGTCATAGATAGTCGCAATTCCTTGCCCTTCATGCTCAAACACAAGGTTTGAGAATGTAGCCCCCGTGAGATGAACAGCCCTTACATTGTTGGAACCAATGTCTCATACCATGGCAATCACATTCGAACAAACCCACTTAAATCTGGATAGAACCTACTCTATCATGTTCTTCAAATCAGAGAAGGAAGTTGCCCCAGAACTGAAGTAATAGCACAGTGGCTGCTTCCATTTGGCACACTCACCCCTTACCATGAAAACCATTGCCACTTTGGCAAGTGCATTCTTTGTTCTTCCATAGTCATGATCCTCATAACCGATAATGACGTCCCTCTTTGGCAGGTATACGAGCTCTGGCTTAATTGCCATTTCATCAAACATATGGGTGCAGTAGCGACTCCTTACAGGCAATTTCTGCACAAAGGATTCCAAATTCTGGAGAATATGTTCGTTCATGCCAGGCAAGAAGGTGAACTTCGATAGCTGCTTCGTCAAGGTTCTCTTAGAGGGAAGAGGAATCGATTATCGAAGGAGAGTGTAGCTCTTCGGGCTCTGCTTGTAAATCAACAGTCCAATCATCTTCTCCTTGTGGCACCACCTTCTACCTTTTGGCCTTTTAGGTCCTTCTCTCAATATGGAGCTCAAGAGGGTCATGGAAGTAAAGGACTGTTTACTCTCCAGGGTCTGCAGCAACCCGGAATAGGACTGCATGGCATTTAGGTTATCCTTGTACTTCTTCGCAAGTTTCCTCCAACGGTTGATGCCATGGGTCTCATTAGAAAGCCTAAGCCTTGTCGCCCTGATTCGTACCAAGGATACAGAATTGAGGATATTATGCTGCTTCTTCTCTTAATGCACACAGCCTTGTAGGAAACTGAATGGCAATTTCACTTTCAACTCCAGGAGCATAATCTTAAAGTAAATATAAGCACAATTTAGATCAAAGGCATTGATTATACCAAAAATACCATAGCAAACTAGCTTATCCTTACCTCAAGGAATGCACCTCAATGCATCTCCTTGGTTGCCCCGATACATACCAAGGATACAGAATTGAGGATATTGTGCTGCTTCTTCTCTTAATGCACACTGCATTGTCTATGTCTATGTAAGAACCCTGCAAACCGCCTTTCGGCATGTGGCAGGGGGTGCAAGCGCCTTGACTATTTTCCTAAACGGTTGCTTTTGCATATACTTTGTAGGAAAAATGAATTTTTGAAAGGATTCGTTC
Source organism: Sympetrum striolatum (assembly GCA_947579665.1). Taxonomy (NCBI): domain Eukaryota; kingdom Metazoa; phylum Arthropoda; class Insecta; order Odonata; family Libellulidae; genus Sympetrum; species Sympetrum striolatum. The sequence continues at coordinate 31,628,857 of OX388349.1, forward strand.
TAGCAAATATTTCCCTAATCTTTCTGGCAGTATCAGAACGGCCCATATAACAGGGGGGTCGCTTTATATCGGTTACATCATCTGAAAACGTAATTTCTCTGAACTTATTTAATAAATTTATTTTTGAATTTTTCTTCTATCTTCTAATGATTCCCATCCCGCTTCCTGTAAAAAATATAAATAAATATTAACATAGTGAGATACTCCCTCACTACTGTCCCAGTACTTTGCATGCTCAAGGGAGCCGCCTCACTCTCAGCTAACCGAGTTAATGTTGACATATCCATTGTGGGGGACACGATACTCTTCATATTCTCCCATGTGCGGCTGTGCTGTAGGAAACTGAATGGCAGTTTCCCCTTCAACTGCATTAGCATAATCTTAAAGTGGATATAAGCACAAATTAGATCAAAAGCATTGATAATACCAAAAATACCATAACAAACTAGCTCATCAATACCTTAATGAATGCCACCTCAACGCATCTCCTTGGTTAACTCGATGCAGTGTCGTCGGATGCATAGCAAGGATACAGAATTGAGGATATCGTGCTCCTTCTTCTCCCAATACAATCTGCATTGTAGGAAACTGATTGGCAGTTTCCCCTTCAACTGCAGGACCATTGTTTGGCAAATGTTCTGCACATTACTTATGGCTCTCAGGAGAGACTCCATCGCAATCATGCAACTGTCTACAGTTGCCACCAGGTTGTAGGAGAGGTATAATTGCTCTTCAGTATCTGCCAGTAGGAAATTCTCACTGGGAGGACAGCAAGATCCAATGGAGGATTGACATTCCTGGCATGCATGTGAGTCCAGCACTTTCTTTGCTACATACACAGCAAGAAACACAAAAGATCCTAGATGACCAGAAGGGATGCGTGAAGTTTATAATCTCCCAGACTCGGAGATCCCCTCGGTAGCATCTCCATCTTAGAATACCCCACTCCTTAAATCAGTGAGGTCTGTCAGCAAAGTACAACCATCACCCTCACAATTTCCCTTGCCGGAGTAATTTACCAACCCAGTATTGACAGCGATGTTCAATGCTGATGAAAATTGATTGGCATTGGGGTGGTGGTTGCAGCCACAATACTGCCTTACTGCTCCAAGCAAGTTTTCGATGGGGTCCTGGTTGTAGCTCATGGCCCAAACATGGCAAAAATGCTCCCAAAGCTACTGGACCCCATTGATTGTGGCAAGCCATCCTCTTTGAGGAGGAGGCTGCACATGCCTCCCAGTTTTGGCATCCAGGAAATGCCACGGAGAAATTTTCACTGCAACTTCCTGCAGAAGTTTGTGCTGGTGGCTATTCCTTGACATAGGGACCTAATGCCTCTGCTTTTCCTCGTACTTTGACTCAGCATTGCCATTCAATGCATCAAAGAGATGGTTCATCGTAAGGAAAACTTTAGCTGTCCCCAAACCATCACTCCCAATGAATCCTGCAAATTAAAGATGTTTACATTATAATTACAACCAGATATATATCCGCAAACTCTTAAAAAAATCCAAATATTTAAGAACCTCACCTTTTGCCACTAAACCACTCGATCCACGACCAACAAGACGGCTGAACACTTGGCAGCTAAAATGACCCTCATCTTAGCAAATCCCTTTGGGTTAATGTATTTCTCAGTTAGATGAAACATTCTGAAATATTTAAGGAAAATTAAAGTGTCATTAGATTACAGTAAAATGTAATTGGGTAAAAAATGAACTTGAAGTATATTTAAAGTTTAAACCTATTTGGTGCAAGTAACATTCATTTACCATCAAGATTATATCTACCTTCCAAAGGTATTCCTTCCATCATCATCATAGAGCGGCTCCAAATGCCTCCAACTTGTTGTGGTTATCACCTCCTGACCACCTAATGTAACTGGAACTTGAACGCTATACTTAAGCATCAAGTTCCAGAAGCATTTTAGAAGGTGAGGCGGGTCATAGATAGTCACAATTCTTTGCCCTTCATGCTCAAACACAAGGTTTGAGAATGTAGCCCCCATGAGACGAACAGCCCTACATTGTTGGAACCAATGTCTCATACCATGGCAATCACATTCGAACAAACCCACTTAAATCTGGATAGAACCTACTCTATCATGTTCTTCAAATCAGAGAAGGAAGTTGCCCCAGAACTGAAGTAATAGCACAGTGGCTGCTTCCATTTGGCACACTCACCCCTTACCATGAAAACCATTGTCACTTTGGCTAGTGCATTCTTTGTTCTTCCATTGTCATGATCCTCATAACCGATAATGACGTCCCTCTTTGGCAGGTATACGAGCTCTGGCTTAATTGCCATTTCATCAAACATAAGGGTGCAGTAGCAACTCCTTACAGGCAATTTCTGCACAAAGGATTCCAAATTCTGGAGAATATGTTCGTTCATACCAGGCAAGAAGGTCAACTTCGATAGCTGCTTCGTCAAGGTTCTCTTAGAGGGAAGAGGAATCGATGAACGAAGGAGACTGTAGCTCTTCGGGCTCTGCTTCTAAATCAACAGTCCAATCATCTTCTCCTTGTGGCACCACCTTCTACCTTTTTGCCTTTTAGGTCCTCCTCTCAATATGGAGCTCAAGAGGGTCATGGAAGTAAAGGACTGTTTACTCCCCAGGGTCTGCAGCAACCTGGAATCGGACTGCATGGCATTTAGGTTATCCTTGTACTTCTTCGCAAGTTTCCTCCAACAGTTGATGCCATGGGTCTCATTAGAAAGCCTACCATACAGCAGTTTCTTCCTTGGAGTCAATTGGCTTACTCGGGTCATTCTAATTTCTCCAAGGATGGACCTCCTTGAACCTCTTTTTCTCACCAATTGTGGACTTGAGAGATCAAGGTCCGTGGTGAAATCTGCAGAGGATGCAGTAACATTTACGGAGGAGGGTTCCTCATTCTCTCCCATATGAGTCTCCACAGTGGATGGTACTAAAATAGAAAAGGAAAAATGATGTGAGGAAAGAGCTATACATTTCTAGGAAATATATCTTACAAATTAGCCAACCTTCTTCCCAAGAAATTTAAAGCAGGGTTTTACAATCCTTCAAGTTTAAGGCACTCCTTATCGCAAACTAAGGACAAAAGGGACCCCTCTTCTCAGTCAAGGGTGTACGAGCTGAGGTGCGATGATTGTCCGGCGATTTACCGCGGCCAGACTGGTCGTCCCATGAAGATAAGGGAGCAAGAGCACCTGTGGAGCTACCATCTCCAAAATCCAAACTCTTCAGCCTTCGCAGCCCACCTCCTGGAGAGTGGCCACAATAGTTCCTTTTCTGCGAGAATCTTACATCGTCATCCCAAAGGAAAGTAGCTGGACGCTTTGGAAATCATAGAAATAACCTCCGTGCCAATCTGACCAATGAGTACATCTTTCCCAACCCTTCCCCTCCCCTTACTCTCCCCTCAAAACTGCTTTGATATATATATATATGTGTGTGATTTTCTGTACTCTTACCTGATGATGGCGTTAGCCGAAACCGGTCGTTTTTTAAATAAATATTATTGTGGAAATTACGAAGTGCTTTACTAATTTCTCAAACTGGAAGAGTTTTGCATCCTTTTTATACTAATTTGGCAAGGGAGGTCATAGAATTGTGGACGGAGTGGAGGTCGTTGACCTGGATCAAGGGGTGTGAGAGGAGAAAAAGGGTTCAGGTGGAAACATCTAGAAGTGTCAAGCAGAGGATGCTGCAATATTTAGGGGACAGGAAATGGTCAACAGAAAGGTTAGAAGAAAGGAGAATGTGGGAGACTGAATCTAAATGGTGGTCCACTTAGGGTGAAGTCGAAGGGTGCAGGGACCTTTATGTTTTTTCTCTCCACAGCAGCCGAGCCTCTCTATCTCTGAGCACCAGATAGAAGTATGCCCGAATTTCTGGCACTTGAAGCATCTCATCGGGTTAGGAATATACGCCCAAACATGTTGGTAGAGGTACCCAGCAGTGATTTTTGTTGGAAGCTCGGTTCTTGCAAACTTTAAAATAAGATTTGGCGTTCCTCCTAGGGCACCATCAAGACGAGGTCTTATTCGCCGTGCCCCAACAACTCCCTGGTCCCTAAACTCCTCCAAGATTTCCTCCTCCGAAGTTGATAAGAGGTTATGGCTAAAGATTACTCCCTGGAAATAATTTAATGTTCTGTGGGCCTCGACTTTAACTGCCACATCGTGGAACATTGTCGCCGTTCTTATCTTATCTGCCTGCTTCAGGTCCTTCACTTCAACCAGTAGAGATCCGTCCCTTAAGCGTTTGATGGAGACCACCTCTCCAACCATATACTTCACCACCTCTCCAACCATATACTTCACCACCTCATGGAAAGCAAAGGGAGAGTGTTTTTTTAAAGCTCCTTCACTAATACTTGATATAACGAAATATCTTTGCTTACCCCTGCGGGTAGGGGGATGGAGAATACTCCCGCGGCATCCCTGCCTGTCGTAAGAGGCGACTAATTGGGCGGGGAGAAAACCCCGAGAACAAACCCCTCGATCAGCAAGGGCTGAGTCCGGGCAGTCCCGTGAATCAACTGTCTGTGTGCGGTCATGCCAGCTGACCGAGGATTCACCCACGTGTTTGCCGTGCGTGGAGACCCGTAAGGAGGAGATGGGTGTCCTGGAGGTTGAGTGCCAACCACCAGCAGAGTAACTGCTGAGGCTCGTCTAGTCCAACTGGACTATTTTTATTTTCTGGCACAACACACCTCTTTGGCCCCGAATTCGCTGTAAACGGGAGGCCAGGGAATAGCACACCCTGGTCAATCGGCTACTGATGGCTGGGGAAAAATTCCTTTCTAGCGTACGTCAGTTCTGTGCGAGTGCTTGGGATGCACGCACCATTCTGGTGGAGGCCAATGGGGGGGTGTGATTTGGAGGAGCCACCACCATTCCGGAGGCCATTCCTAGTCTGTTTAGCGACATCCTGGGCGCTATATCCCTTGGGTAGCCCTGGCGACCGTATCGGTTTGCGATACGGCGTCCCAATTTGTGTGGCTCCGTGGTGGGTGGGGAGCCTGAGGGATGAAAAATCCATAATTCATATGGATCTTCTTACTCCTCCACCTAAAAGACCCCGCCCAGAAATGGGAGGGGGAGATTTTGTTAACAGATGTAAAAAATACCTGATAATGAAGTGTACCAAAGAAAATGAAGATCTGACCAAGGTGTCCCCCTTTCTCATATATAAAGTTCTTACGAATGCTGTTTCAGGGAATCTCGAATCAGTGAAAAAGCTTAGGGATGGTACCCTGTTGATAAAGGCAGCCAACGATAAACAGTCCGACAAACTCCTTGGCACAAAGATGCTGCACGATATACCAGTGATGGTAGAGGTCCATAAGAAACTTAACACCTGCCAAGGAGTTATATCCTGCTACGACCTTCTCTATGTCTCAGAAGAAGAGATAGCACAGGAGATGGCATCGCAAGGAGTCATCTCCTGCCGCAGACTTAATAAGAGACAAAATGGAGAAATGATAAAGTCCACCTCAGTGATATTGACATTTGCCCTTGAAAAGCTCCCAGAGAAGATTCATGTTGGATATGAGGCATGCCCAGTGAGGCCATACATCCCAAGCCCTCTGCGCTGCTTCATTTGCAATACTTACGGGCACACTGCACAATCATGCAAGGGCAAGTCCACCTGCCCTAAATGCGCAAAGGAGAAGCATGAAGGGGAACCATGCAGCGGCCCCTTACACTGCAGGAATTGTGAGGGCAACCACCCTGTGTATGCAAGAGACTGCCCCAAACTCTTAGAAGAGAAGAAAATTATGGAAATTAAAGTCACAGAGAGGGTACCATATTTTGAAGCTAGGAGGAAGTACAGATCACTGATCTGCCCCACATTCTCCAAATCCTATGCAGTGGTGGCAAATACCCAAATAAGAAAGGAAAGTGTGGGATGTCAAACTGACCCTCCAGCAGACAACAGCAAGACCACCAAGGTACAACAAAAGGAGAAAATGAATACAAAAGCAACAGGCCAGAAACTAGAAAACAGTGCACAGAAAACTGAAGCTCCTCCTATTAAGAAAAACATCACACCCCCTAAATCGTTTGAGAAATCAAACATAGGAGGTAAAAGTAATACTATACCCCCCTCTTCTCTCGAATTGAGGGAATCTACGGGGGATGAGATGGAAGAGGACATACTGGATGAGGAGCAGTTACGCCTTTTCCTCCAAAACAGGAAAAAGGGAAGAACGAAGCTTGTTCGGCAAGCCAAAGGTTTTTAATGTTTTTACCTATTTATTTATTTATTGTCAATGAATTTTATCCTTGGATTTTAATGTGAAAACCTTATTTATTTATTTATTTATATATATTTATTTTAAATGTTTTTAACAATTCAATGGAATTGTAATGGTTTTTACACACGCCAGGAAGAAATTAGGATCTTGGTGAGAGATTACAACCCCTCTTGCATTTTTATCCAAGAGACCCATTTTAAACCTACTGACTCCCCAAAATTGAAGGGTTATAAGACTTTTAGAGTAGATGACCTAAGTGGCAACAGAGGTCGTGGTGGGGTTGCTGCATTCATCAGGGAAGCCCTTTACACTTCCCAGGTGAACTTGCAGACACCATTCCAGGCTTTAGCAGTCACCATTGCTACCCCCTCAGAGGTCACATTCTGCAATATTTACCTGCCAGAATGGGCTCCAGTGACGAGAAGAAACCTGGAAGACCTAGTTAAGCAGTTACCAAAGCCCTTTGTATTGTTGGGGGATTTCAATGCCCACAACAGTCTTTGGGGTGATGATCTAAGGGATCACAACGGAAGAGGACGTCTCTTGGAGACGTTTTTTAATGATTTTAACCTGGTTTTATTGAATGACAAAGAAAAAACACATTTTAACTCCTCTAATGGTGGATACTCTGCCATTGATCTATTTTTGAGCTCTAATTCAATTGCCCCTAAATTTTATCTCTCAGTGCACGATGACCTGTGTGGTAGTGACCACTTTCCGCTTTTTATTACAATGACGAGTGGCCATAACCCCAGCTATGAATTGCCAAGCTCCTGGATTCTTAAGAGGGCCGACTGGGCAGAATTTCAAAGGAAATTTACCTTCTCCTTTGATGCAAATTCAAGGGCTTTAGAGAACATGATGGCACTTACCTCTGCCATTATTCAAGCAGCTGAATGTAGTGTCCCACTGTCTTCTGGAGCACCTCAGAGACCTACAGTTCCTTGGTGGAACAATGATTGTGCAGAGGCCATTCAGAGGAGGAAGAAAGCTCTACGGATTTTTAGGAAATTCCCAACTGAAAAGAATCTAATAGCCTTTAAGAGACTAAGGGCTAGAGCTCGTCAGGTGGTGAAAGAAGCTAAGAGATCCTCCTGGAGGGATTATGTTTCAACAATAAACCATCGTACACCTGCACCACAGGTATGGAGGAAGGTAAAAAGGATAACTGGCACTTGGCACACACACCCTGTCAAGCAATTAAAACTGGAAGGGAAAGTTCTGATAATGCCAGATGAAATTAGTGAGGCATTTGGCCTCCACTATGCTGAGGTGAGCAGTACAAGTAACTACCAGCAAGCTTTCATAAGCCTTAAAGATAAAGTCGAGCAAGCCATCCTAAATTTTGAAAGTGCAGAACCTCCAGCCTCCTATAATGAGCCTTTCACAATGTGGGAAATACTAGCTGCCATAAACGAGACCAGGAACACCTGCCCAGGGATGGATAGAGTACACAATGCTTTCCTGAAAAATCTACCAGAAGCAGCAACAATAGAAGCACTAAAGACCATAAACCAACTCTGGTCAGAAGATGTATTTCCCGATGCTTGGCAGGAAGCTTTAGTAATACCTATTCCAAAACAAGGAAAAGACGGCAGCCACCCCTCAGATTACCGGCCTATATCCCTCACCAGCTGCATGTGCAAGCTCATGGAAAAGATGGTTAACAAGAGGCTAGTCTGGTACCTTGAAAATAGGAGCCTGATTTCAAATGTTCAGTGTGGGTTTAGACATGGCAGATCAACAGTGGACCATCTAATGAGAATTGAAAACTTTATCCAGGAAGCATTTGTTTTAAAACAGCATGTGATAGGGGTCTTTTTTGATATTGAGAAGGCTTATGACATGACCTGGCGACACAAGATTTTGAAGACCCTCCATAGTTGGAACATCAGGGGACACATGGCATGTTTTATTAAAAATTTTTTAGAGAACCGCACTTTTAGAGTTCGCATAGGCAAAACAATTTCAAGGTCTTTTAATCAGGAAAATGGAATCCCTCAAGGCTCAGTTTTAAGTGTGACTCTTTTTTCCATTGCTATAAATGATATAGTTTCTTGCATCCAATCGCCTGTGGTGTCATCATTGTTTGTGGATGATCTCGCTATATTTAGCAGATCGTCTAAGCCATCAGGAGCAGTTAGGCAGCTGCAACTAACTCTAAATAGGCTGGATAGGTGGGCCAGCAATAGTGGCTTTCGTTTCTCCACCAGCAAGACGAAATGCATGCACTTCTATAGGAAGTGTGGAATTTTTCCATATCCTACCCTTACCCTGGGAAGACATATCTTGCCATTCGTCGAAACCACAAGGTTCTTAGGGCTAGAAATGGATAGCAAGCTTAACTGGAGAAGACATATTGGTCTTCTAAAAGATAGATGTTCCAAGGTTTTAAACATTTTAAGATTCCTAACAAACTCTTCATGGGGTGCAGATCGAACCACAATGCTTCAATTATACAGAGCATTAGTCCGCTCTAAGCTGGACTATGGCAGCCTGATATACTCCTCAGCTCGCCAATCATATTTAAGACCTTTGAACTCCGTTCACAATCTTGGTCTTAGGCTGTCTACAGGTGCATACAGAACCAGTCCAGTTCAGAGTATTTACTGTGACTCTGGAGAACCCCCCTTACAGGTTCGCAGAAACATTCTGATGTGCAGCTATTTATCAAAGCTTTTATCTATGACTTCCCACCCTGGTTTTAACCTTGTTTTTAAACCCAGATTTTTAGATGTTTTTAATCGACGACCAAGAGCTACAAGACCTCTTGGGATCAGATTTTACGATTTTATTCAAGAATCTGGGATAACTATTCCAGAGGTATGTGCAGCAGGCTTTTCACCTATCCCTCCATGGAAAGTCCCACGTCCCAAATGTGAGACAAGACTGCTGTTGCACCCACGGTCATCCACCTCTGATATGCAGTACCAGAAGAGCTTTTTAGAAATACTTAATCTCTATCCGTCTTACACCCCTGTTTTTACTGATGGCTCAAAGTCTGAAATGGGAACTGCATGTGCATTTTCATCTCAAAACCATGGCACCTTCAAATTGAGGCTCCATCCAGAATGCAGCATTATTACAGCAGAGCTCCTCGCCATACAAGTGGCCTTATCCAAAATAAAAGGCAGGCATGGTAGGTATATTATCTGCACAGACTCCATTAGTGCACTACAGTCCTTATCAGAATACTTTCCCTTTAATCCCATTGTCCAGAAGATACAGGCTTCGCTCATAGAGCTTAAAGGAAAAGATACTGACATTCTATTCATCTGGGTTCCTGGGCATGTAGGAATACAAGGAAATGAAAAAGCAGATGCAGCAGCAAAGGCAGCTTTGAGAAGTTGTGACAAAGAATGGAATACGGTACTAGCTGAAGACCTTAAAAGCTCCCTGAAGAGAAAAGCCATATTGCAGTGGCAAAAAGAATGGAATGATCTTGCCGGGAACAAACTGCGAGCTGTGAAGGAGGTCGTAAGTCCTTGGAAATCCTCTAACAGACGAGAGGAGAAGTAGAAGAGAGGAGGTAGTTCTCACTCGCCTTAGGATTGGCCACACTATATTGACGCATTCTTATCTCTTCACTGAAGAGAAGATCCCTCCCCGCTGTGAGGATTGCGACTCCCTTCTTACTGTTCGGCACCTCCTGATAGAGTGTGTGAAATATGAGGGGATACGTAGCGTGTTAGGGATCAGAGGGGACTTGTCCTCAATCCTTGGAGATGATGTTGACCAAATTTCCACAGTTTTATCTCTTCTAAAACAAATCGGACTGCTTGATAAACTCTGAATTTGAGCAACAGGGCATTAATTAGGGAAATAAGTACCTATTTATTTATTTATTTATTTATGTTAAAAATATAATATCATGATACATATATCTCTTTTGTATATGGTGCAGCATGACCTTTGCTGTCGAGGCACCTTATAAACCCTAATACTACTACTACTACAATATCTTTGCTATATGCTTTGAATTTTTTCTTCCGTGGAGAGCGAGAATGAAGCCATTCTATTGATTGCCGTTTTGTTTGGGCTCAAAATAGTGGACCCAGATTTCATCACCTGTCACAATCCGGGACAAAAAGGCCTCCCCTCAGCTTCAAAATGTTGCAGCAAATCAGAACAAATGTTTTTTCTGAGAGATTTGTGATCCACCTTTAGGCACCGCGGGACCCATCTTGCACACACTTTTGAGTATTCAAGAGTGCAGATAATGGTATCCACACTTCCTTTGCTGATTTACAGATTCGGTGCCAACTGTCGTAATGTGTCTGTCCTCACAAATGACAACATCAGCTCGCTGCAACATGTCAGTTGTGAAAGTGGTGGATGGTCCTCGGCCGCTGTAAATCTTGGAGCTCTGCCGAACTGGCTTCTGATGTGCTCGTCCTCCATGCCCAGCGACTAACTGTACTCCTGTCAATAGCAGATGCTCCATAGACTTTGCGCAAATTTATGTGAATATTCCAAAGTTTCTCTGCAGTGAGAAATTCAATGAAGGTATGCTGATTGTAATGCACATCACTTACAGATGCCATTTTGAAGCAGTTATTTATCTGTTGGGAGAGCCAGAAATTTTGCACATGCTCTCAGAAAACTTCAAATAATGCACACGTAACATTTTGCATTCACAACATTATTGTCGGCTAAGGAAAAAAATGTGGTGCATTACTTCTCTAACCTGGGTTCCTCCACGTGGTGAGGGGGGACACAGGGCAGGCTCTCATGCTTCATCACATCTTTTATACATATCAATCACCCCCATCATTTCCTTTATTCACTCCTTGCTGGCCCTCTCCATGTGCTGAATGCCCACCCTTGCGTTTGCCGTGCATGGCGACCCGTGTTGGAGGGAAGGGGGATCCTGGTGGCTGAGGGGACTGGGTTTTGGGGGGACTTAACCCCTCCACTGGTCCCCAACACTCCTCTTTGGCCCCTGCCTTTCCTAGATGGGTGGCCGGGAACTAGCCCACTCCCGGTCAATTGGCTCCTTACGAGCATACGCCAGTGGGGCAGTCTAGACCCACCAGAACCGTATTAGTCTTGCGCAGATGGTGGGATCTTAGCTATATCCTCCTGATAGCCCTGGCGGTGATGTTCAGCGCCCCTTTGATGGGCTCCGTGGTGGGTGGGGAGCCCGGAGGACGAAACCAAACTGCCAAATTATGGCTAACAAAAACATAGGTGGGAATATAAATGAAAAGGAAGGGAAAATAACAAAAATACAACAAGTAGAAGCAGAAGCAAATATTAATAGAGATAATAGCAAAAGTAATTGTAACAGCGAAGTTAGATGCTTTGTTATTTCAAGCATTATGGAAGGAGCACTTAAAAAGTTATCTTCATTTGCCATACACAGAGTGCTGAGATTCCTGGTTGGGGATATAGCCTCAGCCAAGCACTTGAGGGACGGATCGCTGTTGGTGGAGGTGAGGGACAAAAAAAAACAGGCATCAAAGATCAAGACCGCCACCATGTTCCACGATGTAGCTTTAAGAGTTGAAGCACACAGAACCCCCAACTTCATTGAGGGTGTTATTTTTAGCAGTAAGACCTTACATCCCTAACCCAATGAGGTGTTACAGATGCCAGAAGTTTGGCCACACCTCTTCACGGTGCACAGATGAAAAGATGTGTGGACGCTGCGGGAAACAAAAACATGATGGACCATGCCCAACTGCTGCCAAGTGTATTAATTGCGGAGGAGATCCCCCTGCTTGGTTTAACACCTGCCCAAAATTTAAAGAAGAAAAGGCCATACAATAAATTAAGATAACTAAAAATTATCATATATGGAGGCTAAAAGAGAACCAAAATCCTTAACACCCCAAAGAAAAGGTCCCTCATTTGCTGCAGTAGCCGCCAGGGAGGTAGAGACAAGAGAAATGGGTACCCAGACTCATCTCCCTCCAGTCTGCTCCCCCTGCAAAAGCATTCATTTTAGGGGTCGATGGTCGGTAACCACCGTGAATTTCCTCCCGTAAAGGTAAGTACGGAAATACTTCACGGCCCAGACCACGGCTAAGCATTCCCTCTCCGTCATGCTATAATTCTTTTAACCCATGGTACACGATTTTGTTCTTCGACTCCATTTACCATTTATAAAGTGAAAATCCCTGCTAATGCCAACTGAGATTGGCGATGCGTGTAAAAATTTCGGAAAACTGTTTCTAAAATGCTTTGAAAAATGCGTATTCTATCATTCTCTTTTATGACTTCTTTAAATTGTTCCCCTGTGACTTGATAATTAACAAGCTCGTAACCATTTGCATTAAATTCTAATTGAATTTTTTGGGTAACCGCAGGGGATAATACAATTAGATTAGATATCAAATTTATGTAGGATGCTAAACAGTTTCCGGCCTCACTCTATCAGTCTCAGCTATTTCAAACATTAATGAAGTAGAGTAGATTAGATGCAGTCCGAGATCTTTAGTACTTGCATCAGGTGGAAGAGAGGTTACTACACATTCAATTTTCTTCTACATGCCTGTGAACTAATCCTGTTTCCAATGACCCCCGTGGTAATGGATGTCTTAGAGAGTCTTTATGAGCTTGTCCTGCTGCTGCCGGTAAAGCCAACTCTCGACTAGCAGACATTTTAATACTTGGTAGGAATAAAAAATAAGAATAAGAAATTCAAGAGTAAATATGATAAGATATCAAATAAATAACTCTATTAATTACAATATCCTCAAGATCTGACTCCAAATAAACAATTTTCTGATTAAAGAAATTATTAATAATCTCTACACTATCAATCACCAAATGGGAAATCTCGCTGCTCCCTATAATGATCATTTCAATGTGTGGGAGTTATCGGCTGCTATAGGGAGCACTAAGGATACTTGCCCTGGTATTGACCAAGTGCACCATACATTCCTAAGAAACCTTCCTCCTTCGGGAATGGAGCAGCTCCTGAAGATACTTAATCAAATCTGGTGTAAGGGCATATTTCCAGAAACATGGCGGAAATTTATCATTATCCCGATCCCAAAGCAGGGCAAAGACAAGCACCTACCTACTAGCTGCAGGCTGATTTCTTTGACCAGTTGCCTCTGCAAGGTGATGGATGGTAAATGGATGGTAGGATGGTAAATGAAAGACTGGTTAGGTACCTCGAGAAACACAACCTGCTAAGTAATATTCAATGTGGGTTTCGACAAGGAAGATCCACATTAGATCACTTGGTCAGGATGGAAAATTTTATTCAGGAAGCATTTCTCCTCCGCCAACACATTGTTGGTATCTTTTTTGACATTGAACGGGCATATGACTGTGTATGGGAAAATAAAATTTTACGTAAACTGCACGACTGGGGTTTCAGGGGCAACCTACCTGTTTTTATTGAGAACGTTTTAACTGACAGTGTTTTTAAAGTGAGGATTGGGAAATATACATCTAAATTTTTCAAACAAGGGAATGGAGTGCCACAGGGTTCAGTTTTGAGTGTAACTCTGTTTGCAATAGCAATCAATGACATAGCCGAGTGCGTCTGATGACCTGTATTGGCATCCCTATATGTCGATGACCTGTCCATATTCTGTAGATCTTCAAAATTGCTGAATGCAGAAAGGCAACTACAACTGACCCTACACCGGCTTCAGGAATGGTCAACTTCCAATGGCTTGAGATTCTCAAGAGAAAAGACAAAATGTGTGCACTTCCATAGACTCAGGGGATTATTCCCTCAACCATCTCTTATGGTCAAAAACCAACCCATTCCATTTACAGAGACTGTTCAATTCCTAGGTATGGACCTAGATGAAAGGCTCAACTAGAGAACTCATATTAACAATCTGAGGGACGGATGTGTAAAATTTCTCAATGTTATGCGACACCTCACCAATCATTCATGGGGGGCAGACCGAATTTTAATGCTCAGTATATATCGAGCCCTGGTAAGGTCAAAATTGGATTATGGCTGCTTCATATATGCATCAGCCTGCAATACATATTTAAAACCACTGTCCTCTGTACACCATGCTGCTCTTAGATTAGCAACAGTAGCCTTTTGGACGAGCCCAATCCTAAGTCTCTACTTGGATGCAGGAGAACCATCACTTGAAATAAGGAGAGAGACACTTATGTGTAATTATATTAGTAAGATCCTCTCTTCAAAAGATCACCCCTGCTATGAAACTATTTTTAACCCTCGTTCTTTAGTGCTTTTTAACAACAGACCAAGGGCAACTAAACCCTTGCCAATCCGTTTTAAAGAGTTTTTGGATGACATTGCGGAAGTCCTACCCCCTGTTTATTGCAGAAGACCTCCTAGATACTCACCTTGGCATGTCCCTCTTCCTGATACCATAACGGAACTATTAAAACTCCAAAAAGAAACAACAGCTCCTCAGTTTTATCAGCAAGCTTTTGCAAAGACTCTGTCAGACTACTGCAATCACACCCACATTTTTGCAGATGGCTCAAAATCAAACTTGGATGTTGCATGTGCAGTTGTCTCTCCTATTTCTGGAGTGATAGGATTGAAACTGCACCCATGGTGCAGCATTTACACTGCCAAACTATATGCCATAAAGACAGCAGTGAAGCAAATAGAATCCTGCAACCAATCCTTTTTAATCTGTACTGACTCTTTGAGTGCCTTACAGGCCATTTCATGCTTCTCCCCCACACATCCACTTGTACAGGAGATACATTTATCCCTTATTGACCTTCACTCACGAGGGGTAATATAATCTTTGTCTGGGTCCCAGGGCACGTTGGCATCAGAGGCAATGAGGAGGCGGACTCAGCCGCTAAGGCTGCACTACAGAAACCAAATATAGATCAAGACATATCACTTCTCATGACCTGAGGAACATACTCCGAGAAAAGATACATGATAGCTGGAAGCAAAAATGGCAAGATCTTGAAGGAAATAAACTAAGGGACATAAAACCAGTGGTTTCCTCATGGCACTCTTCCCATCGTAGGAATAGACGAGAGGAAGTAGTGATTACAAGACTGCGGATAGGTCACTGTGCATTTACACATTCATTCCTATTTTCAGATGGGGAGATGGCACCTATGTGCAATAGCTGCAACTCGCAACTAACCATTAAGCACATACTTACTGATTGTGAGCAATACCATGCCTTAAGAAACAGATTTGACATCAGGGGTGAGCTCAGAGACATCTTAGGCAATGATGCAGAAAACCTCATTAGAGTTTTACAGTCTTAAGGAAGCTGATCTATACAAAAAGGTTTAAGTCCACAACCATCCTGGACAAAGATGTTTTACTATGTACTAGGAGTAAAGCTTCTTCTTTATTTAATTAATTTATTTATTTTATCCATTTACTGGTGACTAACTTTTAATGGATTTTTAACTATTTATTTTATCTATTTATGACCTTCAGAGCCTTTACAGACAAAACTGGTTCTATTTACTAATAATACACATATTTTGTCATTTTTGTCAAGTATTGGCGCAAATAACCTAGGGGTTGAGGCGCCTTAACCTAATACTACTACTACTTAGTTCTGTTTTCATAACAGATATCATTTCTATCACCTATTACCTTATTATTTACATTTAGCTTATAGATTATCCCATCTCTAGCTCCAATGGCTACCACAATATTATTCCTTGAAACAAATCATTTACCATCTGCAAATGAGATTACAAATCCCCTCTTCTCTCCATCTTGAGATGGAGATTAAGTTGTGTTTTAAATTTTCTACAGTTAAAACATCTTTCATCTCAAAATACACATCACTCCGATTCACACACGTGGTACCTATCAGGTCACCCTTTTCTTTAGCTATCAGATATGAATAGCCTTATGCCACTTGAATTTCCACATCACTATCTAACTTTCGACGATTCACTACTGCAGTCCCTGGTCTTACTAGATGTTGAGTGGTACCTGAATCCATTATCCAGAAGTCCTCCCTCTCTTCCTTGCATGTTAGTGCCTGCTCTCCACCAGCTGACGTCTCTTCTACCTCCTCCTTGATAACGCACATAAAGCTGTAGAAGGGTTTTTCTTGCTTCTCCTGCACAAGATTCGCACAGGGGTTCCTCATACCTCTACCATAACTTCCTCTCTGCACTCTTCTATGATTCCACTGGACTTCTTTTCCTGGATGAGCTCCACCACCAGGCACCAACAGTCTATCTTCTTATGGCCTTGCTTACCACAGTTATTACAGTTAAACTTAAAGCCTGTTGATGAGCTAGCCCTTCTGCCATCTGCTAATACAGCTCTCTGCGTTCCACTGAAAGCCATATTAGGAGCTTCACTTTTAGTAAGAGCTAATTTGGATCTTTCCCTCTTACTTATCTCAAACTATTCTAATCTAATCCAAATAAACTCCACACTCAGGTTTTCTGTGGCTAACATCTGAAGGGTGGATACTACTCCCTCATACTCCTGTGGCAAAGTCCAGAGGAACTGCATGATACATCCCTCATCATCGGTCTTATCACCAGCCTGTTTTGGTTCCCGAACAAGCCTATCAAATTTAAGACAAAATTCACCAAGGGTTTCTTCATATGGACGTTACTTTAATAAATGCAGCTTCTTCGACAAAGCCATTCTGTTTGTAGTGGTCCTCTTCTCAAATCGAGCTTCCAACGTCTTCCAAACATCGTAGGCTGTGGGTTTGTCCTTTATAAGTTCAAGCTGGTCGTCATGTAGCCTTTGGATGATCAAAATTTTGCATTTTTTATTGCCTTTTCTTATCTTTAGCACGGCATCCTCTTTCCTCTTCTTTGCACTGGCATTATCTTCTGGGATTTCTTCGTGTGGTCGTAGAAGACTGCTAAGCGGATTTTCTACGTATTCTAGAACGTCTTTCTCGTCCAGGTAGATAGATCTCCATACAAAACTTCCAATTGGTATAATTTTTCCCGTCAAACAACGGAATCCTATATCTTTCTTTCTCCATGATGCAGAACTTCCACGTTTTTTCTTTTTGCATAAACCTTACAATATATTACTATCAGAGTGAACCTGGGCCCATAACCTGTTGAGGCTACTTTGTTTGTTGGGCATCATGCTAAATATGGCAATAAATGATAAGCCTGCAATGACTGACTACTTTTCCTCGGATCCTCTCATGTACCAACCGCATTTTGGTTCTGTTTTCCCTGTTCCACTTTTTTCAAAAATCTTGAGCGTTTCACGTTTGTCCCCCTGCCCCACCGCAATCCAACAAGCTAACAACCCGGGCCCAGAAAATAAAGAATATAACCGACTACATAGACAGCAAGTGTCGTGAAAATTTTTCTCCAGGTCAAGACATCGCCGTCGATGAGTCCACGGTTGGCTTCAAGGGGAGGATAGCTTTCAAGGCCTACAATCCCCAGATGCCAACTTAGTGGGGACTTCGGGTTTACGTGCTCACCGACTCTGATAATGGCTACATATCCACGTTTGAGCCGTACTTTGGATCAGCAACTACTGAGAGTCTTGTAGAGCCGGAAAAGCCTTTCACCTCCAGGATCATTCTCCATTTATTTGACTGGCTGCAGAAGGACTGTAGTGCAGAAGGGCAGCATCTTTTTATTGACCGTTTCTACACTAGCATCAAGCTAGCCGAACCTTTACAAGAAAACAAGACTCATTTCTCGGGAACCATAATGAGTAATCGGAAAACACTTCCTATTGAGGTAGGTTATGACTTCTATTACCACTTTGTATTTTTTATTCTGAGTGAGTACTTATTTTATGAACTTTTTATAATGTTTATAGGCCAAAGGCAAGCAGCTCTCAAAGATGAAGAAAGGTGAATTGAGGAGTTTTCGTCGCAATGACACGTTCGTGACAGCCTGGAAGGATAAACGCCCTGTCCTCATGGTCAGTAACTACCACAGCGATGGGGTCCAGGAGGTTGAGCGGCGCAACAAGGATGACGCTTTAGAAAAATTTGCACAGCTGACTGTCATCTGCAACTACACGGCAAAAATGGGCGCAGTAGATCGTGCAAATCACTTCTCTGCATCTTATAACTTTGCCCGAAAGTCAAAAAAATGGTGGAGAAAACTTTTTTTGGATTTTAGAAGTATCTGTAGTCAACTCATTCATCATTGCTATCGATGTGAATTCGAAAAAAGGAAAGAAGTCGGTAAATTAAAGCTAAAGAAAAAACTGCATATAAATAAATAAATAGTTAAATAAATAATACACATTCGTTGTTACAGGTGACACACATTGCGTACCGCCGTAACTTGATAAGGCAACTCGTTGGAGACTGGGCCCCTGCACCAACCATCAAAAAGCAAATATCCACTGTGGAGACTTAGCAAGAATGAACGGTCTTTTCCATGCAATCGCTAAGGGATCAAAACGCGATTGTGCCGTATGCAGTGATCGAGGAACCGGTAGCACAGGCCAAAAACAATCCAATTACTACTGTGAAACCTGCCCATCTAATCCCTCTCTCTGTATTGACAAGTGCTTAGATCACTACCACACTGTTAAAAACTTCAAGACCCGTGTTTAAATTTTCATCCCTGTTAATTAAAATAGTGTACATAGAAGTTTAAATTACCATTTAAAAGTGATTTCAATGTAAAAGAACGTCAAGCTAATTTGTTACTTAGTTTTCGTAACACTTTGCAGAAAACATTAAAATTTGCCAATTTTCGCAACTGTTTTTTTAGTACTCGGACCTTATAAGTAACAGAAATGTAACTTACTATACATTATTTAACGGCAGAAGTGTAAAAAACAAAACTATACTCCACAAAACTGTGCCAAAATAACTCAAAGGGGGGAGGAAAGCCATTTTCATAAAAAAATGACTTGTTCAAAGTTAAATGTTAAAAAAACTTTTAAACTTATCAAATCCTGGACAAAAAAGTATTAGTAGCATTGAAAAACTAATGACACGCTCTCAAAACTTAATTTTTAGGCTTGGAAATGTAACCTCAAACGCCTTTTTGTCTTAAAAATTGAGCGAGATACACATATGAAATACCAAAAAGGGGTACCAAACGCCCCCTGCACGCGGAGAAGTGCCCGAATCGTGTGAAGCGGAATCGGGGAACAAGCCCGGTCTTGAAAGGGTTAAGAGTTTCCTAAAGGAGCACTACTTCAGGGTACGTGTCGGTACTTTTCAGTCTCGGCTATTCATCCAGGAAAATGGAATTCCTCAGGGGTCTATCTTAAGTGTGTTACTTTTTGCTGTTGCTGTTAATGGACTTGCCCAATGTATTAGACATCCTATTGATGGAAGTCTCTTTGTGAATGACTATGGTATATTTTTAGCATGATATATAGCAAAATATGACTATTTTGCAACGTCAAATGCAAATGACAATTAACCGAATATACAAATGGGCAACAGAAAATGGATTCACCTTTTCTCACAGCAAGACAGTTTGTATCTATTTCTGTAGAATTCGCAGTCTACACCCAAATCCATTCCTTCTTTTAAATGGCACCGAGATACCTTGTGTTGAAAGTGCATACTTCTTGAGAATTAATTTTGATCATAAACTAACATGGCGTCCTCATCTTAAATATTTGAAATCCTGATGCCTAGCTGCCCTAAATGTATTATGGTTGAGCCTTGAGTGGTGAGTGAGTCCACTTTATGGTGAGTCTTGAGCTCTGCCCCTCCCATGAGGTATTTCTGGGGGATGAGGACAGTAGCCAATGGTAAGTCCGGATTTTGGGCGGGAAGCCTCAAAATCCATACAGCGTTGCATTTACAGATGTCAGTTCATCCTCCGTATTGGTCGTGACTGTTTGGTGCTCATTTCGCTGCAATTCTCGCTTCCGTATATTGGTAAATTTTTTGTTTTAAAGTATAGGTCGGTCCTTAATCTTAAATTCCTTTTCTTTTTGGTTATCTTTATTGGTTATTTAAGTAATTACGTCTTTTTTGTGTGAAGTGATTTATTTTGTATTTTAAGTTTTCTTACTTTGATGTTTTATATTTTCTCACTTTTAGTAGATTTTTGTCATTCTTTTAGACCTAGTATAAATTAATTTTTCTATAATACTTATATTTAGCTTTGATATTATTGTAATTTTGCATTATTCATATTAGATTTAAATATTTGGTGGATAATTTAGATTCAGTAACTTATATTAACAATTTCAATTTAATAATAAATTTTTCTATAGTAATTATATTTAGCTTCGATATTATTATAGTTTTGCTTTTTTCATATTAGATTTAAATATTTGGTGGAAAATTTAAATTCGGTAACCCATTATGTTGAAATGAGCGATAGTAAGAGCGAATCAAACGGTGAGGGAGAATCGAGGCGTAAACATGTACTGGGTAGTCAAGCCCAAGAGATGGTTTTCAATCTAAGATGCTATTTGAGGAGGAGAGAAACAAAAATGCGCCTCTTTTGCCATTGGAGAAAGTACTTGAATGGACTGCTGCAGCTTTGAAAATTAGCCGTGCCACAATTGTCAGGATAACAAGAGAGAAGAATGATGTAGGAAAGGAACCCCTTTCCACTCCTGGAAAGAGGAGTTGCAGCGATGGACTTCTTTCAAGAAAGTGTGATTCGTCAGCATGTCCATCTATATTACGTTCAAAAGGAATATCCCACGATAAATAAGTTACTTACAACGTTGAAGGAAACTGATTTGTTTTCTGGGGGAAGAACATCTTTAAGGATGGCGATGAATAACATCGGATTTTATTGGAAAACTTTCTCAGGTCGAAAAATTCTCCTAGAGAACAGGACATCACGTCATGGAGAGGAAGATTTTTGAGATCCATTGGAAAAACAGATTTAAAGAAAATTGTTTGTCTTGATGAAACATGGGTGAATGCTGGGTTGTGTTTAAAGAAAAGTTGGACTGACTCCACTAAGAAAGGGGAAATGAAAACTCCGATAGGGAAAGGTGGGTGCATGATATTACTGCATGCAGGGACTGCAGCAGGTTTTATAAAAGATGACTTCTGCTGTTTAGATAGCGGAAAACAGTGGATTACCACTAGGAGATGACTTCAGAAAAGTTTATGCAGTGGTTTCAAAATCAACTAATTCCCAACATTGAGAACAATTCTGTCATGGTGATGGACAATGCCTCTTATCATTCAATGCAAATTGATAGGGCCCCAAACACAAGGAAGTCGCAAAGAGGCAATTATAAAGTGGTTGGAAGAGAAAAATGTGGTGGAAGAAAAGATGACAAAGGCGGAATTGTTGCAGATTTACATAAGGATTCATCAAAGAGATATGTGATTGATGAGCTTGCAGAAAGATATGGCCATAAGGTGTTACGTTTGCCACCTTATCATTGCCATTTTAATGCCATCGAGATGGTTTGGGTGCAGATTAAGGGCTACGTGGCAAGGAACAATAAAACATTTAATCTAGGGGATGTGGAAAAATTAATTCCACAGGTTGACCATGGTCTTGATTCAAATTTAAAAGGCAGGCGCAAACTTTTTGTGCAAGAGGAATCTGTGTAGTTGTTATCTCACGATGAGCGTTTCTCAAACGATGAAGAAGTCCACTGGTGGAACATCCTTTGCACTACTGCATAACATTTTTTACATTTTGCACTTACAGTTCCCTTTATGCATTCAAAATGTTGCTAAGCTGCAGATTCGTATTTATTTTACAATTTTTGATATTATGGGTTTTTAAATTTACATGATCAATGTCCTAATTATAGTTTTTTTAACTAAAGCTAATCAGAACTAATAACAATAAGTTTTTATAAAAACAAAGTTTAGCAATGTCTGTCCAATTCCAAGGTAATTGCTCAAACATATGACTGAAGAATAGTCTTCCATATAGAAGCCATCAGTTACCTATAAAATATCAATTACATGCATTAATCCTCTAGTAAAAAATACAACAATTATGTTGATGAGGAACTACATACCTAAGCATCTGAAAGAATGTTTCAGGAAAATGTTGGCAGTGTTAATGGTTGAAACAATGGAAAGGATACTTGAAGAAAGCCTCCGAAGAAAATTAAGATAAATGTAAATTAATAAAATTAAGCTCGAACAGGCAGCACTACATTATCTGATTCTTTTAAACTTGTACTTTTTGGAGACATCCAATACCATCGACACAGAATTACAACATCACTATAGTGATGTTGTAATTCTGATACTGAGAATTAGAAAAGAGCAAATGAAGAATGAGATACTCTATGCTAACAATTTCACTAAGGTAACTTAAATCATATGTAAATGAAATATACAAAGAAATACATTGTTAACACCAACATTTAGCAATAATGCTATGATAATACTATCAATTGATTCAGGCATGACTTTGTGGTAGGAAGCCATTGAAAACAGTGAATGAATACAAAACACTTATACCCGTACCACTAAAACTATTTATTTGCGACCATGGTTTTGATGTGTCATGTCATCTTCATGCAAATTATACAGGTTATAATACTATATAGTCACGGAGGGGTAGGAGAGGTACGGTGGAGAGGGTATGGACGTATACAACCCTACGGTATACTGTACCCTTGGATTCTCGCCATCCCCCACCCATAAACTTTCCCCTCCTAATTTCAATGTTGTAGAGGATATAGCCGAACGATTTGGGCACTGAAAATTTTAAATATCAGAAGGGAGACTCCCTAAAAATCACCCCATGAAATTTATTACTGTTTTTATGGTTCTATGGCAATAAATCTGCTTCATTTATATATGTGGCTGGCAGATTTATAGTAAAAGTTCATTTTATAAATTAATTAGAAGGGTCACAAACGTTTAAAGCAATCTGTCTCCGTAAAACATTGTCTGGCCTACAACCAATGAAATGGCTGATGAGGAGAAGCATTTTCGAGAAAATGGTTTCTCAGATGTGATTGGCGTCATCGATGGGACCTATGTAAGAATTGACAAACCAAAGGATTATCCTAATTCATATCTGAATAGGAAGCATTTCTCTAGAGGAAATGTAAGGAATTCATTCAGTTATGAAAATTAATCCCAAGGAAGAATAGACTTGAAAAAAGTCCAATAGGACTGGGAATCGAACCCGGGTCTCCTGATTGCCGGTCAGGTGCTCTGTCCATTGAGCTATCCTGCCGGAACATTCTCTCAAGCTATTCGGGAGACTATGTGGGCAAATTTCATGCAAATACCTATACCTAATATCCTTGTTTACCCACCTTAAGGTGTATTCCTTACAACCCCTATGTGTGACTGGTGCTTATATTAAGCCATGACTGCGAATGATGCCATCATGTGGACGAAATCGCAAAGTCCTTTGCCCACTTAGTCTCCCAAATAGCTTGAGAGAATGTTCCGGCAGGATAGCTCAACGGACAGAGCACCTGACGGGCAATCAGGAGACTCAAGTTCGATTCCCGGTCCCATCAGACTTTTTTCACGTCTATTCTTCCTTGGGATTTATCCTGGCTGCACGCCATTTTGTGCAAACATCTTCATCTAATTTCCATGAAAATTAATATTTAAGAAGAATAACATCTGTGCTAAAGATTAACACTGTAAAGGGATGAATACAGTAACTATGGGAATCCTGTAAATTTTATGCAAAATTGTTAAACATTAGTGTTAAATGCTTTTAAGGTTAATTATAAATAAAGAGTTGTAAAGGAACAACCTGCCATCATTCATCTTTGTAGTATTTTTCTTGTCTTTGTGTGTGCTCCACCAGAAATTGCACCTCGATTATTGCCTCAATTTAAATTGGTATTACCGCCAAGGCTTATTATTACAGATTTTGGCATGATTTGTGTTTTCTTTTTTCCCTTATTTTCAAAAGCGCATTGATCTTTTCTTTTGCTTTTCATTGCACATTGCTCCAATTTTGTCACCTTCAATATTTTTCTCAAGAATTATTAAACCCAATATTTCTTTTTCATAATCTGGAGTTTGTTTTTCTTGAAATGTAGTTGATTATCCTTATTTAGCTTTGAATTAAAATGCCTTTTACACTGAAGCAATTTTTCTTGCAATGTAAAATCATAATATATGTGTATAATTAAAGCATTATCAATGTATTATTTTCTGTTTTTAGTGCCTTTTATTCATAAGTCTAGGATACTCTTCTTGAAACCTGTCATTCGAGTCGAGTCGACATGGTATCCGTATGTTCTAGACAAATCCGTGATTGCACATGCGCATTGTGGTGGTACAGGTAGTTGTCGGGGACTGTCTGGAACAGTTCAGAACTTGTTACGAATTCACTCCATTAAGAAAGCTATTCGGTGTGTTTATTGAACTGCAACAAGACCTCATATATAACATAGCTCTGATTTCAAGCTCCAATTTCATTGCTTTCAAATCAACTTAATTTACTTACATTAAAAGAAAAGGTATTTGAACTATTGGTGGAAATCAACAGTTGAATAACTTCAAATTTATTTCAAGAAATAATTTTATTATAGTAAAAAGGGTTCAACTCTGTATGACAGCTGTATTTATGTGCATTTATACTTAACATGTAAAAAATCAGATATTCAAATTTTTTTTTAGAATATACATAATGGTTCATTCTGAATATCAAATACATTCCTATTTCCAGAGGACTATTATAGTCCTGAAAGATTTTGAAGATTGTAAGACATAAAAACTAACTTTCTGCTTCCTTTATTGTTGCTTTGGCAGCATTTTGATACAAATCCAAAACTCCATAAACAGGTTTAGGCACATTGGAAACTGCAGGGCCTTGATCAACACCATTAACAAAAAAATGTATTGCGCCAAATTCACTTCTCATAACTCCAACTCTATCTCCAATCTAAAGCAAGTATTTATGAGAGATGTATGAGATTATGTTCTTGAATTGTATAAGACTCAATATAGCATTAGGCTTATATTATTAATCAATGTCAGTATGTGACTATGAAATTATTTATGAATGCTCATATCAACACGTAACTAATAGATGTAGGGATTTCAAATGGAAATTATCCTTATCTAACCTTTCAGAAAATCAGCATTACTTAATCTATGTCAACAATTTATTATGTTCTACACTTATTTATTGCTGAGATTACAATAATAGAGAAACACTGACCTTAAACCTCCAGTTAATAATATCGCAATTGAAATAGAGCATCAACTTAATTGCAACTTAAACTAAAATGGTAACTCAAATCATTTAGGATACACTCACTTGAAGTTTGTCTATGTTCTGTCCGTAGGGCTTTAGTATCTCCTTGCCATTGTTGTAAATAATATCATGGTGAATCATCCAAGCAATTGGACTTGAGAAAAAAGTAGCATGAAAGATAAAGAGAGAAATCAATGCAATGCTGATGGAATGCCATAAAATTTATGCCAGATTCTATTTGTATTTGTACTAGATCTATGGACTTTCCGAAAAAGAGACCTTTTAAGATAAAAAGGCTATGGTTGACAATTTTTTAAATTACAGTATTACACACTATATAGTAAGACCTCTTTATGTGTGCATAAAACAACTTAGAACATGATGTACACTCCTTAACTACATTTTATGTATACTACTTCTTTCTCTTGAATTGTTTAAAATCATGCAGCACTTATTCTAACTAATGACTTACGATGTCCACATATGTGGGGTTATACTAATGTTTTCTGGTGAACTTGTACTTATTCCCAGCCCTAAGGAGTTGCTGAATTTGTTATGCTTCTTCTCCAAGACGATCTCAAATATCTCATTGTCTCTCAATGGTCGTTTAGTAAATGCAACTGCATTACTGCTATCCTCCACACTGTGATAGATATTTATTATCAGTGTTTCACAATATGGTAGAGAAAAGTTGTTATAATAGTTTAATTACCATTCTACTTACTTAATTTTTTGAGCCGTTATTCCATTATTCAGTATTGCTACATTCTTTCCAGTCTTTGGATGAAATGTTAATTTCTCAATAGAAGACTTGGAGGCATCACCTGAGGGTAAGATTGTCCCAAATTAAAACCAAAAATTAAATTACCGTATATGCTGGCATATAAGGCAACCTTTGAAGCCTAAAAAAATCTCAAAAACCAAGAGTCAACGTTTATGCTGAACATAAAATTTAACCTTTTACCACTGAGGGATAAATAAGTGAAACTTCCTGTTTAACACTTGTTGTATGCAAACTCTCGCAGATCACCACAATTATTTCTTACTGAAACTAATTTTTAGCATGTCTAATTAATGTAGATATCATATAAAACAAATTTCAGTATATGCATTCATAATGATTAATGGTCACTATATTATGGTGTAATAATAATATTATGGATGAAAAGACCCTCTTATGTAATACAAAAGTTAATTACATGATTAAAATGAATGGTATAAAAAATAAACAAAAATAGATGGCCATAATATGAAAATAATGGAAAAAAATATTAGTGGCTACCGAGATAAGCAGGATATGACTATACACTGATATGATGATAATAATTTTTATTGAGCTTAAGATGTACAGAGTATCTTTAATTTTTACTAAAAGAATCATTCAAATAATCATTAATAAAATAGTATATTTTCATGTGAAGAATTTTTTTTAATTGCTAGAATGAAGTGCTAATTTTACATTCCATAGGCAGCTAATTATAACTAAGTTTGTATAATTAATTAAATTATACAAACATAAGCCATGGGAAAAGGAAAACCATATAATAACTTAGACTGAATAATGCCATAGTAAAGTTGAAATATGACTTCAGTAGAGACAGGATTTGGATGGAACCTCAGTAAATAACAGGCAGAAGTAAGTTTAGATGTCAACTGGGATAAATATGCTTCCCAAGATAAGTTTTAAGCCATTATAAGACCTAAAAATTTAACCCAAGTGCACTAGATATCAAGGTTTGATTCACATTATGGATAATATTGCCAACGGAACACTTCCGGAGAAGGAAATTTGATATTTGCGTTTTTTTTTAGATTTAGAGTAATTTAATTACTATCAATGATATGATAGCTGTTGATAATAAGGTCCTTTTGGGAATCAGAAGCCAAAATAAAATTAGAATAAACACCATAGAAAATTGGTTTAATGTTAGAGAAACAAGTATGTTGTTAGAAAGTCCATTGATATATCCTAGATAAGAAGTAAAAGCTGGGGAAGTGAATTTAAAACCATGTGAAGTAAGAGTGACACTTTGTGTCCTGTTTAATAGATAGGGTTTGATCCACTCAAAGGAAGAACCTCTTATTCCTAATTTAAAAACTTCATTTAAAAGTAATTCATGATTAACACAATCAAAAGCTTGAGTAAAGTAAAAAATTAAGATTTTTAGATTTATCAAGAGAAGAAATAATAAAATAAACATCATTATAAATTGCTGGAGTAGTACATCTCTTTTTCTTTTAGCCATGTTGAAAATTAGAGAGAATTTTAATAGACTCCAAAGAAGAAACTAAAGGGAGAGTAAAAAATCTTCCAAAGAATTTTGAGAACTTGCTTTGTAAAACAATTGGCCTGTAGTTATTGATATCATATTTCCTCCTCTTATTTGAAAAAAAACGGGACAACTCTGAAGCCTTCAATTTGGAAGGAAAAGGTGAAGAGATGGATTGATTAGAAAAATTAAAGGATTTTTATTGTACTCTTAAGCTAATTTAGTAATGTGGCCTGGGACATCATCATTACCAGCACATTGATTGGACAATTTAATAATAACATGCCTAAGTTCTGATTCTGAGCAGGGGTTAAGGAAACGAGATTTCTGTATGACAGTATTGGGTGTATACACTAAGGAGGTAGTACTGTCAGAGGAAACAGAGAAAGATAAAAAACGGACATGGAACATTAAAACCAAAGTATTAGGATCAGTGATAGTTTCACCAGAAGTTGGATCAGTCGTATTAGGGGATTTGAAATTTATAGCATTTTTAATTATATTCTTGGCTTTTTTAGATTAATTATGAGATAACATCAAACTATAATTAATATCATCTAATTTAGCAGATTCGAGCATACTTCTGTAACATCTCTTATACTCATGATAAAATGTAGATGTTGCACTGTTTGGATAATTTAACATAAGAAGCAAAGTTAAAATTAACATGTTCAATATTCACTTCATGGAAAGGTGATATGACAATCTTAAATGAAAAACGCTTGGTAGCTTACATATGGTGGTAACTACCAACTGTTTTTAATCTAAGTTGGTAAGAGGCAAAGTGTATAAGATAGGCAGAAAAACATTTGATCCCCCTGTTTGTACTGGGCTTAAAATGAAGAGGATTAGCAACATGAAAGTAGAGAGTATACTAAAAAATTCGGAAAAGGAAAATCTAGATCATGTTGCTTATACACAGTACTCCATTACTTGTGTCTGAGTAGATTAAGAAAACTGTAGTTATTATTGTCAGTGAAAGAAGCACTTCATGATAATTTAATGTTTGATTTTTGGGGAGATATCAATAGATTCCATTAATCGGAAGTGATCAGAGATATGAGAAGTGAGAACATCAGTTGACATAAATAATAGTGGAATATTTGAGAAAATTGAATCAATAGAGGTCATGGAGCAAGAAGTAACTCCAGTAGGTGGAATACTATTAGCATGGATATTATATGAGGATAGCAGGTTAAAAAGATCATGCTTCTCATTATATATCTCACTATAAATGATGCTATGAATTGAATTTTACAGAATGTACGAACATGTAAAAAAAAGAAAAGAAAGAGCATTTTATGCATAGATATATGTTCATAATAATGCGTAAAGACATTAAGTTCAGATATTTTATAATATCCATATTTAGCATTTGAGCTTATACCATTGCTTTTTAAGTTGGTAAAGAGAGGAATGAAAATAATTAAAATCCTTTCTTGGGCCTATCCAACAATAACTGTAGAATATTAGAACAGTTAAACTTATTATAAAGCACATGAAAAGGATAATTTTTGCACAGTAGTAGGATTAATATAAATATGTGATAGCAGTAGTGGAGAATAATTTTTTACTTCCAATTCTAGAGTTCTTATTGCCAGTTTTCATACACAAAACACAAGAATTTAAAGCCATGGGATACAAATTTTTATTCCAGAGTTTACATGTTGCCAGATTTTAAAAGTTAAAAGCCATTATATACAAATGTTAAAAATTTTTTAGTACCTGTTCTATAAGTTAAACATGGTCTCTATGTAAAAGAATACCAAGCACAGCTGCCATTTCCCGTAACTCCTTACAAGTGAGTCTTAAACAATTAATGTTCTGAAAATCTTGGTCAAATCCCCTAAAGATAACCTAACATTCTCAAGGTATCAGATTTTATCATTATTAAATGCATTAGGAAATCAGAATCAATCATTTATCATCACAATCATTGAGAGTCTAGAATATATGTACATGAAGTAATTTTGGAATGGCACTTTAATAAGAGGTAACATTCCAAAGACTACTAAGCTAAAGGTGTTCCACACATCATCAGATGTTATCCTTTTTGTAACAAACATTTTATAAAACAATCAATCATAAATGAGAAATTATATCTATATTATGATTTTTCCTTGGTTACAAATGAATAAAATAGCTTTACTCCAATACATACCATTAATTATTCCTTGCAGGTAAAGTATTCTTCTCTCACCACATTCAGTAACCTTGTGAGTTACTTCTAATGTCTGAGAGCTTGATTTAGTGCTGGTGTTAGTAAGAGCAGCAAAGCTATCAGCCCATTCACCAGTCTCTCCTTTTTTACTTTTGGAAAACAGCTTTGCAGTTTGAAGAGCATTGGGAAACTTTACACAGTCCAAGTTTGAATCAGATTCATTCCCTTGGCACATACTAATGATCACCTGAATAGTGATCATAAAAAATAACAGACTTTGCATTAGAGTTCTATACATATTGGTAGATATTCTTTATGCTAAGACTAATAGAGACAAAGGTTTGCGGTCTCTTGCTCAATAAGAAATGAGACTGTAAAGTCAGTTAGTTTTTCAGTGATTATCTGTGATGTAAGTCATGGTTGGGGCATCTGCGTCACATTAAGGAAAATAGTATGAGGACTCTTGCTCCATATTAAATGAGAGTGAAAAGGCAGACAAATTCTTCAATGATTATCTTTGACTTAAGCCATGGTTGGGGCATCTGCGTCACATTTCAGAAATTTATTGAGGGCATGATAATATGTGACCTTATGGACTCCAGAAAAATTATGCAACATCATAGGTTGAAGAGCTGGTAGAAACAAGATTTTTTGTTCATTTTAAGGTTATCTCAACTCTCTTTCCTGATGTGAGAGACTTTTGTATCTACTTTTTACTCAACATCTTCCTATTATTTTATCTCTGTGAAGAAGAGGATGCAGAATTATAAATTTATGTAGTTTTCATTGTTACATCAATAAAACTTTGCAAGGAAATTTTTTTGTGTTAATTTGCCTTAGGAATATTGATACAATTTTATTCAGCAATTATAATTTGGTAAAGGTATCATTTTTGTGATAACTAATATAGTTTCTAGAGGACTTATGGCCGGGGTACTCAACCTTTTTCGGTGCTGGGGCACCCAAGGGCATTTCTGAAAGCGAAGCAGGCACCACATAACATTTCCGTCCAGGGTGATATTCAGGCCATCCCTTGGCAATATTATTACTTAACTAGTTAACTGTAGGCAGTTATAAAAAAAAACACTCCTTAGTAAATAATATCGAGAAAATTACAAGGTAGGGGAAGGTGGGGCATGATGGGGTACTAGTGCTTATGACTCAGGAGGTGCTTCCATCTTGCATAAAAGTTGAACTTAACAGCCATTTTGGACGCTTTACTTCAAGTGAATGGATGTTTAAGTGCAAATCTGTTGATTTTTCTGTTCACCTTATTTTGTTTGCTCAACTTTAAATCTGATTTTTGGTGATTAGTATTCTACAATATATATATTGTATCATACTAGTTAAGCAAGTAGTTAACAAAGATATTATTAGGATGGTTGTATATAATCTTACTCAAAATCTAACCTTGGCCAGATAGTGAACAGGCGAAATAGCATCAGTGGGGCAAGAGAGGGTTTCTTAAGAGGGGCAAGACGGGGTAGTACCCCATCTGTGACCACTGTGAATCTCGCCTAACTATAAGACACCTCCTGACTGAATGTACAAAATATCAGTGCATCAGAAGTAGGTATCTCCAAGATAATCTTAAGGCAATTCTGGGGGATGATGTGGAAAAATTAGACTCCTTAAATTCTTAAGTGAAGTAAAATTAATTAAACAGATTTAAAAATATAAAATAGATTAAAAATATAAGTAATGAAGAATAAATTTTAATAGGATTTTTAAATTTCAACTTATGTTATTTAAAAATATAAAATAGATTAAAAATGTAAGTAATGAAGAATAAATTTGAATAGGATTTTTAAATTTCAACTTATGTTAAAAATAAAATAATATCATGACACATATATCTCCTCTGTATACGGTGCAACATGACCTTTGCTGTCAAGGCACCTTATAACCCTTACTTCCACTTCTACTACCCAAAAAGATAAAAAGTTGGGCACCAATCATTAAAGAAACATATTAATTAAAATTATGGCAAAATACATACTAGCTGAAATGCTCTGAGGGTCGCTTGGTTCCTGAAGGAAATAAAAACCATAATTCCTCTTAAAGAATTATATTAATATATTCAAAAAACAAAGTAAACCTCAAAAAAACTAATACAAAACCATACCCCCAAGAGAAACATATTTTACACAAGAAAATAAACACTGACCGAACACAGATGAACAAATGTAATATAAATCACCACCACCAACAAACCCTACATTACACTATGAAACCCTAGCCCACATAACACATATTCACCCACAAAAACTAGATAATTTGGGGATGAATTCACACAAAGGGAGGGAGCGTTAATCACAGCAGGAGTGGTTCAGGGTTTGGGACCCGGAGGAGTCCTCTATTCCGATTTAGAGATTGGGTGGTGGACCATCTTGGTCGAACTGTATATGTTAACTATTTTTTCACCAAAGTTTTCTCTCACCTCATGCTCAGAAGCCCGTGTCTTTCTTGGCGTGGGTTTCCACCATCCAATCATCACCTTTTGTTTAAAATTCTAGGGACCAATGCTTTCTGCATTCCCTTTCTATGGATGCCACCATGTGGCACAACCACCCATCCACCAGAAAAGATCTTGTTGCGGAAAAAGGTCTAAGGGGGGTTCAGAAAACTTTCAACAGAAAATAACTATTGCAACTTCTTCCTTGGAAATTAGTAGGTAGATATATAGGTAGAAGTAGGATTTCAAATTCCAGCTGGCCACTACCAGGCAGGCCTCCCTCATATGCCACCAATTGAGGAGAATTGGTATACACCAAATTTACAGTCAGTACAGTCTGGGAGGGAGAAAACAGACTCATTCTTCTGTGCCCAAATTCCCAACTGCATGTGATCACATTCTGTGGTGGTATGGATCCCTTTAGGCCCCAGGATGTCCTTCAGCCATCCATCTAAACCATAGGTTCCCAACCTTTTTTGAGTCAGCGCCCACTTTTTCAGTCAATAATTTGATAGCGCCCCCCTTAGGTTAACTACATTGTACATGCTATATATTGAAAAACAAGAACAAATTTTTAATTTTCTTTAATCTTAAGATAATGAAATATTGAAGTAATGTTTACAGAACGATTAAAATATGTTATTAATAATTAATACAATATTATTATTGAGACAGCTGAGCTTGATGCGATGAAACTAATTAACAATATCTGGTGCAATTTTTGTCATTAATAGCCTTAAGTCACCGCGTTCCACTATGGACAACTTGTTTCTTTTCTTAGTTTATAGATTGGTCGCCAATGTAAACCCTCTTTCTGCTAAATACGAGGACGGAAAAGCAATTAAAATTTCTTAACTGCAGCCCATAAGGCTGGAAGTAATATTTTCATTTGACGTTGAAGCAAAAATTCTTGAGAACCATTTTTTAATTTAAATTTCAACTCTTCATTTGTTGACAATTGCAGTGATAATTCTTGATTTCTAAGTTAGAGGATGGTTCTATGACTCAATCTGGAATGACCATATTTAGTATATCCTCAAATCTTATTGTAAAGTCTGCTTTTAGTGCTTCCAAATGCTGGCAGTAAGCGAGAATGTCGTTATCATTAGTTTCCATTGAAGAAAGATTTGGAAACTGATAAAATTGTGTTCTACGTTTTAACACAAACGCAGAGATAATTGTCTTTGATCAGATTTAAATCATTCCTTTGCAGCTGAAAGTTTGTTTCACTAAATTTGTTTTATAAATCTGTCAAATAAGCAATATCGCTTTTACATTTCAATAAATGCACTCTTAATAAATCATCTTTGCTTTCAAAAAACTTAGTAACTGCTTCAAAAAGTTCAAAAAATCGTTTTAGACAAGTAACTTTTGACAGCCAACGAGCTTCTGTGTGCAATATTAACCGATTAAAGTCTTCGTCGTTTTAATCACAAAGCTTTCTAAATAATCTATCATCGAGAGCATTGCTTCTGATCCTATTAACTGCAGTAATTACATACTGTCGCAGTGAATACGATCACTAAGATGTTTTGCTACCAAATCTTGTCGATGAATTATACAATGCACGGCGACTACATTTGGTACCGCTCTTTTCAAATATGAAATAAAACCACGGTGACGTTCAACCATTGCCGGAGCACTATCGGTAGCAGCAGACAAGATATTATTCAGAGGAATTCCTTTATCTACAAAGTAGTTTTCTAAAACGTCAAAAACAGATTTTCCTTTAGTGTCCGTTTCTAACGCTCTTGCGAATAATAATTCTTGACAAATGCTTTCATCTTTTATGAAGCGAACGTACACCAGAAGTAAAGACTCGTATTTTGGCAAAGTAGATTCATCAAGCTGTAATGAAAACTCGGTAGTCTTAAAAAATCAGCTAGAAAACTCTCCACATCCTCGGACATTTCATCTATTCGCCTCTGCACTGTATTATTACTCAACTGAATTTTTTAATTATATCAGACGGTGGCTTATGCAGCACGGTACGCTTCACTCAAAGCTGGAATTATCAATTCTTAGCCAATTTTGTGTGGTTTTCCCGATTCAGCAATGAGTAAGGACATATTTTATGACGCACGTAATCTATCATTTTCTTCTTTTGATGCGGCCGAAAACATATCACCCGAAGTAGGACGTCTCGAATGTTGATCGCTGAGCATTTGAAAGTGAGATATATTTTTTCTCAGGATGTATTTTGCTTAAGTGCTCTTCTAATCGCGAAGGCTTCATAGCTTCATTGGAAAACACCTTGTGGCAAATTAGGCACATTGGTAATGTCTTGTTTGTTGGCGATTGAATGAAACCATATTTTAAATAATCGACATTGTATTGTCTACATTTTTTCTTTGTTTCCGACATGGATCTATATGTGGATATAACACAATAATATGATTATTACGAGATAGATATGTATGGAAATATTGTAATTATAAGAAAATATGTTTCGGAGATAAAAATTTCTGTATTTACTTATTTAAAAATCAAAGCAAAGTGAATAATTAATTTTCCAACAATTTTGAAAAATTAAATGAACCGCAAAATAGCGGAAATTTAACCATTACTGCTTATTTTGAAAGAATACCACAAAAGAAATATCATTCGTCCAGACCGGGACACGAACCCGGACCCCCCCATATCGTGCTAAGTATTTTAATCAGTTATGCTAGCTACCTTGACATCCTTTTTCCTCTGGTTTTCTGGGGCTTAAGATTGACTACATATCATGAAGAGCTGCCGTACAGTCAATGTGATCAATCAGTCTTATTCATGCTCTTTACGGTACCATCCACGTGGTTAACGCCATCTTTAAACACGGAGATATTTACTTACTATAGCTACCCCTGCGGGTAGGGGGATGGAGAATACTCCCGCGGCATCCCTGCCTGTCGTAAGAGGCGACTAATCGGGCGGGGAGAAAACCCCGAGAACAAACCCCTCGATCAGCAAGGGCTGAGTCCGGGCAGTCCTGTGAATCAACTGTCTGTGTGCGGTCATGCCAGCTGACCAAGGATTCACCCACGTGTTTGCCGTGCGTGGAGACCCGTAAGGAGGAGATGGGTGTCCTGGAGGTTGAGTGCCAACCACAAGCAGAATAGCTGCTGATGCACTTCAAGTCCAACTGGACTTCTTATACTAACTGGCACAACACACCTCTTTGGCCCCGAATTCGCTGTAAACGGGAGGCCAGGGAATAGCACACCCTGGTCAATCGGCTACTGATGGCTGGGGATAAAATCCTTTCTAGCGTACGTCAGTCCTGTGCGAGTGCTTGGGATGCACGCACCATTCTGGTGGAGGCCAATGGGGGGGTGTGGTTTGGAGGAGCCACTGCCGTCCCGGAGGCCATTCCCAGTCTGTTTAGCGACATCCTGGGCGCTATATCCCTTGGGTAGCCCTGGCGACCGTATCGGTTTGCGATGCGGCGTCCCAGTTTGTGTGGCTCCATGGTGGGTGGGGAGCTCAGGGGATGAATTTTTTTATGCATCATATGCATCCTAACCCTCCTCCACCAAAAAGACCCCGCTCAGGAATGGGCGGGCGAGAACCAGTAGATAAATGCAGAAAATACCTTTTAGTAAAAAGTGAAAAAGAAGGTGAAAATCTCACCAAGGTGTCCCCCTTCTTGATTCACAAAGTGCTTTCCAATCTTGTCCCAGGAAACCTTGAATCGGTCAAGAAGCTGAGGGACGGCACTTTGCTGATAAAAACGGCTGATGATAGGCAGAGCAACATACTCCAGGCAATGAAAATGCTGCATGACATTCCTGTGAAAGTAGAAATCCATAAACGGCTTAACACCTGCCAGGGAGTCATATCATGTTTCGACCTATTGTATGTCTCAGAAGAAGAGATAGCGAAAGAGATGGCATCCCAGGGAGTCATCTCTTGCCGCAGACTCACTAAGAGGCAAAATGGTGAAATAGTGAAGACAACATCGGTCATACACACATTCGCATTGGAAAAGACTCCAGAGAAAGTTTTTGTTGGATACGAAGCATGCTCGGTAAGGCCATTTATCCCCAGTCCTTTGCGCTGTTACCAGTGCAATTTATATGGGCACACTGCCCAGTCATGCAAGGGCAAGCCCACCTGCCCAAAATGCGCAAAGGACAAGCACGAAGGGGAGCCGTGTACCAGTCCACCTCTTTGCAGCAACTGTAATGGTAGTCACCCTGTCTATGCACGAGACTGTCCAAAGCTGCAAGAGGAGAAAAAAATAATGGAAATTAAGGTCACGGATAAAATTCCGTATAATGAGGCCAGGAGAAAATTCAGACAATTAATGTGTCCCACTTTCTCAAGGTCATTTGCAAGTGTAGACATTACACCTGTTAAAAAGATGACTGTGTCTTGCCAAACTGATCCCCCAGAGAATAAGTCCAAAGAGACAGAAAAGAAAAATAAAGATATATCGCAGAGTACAGGTGAAGGGAAAAAACCCGGAAAAAGTCAACCTCCGAGAAAGGAGGTTCAAAATCCAAAACCTCTTGCTGCTTTACAGCCTCCTCCCAGGAAGGAGAAACCTCCCTCACAAATTCCTTCTAGTAGAGCCTCTGACTCCAACATGGAGGAAGATGGGAGTCTGTCGGAGACAGAACACAAGACGTTGCTCCTGGAGCAGAAAAAAGGGAAACCTCCAAGAAAGGAGGTTCAAAACCCTCAACTACAAATATCTTCTTGTAGAGCATCTGACTCCAACATGGAGGAAGACGAGAGTGTCTCAGAGACAGAACTCCAGAAGGTGCTCCTGGAACGGAGGAAAGTCAAAATTAAAAGATAAATTCTGACACGGATCCAACTTCTGATGGATCATAGATTTTAATGTTTAAACCCTATTTTATTTATTTATTAATTAATTTATTTTACCTGCACATTTTATTTATTTATTCATTTTTATGATTTTAATACAGTGGAACTGCAATGGATTCTACACACACCAAGAGGAGGTTAAGATCTTGCTAAGAGATCTTAATCCTTCCTGTCTTTTTATACAGGAAACTCATTTTAAACATACTAGTCAGGTTCATTTAAACGGTTTTAACATTTTTAGAAATGATGACAACTCTGGTAACAGAGCTCGTGGAGGGGTTGCTGTATTCACCCGGGAAGCCCTTTACACTTCACGGGTGGTTTTGCAGACACCCCTCCAGGCCATAGCTGTCACTATTGCAACTCCAGAGCCAATTACCTATTGTAATTTATACCTCCCGGAGTGGGCTCCAGTCAACCGGCTGAACCTTGAGGACCTAATCAGGCAGCTACCAAGGCCATTCGTACTTCTGGGAGATTTCAATGCCCACAACACGCTCTGGGGTTGTTCAATGGCTGATAATAATGGTCGAGGACGACTTCTAGAAAACCTTTTTAATGATTTTAACCTGATTTTAATGAATGACCAAGAAAAAACTCATTTCAATGCTTTTAATGGAAGCTATTCTTCAATTGATCTTGTGATTTGTACTAGTGCCATTGCACCACTTTTTAGCATTTCTGTTCATAATGACGTTTGTGGCAGCGATCATTTCCCCATCATAATCAAGCAGAATACATTCAAATCTGTAAATTCCAACCATGAAGGGATTTGGGCTACACGTAGAGCCAATTGGCCATCTTTTAAATCAAATTTTAACTTTACATTTGATAGAACTCGTGGTGGGTTGCAAAACGTTAAAGAATTCACCGCAGCTGTCATTGACGCTGCGAGTAAAAGCATTCCAAGGTCTACTAGTAGGGCACACCATAACTCCGTTCCCTGGTGGAACGAGGAGTGTGCGGAGGCCATCTTGAAACGGAAACGAGCACTACGTATTTTCAATCGATACCCCACGAGTACTAATCTTGCAGCTTTTAGACGGCTGAGGGCAAAAGCTCGTCTAACTATTAAAAATGCCAAAACGTCCTCTTGGATAAATTATGTTTCGTCCATCACCCACAGAACGCCAGTTGCACAGGTCTGGAATAAGGTCACTAAAATCTCGGGCAAACATTCTTCCCCAAACATCGCAGGTATAGACATCGATGGCCAAATTGCCACTTCTCCGGATGCCATCGTGGAAGCCTTAGGCTGTCATTATGCCAAAGCAAGCAGCACAGCTGAATACGCACCCTCCTTTATCCAAAGGAAGGAAAGAATAGAAAGAGCCAAACTAGAACTCGGCGATGTCAGGTTCCCAGCGTCCTACAATGAACCTTTTTCGGTGTGGGAGCTGAAATCAGCAATAGATGTTGGAAAGGATTCCTGCCCTGGTGCTGACGGTATTCACAATGCCTTCCTGAAAAATCTCCCAGAGGGTGCTAATGAAAGTCTCCTCAATACCATCAATCAGCTTTGGGCTGAAGGGGTCTTCCCAGAATCCTGGCAGGAATCCATAGTAATTCCAATACCTAAACAGGGAAAGGATAAGAGTCTCCCATCCAGCTACCGCCCGATTTCCTTGACCAGTTGCCTGTGCAAACTGGTGGAGAGAATGGTGAATAAGCGGCTAGTTTGGTGTCTTGAACACCGTAACCTTCTCTCAAATGTCCAGTGTGGGTTTAGACGCAACAGGTCTACCATGGACCATTTAGTTAGGATTGACAGCTTTATTCAAGAGGCATTTCTTTTACGCCAACATGTCATAGGAGTATTCTTTGACATAAAAAATGCATATGACAAAACATGGCGACACAGGATCTTATGTATCCTAAAAGCATGGGGCTTCAAGGGTAGAATTCTTATATTTATCAAAAATTTTTTAACTGACCGGAGATTCAGAGTTCGAGCGGGAAACTGTCTATCCCAGTGGTTCACTCAAGAAAATGGTATCCCACAAGGGTCAGTGTTGGGAGTAACTCTATTTGCCATAGCTATTAATGACGTTGTTAACAACATAAAATCACCAACCATAGCAACACTTTTCGTCGATGATCTTGGTGTTTTCTGCAGGTCATCAAAAATGAATACGGCAGAAAGGCAGCTACAAATCACCCTTAACAGGCTCCATCAATGGTCTCTTGAAACTGGTTTTCTTTTTTCAGAAGAGAAGACCAGGTGTATGCACTTTTTTCGACGCCGTGGCCTATTCCCCCAGCCCAACCTTAAACTTGGGGATGTCCCTCTTCCATCAGTGGACTCCATACATTTCCTGGGAATGACACTGGACAGAAGATGGAAGTGGAGAACTCATATCCAAATTTTAAAAGACAGGTGCTTTAAAGTTTTAAATATTTTAAGATACTTATGCAACTCGTCATGGGGTGCAGACCGTAAGTCAATGCTTCTTGTATACAGGGCATTGGTGCGGTCAAAACTAGACTATGGCTCCATAATATACTCCTCGACGCGAAAGAGTTACCTTCGCCCATTGGAGACCATACACAATTCTGGTCTAAGGTTGGCAACTGGAGCCTTCAGAACCAGTCCAATTCAGAGTATTTATTGTGATACTGGAGAGCCACCTCTTGAGACACGGAGAAAAATCTTAATGCTAAACTACACCAGCAAGATTCTTTCTCAAAGGGAGCACCCATGTTTTAATCATGTTTTTAAACCCAGGTTTATTGATTTATTTAATAGAAGGCCTAGGGCAACTAAGCCCTTAGGAATCCGTTTTAAGGTTTTTATTGAAGACGCAGGAATACAGCTTCCCGAAGTGCATAGCATTAGATATAACAAAATCCCACCATGGCAGATACCACAACCAAAAATCTGTTTGGAATTAAATTTATATAAGAAGTTAGACACTCATCCAAGAGAATACATGCACAGATTCATGGACATCCTCAACAAGCACCCAGGAGCCACTCTTTTTTTCACGGATGGTTCAAAATCAGAAACAGCCTGTGCCTGTGCAGTAGTATCCTCCCAAGACGTTATCTCCATGGCAAAGTTGCCCTCAGAAAGTAGTATTTATACAGCAGAGCTATATGCAATCAAGCTTGCGTTAGCTAACATTAAGTCCAGCGATACCCAGTTCATGATCTGTAGTGACTCTATGAGTGCATTGCAATCCATTTCCACTCTCGACTCCTTCCATCCTCTCGTCCAGGAGATTCATGCTTCGCTTGCCCGTTTAGAGGCAAGAGGAAATAAAATTTACTTTATCTGGGTCCCTGGACATGTTGGAATCAGAGGGAATGAACTTGCCGACTCTGCAGCCAAAGAAGCACTTGGAAAAGCTAATGTAGATACTCCACTCATGGCAACACTCGACATCCGAAATATGTTTCGTAAAATCATTTTAAAATTATGGCAGGACTCATGGCTGACCATCGAAAATAATAAATTGCGCGAGATCAAGTCCGTCCCAGCCCCTTGGTCTTCCTCTATCAGGAGAAGTAGGCGGGAGGAAGTAGTGATCACACGCTTGAGGATAGGGCATTGTGCACTAACGCACTCGTATCTCTTCACGCAAGAGAAGAATCCTCCATATTGTGACCATTGTCAATCTCGCCTAACTATAAGACACCTCCTGACTGAATGTACTAAATATCAGTGCATCAGAAATAGGTATTTCCAAGGTCATCTCAAGGAAATTCTGGGGGATGATGTGGACAAATTAGACTCTGTCCTTAAATTCTTAAGTGAAGTAAAATTAATTAAACAGATTTAAAAATATAAAATAGTTTAAAAATATAAGTATTAAAGAATAAATTTGAATCGGATTTTAAAATTTCAACTTGTGCTAAAAATTAAATAATATTATGATACATATATCTCCTCTGTATACGGTGCAACATGACCTTTGCTGTCGAGGCACCTTATAACCTATACTACTACTACTACTTACTTACTATAACGAAGGGACCGAGAACTGGCACGAGTACGATCGCTTCCTTAGTTCCCAGAAGCTTTTCTATTGACGCGTTTCAGGCGGAGCTAAGGGCCTACGCGCGTAGACTTTACGTGTGAACTGTTCTCATAGGTGCATAGAATCTATCTACTCGAGGAAAACAACGACTAATAATCTACGCAAGGAAAACACCGACTCGCTATATGGTGTGTAGAAATGAAAACCATGAGACTGGGATGCTGTCATATTCCTGAGCGATTAGGTAGGCGTTCCTAGCTAATCTGAGCTCGTAATGTCTAATTCCGCATTCTATTTTCTAACCCTATCATTCTTGAACGTATCGTATTTTCATTGCTTCAAGCTACCTGATTATTTTATATATTTTTAATTATAGGCATAAATTAATTCAATTGAAAGTTATTCTTATGTTTCATGGTAAATGGTAATTACATTTTTTCTAACTAAAGTTGAATACTACAAGTAGGGACCGCAAGACAGGATAGTTCACTCCTTTCTGGTACTTTGGGTTTGGTTTCAGTAATTTGTGCAGTAATAATTGGACACTTAATAATATCTGCACGAAAGTTCACTAAAAGAATTAGCAATTTCACTATTCAGAGAGGTATGTAAACACAAACATATCTATCCGTTAAGTTGGAGGAGCGGCATTGTAAGATAAGGGGAACTTATGCTAGATAATCTGTCAAGGTATAATTTTTCTCCCTGATAATGAAAGAAAGTTGATATTTCATGAATAGGAACTGTTTTTAAATGAATACCCCGAGTAACTTCTTGTCAATTATTATGGATTGCACTTTAGTGATGATTGGGCGGGTTAGAGCAGAAATCATAAAAAGTTTTGTAATTATTATTTTCTATTCTCTGTGTCAATCATTGTCAAACTTCATTAACCAAACTACGAGTAAAAGCCGATGATGTTATCACACTGTATCAGAGTTAACCAAATTCGATATAGTTCACTGATATTTGGAAGACTTTTAAATTAAAACAATGATGAATAAAATTGAGTCCGAGTCCCAGTTTGAGAAATATTTTTTCTCACAATCAGTGGTAATATTTCAAAATACTGCTATTTGATTATGTTTGCACTGTTAAAACATTCTTACCTATCTGATAACAATTATTGCGCCAAATTGCACATGCGCTGAGGAAATTCCGAAACTATCAGGTATCAATATTACAAAGACGACGCGTCGGGCGATGAATGACTGATGAATTTAATCCACATGCTATTTTAATTTAATTAAAAATGATAATAATAAATAAACATTCTTACCTATCTGATAACAATTATTGCGCCAAATTGCACATGCGCTGAGGAAATTCCGAAACTATCAGGTATCAATATTACAAAGACGACGCGTCGGGCGATGAATGACTGATGAATTTAATCCGCATGCTATTTTAATTTAATTAAAAATGATAATAATAAATAAACATTCTTACCTATCTGATAACAATTATTGCGCCAAATTGCACATGCGCTGAGGAAATTCCGAAACTATCAGGTATCAATATTACAAAGACGACGCGTCGGGCGATGAATGACTGATGAATTTAATCCGCATGCTATTTTAATTTAATTAAAAATGATAATAATAAATAAACATTCTTACCTATCTGATAACAATTATTGCGCCAAATTTTGCACTGTTAAAAAGTAGTCGGTGAAAATTTACATAGATTGTGTATATTCATTCTATATGTACGATTTTACTATTTTAATTGAATTAAAAATGATAGTAATAAATACGTGCTTACCTATGTGATAATAATTATTGCGCTAATTTGCACTTGCACTGAGGAAATTCCGAAACTGTTTGGTACCAGTATTACGACGACAACGGGCGATGGATGTCTGATGAATTTAATTCTCACAAAACTTCTCGAGTACAAGCTCGTGGCAGATGCACAGAGGACGATCTGACAGGTCTTGATTTATAAAACTCGGTCTCTGCGGGTGGAAAAATAATGACTGTATGTGCCCCTCCCAGATTGCCTTCGCTGATAGCTTCGGAATGCTACTATTTCTATCTGTAGCTACTTTGTTTCGCATTGGGTGGAATATTTCGGGCACACCTTTTATCCAATAGCCTATTTGTTATGAATTGCTTCTGGCCAGAGAGGATGCTTTCTTTGCTTTTATAATTTTACAAAGTAATGTTAGCTCGAAGGTTTCCGCGGCGTTGGTTAGATGCTCTCTGCATTTTTTCGGTTGTCCGTCCGCGTAGGATGAATTGGTGACAACAGTTTTGCTGACTATCCTGTCAGCGTCTTCAGGACAGGTCGAAGGTGTTAAGAGTCGAAGTTGATCCTTCGACCTGAAGACGCTGACGGGATAGTCAGCGAAACTGTTGTCACCAAGTCATCCTACGCGGACGGACAACCGAAAAAATGCAGAGAGCATGTACAATGTAATGTCTGCTCCGTCCCTACGCCTTGTTGCCTTTAAGCCTGGTTCTAATCCTCATGGTTATTAAGCAGTTCATTTCAGAACTCCCCCACCTTCGGATTTTCATTTTCAATTCATTGCCCTGTACTTATTTTCATTCCAATTAATCATTACCACATTTTCCTGTCTTTCCTTTATATTTTTACTTTCATTTTTCCTATAATTTTCAATTACAAATTACGAACTATCCAAACTGGGAATCTGAAAGCGCTTTACAGCCAAGAACGAAAATTATTTACAACGTCATTTTGTGTATGTGGAAGGAGGCCGATGAAGAAATGCAATAAAAGTTTTAAAAAGTTTTTGATAGGGTCATGTCATCAACAGAAAAAATCCTTGGGATTACTATGTATATTCCAAAGTAGAGAGATGATTTAAAACAATCTCTCGGGGATATAAGTGTTTTTTAATCGGGTTGAGTTTTAGTCTCCTTTTGCCAAATAAACTTAATGCAGAATTTTAACGGCAGTTATAATGGTGGGTGGGTTCTAAAATGAACTGCTTATTAGAACCAGGCTTAAAAGTTGAAGAATCGAAACAAAGATGCCAGTAATGCCGTTAGTGACCATTAAATACGCCAACTGCTCAAGGGGGCGGCGGCTGGACCTCAACGCCCCCTCAATATGACTTGGGCACTGAACGCCCCCCTCTGACTTCTCAGCGCCCACCGGGGGGCGGTAGCGCCCCGGTTGGGAACCACTGATCTAAACTGTAGAAGGCATGTCGATGTCTTTACTGTCCAGGTGTATTAAAAAGGAAACCAGCCATACTACCAACAAGGGCCTCATTCTATTGGTCT
This sequence comes from Sympetrum striolatum, assembly GCA_947579665.1. Classification (NCBI taxonomy): domain Eukaryota; kingdom Metazoa; phylum Arthropoda; class Insecta; order Odonata; family Libellulidae; genus Sympetrum; species Sympetrum striolatum. Next base: position 31,673,033 of record OX388349.1, read on the forward strand.
ACGCACTGATTTTTTAGAGGATGCAAACCTTCTCTTCCCTTTTTGGTAGGGCTTCCACAAACCCTTCATTGTATGATAACCTTAAATGTTATTGTGTTGTCCATATCTTCTATAATTGTTAGCAATGAAAGAGGGAGCTGGTGAAGGTTTCTCGAAGAGGCTACTCATGTTTAGGTGGCCCGATGCTCTGATGCCACTGATTGTGGAAGGGGATGGCTGTGAAAACCTGGGCCCCACATTGTCATAGGCCAATTGACTGTATCACTCCTCCAGATCAAACCTGGCCTTACCGGAGAGCTGCCTGAAAAGGGTTTTCATGAGGAGGTTGAGTAGTAATTGTGAATGCAGATCTCCCAGGAAAATCCCTCTAGCAACCCAAGCTTGCTCTCAAACAGCTTATACATTGCTTCCATAGGTATCTTAAGTTTCCTATGAATATATTTTCATCAGTAGGATTGAATGAGCTAACTTTCTTTCTATAAAAACAATCTGCTTGTCTATTATTACAGCCAAATACTTGACTATTTTCCAAATAACTAATTAATAACAATTTTTGCAAATAAGCAGGCAATAAACCATTTTTAAGCTTATGAATAAATAATAAGATATCAGATAAAATCTCTTTTTCAAGCACTGACATGTCTTTCTCCTACCACATACCTTCAACATTACTTTGTGTATATTTATTAAATACCATTCGTACTACAATATTCAAAACCATCTCTAATCTTTCAATCTCTCCCACTTTACAATTAAAAGCACTGTGGAACAATATGTATTATGAGGATAGAGAAGGGACTAAAACAAAAATTCTTAGGTTCTCCTTGATATTACAACTCTTACCTTCAAAATAAAACCAATTATTTATGCTCTCTTTCTTCTCATATAATCTGCATGATCAACAAATTCCAAATTCTCATCAACTACCACTCCCAAATATTTAAATTTGTAACCCCTTCAACTCTCTCATTTTTTAAAACAATCACCAGTTCTGTTCTTTTTTACTTTATACTTTCTATTTCCATACATTGTTTTTTTACATTCAGGCGATTTTATTTTTATCTAACTATGCTCATATTTTCAGCAATTCTTCATTAATCATTTTAAGATTCTCCTCTACATCTTTTCCTTTCACCTGAATGAGTGTATCATAAGCAAACAAATGAATAAAAGATCTACTCAAAACATAAGGCAAATCATTCATAAACAGCAAAAACAAAAACCAGCTTCTTTTTATACCATGTTGTTAATTCTCTCAGAAACACATTTCATTGACTTAAAATATCTAATTATGGGTTATTCAGAGTATGTAGACTCTGGCTCAATTGTAAAACTTTCAATTCATTTTAACAAAACTTTTTTGCTTTTTTTTAAGTAGTATAAGTTTTGCATCTTTGAAAATTGACTGACTTCAATAGAGGCCCAAACAAATTTTTCAGCATCACTCCTAGTCTGTTGTTCAGGAAACACAGTCCCATGCAAATATTTAATACTTGTGGAAGATATAGATTCATCCAAAAATAAGATTTAACTTTTTATATACTTAAGAATTGAAAAGGTATAAATACTTTTGGGCTTGAGAAAGTTATATATGCAACTCTAATTTTAAATCAATAATGTGGGATCATTGGATAAAAGTCTGTCTAATCATACTGAGTAATGCTGTAATTCATAAGAGTCGTGATTTTTTTAATAAGGAATTTAAGTTTGGAAGAGTTTAATTATAAAACAAACAGTCAGGCTTGTAAAATTTTCTAAAGAATATTACTTTTAACATACAGCTGCTGCTTTATATATAATTAATGTTTAACTATAATAATATATTTGTTTTAAAATCTATAAAAAGGAACTCCTTTATAACACAACTCTGAAATCAAGCCTTCAGCTATAGTTTTATTGCTTTCAAATCATCTTAATGTATATGCATTAAACAAAAAGGTGTCGGAACTATTGATGGAAAACATCAGTTGAATAACTTCAAATTTATTTTCAGAAATAACTTTATTATAATAAATGTCTTTAACTATGAATAACAACTGTATTCAAATGCATTCATACTTTAAGTGTAAAAACTCATTTATAAACTGAATGATGCATATTCTTAATATTTCATTCTGAATCTCAAATAATCTCAAACTGTTTCTGCTTCCCATATTGTTGCTTTGACAGCATCTTGATGCAAATCCAAAACTCCATAAACAGGTTTAGGCACATTGGAAACTGCAGGGCCTTGATCAACACCATTGACAAAAAAATGTATCACTCCAAACTCATTTCTCATAACTCCAACTCTATCTCCAACCTAAAGCAAGTATTTTTTAGAGATGTATGAGATTATATTATTGAATTGTACAAGACTCAATGTAGCATTAGGCTCATATTCTAATATACAGGGCTATCAAAATCCAATCAGGAATAGCCAGATGAACGTGTAACTAAGAAGCAATGGTTTAGAATGGAAATTTGTATTTTACATTCCAAAATATCATTACTTAAATAGGTCAAATTTTGAATTGTATTATATGAGAGACTGATTTTTTGACATTATAAGAATAATCAATAACTGGCCTTAAACCAAAATGTATCATTTTAGCAATTATAATAGAGCTGCGATTTAACATTGAAAGCAATAACTTTGAATATAAAAGGATAGACTCACTTGAAGATTGTCTGTGTTCTGTCCATAGGGCTTCAATATCTCCTTACCATTGTTGTAAATAATATCATGGTAAAACATCCAAGCAGTTGGACTTAGGAATGAAGCAGCATGAAAAATAAAGAATTTAATACAATTTTGAAGGAAAGGTATAGAATGTATAACTGAAACTATTTGTAGTTACTCTATGTGCAAGCTCAAGATGATGCCCTTTAAAGATAAGAAGGCTATGGTGTACATTGACAACTTTTCAACAAGCTATCACTTCATATTTTACAGAAAGTCCTCTATAAATGTGCATAAATCACTTTATAACATGGTGAAATCTTTTAAATTATATTTTATTTACAGTTATTCACTTGCCAAATCAATTAAAAACCATGCTACACTTATTCTAACAAGTGACTTACGAAGTCCACGTATCGGTGATTTCACTGATATTTTCTGGTGATCTTATACTAACTCCCAGCCCTAAGGATTGTCTAAATTTGTTATGTTTCTTCTCCAATATGATTTCAAATATCTCATTGTCTCTCAAGGGTCGTTTAGTAAATGCAACTGCATTTCTGCCTTCCTCTATACTGTAATAAATATTCATGATTAGTATTTAACAATTTAACAGATAATGTTGCCGCGATGATTTTTATTACCATTCTTCTTACTTGATTTTTTGAGCTGTTATTGCATTACTCAGTATTCCTGCATTCTTTCCAGTCTTTGGATGAAATGTTAATTTCTCTATAGATGACTCAGAAGCATCACCTGAGGGTGAGATTGTCCCAAAATTAAAACCAAATATCAAATGTTATGCATTCAGAAAGATTAAGGGATACTTTTATTTATATTCATTAATTTTTTTAGCATGTGACATGAATGTTCCTCCAGGCAAAGCCTTTCAAGGGAACATGTTTACATACAAATGTTAAACAGGATATTTGGTAAAAAATAGAAAAATTGGCAGGTTAACCCTATTTTACAAACAAATGTTATACAAGAAAGTTGGTTAAAAAAGAGGACTGTGTAGGATAAAATCCCTGTAATAAAAATATATTTGCATTATTAAAATAAATGGTATAAAAATAATTAGAATAAGATGGCCAGAAAATGAAAACAATGGAAAAAATATTTGTGGATACAAAGATTAGTAAAATATGACAATATTCAGATACAATATTTGAAATTAAATTGTACAGAATTCACAAATATTTTAAAAAATAAAAGAAAGAGTGTTTTATAAATAGATATACAGTAGAACCTCAATTTTACGAAGTTGAAGGGACCCAAAAATTTGCGCTTTGTAAAATTTGGGCTTTGCAAATTTGAAGTTTTCTTTCAACCAATCGAAATCTCTACAATACCCATCCAGGTTCAGTAACACAGTGCATAAAGTCAAATGGGATTTAAAGGAAGGTAATATTTCAATAAAATGAATTATACATCCAGTTTAATGTTTAATACAACAGAAAAAATTGAAAATTTTTTACTTTTCAAAATAACCATAAATAATATTTTGTTTTTTGGAAGTTTCAATGAAAGATGGGGTGATTTTCTCAATACCTGAAAGGTAATAATTGAATAAATCAGGTACACCATAAGTAAACATTTGAAAATTGTGAAGAACTTTTATTGTGTCTTAATTCATCCCTTGTAGGGAGGGAAGGTGCTTCTGGGTCATCTTCATAGCTTGTAGAAGAGAGATCTAAGTTCACTTCATCCTCATCTTCTTTGTCTTCACTAAATTCACTGCAGTCATGCGTCATCACATGAGAGTCACACTTGACATATGACTCAACATGAGAGGATGTATCTGGGATGTTTTGATTTAGTTGTGCCATTTCTTTACTAAGGAGGTCCTGTAGTGTGGGAACCTCCACTAACTCCTCTGTCTCTATAATTGATGTGTCACCAAAACCAGCAGATCTCCAACAGTTGGAAATAGTGTTTGCAATGACACTGTCCCATGCTCTGGAAATTCGTCGCATAGCATGGAGCAATGTCCATGGAGGCACATCTTAAATGTATGCGTACCAAAGCTGTGTTTACAGAAAGCTAAACTATGCAGGTCTAAACTTGACAAATAATTATGAGGATGAAATAAAACTAATTTCTGTTGCAAACAAGAGTCACAAGCTCATTAAATAAGAACTGATTCCTCATGAGTCATGAGCGTTACCCACATGGCTCTCCAGGAGCCAATGTGCAGTATATTTGCTTCAAATTGAAAGGATTTAAAAATTAGACTACGATTATACTGATTCCCTTTATAGCATAGACCTTATTTCAAAGCCTAGGAGACTCACTTAAGTCAAAGTGAATGAAACTAACAGCCTTGAATCCCAAGAAACTAGCTCGTAAATATTTTAAGTCATTTAAGAACTTTACTTAAGTTAATTTGAAACTCCCTCTTTTTTTATAATCGTTCTACTACGCACTACGCTGACGTTTAGCGGTGATTTTCGAGAATTGCTTACTCGCGGGTACTTTAAACGATCTTGTCGCATGACAAATCACAAGTCGCGATCGCAAATTCTTACCTAACGACGTAAAACGCTTTTAATTAATAAATTACGTATTGAAAATGCATAAAAACTTAAGTAATAGTGACGTATTACTACAAATTTAGTATTCTTTAATTAAACTAATTTCCATGACTGCTGCAACAAACAACTTACACAGGAATGCTACTTTCAAGTAAAAGTAGTAGTATTGTTAAAAGTGCTTCGACAGCTTAGGTCATTTCGCACATTGGCTCCCACCGGGAATCGAACCCGGGACCGCTTTCACCAATGGCAAACGCACTGTCCACATGACTATCCGGGAGCCTTCAAGTAAAAGGTTTCCCAAAGTTCTGTGATGGGGAACTTACCAAGCGTCCAAAGATAGTGCTGGTCGAGAAATCTTCGGTAGTGGATCGACTTTAAAGCTGTTAATTATTCCCATGTCCAGCGGTTGCATCTTACAGGTGCTATTTGGACTCAGAAAAAGTACTTTCTGCAAGAAGATAATTTGCTTCTGAAAAATGTCCGTCGCCATCCATGCTTTTTTATTACTTTCATACAACACAGGCAAATTTTTCACGTTCTTGAAGCAACGCGGAGCTCTTGAACTGGTTTCAACTTTTCGGATCCATCTTTGTTACATATCAGCATTACTGTAACCCTATCCTTAGATTTTTTTGCCTCCGCGACATTTTTCACCATGGGTCCCGAGGGTGGAGTCAGGTAATGCCTTGAAAAAAAAACCTGTTTCATCCAGGTTGTATATATCTCGAGGGGAATATTTAGACACAATGTCATCTTTTATTTCATACCACTGCGTTTTTTGTGTGGACGTCACCTTCTTCTCCACAGATTTTCATTGAAGTGATTCCGTATCTTTTCTTGAATCTATCAAGCCACCCAAAGTTGTCGCACTTCAGTTTAAGAGCCAAAACCTGAGCCTTCTCCTTCAGAATTGGTCCACATATAGGCAATTTGCACGCATGACACTTTAAAAAAATTATGCAGCTGACTATCAAATTGCGACGATGAGAGGTACTTTGTTTTTAATATTGTTGTGTGACTCAAAATTTTTTCACTTGAATTGACGATTGCTGCCAATGTAGGTAAAGAAATACCATACTTCCGAGAAATTTCTGTTTTTGTCTGCCCGCGATCACGTACTTCCTTGATAATTTACATTTTGGTGACCAAACTCAGGGACTTCCTCTTTTTCTTGGTCAGCGATGTTTTATCCATTATTTTACTAATAGGCACACGGGATATCACAACTGATCACAACACAGGCCACCTCGCGCAGAGAGTGATTTTCACTGTACGCGCACAACTTTTCCTCGCTTGGAGACCAACATTTTTCAGGGTGTCCACCATCCAACCATTATTTTTCAATCTTTTACTAACCAATTAAACATCCGAAATCCCTGCAGCAGCCTTGAGATTTTAAGTAGTCGCACTCCAATTTAGCAGCCAAGACCTGAGCCCAAAACACCCCAAGTCGAAAACAAATTCTTATCATGCTCTATTCTCTCAATCTCTCGTCCAAATAGAAACCATATACTCCTGGAAACTGCTGATCTATAAGATCCCAGGTCGCTGATTCGCGATATTACCAGAAAGCTTGATGAAGAAAGAAAGAGCACGGCTACGCCATATTAGCTATAATTTTTTGCGAAAACTGTAATCAAAATGGGTAATTTTACCTGAAATGGTTTTCTCGCACTGAGCTCAATACAATGGGATGACGATCGCCGTAAACCGGAGCAGCTGAATCCAGATCGTCTAAATTGGGAGGACTCTCATCCCATGTATTTTAGATGAGAAAATGTGAAAATTTCGTGAGATACAAACATTTTGAGGTAAAATTTCACTTTCAAATCCTTTATCTATAACTTGGTGTAAGTTTCGTCAAAATATTATCATTATTAAGGGAGTTATTCAATTTCTCCTAAACAGCACCAAAGTGAAATTTTACCCCATTTCAGATACTTCGTAAAACCGGGGTTCATTCACTCCTAGGGACCGGCATCTCACTTCGTAAAACATGAAATCGAGGTTTTACGTAAAACCGAGGTCATTTTACATGTACAAAGATCGGGACCGGCGAAATGGTTCGTAAAACTGTGTCACTTCGTAAAATCGAGGTTCGTAAAAACGGGGTTCTACTGTACATACAAACTCATGCTTAAGAAATTATCTTAGCAGATATAGTATAATATCCATATTTTGCATTTGAGCTGATATTAACCATTAGATTGTCAGTTAGTAAAGAGTCGAATGAAAATAAAATCGTTTCTTGGGCCTATCTCATGATAACTGTAAATATAAGAAAACTCATACTTATTATAAAGAGATGAAAAGGATATTTTTCTTGACCCAGTAACAGGATTAATATGATTAACTGATAACAATTGTGGAGAATAATTATTTCATTCTAATTCTAGAGTTCTCATTTCTAGCATTGCCAGTTTTCATACACAAAATACAAAAATTTTAAGCCGTGAGATAAAAATAATTCAAATATTGTTGTCCTGTTCCATAAGTTTAATATGATCTTTATATAAAAATGGGACCAAACACAGCTACCATTTTCCAGAACTTATCTTACTAGAGACAAAAATAGCTATTTTAAATAATTAATAACCAGATACATTTGATTAAATTTGTTAACTGTTAATCTCGGATGAATAAAACCTAACATTCTCAAGGATTTAGATTTTATAATTAAATAATGCCATAGGAGATCAGAATCAATCATTTATCATGACGAAAATTTTTTGGAGCGTTAAATTATGAAGAAGTAACATTCTAAAGACCATTCAACAGAAGGTGTTCCACACATCATCAGATGCTATCCTTTTGTAACAAATCAGTTGCTTGACATAATGGACATTCTCTATTTGTAAATTGTGTTTAAGTCCATACAGCCAGGTTGAAAAAGGATTGGAATAGATAAAGGAATAATAACCACCAGAGCTGGGGTTGTTCCCCTTATCACTATGCAGTATACATTGACATAAATTAAGCATATGTTATGTGCAAAAGTCCTACCTTAATCAATACAGCTAAACGAAAATGTGTGGTGATTTATAGGAAGGAATACAGGAATTTACCTCATTGATAAGTGTTAAAATTATTGAGCATAAGATATAAGTGTTTCTAACTCTGACCCTGCTGACCTCAGCATATATATATCTCTATCTTCACTATATTTCATCATCAGATGCTATCCTTTTGTAACAAATCAGTTGCTTGACATAGTGAACATTCTCTATAACCAATTATAGTATTAATTAGGACTGATTCAGCATTCACAATCAAAATTCTCTGAACGCAATTTTCATTCCATTCAAATTAGCAGGTGAAGATTTTACTGTTACTATCACAAAATTAACATAAGAAAAGAAAATTCTGTAAACACATGTTATTGAATTCGAGGTTTCATTGTGTGCGATATATTTTCAGTAACCCCCTATCACTTTTTAAAATTGGGAAATTAATTATTATATACTATTAAATTTATATACCACCACTACATTTATAATTGTTAGTTTTACCCAAAACTGTTACATTATACCATATTTATCAAGATTTTTCTTTGGTTACCACAGTTACAAAGAGCTTTCCAGCAATACTTACCATTAATTATTCCCTGTAGATAAACTATTCTCCTCTCTCCACATACAGCAACCTTGTGAGTGACTTCGAATATCTGAGAGCTTGATTTTGTGCTAGTATTAGTAAGAGCAGCAAAGCTGTCAGTCCATTCACCAGTAGCTCCCTTCTTACTTTTGGAAAACAGCTTAGCAGTTTGAAGAGCATTGGGAAGCTTTATGCTGTCCAAGTTTGAATCAGGTTCATTCCCATGACACAGGCTTATGAACACCTGAATAGTGATCATAAAAAATAATAGATTTTGCATTAGAGGTCTAGACATCATGGCAGAAATTCTTTGTGTTAAGACTAATAGAGACAAAGTATTGAGGTCTCTTGCTCAATAAGAAATGAGAGTGAAAAGTCAGACTTCAATTTTTCAGTGATTATCTGTGACGTAAGTCATGGTTGGGGCATCTGCGTCACATTAAGGAAATTTGCAAAGGACATGATAAAATGTGACCCTATGGACTCCAAGAAATGATGCAACATCATAGGTTAAAGGGCTGGTGGAAACCAGAATTTTTTGTACATTTTAGGGTCATCTCAACTCTTTTCCTGATTTAAGAGACTTTTGTTTCTACTTTTACTCTGACCTCTTTCAATCATCTCTTCACAAATTAATGTGGAATGGGATGTAGAATATATATAGTTTGTTGTCCTTGGGTTATTGAATTTATCCAGTAAAAGTTTCTTTCGAATTCTGTTGCCATATTCAAATTGTTACCACATTTTCTCTAGCATTTATAATGTGGAAAGGATTTAACTCTTGTGGTGTCTTATTTAATTACTTTAAGCTTTTGAAATGTACATTATTATTGCAATAACATGATTTTTTATCTGTTTTAGAATGGTTCCAATGGTTTATGCAAAATCATAGGTTAAAGAGCTGGTAGAGGGCAGAATTATTTTGTTCATTTTAAGATCATCTCAACTCTTTTCCTGATTTAAGAGACTTTTGTTTCTACTTTTTCTCTTACCTCTCCCAATTATCTCTTCACAAATGAATGAAGAAAGGGATGTAGAATATATTGTACTTCTTGCACTCTATCTGGGGTGATGTACATAACCATGCTACCAGAGCCAACCAAAAACTAAATATGCCTTACTACAGGCTGGCCAAATCTTTGAACTATGTAAATTTGGTTATCAAGTGTTTCAACATGCTGCCTAATGCAGCCAGTACTGTTTGCAACAAAGTTTTCTGAATTTCCCTTCAGAATTGGCTTCTAGCCAACTCCTTGTACTCTTTAGAGGAATTTTTCAATCTGGATTTTTATACTGTTGGGCTTTAATTTAATTTTATGTTCCTTCTGCATTTTCGTTAGTTTCACTTATATTTATGTACTTGTATTACTTCAATTATTTCCTTGACGACATCTATCACATTATGTATGTGCAACAGATGAATAAAGATTATTATTATTATATATATTTTGTTGTGCTTGTGTTATTGAAATTAGCCAGTAAAAGTTTCTCTTATATTGTGTTGGCATGTCAAAATTGACACAATTTTTTTATAGCATTTATAATTTAACTCTTGTGGTGTCCTATGTAGATACTTTATGCATTTGAAATTATTATTGAGATAACATGAATTTTTGTCTGATTTTTTATGAGTACAATAATGGTCCCAAAGTGCATTGTTTATATACCTCATTGTTTCTAGTATGTGTGCTTTGACTCAGAATTATGTATACTATTTCCGTGGTATAGTTGAAGGATTTCTTGTTTTTGCTCAATTTCCTTTGAGAGAATATGAGGATTTAAAAATTAATTATCATACTAAACTATGGCTCAGTGTCGTCTTTTATAGGAAAGATATTTCTATTCTTGTGTGTTGAGAGGGAGTTGAGTTAGTAAGTCAGTTCTTGAGATTTTAAGAATTTGATGTTCAGGAGTTTGCATTAGTGATACATATTTTAGGCTTCTAGTATTACTTACAAAGAAATGAAGTAAGTTAAACTTATCTAAAGGTAAAAACCTTTACATATATTAGTTAACTTCCATGTCCAAACATTACAACTTCATTACACTTCTGAAAAAAATGTATAATTATTTTTGTTATGTGTAATATGTAATGCTAATAAATTTCATATTTTTCATCTTTCCTATATTTGTAAGATATTGTTTGCTTAATATTTTGATTGGTTTTGGATATACGTCCAATAAAATTGCTTAGACATTATATGCATATGAAGAAACCGACCTTGCAGTGGTGTAGTGGATTGCATTCCATCTACGCTATTGCTCCTACCCCAAGGTCCCAGGTTTGTATCCCAGCTGATTGGACTTTTCCGATCAGGGAATGGTTGCATAGGTTCGTTGTTGCTGTTGCCTTGGTAAAGCACCACCTGACAAGTTCAATAGAGAGCTAAGGGGGACTTCACTAATAAGGGGCAACAGTAGCAAAAAATACTTACATTTCTATCTAGGATATTTTTGAGTGGTCTAGAATTAGAACCTGCATGTATACTTTCATTAGGGGAAAAGGGGGATAAGTATTGGAAGAAGAGAATTAAAATGCATCAGATTTGCTGATAATATGATTATCTTGGCTGATGACAACCAGGCACTCCAAGGAATGATAGGATGATTGGAAGAAGAAATGGCAAAATATGGGATGAGAATAAACGCAAGAAAAACAAAAGTTGTGAGAGTGAATGATGGATAAGTAGTTAATGTTGTAACAAGTGAGGGAAGAAGAACACAGAAGCAGGTTACATGGTATAGATATCTGGGGAGCATACTGACAGAGGATTGGAAGAAGAGTACAGAGATAAAGACAAGAATAGCTATGGCAAAGGAAGCCTTCTATAAGAAGAGAAATGTGCTGTGCAGTAATATTAATCTAGAACTGAGGAAGAGATTGGTGAAATGTTTTGTATGGAGCATTATTATATGGATGCAAAACATGGACCTTGGGAAGTAAAGAGAAGGATAGGATTGATGCTTTTGAAATTTGGGTATGGAGGAATATGGAGAGAGTGAAATGGGTTGATAGATTAAGAAATGATGTAGTGCTAAGAAGAGTTAAGGAGGAAAAAAATTACTCCGCACAATACAGAATAGGAAAGGAATCTGGATCGGAAATATTGTAAGAGGGAAGAGGATTCTAACTACAGCCATTGAAGGAACGGTGGAAGGAGAAAAGAAAAGAGGAAGAAGAAAGCAAAAGTTAATAGATGAGGTGAAGATAGGATACGAGGAGACCAAAGAAGAGGCCCGGGACATGATTAAGTGGAAACAGTTATGGTGTACCTGCCAACAGGCAGAATACCAAATGATGATGATACTTTCATTAATTTTGTATTTGATTAATAATGGGATTTGAGTAGAATTATTTATAAAAATTTGCCTCAATGTATGAGAGTAACTGGCATTTGTGAATTAATTATACAATATAAATTAATGTTATTTTTATAAAAATAGATGGCTTAAGACTTGGTCTCTCATAACAACTTTTTGGTCAATTCAAAAGATTACATTGCCATACCAACCTGAGGTGATTCAAGGCTATCACCTTTAAGTGACTGAGAAAGGTGAAAGGAAATGGGTTAAAATGTCATTCTGGTATTCATTTTGAAGTACCATAGGCCACCCAGTTGGTTATAATTCTTATTTAGAGTATAGAAGGGATGCAGATTGGTTCACCATCTTCCAATCTTTTCCAGTTAATTTTTGGTCTCCCCAAGAAAAGTCCTACCTGCAGAGAGTTACTTAATACAAATGAAAGATGACAACATGCATAAATTTCCTTTGTTTTCCAAACCTGTTCCCAAATTTAAACTTTCTTCAAAAGCGGATTTGATTTGATTTTTGAGGAGTAGACAGGGCCATCTTTTCTTGCCAACTTTAAAAAAATTCCTTCATCTGAAACCAAAATACTCAAATTCTTAATGCAAAAAGTAATTATCTTCATCAATGAAAAGAAAAATATTCTAAGATTGAAACCAAAAAATGAAGCATATCGATTGAAATTTGCTTCTCTTTTACCATAATTCTCAATTTGTTAAATTATTTTTGTCCATAATTGTTACTTTAAAAAGGAAAAAATCCTAGGATTCTTACTTAAAAATTTATTATATCGATCGAAATTTACTTCATTTTTAACCAAAAATCTCAAGTTCCTAAGTCAAAAATTAATTTTTATGTTGATAATTATTCCTTTTTAAAGAAAAAATCCTGCAAATATAACTTTAAAATTTACAATACGAATTAAAATTTTCTTCATTGTCTACCAAATTCTCAATTTCTTAGCTGATAATTATTCCTTTTGAAAGAAAAAATCCTATGGTTTGTACTTATAAATTTATTACATTGATCAAAATTTGCTTCATTTTAATCCAAAAATCTCAATTTCCTTATGCAGAAATTAATTTCTGAATCAATTCAGCTAGAGGAGGAGGAATTTTCTTCTGTGGATAAACATATCAAATACTTCACGGATACCATAATAAAGGCGGCGGAAATCAGCATTCCGAAATCCTCTGCTCGGCTTCGCCATGTCCCTGTTCCTTGGTGGAATGACGAATGTCATCTGCCATTAAGGATAAACGACGAGCATTTAGAGCTTTCCGTCTCCGACCTACAGAGGAAAACATGGTAAAATACCTTAAGTTAAAAGCTGTGGCTCGCAGGATAGTGAGGAAATGTAAGCGTGATTCATGGATGAAATATGTTTCTACCATTACTAGTTCCACCCCAGTAGGTAAAGTATGGGAAAAGGTCAGGAAGATATCCGGTCGGACATCTTCCTGTAGTATTAGTGGTTTATTGGTCAACGGGAAAACAATTACCGAAAAGGTGGATATTTCAAATGAAATTGGATTGGTTATAGAAAAGGCATCTAGTTATGAAAATTATCCACCATCCTTTCGAAATATAAAGGCTGAAAGTGAGCGGAAGCAGCTCAAATTTAATTCCCGAAACAAGGAACATTACAATTGCTCCTTTAGCCAGTGGGAACTGGAGAATGCTCTACGTGAGGTACATGATAGCACCCCTGGTGCGGATTCCATTATTTATAGTATGATGCAACACCTAAATATTACTGCCAAGAAGTATCTCCTAAGAATGTACAATAGAATCTGGGGTGATGGTTGCTACCCAACACAATGGCGGGAAGCCATTATAATCCCCATCCTCAAGCCGGGGAAAGACAAGAAACTACCTGAGAGCTAAAGACCAATTTCTCTTACAAGCTGTATCTCCAAAGTGATGGAACGAATGGTCAATAGGAGGCTTGTTTGGTTTCTTGAAACAAACAACTTATTGGCCAATATTCAGTGTGGTTTCCATCGGTATCGCTCCACCACAGACCATCTGGTGAGACTGGAGAGAGCAATATGTGATGCTTTTGTCAGAAGACAGCACTTGGTAGCAGTACTATTCGACCTTGCAAAGGCTTATGATACCACTTGGAGATTTGGCATTCTTAAGACATTACATTCTTGGGGATTACGTGGTAATCTCCCACTCTTTATTAAGAGTTTCCTAAAGGAGCGCTACTTCAGGGTACATGTCAGTACTTTTCAGTCTCGGCTATTCACCCAGGAAAATGGAATCCCTGAGGGGTCTATCTTAAGTGTATTACTTTTTGCTGTTGCTGTTAATGGACTTGCCCAATGTATTAGACATCCTATTGATGGAAGTCTCTTTGTGGATGACTATGGTATATCTCTAGCATCCCAAAATATGACTATTTTGCAACGTCAAATGCAAATGACAATTAACCGAATATACAAATGGGCAACAGAAAGTGGATTCACCTTTTCTCACAGCAAGACAGTTTGTATCCATTTCTGTAGAATTCGTGGTCTACACCCAAATCCATCCCTTCTTTTAAATGGCACTGAGATACCTTGTGTTGAAAGTGCATACTTCTTGGGAATTAAATTTGATCGTAAACTAACATGGCGTCCTCATCTTAAATATTTGAAATCCCGATGCCTAGCTGCCCTAAATGTATTGAGAGTTCTCAGCCACAAATCCTGGGGAGCGGATCGGACCACCCTGCTTAGAATATATCGGTCGCTTATTCGATCAAAGCTTGACTATGGTAGCATAGTATATGCATCAACAGCACCATCAGCTATTAAGGCGATTGATGTAATTCACCACACAGGGATTCGCTTGGCTATAGGTGCTTTCCGAACCAGCCCTATAGCAAGTATTCTTTGTGAGTCTGGGGAACCATCACTCTATATGCGCCGTAAACTGCTGTCTATGCGTTACGCAATAGCCCTTAAATCCAAGCCAAATCATCTGGCGTATGAAGCAGTTTTTGTGCAGAGATATAGCCACCTATATGCTGTCCGGGTCCGTTCTCAAAAGTCCTTGGTTATAAGAATTAGAGGATATTTCGGAGAAATGGAATTTAATATCCCCAGCCAGAAACAAAATTCTCCCAATTCCCACCATGGACATTCCCATGTCCCAACGTCTACCTCTGCCTTACCAGACTTGACAAGCAAAAAACTTCTCCTATGGAATACCAACGGGAATTTTATAGACTCCTTGCAGACTTCAGCTCTAGTACTGCCATCTATACAGATGGTTCCAAGCAGGGAAGTCAGGTTGGATGTGCATATGTGGGGAAGAAAACATCATTTCTGTTTCGACTACATCCACTCTGTGGGATATACACAGCAGAGCTATATGCTCTTTTACAATCTCTTTGTTACATATCTGCACACTCCCAGACTAAGTATGTAATCCTAAGTGATTCCTCGTCTGCTCTAAAAGCAATTGAGTCTATTGGTTCCATCCATCCACTGGTACAGAAAATCCAGTCATCTCTGGTGGACTTAAAATATAAAGGGGTGGAAATAGATTTCATATGGTTGCCAGGCCACGTTGGTATACCAGGTAATGAAATGGCAGATGTTGCAGCTAAAGAATCTGCTAATAAGAGGTGGACTTTTTATGACCAAGTGCCTGTGAGTGATGTGAAGACATGTATAAAGCACTTGGTTTTTAAACAATGGCAAGATGAGTGGAATGAAATTACAGAAAATAAATTAAGAATAGTGAAACCAAATGTTAATTCTTGGCGGTCATCATGTAGGCCCTTTAGACTCGAGGAAGTAGTCCTAACCAGACTACGAATCGGGCATTGCTGGTGGACTCATAAACATCTACTGTGGTCTGAGGAGGCCCCAGTATGTGAGATATGTGACACAGTATTGTCTGTGTCACATGTCTTACTGAAATGCCCCCAGTTTGATGACGAGCGAAGGAGATTAGGTATTTCAACGGATCTCTTGATCGCCCTAGGAGACGATGTAGCATCTGTGGAAAAGATATTTGATTTTGTGAAGGCCACGAAACTACTAACTTACATTTAGTCAAACCCCACTCAACTTGCCTTGTTCCAATTAATTTATAATTTAATTTATTTATTTTATTTATGGTTTTAATATTAGTTGGAGACAGTATCCTTTATTGTGAAAATGGACTCCTAAGGGCTAGACCCTTAACAGTCTATTTCCTTATTTTATCAAAACTTTAGAGGCTTTAGAGGCCACTATACAGCCCTTTCTTGTTTTTACAAATTTTAATCAGAGCCCAATTTTAACTTTTTAACCTTACGTGTTGTACGTATTGTTCAACTTGTGGATGTACTGACTTGTGATGTCCTACTACTCATGGCGATAATAGCCCGAGAGGCTGATTCGCCTGCAAACACATACATACATACATAGAAATTAATTTCTTGAGGATAATTGTTCCTTTTTAAGAAACCATCCTGTGATTATAACATTCAAATTTATTCTGTGGATTGAAGTCTGTTTCATTGTTAACCAAAATTCTCAACTTCTGGTGATAAAAACCTAAAAATTATTTCGCTCAAAATTTTCTCCATTTTCAATCAAAGTACTAAATTTCTGAGCACCAAAATTAATTATTTTTGTCAATAATTATTCCTTTTTAAAGATAAAATCCTGTAATTAATACCTTACAAATAATCATATAGATAGAGATGTATTTCATTATTTTCCAAAGTTCTAAGTTTCATAGCATGTAAATTAATTATTATTGTGAGTATTTATTTCTTTCAAAAGAAAAAATCCAGTGATTAATCACTCAAAATTTGCTTCTCTTTTTAACAAAATACTCAATCTCTTAGCGCAAAAACTAATTATTTTTGTTGATAATTATTCCTTTGTAAAGAAAAATTCCTCCAATTTTAATTTAAAAACTGATTATATATATCGAAATTTGCTTCTTTTTTAACCAAAAATCTCATTTCCTAATCTTAAGTTAATCGAAAGTTAAGTATTTTCATCGACAATTTTTACTTTTTAAAGAAGAAATCCTGAGATTAATTCCTAAAAATGAATGACATAGATTGTGATTTGTTTCATTTTTTCCAAAATTCTCAATTACTTAGTGCAATAAATTTATTATTTTTATGTGTATCGTATATACCGGCGTATAAGTCGACCCCTAAAACGTTGAGGTGAATTTTAGGCTTTAGCCTATGTTCAGTGTATAAGTCGACTTAAAAATATGGCTACTACCACTTCCCCAGCTCTATTTTATGAGTAAAAAAACTTTGGTATGCATAAATATACGATAGCTTAACGATTATTTATCCAATAAGATTAAGATGCCAGAATTGTTTCTTTCAGCTACCATGGAAACTTCTCACCTCTGCCTAACTATTACACAAGTTTAGATGTTGGTATCACTCAGGCTACACAAATAAAAATGCATTGCGGAATAGAAACCCACTGATTTTAAAGAGTAATTGTAGAAATAATCTTAATATAGCTTGTCAATATCAAATCCCGACACTTCTGAAACAACTTCCATTAACTCCTAACGCTATGACGAATCAGAACAATCATAACAATTATATAAACAAAAACAGACCATGATGTACTTATTGATCTTCATTTGCAAAAAGAAAACATTGAAAGACATATTAAATTTTTGTAAAATTAAAATACATGTGAAGAAATGAATATAATTTGTGAAGAATAAATATGGGTCAAATTTAGTTTAAAGATTTGAAATGGTTTATTAATTCACTCTTTCATTATTAAAACATTTCATAACATAACATACTTTTGGCCACAATTGTATTTTATAATGAAATTTGTTTTATACGATATCTATGTTAATTAGACTTGCCAAAAATTAGTTTTAGTAAGAGAAATAATTGTGGTGAGTTGCAAGAGTTTGTGTACAACAATTGTTGAACATAAACTCACCCAACCACCAATTACCACCGAGGGGTAAATAAGTGAAAATGCCTGCAGTGTCTCTTATTTAGTCCTCGGTGGTAAAGGATTAAATTTTATGTTTGGCGTATAAGTCAACCCCTGGTTTTTGTGAGATTTTTTTAGGCTTCAAAGGTCAAAAAACGTATATGCCTGCATATATGGTAATTATTCCTTTCATTAGAAAAAATCCTGTGATTACATCCCTCAAAATTTGCTTCATTTTTAACCAAAGTACTCAATTTCTTACTGCAAAAATTAATCAATTTGTCATTCTTAATGCAAATTCAGCCAACCTGGAAAACTTAGGGAATTTTGTTCTTCTGGAATACTCAGGGACTTTGGCTGGTAATCCAAAAAATAGATATTTTACTCTCCTTACAAAAAAATTTTCCATGTCTCTTCTTTTTCACTTCATGTTAGTTCAGTCAAAATTCTCCTGAGAGGAAGATATGTTTCGATGAGTTTTGTTGTGAGCAATGTAAAGCTTATAATATGAAACATCCTCTTTCTTTCCATATACTAGTTTAACATTTTGGCAATATTTCAAATGTGCTGAATAGGATCTTATGGAGTCGCAATTTCAAGGCGTAGCCTATTTCTCTTCAGGCATGAAAAACAACAATTAGGGAATGACAAGAATTTTTTTATGACTTAGGTGGTTTTGATCATTAGTTGGGGTCACAGTTTGTGGTTGGACTTTCTTAGTGGATGTCAGGCTTTGTCCTCATTGAACATGTAAGTTTTCAGTGTTCCTTTATGAAGACTACCCTCTCCTTTTAAGACTTAGTCCTTTGTGTATTTCTGGGATACATTGAGAAAGAAATTGAACCATTATCACCTGGTCATTAAAAAGTTTCAAAGCTCCCAAATAGATTGACAAAGTGTTTCAAAGGAAGTTTATGATTGGGAAATGTAAAATAATGCTTATTTTGAAATTACATTTCTAAAATAGTAAAAATCCAATCATAACTAAATTTTAACACTGTATTTATATACTCATTTTAGATGGAAAAATTGAAAATTGGAAAAATTGGGTTGTCTGGAATTAGAGCAAAAAAGAAGTCATATAGGAAAGATTATCTTTGAAAAAAATCAATTTTTCCCCCTCGCTGTAGGTTCCTCCAAGTGGTGAGGGGGGGGCACAGAGAGGGCTCTCATGCCTCATTTCATCTTTTTTTCACTATCAATCACCTCATCATCTCTTCTTCTCTCATGAAATGCTGGCCCTCTCTGTGTGCGGAACGCCTACCCATGCGTTTGCCGTGCATGGCGACCCGTGTCGGGGGGAAGGGGGATCCTGGTGGCTGAGGGGATTGGGTCTTGGGGGGGACTTAGCCCCTCCACTTTTCCCCAACACTCCACTTTGGCCCCTGCCTCTCCTAGACGGGCGGCCGGGAACTAGCCCACTCCCGGTCAATCAGCTCCTGGCGGCTGGGGAGCTTGGCGGCTCCTTTCGAGTGTACGCCAGTGGGGCAGTCTAGACCCACCAGAACCGCATTAGTCTTGCGCAGATGGTGGGATCTTAGCTATATCCTCCTGGTAGCCCTGGCGTTGAAGTTCAGCGCCCCCTCGTTGGGCTCCGTGGTGGGTGGGGAGCCCGGAGGATGAAACGAAACTGCCAAATTATGGCTAACAAAAACCAAGGTGAGAATATAACCGAAAAAGAAGGTAAAATAGCAAAGAAACCCAGAATAGAAGCAGAAGCTAATAATAATAGAAGTAATTGTGAAAGCAGTTGTAACAGTGAAGAGAGATTCTTCATCATCTCTAGTATCATAGACGGAGCTCTGAAAAAGCTGTCACCCTTTGCACTCCACAGGGTGTTAAAATTCATGCTGGGGGAGGTGGCGTGCGCAAAGCGTTTACGCGATGGATCCATGCTGGTGGAGGTAAAAGATGAAAAACAAGCCGCTAAAATAAGAACAGCCACACTTTTCCACGACGTGGCAGTGAAGGTTGAAGCTCACAGAACCATGAACTATGTTGAGGGTGTGGTCTTCAGCTATGACCTGCTAACAGTACCTGAGGAGGAAATCTTGAAGGAGTTGAGGGACCAGGGAGTTGTTGGGGTGCGACGAATCAAATCTCGTCGTAATGGTGTCTTAGTAGACACCCCCAACCTTACCCTAAAGTTCACAAGAACAGAACTCCCAAGAAAGATCTTTGCTGGCTATCTGTCTCTTGCTGTAAGACCGTATATCCCCAACCCCATGAGGTGCTATAAATGCCAAAGGTTTGGTCACACCTCCGCACGGTGCTTAGAAGCAGAGAAGTGCGGCCGCTGCGGTCAACAAAAACATGAGGAACCATGTACGTCTCCTCTAAAGTGCCTTAATTGCAGCGGAGAACACACTGCCTGGTCTCCTACCTGCCCAGTTTTTAAGGAAGAGAAGGCCTCCAGGAGATAAAGACCACAAAAAAGATCTCATACATTGAAGCCAAAAGAGAATATAAGGCGCAAGCCCCACTATCGAAAGGTCCCTCATTTGCCGCAGTAGCCTCCAGGGCAGTGAAGACGAGGGAGATGGGCACCCAGACCCACCTCCCCCCTGTATGCCCCCCCTGCAAAACCATTCTGACAACCTGCACCTTGGAGCAAAAAACGACTGCTACTCAAGCAACCAGAGTAGAAGCAGCAGCAAAACCACCAACCAGACAAGAACACTCCCCATCAACTAATATGTCTGTGTCACCATCACCATCTGAAATGGATGACGTGTCAGAAGAAGAGCTGAAGAGATGCCTTGTCACATACAAACAGAAAAAGAAAGGGGGTCGAAGAAAAATTGCCCGGTAATGAGGCGTACACACTTCTTAATGTTGCAATGGAACTGTAACGGATTTTATCGCCATAATGAGGAGCTGAAGATTTTAATTCATGATTTTAACCCCACTATTTTATGCCTCCAGGAAACCCACCTGAAAGAAACCGACAAAGGCAATATAAAAGGTTTTAACGTTTTTAGATGTGATGATCTGAGTGGCCACAGAGCTAGGGGTGGGGCGGCCGTGGCCGTCCGGGAGACCCTTTACACCTCCCGGGTGGGACTCAGGTCTCCTCTCCAGGCTGTTGCGGTGAGATGTGGCATTCCAGAAATGGTGACATTCTGCAATGTGTATCTCCCTGAGTAGGCACCAGTAAGCCAAAGCAGCCTGGAAAACCTTATTAGTGAACTGCCAAGACCCTTCGTGCTTCTGGGTGATTTCAACGCCCATAGCACTCTATGGGGGGACAACATGAACGACGCCAATGGTCGAGGCCGTATAATTGAGAAGATTTTAAACGATTTTAATTTAATTTTACTGAATAACGGAGAGAAGACACGTTTTAACTCTTTTAATGGAGAGACGTCCGTTATTGATCTAGTCATGTGCTCCAGTTCTATTGCAACATCTTTTAATCTGACTGTCCACTCAGACTTGTGTGGAAGTGACCACTTCCCCTTACTTTTAAGGAAGCCTGGAGAGATACCAGAGTATTTCACCCATCCAGGCAGCTGGTGCTTACGTAAAGCCAACTGGCACACATTTAAAGCTAATTTTAATTTTTCTAATGGCCCAAGAATAGATACTCCACAAGAGATTGAGGCCTTCACAGCAGCGATAATAGACGCAGCCAGCTCTTGTATTCCGAGGACGTCAGGTAGACTGGCTCACCATCCTGTTCCATGGTGGAACGAGGAATGTGCTGAGGCTATCCGGCAGAGGAAAAGAGCACTACGCAGGTTCCAAAAATACCCTACTGCCATGAACCTTGCTGCCTTTCAACGAATGAAAGCAAAGGCACGTCGCATAGTGAAGGCTGCCAAGAAAGCTTCTTGGATCCAGTATATATCCACAGTCTCTCATCGAACACCAATATCGAAAGTTTGGAACAAAGTAAAAAGTATTACTGGTACTCGACACCTCAGCCCAATCACTGGTTTAGAAGTTGGTGACCTCACGCTGACTACCCCACAGGAGATAAGCAATGCCTTTGGCCAATATTATGCTGACATGAGTAGCAATGCCAACTATAGCACTCACTTCCGCCATATAAAGGATAGAGCGGAGAATATACGAGGGTCGTCCAGAAAGTAAAGAACGTTTGCGTATCACGCCCGGCGCTGCTTATCTTAGGCCAAAATTGCATGCCCATCAGTTAGCTCTATCTTCCTCCTCACAGTTAGAAGAGATTCAGTATCTGTTTTGAGACGCGTCTTCGTTCAGTGATCTTTTGAAAATCCAGCGTGTATAGAATTTCCCGCCAGATGTGAAGTGCGTAGTGTCATTCGTTTTCTGAACTCACAAAATGTTCGGCCCATCGAAATTTATTGGCAAATAAAGCATGTTTAAGGAAACAATGCAATGAATGAATCTTCAGTGAGGAAATGGTGCATTATGTTTAATCAAGGAAGAACCAGTGTGTGCGACGAAGAACTGAGTGGGAGGCCATCACTAATCACGGAGGATTTGCAGGCAAAAATTGAAGAAAAAATCCAGGAAGACCGGCGTTTCACTTTTTTCACCATTCATGAACATTTCCCTCAAATTTCAAGATCTCTCCTACGTGAAATATTGACAACACCTAGGCTGTAAAAAAATGTGCGCTCGATGGGTACCTAAGGTGTTGACTGAAGTTCACACGATGAAACGGATGGGAGCAGCCCTTGAGTTTTTGATCCAATACAACAATGACGGTGACAGATTTCTTGGTCGCATTGTAACGGGAGATGAAACATGGGTTTCTTAGAAAACAGTGGAAACCAAGCGCCAGAGTATGGAGTGGCATCACATAAACTCACCCTCAAAACACATGAAAGAAAAACCAAATTTGCACACGAGAAAAGTCATGGCCACGGTTTTTTGGGAGGGTTTAATCCATGTGGGGTTTATGCCGAGAGGAGCAAAAATCAACTCAGCATCATATTGTGAAACCCTTCAGCGATTAAACGTTCCAATCAAAACAAAAGACGCGGCATGTTGTTGGCGAAAGTGTTTTTGATTCACGATAACGCCCGGCCTCATGCATCAGCACAAACACAGAGAGAGCTTCAACATCTTAAGTGGGAAATTATTGGACATCCTCCCTACAGCCCTGACCTGGCATGCAGCGATTTTCATCTCTTCCCCAAACTAAAGGAGTTTCTTGGAGGAAAACATTTTGGAAACGATGAAGAGCTCAAAGAAGCAGTGACATCCTGGCTAAGAACTATGGCGGTAGAAGAGTATAACACCGGCATCGAAAAACTGGTTGCACGTTACAATAAGTGCCTTGATAAGCATGGCAACTATATTAAAAAGTGAATTAAGGTTCTCAGATTTCGAGAATAAAATTTTATGTTGATATCTTACGTTTTTATTTAGTTATGGAAAAACGTTCTTTACTTTCTGGACGACCCTCGTACATATTAATTTCAGAATGGGGAACACTAGTCTTCCCTATAATGATCGGTTCAGTCACTGGGAACTATCCACGGCCATAGGAAACACTACAGACACCTGCCCTGGCAGTGATTTAGTACATAATGCTTTCCTCAGAAATCTTCCTCCACCAGCCATGGAACACCTCCTCAATATCCTGAATCGCCTCTGGTGTGAAGGTGTGTTTCCAGAATCCTGGCGGGAATCAGTGATAATCCCAATCCTAAAGCAGGGCAAAGATAAACGCCTCCCTTCCAGCTACAGACCGATATCCTTAACCAGCTGTCACTGTAAGGTGATGGAAAAGATGGTGAACTGCAGACTAGTCTGGTATTTGGAAAACCACAAGCTCCTCTCTGAAATCCAATGTACCGTGATCCACGGTGGATCATTTGGTCCGGGTGGACAATTTCATCCAAGAAGCATTCCTCCTCGGTCAACATGTACTGGGCATATTTTTTGACATGGAACGGGCCTACGATCGTGTATGGCGGCATAAGATTTTAATTAGATTACACGAATGGGGATTCAGGGGTAATCTACCAATTTATATTGGGAATTCTTTAAAATATCGTGTTTTTAAAGTAAGGATAGGGAAACATTTATCTACACCTTATAGACAGGAGAATGGAGTCCCTCAAGGGTCTGTACTGAGTGTAACACTTTTTGCAATTGCGATCAACGATATAGTCGAATGTGTCCGAAGACCAGTGATGGCATCACTATATGTTGACGACCTCGCAATCTTCTGTAGATCGGCAAAGCTTCAGAACGCAGAGAGACAACTACAAATGACGCTAAACAGACTGAATGAGTGGTCTCGCTCCAACGGCTTCCGATTCTCAAAAGAGAAAACGAAATGCGTCCATTTCTGTAGGCTGAGAGGGCTATTCCCCCAACCTTCCCTGAAGCTAGATAATCTCTTACCGGTTGTTGAGAATATACAATTCCTGGGTATGGATCTAGATAAAAGACTTAACTGGCAAACTCACATCAGTAACCTCAGTGACAGATGCTTTAAACTTTTAAATATCTTACGTCATCTAGCAAACTCTTGATGGGGAGCAGATCGAGCATCAATGCTCAGAATATATCGAGCCTTAGTACGTTCAAAGATGGACTATGGATGCTTCATATATGCTTCAGCTCGTACTTCTTATATAAAATCCCTGTCCTCTGTACACCACAGCGGCCTACGGCTGGCAACAGGATCCTTCCGGACAAGCCCAGTACTCAGTCTCTACTCAGATTCTGGAGAACCACCGCTTGATATTAGAAGAGAGACGCTAATGTGTAATTACATTAGTAAGATTCAGTCCCTTAATACACACCCATGCTATGACGTTATTTTTAACCCACGATTTTTAACACTTTTTAATAATAAACCACGGGCAACTAAACCATTACCGATCTGAATGAAACAAGTATTAGATGATGTTGCAGTAGACCTACCATTAATCTATCCTAATGGTCAACCACAATATATACCTTGGCATGTACCAGTTCCAGAGGTTCTGACCAGATTATCAAGTCTACCTAAAGCAACAACAGCTCCTCGTTTGTACCAGCAAGCCTTTGTAGAGATCCTATCAAAGTATTCTGAATTCACTCCATTTTATACTGACGGATCAAAATCCGACTCTGATGTTGCATGTGCTGTCATCTCTCCCATTTCTGAAGCCGTAGGACTAAAACTGCACCCAAAATGTAGCATATACACGGCAGAGCTCTTTGCTATAAAGATAGCACTTGTGCAAATGAAGACATACAATAAGCCCTGCCTGATCTGCACTGACTCATTAAGTGCCATACAGGCCATTACATCTTTTTCGCCTACACACCCGCTTGTAAAAGAAATTCACTCCTCACTCATTGCTCTGAACTCACGTGGGATCAGAATAGTTTTCTGTTGGATCCCTGGACATGTTGGTATCAGAGGCAATGAGAAAGCTGACTCAGCTGCAAAAGCTGCTCTCCTAAAAACGGATCTAGACACAACATATATTACTGCCCAAGACCTGAGGGTTATGCTGAGGGAAAAGATCCACGAGAAATGGCAACAAAAATGGCAGGACTTAGCTGGGAACAAACTTTTAATACTACTACAATCAATTTTTAATTGTTCATCACTACAGATTCAATATGAAAATATTAAGTTGAAAAATATTCTTATCCCCCACAGACATGCTCCAGCTCAGAAAAAAATAATTCATACTAAGTAAGCCAACCCTACAGACACGTAAAGACATACAGAGACTCAAGCCAGTACAGACAAAATATTCTTTATGACAATACTTGCCATTCCTAGCACCTTTCTGTACATTCATTTTCCACTCAATTCTTGTGCAAGGGAATACTCATATAGATAATATATGTAACAATTTTTCTTGAATCTTAGCTGGTGCATGTTGGACTTAATAAGCACTGGTAGATGTGGATGATACTATAATGAATCAGTTTTTTTAACTATATGCTAACCTGAATTTTGGCAATTTTTACTTAGAAGGCACCATATCTTTTAAGTTAATGTCAAAGAAGGACAGGTAGTATCTGCTCCTGAAATTCATGATATTCTTCAGCTGTGACAACTCTCCATTTAGGACTTAAAGCTAGATTAGAATTAAGTTATGATGAGCCTGACTAGGGAAATCCAAGAATTAAGGTAGTTTGAAGAATGTACTATAAGTTTTCAAAGACAAGGCCTGACTAAGGGAGGTGGTAACTTGACATCCTCCTGATAAATAATGACAACATAAAATTTATCTTTTTGGTATTGTTATACCTAGAGGAGCCACATTTCAAATCAGGAAATGTGAGACGATATGTAATACTGAACAAAAGTATTCAGTACCCCTGCGGGTAGGGGGATGGAGAATACTCCCGCGGCATCCCTGCCTGTCGTAAGAGGCGACTAATTGGGCGGGGAGAAAACCCCGAGAACAAACCCCTCGATCAGCAAGGGCTGAGTCCGGGCAGTCCCGTGAATCAACTGTCTGTGTGCGGTCAAGCCAGCTGACCGAGGATTCACCCACGTGTTTGCCGTGCGTGGAGACCCGTAAGGAGGAGATGGATGTCCTGGAGGTTGAGTGCCAACCACCAGCAGAGTAACTGCTGAGGCACGTCTAGTCCAACTGGACTATTTTTATTTTCTGGCACAACACACCTCTTTGGCCCCGAATTCGCTGTAAAGGGGAGGCCAGGGAATAGCACACCCTGGTCAATCGGCTACTGATGGCTGGGGATAAATTCCTTTCTAGCGTACGTCAGTCCTGTGCGAGTGCTTGGGATGCACGCACCATTCTGGTGGAGGCCAATGTGGGGGTGTGGTTTGGAGGAGCCACCACCATTCCGGAGGCCATTCCCAGTCTGTTTAGCGACATCCTGGGCGCTATATCCCTTGGGTAGCCCTGGCAACCGTATCGGTTTGCGATACGGCGTCCCAATTTGTGTGGCTCCGTGGTGGGTGGGGATCCTGAGGGATGAAAAATCCATAATTCATATGGATCTTCTTACTCCTCCACCTAAAAGACCCCGCCCAGAAATGGGAGGGGGAGATTTTGTTAACAGATGTAAAAAATACCTGATAATGAAGTGTACAAAAGAAAATGAAGATCTGACCAAGGTGTCCCCCTTTCTCATATATAAAGTTCTTACGAATGCTGTTTCAGGGAATCTCGAATCAGTGAAAAAGCTTAGGGATGGTACCCTGTTGATAAAGGCAGCCAACGATAAACAGTCCGACAAACTCCTTGGCACAAAGATGCTGCACGATATACCAGTGATGGTAGAGGTCCATAAGAAACTTAACACCTGCCAAGGAGTTATATCCTGCTACGACCTTCTCTATGTCTCAGAAGAAGAGATAGCACAGGAGATGGCATCGCAAGGAGTCATCTCCTGCCGCAGACTTAATAAGAGACAAAATGGAGAAATGATAAAGTCCACCTCAGTTATATTAACTTTTGCCCTTGAAAAGCTCCCAGAGAAGGTTCATGTTGGATATGAGGCATGCACAGTGAGGCCATACATCCCAAGTCCTCTGCGCTGCTTCAATTGCAATACCTATGGACACACTGCACAATCATGCAAGGGCAAACCCACCTGCCCTAAATGCTCCAAAGAAAAGCACGAAGGGGAACCATGCAGCAGCCCCCCTCTATGCAGAAATTGTGAAGGCAACCACCCTGTTTATGCAAGAGACTGCCCCAAACTCCTAGAAGAAAAGAAAGTCATGGAAATAAAAGTCACGGAAAGGGTACCATATTTTGAAGCCAGGAGAAAGTACAGATCACTGATCTGCCCCACATTCTCCAAATCCTATGCAGTGGTGGCAAATACCCAAATAAGAAAGGAAAGTGTGGGATGTCAAACTGACCCTCCAGCAGACAACAGCAAGACCACCAAGGTACAACAAAAGGAGAAAATGAATACAAAAGCAACAGGCCAGAAACTAGAAAACAGTGCACAGAAAACTGAAGCTCCTCCTATTAAGAAAAACATCACACCCCCTAAATCAGTTGAGAAATCAAACATAGGGGGTATAGTATTACTATACCCCCCTCTTCTCTCGAATTGAGGGAATCTACGGGGGATGAGATGGAAGAGGACATACTGGATGAGGAGCAGTTACGCCTTTTCCTCCAAAACAGGAAAAAGGGAAGAACGAAGCTTGTTCGGCAAGCCAAAGGTTTTTAATGTTTTTACCTATTTATTTATTTATTGTTAATGAATTTTATCCTTGGTTTTTAATGTGAAAACCTTATTTATTTATTTATATATATTTATTTTAAATGTTTTTAACAATTCAATGGAATTGTAATGGTTTCTACACACGCCAGGAAGAAATTAGGATCTTGGTGAGAGATTACAACCCCTCTTGCATTTTTATCCAAGAGACCCATTTTAAACCTACTGACTCCCCAAAATTGAAGGGTTATAAGATTTTTAGAGTAGATGACCTAAGTGGCAACAGAGGTCGTGGTGGGGTTGCTGCATTCATTAGGGAAGCCCTTTACACTTCCCAGGTGAACTTGCAGACACCATTCCAGGCTTTAGCAGTCACCATTGCTACCCCCTCAGAGGTCACATTCTGCAATATTTACCTGCCAGAATGGGCTCCAGTGACGAGAAGAAACCTGGAAGACCTAGTTAAGCAGTTACCAAAGCCCTTTGTATTGTTGGGGGACTTCAATGCCCACAACAGTCTTTGGGGTGATGATCTAAGGGATCACAACGGAAGAGGACGTCTCTTGGATACGTTTTTTAATGATTTTAACCTGGTTTTATTGAATGACAAAGAAAAAACACATTTTAACTCCTCTAATGGTGGATACTCTGCCATTGATCTATTTTTGAGCTCTAATTCAATTGCCCCTAAATTTTATCTCTCAGTGCACGATGACCTGTGTGGTAGTGACCACTTTCCGCTTTTTATTACAATGACGAGTGGCCATAACCCCAGCTATGAATTGCCAAGCTCCTGGATTCTTAAGAGGGCCGACTGGGCAGAATTTCAAAGGAAATTTACCTTCTCCTTTGATGCAAATTCAAGGGCTTTAGAGAACATGATGGCACTTACCTCTGCCATTATTCAAGCAGCTGAATGTAGTGTCCCACTGTCTTCTGGAGCACCTCAGAGACCTACAGTTCCTTGGTGGAACAATGATTGTGCAGAGGCCATTCAGAGGAGGAAGAAAGCTCTACGGATTTTTAGGAAATTCCCAACTGAAAAGAATCTAATAGCCTTTAAGAGACTAAGGGCTAGAGCTCGTCAGGTGGTGAAAGAAGCTAAGAGATCCTCCTGGAGGGATTATGTTTCAACAATAAACCATCGTACACCTGCACCACAGGTATGGAGGAAGGTAAAAAGGATAACTGGCACTTGGCACACACACCCTGTCAAGCAATTAAAACTGGAAGGGAAAGTTCTGATAATGCCAGATGAAATTAGTGAGGCATTTGGCCTCCACTATGCTGAGGTGAGCAGTACAAGTAACTACCAGCAAGCTTTCATAAGCCTTAAAGAGAAAGTCGAGCAAGCCATCCTAAATTTTGAAAGTGCAGAACCTCCAGCCTCCTATAATGAGCCTTTCACAATGTGGGAAATACTAGCTGCCATAAACGACACCAGGAACACCTGCCCAGGGATGGATAGAGTACACAATGCTTTCCTGAAAAATCTACCAGAAGCAGCAACAATAGAAGCACTAAAGACCATAAACCAACTCTGGTCAGAAGATGTATTTCCCGATGCTTGGCAGGAAGCTTTAGTAATACCTATTCCAAAACAAGGAAAAGACGGCAGCCACCCCTCAGATTACCGGCCTATATCCCTCACCAGCTGCATGTGCAAGCTCATGGAAAAGATGGTTAACAAGAGGCTAGTCTGGTACCTTGAAAATAGGAGCCTGATTTCAAATGTTCAGTGTGGGTTTAGACATGGCAGATCAACAGTGGACCATCTAATGAGAATTGAAAACTTTATCCAGGAAGCATTTGTTTTAAAACAGCATGTGATAGGGGTGTTTTTTGATATTGAGAAGGCTTATGACATGACCTGGCGACACAAGATTTTGAAGACCCTCCATAGTTGGAACATCAGGGGACACATGGCATATTTTATTAAAAATTTTTTAGAGAACCGCACTTTTAGAGTTCGCATAGGCAAAACAATTTCAAGGTCTTTTAATCAGGAAAATGGAATCCCTCAAGGCTCAGTTTTAAGTGTGACTCTTTTTTCCATTGCTATAAATGATATAGTTTCTTGCATCCAATCGCCTGTGGTGTCATCATTGTTTGTGGATGATCTCGCTATATTTAGCAGATCGTCTAAGCCATCAGGAGCAGTTAGGCAGCTGCAACTAACCCTAAATAGGCTGGATAGGTGGGCCAGCAATAGTAGCTTTCGTTTCTCCACCAGCAAGACGAAATGCATGCACTTCTATAAGAAGCGTGGAATTTTTCCATATCCTACCCTTACCCTGGGAAGACATATCTTGCCATTCGTCGAAACCACAAGGTTCTTAGGGCAAGAAATGGATAGCAAGCTCAACTGGAGAAGACATATTGGTCTTCCAAAAGATAGATGTTCCAAGGTTTTAAACATTTTAAGATTCCTAACAAACTCTTCATGGGGTGCAGATCGAACCACAATGCTTCAATTATACAGAGCATTAGTCTGCTCTAAGCTGGACTATGGCAGCCTGATATACTCCTCAGCTCGCCAATCATATTTAAGACCTTTGAACTCCGTTCACAATCTTGGTCTTAGGCTGTCTACAGGTGCATACAGAACCAGTCCAGTTCAGAGTATTTACTGTGACTCTGGAGAACCCCCCTTACAGGTTCGCAGAAACATACTGATGTGCAGCTATTTATCAAAGCTTTTATCTATGACTTCCCACCCTGGTTTTAACCTTGTTTTTAAACCCAGATTTTTAGATGTTTTTAATCGACGACCAAGAGCTACAAGACCTCTTGGGATCAGATTTTACGATTTTATTCAAGAATCTGGGATAACTATTCCAGAGGTATGTGCAGCAGGCTTTTCACCTATCCCTCCATGGAAAGGCCCACGTCCCAAATGTGAGACAAGACTGCTGTTGCACCCACGGTCATCCACCTCTGATATGCAGTACCAGAAGAGCTTTTTAGAAATACTTAATCTCTATCCGTCTTACACCCCTGTTTTAACTGATGGCTCAAAGTCTGAAATGTGAACTGCATGTGCATTTTCATCCCAAAACCATGGCACCTTCAAATTGAGGCTCCATCCAGAATGCAGCATTTTTACAGCAGAGCTCCTCGCCATACAAGTGGCCTTATCCAAAATAAAAGGCAGGCATGGTAGGTATATTATCTGCACAGACTCCATTAGTGCAATACAGTCCTTATCAGAATACTTTCCCTTTAATCCCAATGTCCAGAAGATACAGGCTTCGCTCATAGAGCTTAAAGGAAAAGATACTGACATTCTATTCATCTGGGTTCCTGGGCATGTAGGAATACAAGGAAATGAAAAAGCAGATGCAGCAGCAAAGGCAGCTTTGAGAAGTTGTGACAAAGAATGGAATACGGTACTAGCTCAAGACCTTAAAAGCTCCCTGAAGAGAAAAGCCATATTGCAGTGGCAAAAAGAATGGAATGATCTCGCCGGGAACAAACTGCGAGCTGTGAAGGAGGTCGTAAGCCCTTGGAAATCCTCTAACAGACAGTGTAGAAGAGAGGAGGTAGTTCTCACTCACCTTAGGATTGGCCACACTATATTGACGCATTCTTATCTCTTCACTGAAGAGAAGATCCCTCCCCGCTGTGAGGATTGCGACTCCCTTCTTACTGTTCGGCACCTCCTGCTAGAGTGTGTGAAATATGAGGGGATACGTAGCGTGTTAGGGATCAGAGGGGACTTGTCCTCAATCCTTGGAGATGATGTTGACCAAATTTCCACAGTTTTATCTCTTCTAAAACAAATCGGACTGCTTGATAAACTCTGAATTTGAGCAACAGGGCATTAATTAGGGAAATAAGTACCTATTTATTTATTTATTTATGTTAAAAATATAATATCATGATACATATATCTCTTTTGTATATGGTGCAACATGACCTTTGCTGTCGAGGCACTTTATAAACCCTAATACTACCTACCTCCAATTTATGTTCTTAACTTCTACTCCCACTATTTCAATTGAGTGGCTAAGTTTATCTTGTTCAAGGTTTTGAATAGTAGCACGTAGGCTTTCAATAGACTTACTCTTCTCGTCTACTTCGGATTTTAAATCATTAATAACATTTGTTAGCTCTTTAATTATGCTTATCTGCTCACAAAAAAAGTCATACTTGTCACTTATAAAAGAGAGAATATTTTTAATGTCACAAAGGTCTGATTCCATAAGAGCCAGACGATCAACGTCAGCCTCAAAAGCTTTACCTTTCGAGTTTCCATCTTCTTCTCCATCAACTTTAGATGTCCTACAGGATATGCATTTCCACATATCTTTAGTTTTCGTAGACATTTGTCTATATGTAGTCTCTCTAATACCCGCACACCCATAATGGAGTCTCCTATTACAGAATTTGCAGAAAACGACATTCCCATCTCCAGGCAGCTCCTCTTTGCATCGAGAGCACTTCCCCTCCATCACAAGTAAATTGTGAATTCAAGCCAAAGAAACAGCTTGAAGCGTAAAGTGTATCCAGATTGCTGAAGCAAAACTCCAATCCTGCCGTGGCGGAGGGATACACTGATGTTATACTGGCTACCACTATATCACTTTAAGACGTAAATTACTCTTCAAATCTTTGTTCAAATGGCACCACTAATATAACAGTGGGCAGTAGAACAATAACTTCACACGCCTAGCACTAAATGTTTCCACAACACTGGAATTTACTCACTATTAATGCTTCAATGCGAGGAGCTAATGCTGCGTACATCCTAACTTGGCCATACCACCATAATGAGTCTACAACTGTAGGAGCATAATCTTAAAGTAAATATAAGCACAAATTAGATCAAAAGCATTCATAATACCAAAAATACCACAACAAACTAGCTCATCAATACCTCAAAGAATGCACCTCAATGCATCACCTTGGCTGCCCTGATTCATACCAAGGATACAGAATTGAGGATATCGTGCTGCTTCTTCTCTTAATGCACACTGCATTGTAGGAAACTGAATGGCAATTTCCCCTTCAACTGCTGGAACATAATCTTAAAGTAAATATAAGCACAATTTAGATCAAAAGAATTGATAATACCAAAAATACCATAACCACCCAGTTCATCAATACCTTAATGAATGCCACCTCAAACCATCTCCTTCGTTACCTTGATGCAGTGTTGTCGGATGCATAGCAAGGACACAGAATTGAGGATATCGTGCTCCATCTTCTCCCAATGCAAACTGCATTGTAGGAAACTGAATGGCAGTTTCCCCTTCAACTTCATGGCCATTGTTCGGCCAATGTTCTGCACATTACCAATGGCTCTCAGGAGAGACTTCATCGCAATCATGCAACTGTCTACAGTTGCCACCAGGTTTTAGGAGGTTTGGTTTTAGGAGGTTTTGACATTCCTGGCAGGCATGTGTGTCCAGCACTTCTTTTGCTACATACGCAGCAAGAAACACAACAAATCCTAGATGACCAGATGGGATGCGAGAAGTGCATAATCTCCCAGACTCAGAGATCCCCTCGGTAGCATCTCCATCTGAGAATACCCCACTGATTAAATCAGTAAGGTCTGTCAGCAAAGTACAACCATCACCCTCACAATTTCCCTTGCCCGAGTAATTTACCAACCCATTGATGACAGCGGTGTTCAATTCTGATGCAAATTGATTGGCATTGGGGTGGTGGTTGCAGCCACAATTCTGCCTTACTGCTCCAAACAAGTTTTCGATGGGGTCCTGGTTGTAGCTCCTGGTACTCATTTGCTTGGAAAAATGGCCAAAATGCTCCCAAAGCAACTGGACCCCATTGATGGTGGCAAGCCATCCTCTTTGAGAAGGAGGCTGCACATGCCTCCCAGTTTTGTCATCCAGGAAATGCCACGGAGAAATTTTCTCTGCAACTTCCTGCAGAAGTTTCTGATGGTGGCTTTTCCTTGACACAGGGACCTTAAGCCTCCACTTTTCCTCTTACTTTGATTCAGCATATCCATTCAATGCATCAAAGAGGTCGTTCATCGTAAGGAAAACTTCAGCTGTCCCCAAACCATCACACCCAATGAATCCTGCATATTAAAGATGATTACATTATAATTACAACCAGATATATATGCGCATACTCTTAAAAAAAAGGCCAAATATTTAAGAACCTTACCTCTTGCAACTCAATCCACGACCAAAAAGACAGCTGAACACTTGGCAGCTAAAATGACCCTCTTCTTAGCAAATCCCTTTGGGTTAATGTGTTTCTCAGTTAGATGAAACATTCTGAAATATTTAAGGAAAATTAAAGTGTCATTAGATTAAAGTAAAATGTAATTGGGTAAAAAATGAACTTGAAGTATATTTAAAGTTGTAACCGATTTGGTGCAAGTAACATTTATTTACCATCAAGATTATATCTACCTTCCAAAGGGATTCCTTCCATCATCATCATAGAGCGGCTCCAAATGCCTCCAACTTGTTGTGGTTATCACCTCCTGACCACCTAATGTAACTGGAACTTGAATGCTATACTTAAGCATCAAGTTCCAGAAGCATTTTAGAAGGTGAGGCGGGTCATAGAAAGTCACAATTCTTTGCCCTTCATGCTCAAACACAAGGTTTGAGAATGTAGCCCCCATGAGACGAAGAGCCCTTTCACTGTCGGAACCCATGTCGCATACCGTGGCAATCACATTCAAACCAACCCACTTACGGCTGGAGAGAACCTCCTCTATCATGTTCTTCAAATCAGGGGAGGAAGTCTGCCCAGAACTGAAGTAATAGCACAGTGGCTGCTTCCATTTGGCCCACACCCCTTACCATGAAAACCATTGCCACTTTGGCCAGTGCATTCTTCGTTCTTCCATTGCCATGATCCTCATAACCGATAATGACGTCCCTCTTTGGCAGGTATACGAGCTCCGGTTTAATTGCCATTTCATCAAACATATGGGTGCAGTAGCGACTCCATACAGGCAATTTCTGCACAAAGGATTCCAAATTCTGGAGAATATGTTCGTTCACTCCAGGCAAGAAGGTGAACTTCGATAGCTGCTTCGTCAAGGTTGTCTTCGAAGGAAGAGGAATCAATGAACAAAGGAGAGTGTAGCTCTTTGGGCTCTGCTTGTAAATCGACAGTCTAATCATCTTCTCCTTGTCAGACCACCTTCTACCTTTTGGCCTTTTAGGTCCTTCTCTCAATATGGAGCTCAAGAGGGTCATGGAAGTAAAGGACAGTTTACTCTCCAGGGTCTGCAGCAACCTGGAATCGGACTGCATGGCATTTAGGTTATCCTTGTACTTCTTTGTAAGTTTCCTCCAGAGGTTGATGCCACGGGTCTCTGATTAGAATCTGATTCGAGATTCGAGATCTGATTAGAATGACTATACTGCCGCCCCTTGACGGCTGGTCGAGGGGATGTATTTTTGTAATTCGGAATGAAGACTGAATGTACAGATTTAAGGAATGTTTCCTGAAGGCAGACAATGTCAAAGGCTTGAAGCAAAATGAAGTTAATAAGTTCTGATTTTTTGTCAATCAGGTTATTGCAATTCCAAGAAAGGTGAGAGAGGGGTTTCGTGGCGGAAGAATTTATGGCGACGAATATAAGTGCATGAGCTCTTTCAAAAGGATTATTTTTTTATCTTTAAGGGAATTTGTGGATTGAACTCGTTCAAGAACCGAAAATAACCATGTAGCAATGTCTTTGGAGTCTGTGGAAGAGGGGGCGGCGAAGGTTGTTTCTTGAGGTCCAGACGACGCTGCAGCTTGAGCATATGTTTGTCTGCGTTCAGAGGAATGCAGAGGGGAGAGAGCGGTGTTGACAGATGTACTGTCTAGTTCCGTTGTCAGGCGAGGTTGAGTATCGCCGCGATGTATTTTAATATTTGGAGAAGGCAATTGTTTTGGTTGTGGAACTAATCTTTTTCTAATTGAATCTTTTGCTCTAATAAAAACCTTACAACTGCGGTAGTTGGAAGTATGTTCTTTTCTGCATAGGTAGCAAGTAGCTGCGTCAGATCTAAGTTTTTTGCATTCTGAGGAATTGTGTGCACCGCCACCCTTGACATAGTTAGGCTTCAAATTGCAGTAGTTTTTTGAGTGTCAGAGGTTTTGACAATTAGTGCATTAGATGGGCACTGGAGGCTTTTGGAAGAAATCAACTTTGACTATAAGATGATTGAGCGTGGAGAGAGAAAGGAAGGCGGACTCGTCGATGGTTGTGGTGGTCATGATGCGGAATAACGGGCAAGGTTGTCTTTTAATAGATGGAACGCCTTGAGACAATTGGTACTGAGTAGGTCTTGTAGTGAATATTTGCGTGACGGAAAGTACAGGGAAGTTGAGAGCTTCTAATGGTGAATTAATACCCTCAATGTCAGAAGAGGTAGGAAGGCCTCTAATGAGAAAATCTTTATTTCTTTCGTACGGGATTTGATAAGTGAAATATTGCACATTTTTTGACTTGAGAAGGCGGATGATGGCTACATTGTCTGAGATTGATTGACATTTGATTAAAATCATGCTCGGACCTGACATTTGGCAGCCAGGCGGGAGAGAGCAGATGCTGAAAACTTCCCGCGAGAGCGCTTTCCAATTAACTGTATCAATCAGTTTGATTGACGGAATTTTTAATCTAGAAGGAGCAGGAGTAGATCGAGGAGAGCGGGTGTGGATTCTGTGAAGTCATTCGAATTAATATATGCGTCATATGCGTTCGCGAGCTGGTCAAAGCGATTTTTAGTTGGTACAGTGAAATTAGCGATAGGCAACGGTAGCACTTTTCTTTTATTACTCACCTGCGTAAATTCGATGTCGGACATTTCGATAGATTAATCGCTAGAACTAGAAGTATGTGCTGAAGTCGAAAATACACTGGTGGCTGATGGCCCTTCACTCTTATTCGCTGAAGGCGATATGTTAAAATTAGAATTATTCAACTGCTTGACAATGGGCAATTCATCTGAGTCACAATAAAAAGGGTTAACCGGGTGACTTACGGTTTTGGCATTGGAAGGAGAGGGTGCAGATGAGATGATTGCAGTGGGAGCAGCGGCGGAAGAGCCAGTGGGAATGGATGATTGATGAGCTTGGCGTTGGTGTTGCCAAGCGCGATGGGCCTCCAGCTGCTGACAGTCCTTCTGTCGCCCTTCTTGTATATCAGGACGGTCCTTGATGTTCACCAGGGCTCCGGGTTTCTCGCTTCCCTCAGGCAGCGATCGAATGCAGCAGCATATATGGCAGCTGTCTTGTTGTACTGCGACAGGTCCCTCCATGTGTTGCCGTCCAGGCCTGGGGCAGTGTTGGATGCCCGGGCCAACCTCGCAGTAACCTCCTTTTCAGTGATCGGGGCAAGGAGCGCCTTCTCCTCCGATCTGTGATCTCCGGGTAGGTGGTCTCCTGGTCGTCCTCCGGTGGAGTGTACTGCCCGCCCCCACAGACTCGCTCAAAGTGGGCTTTGAGCTCCTCTGCGGGGATCGGGTACTGGAGGGTCACGATATGTTAGGGGTTGTGGGAAGGGGTACTGGAGGGTCATGGAATGTTGGGGCGTCTCTGGCGATGGTGCAGCTTCCTCCCTCCCTGGTTGCACATCCACAGCCCAGAGCGCCTCACAGTCGTTGTCCCTCCCCAGCGTTGGTGGCCTACTGGAAACATCCACCTCGTCTTCGCAGGGGGTCGGACACTGATGCCAGGATCCCAAGGCAGCTCCTTGGTCATCCTCCTCCGGAAATGCCTCCCAGTCGTAGTCTCTCCCTGGCATTGGTGGCCTACCAGAAACGTCCACCTCGTCTTCGCAGGGCATCAGAAGGGGGTGGTGCATTGAATTGAGGAAAATTTTTGGAGGCTAATGCTTGTTTTCTCAACATCACCCTGTTGGCAGTTAAAGCCACGGGTACAAAAGAAAAAATGTATAACATTAAAAAAATCAAAGCAAACTTATTTAAAAAAAAAATGATCTGGTCAATTAATTCACTCAAGGTCCTTCTATTTACACCACAACACTTCTTCCACTTCCACTAAAAGTAAAGAAAAAACAATAGTAAATCCTGAAAATCACCTAAACTGAACTCAAAAGGTTTTTGCCCAAGCTGTCTCTTTTTCAGTCTACTTCTATGGTTTATACTGAATTCCACCAAGTGAGGATTGAACATATTAATTATAGGAGAGAAAGGGTTCGGGTGGAAACATCTAGAAGTGTCAAGCGGAGGATCCTGCAATATTTAGGGGACAGGAAATGGTCATCAGAATGGTTAGAAGAAAGGAGACTGTGGGAGACTGAATCTAAAGGGTGGTCCACTTAGGGTGAAGTCGAAGGGTGCAGGGACCTTCATGTTTTTTCCCTCCACAGCAGCCGCACCTCTCTATCTCTGAGCACCGGATAAAAGTATGCCCGAATTTCTGGCACTTGAAGCATCTCATCGGGTTAGGAATATATGCTTGCACAGGTAGGGAGAGGTACCCGGCAGTGATTTTCGTTGGAAGCTTGGTTCTTGCGAACTTGAAAATAAGATTCGGTGTTCCTAGTAGGGCACCATCACGACGAGATCTTATTTGCCGTGCCCCAACAACTCCCTGGTCCCTAAACTCCTCCAAGATTTCCTCCTCTGAAGTTGATAAGAGGTCGTGGCTAAAGATTACTCCCTGGACATAATTTAATGTTCCTTGGGCCTCGACTTTAAGTGCCCCATTATTATGGAGCTATGTGCCCTCCGATCACCTCTCCAAACTGAACAGCCACCTCCCTGAGGCACCACCCGGCTATATATGGGGAAATCAGCCAATATGGCTGCCCGGGGTTATAGCCAGAGTAGCGCCTCGCAAGAGGGGCCGTCAGCCGGATTGGCGTCCGAAGGCACGTAGCTCCACGACACTACATGTCGATTGTTTATTAGCAAAAGGGATACAAATAATTTTCGTACAAGAGCATTTTCAAATAATACACCCTTACCCTTTCTAAAAGAGAACATGACAATTTGATTGTCCACGTACATTTGGATATTGCAATCCAATTGGAATTCATTCGCCATTTCCAGGGCGAGGGCGAGTCCCTGCAACGCTGCCACGGCTTCCATTACATGTATGGAGCGTGGTGCGTTGAACTTCCATGCTTTCTTTAAACTTAGTTCAGGTATCACTACTGCCGTCGTTATTAAGGTTGCATCAGTATAAACCTTCATTGTTACCGCAGGAAAACCCATCCTCACTTGACGTTCCCCTATATTCTGGTCTTGAAATAAGAACTTTAACCAGGTTACATCACGATTAAAAATATCTCGCACCAAAAACAAAGGTAAATTCATGACCCAGCACACCCAGCTGAAGAAGCCAGCCACACGCTGCTTATCCTTTAAATGAACAATACTAGGCATTAACGAAATTAGCCTTCTACATCTCTCCTGGGTGAGTGGTAGTAACTTAAGCCATTGATCCTTAACATTAATGTCTACCCCCAAAAAACACAATCTATCGCTAGGTTTTAAAATACACTTTGCTAAATTTAACGTAACACCAAGAACATTAGATAAAGAATTAACAATTAGAGCCACTTTTTGACTATTCAAACTTTCACTATAGTAGGCAATCATGCCAACCTGAAATTCACTTTCTAGTTCCTTCTTCACGCTTTCTGCAAAGCGTTGCATTATGTAGGGAGCTTATCATAACGAAACCCAAAAATAGAACGATACTTCTCCCTAATCTTTAACTGATAAAAACCATGCTTTAAATCAATCTTGATGCACTTAGCACTTGTGGGAATTATTCGCAATGCACTGGCTGCGGAATGCAGCGAAATCTTATGTATCTCGTAGAACTCCGTCCAAGGACTCAGATCCATGATAAAACGGGCATTGCCATTTTCTTTGGCTATTGTGAACACTCTGAAGGAGTGCACAATTGGACCTCTCTGCACAACGCCACTTTCCTCCATTGAATTGATGAGTTCACTTAGAATTTCACTCGGTGGAGTAGCATTAAACACCCTTGGGGCGGATTAACCATCCGACAATTCCCCTCCTTGAATGACAGTCTCTGGTAAGAAGCAATAGATTGCCCCAAGCATTTATCATGGGTTTTAGGTCATTTGGTGGTTAATTTTTCATGCAACATATGGTGTCATTGCAATTTGGAATGAGTTTTAATGATCTCAGAAGAGCAGTTTCCCATTTGTTTCTACACTGTACTGCATAGTGTTCCAGAATAACTACATTAGTTAGAGGTTCAAGAGACTGCGCTATAAATGCTTTCTTGTCTGGTGGGTAAGACATTCCCTCACATAGGGCTCTATGAGTGGACAATATTCCCTAAGAATGGAGTTTAATAACTCTGGTACTTAAATCAGTGTTGATTAGAGTCAACTACTCTGTCTCTAGATACATTTCATCTCTGCAGTAATTAGAGGCAAATATGAAGACAAAGATGGGGGCCATTGTCTTTAACCAATTGTTTACTTGCAGTTTGACCTTAAACAAATTGTCATTCTCTTTCTCCAAATACATCTGATTACTGCCTTAGACTTTATACTCCCTCCAGTATAGTTAATTTCCTGGAGGAGTATGTTGTGGACAGGACAAATGATGTTTGTGATATGAAGATATCAATACATCACGGAGATACTACTGATTATGGTCAATGATATAAGTATTGCAGATTTTGGAAAATTGGCTTGAATTACAATTTTCAAATACAGACATTAAAAAAGACACAGGGAAAAAGTTGAAGCTGAAATTTTTAAAGTGTACATTTATTACAGTGTTCAATCATAATGTTGAAGCATCAAACTTTTATTCAAAATCCTTTCACCCTTGTGCTGGCTTCTAGGAAGTACTAATCCCTTTGTTTCAAAGAACAGTTCACTAATTCCATCTTGCAATTGATTGATTTTGTCTTCGTTATACCTCTCGGGGTTAATTTCTTCAGAAGTCATCAACTCAAGCAAGTTATCAAAGTCACGTTTTTTCTCAGAGATTTCTAGATGGGCAGAGCCCAAAATTAACACAACTCTAAAGAAATGTAAACAAAATGAAAATGAATGCCAAATTATTTTACAAAAACATATCTTACAATTGGATGTCATACTATTAACATTAACAACTTACGCTTCTCCAACCCTGAGTAGCATTTCTGCTACTCTATGGAAATCATTTGAAATGGAGGTGACATCTTTGGAGAAGTCATCAGCTGCTGCAGCCACTTTCCTAATGGATAGAGCGATATCCTTCAATGCAGCTGATGACTCTTCCGCAGCTGCTGCCTTCTTCACCGCTGCTTCGGCAATACACCCATCGCCGAATGGGTTTTCAATATCTGGTGAACTTGAACATTATTTCATTAAAATCTAAATGCGTGGATGCACTTCATTTTTGTGATTACTTGCTTGCATCCATGTTGCAAAATAATAGATATGTTAATACATAGTAAATTTAGTCGGAAGGTAGTCTAACAAATTGACATTGAAATTAAGTCAGTGACAGTACATACAACTGCAACCACACAGCAGTAACACTTACCGACATTCTCCCTTTGCCTTTTTCTTCTATTTCGAGGGCCTTACTTCCCTTTGGAGAGACATCACATAGGACAATAGGATATTTTCTACTTTCCCAGCTTCAGCTTTGCAACAAATATTTTCAACTAGCCTTGTGTCGTAGTGACATTAAGGAAACAAAGAAAACTGGAGTCAAGGTTGAATATTTTATTACCTTTCTAACTCCTTACTCTGGATGGCTCGACCTAACGGGCAGGTGGTTACGCTGCCGGTCCCTTGAACCCTACTTGGAGGCTGTAGAAGTGGTACCCCGAAGTGTCCACGCAGTCCTTAAGCGCCGCACACACGCTAAGCAGGTGGTTCCACTCACGGATACGCCTCCAGCGAATCGATGCACCATCAGTTTCTAAGAACGAGGGTGTTCTCCGTTAAAGTAACCCTCTGGCAGATAGTGGACCAGTATCGTCCAAAACAGAGCCGTCCGAGGCCTTATATATTCCTTTTCGGGTCCAAGGGGCACTCAGTACACTTCGGGTGTGGGGTGTTTTCGCCCCGTTGGTGATGAATAATGTCTTGGGAGGTTCAAAAGGCATCCCTACTACACTAGCATATGTGAAGGATTTAACTTATATTCAAATGCTGTACTTAAGCATCAAGTTCCGAAAACATTTCTGAAGGTGAGGTGGGTCGAAAATAGTGATAATTCTTTGCCGTCCATGCACAATTACAGGGATTCAGCATGTTGCCCCCATGAGATAAAGAGCCCCTACACTGCTGGAATTAGATAAAGAAAGAGGAATAAAGTAAATATAAGCACAACTTAGATCAAAAGCATTGATAATACCAAAAATACCATAACGAACTAGCTCATCAATACCTCAATGAATGCATCTCAATGCATCTCCTTGATTGCCCCAGTTCATACCAAGGATACAGAATTGAGTATATCGTGCTGCTTCTTCTCTTAATGAACACTGCATGGTAAGAAACTGAATGGCAATTTCCCCTTTATCTGCAGGAGCATAATCTTAAAGTAAATATAAGCACAATTTAGATCAAAAGAATTGATAATACCAAAAATACCAAAACCACCCAGTTCATCAATACCTTAATGAATGCCACCTCAAACCATCTCCTTGGTTACCTTGATGCAGTGTCGTTGGATGCATAGCAAGGATACAGAATTGAGGATATCGTGCTCCATCTTCTCCCAATGCAAACTGCATTGTAGGAAACTGATTGGCAGTTTCCCCTTCAACTGCAGGACCATTGTTTGGCAAATGTTCTGCACATTACTAATGGCTCTCAGGAGAGACTCTATCACCATCATGCAACTGTCTACAGTTGCCACCAGGTTGTAGGAGGGGTATAATTGCTCTTCAGTATCTGCCAGTAGGAAAATCTCACTGGGAGGACATCAAGATCCAATGGAGGATTGACATTCCTGGCAGGCATGTGAGTCCAGCACTTTCTTTGCTACATACACAGCAAGAAACACAACAGATCGTAGATGACCAGAAGGGATGCGTGAAGTTTATAATCTCCCAGACTCGGAGATCCCCTCGGTAGCATCTCCATCTGAGAATACCCCACTGATTAAATCAGTAAGGTCTGTCAGCAAAGTACAACCATCACCCTCACAATTTCCCTTGCCCGAGTAATTTACCAACCCAGTATTGACAACGATGTTCAATGCTGATGCAAATTGATTGGCATTGGGGTGGTGGTTGCAACCACAATTCTGCTTACTGCTCCAAACAAGTTTTCGATGGGGTCCTGGTTGAAGCTGCTGGTACTCATTTGCTTGGAAATATGGCCAAAATGCTCCCAAAGCAACTGGACCCCATTGATGGTGGCAAGCCATCCTCTTTGAGAAGGAGGCTGCACATGCCTCCCAGTTTTGGCATCCAGGAAATGCCACGGAGAAATTTTCACTGCAACTTCCTGCAGAAGTTTGTGTTGGTGGCTATTCCTTGACATAGGGACCTTATGCCTCTGCTTTTCCTCGTACTTTGACTCAATATTGCCATTCAATGCATCAAAGAGGTGGTTCATCGTAAGGAAAACTTTAGCTGTCCCCTAACCATCACTCCCAATGAATCCTGCAAATTAAAGATGTTTACATTATAATTACAACCAGATATATATGCGCAAACTCTTAAAAAAATCCAAATATTTAAGAACCTCACCTTTTGCCACTAAACCACTCTATCCACGACCAACAAGACGGCTGAATATTTGGCACCTAAAATGACCCTCATCTTAGCAAATCCCTTTGGGTAAATATGTTTCTCAGTTAGATGAAACATTCTGAAATTTTTAAGGAAAATTAAAGTGTCATCAGATTACAGTAACATGTAATTGGGTAAAAAATAAACTTGAAGTATATTTAAAGTTGAAACCTATTTGGTGCAAGTAACATTCATTTACCATCAAGATTATATCTACCTTCCGAAGGGATTCCTTCCATCATCTTCATAGAGCTGCTCCAAATGCCACCAACTTGCTGTGGTTATCACCTCCTGACCACCTAATGTAACTGGAACTTGAATGCTATACTTAAGCATCAAGTTCTGGAAGCATTTCAGAAGGTGAGGCGGGTCATAGATAGTCGCAATTCCTTGCCCTTCATGCTCAAACACAAGGTTTGAGAATGTAGCCCCCATGAGATGAACAGCCCTTACATTGTTGGAACCAATGTCTCATACCATGGCAATCACATTCGAACAAACCCACTTAAATCTGGATAGAACCTACTCTATCATGTTCTTCAAATCAGAGAAGGAAGTTGCCCCAGAACTGAAGTAATAGCACAGTGGCTGCTTCCATTTGGCACACTCACCCCTTACCATGAAAACCATTGCCACTTTGGCAAGTGCATTCTTTGTTCTTCCATAGTCATGATCCTCATAACCGATAATGACGTCCCTCTTTGGCAGGTATACGAGCTCTGGCTTAATTGCCATTTCATCAAACATAAGGGTGCAGTAGCGACTCCTTACAGGCAATTTCTGCACAAAGGATTCCAAATTCTGGAGAATATGTTCGTTCATGCCAGGCAAGAAGGTG
The DNA here is from genome assembly GCA_947579665.1 of Sympetrum striolatum. Taxonomy (NCBI): domain Eukaryota; kingdom Metazoa; phylum Arthropoda; class Insecta; order Odonata; family Libellulidae; genus Sympetrum; species Sympetrum striolatum. The sequence goes on from OX388349.1 coordinate 31,717,688, forward strand.
AACTTCGATAGCTGCTTCGTCAAGGTTCTCTTAGAGGGAAGAGGAATCGATTATCGAAGGAGAGTGTAGCTCTTCGGGCTCTGCTTGTAAATCAACAGTCCAATCATCTTCTCCTTGTGGCACCACCTTCTACCTTTTGGCCTTTTAGGTCCTTCTCTCAATATGGAGCTCAAGAGGGTCATGGAAGTAAAGGACTGTTTACTCTCCAGGGTCTGCAGCAACCCGGAATAGGACTGCATGGCATTTAGGTTATCCTTGTACTTCTTCGCAAGTTTCCTCCAACGGTTGATGCCATGGGTCTCATTAGAAAGCCTAAGCCTTGTCGCCCCGATTCGTACCAAGGATACAGAATTGAGGATATTATGCTGCTTCTTCTCTTAATGCACACAGCCTTGTAGGAAACTGAATGGCAATTTCCCTTTCAACTCCAGGAGCATAATCTTAAAGTAAATATAAGCACAATTTAGATCAAAGGCATTGATTATACCAAAAATACCATAGCAAACTAGCTCATCCTTACCTCAAGGAATGCACCTCAATGCATCTCCTTGGTTGCCCCGATACATACCAAGGATACAGAATTGAGGATATTGTGCTGCTTCTTCTCTTAATGCACACTGCATTGTCTATGTCTATGTAAGAACCCTGCAAACCGCCTTTCGGCATGTGGCAGGGGGTGCAAGCGCCTTGACTATTTTCCTAAACGGTTGCTTTTGCATATACTTTGTAGGAAAAATGAATTTTTGAAAGGATTCGTTCTAGCAAATATTTCCCTAATCTTTCTGGCAGTATCAGAACGGCCCATATAACAGGGGGGTCGCTTTATATCGGTTACATCATCTGAAAACGTAATTTCTCTGAACTTATTTAATAAATTTATTTTTGAATTTTTCTTCTATCTTCTAATGATTCCCATCCCGCTTCCTGTAAAAAATATAAATAAATATTAACATAGTGAGATACTCCCTCACTACTGTCCCAGTACTTTGCATGCTCAAGGGAGCCGCCTCACTCTCAGCTAACCGAGTTAATGTTGACATATCAATTGTGGGGGACACGCTACTCTTCATATTCTCCCATGTGCGGCTGCGCTGTAGGAAACTGAATGGCAGTTTCCCCTTCAACTGCATTAGCATAATCTTAAAGTGGATATAAGCACAAATGATCAAAAGCATTGATAATACCAAAAATACCATAACAAACTAGCTCATCAATACCTTAATGAATGCCACCTCAACGCATCTCCTTGGTTACCTCGATGCAGTGTCGTCGGATGCATAGCAAGGATACAGAATTGAGGATATCGTGCTCCTTCTTCTCCCAATACAATCTGCATTGTAGGAAACTGATTGGCAGTTTCCCCTTCAACTGCAGGACCATTGTTTGGCAAATGTTCTGCACATTACTTATGGCTCTCAGGAGAGACTCCATCGCAATCATGCAACTGTCTACAGTTGCCACCAGGTTGTAGGAGGGGTATAATTGCTCTTCAGTATCTGCCAGAAGGAAAATCTCACTGGGAGGACAGCAAGATCCAATGGAGGATTGACATTCCTGGCATGCATGTGAGTCCAGCACTTTCTTTGCTACATACACAGCAAGAAACACAAAAGATCCTAGATGACCAGAAGGGATGCGTGAAGTTTATAATCTCCCAGACTCGGAGATCCCCTCGGTAGCATCTCCATCTTAGAATACCCCACTCCTTAAATCAGTGAGGTCTGTCAGCAAAGTACAACCATCACCCTCACAATTTCCCTTGCCGGAGTAATTTACCAACCCAGTATTGACAGCGATGTTCAATGCTGATGAAAATTGATTGGCATTGGGGTGGTGGTTGCAGCCACAATACTGCCTTACTGCTCCAAGCAAGTTTTCGATGGGGTCCTGGTTGTAGCTCCTGGTACTCATTTGCTTGGAAACATGGCAAAAATGCTCCCAAAGCTACTGGACCCCATTGATTGTGGCAAGCCATCCTCTTTGAGAAGGAGGCTGCACATGCCTCCCAGTTTTGGCATCCAGGAAACGCCACGGAGAAATTTTCACTGCAACTTCCTGCAGAAGTTTGTGATGGTGGCTATTCCTTGACATAGGGACCTAATGCCTCTGCTTTTCCTCGTACTTTGACTCAGCATCGCCATTCAATGCATCAAAGAGGTCGTTCATCTTAAGGAAAACTTTAGCTGTCCCCAAACCATCACTCCCAATGAATCCTGCAAATTAAAGATGTTTACATTATAATTACAACCAGATATATATCCGCAAACTCTTAAAAAAATCCAAATATTTAAGAACCTCACCTTTTGCCACTAAACCACTCGATCCACGACCAACAAGACGGCTGAACACTTGGCAGCTAAAATGACCCTCATCTTAGCAAATCCCTTTGGGTTAATGTGTTTCTCAGTTAGATGAAACATTCTGAAATTTTTAAGGAAAATTAAAGTGTCATTAGATTACAGTAAAATGTAATTGGGTAAAAAATAAACTTGAAGTATATTTAAAGTTGAAACCTATTTGGTGCAAGTAACATTCATTTACCATCAAGATTATATCTACCTTCCGAAGGGATTCCTTCCATCATCTTCATAGAGCTGCTCCAAATGCCTCCAACTTGCTGTGGTTAAAACCTCCTGACCACCTAATGTAACTGGAAATTGAATGCTATACTTAAGCAACAAGTTCTGGAAGCATTTCAGAAGGTGAGGCGGGTCATAGATAGTCACAATTCCTTGCCCTTCATGCTCAAACACAAGGTTTGAGAATGTAGCCCCCATGAGACGAATTGCCCTACATTGTTGGAACCAATGTCTCATACCATGGCAATCACATTCGAACAAACCCACTTAAATCTGGATAGAACCTACTCTATCATGTTCTTCAAATCAGAGAAGGAAGTTGCCCCAGAACTGAAGTAATAGCACAGTGGCTGCTTCCATTTGGCACACTCACCCCTTACCATGAAAACCATTGTCACTTTGGCAAGTGCATTCTTTGTTCTTCCATTGTCATGATCCTCATAACCGATAATGACGTCCCTCTTTGGCAGGTATACGAGCTCTGGCTTAATTGCCATTTCATCAAACATAAGGGTGCAGTAGCGACTCCTTACAGGCAATTTCTGCACAAAGGATTCCAAATTCTGGAGAATATGTTCGTTCATGCCAGGCAAGAAGGTGAACTTCGATAGCTGCTTCGTCAAGGTTCTCTTAGAGGGAAGAGAAATCGATGAACGAAGGAGAGTGTAGCTCTTCGGGCTCTGCTTGTAAATCAACAGTCCAATCATCTTCTCCTTGTGGCACCACCTTTTACCTTTTGGCCTTTTAGGTCCTTCTCTCTATATGGAGCTCAAGAGGGTCATGGAAGTAAAGGACTGTTTACTCCCCAGGGTCTGCAGCAACCTGGAATCGGACTGCATGGCATTTAGGTTATCCTTGTACTTCTTTGCAAGTTTCCTCCAACGGTTGATGCCATGGGTCTCATTAGAAAGCCTACCATACAGCAGTTTCTTCCTTGGAGTCAATTGGCTTACTCGGGTCATTCTAATTTCTCCAAGGATGGACCTCCTTGAACCTCTTTTTCTCACCAATTGTGGACTTGAGAGATCAAGGTCCGTGGTGAAATCTGCAGAGGATGCAGTAACATTTACGGAGGGTTCCTCGTTCTCTCCCATATGAGTCTCCACAGTGGATGGTACTAAAATAGAAAAGGAAAAATGATGTGAGGAAAGAGCTATACATTTCTAGGAAATATATCTTACAAATTAGCCAACCTTCTTCCCAAGAAATTTAAAGCAGGGTTTTACAATCCTTCAAGTTTAAGGCACTCCTTATCGCAAACTAAGGACAAAAGGGACCCCTCTTCTCAGTCAAGGGTGTACGAGCTGAGGTGCGATGATTGTCCGGCGATTTACCGCGGCCAGACTGGTCGTCCCATGAAGATAAGGGAGCAAGAGCACCTGTGGAGCTACCATCTCCAAAATCCAAACTCTTCAGCCTTCGCAGCCCACCTCCTGGAGAGTGGCCACAATAGTTCCTTTTCTGCGAGAATCTTACATCGTCATCCCAAAGGAAAGAAGCTGGACGCTTTGGAAATCATAGAAATAACCTCCGTGCCAATCTGACCAATGAGTACATCTTTCCCAACCCTTCCCCTCCCCTTACTCTCCCCTCAAAACTGCTTTGATATATATATATATGTGTGTGATTTTCTGTACTCTTACCTGATGATGGCGTTAGCCGAAACCGGTCGTTTTTTAAATAAATATTATTGTGGAAATTACGAAGTGCTTTACTAATTTCTCAAACTGGAAGAGTTTTGCATACTTTTTATACTAATTTGGCAAGGGAGGTCATAGAATTGTGGAGAGAGTGGAGGTCGTTGACCTGGATCAAGGGTAGAGGATGCAAGGGTGCAGTGAGAGGAGAAAAAGGGTTCAGGTGGAAACATCTTAGAAGTGTCAAGCAGAGGATGCTGCAATATTTAGAGGACAGGAAATGGTCATCAGAATGGTTAGAAGAAAGGAGACTGAATCTAAAGGGTGGTCCACTTAGGGTGAAGTCGAAGGGTGCAGGGACCTTCATGTTTTTTCCCTCCACAGCAGCCGCACCTCTCTATCTCTGAGCACCAGATAGAAGTATGCCCGAATTTTTGGCACTTGAAGCATCTCATCGGGTTAGGAATATACGCCCAAACATGTTGGTAGAGGTACCCGGCAGTGATTTTTGTTGGATGCTCGGTTCTTGCAAACTTTAAAATAAGATTTGGCGTTCCTCCTAGGGCACCATCACGACGAGATCTTATTCGCCGTGCCCTAACAACTCCCTGGTCCCTAAACTCCTCCAAGATTTCCTCCTCCGAAGTTGATAAGAGGTTATGGCTAAAGATTACTCCCTGGAAATAATTTAATGCTCTGTGGGCCTCGACTTTAACTGCCACATCGTGGAACATTGTCGCCGTTCTTATCTTATCTGCCTGCTTCTGGTCCTTCACTTCAACCAGTAGATCCGTCCCTTAAGCGTTTGATGGAGACCACCTCTCCAACCATATACTTTACCACCTTATGGAAAGCAAAGGGAGAGTGTTTTTTTAAAGCTCCTTCACTAATACTTTACATAACGAAATATCTTTCGTTATATCAAGTATTTCTTCTATGCACATCCTTTTAACATGGGGTGTATTTGATTCGTCCATAAGTCTTGAGAGAGAGTTATGGCAAGAGGAGGTAGTGATCGCACGTCTGCAAATAGGCCACTGTAACTTGACCCACTCATTCCTTTTCAAAGGTGAACCAGCTCCCATATGCACTAAATGAAACACCCTGCTCTCTGTAAAACATATTTTGACTGACTGCGAGCAATATCAGGCTTTACAGAAAAACTGCAAATGAGAGGTGATCTCAGGGATGTTTTAGGGAATGACCCAGTAAAACTAGATAATGTCTTACAGTTTCTCAGAGAAGCAGATCTGTATAACCATATATGAAGCTGCAGCCGTCTCTTAAGACGAGCTTAGCTCTGCTTTAGGAGGGTTAATCTTTCTGTTGTTGGTTTTTATTTACATATTTATTTTTAATTTTTTTACATCATTTATTTATTTATTATTATTTTAACCGGGTATTTTATGATTTTGGACTTATCCTGCTGGCAGGAAATAAATATGACAGCAAATTATAGCAGTCAATAATTGATAAGCATTGGCACAAATAACCTAATGGTTGAGGCGCCATAAACCCCCACTACTACTGCTACTCCAAGGGTGCACATGGGGTGTAGGCGGCCTGAAGGGGGTGGTGCATCGAATTGAGGGAAACTTTTGGGAGGCTAATGCTTGGCCTCTCAACACCAACAAGCCTCGTGATAAAGTATTTTTGCCATTATTTCCAGTGGGACAATTCCCCTCCTTAAATGACAGTCTCTGGTAAGAAGCAATAGATTGCCCTAAGCATTTATCAAGGGTTTTAGGTCATTTGGTGGTGAATTTTTCATGCAACATATGGTGTCATTGCAATTTGGAATGAGTTTTAATGATCTCAGAAGAGCAGTTTCCCATTTGTTTCTATACTGTACTGTATAGTGTTCCAGAATAACTACACTAGTTAGAGGTTCAAGAGACTGCGCTATAAATGCTTTCTTGTTTGGTGGGTAAGACATTCCCTCACATAGGGCTCTATGAGCAGACAATATTCCCTAAGAATGGAGTTTAATAACTCTGGTACTTGAATCAGTGTTGGTTAGAGTCATCTACTCTGTCTCTAGATACATTTCATCTCTGCGGTAATTAGAGGCAAATATGAAGACAAAGATGGGGGCCATTGTCCTTAACCAATTGTTTACTTGCAGTTTGACCTTAAACAAATTGTCATATTCTCTTTCTCCAAATACATCTGATTACTGCCTTAGACTTTATACTCCCTCCAGTATAGTTAATTTCCTGGAGGAGTATGTTGTGGACAGGACAAATGATGTTTGTGGTATGAAGATATCAGTACATCATGGAAATACTGATTATGGTCAATGATATAAGTAATGCAGATTTTAGAAAATTGGCTTGAATTACAATTGTCGAATACAGACATTAAAAAAGACACAGGGAAAAAGTTGAAGAGTCGAGCATGCAAGAAGAGACTAGTGGGCGATCGCAGCCTAGTCAAATGACTCCCCTGCGTATATTCCAATGAGTAGAAACCACACAAGGCCAGGCGAGAGAAAGTATGCTCGAGAGGTTAAATGAATGCAGAAATGAAGTGAGGAACAATTTTTACATTAGAAAAAAAAACTGCCAAAACAACAATTTACCATAAATGGAGAGAATTTCAACAAATTTTCCATGTGCTAGTTCTACATGGAACGTGACAATTCCATCCGGCCCTAAGGACCAAAAAATGTAACGTAGTTCCACAAATAAAGAGAGATCCTTAAGCAATATCAAGGACTATATTCACTAAACATAATATACATAAACATAATATACTTATGCAAAATATATACATATATATACATGATAATTCTTTAGCAAAGGTACAACAAAAAATAATGAAGAAAGAAACACTGGATCGGTGACCCAAGGACCACCATTTATGGCACAGTTCTCAGTCCACATTATACGGATGCGGTAAGCAACAGCAGGCGAAAAAAGATGCAAGCCATGCAGAGGAGTGCACAAGGTATACCAGTGAGTGGCGGCAGCTGTATCGTGCAAATTGAGTCGTCCCCGTGGAAGAGGTCAAAACCATTGTTTCTTCTCAGGTGGTGGTCACAATAAGATGCTGCCTGCAATTTGGATAACTCCTGAATCCAAGCAGTTTATGTCTTCAACGAACCAGTCTTCCTCACTTAAGACAAAAGGAAAGGTACTTAGGGTTCTAATTCTTCTCTTCCCGAGGTCCGCTGGGAAACTCACTATGAGGTAATAGGTTGGACCCTGGAAAAGTAAGATGATTGGGATTGAGGCAACAACGTTGTTCCTAAATCAAGACTTTGGAGTTAAACAAAGAAGTTTTGTTTACAACTCTAAAGAAATGTAAACAAAATGAAAATGTATACCAAAATGTTTTACAAAAACATACATTACAATTTACAACAAAATACAATATTTATTGATGGGCAGAGCCCATTCAAACACTTGAAACACAACACAACTCTTAAGAAATGTAAACAAAATGAAAATGTATGCCACATTTTTTTACAAAAACATATCTTACAATTGGATGTCATACTATTAACATTAACAGCTTTCGCTTGTCCAACCCTGAGTAGCATTTCTACTACTCTATGGAAATCATTTGAAATGGCGGTGACATCTTTGGAGAAGTCATCAGCTGCTGCAGCCACTTTCCTAATGGATAGAGCGATATCCTTCAATGCAGCTGATGACTCCTCTGCAGCTGCTGCCGTCTTCACCGCTGCTTCGGCGATACTCCCATCGCCGAATGGGTTTTCAATATCTGGTGAACATCAGGATTTTTCTTCGCAATAACAAGATATAATTATTATTATGAGACTACATTTTAGGTTTAAGTTATGAGATATTTCAAAATGATATTCAAACTTTAGATGACTGGAGCTGCTTGAGAAATATATATACACCCTTGTAACTTCCACTGGCTTGTCCCCTCCCGGGTCTCTCGTCTGGGGTGCAGTGTGTCGCTTGCGAAGGACAGCGGCGGGTTCCCCAAGGTTTTTGAACGAGTTTGCATTGAAATATTTTATTATGTTATTTTTTTATTTCATATTTTTATACAGAATTTTATTCGGGGCCAAACAGTGCCCGCATGAGGTAGGGGTCGCGTATCTTATAGAATCCACTTGGGGCCTGAAGATAGGCCGCGGGTGGGGGATCCAGGGCCTGTAGGTCCCAGGCTGTTGTCTGTGCGCTCCTTAGCAGGCTCAGCAGTCATGCCACGGGAGCAGCAGCCTCCTTCAGGAATCCGAAAATCTGCTGCTTCAGCCGCAGTTGCAGCCGGTGTGTCCACAGTCGTCCCTCCTCCTCTGGCATCCGCATTGAGGGTGGTAGGGTTGGCGACACGCGGAGTTTCTCACTCAAACGATGTGTGCCACCATACAAAACTTTTGAGGCTGAGCCAGCGGAGTTATTCACTCAATCAGCGGCTTGCCTGCCAGGTTCCCAATGGGTAGCTACTCACTCAATCACCAGGCGGCTTGGGGGTTTTGTCAGAGACAGAAGACAGTACGGAGTTCCTCAATTGACTGCTTTGTCCTCCCTACCCCAAAATGATTTCCTTGTAATGCAGTTCCGATCTTTATACCCTAGTCACAGGCGTCGCGGTCCAATTAGGGTTAGCGGAGCTATCTGCAGGGTGGACCCTCGCTCCTGGGAACAGCGAGGGGGTAAAATATGGCGCCCATTTTTGGTCACCTAGCTGATTGCTGTGTATCCGGCTGAACCACTAATAACATATAGCATCTATAAAATCTATCTACATCTAATCAATCCTTTCACAGAAATGAGTATATCTGCATTAGTATCTTTAATTCTTACTAAAAGTATTCAATCATTAAATAAAAATACTTACTAAACAAGTTTTATGATATGCATGTTTCTAATATTACGAGGGTTACCCAGAAAGTAATGTACCACATTTTTTTCTTCAATTATTTACTGCACATAATGAGAATTTCACACACAAAAGAATGATGTTTTATCTACACAACTTATTTTTCCACGTAATCTCAGTCTTGTTCTTTGGCCTTCCTCCAGCATGAAACAAGGACATGTATGTCCTGTGGGTACCAATCCTTGATGTGGTCACAGAGCCATTTCTTCACTGTGTGTATCTCCTCCTCCTCGTCATCAAAATGTCTTCCGTGAATGGCAACTTTTAATTGCCCAAACAAATGGAAGTCGGAGGGAACCAGGCCAGGGCCATAGGGTGGATGGGGTAACACTGTCCAACCCTGTTTTGCCTCTTAGCAGTCCTCAAACATGTGGGGTCGAGCATTATCGTGTTGAATCAAAACATCTCCTGGAATTGCGTCTTGAGTTTTGATGATGTGTTAACATAAGCTTCTGAATTAATGGTACTGTCTCTTGGCACCACATCAATGAGAATCACATCCACACAGTCCCAAACACAGTGATCATGACCTAACCAGGGGATGCAGTTGCTTTGAATTTTTTCTTCCGTGGAGAGCGAGAATGAAGCCATTCTATTGATTGCCGTTTTGTTTGGGCTCAAAATAGTGGACCCAGATTTCATCACCTGTCACAATCCGGGACAAAAAGGCCTCCCCTCAGCTTCAAAATGTTGCAGCAAATCAGAACAAATGTTTTTCTGAGAGATTTGTGATCCACCTTTAGGCACCGCGGGACCCATCTTGCACACACTTTTGAGTATTCAAGAGTGCAGATAATGGTATCCACACTTCCTTTGCTGATTTACAGATTCGGTGCCAACTGTCGTAATGTGTCTGTCCTCACAAATGACAACATCAGCTCGCTGCAACATGTCAGTTGTGAAAGCCGTGGATGGTCCTCGGCCGCTGTAAATCTTGGAGCTCTGCCAAAACTGGCTTCTGATGTGCTCGTCCTCCATGCCCAGCGACTAACTGTACTCCTGTCAATAGCAGATGCTCCATAGACTTTGCGCAAATTTATGTGAATATTCCAAAGTTTCTCTGCAGTGAGAAATTCAATGAAGGTATGCTGATTGTAATGCACATCACTTACAGATGCCATTTTGAAGCAGTTATTTATCTGTTGGAAGAGCCAGAAATTTTGCACATGCTCTCAGAAAACTTCAAATAATGCACACGTAACATTTTGCACGCACAACATTATTGTCGGCTGAAGAAAAAATGTGGTGCATTACTTCTCTAACCTGGGTTCCTCCACGTGGCGAGGGGGGACACAGGGCGGGCTCTCATGCTTCATCACATCTTTTATACAAATCAATCACCCCCATCATTTCCTTAATTCACTCCTTGCTGGCCCTCTCCATGTGCTGAATGCCCACCCTTGCGTTTGCCGTGCATGGCGACCCGTGTTGGAGGGAAGGGGATCCTGGTGGCTGAGGGGACTGGGTTTTGGGGGGACTTAACCCCTCCACTGGTCCCCAACACTCCTCTTTGGCCCCTGCCTTTCCTAGATGGGTGGCCGGGAACTAGCCCACTCCCGGTCAATTGGCTCCTTACGAGCATACGCCAGTGGGGCAGTCTAGACCCACCAGAACCGTATTAGTCTTGCGCAGATGGTGGGATCTTAGCTATATCCTCCTGATAGCCCTGGCGGTGATGTTCAGCGCCCCCTTGATGGGCTCCGTGGTGGGTGGGGAGCCCGAAGGACGAAACCAAACTGCCAAATTATGGCTAACAAAAACATAGGTGGGAATATAAATGAAAAGGAAGGGAAAATAACAAAAATACAACAAGTAGAAGCAGAAGCAAATATTAATAGAGATAATAGCAAAAGTAATTGTAACAGCGAAGTTAGATGCTTTGTTATTTCAAGCATTATGGAAGGAGCACTTAAACAGTTATCTTCATTTGCCATACACAGAGTGCTGAGATTCCTGGTTGGGGATATAGCCTCAGCCAAGCACTTGAGGGACGGATCGCTGTTGGTGGAGGTGAGGGACAAAAAAAACAGGCATCAAAGATCAAGACCGCCACCATGTTCCACGATGTAGCTTTAAGAGTTGAAGCACACAGAACCCCCAACTTCATTGAGGGTGTTATTTTTAGCAGTAAGACCTTACATCCCTAACCCAATGAGGTGTTACAGATGCCAGAAGTTTGGCCACACCTCTTCACGGTGCACAGATGAAAAGATGTGTGGACGCTGCGGGAAACAAAAACATGATGGACCATGCCCAACTGCTGCCAAGTGTATTAATTGCGGAGGAGATCCCCCTGCTTGGTTTAACACCTGCCCAAAATTTAAAGAAGAAAAGGCCATACAATAAATTAAGATAACTAAAAATTATCATATATGGAGGCTAAAAGAGAACCAAAATCCTTAACACCCCAAAGAAAAGGTCCCTCATTTGCTGCAGTAGCCACCAGGGAGGTAGAGACAAGAGAAATGGGTACCCAGACTCATCTCCCTCCAGTCTGCTCCCCCTGCAAAAGCATTCATTTTAGGGGTCGATGGTCGGTAACCACCGTGAATTTCCTCCCGTGAAGGTAAGTACGGAAATACTTCACGGCCCAGACCACGGCTAAGCATTCCCTCTCCGTCATGCTATAATTCTTTTAACCCATGGTACACGATTTTGTTCTTCGACTCCATTTACCATTGATAAAGTGAAAATCCCTGCTAATGCCAACTGAGATTGGCGATGCGTGTAAAAATTTCGGAAAACTGTTTCTAAAATGCTTTGAAAAATGCGTATTCTATCATTCTCTTTTATGACTTCTTTAAATTGTTCCCCTGTGACTTGATAATTAACAAGCTCGTAACCATTTGCATTAAATTCTAATTGAATTTTTTGGGTAACCGCAGGGGATAATACAATTAGATTAGATATCAAATTTATGTAGGATGCTAAACAGTTTCCGGCCTCACTCTATCAGTCTCAGCTATTTCAAACATTAATGAAGTAGTGTAGATTAGATGCAGTCCGAGATCTTTAGTACTTGCATCAGGTGGAAGAGAGGTTACTACACATTCAATTTTCTTCTACATGCCTGTGAACTAATCCTGTTTCCAATGACCCCCGTGGTAATGGATGTCTTAGAGAGTCTTTATGAGCTTGTCCTGCTGCTGCCGGTAAAGCCAACTCTCGACTAGCAGACATTTTAATACTTGGTAGGAATAAAAAATAAGAATAAGAAATTCAAGAGTAAATATGATAAGATATCAAATAAATAACTCTATTAATTACAATATCCTCAAGATCTGACTCCAAATAAACAATTTTCTGATTAAAGAAATTATTAATAATCTCTACACTATCAATCACCAAATGGGAAATCTCGCTGCTCCCTATAATGATCATTTCAATGTGTGGGAGTTATCGGCTGCTATAGGGAGCACTAAGGATACTTGCCCTGGTATTGACCAAGTGCACCATACATTCCTAAGAAACCTTCCTCCTTCGGGAATGGAGCAGCTCCTGAAGATACTTAATCAAATCTGGTGTAAGGGCATATTTCCAGAAACATGGCGGAAATTTATCATTATCCCGATCCCAAAGCAGGGCAAAGACAAGCACCTACCTACTAGCTGCAGGCCGATTTCTTTGACCAGTTGCCTCTGCAAGGTGATGGATGGTAAATGGATGGTAGGATGGTAAATGAAAGACTGGTTAGGTACCTCGAGAAACACAACCTGCTAAGTAATATTCAATGTGGGTTTCGACAAGGAAGATCCACATTAGATCACTTGGTCAGGATGGAAAATTTTATTCAGGAAGCATTTCTCCTCCGCCAACACATTGTTGGTATCTTTTTTGACATTGAACGGGCATATGACTGTGTATGGGAAAATAAAATTTTACGTAAACTGCACGACTGGGGTTTCAGGGGCAACCTACCTGTTTTTATTGAGAACGTTTTAACTGACAGTGTTTTTAAAGTGAGGATTGGGAAATATACATCTAAATTTTTCAAACAAGGGAATGGAGTGCCACAGGGTTCAGTTTTGAGTGTAACTCTGTTTGCAATAGCAATCAATGACATAGCCGAGTGCGTCTGATGACCTGTATTGGCATCCCTATATGTCGATGACCTGTCCATATTCTGTAGATCTTCAAAATTGCTGAATGCAGAAAGGCAACTACAACTGACCCTACACCGGCTTCAGGAATGGTCAACTTCCAATGGCTTGAGATTCTCAAGAGATAAGACAAAATGTCTGCACTTCCATAGACTGAGGGGATTATTCCCTCAACCATCTCTTATGGTCAAAAACCAACCCATTCCATTTACAGAGACTGTTCAATTCCTAGGTATGGACCTAGATGAAAGGCTCAACTAGAGAACTCATATTAACAATCTGAGGGACGGATGTGTAAAATTTCTCAATGTTATGCGACACCTCACCAATCATTCATGGGGGGCAGACCGAATTTTAATGCTCAGTATATATCGAGCCCTGGTAAGGTCAAAATTGGATTATGGCTGCTTCATATATGCATCAGCCTGCAATACATATTTAAAACCACTGTCCTCTGTACACCATGCTGCTCTTAGATTAGCAACAGTAGCCTTTTGGACGAGCCCAATCCTAAGTCTCTACTTGGATGCAGGAGAACCATCACTTGAAATAAGGAGAGAGACACTTATGTGTAATTATATTAGTAAGATCCTCTCTTCAAAAGATCACCCCTGCTATGAAACTATTTTTAACCCTCGTTCTTTAGTGCTTTTTAACAACAGACCAAGGGCAACTAAACCCTTGCCAATCCGTTTTAAAGAGTTTTTGGATGACATTGCGGAAGTCCTACCCCCTGTTTATTGCAGAAGACCTCCTAGATACTCACCTTGGCATGTCCCTCTTCCTGATACCATAACGGAACTATTAAAACTCCAAAAAGAAACAACAGCTCCTCAGTTTTATCAGCAAGCTTTTGCAAAGACTCTGTCAGACTACTGCAATCACACCCACATTTTTACAGATGGCTCAAAATCGAACTTGGATGTTGCATGCGCAGTTGTCTCTCCTATTTCTGGAGTGATAGGATTGAAACTGCACCCATGGTGCAGCATTTACACTACCAAACTATATGCCATAAAGACAGCAGTGAAGCAAATAGAATCCTGCAACCAACCCTTTTTAATCTGTACTGACTCTTTGAGTGCCATACAGGCCATTTAATGCTTCTCCCCCACACATCCACTTGTACAGGAGATACATTTATCCCTTATTGACCTTCACTCACGAGGGGTTAATATAATCTTTGTCTGGGTCCCAGGGCACGTTGGCATCAGAGGCAATGAGGAGGCTGACTCAGCCGCTAAGGCTGCCCTACAGAAACCAAATATAGACTCAAGACATATCACTTCTCATGACCTCAGAGAAAAGATACACGATAGCTGGAAGCAAAAATGGCAAGATCTTGAGGGAAATAAACTAAGGGACATAAAACCAGTGGTTTCCCCATGGCACTCTTCCCATCGTAAGAATAGACGAGAGGAAGTAGTGATTACAAGACTGCGGATAGGTCACTGTGCATTTACACATTCATTCCTATTTACAGATGGGGAGATGGCACCTATGTGCGATAGCTGCAACTCGCAACTAACCATTAAGCACATACTTACTGATTGTGAGCAATACCATGCCTTAAGAAACAGATTTGACATCAGGGGTGAGCTCAGAGACATCTTAGGCAATGATGCAGAAAACCTCATTAGAGTTTTACAGTCTTAAGGAAGCTGATCTATACAAAAAGGTTTAAGTCCACAACCATCCTGGACAAAGATGTTTTACTATGTACTAGGAGTAAAGCTTCTTCTTTATTTAATTAATTAATTTATTTTATCCATTTACTGGTGACTAACTTTTAATGGATTTTTAACTATTTATTTTATCTATTTATGACCTTCAGAGCCTTTACAGACAAAACTGGTTCTATTTACTAATAATACACATATTTTGTCATTTTTGTCAAGTATTGGTGCAAATAACCTAGGGGTTGAGGCGCCTTAACCTAATACTACTACTACTTAGTTCTGTTTTCATAACAGATATCATTTCTATTACCTATTACCTTATTATTTACATTTAGCTTATAGATTATCCCATCTCTAGCTCCAATGGCTACCACAATATTATTCCTTGAAACAAATCATTTACCATCTGCAAATGAGATTACAAATCCCCTCTTCTCTCCATCTTGAGATGGAGATTAAGTTGTGTTTTAAATTTTCTACAGTTAAAACATCTTTCATCTCAAAATACACATCACTCCGATTCACACACGTGGTACCTATCAGGTCACCCTTTTCTTTAGCTATCAGATATGAATAGCCTTATGCCACTTGAATTTCCACATCACTATCTAACTTTCGACGATTCACTACTGCAGTCCCTGGTCTTACTAGATGTTGAGTGGTACCTGAATCCATCATCCAGAAGTCCTCCCTCTCTTCCTTGCATGTTAGTGCCTGCTCTCCACCAGCTGACGTCTCTTCTACCTCCTCCTTGATAACGCACATAAAGCTGTAGAAGGGTTTTTCTTGCTTCTCCTGCACAAGATTCGCACAGGGGTTCCTCATAACTTCCTCTCTGCACTCTTCTATGATTCCACTGGACTCCTTTTCCTGGATGAGCTCCACCACCAGGCACCAACAGTCTATCTTCTTATGGCCTTGCTTACCACAGTTATTACAGTTAAACTTAAAGCCTGTTGATGAGCTAGCCCTTCTGCCATCTGCTAATACAGCTCTCTGCGTTCCACTGAAAGCCATATTAGGAGCTTCACTTTTAGTAAGAGCTAATTTGGATCTTTCCCTCTTACTTATCTCAAACTATTCTAATCTAATCCGAATAAACTCCACACTCAGGTTTTCTGTGGCTAACATCTGAAGGGTGGATACTACTCCCTCATACTCCTGTGGCAAAGTCCAGAGGAACTGCATGATACATCCCTCATCATCGGTCTTATCACCAGCCTGTTTTGGTTCCCGAACAAGCCTATCAAATTTAAGACAAAATTCACCAAGGGTTTCTTCATATGGACGTTACTTTAATAAATGCAGCTTCTTCGACAAAGCATTTCTGTTTGTAGTGGTCCTCTTCTCAAATCGAGCTTCCAACGTCTTCCAAACATCGTAGGCTGTGGGTTTATCCTTTATAAGTTCAAGCTGGTCGTCATGTAGCCTTTGGATGATCAAAATTTTGCATTTTTTATTGCCTTTTCTTATCTTTAGCACGGCATCCTCTTTCCTCTTCTTTGCACTGGCATTATCTTCTGGGATTTCTTCGTGTGGTCGTAGAAGACTGCTAAGCGGATTTTCTATGTATTCTAGAACGTCTTTCTCGTCCAGGTAGATAGATCTCCATACAAAACTTCCAATTGGTATAATTTTTCCCGTCAAACAACGGAATCCTATATCTTTCTTTCTCCATGATGCAGAACTTCCACGTTTTTTCTTTTTGCATAAACCTTACGATATATTACTATCAGAGTGAACCTGGGCCCATAACCTGTTGAGGCTACTTAAGGGGGTCACTCTATGTAAAGCCTAAAAAAGAGGGGTTTTTTTTGTAAGTTGGGCATCATGCTAAATATGGCAATAAATGATAAGCCTGTAATGACTGACTACTTTTCCTCGGATCCTCTCATGTACCAACCGCATTTTGGTTCTGTTTTCCCTGTTCCACTTTTTTCAAAAATCTTGAGCATTTCACGTTTGTCCCCCTGCCCCACCGCAATCCAACAAGCTAACAACCCGGGCCCAGAAAATAAAGAATATAACCGACTACATAGACAGCAAGTGTCGTGAAAATTTTTCTCCAGGTCAAGACATCGCCGTCGATGAGTCCACGGTTGGCTTCAAGGGGAGGATAGCTTTCAAGGCCTACAATCCCCAGATGCCAACTTAGTGGGGACTTCGGGTTTACGTGCTCACCGACTCTGATAATGGCTACATATCCACGTTTGAGCCGTACTTTGGATCAGCAATTACTGAGAGTCTTGTAGAGCCGGAAAAGCCTTTCACCTCCAGGATCATTCTCCATTTATTTGACTGGCTGCAGAAGGACTGTAGTGCAGAAGGGCAGCATCTTTTTATTGACCGTTTCTACACTAGCATCAAGCTAGCCAAACCTTTACAAGAAAACAAGACTCATTTCTCGGGAACCATAATGAGTAATCGGAAAACACTTCCTATTGAGGTAGGTTATGACTTCTATTACCACTTTGTATTTTTTATTCTGAGTGAGTACTTATTTTATGAACTTTGTATAATGTTTATAGGCCAAAGGCAAGCAGCTCTCAAAGATGAAGAAAGGTGAATTGAGGAGTTTTCGTCGCAATGACACGTTCGTGACAGCCTGGAAGGATAAACGCCCTGTCCTCATGGTCAGTAACTACCACAGCGATGGGGTCCAGGAGGTTGAGCGGCGCAACAAGGATGACGCTTTAGAAAAATTTGCACAGCTGACTGTCATCTGCAACTACACGGCAAAAATGGGTGCAGTAGATCGTGCAAATCACTTCTCTGCATCTTATAACTTTGCCCGAAAGTCAAAAAAATGGTGGAGAAAACTGTTTTTTTGGATTTTAGAAGTATCTGTAGTCAACTCATTCATCATTGCTATCGATGTGAATTTGAAAAAAGGAAAGAAGTCGGTAAATTAAAGCTAAAGAAAAAACTGCATATAAATAAATAAATAATACACATTCGTTGTTACAGGTGACACACATTGCGTACCGCCGTAACTTGATAAGGCAACTCGTTGGAGACTGGGCCCCTGCACCAACCATCAAAAAGCAAAGATCCACTGTGGAGACTTAGCAAGAATGAACGGTCTTTTCCATGCAATCGCTAAGGGATCAAAACGCGATTGTGCCGTATGCAGTGATCGAGGAACCGGTAGCACAGGCCAAAAACAATCCAATTACTACTGTGAAACCTGCCCATCTAATCCCTCTCTCTGTATTGACAAGTGCTTAGATCACTACCACACTGTTAAAAACTTCAAGACCCGTGTTTAAATTTTCATCCCTGTTAATTAAAATAGTGTACATAGAAGTTTAAATTACCATTTAAAAGTGATTTCAATGTAAAAGAACGTCAAGCTAATTTGTTACTTAGTTTTCGTAACACTTTGCAGAAAACATTAAAATTTGCCAATTTTCGCAACTGTTTTTTTAGTACTCGGACCTTATAAGTAACAGAAATGTAACTTACTATACATTATTTAACGGCAGAAGTGTAAAAAACAAAATTATACTCCACAAAACTGTGCCAAAATAACTCAAAGGGGGGAGGAAAGCCATTTTCATAAAAAAATGACTTGTTCAAAGTTAAATGTTAAAAAAACTTTTAAACTTATCAAATCCTGGACAAAAAAGTATTAGTAGCATTGAAAAACTAATGACACGCTCTCAAAACTTAATTTTTAGGCTTGGAAATGTAACCTCAAACGCCTTTTTGTCTTAAAAATTGAGCGAGATACACATATGAAATACCAAAAAGGGGTACCAAACGCCCCCTGCACGCGGAGAAGTGCCCGAATCGTGTGAAGCGGAATCGGGGAACAAGCCCGGTCTTGAAAGGGTTAAGAGTTTCCTAAAGGAGCACTACTTCAGGGTACGTGTCGGTACTTTTCAGTCTCGGCTATTCATCCAGGAAAATGGAATTCCTCAGGGGTCTATCTTAAGTGTATTACTTTTTGCTGTTGCTGTTAATGGACTTGCCCAATGTATTAGACATCCTATTGATGGAAGTCTCTTTGTGAATGACTATGGTATATTTTTAGCATGATATATAGCAAAATATGACTATTTTGCAACGTCAAATGCAAATGACAATTAACCGAATATACAAATGGGCAACAGAAAATGGATTCACCTTTTCTCACAGCAAGACAGTTTGTATCTATTTCTGTAGAATTCGCAGTCTACACCCAAATCCATTCCTTCTTTTAAATGGCACCGAGATACCTTGTGTTGAAAGTGCATACTTCTTGGGAATTAATTTTGATCATAAACTAACATGGCGTCCTCATCTTAAATATTTGAAATCCTGATGCCTAGCTGCCCAAAATGTATTATGGTTGAGCCTTGAGTGGTGAGTGAGTCCACTTTATGGTGAGTCTTGAGCTCTGCCCCTCCCATGAGGTATTTCTGGGGGATGAGGACAGTAGCCAATGGTAAGTCCGGATTTTGGGCGGGAAGCCTCAAAATCCATACAGCGTTGCATTTACAGATGTCAGTTCATCCTCCGTATTGGTCGTGACTGTTTGGTGCTCATTTCGCTGCAATTCTCGCTTCCGTATATTGGTAAATTTTTTACTTTCTCCATATATGAAGTATAGAGAAAGTATTGTTTTCATGAAAAAAATCGACTTCGAGATTTCAACGGAAATACATGTTTTGGGGTCCCTAGAACACGTTTTGACCATTTTCGGAATGATGTCTGTGTGTGTGTGTGTGTGTGTGTGTGTGTGTGTGTGTATGTGTGTATGTGTGTGTGTGACAGTGGGCGCTCTAACGTGAAAACTATTAGTCGTATCAATACCAAAATTCATATATAGTACTGTAGTGTGTGCTGTCAGAGTTGATTAGTTTTTGGAGTAAATCGGTAAACCGGAAGTCGAGCTTCATTCTTCACAGCTCATTTCCGGTTTTCAAAATATCTCCATAAATATGATATATAGGTGTATTGTATACCAGATTAAAGTTTTGGATAATGTAATTTACTATAACTTTTGTATTTAACATATTTTTGTATCACCGGTTGATCAAGAGTTAATCGTGAAATACTTATCAACCGGAAGTAGCTGATTATGTACTTTGTGGGCGCTCTAACATAAAAAGTATTTGTCGGATCAACACCAAATTTCATGAATAATATGTTGGTTTGTGTTTTTAGAGTTGATTAGATTTTGAAGAAAATCGGTTTACCGGAAGTCGAGCTTCATTCATCAAAGCTCATTTCCGGTTTTCAAAATATCTCCATAAATATGATACGAGGGTAATTTGAAAAGTTTCCGGCCTTTTAAAAAAAACACATAATTCAAGCCAAACAAAAATTTATTTCTCGACATAGTCTCCACGCAAGTCAATACATTTGGTCAAACGCTTTTCCCAACCCTTCAGGCCATCAGAAAAAAATTCTTTTGGTAAACCTGAAAAATACAGGTTTACTGCCTCTTCAACCTCCGTGTTTGACCCATATTTTTTCCCACCCAGAAATTTTTTCAAGTTTGGGAACAAAAAAAAGTCACTCGGAGCTAGATCTGGTGAGTAGGGTGGGTGTTGAAGCAATTGGAACTTCAATTCGTCCAATTTCGCCATTGCGACCATGCACGTGTGGACTCGCGCGTTGTCCTGATGAAACAGCACCTTCTTCCTTGACAAGTGTGGTCGCTTCTTCTTGAGTTCCATCTTCAATTGGTCCAGCAACGCAGCGTAATAGGGTCCGTTAATTGTTTTACCTTTTTGAAGGTAATCAACCATAATTACTCCACGGCTGTCCCAAAACACTGTCGCCATCACTTTTCCGGCAGAAAGAACGACCTTGGCCTTCTTCGGAGCTGGTTCCCCCACCTCAATCCACTGCATTGACTGTTGTTTAGTCTCCGGAGTATGGTGATGGATCCAGGTTTCGTCGACAGTTATTAATCGGCGCATAAACTCGGTAGGATTCTTTTGGAACAGCTGAAGAGTCTCGCGCGACATGTCCATCCGTACGCGCTTTTGGTCAATCGTCAACAAACGCGGCACCCATCGCGCGGATAATTTTCTCATGCATAAATCTTCATGTAAAATCTTATGCACCCGTTCAGTTGATATCCCACAAGCCTCAGCAATTTCCTTAATGGTTAATCGGCGATCTTCCATTACGGTTGTGTGCACTAAACTGACGAAATCTTCAGTTGAAACAGTTTTTGGACGTCCAGAACGTTCCTCGTCAAAAATGCTTGTGCGACCACGTTTGAACTCGGCCACCCAATGTTTCACGGTTGTAAATGAGGGCGACAATTCACCATACACGGAGTCTAACTCTTCTTTCACTTCCCGAGTGTTTTTCCCTTTCAAATAGAGGTACTTTATCACGGCGCGATATTCGATTTTATCCATTGTTGTTAACAATTGTCACCTGTCAACTTTGGAAGGGTACCATGTGCTTTGTACTGATCAGAATGACTTGAAATTTTGATGGAATACATATGTAAAGGCCATCTATTGGTTGGCAAGAGAACTTGATGGTACCATTATTTTTTGGCGGTAAGGCCGGAAACTTTTCAAATGACCCTCGTATTTAGGTATATACTATTAATTATAAAAGTTTTAGAAAATGTGATTTACTATGACTTTTGTATGAAACATATTTTTGTATCACTGATTGTGTAGGAGGTATTTGTAAAATACTGATAAACCGGAAATTTCTGATTATGTACGTTGTGGGCGCTCTGGGCGCTGGGGCGAAAGGCCACTTCATCGTTTTTCATCGAACATGTCCTGAAAAACATTATTTATATTGTTTGTGACATAAAAGATAATAATATATAAATTAATCACTCATATTCAAAGTTTAGATGGAATATAGAGTTCGAAATTACTGTCGTAGATAAATACTTACATCTTATGTATGGAGAAAGTCATGTGCTGGCCACATCAGATTTTTGTTTTAAAGTATAGGTCTGTCCTTAATCTTAAATTCCTTTTCTTTTTGGTTATCTTTATTGGTTATTTAAGTAATTACGTCTTTTTTGTGTGAAGTGATTTATTTTGTATTTTAAGTTTTCTTACTTTGATGTTTTATATTTTCTCACTTTTAGTAGATTTTTGTCATTCTTTTAGACCTAGTATAAATTAATTTTTCTATAATACTTATATTTAGCTTTGATATTATTGTAATTTTGCATTATTCATATTAGATTTAAATATTTGGTGGATTATTTAGATTCAGTAACTTATATTAACAATTTCAATTCAATAATAAATTTTTCTATAGTAATTATATTTAGCTTCGATATTATTATAGTTTTGCTTTTTTCATATTAGATTTAAATATTTGGTGGAAAATTTAAATTCGGTAACCCATTATGTTGAAATGAGCGATAGTAAGAGCGAATCAAACGGTGAGGGAGAATCGAGGCGTAAACATGTACTGGGTAGTCAAGCCCAAGAGATGGTTTTCAATCTAAGATGCTATTTGAGGAGGAGAGAAACAAAAATGCGCCTCTTTTGCCATTGGAGAAAGTACTTGAATGGACTGCTGCAGCTTTGAAAATTAGCCGTGCCACAATTGTCAGGATAACAAGAGAGAAGAATGATGTAGGAAAGGAACCCCTTTCCACTCCTGGAAAGAGAAGTTGCAGCGATGGACTTCTTTCAAGAAAGTGTGATTTGTCAGCATGTCCATCTATATTACGTTCAAAAGGAATATCCCACGATAAATAAGTTACTTACAACGTTGAAGGAAGCTGATTTGTTTTCTGGGGGAAGAACATCTTTAAGGATGGCGATGAATAACATCGGATTTTATTGGAAAACTTTCTCAGGTCGAAAAATTCTCCTAGAGAACAGGACATCACGTCATGGAGAGGAAGATTTTTGAGATCCATTGGAAAAACAGATTTAAAGAAAATTGTTTGTCTTGATGAAACATGGGTGAATGCTGGGCATTGTTTAAAGAAAAGTTGGACTGACTCCACTAAGAAAGGGGAAATGAAAACTCTGATAGGGAAAGGTGGGTGCATGATATTACTGCATGCAGGGACTGCAGCAGGTTTTATAAAAGATGCACTTCTGCTGTTTAGATCGCGGAAAACAGTGGATTACCACTAGGAGATGACTTCAGAAAAGTTTATGCAGTGGTTTCAAAATCAACTAATTCCCAACATTGAGAACAATTCTGTCATCGTGATGGACAATGCCTCTTATCATTCAATGCAAATTGATAGGGCCCCAAAAACAAGGAAGTCGCAAAGAGGCAATTATAAAGTTGTTGGAAGAGAAAAATGTGGTGGTGGAAGAAAAGATGACAAAGGCGGAATTGTTGCAGATTTACATAAGGATTCATCAAAGAGATATGTGATTGATGAGCTTGCAGAAAGATATGGCCATAAGGTGTTACGTTTGCCACCTTATCATTGCCATTTTAATGCCATCGAGATGGTTTGGGTGCAGATTAAGGGCTACGTGGCAAGGAACAATAAAACATTTAATCTAGGGGATGTGGAAAAATTAATTCCACAGGTTGACCATGGTCTTGATTCAAATTCAAAAGGCAGGCGCAAACTTTTTGTGCAAGAGGAATCTGTGTAGTTGTTATCTCACGATGAGCGTTTCTCAAACGATGAAGAAGTCCACTGGTGGAACATCCTTTGCACTACTGCATAACATTTTTTACATTTTGCACTTACAGTTCCCTTTATGCATTCAAAATGTTGCTAAGCTGCAGATTCATATTTTACAATTTTTGATATTATGGGTTTTTAAATTTACATGATCAATGTCCTAATTATAGTTTTTTTAACTAAAGCTAATCAGAACTAATAACAATAAGTTTTTATAAAAACAAAGTTTAGCAATGTCTGTCCAATTCCAAGGTAATTGCTCAAACATATGACTGAAGAATAGTCTTCCATATAGAAGCAATCAGTTACCTATAAAATATCAATTACATGCATTAATCCTCTAGTAAAAAATACAACAATTATGTTGATGAGCAATTACATACCTAAGCATCTGAAAGAATGTTTCAGGAAAATGTTGGCAGTGTTAATGGTTGAAACAATGGAAAGGATACTTGAAGAAAGCCTCCGAAGAAAATTAAGATAAATGTAAATTAATAAAATTAAGCTCGAACAGGCAGCACTACATTATCTGATTCTTTTAAACTTGTACTTTTTGGAGACATCCAATACCATCGACACAGAATTACAACATCACTGTAGTGATGTTGTAATTCTGATTCTGAGAATTAGAAAAGAGCAAATGAAGAATGAGATACTCTATGCTAACAATTTCACTAAGGTAACTTAAATCATATGTAAATGAAATATTCAAAGAAATACATTGTTAACACCAACATTTAGCAATAATGCTATGATAATACTATCAATTGATTCAGGCATGACTTTGTGGTAGGAAGCCATTGAAAACAGTGAATGAATGCAAAACACTTATACCCGTACCACTAAAACTATTTATTTGCGACCATGGTTTTGATGTGTCATGTCATCTTCATGCAAATTATACAGGTTATCTATTATATATAGATGCTTCTCCGGATTCATTCATATCTATTATATATAGATGCTTCTCCGGATTCATTCATGTATCCATATATATATATAGCGAGGATACAAATTCACAGGCTAAACCACAATCGTCATTGACCTGAAATTTTTACGACATATTGGCCATAACGTGTAACCTCCAGAAAAATTGCGATTTTGAACCTCAGTGTCATTGGTTCGATTCCAGAGGGCCCCAAAGTCCCAATTTTTCCCGTTTAAATGCATTGCCGTGATTTTCGGGAATTTTTAAAAAATACTTCCCGGATAGGGAGGGAATCAAAACTCATGGAGCCTATATATATGGTCATGATCTATCGAAAACATAAATGAGTTTTACGGAAAATATTCTGGGTTCGATGCTAGGTCGAGGCAAAAATCGGCCGTTTAAAATGCATTGTGGCGATTTTTATGATTTTTTTTGGACCCTTTCCCGGTGGCAAGGAAACTTGAAATTCGGCATGAGGTTGGAGATCATACATATATTTCATAATCAAATTTTATATATTCGCTGATGGTCATTGGTTCGATCCCAGAGGGCCATTTACTTTCCTCCATACATTTCTTATGGAGATAGCAGTAAAAAGTTTTAGGTACTTCCCGGCATGATATCGACTTCAAAATTTGTATGAAATAAGATGAAGTCCTAATAAGTCATACTGTGCATTCACAGCTTCCAATATTTCCTGGGTTCGACACCAGGCGTCTCTGAAATCGGTAAATTATCCGATTTTTAAGAATTAATTTAAACCCCTTCCCAAATATATTAAAACATGAAATTAGGCAAATAGATAGAGAACATAGATAAATTTCTAAAACGTGTTTTAAATTTCCTAGATCGTCCTTGGTTCGAATCCAGAGAGCCATTTACATTATTGAAAAGTAGGACGTCGTTTGAGGCAGTTGGAGCCAATATATCTGCTTGAATTTTCACACATAGTAAGAGATGGTGATTTTCTGTTGTGCTGCATAGTAAGTTCACCATTAAGACCCAGGTTCGATGCCAGACGATTAAATTGCAGTGAATTTTAAGAATATTTTCAATCCTTGTTTTTCTCTTTTGACGTTCTTCCCGATATGATGCCGACATGAAATTAGTGTTTTCAATCTGCTTGCAGTATGCAAGCTACATTTTACTCGTATATAGATAGGTATATAGATAGATAGGATACAAATTCACAGCCTAAACCACAAGCGTGATTGAGTTCAAATTTTTACTGCGTATTGGCCATAACAATTAACCGCCAGAAAAATTGTGATTTTGATCCTAAGTGTCATGGGTTCGATTCCAGAGGGCCCCTAAGTCCCGATTTTTCCCGTTTAAATGCATTGCATAGATTTTCGGGAATTTTTAAAAAATACTTCCCTGATAGGTAGAGAATCGAAACTCTAGGAGCCTTTATATATGGTCATGATCTATCGAAAACATAAATGAGTTTTACGGAAAATCTCCTGGGTTCGATGCTAGGTCAAGGCAAAAATCGGCCGTTTAAAATGCATTGTGGCGATTTTTAAGATTTTTTTTCGACCCTTTCCCGATGGCATGGAAACTTGAAATTCGGCATGGAGTTGGAGATCATAAATACATTTCGTAATCAAATTTTACATATTCGCTGATGGTCCTTAGTTCGATCCCAGAGAGCCATTTACATTCCTCAATGCATTTCTTATGGAGATAACAGAATTAGGTTTTAGGTACTTCCCGGCATGATATCGACTTTAAGCTTTGTATGAAACAAGATGAAGTCCTAATAAATCATTCTGTGCATTCACAGCTACCAATATTTCCTGGGTTAGACACCAGGCGTCTCTACAATCAGTAAAATATCCGATATTTAAGAATTAATTTAAACCACTTCCCAATAATATTTAAACATGAAATTAAGCATATAGATAGAGAGCATCGATCCATTTGAAAAACATGTTTTAGATTTCCTAGATCGTCCTTGGTTCGAATCCAGATAGCCATTTACATTATTGAAAAGTAGAACGTCGTTTGAGGCAGTTGGAGCCAATATTTCTGCTTGAATTTTCACA
Source organism: Sympetrum striolatum (assembly GCA_947579665.1). Classification (NCBI taxonomy): domain Eukaryota; kingdom Metazoa; phylum Arthropoda; class Insecta; order Odonata; family Libellulidae; genus Sympetrum; species Sympetrum striolatum. The sequence goes on from OX388349.1 coordinate 31,744,109, forward strand.
CACAGTAAGAGATAGTATTTTTCTGTTGTGCTGCATAGTAGGTTCACCGGGAAGGCGTAGGTTCGATGCCAGACGATTAAATTGCAGCAAATTTTAAGAATATTTTCAATCCTTTTTTTCCTTTCCGGGGCCGTTCCGATATGATGCCGACATGAAATTAGTGTTGTCGATCTGCTTGCAGTATGCAAGCTACATTTTACTCGTAATACTATATAGTCACGGAGGGGTAGGAGAGGTACGGTGGAGAGGGTATGGACGTATACAACCCTACGGTATACTGTACCCTTGGATTCTTGCCACCCCCCACCCATAAACTTTCCCCTCCTAATTTCAATGTTGTAGAGGATATAGCCGAACGATTTGGGCACTCTGAATATTTTAAATATCAGAAGGGAGACTCCCTAAAAATCACCCCATGAAATTTATTACTGTTTTTATGGTTCTATGGCAATAAATCTGCTTCATTTATATATGTGGCTGGCAGATTTATAGTAAAAGTTCATTTTATAAATTAATTAGAAGGGTCACAAACGTTTCAAGCAATCTGTCTCCGTAAAACATTGTCTGGCCTACAACCAATGAAATGGCTGATGAGGAGAAGCGTTTTCGAGAAAATGGTTTCTCAGGTGTGATTGGCGTCATCGATGGGACCTATGTAAGAATTGACAAACCAAAGGATTATCCTAATTCATATCTGAATAGGAAGCATTTCTCTAGAGGAAATGTAAGGAATTCATTCAGTTATGAAAATTAATCCCAAGGAAGAATAGACTTGAAAAAAGTCCAATAGGACTGGGAATCGAACCCGGGTCTCCTGATTGCCGGTCAGGTGCTCTGTCCATTGAGCTATCCTGCCGGAACATTCTCTCAAGCTATTCGGGAGACTATGTGGGCAAATTTCGTGCAAATACCTATACCTAATATCCTTGTTTACCCACCTTAAGGTGTATTCCTTACAACCCCTATGTGTGACTGGTGCTTATATTAAGCCATGACTGCGAATGATGCCATCATGTGGACGAAATCGCAAAGTCCTTTGCCCACTTAGTCTCCCAAATAGCTTGAGAGAATGTTCCGGCAGGATAGCTCAACGGACAGAGCACCTGACGGGCAATCAGGAGACCCAAGTTCAATTCCTGGTCCCATCAGACTTTTTTCACGTCTATTCTTCCTTGGGATTTATCCTGGCTGCACACCATTTTGTGCAAACATCTTCATCTAATTTCCATGAAAATTAATATTTAAGAAGAATAACATCTGTGCTAAAGGTTAACACTGTAAAGGGATGAATACAGAAACTATGGGAATCCTGTAAATTTTATGCAAAATTGTTAAACATTAGTGTTAAATGCTTTTAAGGTTAATTATAAATAAAGAGTTGTAAAGGAACAACCTGCCATCATTCATCTTTGTAGTATTTTTCTTGTCTTTGTGTGTGCTCCACCAGAAATTGCACCTCGATTATTGCCTCAATTTAAATTGGTATTACCGCCAAGGCTTATTATTACAGATTTTGGCATGATTTGTGTTTTCTTTTTTCCCTTATTTTCAAAAGCGCATTGATCTTTTCTTTTGCTTTTCATTGCTCATTGCTCCAATTTTGTCACCTTCAATATTTTTCTCAAGAATTATTAAACCCAATATTTCTTTTTCATAATCTGGAGTTTGTTTTTCTTGAAATGTAGTTGATTATCCTTATTTAGCTTTGAATTAAAATGCCTTTTACACTGAAGCAATTTTTCTTGCAATGTAAAATCATAATATATGTGTATAATTAAAGCATTATCAATGTATTATTTTCTGTTTTTAGTGCCTTTTATTCATAAGTCTAGGATACTCTTCTTGAAACCAGTCATTCGAGTCGAGTCGACATGGTATCCGTATGTTCTAGACAAATCCGTGATTGCACATGCGCATTGTGGTGGTACAGGTAGTTGTCGGGGACTGTCTGGAACAGTTCAGAACTTGTTACGAATTCACTCCATTAAGAAAGCTATTCGGTGTGTTTATTGAACTGCAACAAGACCTCATATATAACATAGCTCTGATTTCAAGCTCCAATTTCATTGCTTTCAAATCAACTTAATTTACTTACATTAAAAGAAAAGGTATTTGAACTATTGGTGGAAATCAACAGTTGAATAACTTCAAATTTATTTCAAGAAATAATTTTATTATAGTAAAAAGGGTTCAACTCTGTATGACAGCTGTATTTATGTGCATTTATACTTAACATGTAAAAAATCAGATATTCAAATTTTTTTTTAGAATATACATAATGGTTCATTCTGAATATCAAATACATTCCTATTTCCAGAGGACTATTATAGTCCTGAAAGATTTTGAAGATTGTAAGACTTAAAAACTAACTTTCTGCTTCCTTTATTGTTGCTTTGGCAGCATTTTGATACAAATCCAAAACTCCATAAACAGGTTTAGGCACATTGGAAACTGCAGGGCCTTGATCAACACCATTAACAAAAAAATGTATTGCGCCAAATTCACTTCTCATAACTCCAACTCTATCTCCAATCTAAAGCAAGTATTTATGAGAGATGTATGAGATTATGTTCTTGAATTGTATAAGACTCAATATAGCATTAGGCTCATAATCTTAATCAATGTCAGTATGTGACTATGAAATTATTTATGAATGCTCATATCAACACGTAACTAATAGATGTAGGGATTTCAAATGGAAATTATCCTTATCTAACCTTTCAGAAAATCAGCATTACTTAATCTATGTCAACAATTTATTATGTTCTACACTTATTTATTGCTGAGATTACAAGAATAGAGAAACACTGACCTTAAACCTCAGGGTAATAATATCGCAATTGAAATAGAGCATCAATTTAATTGCAACTAAAATGGTAACTTTAATCATTTGGGATACACTCACTTGAAGTTTGTCTATGTTCTGTCCGTAGGGCTTTAGTATCTCCTTGCCATTGTTGTAAATAATATCATGGTGAATCATCCAAGCAATTGGACTTGAGAAAAAAGTAGCATGAAAGATAAAGAGAGAAATCAATGCAATGCTGAAGGAATGCCATAAAATTTATGCCAGATTGTATTTGTACTAGATCTATGGACATTCCGAAAAAGAGACCTTTTAAGATAAAAAGGCTATAGTTGACAATTTTTTAAATTACAGTATTACACACTATATAGTAAGACCTCTTTATGTGTGCATAAAACAACTTAGAACATGATGTACACTCCTAAACTACATTTTATGTATACTACTTCTTTCTCTTGAATTGTTTAAAATCATGCAGCACTTATTCTAACTAATGACTTACGATGTCCACATATGTGGGGTTATACTAATGTTTTCTGGTGAACTTGTACTTATTCCCAGCCCTAAGGAGTTGCTGAATTTGTTATGCTTCTTCTCCAAGACGATCTCAAATATCTCATTGTCTCTCAATGGTCGTTTAGTAAATGCAACTGCATTACTGCTATCCTCCACACTGTGATAGATATTTATTATCAGTGTTTCACAATATGGTAGAGAAAAGTTGTTATAATAGATTAATTACCATTCTACTTACTTAATTTTTTGAGCTGTTATTCCATTATTCAGTATTGCTACATTCTTTCCAGTCTTTGGATGAAATGTTAATTTCTCAATAGAAGACTTGGAGGCATCACCTGAGGGTAAGATTGTCCCAAATTAAAACCAAAAATTAAATTACCGTATATGCTGGCATATAAGGCAACCTTTGAAGCCTAAAAAAATCTAACAGGTATATAAGGTCCTTTTGGGAATCAGAAGCCAAAATAAAATTAGAATAAACACCATAGAAAATTGGTTTTATGTTAGAGAAACAAGTATGATGTTAGAAAGTTCATTGATATATCCTAGATAAGAAGTAAAAGCTGGGGAAGTGAATTTAAAACCATGTGAAGTAAGAGTGACACTTTGTGTCCTGTTTAATAGATAGGGTTTGATCCACTCAAAGGAAGAACCTCTTATTCCTAATTTAAAAACTTCATTTAAAAGTAATTCATGATTAACACAATCAAAAGCTTGAGTAAAGTAAAAAATTAAGATTTTTAGATTTATCAAGAGAAGAAATAATAAAATAAACATCATTATAAATTGCTGGAGTAGTACATCTCTTTTTCTTTTAGCCATGTTGAAAATTAGAGAGAATTTTAATAGACTCCAAATAAGAAACTAAAGGGAGAGTAAAAAATCTTCCAAAGAATTTTGAGAACTTGCTTTGTAAAACAATTGGCCTGTAGTTATTGATATCATATTTCCTCCTCTTATTTAAAAAAAAAACGGGACAACTCTGAAGCCTTCAATTTGGAAGGAAAAGGTGAAGAGATGGATTGATTAGAAAAATTAAAGGATTTTTATTGTACTCTTAAGCTAATTTAGTAATGTGGCCTGGGACATCATCATTACCAGCACATTGATTGGACAATTTAATAATAACATGCCTAAGTTCTGATTCTGAGCAGGGGTTAAGGAAACGAGATTTCTGTATGACAGTATTGGGTGAATACACAAAGGAGGTAGTACTGTCAGAGGAAACAGAGAAAGATAAAAAACGGTCATGGAACATTAAAACCAAAGTATTAGGATCAGTGATAGTTTCACCAGAAGTTGGATCAGTCGTATTAGGGGATTTGAAATTTATAGCATTTTTAATTATATTCTTGGCTTCTTTAGATTAATTATGAGATAACATCAAACTATAATTAATATCATCTAATTTAGCAGATTCAAGCATACTTCTGTAACATCTCTTATACTCATGATAAAATGTAGATGTTGCACTGTTTGGATAATTTAACATAAGAAGCAAAGTTATAATTAACATGTTCAATATTCACTTCGTGGAAAGGTGATATGACAATCTTAAATGAAAAACGCTTGGTAGCTTACATATGGTGGTAACTACCAACTGTTTTTAATCTAAGTTGGTAAGAGGCAAAGTGTATAAGATAGGCAGAAAAACATTTGATCCCCCTGTTTGTACTGGGCTTAAAATGAAGAGGATTAGCAACATGAAAGTAGAGAGTATACTAAAAAATTCGGAAAAGAAAAATCTAGATCATGTTGCTTATACACAGTACTCCATTACTTGTGTCTGAGTAGATTAAGAAAACTGTAGTTATTATTGTCAGAAAAAAAAGCTCTTCATGATAATTTAATGTTTGATTTTTGGGGAGATATTAATAGATTCCATTAATCGGAAGTGATCAGAGATATGAGAAGTGAGAACATCAGTTGACATAAATAATAGTGGAATATGTGAGAAAATTGAATCAATAGAGGTCATGGAGCAAGAAGTAACTCCAGTAGGTGGAATACTATTAGCATGGATATTATATGAGGATAGCAGGTTAAAAAGATCATGCTTCTCATTATATATCTCACTATAAATGATGCTATGAATTAAATTTTACAGAATGTACAAACATGTAAAAAAAAGAAAAGAAAGAGCATTTTATGCATAGATATATGTTCATAATAATGCGTAAAGACATTAAGTTCAGATATTTTATAATATCCATATTTAGCATTTGAGCTTATACCATTGCTTTTTAAGTTGGTAAAGAGAGGAATGAAAATAATTAAAATCCTTTCTTGGGCCTATCCAACGATAACTGTAAAATATTAGAACAGTTAAACTTATTATAATGCACATGAAAAGGATAATTTTTGCACAGTAGTAGGATTAATATAAATATGTGATAGCAGTAGTGGAGAATAATTTTTTACTTCCAATTCTAGAGTTCTTATTGCCAGTTTTCATACACAAAACACAAGAATTTAAAGCCATGGGATACAAATTTTTATTCCAGAGTTTACATGTTGCCAGATTTTAAAAGTTAAAAGCCATTATATACAAATGTTAAAAATTTTTTAGTACCTGTTCTATAAGTTAAACATGGTCTCTATGTGAAAGAATACCAAGCACAGCTGCCATTTCCCGTAACTCCTTACAAGTGAGTCTTAAACAATTAATGTTCTGAAAATCTTGGTCAAATCCCCTAAAGATAACCTAACATTCTCAAGGTATCAGATTTTATCATTATTAAATGCATTAGGAAATCAGAATCAATCATTTATCATCACAATCATTGAGAGTCTAGAATATATGTACATGAAGTAATTTTGGAATGGCACTTTAATAAGAGGTAACATTCCAAAGACTACTAAGCTAAAGGTGTTCCACACATCATCAGATGTTATCCATTTTGTAACAAACATTTTATAAAACAATCAATCATAAATGAGAAATTATATCTATATAATGATTTTTCCTTGGTTACAAATGAATAAAATAGCTTTACTCCAATACATACCATTAATTATTCCTTGCAGGTAAAGTATTCTTCTCTCACCACATTCAGTAACCTTGTGAGTTACTTCTAATGTCTGAGAGCTTGATTTAGTGCTGGTGTTAGTAAGAGCAGCAAAGCTATCAGCCCATTCACCAGTCTCTCCTTTTTTACTTTTGGAAAACAGCTTTGCAGTTTGAAGAGCATTGGGAAACTTTACACAGTCCAAGTTTGAATCAGATTCATTCCCTTGGCACATACTAATGATCACCTGAATAGTGACCATAAAAAATAACAGACTTTGCATTAGAGTTCTATACATATTGGTAGATATTCTTTATGCTAAGACTAATAGAGACAAAGGTTTGCGGTCTCTTGCTCAATAAGAAATGAGACTGTAAAGTCAGTTAGTTTTTCAGTGATTATCTGTGACGTAAGTCATGGTTGGGGCATCTGCGTCACATTAAGGAAAATAGTATGAGGACTGTTGCTCCATATTAAATGAGAGTGAAAAGGCAGACAAATTCTTCAATGATTATCTTTGACTTAAGCCATGGTTGGGGCATCTGCGTCACATTTCAGAAATTTATTGAGGGCATGATAATATGTGACCTTATGGACTCCAGAAAAATTATGCAACATCATAGGTTGAAGAGCTGGTAGAAACAAGATTTTTTGTTCATTTTAAGGTTATCTCAACTCTCTTTCCTGATGTGAGAGACTTTTGTATCTACTTTTTACTCAACATCTTCCTATTATTTTATCTCTGTGAAGAAGAGGATGCAGAATTATAAATTTATGTAGTTTTCATTGTTACATCAATAAAACTTTGCAAGGAAATTTTTTTGTGTTAATTTGCCTTAGGAATATTGATACAATTTTATTCAGCAATTATAATTTGGTAAAGATATCATTTTTGTGATAACTAATATAGTTTCTAGAGGACTTATGGCCGGGGTACTCAACCTTTTCCGGTGCTGGGGCACCCAAGGGCATTTCTGAAAGCGAAGCAGGCACCACATAACATTTCCGTCCAGGGTGATATTCAGGCCATCCCTTGGCAATATTATTACTTAACTAGTTAACTGTAGGCAGTTATAAAAAAAAACACTCCTTATTAAATAATATCGAGAAAATTACAAGGTAGGGGAAGGTGGGGCATGATGGGGTACTAGTGCTTATGACTCAGGAGGTGCTTCCATCTTGCATAAAAGTTGAACTTAACAGCCATTTTGGACGCTTTACTTCAAGTGAATGGATGTTTAAGTGCAAATCTGTTGATTTTTCTGTTCACCTTATTTTGTTTGCTCAACTTTAAATCTGATTTTTGGTGATTAGTATTCTACAATATATATATTGTATCATACTAGTTAAGCAAGTAGTTAACAAAGATATTATTAGGATGGTTGTATATAATCTTACTCAAAATCTAACCTTGGCCAGATAGTGAACAGGCGAAATAGCATCAGTGGGGCAAGAGAGGGTTTCTTAAGAGGGGCAAGACGGGGTAGTACCCCATCTGTGACCACTGTGAATCTCGCCTAACTATAAGACACCTCCTGACTGAATGTACAAAATATCAGTGCATCAGAAGTAGGTATCTCCAAGATAATCTTAAGAAAATTCTGGGGGATGATGTGGAAAAATTAGACTCCTTAAATTCTTAAGTGAAGTAAAATTAATTAAACAGATTTAAAAATATAAAATAGATTAAAAATATAAGTAATGAAGAATAAATTTTAATAGGATTTTTAAATTTCAACTTATGTTATTTAAAAATATAAAATAGATTAAAAATGTAAGTAATGAAGAATAAATTTGAATAGGATTTTTAAATTTCAACTTATGTTAAAAATAAAATAATATCATGACACATATATCTCCTCTGTATACAGTGCAACATGACCTTTGCTTTCATAAAATCATTAAAGAAACATATTAATTAAAATTATGGCAAAATACATACTAGCTGAAATGCTCTGAGGGTCGCTTGGTTCCTGAAGGAAATAAAAACCATAATTCCTCTTAAAGAATTATATTAATATATTCAAAAAACAAAGTAAACCTCAAAAAAACTAATACAAAACCATACCCCCAAGAGAAACATATTTTACACAAGAAAATAAACACTGACCGAACACAGATGAACAAATGGAATATAAATCACCACCACCAACAAACCCTACATTACACTATGAAACCCTAGCCCACATAACACATATTCACCCACAAAAACTAGATAATTTGGGGACGAATTCACACAAAGGGAGGGAGCGTCAATCACAGCAGGAGTGGTTCAGGGTTTGGGACCCGGAGGAGTCCGATTTAGAGATTGGGTGGTGGACCATCCTGGTCGAGCTGTATATGTTAACTATTTTTTCACCAAAGTTTTCTCTCACCTCATGCTCAGAAGCCCTTGTCTTTCTTGGCGTGGGTTTCCACCATCCAATCATCACCTTTTGTTTAAAATTCTAGGGACCAATGCTTTCTGCATTCCCTTTCTATGGATGCCACCATGTGGCACAACCACCCATCCACCAGAAAAGATCTTGTTGCGGAAAAAGGTCTAAGGGGGGTTCAGAAAACTTTCAACAGAAAATAACTATTGCAACTTCTTCCTTGGAAATTAGTAGGTAGATATATAGGTAGAAGTAGGATTTCAAATTCCAGCTGGCCACTACCAGGCAGGCCTCCCTCATATGCCACCAATTGAGGAGAATTGGTATACACCAAATTTACAGTCAGTACAGTCTGGGAGGGAGAAAACAGACTCATTCTTCTGTGCCCAAATTCCCAACTGCATGTGATCACATTCTCTGGTGGTATGGATCCCTTTAGGCCCCATGATGTCCTTCAGCCATCCATCTAAACTGTAGAAGGCATGTCGATGTCTTTACTGTCCAGGTGTATTAAAAAGGAAACCAGCCATACTACCAACAAGGGCCTCATTCTATTGGTCTACGCACTGATTTTTTAGAGGATGCAAACCTTCTCTTCCCTTTTTGGTAGGGCTTCCACAAACCCTTCATTGTATGATAACCTTAAATGTTATTGTGTTGTCCATATCTTCTATAATTGTTAGCAATGAAAGAGGGAGCTGGTGAAGGTTTCTCGAAGAGGCTACTCATGTTTAGGTGGCCTGATGCTCTGATGCCACTGATTGTGGAAGGGGATGGCTGTGAAAACCTGGGCCCCACATTGTCATAGGCCAATTGACCGTATCACTCCTCCAGATCAAACCTGGCCTTACCGGAGAGCTGCCTGAAAAGGGTTTTCATGAGGAGGTTGAGTAGTAATTGTGAATGCAGATCTCCCAGGAAAATCCCTCTAGCAACCCAAGCTTGCTCTCAAACAGCTTATACATTGCTTCCATAGGTATCTTAAGTTTCCTATGAATATATTTTCATCAGTAGGATTGAATGAGCTAACTTTCTTTCTATAAAAACAATCTGCTTGTCTATTATTACAGCCAAATACTTGTCTATTTTCCAAATAACTAATTAATAACAATTTTTGCAAATAAGCAGGCAATAAACCATTTTTAAGCTTATGAATAAATAATAAGATATCAGATAAAATCTCTTTTTCAAGCACTGACATGTCTTTCTCCTACCACATACCTTCAACATTACTTTGTGTATATTTATTAAATACCATTCGTACTACAATATTCAAAACCATCTCTAATCTTTCAATCTCTCCCACTTTACAATTAAAAGCACTGTGGAACAATATGTATTATGAGGATAGAGAAGGGACTAAAACAAAAATTCTTAGGTTCTCCTTGATATTACAACTCTTACCTTCAAAACAAAACCAATTATTTATGCTCTCTTTCTTCTCATATAATCTGCATGATCAACAAATTCCAAATTCTCATCAACTACCACTCCCAAATATTTAAATTTGTAACCCCTTCAACTCTCTCATTTTTATAAACAATCACCAGTTCTGTTTTTTTTTACTTTATACTTTCTATTTCCATACATTGTTTTTTTACATTCAGGCGATTTTATTTTTATCTAACTATGCTCATATTTTCAGCAATTCTTCATTAATCATTTTAAGATTCTCCTCTACATCTTTTCCTTTCACCTGAATGAGTGTATCATAAGCAAACAAATGAATAAAAGATCTACTCAATACATAAGGCAAATCATTCATAAACAGCAAAAACAAAAACCAGCTTCTTTTTATACCATGTTGTTAATTCTCTCAGAAACACATTTCATTGACTTAAAATATCTAATTATGGGTTATTCAGAGTATGTAGACTCTGGCTCAATTGTAAAACTTTCAATTCATTTTAACAAAACTTTTTTGCTTTTTTTTTAAGTAGTATAAGTTTTGCATCTTTGAAAATTGACTGACTTCAATAGAGGCCCAAACAAATTTTTCAGCATCGCTCCTAGTCTGTTGTTCAGGAAACACAGTCCCATGCAAATATTTAATACTTGTGGAAGATATAGATTCATCCAAAAATAAGATTTAACTTTTTATATACTTAAGAATTGAAAAGGTATAAATACTTTTGGGCTTGAGAAAGTTATATATGCAACTCTAATTTTAAATCAATAATGTGGGATCATTGGATAAAAGTCTGTCTAATCATACTGAGTAATGCTGTAATTCATAAGAGACGTGATTTTTTTAATAAGGAATTTAAGTTTGGAAGAGTTTAATTATAAAACAAACAGTCAGGCTTGTAAAATTTTCTAAAGAATATTACTTTTAACATACGGCTGCTGCTTTATATATAATTAATGTTTAACTATAATAATATATTTGTTTTAAAATCTATAAAAAAGGAACTCCTTTATAACACAACTCTGAAATCAAGCCTTCAGCTACAGTTTTATTGCTTTCAAATCATCTTAATGTATATGCATTAAACAAAAAGGTGTCGGAACTATTGATGGAAAACATCAGTTGAATAACTTCAAATTTATTTTCAGAAATAACTTTATTATAATAAATGTCTTTAACTATGAATAACAACTGTATTCAAATGCATTCATACTTTAAGTGTAAAAACTCATTTATAAAAAAACTGAATGATGCATATTCTTAATATTTCATTCTGAATCTCAAATAATCTCAAACTGTTTCTGCTTCCCATATTGTTGCTTTGACAGCATCTTGATGCAAATCCAAAACTCCATAAACAGGTTTAGGCACATTGGAAACTGCAGGGCCTTGATCAACACCATTGACAAAAAAATGTATCACTCCAAACTCATTTCTCATAACTCCAACTCTATCTCCAACCTAAAGCAAGTATTTTTTAGAGATGTATGAGATTATATTATTGAATTGTACAAGACTCAATGTAGCATTAGGCTCATATTCTAATATACAGGACTATCAAAATCCAATCAGGAATAGCCAGATGAACGTGTAACTAAGAAGCAATGGTTTAGAATGGAAATTTGTATTTTACATTCCAAAATATCATTACTTAAATAGCTCAAATTTTGAATTGTAAAATATGAGAGACTGATTTTTTTACATTATAAGAATAATCAATAACTGGCCTTAAACCAAAAAGTATCATTTTAGCAATTATAATAGAGCTGCGATTTAAAATTGAAAGCAATAACTTTGAATATAAAAGGATAGACTCACTTGAAGATTGTCTGTGTTCTGTCCATAGGGCTTCAATATCTCCTTACCATTGTTGTAAATAATATCATGGTAAAACATCCAAGCAGTTGGACTTTGGAATGAAGCAGCATGAAAAATAAAGAATTTAATACAATTTTGAAGGAAAGGTATAGAATGTATAACTGAAACTATTTGTAGTTACTCTATGTGCAAGCTCAAGATGATGCCCTTTAAAGATAAGAAGGCTATGGTGTACATTGACAACTTTTCAACAAGCTATCACTTCATATTTTACAGAAAGTCCTCTATAAATGTGCATAAATCACTTTATAACATGGTGAAATCTTTTAAATTATATTTTATTTACAGTAATTCACTTGCCAAATCAATTAAAAACCATGCTACACTTATTCTAAAAAGTGACTTACGAAGTCCACATATCGGTGATTTCACTGATATTTTCTGGTGATCTTATACTAACTCCCAGCCCTAAGGATTGTCTAAATTTGTTATGTTTCTTCTCCAATATGATTTCAAATATCTCATTGTCTCTCAAGGGTCGTTTAGTAAATGCAACTGCATTTCTGCCTTCCTCTATACTGTAATAAATATTCATGATTAGTATATAACAATTCAACAGATAATGTTGCCACGATGATTTTTATTACCATTCTTCTTACTTGATTTTTTGAGCTGTTATTGCATTACTCAGTATTCCTGCATTCTTTCCAGTCTTTGGATGAAATGTTAATTTCTCTATAGATGACTCAGAAGCATCACCTGAGGGTGAGATTGTCCCAAAATTAAAACCAAATATCAAATGTTATGCATTCAGAAAGATTAAGGGATACTTTTATTTATATTCATTAATTTTTTTAGCATGTGACATAAATATTTAATGAGACATTTAATATGATCTTTATATAAAAATGGGACCAAACACAGCTACCATTTTCCAGAACTTATCTTACTAGAGACCAAAATAGCAATTTTAAACAATTAATATCCAGATACATTTGATTAAATTGTTAACTCTTAATCTCGGATGAATAAAACCTAACATTCTCAAGGATTTAGATTTTATAATTAAATAATGCCATAGGATATCAGAATCAATCATTTATCATGACGAAAATTTTTTTGGAGCGTTAAATTATGAAGAAGTAACATTCTAAAGACCATTCAACAGAAGGTGTTCCACACATCATCAGATGCTATCCTTTTGTAACAAATCAGTTGCTTGACATAATGGACATTCTCTATTTATAAATTGTGTTTAAGTCCATACAGCCAGGTTGAAAAAGGATTGGAATAGATAAAGGAATAATAACCACCAGAGCTGGGGTTGTTGCCATTATCACTATGCAGTATACATTGACATAAATTAAGCATATGTTATGTGCAAAAGTCCTACCTTAATCAATACAGCTAAACGAAAATGTGTGGTGATTTATAGGAAGGAATACAGAAATTTACCACATTGATAAGTGTTAAAATTATTGAGCATAAGATATACCGTATTTGACGGCATATAAGACGCACCCTCATTAAGTTGGCCACTCCCAAGGAAAAAGAGTTTTAATAGTCCGTGCGAAAGCGCGGTACCACAATAACATATACTGTAGTTTCTTTTAGTTGTCACGTTTCGTAAAAGCCAAATATTAACACAATCATTGAATGCAATTATGAAATAGGTAGTATAGACCATCTGGGCTAAAAATAGCATTCAGTATTGAAATTTAACCTGTGGAGGTTGAACCTTCACATATAAGACGCAGGGAAATTTTTCGAAACATAATTTAGGAAAAAAGGTGCGTCTTATATGCCGTCAAATACGGTAACTGTTTCTAACTCTGACCCTGCTGACCTCAGCATATATATATCTCTATCTTCACTATATTTCATCATCATATGCTATCCTTTTGTAACAAATCAGTTGCTTGACATAGTGAACATTCTCTATTACCAATTATAGTATTAATTAGTACTGATTCAGCATTCACTGCACAATCAAAATTTTCTGAACGCAATTTTCATTCCATTCAAATTAGCAGGTGAAGATTTTACTGTTACTATCACAAAATTAACGTAAGAAAAGAAAATTCTGTAAACACTTGTTATTGAATTCGAGGTTTCATTGTGTGCGATATATTTTCAGTAACCCCCTATCACTTTTTAAAATTGGGAAATTAATTATTATATACTATTAAATTTATATACCACCACTACATTTATAATTGTTAGTTGTACCCAAAACTGTTACATTATACCATATTTATCAAGATTTTTCTTTGGTTACCACAGTTACAAAGAGCTTTCCAGCAATACTTACCATTAATTATTCCTTGTAAGTAAACTATTCTCCTCTCTCCACATACAGCAACCTTGTGAGTGACTTCGAATATCTGAGAGCTTGATTTTGTGCTAGTATTAGTAAGAGCAGCAAAGCTGTCAGTCCATTCACCAGTAGCTCCCTTCTTACTTTTGGAAAACAGCTTAGCAGTTTGAAGAGCATTGGGAAGCTTTATGCTGTCCAAGTTTGTATCAGGTTCATTCCCATGACACAGGCTTATGAACACCTGAATAGTGATCATAAAAAATAATAGACTTTGCATTAGAGGTCTAGACATCATGGCAGAAATTCTTTGTGTTAAGACTAATAGAGACAAAGTATTGAGGTCTCTTGCTCAATAAGAAATGAGAGTGAAAAGTCAGACTTCAATTTTTCAGTGATTATCTGTGACGTAAGTCATGGTTGGGGCATCTGCGTCACATTAAGGAAATTTGCAAAGGACATGATAAAATGTGACCCTATGGACTCCAAGAAATGATGCAACATCATAGGTTAAAGGGCTGGTAGAAACCAGAATTTTTGTACATTTTAGGGTCATCTCAACTCTTTTCCTGATTTAAGAGACTTTTGTTTCTACTTTTACTCTGACCTCTTTCAATCATCTCTTCACAAATTAATGTGGAATAGGATGTAGAATATATATAGTTTGTTGTCCTTGGGTTATTGAATTTATCCAGTAAAAGTTTCTTTCAAATTCTGTTGCCATATTAAAATTGTTTCCACATTTTCTCTAGCATTTATAATGTGGAAAGGATTTAACTCTTGTGGTGTCTTATTTAATTACTTTAAGCTTTTGAAATGTACATTATTATTGCAATAACATGATTTTCTATCTGTTTTAGAATTGTTCCAATGGTTTATGCAAATTCATAGGTTAAAGAGCTGGTAGAGGGTAGAATTATTTTGCTCATTTTAAGATCATCTCAACTCTTTTCCTGATTTAAGAGACTTTTGTTTCTACTTTTTCTCTTACCTCTCCCAATTATCTCTTCACAAATGAATGAAGAAAGGGATGTAGAATATATTGTACTTCTTGCACTCTATCTGGGGTGATGTACATAACCATGCTACCAGAGCCAACCAAAAACTAAATATGCCTTACCATAGGCTGGCCAAATCTTTGAACTATGTAAATTTGGTTATCAAGTGTTTCAACATGCTGCCTAATGCAGCCAGTACTGTTTGCAACAAAGTGTTCTGAATTTCCCTTCAGAATTGGCTTGTAGCCAATTCCTTGTACTCTTTAGAGGAATTTTTCAATCTGGATTTTTATACTGTTGGGCTTTAATTTAATTTTATGTTCCTTCTGCATTTTCGTCAGTCTCACCTATATTTATGTACTTGTATTACTTCAATTATTTCCTTGACGACATCTATCACATTATGTATGTGCAACAGATGAATAAAGATTATTATTATTATATATATTTTGTTGTGTTTGTGTTTGTGTTATTGAAATTAGCTAGTAAAAGTTTCTCTTATATTGTGTTGGCATGTCAAAATTGACACAATTTTTTTTATAGCATTTATAATTTAACTCTTGTGGTGTCCTATGTAGATACTTTATGCATTTGAAATTATTATTGAGATAACATGAATTTTTGTCTGATTTTTTATGAGTACAATAATGGTCCCAAAGTGCATTGTTTATATACCTCATTGTTTCTAGTATGTGTGTTTTGACTCAGAATTATGTATACTATTTCCGTGGTATAGTTGAAGGATTTCTTGTTTTTGCTCAATTTCCTTTGAGAGAATATGAGGATTTAAAAATTAATTATCATACTAAACTATGGCTCAGTGTCGTCTTTTATAGGAAAGATATTTCTATTCTTGTGTGTTGAGAGGGAGTTGAGTTAGTAAGTCAGTTCTTGAGATTGTAAGAATTTGATGTTCAGGAGTTTGCATTAGTGATACATATTTTAGGCTTCTAGTATTACTTACAAAGAAATGAAGTAAGTTAAACTTATCTAAAGGTAAAAACCTTTACATATATTAGTTAACTTCCATGTCCAAACATTAGAACTTCATTACACTTCTGAAAAAAATGTATGATTATTTTTGTTATGTGTAATATGTAATGCTAATAAATTTCATATTTTTCATCTTTCCTATATTGGTAAGATATTGTTTGCTTAATATTTTGATTGGTTTTGGATATACGTCCAATAAAATTGCTTAGACATTATATGCATATGAAGAAACCGACCTTGCAGTGGTGTAGTGGATTGCATTCCATCTACGCTATTGCTCCTACCCCAAGGTCCCAGCTGATTGGACTTTTCTGATCAGGGAATGGTTGCATAGGTTCGTTGTTGCTGTTGCCTTGGTAAAGCACCACCTGACAAGTTCAATAGAGAGCTAAGGGGGACTTCACTAATAAGGGGCAACAGTAGCAAAAAATACTTACATTTCTATCTAGGATATTTTTGAGTGGTCTAGAATTAGAACCTGCATGTATACTTTCATTAGGGGAAAAGGGGGATAAGTATTGGAAGAAGAGAATTAAAATGCATCAGATTTGCTGATAATATGATTATCTTGGCTGATGACAACCAGGCACTCCAAGGAATGATAGGATGATTGGAAGAAGAAATGGCAAAATATGGGATGAGAATAAACGCAAGAAAAACAAAAGTTGTGAGAGTGAATGATGGATAAGTAGTTAATGTTGTAACAAGTGAGGGAAGAAGAACACAGAAGCAGGTTACATGGTATAGATATCTGGGGAGCATACTGACAGAGGATTGGAAGAAGAGTACAGAGATAAAGACAAGAATAGCTATGGCAAAGGAAGCCTTCTATAAGAAGAGAAATGTGCTGTGCAGTAATATTAATCTAGAACTGAGGAAGAGATTGGTGAAATGTTTTGTATGGAGCATTATTATATGGATGCAAAACATGGACCTTGGGAAATAAAGAGAAGGATAGGATTGATGCTTTTGAAATTTGGGTATGGAGGAATATGGAGAGAGTGAAATGGGTTGATAGATTAAGAAATGATGTAGTGCTAAGAAGAGTTAAGGAGGAAAAAAATTACTCCGCACAATACAGAATAGGAAAGGTATCTGGATCGGACATATTGTAAGAGGGAAGAGGATTCTAACTACAGCCATTGAAGGAACGGTGGAAGGAGAAAAGAAAAGAGGAAGAAGAAAGCAAAAGTTAATAGATGAGGTGAAGATAGGATACGAGGAGACCAAAGAAGAGGCCCGGGACATGATTAAGTGGAAACAGTTATGGTGTACCTGCCAACAGGCAGAATACCAAATGATGATGATACTTTCATTAATTTTGTATTTGATTAATAATGGGATTTGAGTAGAATTATTTATAAAAATTTGCCTCAATGTATGAGGGTAACTGGCATTTGTGAATTAATTATACAATATAAATTAATGTTATTTTTATAAAAATAGATGGCTTAAGACTTGGTCTCTCATAACAACTTTTTGGTCAATTCAAAAGATTACATTGCCATACCAACCTGAGGTGATTCAAGGCTATCACCTTTAAGTGACTGAGAAAGGTGAAAGGAAATGGGTTAAAATGTCATTCTGGTATTCATTTTGAAGTACCATAGGCCACCCAGTTGGTTATAATTCTTATTTAGAGTATAGAAGGGATGCAGATTGGTTCATCATCTTCCAATCTTTTCCAGTTAATTTTTGGTCTCCCCAAGAAAAGTCCTACCTGCAGAGAGTTACTTAATACAAATGAAAGATGACAACATGCATAAATTTCCTTTGTTTTCCAAACCTGTTCCCAAATTTAAACTTTCTTCAAAAGCGGATTTGATTTGATTTTTGAGGAGTAGACAGGGCCATCTTTTCTTGCCAACTTTAAAAAAATTCCTTCATCTGAAACCAAAATACTCAAATACTTAATGCAAAAAGTAATTATCTTCATCAATGAAAAGAAAAATATTCTAAGATTGAAACCAAAAAATGAAGCATATCGATTGAAATTTGCTTCTCTTCTACCATAATTCTCAATTTGTTAAATTATTTTTGTCCATAATTGTTACTTTAAAAAGGAAAAAATCCTAGGATTCTTACTTAAAAATTTATTATATCGATCGAAATTTACTTCATTTTTAACCAAAAATCTCAAGTTCCTAAGTCAAAAATTCATTTTTATGTTGATAATTATTCCTTTTTAAAGAAAAAATCCTGCAAATATAACTTTAAAATTTACTATACGAATTAAAATTTTCTTCATTGTCTACCAAATTCTCAATTTCTTAGCTGATAATTATTCCTTTTGAAAGAAAAAATCCTATGGTTTGTACTTATAAATTTATTACATTGATCAAAATTTGCTTCATTTTAATCCAAAAATCTCAATTTCCTTATGCAGAAATTAATTTCTGAATCAATTCAGCTAGAGGAGGAGGAATTTTCCTCTGTGGATAAACATATAAAATACTTCACGGATACCATAATAAAGGCGGCGGAAATCAGCATTCCGAAATCCTCTGCTCGGCTTTGCCATGTCCCTGTTCCTTGGTGGAATGACGAATGTCATCTGCCATTAAGGATAAACGACGAGCATTTAGAGCTTTCCGTCTCTGACCTACAGAGGAAAACATGGTAAAATACCTTAAGTTAAAAGCTGTGGCTCGCAGGATAGTGAGGAAATGTAAGCGTGATTCATGGATGAAATATGTTTCTACCATTACTAGTTCCACCCCAGTAGGTAAAGTCTGGGAAAAGGTCAGGAAGATATCCGGTCGGACATCTTCCTGTAGTATTAGTGGTTTATTGGTCAACGGGAAAACAATTACCGAAAAGGTGGATATTTCAAATGAAATTGGATTGGTTATAGAAAAGGCATCTAGTTATGAAAATTATCCACCATCCTTTCGAAATATAAAGGCTGAAAGTGAGCGGAAGCAGCTCAAATTTAATTCCCGAAACAAGGAACATTACAATTGCTCCTTTAGCCAGTGGGAACTGGAGAATGCTCTACGTGAGGTACATGATAGCGCCCCTGGTGCGGATTCCATTATTTATAGTATGATGCAACACCTAAATATTACTGCCAAGAAGTATCTCCTAAGAATGTACAATAGAATCTGGGGTGATGGTTGCTACCCAACACAATGGCGGGAAGCCATTATAATCCCCATCCTCAAGCCGGGGAAAGACAAGAAACTACCTGAGAGCTAAAGACCAATTTCTCTTACAAGCTGTATCTCCAAAGTGATGGAACGAATGGTCAATAGGAGGCTTGTTTGGTTTCTTGAAACAAACAACTTATTGGCCAATATTCAGTGTGGTTTCCATCGGTATCGCTCCACCACAGACCATCTGGTGAGACTGGAGAGAGCAATATGTGATGCTTTTGTCAGAAGACAGCACTTGGTAGCAGTACTATTCCACCTTGCAAAGGCTTATGATACCACTTGGAGATTTGGCATTCTTAAGACATTACATTCTTGGGGATTACGTGGTAATCTCCCACTCTTTATTAAGAGTTTCCTAAAGGAGCGCTACTTCAGGGTACATGTCAGTACTTTTCAGTCTCGGCTATTCACCCAGGAAAATGGAATCCCTGAGGGGTCTATCTTAAGTGCATTACTTTTTGCTGTTGCTGTTAATGGACTTGCCCAATGTATTAGACATCCTATTGATGGAAGTCTCTTTGTGGATGACTATGGTATATCTCTAGCATCCCAAAATATGACTATTTTGCAACGTCAAATGCAAATGACAATTAACCGAATATACAAATGGGCAACAGAAAATGGATTCACCTTTTCTCACAGGAAGACAGTTTGTATCCATTTCTGTAGAATTCGTGGTCTACACCCAAATCCATCCCTTCTTTTAAATGGCACTGAGATACCTTGTGTTGAAAGTGCATACTTCTTGGGAATTAAATTTGATCGTAAACTAACATGGCGTCCTCATCTTAAATATTTGAAATCCCGATGCCTAGCTGCCCTAAATGTATTAAGAGTTCTCAGCCACAAATCCTGGGGAGCGGATCGGACCACCCTGCTTAGAATATATCGGTCACTTATTCGATCAAAGCTCGACTATGGTAGCATAGTATATGCATCAACAGCACCATCAGCTATTAAGGCGATTGATGTAATTCACCACACAGGGATTCGCTTGGCTATAGGTGCTTTCCGAACCAGCCCTATAGCAAGTACTCTTTGTGAGTCTGGGGAACCATCACTCTATATGCGCCGTAAACTGCTGTCTATGCGTTACGCAATAGCCCTTAAATCCAAGCCAAATCATCTGGCGTATGAAGCAGTTTTTGTGCAGAGATATAGCCACCTATATGCTGTCCGGGTCCGTTCTCAAAAGTCCTTGGTTATAAGAGTTAGAGGATATTTCGGAGAAATGGAATTTAATATCCCCAGCCAGAAACAAAATTCTCCCAATTCCCACCATGGACATTCCCATGTCCCAACGTCCACCTCTGCCTTACCAGACTTGACAAGCAAAAAACTTCTCCTATGGAATACCAACGTGAATTTTATAGACTCCTTGCAGACTTCAGCTCTAGTACTGCCATCTATACAGATGGTTCCAAGCAGGGAAGTCAGGTTGGATGTGCATATGTGGTGAAGAAAATATCATTTCTGTTTCGACTACATCCACTCTGTGGGATATACGTAAGAGCTATATGCTCTTTTACAATCTCTTTGTTACATATCTGCACACTCCCAGACTAAGTATGTAATCCTAAGTGATTCCTCGTCTGCTCTAAAAGCAATTGAGTCTATTGGTTCCATCCATCCACTGGTACAGAAAATCCAGTCATCTCTGGTGGACTTAAAATATAAAGGGGTGGAAATAGATTTCATATGGTTGCCAGGCCACGTTGTTATACCAGGTAATGAAATGGCAGATGTTGCAGCTAAAGAATCTGCTAATAAGAGGTGGACTTTTTATGACCAAGTGCCTGTGAGTGATGTGAAGACATGTATAAAGCACTTGGTTTTTAAACAATGGCAAGATGAGTGGAATGAAATTACAGAAAATAAATTAAGAATAGTGAAACCAAATGTTAATTCTTGGCGGTCATCATGTAGGCCCTTTAGACTCGAGGAAGTATTCCTAACCAGACTACGAATCGGGCATTGCTGGTGGACTCATAAACATCTACTGTGGTCTGAGGAGGCCCCAGTATGTGAGATATGTGACACAGTATTGTCTGTGTCACATGTCTTACTGAAATGCCCCCAGTTTGATGACGAGCGAAGGAGATTAGGTATTTCGACGGATCTCTCGATCGCCCTAGGAGACGATGTAGCATCTGTGGAAAAGATATTTGATTTTGTGAAGGCCACGAAACTACTAACTTACATTTAGTCAAACCCAACTCAACTTGCCTTGTTCCAATTAATTTATAATTTAATTTATTTATTTTATTTATGGTTTTAATATTAGTTGGAGACAGTATCCTTTATTGTGAAAATGGACTCCTAAAGGCTAGACCCTTAACAGTCTATTTCCTTATTTTATCAAAACTTTAGAGGCTTTAGAGGCCACTATACAGCCCTTTCTTGTTTTTACAAATTTTAATCAGAGCCCAATTTTAACTTTTTAACCTTACGTGTTGTACGTATTGTTCGACTTGTGGATGTACTGACTTGTGATGTCCTACTACTCATGGCGATAATAGCCCGAGAGGCTGATTCGCCTGCAAACACATACATACATACATAGAAATTAATTTCTTGAGGATAATTGTTCCTTTTTAAGAAACCATCCTGTGATTATAACATTCAAATTTATTCTGTGGATTGAAGTCTGTTTCATTGTTAACCAAAATTCTCAACTTCTGGTGATAAAAACCTAAAAATTATTTCGCTCAAAATTTTCTCCATTTTCAATCAAAGTACTAAATTTCTGAGCACCAAAATTAATTATTTTTGTCAATAATTATTCCTTTTTAAAGATAAAATCCTGTAATTAATACCTTACAAATAATCATATAGATAGAGATGTATTTCATTATTTTCCAAAGTTCTAAGTTTCATAGTATGTAAATTAATTATTATTGTGAGTAATTATTTCTTTCAAAAGAAAAAATCCAGTGATTAATCACTCAAAATTTGCTTCTCTTTTTAACAAAATACTCAATCTCTTAGCGCAAAAACTAATTATTTTTGTTGATAATTATTCCTTTGTAAAGAAAAATTCCTCCAATTTTAATTTAAAAACTGATTATGTATATCGAAATTTGCTTCTTTTTTAACCAAAAATCTCATTTCCTAATCTTAAGTTAATCGAAAGTTAAGTATTTTCATCGACAATTTTTACTTTTTAAAGAAGAAATCCTGAGATTAATTCCTAAAAATGAATGACATAGATTGTGATTTGTTTCATTTTTTCCAAAATTCTCAATTACTTAGTGCAATAAATTTATTATTTTTATGTGTATCGTATATACCGGCGTATAAGTCGACCCCTAAAACATTGAGGTGAATTTTAGGCTTTAGCCTATGTTCAGTGTATAAGTCGACTTAAAAATATGGCTACTACCACTTCCCCAGCTCTATTTTATGAGTAAAAAAACTATGGTATGCATAAATATACGATAGCTTAACGATTATTTATCCAATAAGATTAAGATGCCAGAATTGTTTCTTTCAGCTACCATGGAAACTTCTCACCTCTGCCTAACTATTACACAAGTTTAGATGTTGGTATCACTCAGGCTACACAAATAAAAATGCATTGCGGAATAGAAACCCACTGATTTTAAAGAGTAATTGTAGAAATAATCTTAATATAGCTTGTCAATATCAAATCCCGACACTTCTGAAACAACTTCCATTAACTCCTAACGCTAAGACGAATCAGAACAATCATAACAATTATATAAACAAAAACAGACCATGATGTACTTATTGATCTTCATTTGCAAAAAGAAAACATTGAAAGACATATTAAATTTTTGTAAAATTAAAATACATGTGAAGAAATGAATATAATTTGTGAAGAATAAATATGGGTCAAATTTATTTTAAAGATTTGAAATGGTTTATTAATTCACTCTTTCATTATTAAAACATTTCATAACATAACATACTTTTGGCCACAATTGTATTTTATAATGAAATTTGTTTTATACGATATCTATGTTAATTAGACTTGCCAAAAATTAGTTTTAGTAAGAGAAATAATTATGGTGAGTTGCAAGAGTTTGTGTACAACAATTGTTGAACATAAACTCACCCAACCACCAATTACCACCGAGGGGTAAATAAGTGAAAATGCCTGCAGTGTCTCTTATTTAGTCCTCGGTGGTAAAGGATTAAATTTTATGTTTGGCGTATAAGTCAACCCCTGGTTTTTGTGAGATTTTTTTAGGCTTCAAAGGTCAAAAAACGTATATGCCTGCATATATGGTAATTATTCCTTTCATTAGAAAAAATCCTGTGATTACATCGCTCAAAATTTGCTTCATTTTTAACCAAAGTACTCAATTTCTTACTGCAAAAATTAATCAATTTGTCATTCTTAATGCAAATTCAGCCAACCTGGAAAACTTAGGGAATTTTGTTCTTCTGGAATACTCAGGGACTTTGGCTGGTAATCCAAGAAATAGATATTTTACTCTCCTTACAAAAAAATTTTCCATGTCTCTTCTTTTTCACTTCATGTTAGTTCAGTCAAAATTCTCCTGAGAGGAAGATATGTTTCGATGAGTTTTGTTGTGAGCAATGTAAAGCTTATAATATGAAACATCCTCTTTCTTTCCATATACTAGTTTAACATTTTGGCAATATTTCAAATGTGCTGAATAGGATCTTATGGAGTCGCAATTTCAAGGCGTAGCCTATTTCTCTTCAGGCATGAAAAACAACAATTAGGGAATGACAAGAATTTTTTTATGACTTAGGTGGTTTTGATCATTAGTTGGGGTCACAGTTTGTGGTTGGACTTTCTTAGTAGATGTCAGGCTTTGTCCTCATTGAACATGTAAGTTTTCAGTGTTCCTTTATGAAGACTACCCTCTCCTTTTAAGACTTAGTCCTTTGTGTATTTCTGGGATACATTGAGAAAGAAATTGAACCATTATCACCTGGTCATTAAAAAGTTTCAAAGCTCCCAAATAGATTGACAAAGTGTTTCAAAGGAAGTTTATGATTGGGAAATGTAAAATAATGCTTATTTTGAAATTACATTTCTAAAATAGTAAAAATCCAATCATAACTAAATTTTAACACTGTATTTATATACTCATTTTAGATGGAAAAATTGAAAATTGGAAAAATTGGGTTGTCTGGAATTAGAGCAAAAAAGAAGAAGTCATATAGGAAAGATTATCTTTGAAAAAAATCAATTTTTCATTGTTCATCACTACAGATTCAATATGAAAATATTAAGTTGAAAAATATTCTTATCCCCCACAGACATGCTCCAGCTCGGAAAAAAATGATTCATACTAAGTAAGCCAACCCTACAGACACGTAAAGACATACAGAGACTCAAGCCAGTTCAGACAAAATATTCTTTATGACAATACTTGCCATTCCTAGCACCTTTCTGTACATTCATTTTCCACTCAATTCTTGTGCAAGGGAATACTCATATAGATAATATATGTAACAATTTTTCTTGAATCTTAGCTGGTGCATGTTGGACATAATAAGCACTGGTAGATGTGGATGATACTATAATGAATCAGTTTTTTTAACTATATGCTAACCTGAATTTTGGCAATTTTTACTTAGAAGGCACCATATCTGTTATGTTCATGTCAAAGAAGGACAGGTATTATCTGCTCCTGAAATTCATGATAATCTTCAGCTATGACAACTCTCCATTTAGGACTTAAAGCTAGATTAGAATTAAGTTATGATGAGCCTGACTAGGGAAATCCAAGAATTAAGGTAGTTTGAAGAATGTACTATAAGTTTTCAAAGACAAGGCCTGACTAAGGGAGGTGGTAACTTGACATCCTCCTGATAAATAATGACAACATATAATTTATCTTTTTGGTATTGTTATACCTAGAGGAGCCACATTTCAAATCAGGAAATGTGAGACGATATGTAATACTGAACAAAAGTATTCAGGTGTAACTTGTCAGCCCATATTGGAGTCCTTCAGAGATTTAAGTACAGGGTTTTGTACTGGGTCTGGGAGGCCCAAGGTAACGACTTTGGAAAGAGTTATCCCACTACTTGAGTACTGTTGTGCAGTAGGGTGTATCACGAAAAACTTTTTTTCGAATTTCAAAATTTCAAGTGGATAAAAAGTTTTCACTATGCTCACATATTTACTAAAAAGAATTTTAGATGATTTGAAAAATATTTAGGCCTCCTGCAACGGGCCTAAAGTTTGATTTTTTTTGTCAAAAACAAAGATTTTCATTTTTTTTAACATAAATTCAAAGCAAATTTTTTTTTCAAGTAAAAAAATGTTTAACAGTATAAAAATATTATATTATTTGGAATACTTTTTATTTTTATGGTTTTAAGAAATTTCTAAATGAAAAAGTAGACTGGAAGTAAATAAAATGGTCAACAATAGACCTTAATTTTGCCAAAATGATCATTTTACTGCTAATCCCAGAGGTGCAAATGTTACATGACAGATATAATTTTTTTACTGTTCATTAACATTTAAAACTTTACATTTTTGTTCTTGAAAACAAAAATTTAATTTCTGTTCATGTTCAAAAAGATGAAAATCTTCATTTTTTACAAAATTATCAAACTTTAGGCCTGTTGCAGGAGACATAAATATTTTTCAGTTTGACTATTATGTTTTTTTGTAAATATGTGACCATAGTAAAAACCTTTTATCGACTTGAAATTTTTTAAATTAAAAAAAAAGGTTTTTCATGTTGCATCCTATTGTGCAGTTTAGAATCCACATAAGAAGGGTTTGATCTTGTTGCTAGAGTGCATACAACATAAAGCGGCTAGTTAAGAGACTCCAGGTTCGATAGCAGGGTGTCCAAAATGATTGGAGCCCCTCGCTGGGAATTTTTTAAGAATATAACTGTGTATAGGCAAAAATTATTAGAGAAATTTCTTAGCATATTTCTGCCATAGCCCTTATGGCAACTCATGGGGTATTGATGTAAATGTATTTCTAACTTAGTTATCTTATACTAACCTAAAGCGCCAGTTTTATATTATGATATTAGTACTAAGTGTTACTTATATCATACAACCACATCCACATACATAATGAGATCATCATATATTTTAGCATATCTTAAATGGAAGAAGATTCTATATACATCTTGGATGATCATTTAAGTAAAGTACCCGCAAATCAGACAAATCAAACTTTATTTCCAGCTAATATAAATGGTGCACATATTCTTGGCCACTTTCACAAATTTGTTTTCAATGAAAACATGCACCCTATTTCCTCTTTGAAGTCCACTATCATCCATTGTTATTTATAATTGTAGATATTATTTCATCATTACTCGATTTTTAATCTTATCATGTTTTCTCTTATTTTCCTTTCTTCGTGTAGGAATGCAGAGCATTAGCCAAAATAAACATGTTCATTCTAAATCTGCATCAATGAACTTTTTTTTTAAAAGCTAATGTTGCCCTTCACCAGTGAAGTCCTCCTAAGCTCATATCAGCTTATCAGGAGGTGCTTCACCGATTCAACAGTAACTTACGAACGAACCATTTCCTGATCAGAAAAATCCGACTCAGCTAGGATTTGAACCCGGGACCTTGGGGTACGAGTGATAGCTTAAATGGCTAGCTATCCACTCAGCCACCAAGACTGTTCTACAGCATAAAAAGCAATGACACATAGCAAGTATTCATAAAAATATTTATGTCACAAAAGCCTTCAAAACATGCTAGGTATAAAGAGGAAGACTTAAAGCGC
The DNA here is from genome assembly GCA_947579665.1 of Sympetrum striolatum. Classification (NCBI taxonomy): domain Eukaryota; kingdom Metazoa; phylum Arthropoda; class Insecta; order Odonata; family Libellulidae; genus Sympetrum; species Sympetrum striolatum. The sequence goes on from OX388349.1 coordinate 31,771,220, forward strand.
ACTCAAAACAGAGAAGCTCATAGACTCACTCTTGTCGAGATCCTCGTCTGTTATGCATGTTGCGCTTTAGGTGGTAACAATTCTTTGGCATCAGCTGTACATATAACCAGAAATTTCTTCCTTACAGAAGATTCATCTAAAAATAAGGTTTTACTTGATCTACTAATGAATTGAAAATGCATAAATATTTTCTGGCTTGAGAAAGTTATGTATCCACCTCTAATTTAAAATCAATAATGTGAGATTAGAAAATAAATGTCTGACTAATCATATTGATTAATGCTGTAATTCATGAAATAGACGCAAGCGATTTTTTTAGAAAGGGAATTTAAGTTTGGAAGGATTTAATTATAAAACAAACTGTCTTACTTGTAAACTTTTCTAAGGAATATCACTTTTAGCATACAGCTGCTACTTGTATGCTATGTATAATTAATGATTAACCATAAAATGTGTTTGTTTTACAATCTATAAAAAGGAACCCTTATATAATGCAGCTCTGTAATCAAGCTTTCAGCTCCAGTTTCACTGCTTTCAAATCAACTTAAATAATAAATGCATTAAAACAAAAGGTGTTGGAACTATTGATGGATAACATCAGTTGAATAAATTCAAATTTATGTTCAGAGATAACTTTATTATGATAATTGTTTTTAACTATGAATAACAACTGTATTCAAATGCATTCCTACTCAAAGAGTAAAAACTTATTTATGAAAATAGAGTGATGAATATTCTTAATGGTTCATTCTGAATCTCAAACTGTTTCTGCTTCCCATATTGTTGCTTTGGCAGCATTCTGATACAAATCCAAAACTCCATAAACAGGTTTAGGCACATTGGAAACTGCAGGTCCCTGATCAACACCATTGACAAAAAAATGTATCACTCCAAACTCATTTCTCATAACTCCAACTCTATCTCCAACCTAAAGCAAGTATTTTTTAGACATGTATGAGATTATGTTCTTGAATTGTATAAGACTCTATATAGCATTAGGCTTATATTATTAATCAAAATTGATAAACGACTATCAAAATCTATTCGGGAATGGTCAGATCAACATGTAACTAATAGAAGTAAAGGTTTCAAAGGGAAACTTCACATTCCAAAAAATCATTACTTAGGTCAATTTATTATACGAAACACTGATTTGTTGACATTATAAGTAAAACAAATCACTGGCATTAAGCCAAAGGGTATTACTGTACCAATTATAATATAACTGCAATTAAACATCGAAAGTGGTAACATTGACTATTAAAGAATGGACTCACTTGAAGCTTATCTGTGCTCTGTCCATAGGGCTTTAATATCTCCTTGCCATTGTTGTAAACGATATCATGGTAAAACATCCAAGCAGTTGGACTTTGGAATGAAGCAGCATGAAAAATAATGCAATTAATCCAATTTTGAAGGAATTATATAGCATGTGTATAGAAAAATGTCTAAGGTGTAAGTTGACAACTTTATAGCAAGCCATCACTTCATATTTTATAGAAAGTCCTTTATAAAAGTGCATGAATAACTTTAAAACATGGTGAAATCTTTTAAATGATAATTTATTTACAGTTTTTCACTTACCAAACCAAGTAAAAATCATGCTACACTTATTCTAACAAGTGACTTACGATGTCCACATGTTTGGGATTTCACTGATATTTTCTGGTGATGTTATGCTAACTCCCACCCCTAAGGAGCTGCTGAATTTGTTATGCTTCTTCTCCAATATGATTTCAAATATCTCATTGTCTCTCAAGGGTCGTTTAGTAAATGCAACTGCTTTACTCCCTTCTTCTATACTGTAATGAATATTCATCATTAGTATTTTACTATACAGCAGATAACGTTGCCATGAGGATTTAATTACGATTCTTCTTACTTGATTTTTTGAGCTGTTATTGCATTACTCAGTACTGCTACATTTGTTCCAGTCTTCGGGTGAAATGTTAATTTCTCAATAGATAACTCAGAAGCATCACCTGAGGGTGAGATTGTCCCAAAATTAAAACCAAATATGGAATGCTTTGGATTCAGAAAGATTAAGAAATTATCTTATTTTTATTTATCTATATTTTTAGCATGTAACATGAATTTCCATCAGGCAAAGACTTTCAAGGGGACATATGTTTACTTAGAAATGTTATATATAGTATATTTGGTGAAAATGAGAAATATTGTCAGCTTAATCCTTGTTTACATTGTAGTGTTATACAGGAAAGTTGGTTTAAAATGAAGAATGGGTATAAAAATAATATTGGTGAAAATACCACTTATGCTACCTAAAACTTATTTACGTGATTAAAATAAATAGTATAAAAAAAGAGCATCCAAAGATGGCCGGAATATGAAAACAATGAGAAAATATCAGTGAATACAAAGATAAGGAAAATATGATAATACACAAGTATAATATTATGAATTCACTTTTACAGAATTTACAATTGTTGAAGCAAGACCATTAAACTGAAGGTTTTCCACACATCATAAGATGCTGTCCTTTTGTAAAAAATCAGTTGCTTGACATAATGGACATATGACTTTGATGTTTTATTGTGTGAGATACATTTTCAGTATCCCCCCTCCACTTTTCAAAATTACAAATTGAATTATTTTATACTCTGAAATATATATACCACCATTACATGAACAATGGATAGTTGTACCCAAAACTGTTAAATCATACCAAATTTGTCAATATTTTTGCTTGAATACTACAGATTAAAAGAACTTTCCAGCAATACTTACCATTAATTATTCCCTCTAGATAAACTATTCTCCTCTCTCCACATACAGCAACCTTGTGAGTGACTTCGAATATCTGAGAGCTTGATTTTGTGCTAGTATTAGTAAGAGCAGCAAAGCTATCAGTCCATTCACCAGTAGCTCCCTTCTTACTTTTGGAAAACAGCTTAGCAGTTTGAAGAGCATTGGGAAGCTTTATGCTGTCCAAGTTTGTATCAGGTTCATTCCCATGACACAGGCTTATGAACACCTGAATAGTGATCATAAAAAATAATAGATTTTGCAATAGAGGTCTAGACATCATGGCAGAAATTCTTTGTGTTAAGACTAATAGGGACAAAGGTTTGAGGTCTCTTGCTCAATAAGAAATGAGAGTGAAAAGTCAGACTTCAATTTTTCAGTGATTATCTGTGACGTAAGTCATGGTTGTTGCATTTGCGTCACATCACGGAAATTTGTCAAGGACATGATAAAATGTGACCCTATGGACTCCAAAAAATGATGCAACATCATAGGTTAAAGGGCTGGTAGAAACCAGAATTTTTGTACATTTTAGGGTCATCTCAACTCTTTTCCTGATTTAAGAGACTTTTGTTTCTACTCTTACTCTGACCTCTTTCAATCATCTCTTCACAAATCATGTGGAATGGGATGTAGAATATATATAGTTTGTTGTCCTTGGGTTATTGAATTTATCCAGTAAAAGTTTCTTTCAAATTCTGTTGCCATGTTAAAATTGTTACAGCATTTTCTCTAGCATTTATAATGTGGAAAGGATTTAATTCTTGTGGTGTCTTATTTAATTACTTTAAGCTTTTGAAATGTACATTATTATTGCAATAATATGATTTTCTATCTGTTTTAGAATGGTTCCAAAGTACTTTGTTTATATACCTCATTATGGATAGTATGTGTTGTTCAACTCAAAATTATGTTTACTATTTCCATAGTATGTATAAGAGATATCTTTTTTATGCTTAATGTGCTTCAAGAAAATATGTTGATTTTTTTGTTCATAATGATTTGAACGATAGCACAATATCTGGATTATAGGGGAAATATTTCTATTCTTGGGGGTTAAGGGGGAGTTGAGTTAGTACATTAGTTTTATGAGATGGTAAGAATCAGGATTCGGAAATTTTCATTAGTAACACAAATTTTGGGCTTCTAGTATTGCTTTAAAGAAATTAAGCAATTTGCCTAAATTTACCTAATGGTAAAACACTTTACATATACAAGTTAGCTACCATGTCCAAAACATTAAAACTTCATGTCACTTCTTACAAAATTGTATATAGTTTTTGTGCATATTAGAAACTGCAAGTCAGAATGCATGAATTTTAAAGCTATATAAATTACACATTTATTACATTGATAATATATTGTTTGCTAAATAGTAAGATTGATTTTGGATATATTTCTAACAAATAGGTCATAATAATAAATTCTTCAATGGGAAAATTCATGAGTGTTTTACCTTTTGTCAGGATCATGTACACTCAAAAATCCCCACCCTGCTATTTCGTTATAGTTAACCCAATCCTTTAAGTCATACAAAATCTTCTGTCTTTTTCTTCCATTTTGTTTTTCCCCTGAATTCTACCCTCAATTACAGTCTTCACCAACCCCTCTCCCTTCTCTCTCTCTTTACTCCCCTCTCTAAACAATCGCGGGATGAATTGTTGGGAAAGCTTTATTACACTGTGGCTCCCAACAATGGTCCTTACTTTGTAATACTCGCAAGGGTTATTTTTGCTGACTTAGCCTAGTAACGAGGGGAATTGGTATTTTTTCTTGCCACCAGAGAGTGCCTAAGTGATGCCATTTAGAAAAAAAAATTGTAGTTTAGATAATTAAACACATTAATATCACCAATTTGAGTTGCAATGATGTTATTACTCGTCCATTAAAACAGAGAATCTTCAACTTACTACGTATATATATATAAGACGCACCCTCATCAAGTTGGCCACTCACAAGGAAAAAAAGTTTTAATAGTCCGTGCGAAAGCGCGCTACCAGAACAACTTAAAATGTAGTTTCTTTTAGTTGTCACGTTTCGTAAAAGCGAAATATTAACACAATCATTGAATGCAATTATGAAATAGGTAATGTAGACCATCTGGGCTAAAAATAGCATTCAGTATTGATAGTTAACCTGTGGAGGTTGAACCTTCACATATAAGACGCAGGGAAATTTTTCGAGACATAATTTAGGAAAAAAGGTGCGTCTTATATGCCGTCAAATACGGTATATTGCCATAAAGATAGCTCAATAAAATTTTTGTGGCAAATTGCTAATGAATTTGGAAAGTTTTTAAAGTAATCAGCAAAAATTTTTTAATGTGACTTTTTTTAAAATAATCTGGTCTCAAAGATTTTGATCAATATCATGATGTTTCAATTTGATTCAAATGCATGATTTGAAGTTTTATTCTGACTGAATGGAAGTAGCTTTGACAAAAATGCTTTTGGTTCGGTTAAAGCAACTATTCAGTTATTCTAAAGTAAAAAAGTAAACTCTGCATCTTAATTATTCACATTGCCAGAATGGAAAATATCCTGAAAGTCATGGTTTATTCAAAAACTACAAAAAAATTTGTTACTCGAAAACTAATAAAAAACGGACACCCAAAGTGGGGTGATTCAGGTAGCCTGAGACTCATGTGCTTCCAATTATCACCACATTTTGGAACAACCTGTATATATATGTGAAGAAACGTAAATTTATAATGTGGATAATTTTGAGTGGTCTAGAATCAGAACCTGGATACCTTAATTAAAGGAACAATGAATTTCAATGAAAATTTAGGCCCTTTATGGAATCCTATAAATTTGTTTTTTTTTCATATCAGAATTTGGGTGGAATTATTTATCAAAATTTACCTCAGTTATAAATTATTGAGAGTTAATGGATTTAGATAATTGATTATACAATTTATATTATTGTAATTTTTATAAAAAATGGATCAGCATTAGACTTGGTCTCTAATAACAACTTTTTGGTCAATTCAAAAACTTTCTGTACACCACCATCAGGAGAAGATAGGTTAGACTATTCAAGATATTACTCACCTTAAGAGACCAATTAAGGCCTCTTTTGCTATTAGAAATAATGGGATGGGTAGGTATGTCTAGTTAATTGTCTTTGAGCTCATACAGGGTGGTAAAGGATTGGTATAGATAAAGGAATGATATTCACCAGGGCAGGGGTCTGTTCCCCTTATCATCATTTATCGGTGCTGCTTACATTGACAAAAATTAAGGATTCACTTACATGCAAACACTTTACCTTAATCAATACAGTTAAAGGAAAATGTGAGGTGATTTAAAGAAATTTTTACTGCATTGATAGGTGTAAATATTATTGAGTAAAAATAATATGGTAACTTTTCTGACCCAACTCAGCATCTATTGATATTTTCACTTGGAAACAGGGGCGTAGCTACCGCCGTATCTGCCGTATCAATTATACGGGGCCCCCGGGCCACGGGGGCCCCGTACAATTAATACGGGGATATATATTGATATAATATAACGTGCGTAAGCAAAAATTAATAAAAACTTCCCAAATTTGTCTATAGAGGCAGAAACTTTAGAAAAACTAAAGTCATCATCAGCTATAAATGAGTTAATAAATCAGTTTGCCGAAAAAAAAGGCAAGGAGAGTGTATATTTAATTTGAATTGTTTGTAAAAATTTTGGAAAAAGTGACAGATAGTTAATTATGATGGCAATGTTACTTACTTCTTTATCATGTAACAATATGGAGGTAATACAATATCTCTTTGTTTACCCTAAAAATAATGGCTGGGGCATTTAAATCATTCAATCGAAGGAACCTTAACTTGGTGGTACTCCGTAATCGGGATCATATTAAATAAACTTAAAAATTCCACAAAACAAAACTTAATTGTGCGACTGGTTTTGAGCTAACTGCTTATCAACTGGCACAGGATAGAAATGCTTAGAGGGATGCAAAGGTGATGGAGAGGATGGTAAACCGAAGACTGGTTTGGTACCTAGAAAAACACAAACTACTAAGTAATATTCAGTGTGGATTTCGACAAGGAAGATCCACAATAGATCACTTGGTCAGGATGGAAAATTTTATTCAGGAAGCATTTCTCCTCCGCCAACAGGTTGTTGGTATCTTTTTTAACATTGAACGGGCATACGACTGTGTATGGCGACATAAAATTTTACGTAAACTGCACGACTGGGGTTTCAGGGGAAATCTACCTGTTTTTATTGAGAACTTTTTAACTGACATAGTTTTTAAGGTGAGGTTTGGGAAATATACATCTAGATTGTTCAAACAAGAGAATGGAGTGCCACAGGGTTCGGTTCTGAGTGTAACTCTGTTTGCAATAGCAATCAATGACGTGGCCGAGTGCGTCAGACGACCTGTAATGGCATCCCTATATGTTGATGACCTGGCCATATTCTGTAGATCTTCTAAATTGCAGAATGCAGAAAGGCAACTACAACTGACCCTACACCGGCTTCAGGAATGGTCATCTTCCAATGGCTTGAGATTCTCAAGAGAAAAGACAAAATGTGTTCACTTCCACAGATTGAGGGGATTATTCCCTCAACCATCTCTTATGCTCAACAACCAACCCATTCCATTTACAGAGACTGTTCGATTCCTAGGTATGGACCTAGATGAAAGGCTCAACTGGAGAACTCACATTAACAATCTGAGGGACAGATGTGTGAAACTACTGAATATTATGTGACACCTCACTAACCATTCATGGGGTGCAGACCGAATTTCAATGCTCAGAATATATCGAGCCCTGGTAAGGTCAAAATTGGATTATGGCTGCTTCATATATGCATCAGCCCGCAACACATATTTAAAACCGCTGTCCTCTATACACCATGCTGCTCTTAGATTAGCAACAGGAGCCTTTCGGACGAGCCCAATCCTAAGTCTCTACTCGGATGCAGGAGAACCATCACTCGAAGTAAGGAGAGAGACACTTATGTGTAATTATATTAGTAAGATCCTCTCTTCAAAAGATCACCCCTGCTATGAGACTATTTTTAACCCTCGTTTTTTAGTGCTTTTTAACAACAGACCACGGGCAACTAAACCCTTGCCAATTCGTTTTAAAGAATTGTTGAACGACATTGCAGAAGACCTTCCACCTGTTTATTGCAGAAGACCTCCTAGATACTCACCTTGGCATGTCCCTCTTCCTGATACCATAACGGAACTATTAAAACTCCAAAAAGAAACAACAGCTCCTCAGTTTTATCAGCAAGCTTTTGCAAAGACTCTGTCAGACTACTGCAATCACACCCACATTTTTACAGATGGCTCAAAATCAAGCTCGGATGTTGCATGCGCAGTTGTCTCTCCTATTTCTGGAGTGATAGGATTGAAACTGCACCCATGGTGCAGCATTTACACTGCGGAACTGTATGCCATTAAGACAGCAATGAAGCAAATAGAATCCTGCAATCAACCCTTTTTAATCTGTACTGACTCTTTGAGTGCCATACAGGCCATTTCATGCTTCTCCCCCACACATCCACTTGTACAGGAGATACATTTATCCCTTATTGACCTTCACTCACGAGGGGTTAATATAATCTTTGTCTGGGTCCCAGGGCACGTTGGCATCAGAGGCAATGAGGAGGCTGACTCAGCCGCTAAGGCTGCCCTACAGAAACCAAATGTAGACTCAAGACATATCACTTCTCATGACTTGAGAAACATACTTAGAGAAAAGATACATGATAGCTGGAAGCAAAAATGGCAAGATCTTGAGGGAAATAAACTAAGGGACATAAAACCAGTGGTTTCCCCATGGCACTCTTCCCATCGTAGGAATAGACGAGAGGAAGTAGTGATTACAAGACTGCGGATAGGTCACTGTGCATTTACACATTCATTCCTATTTACAGATGGGGAGATGGCACCTATGTGCGATAGCTGCAACTCGCAACTAACCATTAAACACATACTTACTGATTGTGAGCAATACCATGCCTTAAGAAACAGATTTGACATTAGGGGCAAGCTCAGAGACATCTTAGGCAATGACGCAGAGAATCTCAATAGAGTTTTACAGTTTCTTAAGGAAGCTGATCTATACAAAAAAGTTTAAGTCCACAACCATCCTGGACAAAGATGTTTTACTATGCTTCTTATTTATTTATTTATTTATTTATTTATTTATTTATTTATTTAATTTATTTTATCCATTTATTGGTGGCTATTTTTTTTTAATGGATTTATCATTATTTATTTAAATATTTATTTTATCTATTTATGATCTTCAGAGCCTTAAATGATAAAACTGACTCTATTTAATAATAATACACGTATGCCGTAATTTTTTATTTGTCACTTTTGTCAAGTATTGGCGCAAATAACCTAAGGGTTGAGGCGCCTTAATCTAATTCTACTACTACTAAAAGAAAGCTCTGTAGTAAGTCTTTAACTATGGTTGCATCTCTTTCATAAAAGCATGATTTAAATAAATAAAAAGGAAAAGATTTTGGCACTGTTGGTGAAAAACGTCTATTAAATAAATTAAAATAAATTTTAGGAAATTACTTTATTATGATGATTCTATTTAAATTCACTCATGTTTACATGGAAAAATTCAATTATTAAAACAATAGGTTAATTAATATTGATTGATCATTTTGAATCTCAATGACATCAGCATTTCCAAATATTTATTATTGTCCTGATCTAGGAAATAAATAAATAAATTTGCAACTGACTGGTTATGCTTCTGTTATTGATGCTTTTGCTGCATTTAGATACAAATCTAAAACTCCAAAAACATATTTAGGTACATTGGAAACTGCAGGGCCCTGATCAACACCATTGATGAAGAAATGTATTGCTCCATACTCACTTCTCATGACACCAAGTCTGTCACCAACCTAAAAAATTATTTTAGAAATATATATTAAATTTTTGTTGAAATATGAGAGGCTCAATATAATGTTAGGTTAATATTCTATTAGTTTGAATTTCAACGTTGAAGTAATAGAAGAACTAGTAATTCTAACAAACGGTAACTCTGATCATTAAAGGATAAACTCACTTGAAGTTCATCTATGTTCTGTCCATAGGAATGTAATATCACCTTGCCATTGTGATAAATAATGTCATGGTGAATCATCCAAGCAATTGGACTTATGAATGAAGCAGCATGAAAGATAAAAAAAGAAATTTATACAACTTTGAAGGAATAATTTACATTGTGTGCCTATTTATATTTTGTAGTGAGTTATGCATATATAGGCATACCTAAAAAGATGCCTCGTAAATAAAAAGCTATAGTATAACTATTATTATCTCTATAAGTGTGTTTAAAACACATTACACAATGACCTGATTATTCTAAAATACATTTTGTGTGAACCACTTCAATCTCCCAGACTACTAAAAATCGTGTTACACATATTCTACTAAGTGACCTACCTTGTCCACATATGAGGGGTTATATTAATATTTCCTGGTGCCATAGTAACAAGGCCAATTCCTAAGGATGCATTGAATTTGGTGAGCTTCTTCTCCAATATGATTTCAAATATCTCATTCTCTCTCAGGGGTCGATTAGTAAATGCAATTGAATTACTGCTTTCCTCTATACTGCAATAAATACTCCCCATTATTATTCCATAATTCAGTAAATAGCTGTCTATATAAGGCCATTAACAGTGTACTTACTTGATTTTTTGAGCTGTTTTTCCATTATTCGTTATTGCTGCATTCTTTCCAGTCCTCGTATGAAATGATAATCTTTCAATGGACTTGGCAGCATCACCTGTGTGAGACATTTACCCAATATAACACCAAATTTTGAAATTTATTATTTATTTAACAAGATACTTCTGTGTATTTAATTGCATTCAAATAAGTAAGTGCAGATTTTCAAGGTGCATTCACTGATATTTTATGATGATTTGGCAGCATCACCTGAGTATGAGTTTCACCAAGTATTAAAACCAAATTTTGAAATTTATTATTTAATTATCAAGATGCTGTAGGGTAATACAGATACTGTTCTGATACAAGAATGCAATTTCATTACATTGAAACAAGTAAATGTAGATTTTCAAGGTTCCTTAATTCACTAATATTTTAAATTGACTATGTGCTTCCCTCTATCTATTCTTTAAAATGTAAATTATATGATATTTACAATGAATTATATGTCTTACTTTTGCAATAATTACAATTATTAGTACAGCTCCTTTTTCAATATTTGGGACTATTATTCAGTTACTAATGAGCAAAACAATTTACTAAGTTACTTACTGTTAATTACTCCTTGGATGTAAACTATTCTCCTCTCTCCACATTCAGTAACCTTGTGAGTGACTTCTAATGTTTGAGTGCTTCCTTTAATGCTGGTATTAGTAAGACCAGCAAAACTGTCTACCCATTCACCAGTAGCTCCTTTCTTACTTTCAGCAAACAGTTTAGCAGTTTGTAAGGCATTAGGGAGCTTTATGAAGTCCAAGTTTGAATCAGTGCCATTCCCATGACACAGGCTTAAGATCACCTGAATAGTGATCATTAAAAATAACAGACTTTTCATGAGAGGTCCAGACATCCTGACAGGTATTCTTTGTGCTAACACTAATAGAGACAAAGGTTTGCGGTCTCTTGCTCAATAAGAAATGAGACTGTAAAGTCAGTTAATTTTTTAGTGATTATCTGTGACGTAAGTCATGGTTGGGGCATTTGCGTCACATTAAGGAAATTCGTCAAGGACATGATAAAATGTGACCCTTTGAACTCCAAAAATTTATGCAACATCATAGGTTAAAGAGCTGGTAGAAACCAGAATTTTTTTTAAGGTCATTTAAACTCTTTTCCTGATTTGAGAGACTTTTGGGTTTAAATTTCATTGTATCTTCTCCCAATTATCTCTTCACTTATACACAAAGAAAGGGATGTAAAATTTATATAGTTTGTTGTGCTCTTGTTATTGAAATTAGTGAGCAAAAGTTTCTTTAATATTGTGTTGCTTCGTCAAAATTGATATAATTTTTTCTATAGCAGTTATAATGTGGATAGGATATAACTCTTGTGGTTTTCCATTTAGTTACCTTAAGATTTATGATATGTATATTATTATTGAAATAACATGAATTTTTGTCTGAATTGCTATGATTACCATAATGATTCCAAAGTTCATTGTTTAAATATCTACCTCATCATGGCTAGTATGAGTGTTTGACACAAAATTATATATACATACTATTTCCATAGTTTATTTGACGGAGTTCTTGTTTATGCTCATTTTGCTTTGAGAGAATATAAGGATAATTTTGTTTCATTATGATTTGGAACCATGGCTCTATATCTTTATTATGCCTTTCCTACATCTCAATTTTCTAAAAAAAGACCCATCCTTTTTCAATATTCTCTACCTACTCTGTTTAATATATCGATGTATCCTTACCTTCTTTTTCATTACAAGGTAACACATAAGTCTTGTTTCAAATAGTCTGATCATTAAGAAACATTTCTAATTACTGTAGTTATTGGTGTATATCACTCAACATGATTTTAAGAAGGAAATTTGATTTACAAAAGTAGAATTTAAAATTGATGACTTGGAATGGTCAGGACCCAGCTCACCCTGAAGAGCAGCCACCAATTAGTACAAAGGCTTCTTATAATCATTGATTATCATTAAAAATTTGGTAAGTAAAAAGTGATAAATAAAGGTAAAACTCTCTTTCTCAAGTTCTTTTCATAACAAAGAATGATTTCAGATGCTTAAGCCACATGCGGCGAGTTCATGCAGCATATCTGGGCAAGTGTTAATACATAATTAAAAAGTGGTCTGATGTTACCCTCTCTGTATCTCTCGTTTCCACAATTGACAAGAACCGTTGGGTATTTTAACCAAAACGTTATTTATTGTGCATAATCGGGTAAATAAAATGTTTGTGAAGATTAGTTCACATGTGTCGATCAGCTGATTTTGAAAAGTAATACTAAAAGTTGTTTTCCAAAGATGACACATTTAAAATTAAATACCTAAAAATAACATTTTAAGCTGAGTTGATACTGAATGTGACTCATTATTTCTTAAACTAGTTTAAATAAAGAATGTAACAAATGCATATAACAGGCATAGTGAATTTAAGGCTTAAATTTTCAGAAAAAGTGTGTCTTATACTCCAACCAATACAGTAAAATATTTGTTATGGCAGTCCTCAAAATACTATATTTTAAGTGTATAAAATATATTATTTCACATATAAATAGATGGATAATTCAAAATACTGTATGTTTAAAATTTTGTTTACTAAAGTCTCTGTATTAGGATGTCATGATGTACATAATTATTTTCTGTTGTTTAAAGACCAGTGGCCATTTTCAATAATATGACACCATATATTGAAATTGCTGCTAAGTAAAAATAATTCACAGTCAATCTTGTGGGGAAATAGGTAACAGGGCTAGTTTATGACATATTGAAATATGCTCTGCCTAATTTTTTCACCCCAGGGTAAATCTTCCTTCTAGAATATAATGTGTATTCATAGTGTTCTTCATATTTAGGTTTTAACATTAGTTTTTTGTAATATTTTTTAAAAAATTGGTACTAATTTGCTTACTGCTTTAAAATGCATCAACTTTAAGTTTAATTTAAGACCATATACTGAGAGCCAGTTTTCTATTGTATCAATTGTATCTGAAATTATTTATTATGTCTTCACAAGTTTCATCTTTTAATAACTCTGCATTATTTTCTGCATACAAATTGACTTTGTTGTGCTGTAATATAATAACAATTTTAAGAATCAACTTAAAAAGTATATTGCATGGAAAGTCATCATGGAAAGAAAAGTATATTTACAAGTGCCCATGTTTTAGATTCTAAGATATTATTAAAATAATTTACTGGTAGCTAAGGGTATATAGCAATTTTTGGTAATTAATATTCAAAATTCCTTTTTAGGTAATACAAAATTTGCTTTCATAATGTGCATTACATTATTATTCCCCTAGGTTAATAAACTGGAATTATCATGAAATTTCTCCACTGCTGCTTTAGAAAGAATCTTTTAATATTTCCCATGTTATAAATGCTTTGTGTCTACCTTCTCTTCTTGGGCACGTCCATAGACAAGTTCCAACGTGTTGCATGATGTTGCCTCCACAGCATTCTGTCCTGTACCTCTCTCTCCTCAACTCTGCATAATTCCTTCCTTTTTTCGATATCCATCAGCATTCCATGCCTCCTTCATGTCTTCTCTTCTATTTTATTAACTTTGGCTCATAATTCTTCCTCACAGTGTGTCCTATCCATTTCGCATTCCTCATTTTAATTTTTCTTTCAAGGGAAACACCAGGCCTACATAACACAGTAGATTGGATCCTTAAACTTGGTGTGACTAGGATATTGTTTATGCAAAATTTGCAATGGAAAATCAGATCTAGACTACCAGCAAAGCAAGTTTTTCACCCTAGTAGATTGTGACAACTTCTCAGTTTATAGAACCGTAGATCAATGGAAATCTCTCCCTGCAGGTATGTTTGAGCCATTTCCTTCCCAAGTGCATACCTTCAAGGCGAATTAAAATAAATTATAATAGCTGTTAATTAATTTCTACTAATGTTTTTTATGGGATGGGATAATATTTATAAATTTTGGATTATGCATGTCTTGACTTCTGTCAGAGGGAGGATTTCCGAGGGGTTTCCCACCCTCCGTGGGCAAATGCCTGACAGGTATAGTGTTTACCCTTCAATTTACACTGACTATCTATATATTGCTTGACCATGCACAACTGTATGAATGTATGCTTGTACAATATGCTATGTTTAATCACTGCCACCAGATTTTTAATCTACTTGTAGTATTATTGTAATAATAATAATATTCCTTATGCATAGCATTTACAGCACCCTGGAGTCAAACCCAGAATTATTCTGGAAACATCTAAGGTGACATTAGGAAACATAACCTTAAATTTTCATACCAAGTGACATCTTCCATATCTGAAAATGCTTTAAAATATATTTCTTAAGTTCTCCACAATATATTTTATATAAGAGAATTTAGCATCAGAATGACAATCCAGTATTGCATTGAAAGAAATCTTTCTTGTTCTTGTTATAAAAGCTGATCTCACAACAATACAGAGATTCTCAAATCTGTATTATCTCAGGAAGGACTCAAAAAAAATTTCCGAAAATCCAAATATTACTATTATTATGGGAATATAATGCATTCATATTGTAACGTTTTTATTCAACACATGACTCTGCAACGTCTTTCCGAGGAAAATGGCTACCTCGTACTCTGCCCAACAGTGCCTATTTTCCCGTTACCACAACCGGCAACAATCACGCCTACGTAATACAAATGCGCCTACGGAACACTCGGGACCGGTATTCATTACACTGCCCCCTCCTCAGCTCCGTTCCGTCCCGGAACCGGCAGCGCACTCCTGTTGATTCCCGGCTCTCAGACTCCACTCGAGCGACCCGCCCATCTTCATTGCTACCAACGTACTGAGCCAACCGATTAAAGTGAACCACTTTTGGCTTTCCAGTTGGTAATTTTCTTACTCGGTATATAACGTCATTAATCCGCTTCTTTACTTCGTAGGGGCCTTCCCAATTTGTCTGTAACTTAGATGACAGACCACGTTTCCTCTGCGGGTTGTACAGCCAAACTTGGTCTCCTTCTTGATAGCCGCCCTCCTTGGCGTTGAGGTCGTAACGCTCCTTGATGCGGTCACTGGCAATATTCAGCTGGTAGCGCACCTGCTCGTGGATGTCATCCATCTTTTTCCGCATTCTCGAGACGTAATCCTCTCCTGCCACGTCTTCGCCCGGTCTGGTGCCAAATACCAGGTCGCATGGCAGCTTGAGTTCCCGCCCGAAGAGAACTTTGGCAGGAGTTTGTCCTGTCGATTCGTGAACGGCTGATCGGTGGGCCATTAGGAAGAACGGTACATGTTCGTCCCAGTCTCGTTGGTGTGAAGAGACCATTTTCGCCAAATAGCGGTTGAGAGTGCGATTCATTCGTTCCACCATTCCGTCAGACTGGGGGTGAAGGGCTGTGGTCCTTGTCTTCCGGAGTCCAAGCTTCTCACAGACCCTTTGAAACAGATCACTCTCAAAGTTCCTTCCTTGGTCCGAGTGCAGCTCCAGGGGTACTCCGAACCGGCAAAACATCTCCTTGACCAACACATCAGCTACCGTCACTGCTTCCTGGTTAGGGAGAGCATAGGCCTCCACCCACTTAGTAAAGTAATCCATGGCGACCAGGATGTACTTATTCCCTTGTTCGGTTACTGGGAATGGTCCTGCAATGTCGATGGCAATTCTTTCGAACGGGCTCCCTACGTTGTACTGTCTCATTGGAGCCTTGGGACGTTTTTGTGGCCCATTACTGGCGAAGCAGGTGGTACATTTCCTACACCAGTCTTTCACGTCGCCCGAGCAGTTCACCCAGAAGAATCGCTCGCGCACTTTCTGAAGGGTCTTCTTCATCCCTAAATGTCCGCCAGATGCCTCGTCGTGAAGGTGCCGTAATACTTCCGGGATCTTGCTTGAAGGAACAACCAGCTGCAGCCTCTGCTCCGTTCCATCCTGGTTCTCCAGTGCCCGTTTTAAAACGCCATCTTCCACCACTAACGAGTCCCATTGCGCCCAATAGCTCTTGAGTTTGGGGGAGCCTGATGAAATTTCCTGCCATTCCGGACGCTGACCCTTTTCCTTCCAAACCAGAATTTCCTTAAGGACCGGGTCCTTTCTCTGGTCAAGTCGTAACGAAGGAAGCGTCCATTCTACGGAGACCACGGTAGTTCTACAGACCCTCTCCGACTTTTCTTCGGCTCGATGGCAATGAGAGCACTCTAAAGGGCACGGTCTTCTAGAGAGCGCGTCTGCATTTCCATGACTCTTACCAGGCCGATGTTCGATGTCGAATTCATACTCCTGGAGCCTCTCGATCCAGCGAGCTATCTGTCCTTCAGGGTTCTTGAACTGAAGGAGCCATTTGAGTGCGGCATGATCGGTTCGCAGTAGAAACTTCCGTCCGTACAGGTATTTGTAGAAATGTTCCACAGACTTAACGACGGCTAACAGCTCACGCCTGGTCACGCAATAGTTGCGTTCGGGTTTCGAGAGCGTCTTGCTAAAGTAAGCAATAACCCGCTCCTGCCCGCCTTGGATTTGGGACAAGATTCCTCCTATTCCGAAGTTACTTGCGTCCGTATCCACGATAAATTTCTCTCGTTCGTTCGGATATCCAAGGATCGGGGATGTTGTCAATGCCTCCTTAAGCTCTACAAAGGCTTCCTGACAGTCCTGACCCCACTCGAATTTCCTGGCCTCCTCGGTGAGTCTTGTCAGTGGTTTCGCAATGTTCGCAAACCCTTTCACGAACCGTCGGTAATAGGTACACAGTCCCAGGAAACTTCTCAATTGGTGCTTGTCACGGGGTACCGGCCAACCTTTAATGGCCTCTGTCTTCTCACTGTCGACCGCAATTCCATCTCCGGACACAACGTGTCCCAAATATTGAACTTGTTGGCGCAAGAAACAGTAGTCTCGTAGTCTCTGGAATACGCTGCTCACGTTGTCCAAGTGGTCGTCAAATGATTTTCTTACCACGATAATATCGTCCAGGTACACCAGGCAAGTTTTCCACGATAGTCCGTTCAAGATGCCTTCCATCAGCCGCTCAAAGGTCGCTGGGGCATTGCACAGCCCGAAGGGCATCACCGTAAACTGCCATAGTCCCGATCCGAGCGTAAACGCTGTCTTCTCTTTGTCTTCAGGGGCTAGTTCAACCTGCCAGTATCCACTTTTCAAATCCAGGGTGGAAAATATCTTCGATCCTGCCAGGGTTTCCAGTGTATCGTCGATTCTTGGTAATGGATAGCTATCCTTCCGTGTGACGTTGTTAAGTTGCCGATAATCCACACAAAATCGTGTCGATCCGTCCTTTTTCTTTACCAGGACCACTGGAGAGGCCCATGGGCTGTTTGACGCCTCTATGATTCCTTCATCTTTCATCTCCCTAAGGACTCGTTCTGCTTCTTCGCGTTTCGCCAGTGGCAAGCGTCTAGGCGGTTGACGAATAGGTTTTGCATTCCCTGTGTCGATTTTGTGTCGGACGATGTTGCTTCTCCCTCTTACTCCGTCGTCCACATCGAACACATCTTGAAATTTAAGGAACAGGTTCCTGATTTGTTCCCTCTGTTTCATACTTCTGCCATTGCTCGTATCCGCTATTAAGCTGGCTAACTTTGGAGGGATCTTTGTCGAAGAATCGGTCGGTATTGTCCGTATCTGATGCTGAATTGACGACACGGTTGCACAATTTCCTAATACAGCGCCTCTATCCAATTTCACAGGGTGCGAACCGATGTTCATCAATCTGATCGGGACTATATCTTCAGCAGTGATCACTTGCTTCGCCACTAGAATTCCCCGACCGACATGTGCGTCATCATTCTTGGGCTCCAGCATAATGGTTCTTCCGCACTGTGGACTTCCTTCTAACCGCGCCATCACGAATGTTTCCCTCCTAGGATTTATTATTGTATCCTCGGAGAGAATTGCACGTATCGAAGCACTTTTTTCAGGATTTAAGATCATTTCTTCGTTGTCCACCCTCAATACTCCGCGCTTCAGATCCAATTGGAAACCACAGCTGCCCATGATGTCCATCCCTAGGATCACACAATTTTTTATGTCAGCGATGAGGACACGGTGATCCACGATAGTCGATCCTATTGCCAGACGAATGTCCATTTCCCCATGCACATTAACCGCAGCGCCCGTAGCCGTTCGTAGTCGCAATTTAGTTGCGACTGCCCTCTTTCTCCCAATAAGATCGTGCCGGATGATGGTTCTAGTCGCGCCCGTGTCTACCAGCATGGAACAAGGTCTTCCGTCGATTGACCCATCGACACAAACACTTCCGGATCCTGGGTTAACGGTTGCCACAATAATTGTATTCTTCGGGGCATGGTAATCCTGGGTCGCCGTTTGCCCCATCTTCCGGTGCCTGTTGCATTTGCTCATTAGATGCCCCAGTTCACCGCATTTCCAACATCGCGGACGAAACGGCCTACGGCTCTTCGTCTGCTCCAATACTCGCCGCACTACTTCCTCGATGCTGTCCTCCGTCACCGTTCGCACCCTACTAGGCCCGTGTGATGCTTGTTTGGCGATTTCGAACTCAAGCGCTATCGCTAACGCTTCACTTAATGTCTTCGGACGAGCCATCCTTACTGTTGTTGCTGTTTCGGGATCCTTGAGACCGTCGATAAATACGTCTTTCGACATATCTTCCAGATATTCGGCCGGGCGCGTTGGATAAGACAGGCCAATTAACCGAACTATGGCGCATTCGAATTCTTGAAGGCTTTCGTTGGATCGTTGTTTGCGGTGCTTCAATTCGATGCGGTAGACCTGCTCCAGGTGTCTGTTACCATATCTCTCCTCCAGACGCTGCACTAGCAGCTCGTAGTCTTTCTTTTCATCGGCGGTAAGGTTTTGGATGAGGTCTAGGGCATCATCACGTAGCGAACCCTTCAGTGCCGACGCTTTCTCTTCTTTCGTCCAGCTATAGGCTTCCGCTACGTTTTCAAACGCGCTCAGATATCGCGCGAAGGGAGTTTTGCCATCAAATGTTGGCGTCTGCAACCTGAGTGTTGACCCATCTCTCACGGTTGTTGCACAGGCTGCATACGCAGGGGCAACTGGCTTCCCCGCCCACTCTTCAATCCGTGCGTTCAAACTGTCCATTTCTTTCCGAAACTTATCGGTTTCCTTTAGTATTTCATCTCTGAATTTCACTTCCAGGCTTCGAGCATTATCGTTCATTTTTACCTCTAAGTTTCTCGAATTTTCTAGGAGTTTTTCTCTCAAAGTTCGAGAACTTTCGGCTATCTTTACCTCCATAATAGAAAGTCCCCTCAAAACGGCAGAAATATTTCCTTCCAACTCGAAAAGGGTGGTATCCGGATCTTCGCCATTTTCCAGCAACGCTTGGCGAAGGCGGTTTTGAAGAGCGGACTTGTTTCCGCCGATGTCGAAGTCGCGCTCCTCAAGTTCCCTCTTCAAATCCTTCACCTTCAACTGCTCCAGAGTCACTTTAGTTGTTTCCATTTCTTTCTCAAACTGAGATTCACACTAAATTATTTGTTAATCCCACTTCTGACACCAATGTAACGTTTTTATTCAACACATGACTCTGCAACGTCTTTCCGAGGAAAATGGCTACCTCGGCTTTCCCGTTACCACAACCGGCAACAATCACGCCTACGTAATCCAAATGCGCCTACGGAACACTCGGGACCGGTATTCATTACAATATTGAAAAAGTCCTAAATTTGTGGCCCTCTAGGATCAATTCTGTGATAGTAATGGTCGATATCTCAAAGTTGATGGAGAGATCCTGTTTGGGCCCATGTGACAAGAAAAGGCTGTGTGAATCACATTTCTAGTTTAAGGAAGGAGAATTTATGTATTGGAATCAAGTTTTAAAAACATCGTTTTTGAATAATTTTGCTGAATATTGGTTTTCTTTTATCTCGTTAATCTCTTGAAAGAATTCAATGTCATACTAATATTTGAAATAAGCTACAGTATAAAGCAGTTGTCATGACCTATGGCCTATGGCAGGGATACTCAACCTATCTTGGTGCCCGGGCACCCAAGGGCGCTTCCGAAAGCAAAGCGGGCAACACATAACATTTACGTCTATAGTGACATTCAGGCCATCCCTTGGCAATATTATCACTTTACCTATATGTTCCATGGTAAATAAAATCCAAAATATTACAACTTATATAATTTCATCACAACCTCACATCTCTCATCTGTCTCTTTATCTCCTAAGAAGATTTGATAATGGGGAATACATCTGGTATAAGGGTTTTCACTGTATGTGCACCACTGTGTTCTGAAAAGCAGCAGTCCTTGATGATGAGGAGTTTGATACATTGATAAGCTGAGCCGAGCTGAATCTTTGCATTCGCATAATGAACTAAATATTACATAGATACGCTTCTTGTTAATCTGGACACAGGCGATAAGAGAGTTAAAATGTTCACGAAACCCAAGACCAGGCCAACCAAGTTTCTGGCCCCTTCCCTGCCAAACCTCCTCTCTATCCCCACTAGAGCAATCCCAAGAAATAATGTTGTAGCAAATAAAAAAAATCTTTTTATTGAAGCTTGGCAGGCACTGTAGGAGGTCGCTTCGGGCACAAGGTTGAGTACCCCTGGCCTATGGGATAATCCATGCGTGGCAGGGTTGCCTATCACAAATTTGTGATGCAATTTCCCTATTCTGTGTCTTATGTAGAAATTTTTGTTTGAGCTAATCATCAGATTCAGTGTCAAACGGCTTGGTTTGCATAATAAAGCTGGGGGGAGGTGGAATTGCCCTGAATGTCTTTCTCGGGATCCATTGATGTTGAAATTGAATGCTACAGTTATGATTAGGTGTTATATTTTTAAGTGTAATTTTAATGTTAGAATGGGACATTAATGTTGGCTTCAATATTTTTGATTTAAGGGAAGAATCAAAACTGCTCTCAGAGATCTCCAATGTAAGATGATTTACCCATCATTTTTTCATTATTCATGTTAAGATGAGCTGCTGAAGGCAAACACATTTCAAAAGTTTTTCCAGAAGAAGTATTGCCATATATATGCTTCATATGTGTGTGAGATATAGGTTCATCAAGCAATGAAGTTTTACTCATCAAAAGAAATTGAAGATTTAAACCTTTAATTAACTGAAGGATTAAAAATGTACCAAATATTCCTTATGTTACTTTTGAAACAGCCTCTGATTTGAAATTACTAATGTAAGATTAGTTGGTAATTATTTATAGTTTGATGAATCAAGTCTTATGAATGAAAAATTACTCTGAATATTGTTAGCATTCAGTTCTAAGGCAGAACAAGCTTTCCTAGAATTTTTATAAAGCTCATGACTTTTAGCATACAGGCTTTGTGTTGTCATTAAATGAGAACTATGTTTTGATGATGTACATCAGAGTACTCATATATAAAACCCAGCTCTGTTGTAAGGCTTCATTTCTAGTTGTATCTCTTTCAAAACAGCATGACTTACATAAATAAAAAGGAAAAGTTTTGGAATTATTGATGGAAAACAGCTTGTGAATAACTTCAAATTAATTTAAAGAAATAGCTTTATTGTGATTATTCTATTCAATTTCATTCATTTATTATGTACAAAAAGTCAATTATAAAAATAATTGATTGTTTAATATTGAATGATCATTTTAAATCTCAATGACATCAGCATTTCCAAATATTTATTATTGTCCTGATCTAGGAATTAGTAAGTCTTTGTAACAGACTGGTCATGCTTCCGTTATTGATGCTTTCGCAGCATTTTGATACAAATCCAAAACTCCGAAAACATATTTAGGCACATTGGAAACTGCAGGGCCCTGATCAACACCATTGATGAAGAAATGTATCGCTCCATACTCACTTCTCATGACACCAAGTCTGTCTCCAACCTAAAAAATTATTTTAGGGAGATAAAAAAAATTTGAATTTTTATTGAAATATGAAAGATTTATGATAATATAAGGTGCATCTTCTATTTTATTTAATTTCACTTAACTTATAGAAGAACTATCAATACTAACAAACGGTAACTTTGATCTTTTAAATATACACTCACTTGAAGTTTATCTATACTCTGTCCATAGGACTTTAATATCTCCTTGCCATTGTTGTAAATAATGTCATGGTGAATCATCCAAGCAATTGGACTATTGTATGTAGCAGCATGAAAGATAAAGAAATAAATTAATACAACTTTGAAGGTAAAATGTACAATTTTTGCCTATTTATGTTTTTTAGTGAGTTATGCATGTATAGGCATGACCACAAAAGTGTCTTTTTAATAATGAAAGCTATAGTATAACTATTATTGAGTTCTATATGTGTAATATAATCACATTACCTCATGTTGTGCTCTTTTAAATTACAATTTGTGTGTAATACTTCATTCTCCTAGACTACTAAAAATTATGTTACACTTATTCTAATAAGTGACCTACCTTGTCCACATATGTGGGGTTAAATTAATACTTTCTGGTGCCATAGTAGCTAGGCCAATTCCTAAGGATTCACTAAATTTGGTATGCTTCTTCTCCAATATAATATCAAATATCTCATTCTCTCTCAGAGGTTTATTAGTAAATACAATTGCATTACCACCTTCCTCTATACTGTAATAAATACTCCCCATTATTATTCCACAATACAGTAAATAGTTCTCTAAATACAGCCATTAAATGTGTACTTACTTGATTTTTTGAGCTGTTTTTCCATTATTTGTTATTGCTACATTCTTTCCAGTCCTTGTATGAAATGATAATCTTTCCATAGATGGCAATAATGATTTGGCAGCATCACCTGTGTATGAGATATACCAATATCAAAACCAAGCTTTGAAATTTATTATTTATTTATCAAGATACTTCTGAGTGTTTAATTACATTGAAATAAGTCTGTGTAGATTTTCAAGGTACTGTCGCATAATTTACTAATATTTTAAATTGACTATGTGCTTCTAGTCTATCTATTCTTTAAAATGTAAATTATATGATATTTACAATGTATTACTTGTGCGGTAATTACAATTATTAGTACAGCTCCTTTTTCGATAATTGGGACTATTATTCAGTTACTAATGAGCAAAACAATTTACTGAGTTACTTACTGTTAATTACTCCTTGGATGTAAACTATTCTCCTCTCTCCACATTCAGTAACCATGTGAGTGACTTCTAATGTTTGAGTACTTCCTTTAATGCTGGTATTAGTAAGACCAGCAAAACTGTCTACCCATTCACCAGTAGCTCCTTTCTTACTTTTAGCAAACAGTTTAGCAGTTTGAAGAGCATTGGGAAGTTTTATGCAGTCCATGTTTGAATCAGGTTCATTCCCATGGCAGATGCTTATAACGGCCTGAATAGTGATCATAAAAAATAACAGACCTTGCATGAGAGGTCTAGACATCTTGCCAGAGGCTCAAGAGCTAAGACTAATGAAGATAAAAGTATGAAACACCCTAGCTTGCTTTCTTAATAATAATGAGAGTGAAAAGGCCGACAATTTCTTCAATGATTATCTTTGACTTTAGTCATGGCTGCGGCATCTGCGTCACGTTTCAGAAGAACATGATAAACTGTGACCCTATGGACTCCAAAATATGATGCAACATCGTAGGTTAAAAGCTGGTAGAAACCAAAATTTTTTGTTCATTTTGAGGTCATCTCAAATCTTTTTCTGTCTTGAGAGACTTTTGTTTGGACTTTTTACTCTAACCGCTCCCAATTATCTCTTCACAATTGCATGAAGAAAGAGATGTAGAATTTATACAGCTTGCTTTGCTTGTGGTATTAAAATTTTCCTACCAAATTGTTTTTTTTATATTGCCTTGTCAAAATTGATGCAATTTTTTTCTAGCATTAATAATTTGTAAAGGATTTAACTCTTGCAGTGTCTTATTTAGTTACTTTAATATTTATGAAATGTATTTTATTAGTAAGATAACACAAACCTTTTTCTGATTTTCTATCAATACGATTACGTTTCCAAAGTATTTTGTTTATATACCTACCTCATTATGGCTTATATGAGTATTTTGATGCAAAATTATTTATATTTTCATAGTTTATTCTTTATGCTCAACTTACTTCAAGATAGAATATGACGAATTTTTTTATATGTTATGACTTAGAAGCAGGGCTCAATATCTTCATTATATGAGAGATATTTCTATTCTTGTGGTTTAAAGAGTTGAGTTTGTAGGTTGATTTATGAGATGGTAGGAATCAGGGTTCAGGAATTTGTATTAATAATAGATATTTTGGCTTCTAATATTAGTTAGAATGAAATGAAGGATGTTGCATAAACTTAGCTAAAGGCAAAACCCTTAGCTATACTAGTTAACTCCCATGTTCAAAACAATAGAACTTCATTTCACTTCTTAAAAATGTATATTTATTGTTATATTATATATATTATAAATACCAGAACCTGCTAAGTCAGGATTCGTGAATTATAAAACTGTATAAATTTGATATATTTCATCATTTTTAAACTTTTAAATAAGTTATTATTACTTTGATAGTTTGGTTTTGGAAATATTTCCAATAAAATTACCTTCCCACGCTTTGCAACCTCTTGGAAGAAAGAAATCTCAAAGACTAGGGAAGTTTATATCTACGACACTAAAACACTTCAGCATAGAAAAAATGAGTTTTTAATAGATATTGGACGTATCCAAACCAGAAATCTAAACAACACTCATGATAAGTTTCCAATTGTTCGCTTATGAAAACTACTACCTTGGAAAGTGTAATAAGTTAGCCACATAAGCGTTAAACTCCTCTAGTTTTCAATGTGTTTAGTTTTTGAAAGAATTGACATATATTGTATTAAGTAGCGGGCATGAATATACTAGCCCCTGTAAGTTAGGCATTTTTTCCGTTTTCTAGGCAGCCCTGACTCCCCCATTTGCAAATCCAGGCTGCGCCACTGCTCAGGTGCGAGACATTATCCGTGCAGATCGTCGCCAAACCGTCCCGGATGTTGCTGGGTTAAACAAAATATCAGTTGGAAGCTGTTATGCCATTTTACTTGACGATTCGCGAAAGCACCACGTCTGCCAGCACTTGGTCCCCAAGAGGCTTTGCGCTGAGCAGAAGGAGGAGAGGATGCTGTTGTCTGGCGACAACATCGCCGCAGTAGATGCTGACCCTATCCTTCCGGACAGACTGATTGCAGGAGAGTAAAAAGCAAAACACAAAACCTCACGCTGGATATCAGCTCAAACTTCGAAATTCTCCTCCTTTCCACGGTACATACATACACGTGTCAACTTACACAGTCACAGCACTGAAATACCAGCACCGACTGGCACATACTTGCACAGCGGTACCGACAATATATGGTGCATTCTACCACCAGAATTTTATATTTCTCCTGCTCGGCGTTTTCGCGGGAAAAAATAAGTTCAGGGACTTTATGAACGTACCTTGTATACATTGAAGAGCTTTGGTGAGAGCGAACACCCTCGACTAACTCCTTTACCTATTTTAATTTCCTTCTCGCAGGTAATAATCTTTACTATATCCTTCTCATCTCTGCATAGATTTCCTTCAGCGCTTCGAATAAAATATTCCATTTAATATCGAAGGCTTTTTCTACGCCCACAAAAGCAATATATGCTGCCTTGTCCAGTGCCGGATTTAGGCAGTGGGCAGAGTGGGCAGTGCCCATAGGCCTCCATCAAAATGGGCCTCCACCAAGGTGACAAGATGTCAAAAAAAATTGTAAAAAAATGGGAAACCCAACAACACCCCGTTGAGTCGCGGAGAAAGAGGAAAATTTCTCAACAAGTCAAGACAGATTGGGGGGGGGGGGTGCGAGAGGCGAAAGACGTCCAAAAAAGGCCTCCACCCGTTGGATTGCCCATAGGCCTCATATGCCCTAGATCCGGCACTGGCCTTGTCTTTCCTAATTCTTTTTTACGCCAATAGTCTTAAAGGCAGAATAGCTTCACGAGTACCTTTTCTCCCATCCTCACCTCCCACATGATAAGATTCATGTGTCCGGAAAACCATTGCAGTGTTTTCCCCGACTTTTCTCGATTCTAGGCCACTGTTTAAAGAAGTGAAACCAGTATTGTATAATGAAACACAAAGAAGGGACAGCTTGCAACTAACTGAATTACATTGATAATAATTAATACGAAAAATATCGTCGCATGAGAAAGAAATGTTTACCGAAAAACTCCGTTCGGTTTTTTCCCATTCGGAGAATGCGTGTTAAACGAGTGAGTACGAATCTTGAGTGCAAAACGGCTCTAGGTAAACGGAACCAGTCATTAGCGGTTTTGAGTTTCCCGCCACGTTAACCTAATGTTAAGCCCAGTATCCTTCTCGCAGGTCTCAATTTGGCAACGTTACGCAAGGGTACGTGGATGGTGACATGTAAGGTTAGACAATATTGTTAATTTGTATCTTCCTCTACCGTAAATATGATTTCAATTAATATGTAGGTATATTTCTAAGCTGGCTCTTGGTGGATTGCTATTGATTCATTCTTATTGAGTATCGTAGAGGCAAAATTATGACTTCATGTTTCCATAAGTACTTGAGATTGAAATAACTTATATTGATACACAGCTTGTTCCACAATTTTCAGTGACTTGCTTTGAAATTAATATTTTTTGATAAATTTCATGGATGTCTTAACCCTCGACGGACTACGGATGCCATATGGCATCATCCGACACCTACTATTATTTAATTTTGTATCACAGAATAGGAGAGCTGGAGCTCATATTTCTGAGCCTTCTATAAACGTTAGATTGCTCATTATATTTATCTTCTGTTTGTATTATTCTTTCAAACATTTTAACTACGATGTTATAATAATTTTGTTACTTATTATCTTATTCAGCAATTAGTATCTTAACTCACAAGCTTCTCAACCAGGAATTACTTTCTATTCTTCTTTTACAGAATCCAGTTTTCCTGAAACAAAAGAATAGATTTACTGAAGGACATAGCTCATGGAATGGTCAGTGATAACACTTTTTATCTTTCCGCATGGAAACTAGTGGTGAAAAGGATACATCCTCAGAACTTATGATATTAACTCTTTACTCTATGCATTACAAAAATTGAAAAAAATCTCAATATTTCATCTCTAATTTAATCCTGTCCTGATTATTACCATTTCTGATTCCGACATCTGAAAATTTACCACTTAAAAAGTAGCCACTTTTCATTTATTTTTATTAAGCATCAGCAAGGTATAATTCCTAAAAAAGGTAACAAATTCATAAATGGTTAATATCTACCAAGTTGTGGCAGCAGTGTAGTGGACAGATCTGTCTGGGATATTTAGATATTATTATTTAGTTATCTTTTCTGGAAGATTTTTACTTTTAGGACAAGTTCAAGAACAATGTACCAAGTAACAGTGGATCACTAGATATCGTTATGATTTATGTCGATTTACAGAAGATATGCTTAAAAAAATCTCCTTTCAAAATCGATACAAACCAATCTGTGCTTTAGGCAAGATTAATAAAGCTGTAGCTTGCAGTTTACTGTTCTGATATACTCATTGTAAATGATGGGAGTAGCAATACTCGCTTTCCAGATTCTAAAATAATCATCTTTGTTATGTTCTTTTAGTACTTAATTTGGGCAAAATAAAATCATTGTCTGCTGCTTTCTCTCAAATTCTCCTATAATAATCTAAATCCAAAATTTTACACTTGGTAAATCAGAAAGGAGAATTGTTCCGATGACATACAATATTCCCTGTGTTTGCAATTGACCATTACTGCTCATTGGTAGGGATATTCATCATCCCTTTGATTTTTCGCCATTTTTTACTTAAGATTTGCGGTACATTCTGTTATAGGCTCATGAAACCTCTTTTTAAATACTTTGCACCATTTTTAGGAGGCATTTTATGAGTGATTAGCTGGCTCAAGACATCCACTGAAAGGAGTAAGTGGATGTGGATCGTAGCTTTAAGAAATCACCAGCTTTTCAGTGGAAATACTTGTGATGCACATCGACGTTCCATGCAGCGAAGGAATTGGACGGTGCATGGTAAGTTTCATTGGTTAATTTGTAATAATGTCTTGCAGTAAGCTTTAGGATAACCGTTAGGAGTAGAATTTGAGTGTGTAGTCGTAACATCCAGTAGTGTTATGTTTAGTGGAATTTTGCTATCATCATTCTGGAAAACAATTATCGTACGTTTTTTGTCACCTTACATGTGGCAATACATCTACGGCGTTTTTGAACGGACTTCGTTGTAATAATTAACGCGATTTCAGCGGTTATCGCTCGGTTTTGTTAGTTATCAAATCTTAGGTATTAGGAAGGGTTTTATAACATATAAATATAGCGCTATCCTTTATCTTCAATGTGGTATAATAGTTGTATCAGAATATCCACTAGTAAGGGAGATACAGAATTTCTTCCTGAAAGTCCTCTTCCGAAATTTTACCATTCTGGTAAAATTTCGGACGGTTTAAAAAGGGTCTCCGGACACCATTACTGTACCTCCGTCATTGTAAGTGACTTATGGCGATAAATATAATACGTAGCCATAACTTATATGTATGCATATAATGCGCAATACTTGACTCGTGTTCCACTAAAGTATCATCCAAAAAAGGCCACTTCTAGTGCTAAAAAAAATAAAACCCTGACGGTCTTCTTCCGAAATTTTACCAGAATTTCTCTTAAAATCTTTCCTCCTCGCTTAATTTTGTTAGTTATCGGTAAGATTTTCTTAAAAGTAATTTTTTTTCGGTTCTCGATTCTGGGTGATATCTTAAAATGTCTTTTTCCCTCTTGTAAACGGAGCCATTTTCCCCCAAAATTTTTCAAGCCCTTCCAGGAGCTAAAAATTAGTAAGAAAAAGCGTAATATTTAGTCGACTTTGAAGGACATGTCCTACGTTTTTGCTTTTTTTGTCCGTTCCGTCTGAGGCAGTTTTGAAGGAACTTAGCTGCGATAATCAACGCGATCACGTCGATGATAGTGGACCTCGCTCAGGTTCGTTATTATAGGTTAAATTTTTTAAACTTATTTTTTCCCCGGGGTTCGAGTATAGGGCTATTTTTTATATTTTTCCATCTGATTCATGCAGGCATTTTCCCGCAAATTTTTTCTTCCTTTCCGGTAGTTAAAAAATTAGTGGGAAAATGCCTAATTTTGGAGACGAAAATAAGTGTGGAAAAAGACGAAAAGGATTAATGATTTTGACCGCCCGCACGCGGGTTCGAGGACTGACAGGGGCCTTGGGCAGCGATAACGCTATAGGTAGGGTCCGAATCCGTTTTTGACGAAGTTAGGATGAGAGAAAAAACTCCCGGCCGGTTGCACCCGCACGGATTCGAACCCGGTTCCTCTAGGTTATTACCAACCGGGGGGCCACCGGACCCACTCAGCCAGCACCTCGATCGAGAGGAAACGCGATCTTAGTTAGCTTTGATGGACTCATGACGTCTTAGGACGAGCTACTTATAGCTTCCACTGTAGGTTTCATTTCTCCCAGAAGGCAAATTGTTATCGGCGTTTCAATTATTGCGATTTATTTACTATGTTTATTTCAATTGTTGAAAACTATGAATGAATTTCGTCAAATGTTCAGAATAAATTTGAAAAGTTGTCTTAGTTTTCCGATTCGCGTTAGGCAAAATGACCATGTTATTCTATTCATATCCGTGTAAACCTTAAGCGTAGTAATGTTTTAAATGATATATTTACGTAATATGGTAGATAAAATTAAAGCTTAAGGCCTTTAGGCTCCTTGATACGAAGTAATATATATAAGTATTACAGCGTTTGAAGGCTTTCTCTTCTATGAATGAAATCATCGTTTATCTTCTATTTACACGTGATATTAAAATTCGGCTCGGCTCAACTTCAGGATTGGCGATGCACAACGACACCTAATTCAGGAACCAAAATTATTGCCCCAGTATTCCTATATCTATATTAGTTGAGATAAAAATATTAATGATTAGAGTGTATGTAATTCTTCCGTTCGGCTTGGTAATATAAATTTTATCGTTCATGTATTATTTCAGTTGTTGTTTTGCTAATATCTACGTTTACTCTAACGTTAGCACAAGTGATATTTACGTAATAATTTCCTTTTGAAACACAGGAAGTCACATTTCTTCATATAGTTCTAAAAACCTCCCAGCGGGAATTACGAACTATTTTCTTTTTTAATTTTGTATTAAAGCTTGCCAACTGTTATTGATTTAGTAGGGTCGTCGTGTATTGGAAAAATTCAAAGAAATATTTGAAAAGCTCCCCATTATGAAGTTTTCTTTTGAGGTACTCGTCAGTTATTGTCAAAATTCATGTTTTGCTTATTCGTAATGTTCAGCCAATGTTCCTTGACGGTAATGGTATACCTAGCCATCATTGTCCCTGCGAAAATAAGTTAAATAAAGTTATGCTCGTATTATAAATATTGATATGTATTCTTGATATTAGGAACTGGACTTTAAAGCTTGCTTCAAAATATATGATTGGATGGATGAATTAATACCATAACAGATCTACGAGAATTCGACGCCTAACGATGTGCAGATATTTTCGTCGTTATTCATTTAGAGAGGGAGCTGTCGCAGACGAAAACCACCTTGTCGTTGGCAGTATCCTTTGTTGTATCGTGGGTATCGGACGAGGAGGAGGTTTGCGTGAACTGAGTCAGCGGTCGTACCTCGTGTTAGCGGTTGAGTCGGTTCAAGGATTCACAGCGGACAAATTACGGAAAGAATATGAAAGCAGTGAATGGCGAAGTTATTCTTTCGTACGTATGGAAATACATTATGAATACAATTTTTTAATTGAAGTAGGCCGAGCATTCCAACTCATAAAACTGTTACGTATCTTAACTTGGACATTTGGGCGATCAGAAGAGATCCAATGTTTGGTAGGAGTGTGACTGAGCTCGAGGAAAAAATTAACTCTTCGAGTGAACCGCAACGGAAACAGTAAGCAGAGGAGAAATATTACGATTCTATGTACTCCGAGCGTTCACGGAGGACCGAAGAGTTGGAATGAATAATTTAGTCGTAATATTATATCTTTGTAGCTTATGAGTTGAATTTTTCATAACTATAAGTATTTTGTCTTTTCTTTTTACATACGGTAACTTATTTAGCGATCTCTTACTTTTTTCAGGTAATGGCTGCGTGAGATTGGGACCATTTGACTCAGGTTTGTTAAATGCTGTATTTTATCGTACTAATATTTGAAAATTGATATTTCATAATAATAACTGGAACACGAAATAATCATTTACCTATTTTGTTCCGAAGGTCAAAGCGTGAATCTAGCCTTGCTATATCAGAGTGGTTGCGGCTTTGTTTACAGCTTCTATTAGACCTGAATAAACGAAGGTCTGTTGTCAACCAAGTCCCTCTGGATAATTCCACTGTCAAGCAGAGAAAAATGACGTGGCGATGGAAAAGGTGTGGAGGATGGCCAACAAACCCACCGCAAGTACTGGAGGGGTCCAGCGGAAGGAATTCCTGTCCATTTTCATATGCAAGAAGATGGCTAAGTACTCAAGATGAATGTGAGTTACATGAGAAATGAAAATACCTTTTAATTTAACATCCATAATGAAAGATTTGGATTTGGATGTCATTGGTTTTTTCATTATGAATTTCACTATCCTGCAGCTGCTGCTGTAGATGATGGGAGTGACATTTAAGGGAGAGGAAGGCCAAAAATAAGCTGGTTTACTTTGGTGAATGAGATGGCGAAGACATTGGCACAAAGAGAGAAAGAGAATCTAGGAAAAGTTATCTCTATGTATCCTCGGAAAATAAGGTAAGATTAAATACTCGCTTTACCTTTTATTTTCTGTAAATGCTCATGGTCCATCCCCAAATCATCGATGAAAGCTGATGAAATATACAATACTTAGATTGTACTACTCATAGAAGTAATTGATTGCAAATCCTTCACTTTTATCTTCGATTGATCGCAGTTGTTTCAATTAAAAATTCGAGACAACAGCAGCTTAACTTAATCATTCATTCAATGTTGGTATGCTTAGGTTTTCTTATTTGTTAGCGCTCAATCGAATCTAATTTCTTGCTTCAGTTTTTTCGTTGTTCATCATACTTTACATTATTTAGTGTGTGTCCTTTACTAACTTTCTAAATTAAGTGAGCAAAAATCAAAGCGAACGTTTGCTTTATTTTCATTTCGCGCTGATCTGATATCCTTAGTCGCTTTTCATAATTGCATGTAATTTCTAATGAATTGAATCAGTGGCCCACAAACTTTGTACTCGAAAACCCTCTAGAGTATTACTTGGAAGTCGGCGGTCATGTGTTACGATGCCATATTTCAAGAATACTTTATCGTTTTCAAAAATTATTTTATTCTAAACTGTAGAATCCCTTGTGCATCTCAGAATTAAGAATTCAATTAAGCTCTTAATTTTAAATAACCATACGCTAGTAAAGTATCATGGCTTATAGTACAAATTTTAGAACTCCTATTCATTTATTGACTATTATACTTATTATATCTTTTCGGGCAGAATGAAAGTATGCAGTTGGCCGTAGTTAGTGGACCATTGATTTAAATTATGATTTTAGGACGTCGATTTTAAATTTTCTTCCCAATTGATGCATATTTTTTAAGAAGGATTCCTATCATAATCCAATCGTTCATACATTATTGTTATCGCTAACTTTTTCTAGAACATTAGTAAATAACTAGGGGATTTAAGTTCTCTTTTAGTCTTAGGATTGTTTTTTACCATTTTCACCCACCTATTTCATTATGCACTGAGGATACTTGCTCGTGAGATACAATCGTTCGTGTTATATGCAATTAAATTAAACAGATCTTAAGCTTTACCACCTGGCCAGAAGGCCAACTTGCAATGTAAACTTAAATAAATAATACATATTGAAATTTTCTGGTTTAATTGTGTCAGATAATCGATCTTTTCTCGGTTTCTCTGCTATTTTTCGTGAAAACATCTATTGTTTATTTTTTTACATTGGTATTTTTATGTCCGGTTTGTTTTTTCCTCCTACGGAAAACATATTTATTGTTTCATACTAATTTGTTTACTCTTTAAGCTGTCCTCTTATTATTTCTCTTTTATTTCTATTTCGTCCCTTCTTAAATAAATATTTCAATTATTAAAGTTAGCAATACCGCGATTTTTTAAACCTCAGTACTAGTTAACTCAAATTTTCCGAGGTGAATAATCCGCACTTTACGAATAATGAATTGAATTAGTCATGTGGCCCAAACAATTCCTATTAACATTTTGATGTATCAGCATCAGGTATTTAAGAAATCGAACTATAATGAAATATGATTACTAAAACTATTTAGAATACTTGGAATAAACTATGATTTAATTGAAATTTAATTTATTTAATTTTACTACTAACTAATGTGCTAAACTCGTAGTAATCAAGTTTCTAATTCAACTATTATGCTGGATATCATATAATTTAATGCATAATTATATTTCAATTATGCTATACATATTAAATCTCGTAGAAGCAATCGGATGTTGTTAGAAATGTGCTCTTAAGTGACGGACTTGGTAGTCTGTAAAAATATCTTTCTTTATTAGTTTAACGGCTTAGTTTTTTTATTATTTACTTAGGATCAAGACTATGGAAGACGTTGGTGATAGAACCTGGTTGACGCTTGACCACATCACGGGAGCTGAATGGAATTCTACGGCAGGATAAGGAAGACCAACATCTCCAATCAAAATTTGGCTGATTCTAATTGTTAAAATGAATTATCAAATTTTAATTTTTCTTTCCTAAAAACTAGTCTATAAAATAAATATTAATATATCAATGTGCGCATTCTTGCTGTATTACTTTATCATTGTATTAATGGCTGTATATTATTAATAAAAAGCAAAATTATAATTTTGTGTTCTCATTTTATAAATGATAATTCTCTCTCCTGGAAAAATAAAATGTGAATTGGTAGAATAAGTAAGATCCAGTTTATTTTATAATGGTGATCTATCAGAAAATTGTAAAATTCTTACGCATTATGGGAAATGGGTAGTAAATCGGTAAAACGCTAGTCATTTTAAATGGCAGCAGTTTGAAATTAGATTTAGATTCGTAGAAAATGTATATGAAAATATTTAAGATCGTTTTAAAGTGAATTCAAACAATTTAATTGTTGAAAGATTTTTAAAGGCCGTATTGTCATTGCGAAATGCATGCTGGGTTTGCCAAAAACGACTGTCATTTTTTATGTCAAAATGGCGAAAAGGACAAAAAGAAAAATAAATCCAAAATGGCCCGACTTTGGGTAATGGAATTGCAAAATTAAAATAAAAACATGGGGAATTTGAATGGGCGCCCAACTCGTGCGTCATGCTCCGTCACGACCACGTGATGGACTTTCGGTTTCAGGAACCCTGAGGTTGGGCCCAAAGGGTTAAGTTCAGAGGATTGATCAGCAAAATCGTGCTTTTTCGAAAAAAGGGTTAAAATTGGCGATTTTGGCCTTGAACGACCTCTAAATTCTGGATTCGGCCTTCAAAAAACGCATGCGACTTCCGCAAGGTCGTGGCCGCGCTGCATGCACCACTAGGTAATTAAAATAAAAATTTAGAAAACATTTTCCTGTTAAGATTCGTGTTAGCAGAGTGGTAAAGAATCAATCTCATACGTGAAACGTCAGGGTTCAATCCTATGTTGTCCCTAATTTTTTTCCCTCTTGTATTTTTTTAAACTAGCCGTCCTCCAATTTTTTCGCGATATTTTACCAATTTTCCTTTACCTTTAGATGATTTGAGTCATTTAAAAAAATAAAATCTATTATTTTGATACCTTTTGTATGAAAGACGAGGGAAAGTATTACCGTAAATATATAACATATTTTTTTATTTCCAATTTTACTTCGTTAAACTTGAGCTTAAAAAGAGCTTTTTAAACTTAACCATAAAGATACAAGAAAAAAGAGATGCAAAACTTTTCAACTTAATGCATTAAAATTGATATATAGTTGAGTTTAACGTTTGTCTCGAATTTAATCGGTATTTATGAATCGCATTGATATATGGAAAGGAAAATCCATATTTAACTTATTTTCAATGGCTTTATGAGTTGAATATAAAGAAAAACGAAATGTTTAATCAAATCATAACATTTATCATGAAGCTAGATGTGGATATATAAATTCTGTCAATACTTAAATAGTTTTGTATATATCGATAGCGCTTCAATCAATTCTTTTTTGCTGTTGTCTTATCAAAAATAAGTGTGCAAGCTAAATGCATTTTAAGTTCTAAAAGATTACTACATAATCCTTCAAAGACTTATTTGATAAGCCCAAAGGTAGAAAAAACTGCTTCAATAAGCTTATCCTTTTTAATTCTTCTGTAAGTAATGAAGGATGATGTCTTTAAATATTTTATTAGATCATCCTTAGTAAGCAATGTGATGAGGAGATCCAGTAGCTACCGGGTAATAATTTACGTACTCAAAATGAACCGTATGGGTTATAAAATCATTTTTACTTAAAAAGTACATCAATACCGATGTACTGTGAGGATATTAGACATTAAAAGTCGTAGTCCTCAGAAATTTAGAGTAAAGGTGAAATTTGTCGGTTTTTGTGATTTTTCTTAAGTTTTAGGCCGTTTGCGCGAACTAAAGATCTAATTTAAGAATTTTTCCTTATTTTTCTGTCAATCAGCATGCAAATACGCAACTTTTGAGTGCAAATAGAATTGGCAACTCGAAAATTCGTTTTTTTCAGCCCAGCCTAAGCTTCCACCTGAATCTGAATAACTTTTTTTCCTAACCTTTTGTGGTGCAAATTGATGTTTTTCAACATGTTTCCCAACATCCTTCATTTTATCCTCTTGTTTTAAATAAAAATCAAACTTAGAGAAATTCGTATTAAGATAGTATTGAGGAAAGGAAAGTCTTGACTTGAAAGCAAATCTACATGGCCACAATTTGCAGGAGAGCATATATTATCCTACATGAAGCTATCTCACGAAGCTATGCTTTTTAACCCTACTATAATATTTAAATTTCTTATTACCACAATAAAAAATATTTAACGTACAAAATAATAATTAAAATTCATCAATAAAATAAATTTAGTCTCCTTCTATTTCCGGTAATTACTTTTCTAAATACATTTTAGGGATATTAATAATACTGTGCTAAGGCAGCACTTACCAATCCATTAAATATCAAAAAGGATTCCAAATTATGTCATTTACACTCTTAAAATGATAATTTCATCAAGCATGTGAGGCCAAAAAAATATTTCCACGCGATTTATTGATTTAACATTAAATGGAAATCAAGGAGATTATTCATAATTTACACAGATACGTAATTTTATATTATTTACATAATTTATACCTTCATATTCTAGTAAACTATCTTCGCCATAAGGAAAACATAAGGGAGGTGTTAAATGAACTATCTTTTGATAATAAACTTTCGAGATTTCTCTAGTCAGCTGAGATATGATGAAGTACCATGGTCGAAATCCTCACTATGTAGCTTCATCAAGGGGTGGATGAAGCTAAATAACGTCAATCGACTCGTCAACCGGAAGATCTCCACATTAGATATGTCTTCTAAACACTATTCTATTTCCTCAAGATGAAAAAAAGCTGCAATGGCATGTAATAGGACGTATCTTAAAAATAATTACAGAATATTTGAAGTAATTGCAAATATAGAACTGTTTGAAATTCTAGTTAACGAACAAATGTCAAACTACAGGAGGTAGCATTTTAACAAACTGACAAAAATTTGACACTGCCAATTATTTTTACATTGATATAAACATTGACGTTGGAATTTGCGTAGTAATGGTTATAGTAGGAAGCTGATAGATTTAGATTATACGAGTAAAATGTAGCTTGCATACTGCAAGCAGATCGACAACACTTATTTCATGTCGGCATCGTATCGCGGCGGTCCTCAAAAGAAAAAAAAATATAGAAAATATTCTTTAAAATTCGCTTCAATGTAATCATCTGGCATCGAACCCGGGTCTTTAAGGTCATACTTACTATGCAGCACAACAGAACATCATCATCACTAACTATGTGTGTAAATTCAAGCAAATATTGGGTGCAACTGCCTCAAACGACATCCTACTTTTCACATATATTCCTTCTGTGAGAAATTGTAATGTGCTCTGGCATCGAACCCAGGAACAGCATGGTCTTATCAAAACTTTTTTCTAAAACCGAGTCTCAATATATATCTTCTATCTAAGGAAGAACCTTCTATTATATCGATAAGTGCAACAAAATAAATAATGAAAACCACCTCAATGTATTTTAAATGGAGGGTATATTTACCACCTGGGTTCGAACCCGGGTCTTCCTGGCAAACATACTACGCAGTACAACAGAAGATTACCCTCTCTAACTATGAGTAAAATTACAAACATAAATATTGGCCGAAATTGCCTCAAACGACGTCCTAATTTTCCTTTATGTTCCTTATGAGAGAAATGATATTATGCTCCGGCATCGAACCCAGGAATAGTTCGGTCTTATCTAATTTTTTCTGAAACCAATTCCTACGATACATCTTCTAGCACAGCACGAACTTTCTGTCATTTCGATAAGTGCATCAAAAAAAATAATGAAAAGGTAACTCAATGTATTTTAAACGGGGGACATATTTACCTCCTTGCTTCGAACCCGGGTCTTTCTGGTAATAATTTCTATGCAGCAGAACAGAAGATTACCACCCCTAACTATGTGTGAAAATTCAAGAAGAAATATTGGGTGCAACTGCTTCAAATGACGTCCTACTTTTCCCTTATATTCCTTATGAGAGAAATTTAATGTGCTCCGGCATCGAACCCAGGAGTAGTAAAGTCTTACCTAATTTTTTCCTTAACGGAATTCTTACCATACATGTTCTAGCCAAGTACGAACTTCCTATCATTTCGATAAGTGCAACAAAATAAATATTGAAAAACTACGTCAATGTATTTTAAACGGTGGATTTTTGCATCGTCCTAGCATCGAACCCAGGACATTTTCTGTAAAATGCATTGATGCTATCGATAAATCTTGACCATATATATAGGCTCCTACAGTTTCTATTCTCTACCTATATGGAAAGTATATTTTTAAAATTCTGGAAAATCGAAGCAATGCATTTAAATGGAACAAATCGGGACTTTGGGGCCCTCTGGAATCGAACCCATGACACTGAGGTTCAAAATCGCAATTTTTCTGGTGGTTACACGTTATGGCCAATACGTTCTAAAATTTTCAAGTCAATGACGCTTGTGGTTTAGCCTGTGAATTAGTATCCTATCTATCTATATGAATATATGAATGAATCCGGAGAAGCATCTATATATAATAGATATAGATATACGAGTAAAATGTAGCTTGCATACTGCAAGCAGATCGACATCACTAATTTCATATCGGCATCATATCGGGACGGCCATCAAAAGAAAAAAATGGATTGAAATTTTTCTTAAAATTCGCTGAAATTTTATCGTCTGGCATCGAACCCGGGTCTTTACTGTGAACTTACTATGCAGCACAATAGAACATCGCCATCTCTAACTATGTGTGAAAAATGAAGCAGAAATATGGGCTACAACTGCCTCAAAAGACGTTCTAATTTTCACGAATTTAAATGGCTCTCTGGATTCGAACCAAGGACGATCGTAGAAATCTAAAAAATTTTTCTGAAAGTTATTTATGATCTCTATCTATATGCCGAATTTCAAGTTTCTATATTATTGGGAAAGGTTTCAAAATAATTCCTAAAAATCGGATCAACTTCTGATTTCAGAGACACCTGGTGTCGAACCCAGGACATATTGTTAGCTGTGAATGCACAGTTTGATTTGTTAAGACTTGTTCTTGTATCTGGTAAAGTTTGATGTCGATAGCATGCCGGGAAGTACCTTAATTTTGTTTCCGTTATCTCCGTAAGAAATGCATTGAGAAGTGCGAATCGCCCCCTGGGATCGAACCAAGGACGACCAGCGTACATAAAAAATTTGATTATGAAATATATTCATGATATCTATCCACGTGCCGAGTTTCACGTATCCATGTTATCGGGAAAGGATAAAAAAAAAATCTTCAAAATCGCCGCAATGCATTTTAAACGGCCGATTTTTGCCCCGACCTAGTATCGAACCAAGGATAATATTCGAAGATGTCTTTATGGTTTACTTTAGATATGCACTGCATCTAGCGATCTCTTGAATTTCAAATCTCTCCTTTTCCGGGAAGTGCCTCAAAAAAATTTTCGAAAATCCCCGCCATGTAATCTTATGGGGAAAATCGCGACTTTGGGGCCTTCTGGAATCGAACCCATGACACTGAGGTTCAAAGTCGGCTTTTTCCTGGAGGTTACACGTCATGGCCATAACGTGGTAAAAATTTCAAAGCAGTGGCACTTGTGGAACATGGTTAGAATTTTGATCCCCTATCTATTATATATAGACGCTTCTCCGGATATACCTATATATAAGTTATATATATATATATATATATATAGGGGATCAAAAGTTTTACCATGTTCCACAAGTGCCACCGACTTGAAATTTTTACGACGTTATGGCCATGACGTGTAACCTCCAGGAAAAAGCCGACTTTGAACCTCGGTGTCATGGGTTCGATTCCAGAAGGCCCCAAAGTCGCGATTTTCTCCATAAGGATACATGGCGGGGATTTTCGAAAATTTTTTTGGTGCACTTCCAGGGAAAGTAGAGAGTTGAAATTCGAGAGATCGCTAGATGCCAAAGATATCTAAAGAAAACGATAAAGACATCTACGAATATTATCCTTGGTTCGATGCTAGGCCGGGGCAAAAATCGGCCGTTTAAAATGCATTGCGGCGATTTTTAAGATTTTTTTTGGATCCTTTCCCGATAACATGGATACTTGAAACTCAGCACTTCGATAGATATCATGAATTTATTTCATAATCGAATTTTATATATTAGCTTATGGTCCTTGGTTCGATCCCAGAGGACCATTTGCACTTCCCAATGCTTTTCTTACGGAGATAACGGAAACAAATTTTAGGTACTTCCCGGCACGATATTGACTTCAAACTTTGCATGTAGAAAGATCAAGTCCATACAAATCAAACAGTGAATTCACAGCTATCAAAGAGTCCTGGGTTCGACACCAGGTGTCTCTGCAATCAGAAGTTAATCCGATTTTTAGGTATTATTTTGAAACCTTTGCCAATAATATAGAAACTTCAAATTCGGCATATAGATAGAGATCATAAATAACTTTCAGAAACATTTTTTAGATTTCCAAGATCGTCCTTGGTTCGAATCCAGAGAGCCATTTAAATTCGTAAAAATTAGAACGTCTTTTGAGGCAGTTGTAACCCATATTTCTGCTTGAATTTTCACACATCGTTAGAGATGGTGATGTTCTATCGTGCTGCATAGTAAGTTCACAGTAAAGACCCGGGTTCGATGCCGGACGATGGAATTTAGGCAATTTTAAGAA
Source organism: Sympetrum striolatum (assembly GCA_947579665.1). Classification (NCBI taxonomy): domain Eukaryota; kingdom Metazoa; phylum Arthropoda; class Insecta; order Odonata; family Libellulidae; genus Sympetrum; species Sympetrum striolatum. The sequence continues at coordinate 31,812,063 of OX388349.1, forward strand.
ATATTTCAATCTTTTTTTTTCTTTTGATGGCCTTCCGGATATGATGCCGACATGAAAATAGTGTTGTCGATCTGCTTGCAGAATGCAAGCAACATTTTACTCGTATATATATATATAGGTATATCCGGAGAAACGTCTATATATAACGAGTAAAATGTAGCTTGCATACTGCAAGCAGATCGACAACACTAATTTTATATCGGCATCATATCGGGTCGGTCCTTAATAGAAAAAAAAAGGATTACTTATGACTTAGACTTTTGATCCCCAGTGTATATCTATTATATACGAGTAAAATGTAGCTTGCATACTGCAAGCAGATCGACAACACTAATTTCATATCGGCATCATATCGGGACGGACATCAAAAGAAAAAAAAAATTCAAAATATTCGTAGAATTCGCTGCAATTTAATCGCCTGGCAGCGAGCCCCGGTCTTCCTGGTGTACTTACTATGCAGCAAAATTGAAGATTACCATATCAAACTATGTGGGAAAATTCAAGCAAAACTATTAGGTGCAACTACCTCAAACGACGTCCTACTATTCACATACACTCCTTATTTGAGAAATTAGAATGTGCTCTGGCATCGAACCCAGGAACAGCATGGTCTTATCTATTTTTTTTCTTAAACAAAGTGTTAATATACATCTTCCATCTAAGCAAGAGCTCCCTTACATATCGATAAATGCATAAAAAAATTATGAAAAGATACCCCATAGTATTATATATGGGGGATATTTTTACCGCCCGGCATCGAACCCGGGTCTTTCAGGCAATACTTTCTATGCAGCACAACAGATAAACACCATCTCTAACCGCGTATGCAAATTCAAGCAGAAATATTGGTTACAACTGCCTCAAATGACGTCCTACTTTTCCTTTATATTCCTTATGAGAGAAACGTTATTATGCTCTGGCTTCGAACCCAGGAACAGTACGGTCTTATGAAAATTTTTTTCTAAAACTTATTCGTACCATACATCTTCCAGCCAAGCACGAACATCCTATCATTTCGATAAGTGCATCTAAAAAAATAATGAAAAACGGCTCCCATGTATTTTAAAGGGCAGATCTTTGCATCGTCCTAGCATCGAACCCAGGATAACTTTTGTAAAAGTCATTGATGTTTTCGAAAGTCCAAGACCATAAATATAGGCACCTTGAGTTTTACTTCTCTACCTATCCGGAAAGTATTTTTTTTTATTCCCGAAAATCACGGCAATGCATTCAAACGGGAAAAATCGGGACTTTGGGGCCCTCTGGAATCGAACCTATGACACTGAGGATCAAAGTCTCTTTTTTCCTGAGGGTTTCACGTTATGGCCAATATGTCATAAAAATTTCAGATCAATGACGCTTGTAGTTTAGGCTGTGAATTTGTATCCTATCTATCTATCTATCTATATAGGTATACGAGTAAAATGTTGCTTGCATACTGCAAGCACATCGATAACAAAAGTTTTTTGTCGGCATCACATAGAGTGAGTCCTCAAAAGAAAAAAAAATGGACGGAAAATATTCTTAATTTCCGCTGCAATTTATTCGTCTGGCATCGAACCCAGGTCTTCCCGGTCAAACTTACTATGCAGAACCATAGAAGATAACCATCTCTAACTATGTGTGAAAATTCGAGCAGAAATATTGGCTGCAACTGCCTCAAACGACGTCCTACTTTTCCCTTATATTCCTTATGAGAGAAATGTTAATGTGCTCTGGCATCGAACCCAGGAATAGTACGGGCTTAAGAAATTTTTTTCTTAAACCAATTCTTAATATATATCTTGTAGCTGAGCGAAAAGTTCCTTACATTCCGGTAAGTGCATCAAAAAAATTAATGAAAAACTATCCCCTTGCATTTTAAATGCGGGATTTTTGCATCGTCCTAGCGTCGAACCCAGGACGTTCTCATTAGTAATCATTAATGTTTATAATAGTTCTTGACCATATCTCTAAGCTCCTTGAATTTCGATTCTCTACCTGTCCGGGAAGTATTATTAAAAAAATTTTGAAAACCGCCACCATGTATCCTTATGGAGAAAATCGGGACTTTGGGGCCTTCTGGAATCGAACCCATGACACCGAGGTTCAATGTCGGCTTTTTCCTGGAGGTTACACGTTATGGCCAATACGTCGTAAAAATTTCAAGTCTTTGGCACTTGTGGAACATGGTAAAACTTTTGATCCCCTATATATATATATATATATAACTTATATATAGGTATATCCGGAAAAGCGTCTATATATAATAGATACATGAATGAATCCGGAGAAGCATCTATATATAATAGATAGAAGATATATACCCTGCGAACTGCCAGTGGCGTATACCAACCCATGGTATACGCCACTGTTCCTCTCCCTACCTAATATTGGCTTCTCTAACGATCAGAAGAAATTATCCCATTTGGCGATTATTTCCTGGTGACGTTTCGTGTATGTCTCTCAGAGATGGCGTTTGTTGTGACTAAAATGTCATCTGCCACAAAACCAATAAAAAAACTTTGTTCTGTGGAATTTTGCATTTTTTTATTCAATATGATCCCGTTTACATATTCATTACTCTGTGTCAACAATTATATTCAGATTAAAATTATTGTTATTATATTTTCTATATTAAGAGTGAACTTATTTGCCATTAAGTTACTGCGGGGAAAATTTTATAAATTAAATAAAAACTCATTTATAACTTGAAGAATTTACGGCTTTATTGGACATTTGACACTAGCATTATCCTCTTCGACATGGTCCCTCAATCGCTTGCGGATATGCTGAAAAAAGATAGACATAAATTATTGTATAATATTATAACATTTGTTATAAATATCGATATGTTTAATATTTCATATTGGATATCACTTAATGAGAAATTACATCTGTAATTAAATATTAATTAAGATGAATATACAATGGTTAATTTGTTTTAATTTTTATATAGGAAAACGGTTTTCTATGAAAACATATTCTACGTAACATAACATGATATATATATATAGCAATGTACACATTATAAACAAGCACACTAACTATAAATATATAAGTAAATATAACAAATGTGTAAATTCATACAATTCAAAACTAGAGATATAGCTCACATATGATTCTATTTTTTATAATTTCTGTTTCGTTGCACCAATAATGGTACAATACTAATAACAATCAAAATACATCTTAATTCCGGTGATATTGAGACTAAAAGTCTCCTCTTCCATTTACGATAACTCATGATGGCAAGCCACTTAAAGGCTGGAGTATAAGACTCGCTAGATACAAGCAGCCATTTACGTATACAAATGAAGGATCACATTAAGTTTACATGACTAAATAAATATTACATAAAGAAATACACAGTATTCTATAAATTGAAAAAAATTAAAACATATTGACTGTCTGTAAAGAATTCAGTCCGGAGGCTCATTGGTATGTACCTCACCCCCTCCGGCATAAGCTACTAAGAGCTTGCAGAGAGGAATGAGGTTTACTAGGCAGGATGAGGAGTGAGGCAGTTTGGCATTGCTTTCCTTACTGAGCCAGAATGCTATAAGCGGAACATGTCCACGCAAGTGAAGCACAATGGCTCTATGAGTAACACTTTTCTTGGCATTCCATAAGAAGAGACCTTGATCAGTGCAATTATTCACTCATACCTCAGTAGCTTTCATTTCATCCCAGCAATGATCAAGAATGTGACAAAAGTAAATGAAAGATACATTTTCTCTATGCTATACCAAATGATAAATGAAAATATTCCATTCATCAAAATATGATAAGAAGAACAACATATTGACACAATAGTAATTAAAATTCCTTTTTGTTTGTTTCGTTGATAGTTCCCTTGTTTCGTAAATATCCACTCACCATCCTTGCCGCTCCTGTTTTTACAGTTATAGTTCTGCCAAAGACACTTGTTCGCGAATTCCCTCGTACTTCTGTTGTTCACCGCACACACGGGTCTCCTTATCCGCGTACAGGGGCAGTTGCATTCGCACTCCGGAGCTGACGTTACCTCCGCCGAGAGGAGGGCCAGACACGCTATGGCAACTGTGGAGGAAAGAAGAAGTCGGTCACAGCTGGAGAGGTCGTCATAGGACACCAAATGCTAATGGGTGTGTGCCCAGAAGAAGAGGCGCGGCCATCCGCGTGTCTCAGTCGAGCAATAGAAGCAGTCTTCACCAAGAAGGCTAATCTCGGTGCTGCCTTTGATAGTTCTGGTTTTTCGATCTTAAGAAGCTGCTGCGTTTACTTCATCAGCATGTTTAAATAAATTTTGATTATAAGTGAACTATAACAATTATTGGACTCTCAAAACTTGTTTTTTCTTTACTTTATACTGTATTATTTTCTTGTTTATTTTTGAATTAAAAATAATTAAAATCTCAACGAGGATTTATGTTTTTTGTGAACACGTTCATTAATTTTCTAAGTGCAATACCACGAAATTTATGTCCGAAAAATAATTAAAGGTATCGATCTATATGCATTTTAATAAAACTTCCAAATTGTAATAATAAAACATCGCAGCTCTGTAGCCTTTGGGTAAGTTTAAAATTTTTGCCTCTCTCATTCCTATTTAGTGCTTGGGAGTGCAGATCTCGGGTCGCCACACCCCCCAGAAATACTGTTCGAAAATTTTCTTAATTTTTTTTCAACGAAATTTACACCTTATACTAGTTATTTAGAGATAATCGTACTTGAAATGCAACTCAACAACAATACTATAGCTGAATTTGATAAACAGTTGTCTCGTATTCGTTAAACAATAGTCTGTTTGAGCGAAGAACGTTAGTTAGGCCTCACCAAGAGTATGCATGTAGTGTATGGGACCCTGCCGGTAAGTGTCATATTCGGGATTTAGAAAAGTTACGACGAAAGGCGATACGAATTGCAAAGATTTGCTACGGTAAAACAGTGAGTGTAACTCAGATGATACAGAACGCGGGTTGGGAATCATTAGAAGATAGAAGACTAATTCAAAGGATTCACCGGCTAAATTAGTTCAGAGAAATTACGTTCTCAGAAAACCTAACCGATTTAATGCGACCTCCCTTTTATATAGACCGTTCTTTATTTGTTTATGCAACTGTTGTTGCTCTTGAAGTACCAAAAAGTATCGAAAAGGGATACTTAAAGTCGCAGACTCCGCTGATTACACAGGTAACATTAATGTAGTTACTTGTATCTAATTGTATTTTTTTGCGAAAGATCCAGCCCTATTTGTGAAAAATGTCCACCGCGTACAGTTTTCGGGAATTTTGCATACAAATTTGACAAGCTAAGCAATTTTTTTGGTTAATTTTTATCTTCATATTTTTAGGGTTAGAAGCACCTCAAATGTATATTTAAACTGTGTAATTGTTCATTATTAATCCACTATATTTAGATTTAGTTTATATTCCTAGACAGATTTCAAAGAGCAACAAAATGGTTAACTGTGGATTTCATCGAAAAACAAGAAATATCGCTCACCCAGACAGGAGCTGATGTAAGCCCTCATGGTCCTCGGTTAACGGATGTTGGACGGCGTTGGAAATTTCTCTTATATACTTCCCCGGCTGAGTAGGGGAAAGATTTAATTTATGAAACGGATGTTTTGTGGTCTACCTATTGACGTATAATGCCAAAGATAGTAATATACACTGATTAAATCACCTGTCTTTCTTTTTCTATCTCCGTTTCCCTCCAACTAAACAAAGGAATGGTAATACTAACGCCTCGAACGTTTGGAAATGAGGCACGATGCGTCCCGACCACGAAAATGAAATGTTTTAGCCCACATTCGGCAAAGACGGACAGGTCATCATCTCCGAGTATAACGGACCACTTGGAAAACATCTCCGAAGGCAATCCGTTACGAAAGATGAGCCGAGTTTTTATTTTGTATTCACCGAGCCGCTTTCCAGAGTATTTTCATTAAAATCACGAAATATTTCCCTCTTTACTGATTTTTCGTTAGTCTAATTCATGAAAGCTCTTTTTAATAATCTTTAAAATAAAGTTAATGCTTTCCAGAGAATATGTGGCACAATAAGAAGAATTTTAAAAGACAAAACAATAAAAGAAACACACACAAAGTTTTATGGAGTGATGGTAGTCCCTACTTTACTGTATAGGTCAGAATGTTGGGAACAAAAAAAATGAATTAAGGCAGATAGAATCATCTGAAATGAAATTTTTTGATCAGTTTTAGAGGATTGCACAGGAATGGATAAAGTAAGGAATACTTATATAAGAGATGCGCTAGGTGTCCAGGGAATCACTGATAGATAATAGGGGTACAAGAATAGATGGAAAGAACATTTATTACGAATGCCTATGGGGAGAATTCCAATACAGACGATGAAATATCAACTTATAGGTAAAAGAAGTGTCGGAAGACCGAGAAAAAGATGGTAAAGTTCCACGGAACAAGTGAAGGCGGAACAGGCATAATGCCTAACCCTGGAAGGAAGATGATTATGATGATGATGATAATCCTTAAACACGCAGGGTTAGATGTGAGAAGAGACAGGTATCGATCTCGCCTTGAAGTCAGTTTTTCATTACTATTATACACCTACTGCCTCTATCGCGACAAAGTGGTATTTAAAAGGTACCCAAAATGTTTCATAAATGGAAATGAATGAGTCATAGCCTTAAAATGATTCCATAATCGAGTGAATTTTGACGATATTTCAGGAAGTTAGCGCAAAATCAAATTTTGTTCATTTTTAGCCTTTTCTACTATTAAATCACTTAAGGTCAGTTTCATAAATGGAAATAAAAGAGCATTGGCTTTAAAATGAATTTAAATAGAGTGGAATTTAACGGTTTATCAAGACTCTAGTAAAACATTGAATTTGATTAATTTTCAACCTTTTCCACTCTCTAAGTTTTGTTTCGTTGTGTCAATTGTATTTTTAATATTTGTAAGCAAAATTATTGGTGAAATGAGAGATGAGACTTAAAAGTCCCAATTTTGCCAAATAAAGTCCCATAATGGTAATAATAATAATAATAATAAAAGTCGAAGTAACTTCAGCTCATTACCAGAGGTTTAATCGTTGTAAACGAGGGAAAAGTAATCAAACACCGGAAAGATTGTGTGAGTGCAGACTAGCATTTTACCATCATCAATTATTAACCGTGATTAATTTAAAGTTCGATTAAAAAGTTGTCCGAGGGCAAAAGGTTTCAAATAATTGCTCTGGAATTGAGTGATTAGTGATATCGATGCTCTTGAGGTCACGCAGTCGACATCGCAAGCTATCCGAGTAATTTAGTGATTTTAGCCTCGTTGGCATGAAAACAATAACAATACTAGCTACGTTCACTTCACTAATCCCTGAATTACAACTTATAAAAATGATAATCATCTTTATTTGGGCGAGATTGAGACTAAAAGTCTATTCTTCCACCTAATCAACCGCCATTACTTATAGAAAAATTAAATTAAAGAGAATAGTATGGGTGAATTGCTAGAAAAATGAAGTTTTCGTTCAATATTTGGAAAGACCAACTAGAACCTACCTCTCTGAATGAGTCCAAACATAACTAGCTTAACTAGAATTTTATGCAAAAGAGAGCTTAAAACTGAAAATTTTGAAACAATTAGAAGAATTTTGGATGTAAAAAAATCTAACAGATTCTTAGGAAAAATATTACGTACATCTGTATGCATTCATTTGAATGTTTATCACTCAAAAATGTTGAAGCAAAGTAAACACTTACCGCTGAAGATGAATGTCCTTCCTCGTAGATGTAGTTATTGCTGAAACAAAATCCATTGTTGAAACATCCTTTTCTTCTTACTTGCACTGCCATCATAGCACAGATGAGATGGTGAACACAATCCTCTTGCTATAGTTCATAAATCCCCAGGATTTAAATGGGATCAGGGGAACCAATCAATAGTTAGCTATATCATATTCTAAATGTGATAGCTTTCATCCTATGAGAATAATTGGTTTTCTTCATTCCTACTCTTCATTCTTCTTAACGGAAATAGCCACACTTGCCTAACTTAGCACTAAAAATAAGTTAATGGGCTGTAGATGGCTCATCTTTCCTTGTCTCAATCTGCCCCCTTAGTCGTTAAAAAAGAGTTGTACTGAAATTATCAAAGGCCAAAGGAAAGATTTCCTCATTGCCTATGACCTACCAAGGAGAACTTGAAAATTGAGAACTTGAGAACCTAAAACTGAGAACTAAAAACTGAGAACCTAAAACTGAGAACTAAAAACTGAGAACCTAAAACTGAGAACTAAAAACTGAGAACCTAAAATTGAGAACTTGAGAACCTAAAACTTCTAAAGGTTCTCCTATATTTTCCAATCTCCATGACAACCATTATAGCCATTTCTTCAGTCGTAACAGGGCTCCTGGAAAAGAAAGTTTATAATCTTAATGATTTACTTCAAATCCAAAATTGCATCAAACTGCATCAAAATTGCATCAAATCTGGCCATCATAGATTTCGAAAGCACCAGATTTTTTCCTTAAGAACGTAAGTTTTGGATTTTAAATTTGTTTTTGGAGTACTTCCCGTGACAGTGTTGATAATCGAGATATTGTTGGTATAAACGTGCTTTTCTATTGTTATCTAAAATGACATCTCCGAAAATGATCCTGCGTTGACAACAGATTTTTCTTGAAAAATCAAATATTTTAAATATTTCCTGGGATTGTTGGAACTAGCAACTGAAAAATTATTACATGATGATAATATAATTGAAAGAATTGAGATCGTTGTAAACATAAAAAAATATGTCTGTTATTGTTTCCATAATTTCATTTAAGTACATCACTACCACTTCGGAGAAGGCAGAGAAAATATTTATGTCGAAAACAAAAATGTGTTTGTTGGCATTTGGGAGCAGTCTGATCAGAGATGGATTGAAAAACTGCCCACGGAAGTCTTTCCAATCTTCGTAAGAAGAAATTTTCAGGATTAAAAAAAAAAAACTAAAAAGATGAAGATGTAAAGTATAATGCTCATAAAGAATTGTTCAACAAAATGACGTATGACGAAGAAGTTAAACATTAAAGAAGAAAACTGTGCCATACTCTCTGCCCATGATTGTCTAACTTAACATTAAAACATCTACTCAATGTATGGCCTCTGCAAAATAATGCATTTCTTCTTCAGTGTTTCTTCGACTTAAAGATTCTAGTACATTCAAGGTGAGCCCAATGGAATACAGGTTGATAAAAATCATTAACAGGTCAAATCATTGATCGGAGACCATGAGCCGGTGAAGTGTTACATGAATAATATTAAAGTGAAAATGTGAAATAGAAAAATATGTTCTTACTCCATCTACTCAGGTAAGCTGGAAACTCCAGTGCACCATGGCTGAATAATTAAATATAAATAACTTAGATGTGCAGTTTTATTTTTGACCTCATACTAGTTGGCCTAATTGATGAGACTATTTGCATTTTAGCTTAATCCTTATGATATAAATTTGTAATCTAATAGGCTACGTATCTTGAACATCACATGTATTGAGAAATTTCAGACGAGAAATAATTTATATATACATAAAAATTTGAGGAAAACGTAGCAATTCTAGAAGTACCAAGAAGATTTTAATTCAAGCTAAACTTCTTTGACATAATAATTTTAAGTAGGAAATATTACATATCTGTTGGAATGAATCAAGTAATAACAACAAACTTAGAAATATAATTTATAAACACAGCTCCAGGGTTTCGAAAGAACAAAAATTTTAAATTACCAAAATTATGTGCTGAATTAGTGAAAGTATTTTAACAAGATTTTATATATGAAATGAAGATGTCCGGAGAAATTTGTTAAGGTAAGTCTTAAATTCATTTTATTTCTTTCGGACATACTCAGGAGTTACCAGAAAATTGTTGGAAGTGTCACAGAGAACAACAAAATTAGTTTATCTGGACGCTAGAAAACTATTTTTTTTAGCAAAGACTGCCATTTATGGCAGTCTTTGCTAAAAGTTTTGGCCATTTATTTCATCTTATTTTATCTAACTTAGAACGACATAAAATTATTACCACAATCAAAAATTTCAGCTGGAATGAATTCTAAGCTGACTTGGAGCGCAATTCTAACAGTTATTTGATCTCCTAAAACTCTTACAAGACTTCAACATAAGGATATCTTGAATACGAGTGAATTAAGTTTTTATTCGACATTAAATATCACACATCATAAATAATGTTAGCGAAAAATACGAAAATCCTCTTTTCTGATCCAATACTTACAATCATGCAGTAAAGAGCGATTTTTCAAAGAGATTTACTCTCTTAATAAAGTCATTTATCTACGTATGTTTCGGAGACAATCGCAGACATTTTCCATTTATCACACCATGGATAATATCACACATCATGAATAATGTTTTTGGAGCGTTGTCTCCTCTCTTCTCCTCTACTTACATACACAACCTTGAGACGAAAAGTTCATAAAGAAAGCCGAAATTTCTTTCATATAAAGAGGTTGACCACACAGTGGCCGCTAGTTTATCCACCACTAAGAAACAGTGAGCAGAGAGTCAGACACAGGTCTCCGAGGATGTTGGAAGGACTGAACGTTCTTCCGGGATGTCCTCTGTGTCGATTACATCCACTGAGACCTCCGAAAGCAGCAGCAGGGTCTTCCTAACTGGAGAGGGGCCCCCATTGCCGTTGATCCACTTGGAGGAAGGGCCGCTCGAGGAGAGTATGTTTGCAGGGGCAGGTCGCGAGGGACAGCAAAGCGTGTCCCGGAAGGCCCTCCGGTACCTTGCAGACATGACGTTGTACAGTATGGGGTTCACCGTGGAGGAGATGTAGTAGAAGAACCCGGTTATGTAGTACATCCACTCGTTTATCTGTGGGTAGTTTGGAGACTCCTTGGCGTAGACGTAGAGGAGCCTCTGGGCGTGGAAGGGAGCCCAGCAGACGAAGAAGGCGAATACCACTGCGGCTGCAAATGTGATAAACACGGGAAATAGAAATCACGATAATGCAGGAGAATCACACTGAAATTAAAAGAGAGAGCACAATTTCTGCCACTACCTGTTTCTGTAATCATGGCAATCAATCTTGCAGTTTCATTAATAGAGGCTATAATAAAAGTTATCATTCGTGATAAAATGGAAGTAAACCAAAATAAATATTGTGGGAATATTGGGAACGTTTTTGATTGATTTTGAACGTTTCCAAATGTCGTGATTTTGAAACGGAAAATATTAAAATTCTTTATTTAAAAACAAAACTAGTAGTAGAGCCACGACTCTTTCAAATTCATAAGAATTTCTTAATACATATGAATATGAGCAAACGAGAAGAACTTTAAGGAGTATTTATTTCGACTGACCGATTGACCGACAGCATAGTTGACCAACAGCTTGACTGAACGACATCCCAAACCAACCCAACCCATTGAACGATACATTTTACTTCTGTGACATGTATTTGTGAGAGCGTATTTACATTAGAACTAAGTCGAGATGTAGTAAGAACAAGCTGTCGGTCAACTGAGCCTTCGATCAATCGAACAGTTGGGTAATGGAACGTAGGTCAATCGTAATAGACCCACCACACACGTACACCAAAAGTTAAATTTACAACTTCAAGGAGATCTCATTTTCTATGAAAACGTATCGGCAAAGTGTCTTTTCTGGTACTGGCAAAAAATTAATTCCAAAAGCAACACATCCTAAATAGTCTGGGGGACTAAGAGTGAAGGGGACGCAACTAAAACTCCTCTCCAAGTCGGAAATCCACATTTACTGGAAGCAGTTCGTGCCTTGCACTACATACCGAGCATCCTGACCACTGTCCTCCGAGAATGTCCCAGCCGACCCTCGCAGTGCACCGCGCTGCTGCTGCTCTTCTGCTTTTCTCCCAGGATGCACCGCGAGCTCCTTATCTTCCTCCCCATTCGTGCATACAGCACGGCTATGACGACCATGGGAAGCATGAAGAAGACGATGGAGGAGATCTCGTAGAGTGGCCACATGGGGGGGATGTTCTCGTCGAGGAGGGCGCAGAAAGCGGACTCGAGGGCAATCTGTCCAGAGCCTGGGGGGTAGTCCACGTAGTTGACCTCGGTGAAGAAGGCCACCGGCAAGGCGGCCAAGAGGGAAAGAGCCCAGAGCACGAGGATGACCCTTGGGGCCCTACCGGACATGGCGTAGCAGTGCAGTGGATGGCAGATGGCCAGGTAGCGCTCCATGGAGAACGCAACCACCGTCAGCACGGAGGAGTATGAGGTCCTACAACATTATACATACATTCATAACCGTAAAATAATAATGCACTAACTCCCTAAAATGTATATTGAATTACAAAAGTTGGTAATTCTGGACACATGTTTGATCATAAATTGAAGTTTTTTAATCCGAGAGGTTGGAGTAATTAATTCTGGTATTCATGGTACATACGTGTCTAAAGGAGATACATGAATTGATCAAGGAGATACCTCAGTTCCTTATTTTTCAATGGGGAAAACAAAAAGACAGAGAGTACGTATCTTCGCCTTGTTCTGATGTCCAACTATACTAGACAGTAATCGTTATATTCTTTGCTTACATTAGAGTGCCAAAATTTATTGTACCCGATCCCAAAATGATTCCCTCATAATTTTCAATTAAAGTACTCCCTTCGCTGATTTTCAAACTGGATTGGTATCACATAAGGTATTGGTATATTATTTTTTGTAAAGACGATTCATGATTTTGCAAATCCTTCTCGATATTACCCTTTTACAGATTTGACAAACATCAACCGATTCTTTTCTTTGGCAATCTTTAGCTCCAAAGAACCTACCAATATACTATTATTAATTATTCATTAAATTAATTAGTAAAATATTATCATAAAACGCAACAGTATACAAGATCGGGTGGTAAGGAGACCTAAAACAAAGTTAATATTACTTATTATTATATATAAAAATTAATACAAAAATCTGTACGTACATCTCTGAAACCAGTGCCCTTATCTTGCAAAATGTCTCTCCCATTGTCCATGGATACTGCTGCCAATAAACGCTGAGGTCATTCGGGAGACCTGAAATTCAAGGAATTGGTTACATAAATCAATCACAGAATTAATCACTATAGGTCTAAGTGCCAAAATACGTATATATATATCAAATCCAAATCTCATAAAACTAAGGCAATTTCCAAAGCCAAGGAGAGAATGTTCTATATGTGAGAAATATATTATTGGATCTTATAGTCCGTGTTAGATACAGTAGTAAAATACATTATAATGCTGAAGATCTAAATGAGCAAAACTATATAAATAATATTTAAATAATAAAGTAACTTATTAGAAAAGCGCTGCAACAAATTTCTATCCCACTATTTCTGCTTGTCGTTCGACTTTTCGATTTTTCAAATCAACTTCCCTTTGCATTTAATTTTCTGATATTTGGCTCGGTATCTTCTAGTACTATATAGCAGGGGAGGAGGTCCATAGGTCGATTGACGTATCGATTATCAACAGATAATCGATTAATTACGAATGATTATTCAGAGATTTGAATAATGTTAACCACTTAAATTGTTTTATTTTACGAAACTTCCATTCAAAACGAAATTTTGTGTACAATTCCGTAGGTATCTATTATAAAAAAACTACTTCCCTGGATTGACGTATAGACCTAGGATACTAACTCTAACCATGTTCCAGAAGTGTCGGTGACTTGACGGTTTACTATACTAGTCTCAGCGTGTCACTGCCAGATAAAATCAGATTTTGACCCTCACTATCATGGGTTTGATGCCAGAAGTGCCCAAAATACCGATTTTTTCCAGAAGAATGCATTACGGGGATTTTCAGAATTATTTTTGAGGCACTTCCCGGCAAATTAGTGTGTTGAGATTTGAGCAATCGCTGCAAGCGATTCTAACGAAAACTGCGAAGACACCTTCAAATATTATCCTTTTCATGGAAAATGTTCTATTTAAGAAATGCACGTAAAGTTCGTTTATCCCGTTTGCAGGCTTAATTTCATTTGAAAAATTGAATAGGAAATATTGGTTCCACGAAGTTGAGACAAGTACCGAAAGAAAGGTAATGAAATGAAGATTCGTATTGTGTTGTAATATTGTTGTTTCTTTATGCAGTACTTTATGACCCTTGAGAACGAGAGAATTGCTTTCTAATTGTACACTGGGCGTTTCTAAAAAGTACTTCCATCCCTTCCTGTTTTCTCCGATTACCGGTGAATAAGGCAAGGAAAGCCGACAAAGACGTTTATCGGAGATTTTTAATGTCTAATAAAATTAGGAGCCTCGGCTTATATTCGGATCGGTTCATACTGGAGGATATACGATAATCGTAGAAATTCGTGAAAACATTGCACGCCATTACTCCGGGGAAATGTCAAACGTGCGAAATGACTAACTATACAGCGAGGGTAATTATAGAATACATTAACATTAATGCGTTCGGGATTACGAGTCACGCATTTTACGCGAGGCCGCTCTTGGAATAGAGGACAGCCGAAATACTTAGGGACGTTAATTAGAATTCCATGTCGATTTGCAAAATCAGCTGAGAGCGACTGGCACAAACGAAATTAGTTGAACACGCGAATAGCATACGGAATATGTGGCACAGATCCGCCTTCAAACCTAACTGCATTCGTATCTATATCGCCTTCAGAATTGAAGATCAATTATTTACGCTTTGCTCGGCCTGACTGAACTTTGATAGAGGATATACGAGTGAATCTTTTGATATGTCGTGGGGAAATAAAATTACGTATTATTTTATATTACAAATAAAAGTACATATAGCTACTTTTATGTAGCATTAGTTATTGTGTTATGTTCGAAAAAATCCCTTAATAAGAATATACATTAAAGCTATCATGAAATAAATAAGAGCGATTAGTGGATACTTTTTGGCACATGAACCAACATTAGAGAGAAAACATACATGCATACATACACACGTCGTAATTGGTGATAATTTAGACTGGGAAGTCTCATCTTCCATTTAATCCTCCTATTCTTAATAAATAATACAATAATACTAATCTACAGCAAAATATAACCAATAATAAGTACAGATTTTAAATAAATAATGTGGATATGTAGAGGAAATGTGGAAAGAAAGAATGATTTAGCGAAAAAAACTGTCAAGTCACGCTGCACATACTTAAATTGACTTATAAGCATATTAAACTAACTCTGAATGAGATTTAAGGCAGAATCTCAGTTTCGTCCCGGTTTTCTCCATCATAAAAATTTGATAAGCCTCTGTACCCCCATCAGAACATGGTAAGCCTATTAGAGGTCTGCATGGGCCGGGCTCGGGCCGGGTATATGATAGTGTCTATCGGGCTCGGGCTCATGGAAAATTCGGGAAGGAGAGAATTATTCGTTCTTAAAGAGCGTTCGTTTCTTGCACAGCGGCAAAAGCCTCTTAAAGTTGTAACGTAATGCTTGCAGAAAATGCTCGTTCTTCGTGAAAGGTTTAAAAAAATGTATTTGTTCACAATTGACAACAATTTATTACAGGGCGATTTATGGAAAGTTCGGGCTCGGGTCGGGCTAGGCGATCCGAGCCGAACATACCAATAACATGTGTCTGCACAGTCTTCAGCCCGAAGACCGGTCGGAACCTCAACCACTTTAACATTATTTACCAAGAGCTATAACTTAGTAAAGAGGAATGAGGCTTACTAAGGCAAGATGAGGAATGAAGTGGTTTGCCTTTGCAACCCTTGAGGCCAAAATGATGTAAGCGGAATATGACCACGCACGTGAAGCACAGTGACTCACTTTCACTTACAGTGAACACTTTCCTTAGCATTCCACGAAAAAATACCTTATTCAGGCACTATTTAAGATCACTCATACCTCAGTTGCTTTCATTTAATCACATGAAAAGGACTGAGACAAGAGCAAAGGAATATCACCTATTTCTCTTTCCTCAACCAAAAGAAAAAATTCAAATTTCTATTCATCGTGACATGTTGGCAGAACCACCAACTACATTCGACGTTTATATTAAGCAAAAAGTAAATTTTACGTCTACTCTGAAGTCCGGATACTTTGGACGAGTCAAACACTTGGCACCAAACCTTCCGCAGCTCTTTAAAATCTTCTGTCTCTCGACCACTAGGAGCGGAGAGTGGTGCGAAACCCTTCATGCGGAAACTCTTTTCATAAATATTAAATCATTTAGCGACATCGTTGCGGAGCTCACAAATTACAGCCGTTTGGAAAGCGACGGACGAGGCAATGAAACAGGCTGATAATATAATGATGCACTCATTAATTTCGCATAAAGGTAGATTCTGCATCTGCCCTGAGTACTTATGCGTTCGTAACGTTTACACCTCACGCTGTATGGAACTGGATCTATACTGACAATCTTATTGACGTAAGGAATAAGCACGCCATAAGGAATAACTGCAAAGAATTCCATATCAATACATATTATTGCAGATATTGATGGGTTGGAAAGTTTTTGAAATTCTATCGAGAATACGGAATTCATGGGAAAAAGACAATCACGAATTTAAAATTAAGTCTCTAAGGCAAAGAACGGATATAGCCATGTTTTCTTTCCTCAATAAAGGCATTAAGTTACCTGGATCACTCTTAAGGTCTTTGAAAATACAAAACTTTCAAATTGTTATAGTAATGTAGGGACCTCAGGATGGAGGGGATTGCTTGACGGGGTGATTTACGGTGGGGTTCAACCCCGAAACCGCTACTGTAGCCGAGAAGGCCTGTCATGAACTCCAAAAAATCCAGTTAAAATTGTTACATTTCATGTTTTCCACGAATTACTTAGGTGTTACGTAAAAATTATTTAGGTACGTAAGAATATAACCATTCCTTAGGAATCATCTGTATTTCATATATCATGTATGTTGTATACAATGTTTATAACTTGTATATTTGTAGATAAATAAACTGCCACCATGCTTACAGCTTACCAGTGGTTATTGCTAATAAAAATAATAATATCCAACAGGAAGTGTTCTAACAATCAATCTAATCTAATTCTCCTTCTGAAATACAATACAATACACACATGTGAATTCAGTTATTATTTGCTGCTTTGTGTTGAGTGATGAAGAATAAACTTAAAATACACGGCCGATGTTGTAAAACTTTGATGCTTTGCAAGATTGGTAACACGATCTTTATTATCGTGTTTAGCCATTAAATTTTCTTCTTGTCTTCCACAGTAATTAGAAATGTCGCTGTTTAAGTAACGAGTAATTCAATACACTTTAGAGAGCAAGAATAAAAGCACTCCTCTGTAGAAATTAGTGGAAAAAGCTTCTCTCCTGCTAAGGAAAAGATTTGGCTTTGAAATTCCATACAAAATCTATTCTCTCTCTTAAGTAAAAGAATCCTTTTCTGTGACAGCGGCATTAAAGACGAACAAAGAGTCTACGAGTATAATACCCCCCGACTGAGCAAGACTTGGTTAAATTGGATAAAAACTGAATAGGAGATGGGAAATTTTTGAACTTTTTGACGTTGTGAACCCTGGCTAAGGTCAATTGACTTACCTTTTCGGAATTTCATGACAGTGAAGAAATAAAAAATGTGTCTGCAGTATTTTCAAAGCTTTCTTTCTTAAAACAGATTATAGTTTTCTAGAGACAAGTGGTTCCTTTTTATTTTCTACTATTATTAACTTTTTTATAAAAATGTTTTGTAAAACTACTAAAAAAATAAGAAGTTGTGTAATTTTTCTTGGTTTTCCGAAACACGTGCTCTAGAATGTAGTCCTAGAAGAAATACTTCAGGATATTCGAATATTATAGGTTGGATCCAAAGTGTTTTCCAGTTAAGGAGGTCTGAAATACGTTGGTCTTGAGGGTATTCTGCAAGGGACTAATGAGTGATTCGACTTAAAGAGGTTTTCGACTTATGGGAGATCGACTTAGCGAGATGCGACTGTGATGAACAATACCTCAGCGCATTTCTTGCTGCGGGTTAAACCTTTACTTAATCCTGCTGATAGTCCTTGAAACAGGTGCAAGTTACAGTTGAATGGAAAATTTTCGGGAAGCAAATATATTCTCACACTCTTTTCATTCTCAAATATCGTAAGGTTAAAATGGTTATAGGCGAATTCTTCGAATGATAAACTATTGGAAAAACAATTCCATGGTAAATAATGCCACACAATGCCCGCACCCAACCTAATCTTCGAGGAGATTCATAGAACTTGATAGAGTTCAACTCGGAACCAGTTCCCTTAATATAAATTCTGGATAACTTCAGATTCATTAGAGTGGTCTAGTTTCGAGGAATTCGTCATACTAAGAATTGATCTTTCGAAGTCTTTTTTTCGATGAACTTGCTTCCGGGTAAAAATGAAAAGATTAACTTTTACTTACAAACAACTACTTTTCCAAATAAAAATTTCCTGTGGTTATATAGTTAAGTTGATATTTTCATTTGTTCCTGATGGGGACTTACCACGAAGTTACGGCCCTAGCAGTGGATTCCAATTTGCTTTCGAAGAAAAAGGCTTTCAAAAGATTTGCTTTCGAAAATTTTTATACTCCCGATCAAAATATTAGTGACCTTGAGTGTAAATAAAAGTACGGGTTAGGTGAAAGTTTCCGTTGGAACTACGTTGCTTATCTATCCTTTTTTGGTAGATGGTGTAATTGATGACTTTTCAGAACAGAGTGACAGGGACGATTTATCTGCTGACTTCGTCTCATGCTTCAAAACAACTTACATAGGCCAAGGAAGAGGAATTACATAGAGGAAGGTTTTGCCCCATTTTCCCATCGAACCTAGGAATTGTCATGGAAGAATAATCATCTCTTCAAGATCCAATGATAACTTGGAGGGATGGATTCAGTCATCATCCATCTATCTAGAAATCGATCAACGCTTCGAAGAAAGTAGATCTGACGCACGAAAAAATGACTCTCAAAAGAAAATTATGCCTGAAATATATACGTAAAAAAAGTGTGCAGAGAAATTTGTGATCACTGTTGCCTACAGTTGAAATATGTAATTGTAATAATGTGATTAATCTTCGAAAGTAACCGCTTGTATTATGCATAATTATTAACGTCGAAAAATATTTCCCTCATCATTATCGTATTAATTATGATTAAATAAAAGCGTATAACTACTCAATATTAATTCTTTCTCTTTCGGTTCGATCCTCCGAAACATGCTTCAAAATTTCGACCTTCAAATTAGATGTTCTGGTAAGCTAAAAGATTGAATGCTTTAGGTGTCCATTCACAAAATGATATTTCTTTGCCTATGCTTAAATTTTGAATGTTTATTTGGATAATATTGTGCCTTTTCAAGAGGATTTTTGAGAATGTGATATCTATATTTTTTCGGGTGTCTTTCTTTTACGTCATTAAAATTCATTTTCACCATATTGATAGATATAAATTAGTAAAAGCATTGAAAGATGGTCTATAGCCTACGGATAGTTTCAAATTACGATAGACATATTCAAAATAGAGTTAAACTTCAACGACTTAAACCCAAACAGTTTCTAAGTTGTTTTGCAGGTCTTCATCTGACGTGATGGAGGCTATAAAGTCTCATCTTCTTTATAATGAAATACTTAATAATTGTGACAATTGTACAATAATAATTAAAGCTGATAGAAGATCAAACCTAATAAAAATACGCAAAACCAAAGAAATTGATCAAAAATGACATCACTGAAGAAAAACACCCAGAAAATTTTTGGAGCTGAAAAACCAACGAAACCCACAAAAGGAAAGTATATTTTTTAAGTTATGGTGAAAATATTCAAAATAGCACCATAAATCACGAGAAAACAAGAGTAAAACAATTAAATAGAAGGTTGATGCACCACCATCTCCAGGGAAACTATTCTTGAATTTTTGATTCCCCCATACGAGTGAAAGGAAATTTAACAATGGGAGTGGGAATACGAAGAGCGTTCAAAATTTTTCATGAAAACGCTCCATTGTCGCTCGCTTGCAGTTATTTTTGCATCTCATTGTCGCGCGAGTGAGCCTGTTGATAGCTTTCATTGTTAAATACTTGCAACAAAGCAGCGAGTGCGATTGTTGAGATCTTTCATTGTTAAATAATCACAACGAAGCAGCTCAACAATCTCGCTCTGTTTCATTTTCATTCGAGACTATCCCAGAAGCGGTGAAGCTTGATTTTAAGGAAATTCTTGCACTCTTACTGTAAAAATAGAAATCTCTACATTGAGGACTTTACCGGGATGCTCTCGTCGATAACCTGATCTCCGATCCTAGAACGAATCCATCCTGAAGGCTTTAATCAAAACCAAATCACTGATTTGAAATTTCCATTAACAAACCTTGCCTCTTTAGATAGAGTCTCTGAATCGGAGACTAACTCCAATTTATGAGAATCACAACACGGCAGTATTGAAGCGGAGATACTATGAGAGAAAAACACATCATTCCTCTATCTGTATGGGCAACCCATCAGGACTCTCAGAATAGTCAGCACTCCATCCGTTGGCCGGATATATAAGATAGGCTTAAAAATATATCTCAGTTTCACTCGCGACAAGTTTTTTGTGAGGTGAGAGTACGTTCGAAAAGTTCCCAAACTTATTTTTTTCCCGCGAAAACGCAGAGCAGGAGAAAGGTAAATTCTGGTGATAGATTTTGTCTGCGCCACATTTTGTGGGTACTGCTACCTACCTATTCCATTAACAATTTAAAATAAAAGTGTTTGCAGTGTTATAAACTACAATTATAATGCGAAATATAACCAAGAAAATACATTCTATAAAATAAATTCTATAAAATACATTCTATAAAATACAACCAAGAAAATAATATCGAGGAAAATATCATATCCAGAAAATACAATCAATGATATATAATCAGGATAATACAATTACTATGATACAACCAAAAAAATACAATTAAGAAGATACTATCTATAGCATAATACAAACAAGATCCTACTAGATAAAAAAAACAATGAAAAATAAAATCACGAAAATCTGTCTGTAAGGTATTCAGCACAAAGACCGGTTGGTACCTCATCCCCTCTTGCATAAGCTACTAAGAGCTTGAAGAGAGGAATGAGGTTCACTAGGCAGAATGAGGAGTGAGGTAGCTTGCCATTGCTTTACTCACTTGGCCAGAATACCATAAGCGGAACATGTCCACGCAAGTGAAGCACAATGACTCTATGAATAACACTTTTCTTGGCATTCCGCAAGGAGAGACCTTGATTAGTGCAATTATTCACTCATACCTCAATAGCTTTCATTTCATTACAGCTATGATTAAGACTAGAATAAAATAAAATGAAAGATTAATTTCTCTCTATCCTGTACCACATGACAAATGAAAATTGTCCATTCATCATAGTATTGTAGCAGGAACCATCACAAATATACAGTCAATTAAAGATAATCAAAATAATACAACCCAGAAAACACTCACGAAAATTCAGTAATTGAAATGCAAACAAGAAATTAAAATTAACTCCTGTTAAAGGAGTGGAATTGTAATGGCATGGTAGTTTAGTGGTTAGAACAACTACCTGGAAAGTGGGAGACCTAGGTTCGAGTCCCAGTCATGTCACAATTTTTCACTCCTTGTTCAACCTTGGGTTTAAAGCGCACGCTTTCTCGTGCTAAGTAAAATTTCATCATTTCTAAATTAAAATCAATAAAATCAATGAACGAGTTTTGCTTTTTTGTGAGCATTCCCAATTTGTGACCAAATGGGAATTGCTTTTCGACCATTGAGGTCGATTAGGAAAGGATTCATGTTCGGCAGAAGAGGCACATTTTTATCCCGTTAGTGCTGTCGTTGTAAAGACGCTGGTAACGTCTCACCCCATAAAGATGACGGAGATGGTCCATCAAAATGGTTTCAAATGATGCTCTGGAAAGAAGAGCTATTTATCTCGGGGATCGTCGGAGACCATCTGGAAGGTGTGGCAAGTAATTGGGGCTCATAAGATCAGCTTACGCGACTGATTGGGTAGCGGATTGGGAACTGATACATGAGTCTCTGCTGGTGATCCCATCATCAGTTGGAGCCTTCCCAACTGATGATGATCTCTGTCAGCCTGGACAGGTAGAGGACGAACAATTTTTCTTGCAATTTAAATTTTAAATTTAGATTTATATATGTGACCGTATCTCTGCCGTCCTAAAGGTAAGAAATTGCCTGCAGATATGGATGAATCCTCCTGAACCCATGGTGTCAGGATGCTGCAAACCAGCCAATTGAAGAACTCATAGCTCAAAACTTAAGTTTATTTAATATATATTGGCATACTTCTTAGTAAATGAAGTTCTATGTTTGAAACTGGTCACATAAAGTATTTTTGGTGGAATTTTGCTTAGTTATTTATAACCAAGCTTTCTGAATTGAAAGTTATTCGGTTCTCGTTTGATCCGGAATGGAGGAAAATGTTTCTTTCGTATACTTTCGTCTCGGTCGTGACTGTGGTGATATGAAAGTCACTGAAGAATCAGCGATGCTGAGTAATGGAACACAATTTGGTCACTCCTTGTTTTGAATGATTTAGAAAGTGCTATTCTGTATCACTTATATGGATTTGAACCACTTATATCTGGGAACCACTACTCTGGCTCTGTTAAAATATATAAATACCTCACTCCTTATTAAAGGTTTAAAATCCCCAATAGCCGTCTTTGTCGGCGTTGCTGGTCTTTTTCACCGGTATTCGGAGAAAACGAGAAAGTAACACCGCACTTTTTGGAGACGCCGTATGTATGTACATTTCGGAAGCGATACTTTCCTCCTCAGAATTCATAAAATATAAAGAAGGGGTCTTAAAAAAAATCCTTTCTTGTTTTCTCCGAATACCGGTAAATGAGACGGGGAACGCCGAAAAAGACGGCAATTGGAGTTTTTAAAACATTAAATTCATTAACAGCTGTTTTCCAAGTTTTCTTTCAATCCTACTCATTTCTCATCTTGCTTGGTAATCCTCTCTTAGTTTATTCTCCAAAGACTTCGGAAACTAATAATAGAGGGCATGAGTATTCCCACAGACCATTGTTTACATGATTTTACTTGACTACTCCAGAATTTTCGGTCATTTCCTTGGCTTTCTTCAAGAATTGCATCTGCGGGCATCGTTCAATCACAGTCACTTAATTTAATGCACTTTTCCAGGATCCTCCACCTTTAAATTCCGTGCATTTATTGATTTTTAAGGCCTTCCCATCTCGTATCATGTCACGACGTGGCCCGCAGGTAAATCCTTAGTTTTCATAATGTTAATTACCAATCTACTCTCGAAAGGAAATTTAATTGGCTGTAATACCGTGGCGTCAATATTCAATTATGCACAGTCTGAGTTTCTGATCCCTTGTAATTATATCACGAATCTTTTTGCCGCTTCGAGGTTTATTAATTCTGTGTTTAAGCTTGCAAATGGAATAAAATGAATTGTGGTTAAAAGAATTTTTTGGGTATTTCTGATGGTGGTATTGTATACATTAATTTTTTAATAAATACTAACTTTTATTTCCTGATGACCGATTGTAATAATAAGTTATGAGGTTTTTAAAATGACATTCGTAAAAGAAGATTTGAAAAAACCCCAACAGGTAAACACAATGTTTGGCTCTTATTAATCTATTTTGAAACTTGTAGTTAATCTCCTTAGTTAATGGTTTTTATTCGTAATTAATATATTTTTTGAGCTTATTAATCCTTCTTGTTAAACTTTCAATTAATCGTTTTTAAGCTATTATTAAACTTTTCTTAAATTGTAATTATTCTTTTTAATTTTCAATGAATTGTACCTTTATATATGTGAACCTAAAATGTTGTTAAAATTGCAATTGTTCCTTTTGTTTTCTTTTATCTTGCATATATTTCTGATGGGTTAAATGCAAGATGGGACTGTCCAGTCTCAATTTCGCCCGATCATAATAAAGACTTATGTATGTATTAATAGGAAATAGAGACACTTTTATTTACAGTATTTAAGTACAGGGAGGAAATATCACCCATGTTGTTTTCATGCCGTCAAGCAAACAGCCAGAACAGAAATAGAACAGAACAGAAGTATAACACAAGCTGAAAAACTATGAAAGAATTTCTAGAGACGTAATTGAATATCATAAATAAGACCTTAACTTTCACATCTTCATTTTTTTCAATCGATCTGTTATTATTATTATATCAACAACTTCCTCGTTTGCGAACGATGTGGTTTGTGCACTTCGCAGTGCGGATTCTTAGAAAACTTGATATACGTTATCAGACTTACAGTTATAGCAAATCTCAGGAGCTATAAATTATGAGCGACAGGCTAGATTAAAGTTTATAATTAAAATGTATCAATAAATGTGATACTTTTTCCTCGTTGCGTTGAATGTGATGTTAAATGAAATTTTCACTCATTTTCAAGTACAACAGAACGCATGGGGAAAATGAAGCCCGGCAAAACGATATAAACTGATTTTGTCTTTGTATTTGCAAGCAGTGACAAGAATTTTGGTCAATATGCTTTGATCATCAATTCTGACTCATTCGTAGTCAACGATTCCAACAACATTCAAGTAACAATGTTAATCATCAATTCTGACACATTCGTAGTCAACAATTCTAACAACAATCAAGTAACAATGTTAATCATCAATGAGAACAACTCTTTACTATGTCAATCATCAATTTTATCAGCAACGAAGCTGCAATATGTACTGTAAGCTCGTTCAACAATGCACCGTGTAATTCTATCAACAACTTCGTGTAAAAGTTTACCAGCTCGTAGACAGAGTTGCCATGTTTCCTTTTCTGCGTAACGTATAAATGAGATCAAGCATTTTCTTGCTAAAATAGCATTTGAATCTGGAAGCGTTTAGGGCCTATAAGAAACCTGTACATTCCTTCATAATGGTCATTTGGGGCAAAAGAAGAAGGATTTTCTAAAAACAACTCCCAACAAAATTAAAATAAGTAACTTCTACCTAATTCTTCAGATATATGAGAGGAAGATTTTTGCGGAATAAATAAGCCCTTCATTACGTTTGTGAATTGATGCATTCAATTAATATTATGTAGATTATAAAATTATTGCCCAACGTAGAATACCATTATTTCCAAGAATTTAACTGACAAAGACATCACGAAAGTGGTAATTTCAAATATATTTTTCTCTACTTTTCGTACTAATTGTCACACATTGTCAAGCTTTACAGACTTCTTCAACCTGTAACAACAAACCTCCACCGAGAAAAGAAATAGATAGTTTGTATAAGTGATCTGAATGAAATATAACTCATGGACTTCAACCCTGTCACTTAAACTGCATACATATTATGATGTACCTCGTCTTATCTGAAGATCGTTTAATCTGAAGAAATATAATTTTCGTCAAAGTTTAATAGTTTTAGCACATATATGTCCTATAACACGACTCCCTAACTATCAATGGCCTATGAATTTAGTTTACATCATCGATTATCATATCGATAGTAATACTGTACAGCGTATTTGAAACTATGTCCTAATCGTAATTTTTGGAATGAACAAATTTTATTTTATTGCATCTGGCAGCACTGCCTTCAGATTGCTGCAAAAATTCCTACTAATTCGGGCAATGACCTTAACTATCTTTAGCTTAATAAAATGTTTATTCTGTTATAGTGTTGTTTTACTATTGCCACATAACTAAATAGCTTGAAAGAAATTGGTGAGTGATTATTTTTTCAATTTTGTAATGGTTTCAATTTATTTAAATTTCAATCTATTTTTTTTGTATCTGTCCTATCCTGACGGCCATGGATTTCGGCGGCCTTTTTCATTCCATGATTCAACTACCGTCTCAAAATATACGGTTTTCTCTTCTGTTCCGGGCTCTTTGTATACAGGGTGTCTCAGTACAACGTTTCAGAACTTCCAGGAGGTGTAGGATTGACCCGGATGGATTGACCCAAAGACTCGGAATCATATAGCAATGTAGGGTTAGAAATGCTTTCCTGACGCGTTGGTGTAAACAGAAATATCAGAAGTAAAAAGACGCCATTGAATGAATATTCGTTTTTATAATAAATTTAGATGGGCAAAAGGAGTATGGGTCTAGACAGCGTTTCACTGATATTTGACCCCTACCCTATCCCCTACATAAATGTCTGCAACGTTGTACTGATTGTGAGACACCCTTCACACCTTCGTTCGAGAAGTCCCCAAACTTATTATTTCCCGCATAAACGCCGAGCAGGAGACATTTAAAATGGTGGTGGTAGATATCGCCATATATTATGGGTACAGCTACCAACAATTTTATTTGTACCACCTAGGGTAAACCGTAGAGTTATTGGCCACCGACAGTTATTGGCCATTTGATGTTTCCGAGGTCATAGTAAGACTTCAGTCAGTCCTACTTTACATTTATCATGCTAGATGACATGGGCAGACATTTCTGTCACCACAGCATTTTTATTATTACCATCAGATGTCACGTTAATTTGTATGATGGGATTTCCCCACGCGTTTACATCTAAGGAGGTGTTTCTTGCGATTTTCTTAAGGAAGGAAGTATTTTAAAAACTTCACTGTAGCTGACTCTTTAACAACCTCTTGTTGAGGGTATTTTGATAGGTGTAAGTGTAGGTTATTAATTAGCTGTTCACTTGATATTAATGCAACTTACCACAACAAGTAGCCCACACAAACGGTGGCCAATTACTATTACCTATTTACCTACATATTCAGTTATTGGCCACCCCGGCCAATAACTATACTTTGAAAGAAAATTACAATCACGTATCGTTTACCTTTATTTACCTTCCTGTTCATCATATTTTATCAATTTTAACTCATTTGAGTTCCTGGGTATAGTAAACAGTTATTGGCCGCCCGGCCAATAACTGTAACTCAAACTGGCCAATAACTATAATACTTAACTTTCAAACGTCTAGAATGCCAAAAATAGCCAAATATGACCATACAGCTATGGAGGCTGCATTGCGAGGATTGCACTCTGAAGGAATTTCCCTACTATCAATTTCAAGAAAATATGGAGTTCCAAGAACAAGCTTGCAATTCAAATTAAAATATCCTGGATGAAAAAACGCTTGTGGTCCATCACCATTTCTCTCCAAAGAAGAAGAAAACATGCTAGTTCGGTAAGTGTACCCAGAAATGCAGGCTGGATTTTAATTTGAGTTTGAGACCAATGAAGAGTTACTCTGTTGTATTTTAGTTGGATAATAGATACGGCAAGAAAGGGCTAAGGGCTTTCCCAGGAAAAGTGAGGATATAATTAGCAGTGTCCAGGAATTCTTAATTACGTACCCAAGACCTAATCTATTCAAGGAAAATCGTCCAATAGAGGGATGGTTGAATTTAAGGAGTGAGCTCTTTATACTATTAAAAGGGAAAATGCTTCAATTAATATTTCCAATGATTCCTAAGTTTTGTAGTAGTCTTGCGTAAGGCTGCATTTTCACTGGCAGTTTACATGCAAATTTTACCACAGAATGTGCGTGCGGAAAAAATATAATTCACTGAAAATGATCCAAAAGTTGTTTGCAAACGATTTCTATTTACAATGGCAACAATACGCTTTCGCAAGAGGTACTTTCAGAGAACTGAAATTGACCACTTGCAGCACTTGAATTAAGTAACTTGAGCAGTAAAAATGTTTATTATCTTTCGGTGGTAGAAAAGATAAATTCTTTAAGCGATGACAATTATAGGAATAGGTTAAATTCTATAAAACTGAATATTATTCGTGGAGGTTGTATCAAGTGATTTCTGTTAGTGGCCCTTTTATATGCAGGAATGACTATCTTTCCTAACGACATTAATGTTAAGTCAATTTTAAGTAGTAAATGTTTACTTCCACAATTGATTGTGTGTGCTTGAAAGGATTGCATTACCGGAATGTAGGTAATTACGTTATTTTTAATTTTTACAGTAATAACTAGCTTATTTTATAAAGTCACTTTTGAATCATTCTAATGCTCATATTCCATATTGAGTATTGCCTAGAAGTAATCTGAAAGTATTAAACGGCACTTGAGTTCAAGAGGCAATGAGATCTCATCTACATATAGCGTTGCCTATTTGCTAATATTTAATTCTATAAAACGTGAAAACAAACTGTGAGCAGAAATACAAACAAGTTTTACGTAAGTGTGGTCCGATGAGATATTTATTTCAATGCGCTTTCGGTATTATAGCCTATTGAGTGAAAGTATGATATACCAGTGAAGTCGAAGCTTATGTGAAAGAGAAAAAATTGGAAGAAGCAATGGCTGATCCATACAGAGTATTCACTGGAGATGAAACTTGGTTTCAAATTTATCCGTCAACAGGTCGAGTGTTGGCAGCTAAAGGAGCAAAAAACGTGTATAACATTGAAAAAAGATCTTCCAAAGAAAATATTATAGTAATGTTCCGAAGATGGAAAATTAGGTTGCTCCATGATTGTTTACCCATATAAAAGGATCCCCGGGGAAATTTCTGATTCGGTCCCAGCTGATTGGGGAATAGCTCGAAGTGACAGTGGATGGATTACTGCTGAAGTATTTTTCGAATACATAGGTAACGTTTTTCACCCGTATCTTATGAAACAGGGTGTTCAATTAACCGTGATTCTGTTTGTACATGGCCACAAGTCACTTCTTACCTATGTATAAAAGAAAACGAAAACGCATGGAAGCACAAGAAGAGAGAAAACACAATTTTAAAATCAAAGCAAGCAGGAGGAATCCACTCCAGGAGGGAGTGAAAAATCTAAAAGGGAGATCATACAGTGACATATGTCGAGAGATAATAATACCCAAATCGGTACTTCAATGTGAAAATTGCCCGAAGTTCTTCCATGAACTATTTGCACCAAAACATCATTATCAATATACTCCCAATGTAAACGATAGTTTCCTTTGCCGCAAATGTTTCAAATAAAATGATACTGATGCAAGCGAAGACAAAAAGTCAGAAGAGGAAAATGACGAAGAAATTAACGAACTACTTGCACTTGCTATTTAAAAATAAATTTTGGAAATAGTATAGAGACATGCTTAAAGATGTTTTAGTATCAATAGAAGTGAAAAGAACTGATAATTAAGCACTTAAATGAGAGTAAAAATGTGTGGCCAATAACTGTCAGTGAGATGTCCAATAACTGTGCGAGGTGGCCAATAACTGTACCAATAGGTAATGTTTCACTATAAAGTAAACATAATTTTAATGTCAAGATGTTATTAAAATTACATTGCTTCAAATTAAAAAGAAATAAATGAGGTTTACAAATATGTTAACTTTCATTAAATTCTAATTTTTTTATTTATTTTGTAGTAATTCAAACACAAAATTTTCCTTAAGTGGCCAATAACTGTACGGTTTACCCTACCTATCTTCCACCAGAATTATACATTTCTCCTGCTCGGCGTTTTTGCGGAAAAAATAAGTTCGGATTCTTTTAGCACGTAGTGTTAAAAATATTTTAGGACACACTAGGAGAGACATATGTAAACTGGGCTGCGCGATCAAATTTCCACGAGGTTAGGTTCCACTTAAACAATTGTTTTGCCAAGCTTTGGTTGATTTTCCTTTTTACTTACTTAGAGTTACCTAAATGTCTATGTTTTATAAAATTTTGACTAGTACATACCGTATGCATTATTTTGATACTGTTTTTTTTAATAATATTCTTTTATTTTTCCTGATAATGTACGTTTTACTTGTTTTTCTATTTTGTTTTTTATGTTACTTTGTATATTGCTATCTCTTTTTAAATGTGAACTGATTCTTATTTATGTATCGCATGTAAGTACTTATTGGTAGTGTATTTATTTATTTTTGAATGTTTTTCTCTTCTCTTATCTTTTAGCTATTACTATCGGTAGGTTTTTTTACATCCACAATTCTTCTAATTTTTTCTACTTCATATTTTATAATTAATGACGATAGGTTAGATGGAAGAAGAGACTTTTAAGTCTCAATCTCGCCCAAATAAAGTTGATTTATTATTGTAGTAGTAGTAATAGTATTGTTAAAAGTGCTTCGACAGCTTAGGTCATTTCGCACATTGGCTCCCACCGGGAATCGAACCCGGGTCCGCTTTCACCAAAGGCAAACGCGCTGTCCACATGACTATCCGGGGGCCTGATTTATTATTATCATTATTTAAACTAAATAGCATGTGGTTTGTGTTCGCGCCAACGATGCAAAGAGCAACTGAGGGAAAATATTAGAATGTTATATTGGATTACTAGAGAATATTTGCAGTTTTAAAAATTATCAAGGTTGAAAAATCCAGGAGAAATGTTCTTAAAATTTAGATTTAACGGGAAAAATACGTTCGGGAACTTTTTGAACGTGGTCTTCTTTCTTTTAGGATTTCAATGTAACTTTTAAGCCCCTGTTTTTAACTCTCAGGTTTCCGGTGATTCCACCAGCTTCCAGGAATCGCCTCCTCCATTTCGCGGATGGCGCCAAAACGCGCGCCATTTGACGAAACGGAGCAGCTCCTCCTTTCCGCGGGACTAACTACTTCGAACTTGAATTCATTTCGCCTCCTCGCTGCAGCCCATCCACACCTCGTTAACGCAAGATCACGTGACGCTATTGACTCGTCGAAGGCGCTGCTGGTAATGTGAAAAAAGGGAGGCCTCGGCAGGTGATTATTATCTGGCAGTGCTCGCAAGCGATAATAGGTGGAGGCACATGTTGACCATTGTAATTTGGGCGGGAGATAACGATAAGTGGGGCGGGAGGAATCTAATGGGACAGGATTTTCTTAATTCGAAGCGCTGTAAATCACCCATGGATGACTGATTAAGTTTTACAAAGGGATTTATCTATTTTTGAAGTTGCGACACTTCGCGAAGTTTCTCCTCGTTTCGGTCCGTAACTGCGACGCACAACAGAGCGGCAACTTGTAATTGGCTCGCTCTGGACATAGTTTTCCGGTTTGTTTATTTACGAAGCTCGTCGCTAGGACACACGACCGCCGCGCATGTTAAAAAGCTCCCCTTCGTTCCTCCTCTGACGTTCCTCCATCACCGGGTATTTTCGTGGAGGATGGAAACGGGAGTTTCGAGATTTAAATGAGCTATGGATGGAGGACGGTAATATGCTAACTCCATTAAATATGCACAGTAATGCCTCGTAAGTTATGCCTTCGAAAGCGTCGGACGGGTTTCATGACTGCATGGCTTTCATCTATGGTGAAATTATTAGTTAAATGAATTTGCAGAGTGTGTCATCTGCTGGCCATCCTTTTAAATTACGTTTTTAAAGAAAATTATTAAATTATTATTATATATATAATATTTTTATTTATAATATTTTATTATTGATATTATAAAATTATTTATAAATTATTAATGATAATAAATAAAAAAATATTTAAAAAACCTTTTAAATGGTCCACCCTGTGTATACAAAATTCGAGGCTTTGAAAATAAAAAAACTCGGATAAAGATGTTTAATTTTTTCTTCATGAATTCCTATTTTATACGTAAGTGTACAAGTTTGAAAACCGTTGTATGTACAATGCATTCAAGATTTAACGAAAATCTAAGTTTTCGAAGATGAACATAAAATATTAGTTAAGTATAAATAAGGTGTTTCTTATAACTGCAAATTTAATTAGATCTAATGTATGTTTTTAAAAGAAGAAAATAAAATCTGAGTTAAATATGTATGAACAGTGTTATTTATTAAATTTCGTTAGAACTGACAAATTTTAAGGATCTGAAAAACTTTTGCCGAAAACATTTTGTTAGTGTAAAACAACAAATGTATCATCAATATTCTCTGACACGAATTTGTGGTAGGAATCCATGACGTAAAGCGTCTAATAAAAAATTAGTTACGGGTAAATATTTTATTATTTCAATCTTTGCGTTAAAAAAATCTACTCTTAAAGTAGAGTGTTTAAATAACACCTCCACATCATTCGATTACGATTTGATGAAATTTAAGCTAAAGATATTTTCACCATGTTTTCATCATGATTTCCCATTCTTTGTGCATAGGTATAATTTTGTTCTCTTGTTCAAAAGTCATTCTACGATTCAATCTGCTACCGATAAGTACTAAATTGAAACACGCCATTAGAACTCTCTTTTAGCACTGCTAATACAGTAAGGACCGATTCAGGAAAGAGTAAACCATGCGAGGCATCGCTGAGTAAAGACATCCCGTCGCCATGGAAATTGCAAAGGTAAATCAATAATAGTCAACAAACGGCAAAGACAAGAACGCTATTTACTCCCTGCTTTGCTTAATCTGTATGCAATAGGTGCTGTAAAGAGATGGGAAAATATAGAGCTCTAGAGATAGAAATAAATAACCAGTATATACTAAAGTTTACATTCAATCTATAATTACTATGTATGACAATATATGAATAATGACATTTGCAGATTATCAGCTGGTAATAACGGAGAGTAAGCAAAAGTGACGTATATAATCAGAAAATTGAGGACTTTGAAAAGCGAGGGTTGGAACTCAAAATAGAGATATTAAGTATGCAGAAATACGAGGTAGAGTCGAAGACATAAATTAGCAGAACGAGGTCACTTAGCTCGTGAATGAATACTTCCAATTAGGAACCATGATTACAACGGTTGGAAGATGCCATATGGATGATTGAGGCAATTCGAAAAAGGATGATTAATTACAAGGAGAATACTCCTCACAAACAGAAAGAACGGGTATAACATTGGAAACAGATGTACACTTTGTGAATGGAAAATCAGCTAATGAAATACTTGTTAACACAATAGAACAGATGTTTATAAGCTACTAAAGTAGACTAATAGAAAAATGGGTATCGGCAAACAGTGGTTCGTGAGCAACGTGAGACTATTCGGTAACTCATGTGAGAATATGAATTAAAATTGACTGCGAAGGCAGAGGATACAATTCTCGACGCGCAAACTGATATTCCTTTTAATCTAATCGGCAATTGCTGTTTAAATTTAAAATAAATCCATGGAGCTCAAAGTAGCTTCTTTAAATATATATTTCAATTAATTATTCACATACAGTATTACAAACATGTCTTTCGTATTAGTATGTACTCATATATTAAAATATAGCCCATTGGTAAGGAATTCGTGCTATTCTATGTGATCGGAGACTATGTCTTCAAACGTCTTTCCCGAGATTTCTGCCACTTAAATTCAAATTTTGAAAAAGCTAAGAAATTGCTTATCTTTTCTCTAAGAAATACAGAGGACTGCATCTTCCTACGATGAAATTATATCCCTAAACCTGTTAAAATAAAATTAATTTGCATGGAAATTTCGAGAGAACGTTACAGCATCCTGAAATTAATGGCGATCTTTAATTTACGAGATAAAAGATCTGAGGTTTCTTTACGTTGTGACATTCGTGTAACAGTGTAATCGAAATTGTTAAAAGAATCTCAGTATTGAGTTGAAGTGATGACAGAGCACTGAGATTTATTTTAGTTTAATCACTACTGAAAAGTCTTAAAAAATTATTCGAATAACTTCGTAAGTTAACGTAAATGTCGCAACAGCACGCGAATTCCTCTAGTAAGAGATATTTGGACTAATGTTTTGATATTGTTGTCTTCATGAGAGAAGAAAGAGTATAAGAAAAACTTCCTAGGAAGATGTATGTACCTAACAAAATTACCTGAAAAGGTACTTCGAAAAGAAAAAAGATTTTCAAAGAAAGTGTTTCTATCTTATAATATAAGGTACTTCTCTCATAAGCATTTGGCTATGTTGATGTGATTTTTCCCCTGAAAATACGATCCTTAAATTGTCTATAGAAGAAGAGATGCATTAGAGAAGGTATGAACGGATTTTAAGTTTGTGAATGTTTCATGTAACATAAATATGATGAATAGATATGGTTTGACTTTCATTGGTGTTATGTATTGTCTCCCAATGAAATTGTCCCTAACCATATTTTTGGCTCCGATGATACATATTAGTTTTATCGTACCTCTCCTCCAATACAGGTTTTTAACCCGTTTTGGATTTCCATCATTCAGGTGATTGAAAACCTCAGAAACAAATCTGGATTAAGTTAAATCGACCCTAGAGAAACCCACGTATAAAATTCCAGGGATTCCAAGGGTCAGTTATTCCATTTTTTCCTCGAGTGACATTTCCAAATTCTCCATTGAGGATTATCTTCTTGCGCGGTCCGTTTTTATAATGATTCAATATTCATGAAGGGTGTTAACCCCTCGAAACCCCAATGGTTTCTTCCCAGTCTTTGACCCTGCTTAATGGCATGGAAAGCTTTAGATTGGGAATGATCGTGCCGGACCTTTTTAGGGACGATTCGAATCTGCATCCCTCTTTCCAAATCGGATACGTATCGAATCTCGGAACATAACCGTTTTATTATATACATATTATATTATCGTATAAAAGAATAATATCTCGGTATCATTAAAACTAAACTGAAGAGAAAAATCAATTTATTTCAACTTAGAGGCGCATCTTAAATTTAGATGAAGTACCAGGTTAGAACTACATTTTAATACGACTTTCCCTAGCAGTCTAAAGTAAAGAATAAGTACTGTTTCTATTAATGTTAAGTAAGCTAGGCTAAGGGTCGGTTAGATTCCTCCCCTATTCACCATTGGTGTGAGGGGGTATTAGCTACCAAATGCTAGTAAGGGGAAATGTGAGGTAGTTTGCCCTTGCTTTACTCACTGAGTCAGAATGGTATAAGCGAATAACTTCCACGTAAGTGAAGCGAAATGATTCTACAAGTAGCAATTTTCATAGTATTTCATAATCAGATTCGTATAATTCAGTATCTCTCATAGCTAAGCTTTCACGTCATCTTATCCATGATCGAGATGGTGACAAAAGTAGATGAGAGATAATTTTTCCTGTACCAAATGATAAATGAAAAATAATCTTTTTATCAATATATGGTAGCAGGATGAGAAAGAAACTAAGAAATGGAAGTACGTTAAATTCCCATCCCATAGGCTCCTTTTACATTTTTAGTGCCAAACCAGAAAACGTTAAGAATTTCTTTAGAGAAGTACAAAAATCCTCAATTAATCGATTGCATGATGAATCTTCATTCTAGAGAAGAATCTTATATCCGTTAATAATCCATTTTTCTATTTGTAGAATCACAGAGTGAACAGAGTAAAAATAATGGAATTGCCTTTTACCTTAAAATCGATCCAAAAATCTAATGAGCAATTGAAACAATAGAAAAGTATAAAATTCACTCTGTATTCAATTATCCAAAATGTGCTATACTACCAATTTAAATTTTTAAACATTCAATTCATAATTTAATAGTTTGTTTCATTTATCCTTTTAATTAACATATATTGATCTAATGGTGTTGGTACACTTTCGAAGTCCTTAGAAATAACTTAATTCCATTTAATGCTCAGTTTTCCTTGTATATCTTTGTGTCTGTCTAACTTTACGAACTACCAGTTAACGAACTAATTTTTGGGCCGAACTAACGTAAAGCGAGTTTCATCTGTTCTTAGAAGAAGACTTGTGCGAGAGAGTTTGATTGAGGAAGTCCTCGCTTTCGTGGGTGGTTTATCCAATTTCTAATATGTCCCAATTAATTTGGACGACCCTTGGATAAATGGATAAAAGGCGTGGAGCAGTTCCTATGGAAACAAGGAAAGGATTTGGGACGGATTAATGACAGAGATATCGGAGTGTGTTGAACGAAAAGCAGAGCCGTCTAAAGGCTGGGAACTACATGCCATATTAACTGAGGTGTAAACTTACTAAGTTACGTTTTAATTCCGTGATTTACCTCCAGTTCCAGCTAATCCTAAAGCATTCAAATTGGAAAACGTGTTACTTGGGTAGATTCAGCGAAGCTAGGTTGGGATGGGAAAGTTCTGTGTTATCAGCTATCTTTGTCACAAGCTATTTAGGTTTAATAAGAATGCCCATGGCCTACATTCACTCGGCTAACCATTCCAATTGAAAATAATCCTACGTTAGGTAACCGGGCATTAATACGGCCCGCTGCGTATATTGCTATGTTAACCTACACGAAAAAGTGTATATTGCAATGGAGGTTTTCGTCGCTCCTAAAAAGATTATTATAAATTAAGTAATTTTAATATAATATTATTATAATTGAATATTATACTGGGTGTCCGGGTTAAACATTTAGTACTACAAAATGTATTGACTTGAGAAGTAATTGAGATATTTTTTAGCGGTTTGCTTCTACCAGTTTGCTAATTCAAAATGTTTTTTATGTTTGCTTGATAATGGCGCACCTTGCCATTTGCAGTATTTGTGAGGGATTTCTTGGATAATGAGTTCCCAGATCGCTTGATTGGGAAAGGTAATCCATCGATTACTTGGCCTCCTAGTAACCCAGACATGAGGTTATTTGATTATTTTCTGTGGGTGTTTATCAAGAATCAAGTGTACCAGACACCAGTTCGTGATCTACTATAACTGCTCCATCCATTTGGAGAAAGTAAAATAGATATTATATGTCTTTTTGCGATTGATGCTGCACATATCGAGTTGTACTTCACTGTGTAATAAACATTTTGAGTAACCAAACATGTAGAAGCAAACCGTTAGTAAGTATCTCAATTGCTTCTCAAGTTATAAAATTTGTATTATTATATGTTTAACCCGGACAGCCTGCATATGATCATTTATAATTAGACATTTAATTATAAACTTAAATTATATGTATGTAATAATTGAGCTTTGATGGAGATGTATTTACTGTTGAAAAAATATGGTCTTCTTTGGACTACAATTTTGTCGCGGTGGAAGGGCTAGCGTGTTCCTATGACCTAAAGAGTTAAACTGGCTTTAACTTAGTTCCTGATGGGATGACCCAAGCCAGATAGGTCAATAGGTATGGGCCAGATGAAAGGTAGTCCACGCTCTATCTCGGTGAGGCGGCTGCAAAGGCCTATGCACTCTAGTTGGGCTACCATTAGGATGTTGTCCCGTAAAAAAGATTCTTAAGAAAGGCAAGGGAAGACCATTTCGATTATTTATCTATAGTATATGATCAGCCGCAATAATATTTTTGATATTGGCATTACTGGAACTCACGAGGTAACTATGTCCAATCTATATTCAGTACCATGATGGAACCTATTTCAGGTGGAAGTAGGCTGTGAGTCAGTATTAAGCGTAGCGGGTATTTCTCCAATACGCCCTAGTTCTGAACATAATAATAATAAATCGTCTTTATTCGTGATTGAGACTAGAGAGTAGAGTAGACTACACTAGAGGTTCTTCCATCTAAAACATCGTTTTAAATTATACAATAATTAAATTAAAGCGATAGAATGAGAAAAAAATGAGAATTGTGTATGTAAAAATCTAAGAAATTTTTAGGAAAAAAATCACAGCAGGAAAACACCCACAAAGGAGGGTGTGAAAAACCTACGCAAACCTACCGATATTTATAACTAAACGATGAGAAGAAACATGAAAAAATATATAAATACACTATCAATATGTATGTACATGTATGCGATACATCAATATAAGTATAGTCACGTTCACATTTAAACAAATGGTATCAATATACGCAATAACTTATGGAAATAATTACGGGAAGTGTATTCATTCATATAATTGAATTTATAATGTTTATTGAAACAATTCAGCTAAACATAGATGTGTGAATTTGAGTCTTTGTCAGAAGGAATATAAAATACAAATTTACTTTTAAAGTTTATTGTATTTTTAAAAATACAAATAAAAAAAGAATGCAATGTAAGAACATTCGAGAATATTTCACTTTTTTACACTGATATTGCTCATTTTTCAATATCTTAATGAAAGGAATGTTCCCAAGGTTAATTAATTGAGTGGAATATGTGAGAAAAACAATTGAAAGTAATTTCCGCAAGATGTCGAAGCTGAAGAACTTCAGCATTATTTGGAGATAGTTCATGATGTAGAAGAAATAATCGATAAGATATGCCGTCAAAAGTCAATCAAATAATTTGAAAGTTTAAACAAAAATACGAATAATTATCATGAATAAGTTGAGAATAAATCTCCTTTAGAAAAGACAATAAATTCCAAGAAAAACTAAAGTGGATATATCAGAGTATCATATCCACATTGAAAAATTCATTAAAAAGTGAATAAAATTATGTAAAAGTCTAAATATAAATAATTTGCATGAGTCAGCCATGTATAAATCTTCTTTAGCAAAATCAATAAATTCCTATAAAAACAGGATTGGATATATATCATACCAACATGCAAGGAAAAACTCCTTTAAAAGCGAATAAAATTATTCAAAAGTCTAAATAAAGAATTCGAAAAACTTGCATTGAAATTCGGAGCGGACAAATATCAAAGCGGCAAACGGATGCGAAGATGGACGTAAATAATATTGCAACGGAGTATGGTCTGATCTTATACAGATAAAACAGTTATGCTAACATACGAATATTCGCAAATAACAGCTATCGATGCTTTCCGAGAAACTTGGCATCTCTGCCCACGAATGGAAGCCAGGAACTTTCATGTCCGTTTGTTTATGGACATCGAACACATCGATCGGGTCCCCTCCTCTCGAAAACTTTTCATGCCATTAATCCCACATTTCGTCCTGCTCAGCCTCAATGTTAAATGGGACATCGCTCTGCATTTTGGGGGGAAAACAGCATTTTTCATGCCTCCACTCTCGCTTTCTGTTGGGAATGTTCACCAGTCCATAACCTAATGCTAGACCGAATAACATCCGTCAGTATGTTTGAAGGTCGCCATTGAGAAGTTCTGACTGAGCAGGAGGATATTGCCCATTTATTGATAGCGGTTCGAACTTAAAGTGTCTTCGAACTAAAAGGAGAACGTACCTTGAATGGATACTTTAAATAATAGGGATCCATTTATACTTTGTAATTCACTGTATATCATGATCTCGTTACCTAGCCATTAACAACAGTTTCAAATCGACATGCAACATCAACAATAGTAGCAATTATCAAAATCAATAAAAACATTCAATAAAGTGGACAACATCACCTTTTGATTTACAGTTTAGGCAATTAAATAAACAATAAATCATAGAAATTGCAAGTTGACAATTGTTTCATGCTGCCACTATTATATTGAATTTTAATCTGGACTTATTACTCTTTGTAGACGACCTTTTAGCGACCCATTGAATAATAGATACGTTTGACCAGTCGAAATTAAGTCATATTGCGTGAAATAACCAATGCTTAAGAAGCGAAAATTAAATTTATAAAGTAAAGTAAAACTGCCTTGCTCTATGCTAGTAGGATAGAGATTACTAGATAAGTGGATCAACATAAGTCACATAGGCAGGAGAAGAGTATACCAATATCCTATGGTTTATTCATATCTCATATTAAAATGGTACCATAACCTGTATATTTAGGCTATATTCAGCGATGACTACAAGAAACGAGAAAATGAGAGATGCGCATTTTTATGACTTCGTTAACGAAGTGGTCAATTTTTTTATTACGCACCGCACGCGATTGCGGAGATAATAGGTAGAGAATTGTTCATTGAGCAAGTGAGGAATTTACAAGCCGATTTCCGTATACTGTAGGCTTTTTCCACAAAAGTACTGTTAAGTGTGACCATCACTCGAGTCTAAGCCGAGGGGGGCTTTTTCAGCATAAAAATATACTGAAAAACTTGACTTATACGTGTATATATGATACTATTATGCAACCTTCCTTTTAGATAGGTCGTTCAGGCACAGCGAGGAAGATCAGAGAAATTGATTCTAGAACGAGCAGCTTAAAATATTCATGGTTTCCGCGAACTATACGCTAAAGTAATCGATTAAGGAAGCAGATTCATAAACTCACCACCTGCCACACGCTAAAAGGAAGCTTTCAGGATAGTTATGTTGATGTATATACACACAACCATAAAGGGTGAATTTCGTCAACTTTGATGTTCAGTTTAATGTATCAGTATCACCAACAATAGTGTTTGTATTGATATGTTATGTATGAATTGTAGTGTTAGCATTTGTAGGTATATGAGTTGTAAGGATTGAATAAGTGTTGTGTTTATGACGATGATTTTTATTTTCTATTGGTGATGTTTCAGTTCTTGATGATGTATTTTATTTTACTACTTGTCTTTTTTTGTTGTAACATGTCCATCCATTACTTGTATTCATGGACGTCATTGTATGATACCAAACCCTTCCACCTGGTCTATACCTATCTGGATTTAATGCAATAAAATAAGCAACGAAATTCGACTCATAAACCGATCATAATGATATCAAAAGGAAAATAATGATCATCAATCATAATGGCAAACAGAAATACATTATATGACTTTCAATTTCCTTTCTACGTGTTGGTGAAACTGTGACGCAAAATATTATCTTAATATCCTGTAGTTGTTGAGGTGAGAACCGCAATGGATGACGTAGACGGTAAGAAGAATTCTTAAATGACGTTGCTTGAGGATTTGGGAAGCATCGCAGTTGTCATCCATTAATGGCATGGTTATCTGAGATCTGTCAAACAAGCCATAAACTGTGCGATAGTCCACTCTTTGTTTGCACCGCGATTACAGGAGTCGAATATTTAAACTCGCCATATTACACTCCTTCGAACTCACAACAGCACAACTGTATGCCCTCTTAATTTTTGGGCGTTATTGAATTACCAGCCCCATGGCTTCAAATTCTACTCTTTCAATTTCTGTATCTTACTTAATGAAAAAGTACTTTTGCATATTGGCTCCCACCGGGAATTGAACCCTTTCACCAAAGGCAAACGCGCTGTCCACATGACTATCCGGGAGCCTTCGAAGATATAGTACATGTGTAGCTCGGTTCGATTTTCGCTATAGTTCTTTAATTCATAGTGGTCCATACAGAGTTGAAATATTAAAGATGATATTTAAAATGTGAGTGTTTGCAGTGCTCCATATGGAAAATTATGTTTTCTGTTGTGGTATTCAAACTTTTACACTACAATACACTTTTGTGTTTATTCAATTAAATATTTACGTAATTTTTGTCAATTTAAAAGTATAGGTAATGATGAAAAGTGGATAGATTTATACGTAATCTAGCAATATAGTGGTATAAGCAGTTAAATATAAAATATCAATAACTATGACTTATCTGTAAAAGGAAATGCAATTGAGTATATATCTAAAGATCACTAAAGAGAGGAAAAATTTAGCTGTACAGTATGTATTTTATATACGTGTTTTGATTATGTTATGTTAATTTATACTTTTCAACTGTAAATGATTATAGAATGTGTTGTAATGCAACTGGCACTGCAAAAAGGGTCAATAAATTATTAGAGGAAGACTTTTGGGGTGTTTAAAAAGCAAGATGGGTGGCAAGATGCTCAAGCAACCTTAATTATTCTCTCAACAGTAATTATAAATTTTAGTAAGAAAAGAGATAATTTTAAAACTGATAAGAGATGGACGAAAAAAATTATAGAACTACTATTATTCGCGTATATGAATTAGCAAGGTATCTGGGTCTGTTTTCGATTAATTGGTGGCAGATATTTTTCATTACAGTAATCAACAAAAAGGAGGCCTTAATTTTAATACTGTCCTGATGTGGATCAGGACAGTATTAAAATTAAGGCAATTAAAGAATTAAAATCGCAGACAATCTAATATCTTGATCTACCATGATAAATACCATAAAAATTGAAATCCTTCTCGTACTTGGATGTATCTGGTGACCAATCAATAATAGCATAATTGTAAACAACCAATCTTTGGGATATGTTAGCTTAACACTATTTGCAAAACAATCATGTTTTGTAATACATCTAATAATAAGCATTATTAGAGAAATTCATTCTTATTTAATCCGATTCCCTCATTTAATAGTGGGCTCATGATGTACCACACATTTAAAATCTGTAAAAAACATGGGCTGCAGCAGTTTGATTTGCTTTTTATTCAAATTGAGTCAGCGCTTGTTTATTTACGTAACCATGGAAAATTCATTGTTTATGGTTTGAATTGACTAGAGTTTATTCAGAAAATACAGTTCGTAAAATAGACTTCTCTTCATTTCCGGCATATTAATACAATCGTAAATAAATTGCTTATTGACTGAAATAACTTTTCACTTCTTTTCACTCTACGTTCTGATTTTTCCTTCTCCCCCGTAAATTATGTTTTCCAGGAAGATCGTTGATGAATGTTTCTTTACTTCTGCACAGCCGTCAAATCAGAGTTATTGATGCATTTGATGGGATATTTAGAGCTCCCACGGCGACGAAGATTAAGTCATGGGTGTGCGCAACTTAGGTCTGCAATTTGCTAACAAGATAGGACTTGGTTTACGCAACGGATGGAGTGATGACTGCCTTCAGCTAGGAAGTGACGCCGAATGCGAACCTAGCAATTGTTTCCTATAATTTGCAGCACGAGCGGAAAATTGAATGGCCACGGTCGTAATTTGGTTTTCGAGGTCACGAACGCTATTAAATCATCCACGGTGACTCCCAAGCAGTCGAATTAGAGACGCCTTCTACATCTACATGCATAGTTTTGCCTATCAAGTGCAATCTTGCGGCTACAGCTAACACGTCCGATTGGGAATCGAGTTGGCACTTACGATGCACCTCGAACAGCTGTCCAAAATAGGGGTGTCTCAGAAATAACTTTCCAGGGTACTGTTATGTGCATAGCGTTAAGTATTTTACGCATTTATATTGCTATTTATGCAATTTTGTAACACTGAGGCTTCGTGCTGACATGCAATTTTTAGTTGCGCTACTATTTGATGGGCCGATCGACGTTATTTACAGCAACGTAACTGTTTACGATCGGTTGGTCATAATAATGCATGTGTGAGTCATTTAGTTTCATTCAGCTTGAGGAAAATCACTATTTCATATGCCAACTAAACAGCTGCATGTGAGCGCTGTCTCGTAAGAACCCTTGGTAGTCACTCAGCCAATCGAATACATGCACAACTAAAAGTTGAATATCAGCGCGTAGCCTTAAATTTTACGAAAATAAATTGTTTTTAATCGAATCAATATCATTAGATTGATTTCATTGGTTCATTATCGCTAAAAAATACGCAACGAAAGAGCTACCACGACCTACTAGATACATACATTCATGTAAGCTTATTGTAAGAATGCATAAAATTTACATGAGTTACAATTCCTTTCTTGCACTGGAAGGAAGATGTTGAAACGGCTATCCCCATAAAAAAATTTCTTTCAATAAATATTTCAAATTCTGCCATCTCATTCTTCTGGAAAAAATTATTTTGATAATCGATGTTCTTTCTGAAGATGTTCTGCTATAGAATCGAACCAGCGACTGCCTATCACCGAAGGAAAACGCTATACCCATTTTTCTACCCGATGGCCTATATTTGGATGATCACTGCTGCACTTATTATTTGTAGTACTTCATTTTATGTGTGTTTTTTCTCTCCTCCCTCAATTATTGTGTGGTGTTTTTTGCGTGGAAATATTCTCGATATCCTTCAGCTGAGGATTTTTTCCCACAGCACAAATCATTCTGTTTTTCTGTATCTTTTTATATTATTTTGTTAGTGTTGTGGTGATTTTGCTCATTTTTCTAAGCTTAAAAAACTTATGTACGTCTATACTATTCTATTCAGAGCTTTGGTGTAAAAAAATTCC
This sequence comes from Sympetrum striolatum, assembly GCA_947579665.1. NCBI lineage: Eukaryota > Metazoa > Arthropoda > Insecta > Odonata > Libellulidae > Sympetrum > Sympetrum striolatum. The sequence continues at coordinate 31,855,598 of OX388349.1, forward strand.
ATATCTTGCCGCAAGAGTTGAGAAACATGGAAATAAAAAATACAAATGGGGACGATTGATTTTCATTTTTGCGGGTATTAAAATTCAACATATTCACAAGGCATTTAATTTCAAGTGATTTCTTGTAAAACGTTAAGCATCGTCGATCTCTGATATGAAAATTCGCCCCAGCATTTGGATTTTACTGCTGGGATAATTTCAACGCTCAAATGTCATGCATGAAATCGTCCAATCCAATAGTGTTTCATGGTGAAAACGTATTTTTTCGAAAAACCATCGAATAAATTACTTTAAAGCATGAATGAATGAATAAAGGGAATACGAAAAGTCATTTTTATCAATGAAAACTTGACGCCCAAAAACGATTTTCGTTTTAATCCTGCCTTCTCAACTTCTTCATCTACAACTTGAATACGACGTCAAGATATGGGGATGTAATTCAAATTTTTTGGAAGCCCTAAAAAATTCGGTTTAAAAAATCGCACTATTTCTAAATACGATTATCTCTATATACAATGGCAATGTGGAATATATAGCCTCTAATATTGATTATTTTTGTTTTCTTCTGTTTTTGGGGCGCCATTGATATTCTGTAACAATTGCTTTTTCTTTTTTTTCTTCAGTACTTCCAGGAAGAGGAAAATAGCATTATCGTTGTATGGATCCTCAAGTCTCCCGACCTCAACCTGGTTTAATCTGACACCGCTGTTTTGACATCATCCTTCATCTTCCGAAGAATTTCGAAAGCAGATGTCCTCATTGATCCGAACTCGTCTTCCCCATTCTTGAAAAACCGCTTTAAAAACACCCAGCGCAGCTTCCTCCTCGGTATTTGTTTCGTGTTTGTTATTCGAACAGTATTGTGGAAAAAGTGCAAATTTTTCTTCTTCATCAAAATTTTCTACCCCAAATGAAGTAAAGCATGCAATCGATAATAATTAATTTTACGTACATTTCTTGGGGGAACGCTTTGTCTCATCCGGAGTCGAACCTGGGATAGGTAGGTAAATAGAAAGCCACTATTATCTACGCAGGGAATACATTTAATACTCCTTAAGGTTTAAAAACCATCCAACTTTTTGCTCTCGGTTTTTTCGCGGACATACATAACAAACTGGATATCTGGGTCTGCTTTTCACTAACCAGTAGTACATTTTTGGCAAAAAATATATTTCTTTGGTGGAAATTGTTTGAATTATCGACTTTGATTAAATATTCAATAAATATTTCCTAGTCAATAGTGACAGTTTTGTTTTCCAGTACATTGTTTGGACCCGAGGAAACTGCTGTCCACACATAATAATAATAATAATAATAAATCGTATTTATTTGGGCAAGATTGAGAATAAAAAGTCTCTTCTTCCATCTAACCCATAAATAACATAAATGGGAAATGTTAAATATTATTCGATTCCTCTACAATTGACTTCAAGAATGTTGTATAATACGACATAAGTCAACAAAAAGGCGAGCCTGTGAACAAAATCCAGTCATCTCATGGGCGTCTGACCGTCCAAAGTCCGCATGGAATGATTGTAACAAAATAAAGTTTCTGTATTCATAACATTTTTCCTCTTCTTAAATTTTGTCTATCCTCCTTCACGACAATCATCTTGAGTTAACCTATATATTGCTTGTTACAACCCTTCAAGCCATTGTCTTTCCACACAATTGCTTTTCTCCCCAAAATCTTTAGCCTCAACACCAACCGCTTTCTGCATCACATAATCCAAGCTGTCTTCTTCTATTATTCTCCCCTTTCAACGTTCCCTCCGATACTGTCTTCAGGAGACTAACGCACCTAAGCATGTGTCCTATCAAGTCTTTTCTTCCTTTTATCAATTTCTCCTGAAACTTGTTTATTCATTTCTTCTTCGAAGGACCTTCATTGGTCACTTTGTCTGTCCATTCTATTTCCATCGCTATTCTGTAGTAAAATATCTCTGTTGCTTGTTATATTCTACTCCTCACTTCCGTTATAATAATAATTATCATTATACTATAATGTAATTATTACAATGGATAAATAACAATTACAGTATATAATAAATAAAATAAATAATATAATCATGAAATAATAATACTATGATTGATTGCAATCAGTTAATTTCACACAAAATACTCTCCATATTTAAGTTTTTAAAAACAGTTTCTTGAGGTCCAAGTCTATGTAGCAGTGATGACAAAAGCCTATTTATACATGTACCCATAGCTTATTTATTTTATCAGCTTATTTTCTGTTATTCCACCTATTCTAGAATACCTACTACCGCGCGATTTGGGATCTTCATGAAGTAGTATTAATTAATCCTAGATTTAGAGACGGTCCAACGCAGAGCAGCTCGTTTCGTTAGTAACTTTTCGGCTACAATAGAACTCCTCAGGTGGAATTCGCTCCAGGTGAGAAGATTTGATTACCAACGGAAGGTTTTCGAAAAATTCATTAAGAAAATTCGTTAAGCGAAGTAGATGTCATTACAATTCCATTAAACAACGAGCGGGATCTCCGGGAGGCACTGACAAAGAGTTACAAGGAAGCTAAAAGAAATAATTTCTTCTGGTCGTTGTTTCCTCGGAAAATTAGAGAAGCAAACAGGTTAGGCTAGGTAATTACGTTGGTCTAAAGAAAGAAAATTTGGAACACGGCTATTAATGAATTGTAGGTTTAAAATCTCTAGTAGCCGCCTTCGTAGACGTTCCTCATCTCATTCGGAGTATTCGGAGAAAACAAGGTAGGATTGCCGCTATTTTTAGAAACACCCAATACACTTTTCGAAAGCGATGCATTCTTCCTCAGAGGTAATAATTTTCTTTCTTTACACCAGCGTATTACAACGTACACATAACTACTATTGGAGGTTTTAAACCTCTAAGGACGTTTGTGTTAATACAACCCTTACCATACGCCCTGGACGGCCTTCTGGGTATAAATGTGAATGTGAATTATCTCACAATTGAATTGTTTGGTAAGTTGAGCGCTTGAGAGAGCATACTTTCCAATCATGCATGAATACTGAATTCCCAAATAGTCGAGCAAAATCATGAGGAAATCTTCTTAATGCCCTCTTCTCAAGGTCCTCGATGGTGTGGTAAAGACAATATATCCATCATCGATGTACCAAAACAAGCTTCGTCCATTTCAATAACAGGTACATCTTCGGGGAACTCGGTGAATTGAATAATCTTCTGGACTCGGACACAATATCCATTCCCTGAGTGTGTGTGTGCATTACCCCATATTCGCTCCTCTTTTTCTTTTCCGTGGAGGTCTCTTGAGACGGACCATTTGTCTTCATGACGCGCTATTTCCCCAAAAGCCCCCATAAATTTATTATCACGCGAATTTCCATTACGGATCATATAGTTTAGGTCTAGGTTAGCGTATGTGATGGCAGAAAGGGTACAAGTTCCAAATTGATGGTCCCAAAATAACCCCTGGACTTATTACGGGAATGAGAGGTATGAGAGTATGTCTGCAGGCGGGGTAAATGGGGGTGTCGCGCGCGGTTTTACGGGAAATTGTTTTCTTCGAGCCCTTCCATTAAAGTGTTTGTGTCTTTCCTCTCTTCAGATCGTCCTTCACCTTCTTTCTCTGCTTGTCCTGCATTGCTTGTCCAATAGTATATCTCTTGACGAACATTCCCAGTTCTCCTTTTCCAAATAAAAATAATATATAATAATAATTTTACACAATTAAAATACATCAGTACCGTAATCATACAATAAAATATTACATATAAACTATAGAATTATTACATTGAGTATAATTTCACTTAGGATCATTCATTCTAGTCCTGCTAAGCAAAATGCTTGTAAGCAGATTCTATTTAGGTAATCTACAGAATATTTTATAGGTTTGTAAAAAAGAGTTTAGCAGGTGTAGAATAACAGCATTAAAATTGCGGTTGAATCATTATACGTACATCTATACATATTTACATGAATACACACTGGTTGTTAAAAACTACATTAAGGATTCTTAAGTTTAATACATAAAGAGGTTACATTGTACTCGTATTAATAATAATACGTCTTTATTCTGGTGAGATTGAGATTAAAAGTCTCCTCTTCCGTCTAACCTATCCTCGTAAAATATACAATAATCAATTTAAAGAGATAGTATGAAAAAAATTAGAAGAATTGTGGATGTAAAAATCCTAAGAAAAAACTTAGAAGAAGCATGTATCCACTGCAGGAAAACACCCATTAAGAAAGGAGGAGTGAAAATGTACATAAATGTTCCATAATAACAAGAATAGCCAAGCTGTGTACGAACTTTCAGACTAAATTCAATTGTAGTTGGCTGTATCGAAACGAGAAGGTTCCAGTTTTCCCCATCTACCGCTATGGTTGGGGAAAGCTTGAGGCATGCTTAAAGGGAACTAAGGCGGCGGAGGATTGTAAAAGTGAAACGAATATAAAATCAAGATATGCTGCAGGAAAGGAGATGATCTAAGAAAAGGTTTTGATTCGAGGTTTGATGGAATTGGAACTAAAAGAGACAGTATCAATATGTTTTGTTTGAAGAGTTTTTAGGTGTCTATATATGCTTCTGACGTAATGCCAGAGAGATCATCCTTTTCCGTCCATTTTCTGGAAGTCATTCAAGCGATATACGGATGCTCATCGCTAAAGTTTTTTTATACGATGTGAAATTGTTTTTTTTTTTATTTTGACCAACTATGAACCACCTAAATAAATCTTCTCGTTTTTAATTTTCTTCGTTGCCAATATTCTTTTATTTTCTTGATTTACGACCCTATCTTCTCTTTCCTCCAGAGTAATTTATTTCAATACAGAAGACCTCCTATTAACTTTTTACGTAAGCATGAATTGACGACAAGTCATTGATAAGTAAATAAACGAAAACATTTCATTCATTCGTACTCACAGGAGAGTCACTGGAAAATCCTGCTAAACAAGATACTAAGATATAAATGTGAAACTTGAAGTAAAAGAAAAAGTTTTTGTGATAAATTCATAGCAAAAATAGGAAAACGTCATTTTATGTACACTACTGGCCAAAATTAACGCAGCACCTCCCTAGCGATCCTTACGGCCGGTGCTGCGTTAATTTTGGCCAGGACTGTACAAATTTATCGTAAATTATGATATTTTTCAATAAAGGCTAAATAAATTCATTCGAGAAAAGATTAGGCTAGGATTGGAAATAAATTCTGTTGATTGAATATTATGCTAATTCCAATATATTTACAAATATTAATTAAATATACAAACCAATCGACTAAATTTATAAATCGGTAAGCACTTATTTGATATTTTTTGGGGGTAAATACAATTTTTTTAAATTACTGAGCTCTAAAGAGATATTACAAATTCAGTTAATTCATTTTAATTTATCACTTTGAATTCATGGGCGATAGCGTTTTTATTTATATATAGTTACAAATATAAATATCATCATGTTACCATACCTACAAAAATTACCCTGCCAGTATTTAGTTACCTTGTCAAAAATGAAGTTAACTAGAGTTTTTGAGGCAAAGACAATATGTAGCGTTTATGAAATAAAAGTGGTTGAAGCTGATTGGAAACTCCCATTGCGTCAGTCATGAGAAGGAGCAACAAATCTCATGCAAGAGTTTAATCGAATGTAACTGTACTTCACTTGCGCATTTTTAATTAGTGCGTGAAGGGTGTAATTCGTTTATACGGCTTTGAAACATTGAGCCAATAAAAAGTGACCATTCAATTAACATCAACTTCCATCTAAGTATTGTACATTTTATTAGGCTGCAAACAACCAGTTCCTTGTAAACGGAGTTTCCATCACCAATTAGAATATTGTTTGCATTATGGATTTCCTATTAGTCCAACCAATATGCCAACTGGTGCTGAGAAGTCCTAAATTGCTACTTCGTGAGACGCTTTGATAAACCGTACCTAATGAATTCGTGCTAGAAATTCCGCGTTCTAACAGTTTACTTTTACTGAATGGAAACAGAGCTGCAGCAAAACATTAAAATTTTCTAAATTAATGATTTTATGCAATATATATGGAAATAAGTAAAGAGATGCGCTGCATCGGCACCATATAAACAATTATCATTTCATGAAAAATATGAATAACCAACACTTTCTCAGATTTCTTCAGCATAACCTTGCACCTTTCTTTGGACATCCAAAGATCTACTTTTCAGATCAACTCTCCAAGGTCGGAATTATTTTTTTGTAATTATTTTTAATTTCTTAGATATTTCGCTTTGTGATTGTCTGAAAACGTTAACCATAAAATATTATGCCAAACATATTTATAAAACCGCCAAACAAATACAAAATTGCAACATTGTCATCGAGCTCTCCTATTCTGTGATACAAAATGAAATAATAGTAGGTGTCGGATCATGCCATATGGCATCCATAGTCTGTCGAGGGTTAATGCAAATAATGCTGATAAATTTTGTACGGATAGTGTCTCATCTCTGAAATATTTACCTATACCAATTACCTATACGAATGAATGAAATGAATGAAATGAACGAATGAAAAGAACTGTTTAGGTTTAATTAGGTGAAATTCTAAAAAAGTTTAAACTTAGGAAACTTCAGTATTTTGGTCATACCAGGAGAGGTGTAAAGCACCAAATATTAAGAAAGGTCCTTCATTGGGAAATAGAAGGGATGCGGCTCAGAGTAAGGAAAAAATATGTCTGGATGATTTATAGGAGTGTTTAACTGGAAATGTTTTAGAAGAGGTACAAATAAATATGAACTACGTAATAAATTACCTCAGCATTCTCTTCGTAGAACCTTCGGAAATTATTTGTATGGAATTAATATAAACGAGCCACGATTACTTCCAGACTCCGATAGCAGTGGCATCAGAAGGAGGATAAGAAGTGAACTCTTCCGTAAAAATAACGGAAATTAAATAATTATTTTAAAAATATTTATCTATAATTGTGAATATCCTTCGAAACTAGAAGGCGTGAATCTTAGTTCAATTAATCTATTATATTTATTTTGATTATAATATCAATAAGGTATTATTCACTAGAGGATTTGATATAAACACCTTAACGTTCTTAATACATCAAATATATAATAGCTGATTGTAACTTTAAAAACAACATTTTAAAATATATTATTTAAAAAAAATTAGCCATAAAATTAGTAAATTAATAAAATGATAAGAATAGCATCTTCTAACCTTTGTTTCTATTTGAGCAGAAATTCCCCGCGTGTACATAATATTTAACTGAATACTATAATAAATGAAAGCATAACTTAGTATGTAACAGTTAAACACATCAGCAGAAATCAAATTTTAAGCGAGATAGTAGATTAACAATCTCACTAATAAATAACTTTCTTAAGTCTTATTGAAGAAAATGGAGTACCTTGGAGTCTGAATTGCCAATGAATTCTTACGGGAAAATGCATGAGATCTGATTCAATCATTGACTTGGTCGTCAAGCTGACATGTTGTTCACAACTTTGAGATTTCACCTAAATTTCGCCTTTAACTCTTACGAATTCCAGTCGAAATGATATTTTACGTATCCAAATAAGAATGCTTAAATTTATTTTCAGATCCACTAACAAGATTTAGGCTAAAATAAATGAACAGTATATTCCCCACTATTTTACCTCGAAAATTTTTCCAGAAATGAAGAAACGGTGAAAGCATTAATCAGTAGCAACGTAGTCAGAATCTTTTGTTAAAACTTTCTTTCCGGCGATGAATTTCCTACGAATAAAAATTCAAAGGACACTCTCGCGATGGAGATGTTTTAATTTTCGCAGTTTCTCCCACTTCATTAGAGCTTCCGAACCAGTCGCTGCTGTAAATTTATCCCCGCAAGCTCTTTGTGTGGAGCGTACTGTTCGAGGGAAACTCAATATTCTATACTATTTCGAATTTCGTCTCTTAACCAAGGAATTTTTAAATCCCCAACATTCAATAATGTGCAAAGCCAGCTTCTATGTTGTTTTCAACAGAAATTGGAACAAACGACAAGTAGTAACCACAGGGAATTCGCTGGAACTGGAAAGTTGCTGATGCTTACCAACACTGCTCGGTTGGAAACGCTTCGTAAATCTGTTTGTAAAGAGGAATTAAATTTACAGATTCATTAATGAAAGAACTATGCTATTTTCTATGAGAAAACGGTGGTTTCTTTCCCAACGCAAACAGTACATTCGAAAAAAAGATAATTAGCTATTTAGCAAAGTACATTCGAGGAAATAATCCAATTTTACGCATAATTGGATCGAGGAAAAGTTCAATCGTTTCGCAAACGGAAACATAATTGAATTACGAAGCAGGTGATGTGAACTTTTCCTGGTTCGGTCAAAACGTCGTAGCAATAATTAGTCTATGAACCCACTGGATGCTCGTGCCGATTCTTTCTGTCTAATGCACTTTTACACAGGGAAATAGAGATTTCAAGCGCGAATAAAACGAGTTTCCGCTACATTAAACATCATTTCATTAATTACTAATTCATTTTTTCAAGGACACCTGTGATTCCACGTGTGATATAAAATGTATGAAGTTCGGAAGTTTAATTCACCGCACATTCCAGCGTAAGGTTTAACAAATGTTATTTAATTAAATTTATCAAATTAAATTTGTTAATTAAATTTGTTAATTAAATTTGTTAATTAAATTTATATAATTAATTATTATAAAGTATTACACGTGTATGAATCAAAGGTTAGTTATTTAAGTGTACACTAGCTCAGACTGTTGCCCATATAATTTTTCCACTCATCATTAGAGCAGATATTTCTGCATTGATGAGCTATAAAAATCAAGATTCAAGATTCAGGTGATCCATTCGTTTAGTAAAGGCGCACGTAATAATAATGAAAATAATAACAAACTGTCCTTACTAGAGCGAAATTGATAATGAAGAGTCTTCCCTTCAGCTTAGAAAATTTGAAATGAAAGAGACAGCTTTGATATGCAAAAGAAAACTAATTTATACCCTTTAAAACCTAAGTTGGCACAAAAGAAAACCTCCGGAATGCATTCATATGGTCTCTTGATCTACTATGCCTCTTGTTAATAGATAGTAAATGCTAATAAATAAATGCCTTAAGTAACACCATATCAGCTAAATATTTATCTGTTCAAATGTTAATTCCTAAGGAAATCATAGCTTCTTTAAGGTTCACGACAACGAATAGCTTGCCTGTAGCATATTGATATTTCAGTTGTTTACCTTAGTTTAAACAGGTAACCAAGGCATTATTTACTATGTTTACTTTATTAGGTTTTATTGCTTGGGTTCGTTGATGCTCCTACCGTTTTTATTATCTTGTCGAAATGTCACGTGACGTATCTGGAAATGAATAGAATCATACGCTGGAGTCGAGAATTAATATATTACATTGCCTAATAGAATTACGAGACATTTCAAATATTTAGTTGTACGGTCATAATGACGTAGATTAGCGCGATTGAAAAAATCAAGATTTTAGTACAGATTTCAAAACTATTCAGCCATGATATTCATTGAATTAGGGTTAAAAGTAGAGCTGGCATCGATAACCTTGAAATAAATTGCTGTGAAACGACGCGACGGTGGGATGGCTACGGCATTTAAAGCTACCCTTTTCCACGCCCGAGATAACGTAATTTTACCCAATCCCAAAAAGCTGACTTAGAATTATTCCTTGGTTTTGAACAACGTACTGCTTTGTATAGCCTTTCTTTTTGATGGAATTTTCCTGGTCATAACATTTTACTTACAAAGCATACATATTTAAATATTTCTGTTTTCTATCACAAAAACAAGTTTTTCTTTGGTTGATGTGAATACTATAGCCTAGTTTTGGCGCATACATACATTTTACTATGTGTGAATATAATTTTAAAATGAAATTTCTCTTCCTCTTGTACTTTAGGAAATGTAATATAAATATAGCATTAGATACCGAAGAAATTGACCAAATCAGGCATAAAATGAAAGTAAGGAACTGCTCAATAAAACATCGTTTTAAAACAAGATAGAACAAGATAACTTATACTATTCCACAATGTAAAATTTATCTTTTTCTATTTCATTAAAAGCTGTGTTTTAAATAGCAAATCCTTGCTATTCCGAAATTTCACCAAGTGAAGGCCTCCCAGAATTTTATAAAATACGAGAAGTGGGATTTAAAATGTTTCGTTTGAACCTTTTGTAGTGTCAAATATCCAGCGAACTACTGTGAACAAAATATCCCTTTGATCAGTAAAATATCTTAGTTACAAATAAAAAATATCAATGTTGCACGGAGACTCTTGCTATTGCTGAGCTATTATCCTTGATAACGTGGAAACTCTAGAAACAAACGAATTTTTTTCTGGAGAATAAAGTCATAAAGTCAATCGATGTGTCGTTACGATTGAACAGTTCCGAAACTTCTTCTTATGCGACCCAATATATTTGATCTCAATAAATCTTTCACCGATATTTTTGTTCGTAGTTCGCATGAATGATGATTTATTCGGCTACATTATATTGTTATATCATCAAAATATTAAGGATGGTTCTAGAAGTAAGAACACAACACGCAACTACAATGAATGACAATTGCATACCTATTATATAATTTTACACTTTGGGACATAATGATATCTTTTCCTTTCGTATGCCTTCCCATCAGAGTTAGAAAAAGGTCTTCACTCCATTGCTTTACAACTCGTCTTTCCATCACTGACGATCTTTCATCAAATGATCAGAAAATACTCATTTAGAATAAATTTGATTAATCTAAATCCATACCGTCCTCCTCAGAAATATTATTTAAATATACAGTAACATTGTTTTTCGATTTTATTTTTCCTTTTCAATCTTTGTCGACTTTATTGTTTGTTATATATTATTAATGAAGTGAATCAATTGTGAAGGTCTTTTGAATTATTTTTGAAGATTAATTTCATGTACTTTCCAAAGTGATAGGATAATAATTTTTTGGGAGTGGTGAAAGGTTCAATGGAGTATCACATATTTATATTGGTTTTACTATAGTATTTTGGTTCGAATCTGGACGACATGAATCGTCTCTCATAAAAAATGCTCGTGAAGTTCATTTTGATCGATTGCTGACATTATTTCTTTTGCAGAATTAAATCAGAAATATTAGTCGTACGAAATAGAGATAAAACTAAAAGAGAGGAAATTAAATAATGATTCTTATTTTGGTCGCAGAATATCGCGATCGAGTCGATTTTGAGAGAATCAAGACAAAAATGACAGAAACATTTCCGTAATTTTGTGGGCATAAAGAATTCCCTAACGACAAAGGTGATTGTTGAATTCAACCCTAGTATACGGGAGAGATAGGCTCATAAGAAATACATAGAGATGATATCTAAAAAAAATAAATACATAAAAATTAACATGTTTCTAAAGAACAATTAAATATCGTATCGCGATTATTTATATTTTTGTTAACTAAAGTTAATTTTAATTCCGTCATTTTTGTCGGGGGAATACACTAGTTTAGTATAAAATCAGTGAATATCCCAAAAATAATTCTACTTTTTAACTTTCAGCTAAACTCGAATTGTTGGCAATTTGCTTGGTCATATTCTTTTTTGACACCAAGGGTTTTAATTGTTAGTTGACTATGAAGTAATTTATTACATCTTGTATATTTCTTTTAAAACGCACTTAACTGAAATTTCTACAAGGTGATGGTTATTGATGATGTTGACTTGATTTTTAGTGTTCTTTTTTTTAAATATATATTTATTTGTATTTCGATTTTAGGTATTGACAAGGTGCTTCGAGGGGTCACAGTTGACGTAATATTGTTAATTTAATCTTGTATATATTTTTTAAGACTCTCGTAACATGAGTAAATAAGTTAGTTTGTTAATGTTGTCATGTGCTTGTTTAGATTGCAATACTATTGAGATTTTCGTCGTTTTGTTGAAAGGAAATAGAATATTTGCAGAGTGATATATAATCTTTAATTTAATCGCTTGACGCATCAACTTAAACGGTTTACGCTCATTTTTACTGTTGTGAATTAATTTTAAAGGCGCTGTCCACGGTTTTAATTCCAAATAAATTAAAGCGGTAGAAATCACCCTAGCGAATAATACATTTTATTTTTAGGCTGCATACAAGGCAATTTCGAAGGTAAGAGGGGCATAAGGATCGAGCCCCGTTAGCAAGCAATGAGTGTAAGAAAACATCTTCACCGAAGTGCCGAAGGTTAGGACGTTTTATGCGTGGAGTAAAATCTCCATGACGATGCGTTTACGAGTCGTCCTCGTGGGCCACAATCGCATCTGCACAGATTCGATTATATTTTGGGAGCATCTCTGCGGAAAAGGCTCCATTCCGGCGCCTCTCCCATCGATTCTCCGCAGCTCCCACTCATCTCGTGTTTCATTCGCCCATTGATAACGGAGGGTTGCCAGTTTAATACCCCCTAGACCGGTCTACGTATATAAGCCCGTTTAAAGAATTAATGAAACGAAAATAAAAATGAGTATCGATTCAAAATTAATAATCTAGATCTTCTGCTTTCATAACCACATAATAATCTTATATAATAATCACCGACGTGTATATTTTTATAAATTTGTATATTTATTCATCCGATGAAAGTAATTGCGGTAAGAAATACGTGGGAGAAATTTTCTAAAATTGATTCCAAGCACTTCCAAACGTGAGAAGATTATATATTCTTGGAAGTCGTTAAAGGTCCAATTGATATTTGTTTTCCCAAAGTATCCTTGGTTCGACTCTGGACGACTCGAATCGTCTCTCATAAGAAATGCATATTCATTTCGATCGATTGCAGACATTTTTTTCTTTTGCTACATTAAATTAGAAATAATGATCGCACGAAATCGAGATGAATACCAAAAGAGGGAACGTTGAATAAAGATTGTTATTTCGGTCGTAGAATATCGTATTCGAGTTTAAATTGAGAGAATTCAGATAAAAATGACGAAAAGTTTGTGTAATTTTGTGTGTGTAAACAATCCCCTAACGACAAAGGTGACTTTTGAACCCAAACCCCATAAAATATGTGAGATACATAGAATTCTTAGCATATTTGTTTATTGTCAGAGCTTCAATGTATTAAAATTGACACATTTCTGGGGAACAACATTTAATTTTAATTCCGTCATTTTTGATGAGGGAATTCTCTAACAAGTAATAATTAATGATCCAAGTCTTCTCTTTTTGTAACCACATAATAATAATAATGGCTAAGAAGGGCAAGATTGAAACTTACTAGTATCACCTCACACCTAACCCTAAATCATAATATATGATTATACTAATCATATATGATAATACTGCAAATAAATGAGAATTTATGATACTAAACTTTGAATGCAAAAACTTTATTATCCATCGTTTAAAAAGTTTTTTTATTTTTATTATACTAAACTTTGAGTGAATGAATTTCCTCTCTTTCTTGTGGAAATTTTCTAGCCATTAAATTTTGCTATAAAAAAACTTTAACAAACCCGATTTGACATCCTTCACTCTTCTTTCATATTAACACTTTCTTCTTTACTAAATACTCGTGCAGTAATTTTAAATATTTTAATTATCTATAAACACAATTCTAACATTATATTTTATGTTGATCTTATACATTAGACAAGTAATACCTATAGTATAGCAATAGCTATAGCATCTCTTGTTACCGAAGACATTTACTGTCTCAGATATATAATGAATTTCTATCAGTTTTAAATTTTTCCTTTAAATTTGTTGTTGTACATGCAAAATATCCAGAGAAGCGGAATGAACGAAATATAATTCCTTTGGCCAGTTATATACCTTAGTTAAAAACTGAATAAGTGATTAATGCTAGAATGAGACTCCATGAAGCTATATGAGTGACTATCTTTCATGAGGTCAATGCTCTAGATACCACAGATATTTGTCCTGAAGAATGAAGTAACTTCAGATAGTCAATCGATGTGTCTGGAACATTTAACTTTTCCGAAACTTTTTCTCGTGCGGACCCATCATTTTGATCTCAACACATCTGTCAAACTATTCTTTTTGCCAGTAGGTCACATATGCAAGCAAATGAAAGACATGACCAGAATATTTCGGTTTCCAAAGCTTTTTATGTCCACAAAGTTTCATTTTTTATTTATTAATATTATTGACAAACAATTGTAGAAACCTAAATACACAGGTCATTTCTGCCAACAATGAACAACATATCTTGGTTACACGAGGTAAACGTTAAGGATCATATCAAAACAATTTCTTGATCACAATTTTTCACATACTTTGTGGTGGCTTTTCTTGTATAAAATAGAAGAAAAGCCGCCGATCTCGACCTTATCGCATCATCTGTAGATGAGAAGATGTCTAATTTTACTGTGAAGAATTTTAGATTAGAGTACACTTTTTTTCCTTGATTCATTATAAATATGTCTATTATTACGTGACAATTAAAAAACGCTTTTGTACTTAAAATATTCTTTTTAAGTTAGGTTTTATCCAAGAAAATAGAAATGAGTTATTAATAACATCATCTTTCATTTGATGTAACTTAATAACTATAGACTCATCACGTTTACTTTAAGGTAAGGGCCAAATTATTGTCCCTGTCCCTAATATCATCCCCCGGAGTATTTCATAAGTAGCAGGTATAATTTGTCAGGCGACCAACAGAAACTGTCACTTGCAACGCCATACTAGTCTAGTGTTGTTGGTGTGGTGATACGGGAAGGTTATATAGAAAATTGTTAACTTGAAAGTTGAAGATATCTTTCAATCTGCGTTTTGAGCTGTATTTGGAGCAAAAAGAAAAGTATTTTTCTGATCACTTTTCAGTTGTATATACATACAGTGTCTACTTTCACGTTGTGTGAGTGAAATTAAATTTTTGCTGTCTGCTTTCCGATGATGGTGGCCATTGGTAAACCGCGCTGTTCTAAACTGTTTCTAATACCGTCCCCTAACCTGGTTCCCAATATCATCCCGGGGACAATAATAGGAGACTAACTTATTGGGGACCCTTTTTAGTATTGTATTGGATATTTAGAAATTTTTGTGAAATTGAAAGAGCTCGAAAAGTGTTTATCTCCATTGTTTGCATGCCTCCTCATTCTACTGCAAACAGGCAGCCGATTGACGTCGCCTTCATGGCTCCACTCAAAACATACTATCCTAGTCCCTTTTACTAATTTTTTATTAAAAATTTTGGTAATTCTTTTCTTTCAATAATCAGAATCGAATTTTTCTATTCTCTTTTCACCACTGAGCTGCGCAAAACTTTTCATGTCTTATACGGCATCATAATCGTTTGACAAAATACTTAATATGAGTGATATTTAATTTAAAAGAAAATAATTGGATAGCCCGAAGTGTCAGTTAAGAGAAAACATTGGTTCTGATAATATTACGTCCAGCTGCACCTGAATTCTCGGCTAAAAAGGAGTTATTCTTGGGGGGACGATTTTAGGAACACTTTTTTCGAAAATTGAATTTTGACTTTTTTACGTCTTATCTTCTTTTCTCCGTTTATAACAATAAGTCTAAAAACCAACTTTCGGCTATAAAACTCGATAGTTTTGGCTAAACATAGGTATTTTTGTTTTTGGAAAATATTTGTTTGGGCATGAGTTATAGCCAAATTCCCTCAGGGGGGCGATATTTGGGCCCATTACTCCATTCTACAGATTTTATAAGAGACAAGCCGTAGATAATTTCACTTTCAAAATGGTCAGTATCCAGTAAGAATGCATTAGAAATGTTTAAGTTTGGAATTTAAATTCCTGTAAAATCGTATATTTTTAATCCTTAAATAAGAAACCCTCTTTGCTTGTCTCGTTCATAATTCCTACATGACCGGTTTCCTTGCAGTCTAACATCCTCAGGATCATTTAACCTTTCCAAAGTCAACCGTTTCATAACTTCCAAAACCTTCTATAAAAGAATACCCTTCTTAAAGCCACCATGCTATCCTTTAATTTTCTAGTTCTGCTTTTTCGCCCTTAGTTTACTTCATCTCTAATAAATACATCACATTGTATTAATATAGTTAGTCTCGGATATGTATACTTCGATATAGTTTTTCTCTCAAGATTGGTTTTCATTTTATATTATCTTAGAGAAGGTCCGGCCCCATTGGTCACTTATGGTGTCCTGATTCCCTGACCTGCATTGGATTTTATTTCTTCTGGCACTCTTCGAAGATTTTGGAAACCCAGAAATATATTTAGCAAAATAAACTGCGAGAGTTAAAGTCCTTCACCCAAAAAAATATAATGTATTTTTTTTCATATTTCACGTGTCTCTTGATCTTGCTTTGTCATATAGAAGACCCAATTCGATGAATAGAATGAAAATCTAGATTCCATCTACTTTGGAGCTCATCTCCACTTCTTTCGGTACTATTTTTTAAATTTGTTTGCAGAGCAGTGAAGCCTGCTTGCGATAAAAATGAGCTTCTGAAGATTTTCCTCTGGAAAATGCCTTGAAAATAATAAAAAAGGGGAACGTATGAACAGATGCAAAGAAGTTTGCGCAGAAAAGTTGAAAGACTGTCACCTGAATAGCGGGTACTGAAAGAAGAAAATGAGAGAAAACGTTATCTCATATACGGCACACACAACTTTGTCGACTCATCCAACCAAAAGGTTACCCTAATATGAAATTGTCGAAAGGAACTACTTGATGTAAATAAATGAGAAAAATCGAATATTCTCCATATGAAAAAAATCAACTTAAATGTATTCTGTAGAAAAAGTTTACCTAATGTTTTGTAAATGGAGGAAATTAGTGAAATTATTGGGTTTGAAAACCCATAGCGAGGCTTTGAAAAAAACGATTTTCTCTTAGAATATCTCAAGGATACAGGCAGGGTGGAAAGTCAGAGCAAAAAAGATTTAAAAATCAAACTTAGAAAGTGATATCTTTTTATAATTATATTGTGTTTTTATCAGTAAATCATCGTATAAAAAAATTAAAAAAACTGGCAATAACTGGTGAAAACTGGATAGATAAATAAACAACGATCAATGAAGAGGAGAAATTTTGTACATTTTCCACAGTGTTTATTAAAAAAAATAATAATAAATTCACGACTAGTTTCAGTGACTGATCGCCATCATTAAGATCAATTGCTGAAACGTGTCGTGAATTTGTTGTTATTTGTTTTTAATAAACACTGTGGAAAAGGTACGTTTCTCTTTTTCATAGTGACGTATTTCCACAAGACATCACCAGTGATTGTGAATTTAAAGCAAATATCAATAAAATCAACTGAGGTAACCGAGATATTATGAAAGTCCATCGCAAAGAGATGTGTCCTTTTCCATATAAGTTTTATCATTAAACAATGAATAAAATTAATACAACCTGTTTCGGCGTTGAGTTGCCATCGTCAGATCCGAAGAAATAAGATTTAAAAAGATTTGTAGCAAATAGATGCCAAAAGAATACCTCTTAGTAAGGACATAGATAAGACGTTCATCCAGGTGATCGCTCTGACCACTTCTCCTTCAAGGGCATTAGGTCTTGAAAGCCCTTAGAGAGGGATTCATGATCACTAGGTAAGATGAAGTGGAGTAATTTCCCCTGGATTTCCTCGCTAGGATGCTATAAGTGGAACAAGTCCTCGTGAGTTCAGAATCATGACCCAATGAATAAAGCTATTCATAGCATTCAATGAGAACTGACCAAGACAAATGTCTTCATTCAGAAAAACTCACACCTCTATAGCGTCCATATCATCACAACCATGACCGTTGTGACAGAATTAGCAATAAATGATTCATATTTCTCCATTACGTTCCGGAAGACTAAGGACGTAGACATTATCTATCAAAGTATGGCAGCGGGAACAAAATTACTTGATACAAGAAAGTTCCAGCGAAAAATATATAAAATACGACTAGTGAATATTTTCGGAAAACTAATTTGCAGTACAAAAAAAAACATTTCCAGCCAAACGGCCGTCTTCTCGTGTGCTAGAAGTAAGTTAAAAATTCACTAAATTTATTTAATATTTAACAGATGAGAATTGACAAGGAACATTCTGGCGTTATTTTTTAGACAAGGATGAGAATTGAATAACTTTTTAGAGTTTCATTCTTTTATTTTGTGAATGTTGCTAGTTTCGACTCATTTTCGAGTCATCATCAAGCATTGTTATGGCTAGTAGATAAGTTGAAACTAGTTGCATTCACAAAATCAAATAGAAAAACTTTACAAAGTTATTTAATTCTCTTCCTCGTTATGGAGTTTCACAAAGATACGGCTTCAACTACCTATTTTATTTTTTAGACGTTCCGAGTAACGGCTGAATTTACTCGGCAGTTTTATTTAATTTAATTTCAATTATCGGAAGGGAGAAAACGGCAGAATAGAGAATTAATTTAAATAGCGCAATTGGCAACTGGGAAGTAAATGAGGTAACCTCGAAGATGTTAATTTAATTTCGAAAATGCACCTAGATGTCTCCGGAAATAAAAATACTGAAATTGTGGACCAGAAGAAGTAGTAACTAAATCTACTGTTTTTAACACTTTTGTATAAATATAATATCATCTGATATGTTACTTGAATTGAATTCGCAATACGAAATTAATAGTCTTTTATTACGTTATCGTAATGCTATTTTGATTAATTAATAATACTAATTTGAATTGCTAAAACTTGCAACGTTACAAGAATGCAGCGAAGGAAAAATATTTTAGACAGGGTGTGAGATGTCTATGAAAAAGATAAATATCAACAGAGAAAGTTGGATGTGACGACAGAATAACGAAATTGACAAGAATAGCAATCTCTATGTCTTGAAATGCATTTAGATATCTGTAATCGTAGATATACGTTAATAACTTTTCTGTTGTTGAAATGTTTTTCATTTTTCAATTATGTTATATTTTATGTTTTTATTATGTTTTTCATTTTAAATAACCCGAAATAACAGAATGATGAGAACGAGAAATATTTCGGTGTATTAAAGAAAATAAGACACTCTCAAACTCGGCTTGGATAAACGTAGAGTGAGGATCCAACGTGTCTTGGGGCTGATGACTTTACAGAGCGATGCGACTCGCACCTCAACAGTGACAATGACCCGAAACCGGAAGGTAGAATGTGCATTAATGGATACACAACTACGCAGTTTCGCGACGTCAATAAGTAAATGAAGGGCGAATCCGCATCTGAAGATTACGGCAAATCTGTGAAGGGGTGTTAAACTCCTCGTTATCAGACACGAGAATGCTCATCTGATATTTCAAAACTGCCGAAGCCTATTTAGGATGAAGGAGCCATATCTGATGACCCAGATGCATGGAGATCCATCCATCCTCTTATGACCCTACTCCTCCAAAATTTAAAATAACATGAAATTTATGCCAATCCCTTTTGGAGTAACCAACCTCAGGACCATCCTTATCCACAATTATAATCTATTCTTAGGCATATATCTAGATACATCTATATCTAAATCATTATCAGCAATTTTCATTCATACATCGGATGTAGACTTGATGGAAATGAGTTTTAACTTAGCAAAGGAAAGCGTGTGACTTGACCCAAGGTTGTACAAGAATTAAAATATAGTGACTTGGTTGGGACTCGAACCCAGGTGTCTCACTTTCCGGGCAGGTGCTCTGGCCGCTAAACTACCGATCCACGTCCTTTTCACTTTTGCAAATGAGATCTTTTACGTTTAAAGTAGTGGTGCTCCACTTAGACGCACCAATTGGTCCTGGGTTCGATTCTCGGTGGGTGTCCATATCCGAATAACCTGAGTTATCACAGCACTTTTAAATAAACAACAACATCATATTCCAAAATTCCCCTCCGTTCTTCCATATCCTCATCCTTTCTTTCCTATTTTCACAAATTTCTTAGACGTATCAAATCATCTTAATGTAGAACATCCCTTAAATAATTCCAGCAACGTTGGTATCCATCTCTCCAGCATCTCGTTTACCACATTCTCCAACTTTTTCCTCTCACTTTTATCCCATAAATATATTCATCGTACATCTCCTTTGTCATTCTGCTTCCGTCAACGCTTTCCATGATCCCAACCATGAAACACCCCTTTCATGCTGGATGCACATCCATTCATCACCCAGCCATTATCGACTCTCCTGTTTTTGCCACTCGTATAATTCATTCCGAATGCGTTATCTCAAACGCTTCTTCTAACCCAACTTTCGCTAACGTGGTGGGGTAGAAACGCATTTACATACAGCCATTTTCGCACAATCGACACACCTGCAAATTTGATAAAGCAGTACTTTTCCACTCCTGAAGTTATTTCACGAATTCCAACACATTCATTCATAAGTGTTCTACCTTCCGGTAGGTTTATGCACAATCAAAAATCCCTATTAATCGCCATCTCCTTCATATCCTTATATTTAACCCCACCCCTTATGTCATCCAACAACTTTTTTCTCTGTCTTCCCCTCTGTTTTTCCCCGAAATCCTACCCTCAATTACAACCATTACCAATCCCTCTCCCCTCAATATTTGGCCCACCCATTACTTCTGACGATGCTTAATCACGATTAAAACGAAAGAGTCGTTTCTCGGGAGAAAAGTTTCAATTCCGTCTCTCTTTCGGAGCGTTCGTATATTTCATTATAGGAACAGACGTTCGAAGTTGTCCCCATCAAAAAAACGGTATGTTTCCGAGGATTTATTTTACCAAGCAACATATTTTTTCAATTCGCACCGAAAAAAATTAATTGTTCTATAGCTATTCGGAACAACTTAAATTGCCAATTCCCCAACTGAATGTGCAACTAGAGAAATTTACAGAATCACTAGTCAGTAAGATATGACGATGGTGTACTTTCAAGTCCACGCTTGTTGGTTTATGGAAGGAAACTCTCATCATGTTTGCTGATGAAAATTGTATTTTTGGATTAATGAATGATAATTTGATAAGTACGTACGATATTTGTAACCGGGATTTTGTTATACATAATAAGTCATTCGTAACGCTTTCTTCTTTAGAGAAAGCGGTCCCGGGTTCAATTTCTACAGAGGTCCACATCACGAAAATACTAGGAAGTTTTCTGAATTGAGAAGTAATGAGTCAAGGTCCAGAAAAGCTGAGATTTCGAGTGTATGTACTAATATATAATACACGTATTACAATTAATTCGACATTTATACTATCTGTAAGTTATTCAGCCCAAAGGCCGGTTGGCACCTCATCCCCTCTGGCAAGAGCTACTAAGAGCTTACAGAGAGGAATGAGGTTCACTAGGCAGGATGAGGAGTGAGGTAGTTTGCCATTGCTTTCTTCACTGAGCCAGAATGCTATAAACAGAACATGTCCACGCAAGTGAAGCACAATGACTTTATGAGTAACACTTTTCTTGGCATTCCGTAAGGAGAGACCTTGATTAGTGCAATTATTCACTCATACCTCGGTAGCTTTCATTTCATAACAGCCATGATCAAGACTGGGACAAAATAAAAATGAAAGATACATTTTTCTCTATCCTGAACCAGATCACAAATGAAAATAGTCCATTCATCATAGTATGGTAGCAGGAAGCGATATTTATACAATAAATATTTATATATTTGATTAAGAAGTGTCTTTATTTATTTATTCATTCATCACATACAGCATAAGAACGCCAATTTACGGTGACGATATAACAATATGCAGAAATATATAGAAATATAGAATATAGTATACTATTGAAGTATAGAAATGTAGCTGTATAAACAACAAGAAAGGATACAAAAAGAAGAGATAAAAAATAAACATAAAAATGGAAAAATCTGGAGTTGGTTCGACTTGATTTTTAAAATGGCCCCTTGAATACGGAAAAACGATCAACAGAATATGGGATTGAGTTCAGCAGAGAAAGAAAGCGAAAGACAAGGAAGCAAAGTTAGTCTAGGAGTAGTGTAGTGAAATAAAGATGTCAAACTGGTAGATCTGTTTGAAACACGGTAATTGAGAAGTGAAGTTAAGGGAGGGCATTTAGAAATGGAGCTAAGCAGTGAATATGAGAAAGATGAGTTATGCTTTGTTCGAGTGACAAAAAGAGATTCCAGGAACAGATAAGACAAGATAAAATTGTTAAGGTTTGGCGGAAGAACGAACTCTAGCTTTGACACTTTTGAGATCAAAGTAAGTATTTATTTCTAACGAGGAAATATGAGTCTAAAAGGACATACACCAGATGAGGGTGCAGTAGGGCAGATAAAAGAGGAAAAGTATAATAATCTAATATAATAGAAAGCTATCTTGTGTTCCCTCTTTGTCATCATATATGGTTATATATGTGTATCTATGTAACCA
This sequence comes from Sympetrum striolatum, assembly GCA_947579665.1. Lineage (NCBI taxonomy): Eukaryota > Metazoa > Arthropoda > Insecta > Odonata > Libellulidae > Sympetrum > Sympetrum striolatum. Next base: position 31,877,851 of record OX388349.1, read on the forward strand.
TGGTTACAACGTTATAAATAAACAAATAAAATAAAAAGCATTGCTCTGCGTGTGTGTTCGTTATTAGACTTTTTTCACCTCTACAGTTCTGAGTTTCTTTGTTTTAAGTATATTTTCTATCATTTTTAGAAAGTAAAAGTAATTAAAAGATATAATTTAGGTAGAAAATGAGACGGAATTTGCAAAATAATGAAGCTACGAGACAATACCGCTTACGTCGAAGGACTGAAGAAACAGAAGAAGAAACTGCAATTCGTCGTTTGCGGGATTTTCCATTAAATCTGAATTACATTTCTCATTCGTTGAATTATTTATTCGTTCTCCTGTTGTTGTTAAATTAAAAACAAAGATAATCTGAAGAACGATATATTAATGTTTGTTGTCCATTATTATACAATAAAACATTTTTCATAAGTCATAATAATGTGTTTTTAAATTAAATCTGATTTGAGCTATCTAAACATAATTATCATATAATATACAAACGAATTAATTTACCATATATTATTGTTGCTAATTTATTTGCAACGGGTTTCACTATTTACAACATAAAATTACTAAATACACCCCATTCGCGCAGGAAATAAAAGAGTCGTGGAAACAAGAAACAATTTCAATAGTACCAAAAGTCAATTCGGTTACAGGATTTACAACCAAGACCTTCTATACACTTCTTGAAATATTAAATCTCAACAAAAGGATTCGTGTAATTATTCAAAAGGCAGTCATTCTGAAAACAGTATCAATAGTAAGAAAATTCCTAAGACTACAATGGAAAAGTATGGTAAAATACCAATTAAAGGAATGAAATAAACCACGCCAAGTGAGAAAAGCAAACACAATAACAATATAAAGACATAAAAAAGATATAATATTCAGGGTGAGATTGAGAATTCAAAATATCTTCTTACTTCTTACCCATTATCGTGTTAGATATGAAAGAAAGAGAAATATTGGAAAAGTACATAGAAGAAAACTACTTTGTGGATTGAAAAAACGTAAACTTAGAGCTTGGGAACAAATTTCCACAGTAGGAAAACACCCTCAAGAATGGGGGTGTGAAAAACCTGCGAAACACACAGATAGGAAACTAAATTACTAACCAAAAATGGAAAATCTTAGCCTTATTCCCTTCAGTCATAGCGCCGTTTGATGATTATTGATGAATGATGATGGTATTTATATATTTGATAGTAATTGATAATTGATGTGAGTGGTTAGTTCTTTTTTTATCAAACTTGGCTTGTATAAAGAGGTCACATTCAGGGCCTATATTTTCTTAATCGTAATGATATTTCGCTTATCGCAGCATTTCAAATCAAGGCGTACTGAGGATATTCCCATGCGTAAATGAAAATTTCGGTCACATAATACCGCCAATAGGTTGCTACTACAAAGCAAATATAAAAGAGGACAATCTTTTTCATAAGAATCCTTTTATGAGGGATACAACGCGATTCCCTGCAGCCAAGCCTGTTTTAATTTTGAGAGATATATTGCATCTGCAGGAAATAAAATCCATCCTAACGTAACACGAGGAATATTACAGTACGCCTGACCTTTTCATTAATTTTATCCATGCGTGCTCTCATCATTCCATCATGAATCCATCTGAAATAAAAAGAGTAACATAAAAGCTTCTTTCTCTAAAGATCAGGTTTATGTTATGAATGAGTTTATAGCCTCAGGTTATACTGAGATGAAATATAGAATTGTGTTTGTAGATATGGTGATGTGCCAAGCAGATTTTTTTCGGTAGTTCACGCATTTATCATTGACATGTGTTCCCTGCAAGTCAACTTTAGAAAGTCAGGGAGTGCTTGTGTGGGAAGTAGAGGCACAGTGCACTGTGACTCTTCTTCCCTAATCGATTACTTTCGCATATCGTTCGCGGTAAAGAAAGGAATTCCTGAAGCGACTCGTTCTAGAATTTCTCTGACCTTACTCGCAACATCCTATAAGAAAGTGCTTTCTCCCAATTCATAAAGCAAGTTGACCGTTTATTTGAAATATATATCTTTTAAAGATTCCCATCCTTGAAGTAAGTAAATAACGCTAACTGATTTGTAGTAGCAATTCATTGCAAAAAGAATTGTCCTTCGTCCAAATTCATTAATACAACAACTGAATAACAACAAGTATTGCTTTTAGTTCTAATTTAGGAATACAGCAATCCATAAATTATTCTTCCCTTGAGGAGGATAAGATAACTGATGAAAAACGACGATGTATTTTTAATATTCGTATTTGAAATATATTTATTTTTAATATTTTTTATATTTGTATTGCTACTATTTTCGCAATATTATTTTTTTAATGTTTTTCAACATTGCATGTATCTGAACTCTTTATATTCTTGTTGGATAGGTTGTATGAAAAATAGGACTTTATAGTCTCAAATTTTGCCTGATAAAGTCCTCTGTATGTATCTATGTATGTATATGTTACTACAACGAACGCAGACCTTTAAAAAATATCTCAAAGAGAAAGCGTCAATATTTCGGAATTATTGTTTTCTCAGTGCCACCAAACATTTGAACTCGTCATGGCGTGAATATATAAATCGTCGAATACGATTTTAAATGTTAAGAAAGACATTTTGGGATCCGTCTGTTAATGAATTAGTGGTTCAAAATCTCCAATAACCGTCTTTGTCGGCGTTCCTCACCTCCTTCACTGATATTCGTAGAAAACAAGAAGGCTCGGATTACCGATCTTTTAAGATTTCCTAAAGTACATCTCAATAGTGATGGTCATAGTCCCTCAGGGGTCATAAAGTGTGAAGTTCTTAAAATGTCGGTAATCCTAACCTTCCTGTTTTCTCCGAATACCGGAGAAGGAGGTGAGGAACGCCGACAAAGACGGCTATTGGAAATTTTGAACCTCTAACGATTTAAAATGCATACTGGCTGAAACACGTGATGACAGGGCGGAATGTCAGAGTCATTTCTTAAATAAAATTTCTTTTATTGTATTGCAGATATAAAAATAAAAAATAACTTGATTTAAAATTACTCTAAATGTATACTTGAGACAAGGGTTGAGTATCAGAGGAGGAATGAAAATTGCAGCGCAAAATTGTCTCTTGGGTGAAGTTATCGACAGGAGTTCAGCACCTTTTCCGATGATTCCTTGCGGACCTACTTTCCCATGAGAATTAGAACGACGAGTAAAGTAAACAAACTCCACTTCAGCGATGACATCCTCAAGGTGACGGTGCCGGTGCGGCGTTTTAGAGTGACATTTTCACGGAATGCTGACATATTTTAGGAGGATCTCGAGGTTCCAAGCCTTAAACATTGTTAGACAACTGAAATAGGAATCTTTAAATGCATTTCTCTCGCTACTCATCTAGACCAACTGCTGTCATTCCGTGTAGTTTGTTTTCACGAAAGAGTGCGTATAAAAATGAACTTATTTGGTATATGGAAAAATAGGGTCATTTTAACGGGTTTTTGAAAGTCTATAAAATAGAAATTTTAAAACATGTGTCATATTTAGTCCTCAATTTTTAGAGCAGCTACTTGCTAGGTTGTTTGAATATCAAGAGAGCTCAGTCGATTTTGCGTTTTGTATAAGATTTCATTTTCTAAACGAAGTCATGTTTTTATTAATTTATTTCAAAGGCTTTGCCAGTTAAGAAGCTATAATTATAGTACTATGTAGCAGTATGTTCATGAAGATGCAAACGAATATAATATTGGTTCTGTAATTATGAAATAATTTTATATGTTACGCAAGATATACAGAAGATTTGCACGTGTCAAGTTGTATGGCTCACACTTGCTTTTTGCTGTATTCATGTAATTGTGTTGAGGATTTACAGAAAATGTTTCAACTGAGGAAACACTTTGATAAAATTTCTGAAAGATGCCGAAAAAATATTTAAAATATCTTACAATTTTTAAAACATTTTTGATGTTTGGGTATTTTATCTAGATATCTTTCTAGATAAAATATCATAATATCTAGAAAGAGGATTTGTAAACGCTATCTGCGGTCTTCTTAATCTTAATCCGCCATAGACTTCCTGTACATTTATTCACTCATCAAAATGTAGTCTCAATCACTTTCTTTTAGATAGATATATTATAGTTGAACTAATGAAATATAATAACATTATTTTGGAGATTTGAGCTCATTTAAATAAAATAGGCTTCTTTCGATTGCCCGTCTGTTAATCATTTAGCAAAGTGGGGCAAAGTTGCAACTATCTTATTGAAAAACCACAAAAACTTCGTTTCTGTTTATGCATGGATTACTCTCCATTTGCGATTTTTAGGGTAAAATTACAAAAGTATTTTATGGATAACTTTTGATTTTTCCTTCCACGTAGGGAAAAATAATTGTTTTGTTTACATTTCTGTCAATTAATATGCGTAAAATGAAACAATAAACAATATACGATACCTGAGCCAGAAAAAAAAAAACAAAAAATATTTGTTGGTAAAAATATTCTTCAATAAAGTAGCATACGCGTCACAATTGTTCTGTAATATCATTTCTACATCATAGTACTTCAGTCAACCCGATAATTAAGTAATAAAATAATAATAAACATGAAATAAGATAAACATTGGTGATTTCAGGGTAATTTTTCTAACCCACGTGGTGGCGGAGTGGTTAACGTGCTAGCGCGTTAACGCTCCAACCTCAGGGTCCCGGGTTCGAATCCCGGATTTCTTCAGTTAGGGAATGGTTGTCTGTGTATGTTATGTGTGTGTGTGATATTAATAAAATAAAATGCAAAAAAAGGAATAAAATTAAGAAAATGGGTTAATTGGAGGAATAGCCTTCCTAGGCTAAAATTCGCCCAAAAAAGTAAGACGGCATTTTTATTACTATTATTATGCAATTTTTAGTGAAATAATATAAATGGCGTTTTACATGTAAAGAGGTAAATGAAAGGTAGAGGTAGCAAAAGCTTTCTCCATAACAAAATTTGAGCCAATATAAAAACTGCATATGGCGTAACGTTTATTTTAAAATTCATCACCAAATTACCAATGTCACGGAATTACCTATGTTTGCCCTAGTTCAAACGCTCGGTGTTTATAGTCCCTGCCATACTCCCAATAGCGATTCGTAGGGTATTTATGTAGATGCATATGTACGAATATGTGCGTTATTTTCATACATACGTCATCTTCATTTCGGAGGTAGGTAATATACAATGGAAGAATTACTTAGCGGAAAATAAACATATCTGAGAAGTCTATATGAATAGGCGTTACTTTGCGTTAAGCCATAACAGAAACAGGTGTAAGGAAACCTGTTGTATTGTCCCACTGTATATTTATAAATATACTGTGGAAAATTACAAAGTTTTTTTCTCTCACTTTCCCTAATTTCTCATGGTCGATAGAGGCTAAAAATATATTAAGACACCCGTACCCTTACGAAAATAAAAAAATTTATTAGCCAATCCATGAATGAATCGAAAGCTTAAAATTTTCACCGCTGTGTACATGTCATTCTAAAATTTAGTGATGACAACGCAGCACCGGCGAAGAATTCCTTTGATTATCTTGGACTCGCATCGCTGGGATAATCCTTCCGACCTAATTGATATCAGACACCTCGTGTTTTATGGTGAGCAGATTACAAGCGGGGATTAGTACTATCATCCTCCTTTCCTCGTTCATAACGTGTGAATTGCAGGCGACCTTCTAACATTCTGATTCCACCTGGTTTTCGTTTCAAACGTTTTTCTCTCGTCTTGATTGATAAAAGATTTTGTAGAGAAGAACCGAACGAAAACAATCGAGCAATTCGATTGTTCCCTACCATCGAATAAACCTTAAAAACGTTTCGATTTCCGATGTTTCAATTTCATTTCGATGAATTTGGTTTGTCACTCTGTTTATACCATGAGTAAACCGAATGTATTTATTTATTTATTCAATCGAAGAAGCCTTAACTTGGTGGAACTCCGTAATCGGGATCATATTAAATAAAACAAACCATTTGTTTTTGTGGAATTTGCATTTTTTAATATGATCCCTATTTAGTTATTGTATGTACAGTCCTGGCCAAAATTAACGCAGCACCGGCCGTAAGGATCGCTAGGGAGGTGCTGCGTTAATTTTGGCCAGGAGTGTACAATACCTGCGCAGTTAGTCCCGAGGACAGATGGCGACTTTAACTTATATAACAATTAATTAAAGAAATATTTCTACGCATCGATATAATACATCCAACAACATAAACATGCATAAATATAAAATAAATAAATACAAAAATATAAATATTCTATACATATATAAAATATTATAACAAGCACAGCGCTGTGAATGAGTCATAAGTTAAATATAAATTTTAGATAAACTTGAAACAGCATCTACGAGTCATGTCATTGTACATGCCTTGTATTTATCATGCAAGACTATTCATGGTTCCTTCACGGCTACCGTAACGGTCACGGGGCCCACGAAGTCTTCACCGTTCATCACCCTACCAGGTGATCTCCTTCTTGCCTCACATTTCGTTATCAGCAGGCTCACTCGTCAAATTATTTATTTTACTAATAAAACATTTAATATTTTATTGGAAAGGTACGAATATTTCTGTAGGTAGACAGTTCCATTCCTCATAATAAACCGAATGATTTCATTCCATGAATTTTCGCCCGTTTAGGAAAGGAAAAGAAAATTCAATTAAAAGCTAGTAGGTGAAAATGTATCATTAACTTATAAATTCAGTCCGATCAATTTATTTTTCTGGCACTCTAATTCATTATTCTGTTCTCCATGACGGTTGATTTGATTTGCGGCAATTTTCGATGACAATTACTTTAAGTCAACCACTGGTGTAAGCATATATTGGAAAGAAATTTTATGAGAAATTCAGCGAGTATTATATATGGAAAAAATAGGAATAGCTATGAGCTTGAAAAATAATATCACTCGCTATGGGCGCTTAATTAACGAAATTTGATACGCGGGTGCTGACGATGCGGCATCGATTGGGTATCCGCCTGAGGGACTGTGAACGGTATTCGATGATATGACTCTAGTGGATGTGGAAATGGATTAGGGGGATAAATTATCCCAAAACAGCCTTTCCCGCTCCATTGAATGAGCGAATAGTATGATTGCAACTTGGGCTGAAATGAAACAGATATTGAAATGGTGAATGATTTGTATATTCCAATAGACTGTTCTATTGCTGTGGAAGGATAGGTGGTGTGATGATGAGGTGTTTGAATGCTTGTAGAGAGAAGTGGGTACCATTAAAGCAGGAACATGGTTTAGAAGGCCAAAATTAAAGTTTTTTTTTAGAACTTTTCTAAAAGGGAAACGACAAAACACACAGCTGGGTAACCAATCACATACCTGTATGATATCTTTGAAAGTATTAAAAACATTATTTTAGTAAATATTACTCAAATTAGTTTTTATTACCATAATATAACAGGTCGTGCTTGAACGAGTAGCGCATTTGCAGGGATTCTAGCGTTTTTATATTCATTCAAACGTTAAAAACATCTTCTTTCTCTTATATGGTATTAAATTGTCTAGTCGATAGATCTAAAAGGTACATAGTATTTTGCATTTGTAAAAACGACAGCTTTTGAAAGTGAAAATTTCGATTTTGATAAAGAAAACTTCATTTACAGAAAAAAATCGTTAAAATTAATATTTTTAACAATATCTGAAGTACACTCCTGGCCAAAATTAACGCAGCACCGGCCGTTAGGATCGCTAGGGAGGTGCTGCGTTAATTTTGGCCAGGAGTGTACATCGGGTAGAAAATTGATCGTACCATTGGGTAAACGAAAATAATCGTCGAAGGATGAGAAAATGATTGAAAAATACATAAACGTATTCCAATTTTTGTGCAGCAAGGAATAAAGGGTTTATAGAATAAGAGGAATGAAAACATGAAATCTTTACTAAGACGAAGTTAGGCCCAAGTTTCTCCCAAAGTATTCCAGACGAAGTTAGGCCGAATTCTTTCACCTAAACATTAGCATACATACGTATTTGAATGTAACGTTGAAATCTGAATACAAATACAAGCACGACACTAAAAGATTTGTCTGTGGGGAATATTTTCTCAGCTGAAATTTGAAGAGGACAAAAACTCCACTGGGAAAGATAATACCCACACGAATGGGGGAGAAAACCCTGCGAAAGTACAGTTAATTTAATTTAGAAAAATATTGTCAAATTAAAAATTAAAACACAAGTGAAATGTGACTTAACTGAATCCATTTAAGATGGATTATCTGAGAAGTAGGTGTTGCAGAAGCATGGGCTAGAGAAACAGCAATGATTGAGTAATGAATTATTGTGCGCTGATGGAAGGTTTTGTGGCCAACGTGGGGGGGGGGCATGGAAGAGAAAGATTAGTATCGTGAATAGCTGATGTGATTAGCTTGCTTTCTCCGAATCGGAGGAAGATAATTTTCGGGTATGTATGCAACCATTTCATTAACTCAGACTAAACTTCTCCCGTTCCTATAATCACTGAATGCTGGATTCACTGATTCGTGGATTTCAAGGTTTGATAAATCACCGTTCGATATGCTCAACAGCTAAATGGATTGCTATTGGAAACTCGTTACTCCGAAACGAAAAGCAATCTATGAGGAAATAGGATTCATAATCTACTATTAATCGCATTGCGGCACGAATAATTAATGAATTCATTTCAGAACCAATTTAAAAAAATCAATTTAGAGGATTTAAGGGATGGCCCGATGAGATGATAAACGGTTTCACGAATTATGCTGAAAGGATACTAAGTTCAATTCCAAACTTCTAGAAAAGTATTGCAGAATATGCTAAATTCATTTTATCGCAAATTATTTATTAAAATCTATCTATGAAGTACAATATTAGGAAAATTAGGGCAAAAAGATAGTTAAATGAATTGCTGTACTTATCGCCGGATATTTTTCAGTAAAAGTCACCAGCAAAAAATCATATCGATTTTTTTTTAATTATGTTATTTCATCAAGAAATTGTTTTCATGACAGCCAATACAATCTTGAACACAAATCCAATAGCATAGATCTTTTTTACAAACAAGCAAAGATAGAAAGTGCCTTCAATATAATGCAAACATAAGTAACTTATCTTTTTAATGCAGTAGTGTAAACTCTTATTATTCCCAATTCAATTTATCACGTGAAGATTTCCAAAATTAAAACCTAATTACATGTTACTCTATTTTACAGAGCTATGTGCTTCAATGTATGAAATGAAAACTTGTTTCTGTATAAAATCAAACATCTTTAAAACTTAAATAGGACTTTTTAATGTTTACCAACTCCTAGCCTTACATTTTACTGATGTAATGGCCTACAACTTAACAATGCAGCATTAATTTCTGAAAACTGGCCGTTATTTCGAGTTTCGAGGGAGCCGTAAGATAGCATTACAAAAACCATAGAGAGTGACGTAAATTGATTCTATGATCCATCTGCATTTATATTAATTTACAGAAGGTGAAATTATCGAATTAACAGCCCAAACGTAACAAAGTAGTTCAAAGAATGATTAACTCATTAGCAAACATAAACACTTCAGGAAATAAAACTTAATTATGAATAATTCATAAGCAATTGGTTTTACAATGACCACCTGTTATCGCTCGGAACGAGCAGGAGTCATTAACCAGAATGATGGCACCAATAAACCAGGCATTAAAGATTAGTAAGCAGTGATCGTAACCATAAGACTCACCTATCTATCGCACGAGGCTGTAAAACAACCAGCAGGAGCTCTTAGGAAGGAAAAAAATAGGTTCTCACTAAGTGATATCAATTATTGACTCAGAGGCCGCATAAAACTGAGAGACTGAAGATATTCCAGCCACTTATGGGTTGCTGGTTGGCTACGCTTTGCAGCCATGAGGATACAGCTAGTGAAGAAATTTTAAATCTCTACTGAGTAAATAATACAATCTCTCCCCAAAGTAACAGAATAGTAGAACTATCGATATTTAACAAGCCAAAAAAAATTTTTCAAATCCGGATGTTTTGAAGCAGCATTATCTTAACCCTTAAAAATTTGAAGTGACGACAGAGTAGTAATTGAAACAATGCCGTACTTTGCTTTACAAAGTGAGCACAAAAGAGATAAATTTTATATTATTCTCAGGTTGTTAAACCGAGTAAAAAAGTACGAGAATGCTCAATTCTATTTTCATTAGTTTATATTACATTGCAACATGGGGACTTCTGGATAGTCATGCGGATAGAGCTTTAGCTTTTGGTTAAAGCTGTCTGATTTCTCGTAGCACTCCATGCGGACGAAATGATCTCAACTGATGAAATAGTTTTAATGATACTGTTTTTACCAACTGCAACAATTCTATCTCACAACGTTGAAGAAAGAACAAGTCCTCTCTTTGGGAGAATTGAATTATTTTCTGATAACAATCAGTGGAACTTAAAATTAGCAATATGGAACGCATAAATGTCTGTCTGTAAAGTATTCAGCCAGAAAGCCGGTTGGTACCTCACTCCCTCCGGTATAAGTTACTAAGAGCTTGCAAAGAGGAATGAGGTTCACTTGGCAGGATGAGGAGTGAGGTAGTTTTCCTTTGCTTTCCTCACTGAGCCAGAATGCTATAAGCGGAACATGTCCACGCAAGTGAAGCACAATGACTCTACGAGTGACACTTTTCTTGTTATTCCGTAAGAGAAACCTTTATTAGTGCAATTATTCACTCATAACACGGTAGCTTTCATTTCATCACAGCCATGATCAAGACTGGGACAAAAGAAAATGAAAGATACATTTTTCTCTATTCTGAACCACATGACAAATGCAAATATTCCATTCATCAGAGTATGGCAGCAGGAACAGCATAAATGTAGATAGCCAAATATATGGATATCAGAGATTAGTTAATTCGTTAGTTTGACCCTTCATTGGCGAGGTTAGGCCCTCTTCCACTTAACCTCGTATGTCGTCAGAATATGAATATGATCAAGTATGAATTAAATTAAAACAAAAAGACTGAGTAGAGTGTGGAGAAAAATCTTTGCAACTGATGATTGCCAAAGAAAAAATCTGATGTGGCCAGCACATGACTTTCTCCATATATAAGATCTAAATATTTATCTACGACAGTAATTTCAAACTCTATATTCAATCTAAACTTGGAAGATGAGTGATTAATTTATATATTATTATCTTTTACGTCACAACCATTATTAATAATGTTTTTCCGGACATGCTCGATGAAAAAAGATGAATTTGGCCTTTCGCCCATAGAGCCCAGAGCGCCCACAAAGTACATAATCAGCAACTTCCGGTTTATCAGTATTTCTTGAATAACTCCTAAACAATCAGTGATACAAAAATATTTTTCATACAAACGTTATACTATATTATATTTTCTAAAACATTTATCAATAATAGTATATACCTAAATATCATATTTATGGAGATATTTTGAAAACCGGAAATGAGCTTTGAAGAATGAAGCTCGACTTCCGGTTGCCCGATTTACTCCAAAATCTAATCAGCTCTAACGACTGTAATAAAAGTACTATATATGAAATTTAGTGATAATTCGACAAATAGTTTTCATGTTAGAGCGCCCACAAAGTACATAATCATCATCTTCCGGTTTATCAGTATTTCACGAATAACTACTAATCAACCGATGATACAAAAATATGTTAAATACAAAAGTTATAGTAAATTACATTATCTAAAACTTTTATAAGTAATACAATATACGTATATATCATATTTATGGAGATATTTTGAAAACCGGAAATGAGCTTTAATGAATAAAGCTCGACTTCCGGTTGACTGATTTACTCCAAAAACTAATCAACTCTGACAGCACACACAACAGTACTATATATGAAGTTTGGTATTGATACGACTAATAGTTTTTACGTTAGAGCGCCCACTATCACACACACACATACACACACACACACACACACACACACACACACACACACATACACACAGACATCATTCCGAAAATGGTCAAAACGTGTTCTAGGGACCCCAAAACATGTATTTCCGTTAAAATCTCGAAGTCGAATTTTTTCATGAAAACAATACTTTCTCTATACTTCGTATATGGAGAAAGTAAAAATCCAGGTAGCGGGAAAACACCCACAGAGAAGGGGGGGTGAAAAAAAAACCGCCAAAACACAGTAAAAAATCTGATGTGGCCAGCACATGACTTTGTCCATATATAAGATGTAAATATTTATCTACGACAGTATTTTCGAACTCTATATTCGATCTAAACTTGGATAATAAGTGATTAATTTATATCATATTATCTTTAACGTCACAAACATTATAAATAATGTTTTTCGGGACATGTTCGATGAAAAACGATGTAATGGCCTAAAGCGCCCACAATACATAATCAGCAACTTCCGGTTTATCAGTATTCACAAATAACTCCTAAACAATCAGTGATACAAAAATATGTTTCATACAAAAGTTAAAGTAAATTCCTTTTTCTAAAACTTTTATAAATAATAGTATATACCTAAATATCACATTTATGAAGATATTTTGAAAACCGGTAATGAGCTTTGAAGAATGAAGCTCGACTTCCGGTAAACCGATTTGCTCCGAAAACTGTTCAACTCTAACGACACCAACCAAAATACTACATATGAAATTTGGTGTTGATCCGACAATCAGTTTTCATGTTAGAGCGCCCACAAAGTACATAATCAGCTACTTCCGGTTTATCAGTATTTCACGAATAACTCCTAATCAACCGGTGATACAAAAATATGTTAAATACAAAAACTATAGTAAATTACAATATCTAAAATACCTATATATGATATTTATGGAGATATTTTGATAACCGGAAATGAGCTTTGATGAATGAAGCTCGACTTCCGGTTAACCGATTTACTCCAAAAACTAATCAACTCTGACAGCACACACCACGGTACTATATATGAAGTTTGGTGTTGATACGACCAATAGGTTTCACGTTAGATAGTCCACTATCACACACACACACATACACACACACACACACACACACACACACACAGACATCATTCCGAAAATGGTCAAAACGTGTTCTAGGGACCCCAAAACGTGTATTTCCGTTGAAATCTCGAAGTCGAATTTTTTCATGAAAACAATACTTTCTCTATACTTCGTATATGGAGAAAGTAAAAATAAGTGTGATGTTGACAATTATAAATTACATATAATATATACTTTGATCTATAAATTTACAGAAAAATAAGAAGTATTATTTATTATAATAAGATGGTATTATATGAATTATAATGAGGTGGTACTAGCTAACGGAATAATTCAATTGATATCATTATTACCTACTATGAAGAAATCGCAAGCAGTTTTCATTTTCAATTTTTGTTTGTTTTGATGAAAAATTAAATTCGTATTTCTTTACCTTTACATCAAGTCAGACAAAGTCTTATTCTGGACAATATACATTTAATTGCGTATTTTGTTTCTACATGGTTCATCCCTCCGCCTAAAACGCAGTTCAACGCCTTTTCTATCAATATCTACTCGGAAGAGGTATCAAAAGATGCATTTAACCTTCAATGCTTGACAGCGAGTAATGAAAGCTTATCTGTCGTACAACAAACAATGCGTGACGGCTTATATAGGCTTCATATCAACATCCTCCGCGTGTTACTCCTTCTGTACGCGTAGGATGGGCTTTATGATTTAGTTTTTGATTAGTTTAGCTTAGCAAAAGTGTCTTAATCAAAATACGATGGATCACTATTCGAGTAAGATAACAGTAATCTTTATCTATATAAGATACCCAAGGTATAATTAACATACGTATGCCTTGATCTTATGCCTAATTAATACATATAGAAAACAATCATTTTGTTTGAAGTTCTACCCAGGAGTGTTTGCCCTATGATTTAAGGCATGACTGTTAACAATTAATAAAGTAAAACGTTTCCAATGCAAAATCTAGTCTATAGACATTTATTAATAATGCAGTTTATAATAATTCGAAAATTTTGGCATCAGACAATGCAAATCAAGTATGCTTGGAAATGCTAATGCAAGAAGTAATCAAACTTAATTACCTCATCAATACACATACCACACCTAATTGAAACGTTAACGCAAGCTACAGTACCGATTAGAAGTACTATCTAACCTTTACCACTGAAACTTAACATCGCATACTAAAATTATGATTCGGCATTATTCCTCATCCCAAAAAGCTTATAAATTTAAATGGAAAATGATCACTCCCTAAATTTATTTAAGAGTCTCTGCATAGCATTTTAATTATATTCTACGAGGAATTCTCAACATAGGTCAAAGGTTATTTCACTAAAGGTTGCGTTTTTTAACAAACCAATTTTTAACAATATCCTCGAACTGCTAATGTCGCGGGTATTACTTTCATCTGTAGAATCCCATTTTTGCTATCCGTATATTCTAGATAAGAGCTGTAAGTAAAGCCAAGAAATACCGTTCGATTACTATTCAATCGCACTTACTGATAATACGCTTTGGGATACCTTCGTTCGCCTCCTTTTCTTCATTGATCTTCCGCAGATTCTTAGGGATGTCCATTCTTCATTTAAATTATTGGCGAAACATTTAGTATAAATAAATTTTATTTCAGGGGCGAAATTCCATGGCTTCAAATGAAACCAGAAGGGCTAAAACTAATCTAGGAAGCATAGATAGGATTAACTGTTGTTAATTACGTACAATCAAACATTTTTAATATATTTCAGCCATAAAATTTACGATACTTATGTATTTCCTTCGAAAATTCACTTCGGCAGCGCATATTCGCATCTCTATGCAAAAACATTTTACTTGAGCTCGTAAAGAAAAAACTTGGTAATATCCACACGGTTTATTAGGACGACCGTTTTCTACAACGAATACATAACAGATACAATCAGGGACATGTAAATTGTATATTACCAAGTTTTTCTTTGCGACTTCATAATGTCTTTTCACGCAGATTATATATTAATAATTAATAATACAAATTTCTAATACGAAATAATTTAGAATTAAACATTTAACCTCTCCATTATTAAATCAGATTCTGACGGTTATAGCTCATACCAAAAAAGCAATACACTTGGTAATTCAAAGTGTTTCCACAAAGTCGAGCTTGGACATATCAGATTTACGTATAGCTGAAAAATAAATAATACAACCAAGGCGAAGTGTTGTTGAAGAAACAGAGAAGAGAATATTCCTCTTAACTGGACCCAATTCAACTCATTGAACGAGTAGAATAATCGTGCTATTTAGTTGGCAATGAAGGTGGCAAATATAATGAAACAACCCAAGTGTAATGGCATTTTACAGAGAACAACCATTGCTGACAGCTATTTGGTCAGGCAGGGATGTAAGAAAACGATTCATAATATCATGCAGCTCTTTTTGTACTGCAGTAAAAGATAGACTATAACAGCGGTAGAGAAGAGAAGGTGGAGATACAGTGCTTTTGAAGAATAATGAGATTGAAATGGACAAAGGAGTTGAAGCTAATGAAGTTCTCCGAAGATGAAACGAAGTGAAAGGCCTCTGGAAAACATGGATAGAGAGAAGGTTTAATCGGCTCACTCTGAAGCAGGATAATCTGCTGAAGACGGAATTGGAACGAGGGTTGGACGAAGGGAATTATATGGGAAGAGGTAAGTTAGATTAGAAGAGGTAGGTAATGGCTAGGGTTAGGTTGGGAATTATGAGGAAGTAAAGGGACTGGCTAGAGCTTAAATAGCTGCATCGACAAATCCTTGGATTGTTAGCCCATGCATTTGACATTCCGTACGCACCGCGTATTATTTCGAGGATTCTCCGGAAATTCGCGCAATTTGGATCAATTAAATGAGAAATCGGCCGCACACGACGAGCCTTCTAACGTGCTTGACGTACGTAAGAAATTTACCACTGGAATAATGAAGGAATATTTACATACGAGAATCATCGCTTAAGGTAAGACTTGAAATTTAAATTATCTCGTCTAGCGATTAACTCCTTACAAATATCATGTTGGAAAGCAATATGCAAAATTGATCGGTTGAAAGTTAACACAATCTTAGAGAAAAGTTCCACCATGTATCGCCAGAAGTCATTAATTAAAGGCAACACTGATTTGGTTCTATGAAATATTTCGTCACCGTTCTTTAAGTTTATAATTCTTTTATATTAGTATCGATTAACTGCTACTATGATACTGCCTTTCCTCTATGTCAAAAAATATTGTGGAGAAATTATAAACTTAAACTTTTTTAGTTATCAAATTTAATATTCTTTCATTCATTTTTTTCACGAGAATACAATTTCGTACACCAATGAACAATATAAGCAAACGCACCTCAATAATGTCTGTCTACTGTCTTTAAAACAAGGCGGAAGGTTTGTGGTTAAATGCCAGTATAATATAAACACATACATAAAATAAATGAAATGTAGATGATTAGGCGTTACTTTGTGGAAAGCCATTATGCAATAAGGAAGAAAAAAATTGGTAAATTTTCCACACAATTGTATTTAATCGACAACGGGTTTCGCTATTGGAGTATCATCTTCTCGGTTGTCGATGAAAAATAATTGTGTGGAAAATTTAACAAGTTTTTTCTTCCTTATTCTATAATACATAAATACACTATTCTGTCTTCATTTACCCATCTGAATTAAGAACAGGAATACCCAGAGTTAACGTTGACCCGATTTAATCGAAGACGGAGTTACACGCTTCTTGATCATCCTCTCCCAGGAGAATCTTTGTCCTTTATTCTTCAGAAACAACGTCAGGAACTGATCATGTCGTCCATGTGATAGTAGCCCAAGTAGTCGATCCTGCTACGCAATTTGATTGGTGAGGTAACGATGTCAACGAGGTCTATGATTTTGATGGTTAGGAGCTTAGAAAATGCGTGAGTAATACGTTACTGAGGAATCTAACAGTTCAGACGTTCCGCTAAAAAGGTACGTGACAATTTCAAGCTTGATAGAAGCTCTCTTATCACTCGAAAAAGGCTTAAAAACATATTAGAAAAATATAATCCGATGAATAACGCATTATAACTATAAAGCACGGATTAAAAAATGAATATATATTATCTTGCTGCGAAGAAATTCTGCGTTAAGAAATGAACGTAATGTGTCGTCAGATGAGTATTTAACAATTTATGAAGCTTTAGACAACCGAATGGCTACTTCAGTAACGGTGGTGAAAATTAGATTAACGTAGCGTTAAGAAAACATAAAAGAATTATATAATAAATCGCATAAATGTTATAAGTGAATTTGTATGTGTAAGTGCAAATGAAAGGTAAATTTTGGAATTTGTAACTACTCTAACCCCTAAATAGTTTTATTCAACTAAGATAAGCAAGAAGAAAAGGATGAGGAAATTATTTTCGAAAAGAAAACTGAAAAATCAAAAGAAATCGAAATGAAAGTCAAAACTTACTTAAAAATGTGAAATTAGAAAAATTAATCACGTAGCATATATATAATATGACAGATTTTCGATAGAGTATCAGTGAAAATATTGTGCATCTAGGAATCCACCTTGTCATTTATCTTGGAAATAGTGCGGCTTGAGATGATTACATAGGTTTTCCAAGGAACAAAGGAAACAATTTGATTGATCGAAATCAAAATATGAAGAAGTATGAAATAGGATATCCATTAAACTGCTCAGCCATTCTTTCATTCTGACGTTTGAATAGACGCTATAAGAATAAAAAATAATGCAGAAGATGCCCTAACATTAAAAAAAAATATATTCATAATTCTCATTTATCATTAGAAGTTTGAAAGATCTCCAATAGCCGTCTTTGTCAGCGCTTCGTACCCCGTTGTCACCGGAATTCGGAAACAACAGAAAATTCCGGGTTACCGACGTTCTAAGAAGCACCTTTCCATAACCACGCTGTCGTCTTCAGGGGTAGAAAAATATATTTTTTTTCAGAAACTTTAACCGAGTTATCTAACAACCTTTCTATATATTTTCATGAATATTATTACCATGTATTCCCGAATATAAGCCGAGGCACCTGATTTTATCACAAAAAACCGTGAAAATTTACTCAATTATAAGCCTAGGGTGGGAAATGCAGCAGCTACTGGTACATTAAAAAATTGATAAAAAACCAATAAATTACTGTATTTGAGGCATCAGTAAGTTTAATGTTAAAAGAACTGTTAATTGAATAAATGACGAACTTACATGCCAATTTCCAGAGAACAGGCAAGTGTGACATCACTCGAGTGTAAGCCGAGGGGGACATTTTCAGCATAAAAAATGTGCTGAATAACTCGGCTTATACACGTCTATATATGGCACATACCCGTATTAATAGAGGGGAAAATCGTTTTCTATAGTTATGATTACATTACCTATATTTGTTATGTGCTCCATAGTAAATGCGTATTGCCCATTTAGTAAATACAGCTGGTGGGAGGAATTTTAGGAGTTCGAGCTGCAAGTGATAAATGCAAGGCGATAAGGAGGTGGAATCAGTTACGCACACAGAGGAAATGGAATGAGATAGGCCTTCTGCGTGAATGGTTATTGATGCAGAAATCACCATTTATTCATGAAGCGGATAACAGAGTCTGCGGATGGCATTGAAGAATTATTAACCATCAGCATACATAGAGTGTTTGCTGAAATAAAGCAATCGCAAACAGCATTTGAAATTCTCAATTGTTTGTCAGCGGCAAATTAGTTACCGGGGTAATTATATTATTAAAGAAGCAAGACACTTGATAATTTACACAGACTACCTATGTTTATAATAAATATATAAATAATGATACTTTTATAAAACAAATAAATAAAACGATATAAAAATTATATAGTTTTACATAAAATGTATGTAAATAAAACATGTAAGTGCATTTTTATTTATTTTTCAATATTGAATATATAATTTTAATACTAATAATGTGACACTGATACATTTATTTATGCAAACCAAATGGATATATGTATCATCATGCATACTTTGCATCTGACGAGATATCTATCCATTCTCGGTGTTGTATCTGAATATATGTGTGGATGCCTTGTGTCTGTAAATAACAAAAATGTATTATATTTTCAGACCTATTTAGTCACTTTTAAAAAAATAATTAGTCCGCGGAAATTACTAAGTGTGTTGCTCCTTAAATATAACGTCCTTTCACAAAGTGAAGCTCGGACGCATCAGAGTAATAATGTTATCTTGGTACATCAATGACTTATGGAATTGTTAGCGGTGATTATAAGAATTGGGAGGATCGACTTTATTTTAATATGCTGTCTGAATTGTTTTAAAAAATCATGATTTATCCTTAGATTTAAAAATCACAATCTTGCTAGGGTACATACTTTGTTTGATTTCTGAAATGACGTAAAAAAGATTAGCTTCTGAATTAGAATCTGAAAGATATCCGAGACAAAAAGAGAGGTTAATAGTGAGGCACTGAACAGATTTGAGAAGAAATCTCAAGTATCAATTACATTAAAGCGCCTCTAACTTCAATATCTGTGACGCATTGTTCGAGAGAGGAGAAAACTCCACATTTTGCAAAATATGCTGCCGGAGAAGATTTGTAGTGATTGCGGCCAGAAGAAGAAGAAGGATCTCAGAAAATGGTATTCTAAAAATTCAACCAAACTTTTTCGAGAAGCAGACAAGACCAACATAGTACGGATATAGCCAACTTCTGCAATTTATAGGCTCTCAAAGAAGAAGAACCGTAGTTTCGTAAAATAAAGGAGAAATGAGATAAACACAAATCCAACAGATGGATTTTCCAGAGCTAGAAAAATTTGAATTTGCCCTAATAAGGTAACGAAGAGTTTTTGAGTGAACCCTTTCAGTTTTTATTTTTATAATCCAGCAGCGCTGTGGAGGGAATTAGTTCTATTAATTATAATTTCATGCAGTTTTAAGGAGTAATATCTGAATACGTTTAAAGTTCCGACTCTTTCCTGATTTTATATGGCTAAACATTCAAAGGATCGATGGTTTGCAGGAAGGTCATTTAAATCCCTCGCTAAGCCTTTGCCCTTTAAATCCTTCAGCTATCTCCAGCTTATGTTGGGAGTTTTTAAATTTAAATATCTCTCCTTCAATAATTATGTATGTACCACTTGAAATCATAGCTCTATTTATTAAAAAATTGAATATTCTTTGACATTTATTCTGCTTAAACTTTAATTAGGTTCCGTTTTATAAACATTGCTATTTCAAAAAACAATTTTCCAAAATTTCAGGAAATCTCCAGCTTAGGTTTGGGGGTATTTAAAATTAAAGATGAATATCTTTTTCCCTCAGTATTTGCGTATCTCTTGAACTTATAGCTCCATTTCTTTCAAATAAAAAACTGAATATTCTTTGACGTTTATCTTAAGAAATATTTAATTAATTTCCGTCTCATAAACAGTTTTATTTCAAATAAACAATTTCCCTAAATTTGAATATACGAGGAGCTTTCACATTGATCTTTAGGTATAATGATTTTTTTAACATATTATTATCTTTATTTTGTAATAATTAGTCCAATTGTCAAATTCAGAATAAATACAAAGTAGACCCTACTAAGCACAGACTGCTTGTCAGCAGATTCTTAATAGTAAAACACTTTGGTACATATATGAGTCAATACAAAAATACATAATAAATAATGATAATAATCATTGGTGATGTTTTAAAAACATTTAGACATGTGATTACATTAGGATATATGTATTATATGATTATAACATTTTAATTTCACATTATTGAAACAGAGTTACATAAATTAAAGCATTCCCCTTCTTGTTTTCTTTCAAATATACTTTAGTCACCAATGAAACTTTTTACTTACGCTAAGCCAGCGAAATAAGTTTTATTTTACCCAAGATTTCTAATATCCAACCAGAAAAATCTAATTTTCTTTGCGACTCGACGAAGGAGCTTATAAAACCATCTGCGTCCCTCTCGCTTATAATTTACATACGCTGAGGTACCAAAACAAGTTTTATTTTCCCAAAATTTCTAATATCCAACCGAAAAATCTAATTACCTGTGTGGCCCAAAGAATGAGCTTATAAAACCCTTTGCGGCCCTCCACTTACAAAACTTACTCCCATTTTGCCGAACCTTAATTCGAATGAAAGACCCTGTATCCAGAGCTCTTCCTTTCAGTAAACCGTTCTCAACAAGAATGAAGGTAAAGAAGAATGCGGTCTCCCTCCCCTTTCACAAGGAAGTAAAGGGTAATTAATTAGCTCGGAGTATCCGGTGAGTCAAACAACGGAAATTAGAAAATAATAATGCTTACAGAAGAGTCTAATCAAAGAAATAGTGGGGTAATTAAGAAAGTGATAAAGGTTAACGTATTCGTTTCAAACCGCTCTTCCTTAAACGTATCAGAAAAAGGATTTTAGGTGCTTATTTAAACTCGGTTTTTTCAATGACATCAGCATTAGGTATCTACTTTTGAAGGTCTTGAGCGCATCTTTTTCTATCTTTAATTGCTTTTCGCTGACCCAAAATTCTTGACGATTCTTTGAACCTGAAGCGCTTAAATTGAAATGCGAGAAAATCTAGACTCGTATGAAACTTTTTCAGGGAGCATTAGGAGTTTTAAAGGATATGGACCCTTTCTGCGTATTTGCAAAAGTCAAAAGAATGTAACTATTGATGGAATAAGTGATTTCGAATTAAACTGCGTTCGTGGTACAGCACAATATTTCATTAACGACATACGTGTATGAATCCTTATACATTTCCTTTCATTTTCTAGCCACGTATTTGCTTTCGAGAGGCGAATGAATAGGATTTATCTTGATAGAGTCAAAAACATCCTTATGATTTGTCCTGTATCATAAAGGTAGGGTATGGATAGAGAAAAATCTACTTAAAATCTACTCAATTATTCTCAAAGTAGGCAAAACTGTCAGTGGAAAGTCTAGATCAGTTGAAATGATATAAATTTGAAAGCGCGATTTTATTCCTTAGCGGTACCAAAAATGTACAGGTATTACAAATTAAATATGTATACAATTACGAGTACAATTCGATAAGAGTTAAGGAATGGATACATATATTCAGTTTCTGAAATCCTTTGAGGAGTGAACCAAGATAAAAATGTAGAAAATCAATGTATAAGACAAACGATTTCGAAATAAAGTTTGCCGTAATTGTTCCAGTTCGATTTTCCTTTGAAATATTCCATACTCAAGACTTACGTTAACCGGACCATAATCTCTCATTTTGCCGAACCACTACTGAAAGAACTCGTTGATTTGACCCTTTTTAATAGGAGAGGTTAGGCCCCAGTGGACTTCTATTCCACTTAACCTCAGATGTCAACATCATAGCGGATATTTTACTCCCCCTCTGCCATATTGAATGTTTTGTTTTGAGAAAAAGCCTTTGGAATTCCACCGTATGTCAGGTTTTCTTTTCGCGACTACAGTTGATGGCGGCAAAGTAGGAATGGGGCTAAATTGTGTAAGCACTCCCTGTCAAACGCCGTTAGACATTCTGCAAGGTATATTTATGGAAATAAATGAATTATTTAATGATTCTGTAGTCAAATAATTCGAGCCAATGATACTCTCTGCTAATACATGTTAGCGTATTTCGTTTGGGGATTCAATTAAAACTGCGGTGTAAGTACAGTACCGTTAGGAGAATTAAACGTCTATGTTTCATTCCTTACGCACAGCTAAACGAAATTTCATGTTCTTAATATACGAGATACGATTTCATCGTTCGTAAAGAAGATTTTTCGGTGTTTTACTTGCAATACAATTGCAAAAATGGGAACCTTAATTCGGTTTAAATTCTTATGTTATCGCTAAATGAGAAACGGAAAGAAAATTTCGATCCTTTCCAACTATTTTCTGCAGCCCACGAGGTATTTACATATTGAAACTGCCGAAAAGTATAAACGGCTGTAGGTTTAGATTCAGTGATGACCTTGTTTTTTATACCTGTTTAATCGGTTCTTCATGAGGTTCCCATATGGCCAAGTTAATAGTGCGTCCACATTTGGACAAAGTCGTCTCAGGTTCGATTACCGGTGGGGGTCTATATGTGTGAAATGATCTAAGCACTTAAAAATCCTGATGTTAACTCAGTTTTAGATGCCGTTTTCTATCACTCCTTTTATCACACTTTAGGAATCAGCATAATTTTCATTGCTGGAAATTATAGAGCAACAAGAAAATTCCTTTAACTTGCCATAAATGAGAGAAAAGGGTTTTATTTTACTCGAGACTTCTATCGTCCGATAAAACATAAAGAATCTCCAAGTCTAAGGGTTTCCCGAACTATACAACTATGCTCCGCAGGGAGGTTGCAAGTATTTTGTGAAAACGTAAATCAGTTTTAAAATTTGCGATTTTTTATATTAAATGCTAAAAAAGCTGAATTCTAATTGACCTAGTTAAGACTCAAAATTCAAGAAAATTATACATAAAACAAGTATTTTTTTATTTTTCTAAGATTTATTGATTATTTGTCATTACATACCCTTCAAATTACACAAGGTGCTCCGTCAAAATTGATAGACCCTCAACAAAACGTTCCATCAGAGAAAAAGTTTGGGAAACCCTCCTCTAAGTGATGGACAAAAGAGAGAGCAGCTGAAACTTGGGTACGTATTCCCCGCTGATGTAACCCTGTTGGAAACCCGTGAAATACTCCCACAATATATTCTCTAAATGGTCCATCAAGATGAGGTAAACTTTTCTCTCTCCAAATAAGGGGGCTTACAAGATATATTTGCCCATGCAAGAGCAGATATGTTTATACACTCTTGTATCCACAATATTTTCTTAATTTTTCACATTCTAATAGGGATTTAATTAAATTTATAAGTTGTTAATATCAAATTACTGGAAATAGGTTGTAAGGAAGATAGCATGCTATGGGTTCAAATTCCCTTAAATTGATTCACTATAAACGATGAAACAGATGATAGTCGTTTATATAGGGAAAAAATACAACAATATAAAGAATTATATAAAAAAGAGAGTTTAATTCGATATGACTGCATCTGTGACAATAGTAACTTCTGTATTTCATAATGGCATTTGGACAATTTTTCCTGAAGTTAACGATGTTTACCATTGAATATCTGAGATTGGTTTATCTTAGTGGAATAAATAGATGTAAGAAAGGATATAGGAAATTATACTAAATATTACACTAAACATATACATTAATATAACCAACATACAAAAAGTAGGACTTTAATTCCTTACCCAAGATTTCAATACAGAGTTACATTTTCAGGAAGTTTTTAAATAGCCACATCCTCATTAAAATTGAACAGGGAACGTATTTTGTTGGATGAATATGTAATTAATAAGTCTTATCACGCGTCTCCTATTCCCCACGTTGAACATTGGTGTGAACAGGCAGTTTCTATGAATACCTTAATTTATACCCAGTATAAAGGAAAGAATTAGGGAAAGGAAATTACGAAATATTCAGAGATATAAAAAGTCGTAAAGCCTATGCATGAATCATGAGTGATGATGAACGTATGCATGGTGGAATTGATCTTTATGTCTACAAAAATTAAGTTAAAAGGCATCGTACAGAATTACCTCGGTTTCACACAACATATGTAAATTTCACAGGAACTATGTAAATATGTAAATTTGAGAAATAACAATGAAAACTCATCATGAATTTTATCTAAAGAGTTCTGGAGATTATACTGAAGAAAATTAAACTTGATTGGCAGTTCGTACAACATACAATAAAATTCAGTCTAAATTCCAGTGAAAGCGCGTAATCTTTCAATCGATTATTATAGTTTCTTCTCAAGTAGTGTAAAATGAAGGAGGTCCTTCCACTTTGAGATTCCACAGAATTGAGCAAATCGGAAAATTCTAATAAAACGGAAATGAAATTCCTTTGAAATGAAGGACAAATTTTGAAATCAAGGCCAAGGCCATTCCATCATTGTTGGTGATGGAATAAAGACTTCGGCGACTTGACTCTTTAACTTCAATATATTTGTAAGTAGCATAATCCATTTAAGTGGATTGTTCGCAATATGATATGTCATTTCAAAACACCCATTCATTAACTGACCATCTACTACTTAGCTATTCGCACATTAATTTCCTTAGAATCATTCCCGTTTTCGCACTGTCTCGTCATTATCTTAAAAGATGCAATTGTCTCTTCTCTAGAGCCTTCGCCTCTTTAATTCAGATTTTCCAGATTTCAAAAAATTGGATATCATTTTTCCGTTACGGAGCAATTTCTTCGTCTGAGATTATAAGTTGACACTCACTCATACAATACTGTTGAAATACCTTCCAATGTATATGCTGATTCAATCATCTTCGGTGTTATCTTTGTCGACGCTCTATTTATCGAAGAAATCAAACTTATCAAGGCAGAGACGTCAACAGAGTTGTAAATTAAATGTGTACTGTATTGCTTAAAATCATGCCCACAGTTTTCATAATGAATTTTATCCTCACCGCAATATTACGCAAGGTGTAACTTGGACCGAAAAAAATCCATGTGTTTCAAAGGAAGCTCTTTCACTTTTAAAAAGAATTAAATTTATCTATGCGTAAGGACAAGGAGGATTTTCTCAGTGTTTGGGATGGAAATATAACGAAGAAAAGGACCCAAATTCTTTCGATTAAAGTTATTGATGAGCAATTGAGAAGATATTCAATCATTTCGGCCTTCACTTGGTGGATTTTCATCTTAACACATACGATGAAATTAAATTTACTTTATTCCACAAATACAAATTTAAACAAGGGACAAAACTAACATCTCAAGATGACGTCATAATGTCGAAACCGATCGTGAGCTGTGTCCTTTTTTTATTTGTATTTTATGGAATAAACTCGTAATAAATTTTATTTTATCTCATGTGTTTTACGAAGATCCTTCGAAGATTACGCGAAGAACTTTCCGTTTAGCTGATGGAAAATTCATTATTTTTGACTCTTTAGGGTAAGGTCAGCATATACATAAGGAGGAAAAATTATACTCTTCTACGTCAACAAGCGCTATTTATTCGAAAAACTCGATAACTAATCGGAAGAAAAAGTTTAAAGGAGTGGAAGAAAGTAAGAGACTGATTTCAGGGACTGAAATTTATATTTGTTGAATATAATTAAGTTTATTTTATCTTATGTGTTTTTAAAAATATCCTTCGAAGATTATGGGAAATACTTTCCAATAAGCTGATGGAAAATTCACCGTTTATGACTTTTTAGGATAAAGTCAGCCTATCAATACGTGCAAAAAATTACCCTCTTCTACAACTGCATGCGCTATTTATTCGAAAGACCCAACAACCTCTCAGAAGAATAAGTTTAAAGGAGCGGAAGAAAGTAAAAGTTCGAGGGCCTGTTAAATGCCCCAGCACTTACCAAACAAGAGGATGGTGATGTCGGAGATGGCGAGGCTGAAGAGGTAATAGTTGGTGGCGGTGTGCATGTTCTGGTTCTTCACGATGACAACGCACACACACACGTTCCCGATGACCCCCGCCACGAAAATGACCGCGTAGATGATGGTGATGCATAGCACGAGGGTGATGGGCAAGTGCTTGGGGCCCCTCACCTCGTATAGGTACTCCTCCAGGGTCAAGTTGAAGGTCGCGTTCGCCGACCACGAGTCCATGGCGGATTCAAACGGCGAAACCCCCGAGGGCCATTGAGGGACGCGGCTCACAGGAGAAGGGAAGAGGGGCCATCGCGGTTGCCCTCGTCGCACATTGGGGAAGAATGGTCTCGCGTAAGGGACTGGCGTTGAATTCTCCGACTGTCTCCCGTCGGCTATCGCGAATCGAATGCCGCCGGAGTCGCTCTGCGCCAGTGTCGGAATGAGCAAGCGCTATACCCCTCCACGCCCACTACTACACCTCTCCCATTCATAATCGACTCCCAGATTAGCGCACTCTCCATGACAACTGGTTGGTAAACACACTTTTCGTGCGGTCGTCGTTTTCGGATAAAGACGATGCGAAATTTGTCGCCTTGTTTTCCCAGCCATCTTCCATAGGTCGGTTTTCGCTCACTGAGTAATATGTGGAGCAATATCATACCAAGAGAGATGTTAAGTATTTCATCTGAAGATAAAGGAAGTACTCAAACCGGGACGGGTGATTGCTACCAGCACGAACTATCTTACGTAAAATTTCCTTTCCCGGTCTTCTACCCCTCGTTAATAGTCAAGGTGTCGATGAAAAAAATTCAAATAAAGGAGTTCTAAAGCGGGAGTATATGAAGGAATAAAATATTGTCTCCTTTACTGAAACATACACAGTAACATCTCGCGTTTCACTGATAAACAGCACTAATTCTACTATTGTACATTTTTCGAAGAAATTCGCAAAAATTTAAATAATAGTGTGATTGGTATCAAATTAGTCAATGAATTAATGAAAACAATAATGTAGGTATGAAGTACGTGCACGTATTTCCAAATAAAGGAGAAAATATTGCCTCAATTCCTGGCTATGATTAAATAATACTTCGCAATCCATTACTAAACAGTAAGGATTTGTAACATTTTCGAATTAGTTTGCAAATATTTAAATAATAGAGTAATTGATGCCAAATTAATTGAGAAGTTTATTGAAAAAGGTATTGAATGAAGAAATACCAAATGCTGGAGAAACTATTGCCTCAATTTCTGACCAAGATGTAATAATACCTCGCACTTCACTGCTAAACAGTACAATTTCAATCTTGCATACTTTTCGGCCAAGTTTGTAAAAATTTAAGGAATAAATTTTTTAATATCAAATTACATGAGTTAACGAACTAAATGAAAAGTTTCAGAAAATTTAATTTGCTTTCGTAGCTCTAACGAGGGAAACACCACAGGTGCTGAAACGGATTCGCTTGAGACTTTCAGGGTATGTTCCCTGCTCTAAAATAATAAACACGGCCCAAAATTTGACACCACGAGGCTTTTGTTTATGCGAAATTTGCATCTGAAAAGAGGAGTTAGGCAGCCGCGCCATACGCGTGCATTATTCTGCAGACCATGTCAAATTCTCAGCCTAAACAGAAGCGTCACTGACTTGGCCTTTCTATGTCGTAAAGGACACAACAGAGCACCTCCAGAAATAGTGAAATATCGATCCAATTTATCATATATTCTATTCAAGAAGGCTCAAAATTTCTGATTTTCCCCATATATATCTACCGACGGTTTTTAGGAAATGTTCTTGTATTTCCGGAAGGCTAAATAATTGAAAATCTAGATATAGTTGGTTAACGTGCTTCTGTAACTTAAACTAAAAAAATATCTTCCGATGTTGTCTTGGGTTCGTTCGAATCTGATACAAAATTCTCCTACGAAAAATTAATTGCCGAGAATTTAATACATTTTTTATCGAATAAACTTTAAAACCACCTAAATTTATTATGACAATACTAATTTAATGGAGAAATTACAACTAGAATTTTTTTGGAGCCAGTAGGACCTAAATTAGAATAAACAAATTTAGCTACACCAAAATTGACGGGAGTTACTTAGAAAACTGTTTGGTTTATTTAAAACTTTGGATATCCGGCCAACTCATATTTATTAAATTTTAGGATTAAAGCAAAGAATATTGCTAAAAAAATTCGAGTAGAAAAACAGTAATTTATCCTTCTAAAGGGTATTTAGATATCTCCTACATCTTTTGCACATAAGATTTAAATAATGTTATGGTATTAAAATTTATCTACTCATTATTCAATTTCTCGAGGGATTAGCTAAATTTCCTGCAAGGCCTTGGGATGTTATTAATAGAATTACATCAATTTCGAATCAAGATTTATCCAATGGATGCTCTTACTCTTAATATGGTTTCATTCTACTGATGAATTACATATCTCCTTTTCCTTCGGTTTTCCAGATCATTAAGATGATTCATGGGATGCCATTTCCTTTCCTCTCCTTTCCATTACGCCAATAACTTGTATACCTTCAGTATCATTGCCCAAATGGTGGCGATTTATTTGAACAGATTGCCGTACTCAGTGATGCGAATTTGGCTCATCCTAAGCCAATTTTAAGCCTTTCATTACGACCAAGCCACTTTCTCTCACATCGCCACGCAGTCGCTTGAAATATTGGCAGAATTGATCCTTTAATGAGAGAGGTTATTGGGTCTCTTTTCCAACGAAACTATTTCAATGTACACTCGCTATATCTGGTTTTCAACACAGAAACTTTTACTTAAAAACATAAAAGGTAGAAATAGTTCTGCAGCTGGGAAAACCTGCATAATTTATTAAGGAAAAAACCCAGTGGCAGAAATATGCCCACGTAAGAAAGGAAATATATTACGGATAGTAATATGTTAAGTTAGGAAAAAGTAAAGAAAACATATATAAAGATTTGTAATTTTAACCTAGATAAAAATTTTAAACATTAATAATGAGTCCTAATGCATCGATCGGCATGGTTAAAACATATACTGAAATACTTAAATAATCCTGGAAATAATAGTTTTGTACATGATATTAGTTAATACATTCATGATCCTCTGAAAGCTCCGAATGGGTTAATCTTTTAAAAGTTATTGCTGTTGAAATTAACTATAAATTTAAAGATATAATCCAAAAAATAATCTTTGTGTTTAAACTTAAAATAAATATAAAATTATGTCTCCTCATAAAATAAATAGGTGGCAAAAAATAATTAGATACTAATTTCAAAATCATAAATATATTTTGAGAGACGTTTTATTATTTAAAATAAATAAATTGTTTTCCTGAATGTTAAATTGTTTGTTATATAAACAGGAGTTTCCCTGAACTGATATCGAAATAGAGCAGTTAGATTGTTCAGTACACCTGTTCATATTTAGTTATAAACATCAATTCCACTTCACATTGCAGTAAAAATCTATATACTCAACAAAATCAGAAAAAATGTAAAGCTATATATTTGGTAAATATTAAATAGATTAAAGGTTCAACCCCCTAAGCCATAACAGAGCAAAAGACGGAACTGGATTAGCGGGAGGACTTTGTTTTGTCGAATAAAGGGACAGAAAACAACTGAAGATGAATATAACCAGTTTTTCTCCAAAACAAAAAACAAGCAAGACAACTGTCTCTCTGATTTTCCTTTCACCATATTCCTCTCTATAGAATCCTCTCTTAGTTCTCCCCCTATTGATTCCTGTTAGGAAAATAACTGAAGCCTGAAGAGCAACACAAAGACAATCGAATAGCCCAATGCAATCACAGAAAGAAAAAAAGAGAATAGGTGCTGGGCGCACGTGTTTAAAATTATATGTTAATGAAATTATATAAGCTCCTTCCCTTCTTTTCTTTCCCTCTTTAACTCCACAATTCATTAAAGGAAAACCACTCTAGCTCACCCTCTTCCTCACCCGACGAACACAAAAAATTCGGGTCCCAAGACAACGGAATGGCCCAATTTAGCCACTGAAAGAAAAACACCACATAAAAATGTAAGCTGAGTGCCAATTATAGTATTATATTATTAGTATTAGTGGCATGGCATTAATGGTGAACGAAAACACACACGTCAAAGAATTAAAGACAAGATCGTCTTAAATAGGATCAGAGGAAAATCAAAGGTTTTGTAAAAAACTTTGAAACTAAGAATTGTGTCAAGTGCAAAAACCTATTTTTAAGGAATATCACATTTAAAAAAATGTAAAATATGACTCAATCAAACCGATGAAATTGCAGTTTCAGGTGTGAAACTTATGTCAAGAAACAATTCGATAATAAAAGAAACGTGTTGAAAGTTGAAAAACACCCAAACGTGACACGGAACACCACTAGAAAATAAAAATAGCATACACAAAATTGAATAATAAAATTCACTAAGGACAAATAAGAAATTTTAACCCAGTGGGACATTAATTCTTATGCAATCAGTGTTTTCCTGGAGGTTTAACTGTTAAATGAGCAGGAATTTCTCGGCCAAATATTTCAGTATTTAAACACACATCATAGTCAAAAACCTCATTGTAAAGATCTATATTCTAAGGCATTAATACCTGCAATATAACGCACGTTATTTTTTTCCATGTTTAGTATGTCTCTATTTTTACATACATCCCACGTTTCAGAAATATTCGCACGTCTTTCCTACATTTTCATCCATTCTTCAAAATCAGTTTGTATCTTAATCTCTTATTCAACATATTCAACCAGCTTTTACTTGTTTTTTTTTAATCTCTTTTCAGTACTGTGGACTAAAAACTAAGTTTGGTTGCTAAAGAATTCACTCAAACAACGTTTTCCGAGGTAAATAAACTAATTAAAAAAGCCCACGCTTTCCCGTACTAAACGTTCTAGATTGTCCCTTTTCTCTATGCCGCATCTCTTTCGCAATAACAATGACCAACTCATGAAACAGCTTCAGTCCCGTGCCTGTGCGCCGTGATTCCTTAATTACCATGCATATTCTCCTTAGAAACCATTCTTTGTCATTCCACTAAGAATGATTCTTGCTTGCATCCTGCCTCCTATCTCTAAGTCCAAACCAAGGTAAACATCACCTTCATCCTTGTTACTTATCTTTACATTGGGTCCAAATTCATTTATTAACCAGAGATGAAGTTCTACTGCATTTACAGCATAGATAAAACAAAGTATAATAAATACAACATGTAAACTATTGCCATAGAATATAACGCAATGTTAATGAAGTGCATCCTCTCTTTTTCTGGAATAGCGAAACACGTATACTGTATACTTAGGGTGTCCAGACTTCCCGATTTTTCCGGGATATGTCTCGGATGTAAAAAAAATTGTTTAAGCGGAGCGTAACCTCAGAGAAATTCGTTCGTGCTGCCTAAAACATTTTTATTTCTCACATAATATAGGACTTGCCACTAGTGAAATTAAGATAAATGTTGAAATTTATATCTATACTTGGTTTCAAGTAGATATATTGGATGGGACTTCAGTTGTTACTTTTTATTTCCGAGAGTGGAATTCGCGGTGACGAAACGGCGGGTTCAAATAGACGTCATCGGGGCTTGAGGGATTAAAGAAGTGAATTTCCCGATTTGGCACGACTATCTGGACTCTGGAAAAGCGCTTTGGGTTTCTTATAAGGGTGATATTCCTTCCTTGTTTTTTCCTGAATAACGGGGAATGAGACGAGGAACGCCGAAAAAGACGGCTATTGGAGATTTAAAACCTCTAAGTTAGTGCTTATTTAAAAAGAAATAAAAAATTCTAATTCAACAAAATAATAATAAAAATAAATCATAATAATTTTCAAATCAATAAATTTAAATATTGAAAAGCTCTTCTTTTTATCAGAATGATATACGAAACTTACCGAACACATAAAACTTATAAACCCGAGTAATATTGAAATTAGAAGTCTCCGTTTGCTTCTAACGAACGTACTTAGTGCGACCGAGTGATAAATTGCAAGAAACGGTAATCATATTCCTTTACTCATTTGTTTCAGTTGGTAAGATTGACTTGTATATATATTTTTGATGACGCTCCACGATCTTTTTTGCCACACTCATATTCCTCCGCAAATTAGTGACGTTGGAGGGAAATGGAGCGGTGGTCCAGGGACTAGGGCGACAGCCTGGCGCTCTTTGGTCCGCGGATCGATACCTAGTGAAAGCACATAAAACATGAAAAGAAATATTCAAGTAGGGAAGGACGGGCATTTACATTTTATGCTAGAAGAAACTCAATGGCTCCTTTAGCGTCGCAGCGGTATGAGAATTTTAATACCGCGGGCTGGTAAAGATGTGCCAATTTCGGTTTTTACGGAAGCTTTCCGAAATTGCGCTCCAGTTTTGAGAGCAGCGACATGTGAAATTTTGCAAGAAAAACGCACGCGAATAATCTGTCAAGGGCAACGGGCAATCTTCTTGCCGCCGGTGGTCCGCATGCGGCCTTTTAACTAATCCCCAGCGGTACCAACCTTTTACTGACGGTTTACCAAAAATATTTTAAATTTTCAACATTAAAAAAGTTAGTTCAGCGATATTTGGGGGAAATCCATTATTTAATTAATAAAATAAGTTTTCAAATAGGTGAAATCCTAATTGAAATAAAATCGGTGTTTTTAATCATTAATTTATCATTCTTTAAACTATTTAATCAATATTACAAACTGCTACTCTCCTAATGATAGCACAACTGTGTCAAAACCGGTTCTAGTTTTAACTGCTTTTATATTTTTCATTGTGAGTTCATTATATATTTTTTTGCTAAGTCTGTCTATTTCTATTTTATTAAGTAGCACATAAAATTCGTGGATGAATGTAATTTTTACTTAAGATGACATTGTTGTTTAATAAAAATTTTATGTCAATGAAGAGAGTTACTAAAGATTTTTAAATAAAATTAAGATTTGCAAACAACTCAAGTATCTTTTACTATCCACATTACGTTTCGTAGGCGAATACTTTCGGCTAATGATAGCCATCTTCTTCGAGGATAGTAAAAGTTACTTATGTTTATTGTAAAACCTTTGTTTCATTTGCCAATCTTTAATTATGCCGGAATAGCACAAAGTTATGGCCTCCTCCGTGAATTTTATAATGAAGAAGTATATACAAGTGACTGTTTTTATCCAAGAGTAGGTATTTTTGAGCGGTTTAGTCCACTTTCAATTGTATTCCTTGAAAGTCAAGAATTACTCGATAAAAGGAAGGAATATTTATAATTGACGATCTCCTGGATATTAAAATCAATCTTTAATCACCGGTACGTAACCTTTTCAAAATTTAGAATTATTCTTTGTTCTTATATTTGTTTATATAATTCCTTTGGAGAAATGAAGGCAAGCAGCTTTCCTTAGATAATATCCAAAGTACTTTGCTTTCTATTAATTTTAACTATCGTACGTAAAACCTGGTCAAAGTTAAAGAAATAATGTAAGATCAACGGGACGAATTTCTTCACTTCTACGGACAGTTATCCGATAAATAAACAATATATTTCAAAGTGTCTGTTCTCATTTTTATTTCCACAAAAGTTGAACATTTCTTCCTCGAAATTTAAACGTAAATAAAACCGCTTTAATGGAAATGTCTTCTTTGGATTTCCCTTTGTGTAGTAACGCTGAACCATTAAAAGCGACATATAATTTAGTTTTTCATTAAGGAGGCTCCTCAATGAATAACTTTCAGCGATAATTGAAAAACTGAATTTTATATGACCCTATTTTCAATGAATATCCTCGACAGAGAGGTAGGACCTAAGAGGCAAGCGGCCACGGTCCTTCAAAAAATCTTTGCTTCCTCTTTGACAACAAACGGTCAACCTTTGACACGCCTTAAATCTCGAATTTACTCGATAATTTATACGAAAATACACTTCCTTCCCTCCCAGATATGTCTGCTTCGTCTAAAACTTCTGGGAAAGTGTTTGATTTTGGCTGGCGACCCAAAATTCTCTGCCCCCCGTTCATTTTCATTTTCCGCCTCAGTGAAAAGACAAATTACGTCCCTGTTCTCTGAGTCACTTAAGTTCAAAGTGCTCGAAAAACATGGGTAAAAATGCTTTCATAACATCGAAGATCGAAACTCGTTTGAACGAAAATAGCAGAACCGCAAAGATGAAGCATTACCAGGAGAAAAATGCACTAAGTAAATCTTTTCAATTATTTTGAGAATTTTCTATTATAATACTATTAGTGGTAATATTTATTTGGATTTTTCTAATATTTATGTAAACATTGGAAAAAACAAAATTTATAATTTTGAAAACAGTCCACAGTTTTATTATATAAAAAAACGTCGTCCCCAAATATAAAAAAGTAATCAGAAAATAATATATTGGCAAATAAATTTATCTTATTATTTCAATTTTTTATGTCCTTCCTTCCTTTGTTTATAAAATTTCCTTCTAAAGATGGAAGTGTGTAAAATAATTCTTTTATTTTCTAATTTTTTCACTAATTTAGGAAGACTACTAAATACTTTTAATTCGTCAATCATGATTGCATATCTTGAGGAAGTCGTTCTGCATTTAAGGAATCTTAATATTATAATTGTTTTATTACATAAGATTGATGGTAACTATTAAATGATACCTCTTTACATATATATTCTAGCACTTTTTTACATTAAATTTAATGGAAAAATTGCAAAGCGTCAAGAAATTGTTTTCCTCAACTGATATCACTTGGTAAAGTTATTGCAAAGTGCAAAATCTTCATATGATTTGTGAAATAATTCATTGGCACTATGAAAAGGTTAAAATACCTATTTATATAGTGCCGGAGAAAATTTAATCGGAATTTGAAGAAAGGCAAAGAAAGAAACAAATGTTAAATGCAATTAGGTCCCTGCTGACGTGACCTGAGCATGAGCACCGTGCAAAGATGGATTCGACGAAATCTTCCTCTAATGCGGCTCGCTCGAAATACAACACATAGTAAGGAATAAACTGAGTTAAAGTGATTGTTCAAGATGGCTGAACATACGGGGAAATCAAATTTGGAAATGTTATTTCGTTATCGAATCCTGAAGTGTGTTTAGCTTACTCATTTCTCGAGAGAGAGACAAACGAAATTGGAGCGGTGTCGAATCTAGACATTCCTTCCCTGGGGAAACTGCGTGGTTTGGAGGCATAACTGCTCAATTCCAGCTGTAAACAGAATTTACTGAGAATGTTCTCCTTGAGGGAATTTATGCCTCGCGGGAGCGACTTCCTCCCCCCAGCGGAGGAGAAGTCCCTGGATTCGACGTCGAATCGGAGTTTATCACGAATCTAATCCTAATCCTTTAGAGGAGGAATCTAGAATCACTGAATTACGGAAGAATTTTGAGACTGTGAATAGCAATCAATTTTGCTCGTTGTCTCAAAGAAATAAAACACACTTCGTATTACTTATAGGTAAGTTAACCGCAGGTCCCATTTTCACTGGGATTGTCTGGATCGTATATTCCCAGTCAATTTTACATTTATCTGGGTGAGTGGGATAATATCTTGGGAGAAAATAACCGATGATTAAAAGACATGGAAAAAGGATGAATCATAACGTTAAATTTCAACAACTTTGTAAAACTTTATAGTGAACTCTATCTTGTTGAACGGAATATCTTTCATCACTTTATCTACTTTTGTCACACATGGCTGTAACGTCATGAAACCAACTAAAGTATGAGTGAATAATGACACTGATTAAGGTCTCTACTTATGGATTGTCAATAATATATTCGTAAATTCATCGTGCTTTACTTATGTGAAAATGTTTCGCTTATAGCGTTCTGGCTCAGTGAAGAAAGCAAGGGAAAACTACCACATCTTGCCTAGTAAATCTAATTCTCCTCTTTTAGCTATAATTGAACTCTTTAGAAGAGAAATAAAGAAAGCCATGCTGACGTCCGATCTCCGACAGGAGTGGCACCAGAAGAAGATGGGATGAGGTTCCAACCGGGCTGTGGGCTGAATACTTTACAGACGTAATGAATACAGTTATAGTGGACAAAATTAAGGCATTGAATTAATTGAAAATATGCTATATTTAGTAGTCAAGAAATATAAAGCTCATGGTATGTTATTGTAATTTCAACATCACAGCATTAGCAGCATTTAAAACAAAAATTAAATTTCACGTCCAAACCTCGTACTAGTAAATCTTTGAGTTTTCTCATCTCCAAAAGAAGCTTCAATAAATTCGATATAAGGTAGAAAACACGCAACATTGTGCAAGGTATCCTAAACACTAAATCATTTTAATCCTACTGATAACTTTTAAAAGCCAATAATTACTTTCTTTTGCAAATAAATCTGTTGACATTAAAGAAACTATAGTATCGATTCCATTTTATTTCATTTCAAAATCAAATTCAATAAAATATATTTGTAAACAGGAATAAATGCATACTATTGTATATTCGCATACTTGTATATATTAGTAATTAGTTAACCAGCATTGTTTATAAAATTTGATAATCAGACGCGGATTTAATCTCCGATCTAACAATATACCTTACGATATATCTCTCAATCTGAAATTAATGTTCGCTCGAAACTACTCACAGAGAATGTATTTCTTTTCTCCAATTCAAAATACTACTCCTACACCATTTCTAAAGCTGAGATCAATTCGTTCATATGAGTCCCGAATGGGATTCGAATGCAGAACCGCTTTCACCTAAGTCGAAAGAGCAATCTACTTGGCTATCCGGAACCCACGAAAATGTTATTCCTATTTTCCACAAATTAACTTGTTTTACGAAAGGTTACATTTTAGGCGGAGCTTTGGTCTTCATAGGAGAATCATTTCTTCTACTCGGCTGTCTATGAGCCCGAAAAATTAGAACTCCAAAATCCACTCTTTTGGTCGCGCGCCTTATACTTCTCTATAAAAAGCCGCCAAGTCTTTCCACGGCCTTTTCTGGGGAAACTTCTTAGCCGTCTGCCTATGAAAGTCGCTAAGAACAGAAAACGCTACATCGCGTATTTCGTCATGCAAATCTCTGCCCAACTCTCGAAGAGCTTATGGCCGTTCCCTGCTCTCCATTTCTAAGGAGATTCCCATAAGAGGGTTTATATTTTTTCTGATACACTGCTGTCAAATCTGCATTCGTCCTTTGCGAGACGACCCGTTCTGCCTCGGACCCCTTTCGTGTGGATCCCATGCCGCGAAGCAGTAAAAATAGTGTAAAGCCATCTATTGTACGCTCAAGGAAAAGACCCTGAGAACGCGATTGCATATCCTCAAAGTCCTATCTCCCAACGTATTAAATCATCAATACCCATGTTAAACGCTAATTTCGACAGAAATGAAAAAAAAAATTATTTATAGTGGATTGCGAATTCTAATGCGGCGCCATTGTTTTTAAAGGTATTAAAGTTTAGGTTTATAGAACTCACGCGACGCATTGTTGGACGTACAACCAAAGCGGTGAATCTCTGCCATTTGGAAAAGATGCCCAGGTCGTCCTAGAAAATTTTGATAATTACCTATATGAATTTAAATGCATATATAAGTGTCGTCCCCGGTAAAACTTCATATTAAGTCTTACATTTTCTTCCATTTCCTTGGTGTAGATGAGCAATAAAATCGGCCGGGTTCCGCTGCCTCGAGACGACTGCCACAATATCGGAAGAATGCGCCATCTAAAACTACGCGTTGACTCCATGTCTAAAATGACTCAATCTACACTTTGATTTGATCATCGATCTCATAAGATTCAAGTTTCTGCAGCAACTTAGCGCGCGTAGGTATGTCGAACGCTTTCCTATAAACTATGGAAATATGCCCCGAATCCCTCTTCAACTATTCTCACTATATTATATAAAATAATTTTCACGCAAACGCCGAATTTCTCTTTTGACCCTGACAGACTATAATTCAAGGGTAGAATTCATTATTTATGGAGAGGTGAGGTCCTAAGGTCTGCAAAAATTCGAATTCAGAGATACAAATGTCCCCATGGAGAAAATGTTATTCATCACAGCTTGATCTTGCGCCTCATAGTAAACCGGGATGATATCGTAAACGTTTTTTTGTTATTTCGTCAACTGTGATTGGCTTCGTGCTGTTTGTTGATGTTTATTGATAAATAAATAAAGACTCGAACCGAACTTAGAACTTGTAGTCTTTGATTGAATGCGAAGGTTTATGTTCGTCGGGCGTAACCTGATTTGTGTGGCACCAACATCTCTCTTATTAATTTCACCTTCTCATGAAATAGAATTAAAATAACTCTCAATCGCTATTAATATTAATTGCACCAACCAGGCATTAAGAAAGTAAATTTTCAATTTCCTTAAAATTACTTCAATAGCTTAATTCTTCTAAGTGAAAATTGTTTTACTTAATAATTTTGAAAATGATACACAAAAGCTGGTCATCACTAGAAATTTACTTCACCCCTCGTAATTACATTATTCTCTATCAGAAGTAAACTAACCTTTGAAACTTTATTGGAGTAACTAACGAAGAAAGTATATTTTTGAGAGGAACTCTTTTATTTTTCGACATATTGTTGTACAATAAATAAAAATTCTACAGGCGACAATTTCAGCGATTTCCAATTTCAAATCCTTGGAATGTGCTTCCCTAAAGTCTATCTGCAAATGAATTCGCATATATATTAGAATAACTATTTACGCAATTATTGACAAAAACCACCGACTTATTGGCGAGTTCCGATAACAGAGCTTTAAGTCATTAAATACCGTGACGAAACTTAACTAATTTGAGCCAACCTTTTCCTTCTCAGTACCGATTTCAAAAAGAAGCATTCTATATAGGAATTTCAAGCAAAATTGATTTATTCTCCGGTTAACTCCAGATTTCCCGGTAAGGAATATTGGATCTTAGAACAAATCCTTTCTGAAAAGAAAAATTGTCAAAGAAGCATAAGGAAAATGGCAAATGAAAATTTAAAGTAAGTGAATTCGTGTACAGTTAATAATGAAAAGGCAGTTACGCGAATTTCCTCACCAACAATATTGCATTATCACCAATGCTTTAATAGTTTGACAATTGCATGAAAACCATCACCGCGGAAATGAAAAAATAGAGGGAAACTTTATAAAGATTAAGTAATTTTATTTTGTGATGGCTCTAAAAAGCCTGTTTGTACCAGTAAGTGTATTGCCTAACAACTTTAATTTACCCAATCACCCAAAATCACTTCAAGGCTAGCACCTCTATCACCCAACCAGTGTGCCCTACTAATATCAACATCCCCACTCCCCCAAGACTAATGAAGACCTGTTCTCTATCGCCCGTTATATAAGCTCTTACCAAACCTACCGCCCTTTCGACTGAAAGACGGAGATCCTTACCTCATTATTTACTGCGGACATCCAACGTCGGCAGAAGTCTGCATTCCATCGGCGTACTGAACCTCCTCTTGAAGTCACGGAAATAATCAGTAAAATGGCCACTATACAACCTTTGTATCACTTCACAAAGATGATGGCTAAACAACGAAGGAAATACACAAATCTTTAAGCACCATCTTCCTTTGAATCGGAGAAAGTACAAAAAATATTATCAAAATGTAAATTGGAAAAGTATATTTTTTAAAAAACTTCAGCTTCGTTTGTATGATGCAACTTACCATTTGCAGAACTCTTGCTGGTTTTCCGTCTGGTTCTGCCAAACTGCTCGATATATCACATGCGAATAATTCATAGTTTCGAAGCCTTCTTACATACTTCTTTTCTAAGCAGTTACATTATTGAATAATTCTAGCTTTAAATCTACATTACGAATTCCTCCTAGATTTAAAAGGGCGATGAAAATATATCAAATAGCTCCAAACGTCTACGCGCTGTCTTTAAGCAGTATCTCGGTTATGTGCGATGCTCACTGAGCGGATTCGTCTTGTCTCCGAACGAAGTGACCGAAAAATTACCGATCTCGCCGGCTTGTGAAGTCGTTTCCCGTGGTCACATTAGGTGAGGAAAATAGTAGGATAGGAGGTAATGGTTTACGGACTTCGGTAAAGTCTAATTGGTCTTTTTCCTTCTTAATTCTTTTGTACTCAATTCCGCGACTACCCAACAACTTGAGCAGAGTAGAAATGGGCACCGAATTATATAGAAAAAACTTGTTTATAAAAATATAGTTTTGACGTAAGGACAAATAGGTGTTAGTCTTTGAATGAATGCTTGCTATTCGATTTGTTTACATTCAATAACGATCAGGAAGATTAAATTGAATAATTGATAAAGAAAATTGATGTAAACATATTAGGTAATGTAATAGGGGGATTTTTGCTAAATTTAGTCTTGTTTGTTGTTAAAAGTGTGACCTTATCCTGTTTGTTAATGTAATGATTTCATTAAGGAATTTTTAAATGTAATAATTTATGTGTGAGAGGTAATTTAGCAATGTTTGGGGCTGTCACCTGACTTCGATTAAATTGTTGCAAACTAATAATAATAATAATTACCTGCATTTTTCAGTTAAGGAAAATATTTTGAAGCTGAAAAAAATTGATGCTGAAGTAAAACAATATCTTGATAAATGTAAATAAAAGTGTAAAATCCAATTCTCGAGGAATATTTAATCGCACTAAAGCATATAGCATATGGCTGAAAAGGACGGTATTTCCAGCAAGCACTTCGAAGATTGACTATCGTGCCGGTCCGTTGAGAGCATCCCGGAAATTTTTCTCATTACTTATTCTTAACATCAATAGGTTAGTAAGGATAAAATCTTCTCGCGACTTCCATAAAATCCTTTAATGGAGGGTGAACAGAATTTTATGGTAAATATGAGGACGTTTTGGTAGCCTCTAAAACAGTTCCTCTCAAAAGTCAAAACGAAGAGTGATTACGCCTCTTTAGTGCCGCCTCAGAACCATTGACATTCCGTCCCATTTGCGAGAAATGGTGATGGTTTCCAAGTAATCTCCCAGAAAGGCAGATGGGAAAGATAATAGGGAATAAAAGAAAACATGGTGTGAGAAAAGAAGTGAAAAATCACGAGTTGAAAATGTCTGATCAAGTTAAGAAAGTCCGCAAAGAATTGTGTCCTGCAACTTCATATTGCACCATTTTTCCTCGTCGATGGATTTATAAAATGATACGAGGGAGATGGAAGGAAATTTATATTATTCACCTGTATTATTCTTTATTATTAATATAGCAATGTATTTTGTCTTATTCTATCCCTTTAATATTATTCTTTTTATTTTTTACGTTTGTTGGCTTTTTTACATGTTTTACTATTTGCCAATCCATTGCGATGTTCATGGACTCAAATAAAACATTGATCAATCGAATTAATTAAGCTTATAGAGTAAAAAATAGCCGTTAAAGGATGCGGTACTACGAAAATTAGTGTTG
Organism: Sympetrum striolatum; assembly: GCA_947579665.1. NCBI lineage: Eukaryota > Metazoa > Arthropoda > Insecta > Odonata > Libellulidae > Sympetrum > Sympetrum striolatum. Next base: position 31,919,563 of record OX388349.1, read on the forward strand.
TACAACCAAAATCTACTAGTAAATACTAGTTGAAGTCTTTACTAGCACTTTCAATTACTTCATCCCATTTCTTCAGTTCATTTCTCTAGAATTTTATTTCATCTGTGATTTTTTGAGGTTCAATAGTATCAACGCTAGTTACGTGCAATGAATAAAAAAGATGATTAATACTTTTTCTTTAACTGGGGTATGAGTACTCCACGTAATTTCCTCCGCTTATTATCAGACTAGGTAATTTTATACGTCAAGAAAATGTATCTATTCATTGAAGTTCGAAAACGACTTTAATTCTTTGGGCACGCTTCTTACTTCCATTGACTCCAAGTCCCGGATGTTAATTCTTTTAAGCGAAAATTCCTACCTGACCTCAAACCAACCCTCTTACCCATGACTTAACCAAGTCTGCGACCGCTGCCTGCGAGACTCACGAGGTCGCCTGGGAAATTTCTGCGGCCTCTGAGAAAATATTTGAAAATTTTTCCATTCGATAATCATAATTTTGATTTTCGACTCCTCGAGCCCTTCCTACGTCTGAACATTCCACTAGCAGTTTCAGTGTTATTATTATCTCTTTCAGTCAGCGTAACATATAAATTGAAATATTAGTCATTCTGAAGACATTTTCGTCTCTTACGTTAATTGGTCACTCCAACAATGTCCGGATGAAGAGATAGATGTAAAAATTTGTGTCATTCATTTCATTTCCTTCCTCCAAAATTAAAGTAAGGAAGTAAGTTTATTGAAAACTCCCTCAGTCACTAATCCCCTGATAAAAAAATCCTGAGGTAAAAATTTGCCTTGTTAAAATGGATTTCATTCATTTCCTTCCTACAAAATTAAATTAAGAAAGTTTATTGACAACTCACTCACTAACTAATCCCCTGGCACCCAAAATAAACTGACAGCTACGACTACCGGATGGTATCCATGCTTTGGAAGAAATTGAGCTTCGCAAACTAGAGAAAAAATTTCGAACTTGAACCGAAATTTCCGATGGTGCCAAAGAGCGAAGCTTTCACAATAATCCTCTTTAAAAGTTTTTTCCCTATTTGCTTCTTCCCCCACGGCATCGCTTTTTTCCTCTCTTTCGGGCTCTCTGCTATTACCGAAGTTCCATAGTCAAATTAACCTAAATTCCATTGCCTTAGAGATGATTGAGACTAAAGCCCTCGACTTCCTGCTTTTCCATCGATTAAAAACCAATTGGAAGGAGTTTTAGGTTTCTTCCCCATCAGGAAATTTAATTTTTGGCCTTCTCGCTCCGGAAAACATTTTATCGGCTTTCCTAGTTGAATTTACGTTTTTCCTCGTTCCTTTATATTAATTCACCATTATTAAGGAAATGGCTGCTAAAAATTTACGCAGATGTTGAGAAATATTTAAATTTTTCAAAATTCCTCCGGAATTCCGTGGTTTCGAAGAATCTTCGATTTACATCACCTCAAAAAATGGACTAAAAGCTTTCCTTTGATATTTATTTTGAAACATTTTTGAAGATATTTTGTTACGTATCTCTCGTGAAATTTCGTGCACGTCAAGTGGTACGCAAAAATATGATGAATGGACGGCTGAAAACTTGTGAATGAAATGGAAAGCCATATAGATATTATCTCAATAAGCATATATTTATCGTTAAAGAGGAAAGAGTGAAGTTTTGGTTGGTTGAGATTATGGGAAAGATTGTGAGAATTGGATTATGTTAGAGAAGGAAGCTGCGTTATTTGAGCTATATAAGATAATCTAGGAACATATAGCATTGGAATTGTTTAAGAAGTGTGCGAGGATAGGAAAGTAGGGATGACTGCTTGAAATAAACAGCGTTGCTAACTTTCTTCCCCTGAGAGGAAATGGCGTGCGGATTTTACGTTTGCATGTATCAACTAATTATCAATGGTAAAAATCGGGGCCCAGCTTTTCTGAGTTTCCGACCCACTTTGTCACCTGCGGGGATTTGTCATTGCTCGCACGCTATCCCGTCTAAACTTGTGTACTGGAATTTCAGTTCACGAATTTAATTCGTTCTAGATAAACGCTCACGATCCGAAACTATCGAAAACTGAAGTTCTGCTGTGCATATGAATCAATGGAAAATATATTAACCAGTTCCTAAACTCAAATAAATGTTTATTTAATCTTTTAAAATACTTAATTTTTAACAATAATATTCAAACTGTTGTGTTTTAGAATGATACATAATAATTCGTGCACTATAATATTTTAGATGATAATAAATTTAATATTACGCTTCACAACATCACAACAGAGAGATTTAAAAAATATATATTTTATCTAAACTGTAGGTCAACTACTAACTCATTAAATATGCTAATGTCTAACATATCCTTTGCATTGCTGTTTTTTGTATTTACCGGATCAATTTTTATTGCATTTAGATGACAAATTATTATTTTAAGTTGCAGATTCATGATTCATTTAATGGGTTTATTTTTATACATGGTCAATGATTGTTTTTTTCTTTTAATTCTTTCACACATTGTGATATTTGTAGATGGTATCTGCCCGTAATAAATTAATGAATATAAATATTTTGTTCCCATATTTTATTCCACATTCAGGATAAAGACTTTCCATCCACCCCAACCTCTCTGCAAATCTCACATAAATCCTTACTGCTTTATAATTTTACTATTGAAGGCACTGCGCGTCCAAACTTATTCGTGAATCATATGCGGATCTATGTGGATTTATAAAGAACTTATTTTCATTCAACCAATTAGGTTAGCAAATGAAGTCCGTGTTGCCGACAAACTTTGTAGCTGATTTGCGTGTTTGCTTCTCGGTTCATCCTTTGTCACCCGAAATGTTTATCGTTCGGAAAAGTCGTTCGTTTAACGAATTGTTCGTGATCAGAGGCTTTCGACAAATGAAGTTCCTCTGCACCTTAAAATCAAGGCTACTTCGACAGACAGATAAACAGCTTTACAGCATGAGGAAAATTAATGTCGGATGTATGAAATAAGATTTGATAAGATTTGCAATTATACTTAAGATTTTATTTTGCAACGATGAATTGAGCTCTGTTTTGCTTTAGCTTCACTATGCTTTAAAAAAGCCCCAGGATTAAAACGAAGTACCATTTCGAAAAATTCTGCTAAGAAGTGAGCAAAATCTAGTTGTCAACCTCACTCTTTTTAATGTCACAAAATGAGTTATAAGTACTGATGAGTGTCACGGAAAACTTTCTCTAGCACGGCTATAACAACACGGCACTTATTATATTTTTAACTATCTAACAATCTACAATCATTCCCTAGCATCTCAGACAACACTGACCCGCTCAGCTTTAAGCCAAAAGCTGAGCGGTTAAACCGTTATTATAGTCGTTACATATTATATCTCGCAATATTATAACTCGCAATTAATATGTAATGCATTTCTCTACACTCCAATTCTATGCAAGGCCAGGAGCACGTTTCTTTGAATCGGCCCAGTGCATCCAACTACATAGGATAAGGTAAAGTCGCCAGATGAACTTCTCTTGCCAAATATAGCTCTGACTTTAATTTCCTTGATTAAAAGAAATTATTTTCTCTTATCTATATGAAGTAATTGGGTAAGTCTTTCAGTAATGTATGGAAAAAATAATCACGAAATGAAGGCATGTTTACAATTAAATAACTCCAATAAATCAAAATACTATAAATGTTGAATTTAAAGAGGGGAAGGAACGCTCTTCGAGAGTCAAAAATGTAGTTTATTTCCCTCTTATTCGAACAGGTCTCGAAAACTGCTGAGCGATTTGGGATCCACATTCAGTCTCGAATTTAGAGATGTTCCAATGTGGAGCAGCTCGTTTAATTAGTGAAATTTCCAGCTTCGGCAGTAGCGGTTTTGATCAAATCCCTCGGGTGGAATTCGCTCCGTGCGAGAAGATCTGCCTACCGACGGAAGCTTTTTGGAAATTCATTGGTTCGGAACTTCTGGACGAAGTAGATGAAATTTTAGTTACAGTAAACAACAATAGCGATATCTGAGAGGCATAAACAAAGCGTTTAACAGGGAATTAATCGCTAAAATATATCAAAATCCAATGATTAAGTACACGTAATTGTGGATGAGATATGAAAATAAATCAGCCCTTCTTTAAAAGATGTTACTCTTATGTTAATTCTTATATTTAAAATTACAAATTAATTTTTTTAATCGCATTAGAAATCCTATTTATTTTTCTTATTTTTAAAAGTCCTGCAGGTCAAATTAATATAAAGTTGCTTTTAATCGTATATTATAAAAATCTTCTCCTACTACTACTTGTTTACTAGAATTAAAAATGTTTTCGAACAGAATCTTTCCGATATGTCGCTTCTTTAAACATTAAAATGCTATTATATTTTGTTCGCAGAGACTTCAATCCAGTTGGAATTCTCTTATTAATAGGCCTTTTACTTAATGACGTTTGAACCAACCTTTATTTAGCATTTCTCTTTCTCACTTGCATATCCGACAATATTTCCTCGGTCTTAGCGTGGCGTGTGAGACTTTTGCACTGCCTGGAAATAGGGTTCTATTCAATCGCATTCACCCTTGAAACAAAGAAGAGAAGACTTTGTGCTGCGCATAAATTTAAATATCACCTATTTGTATTAATTTATCCGTATTCGTATTATCAATTAGGATAGCAATGGAAGTTTTCTATTAGGCTCTATCTTTAAATACTTCAGTAAAAAAGCTGATTATATTTAATAAACGTTTCAATTAGTGTTAATTTCATTAACTATGGTTTATTTCATTATGACCTAAATTTGTGGTTTATTGCTTTATATAAATGTAATAGTATTACTTTACTTCGTATTAATATCTATATTAAACGACTTTTCTCCTTGCTTCTGTTTCTAAATTAAAGTTTTAAGACGAAAAAGATTCTTTTGGAGTTGTCAAACCCACTGACATGAAATTTTCGTAATACTGCTGTATCCCGCAATTTCCCGCTTTGTTAGGTAACAATCAAGCACTCTACGTCGAAAGTTAAGGTGCTTCAATTAACCGTTACATCGAATTATTTCAATGAAAGGGTTGTAAAAGCAATATATTTCGATTCCTATTTCTTCTGTTAAAGATTCCTTATAACTGACTTAACGTAAACAACCCTTGCAAGCAGTACGAAATGTCTCATCAAGAATCCAAGTTTGATCGCACGGCAGGATCAAACCCCCTCTCTCAGTAGATTCTAAATAAAGATTCTGAACGTTCCGCGAAAGTTCTGTATGGGCTGCAGAAAAGGTATTCGAGAAGAATGCATATGCATGCGAGGCCCACGATATTTTGGAATCTCAAGCGCCAAGACTTCCATGTCTTATCTCAGGAAAATTATAGTAGGTTTCTATGATACATCCTCAGAAGACAAAACCCACACCAAAAAACTCACAGAAATATCCTCACAGACGCAAGAGCTCACACTGAAAATCACCGCTAAGGTATAAATTGTCCAAATTGGACTATTAACCCAATGGATAAATGCCCATAAGTCCGATTTCAAATATAAAAACACATGGAAATAAAATTTTATGGTTGCTACAATAAGAACTATTTATGTTATTGTATAAATTATTATTATTGCATATAGGAAGGGACATTCACAGATTTATTTTTTATATTTTTATTTATTATATTCAATAATAGTTTAATAATGTATAAATAAATTTTTAATATAATATTATATAAATATTTTAAATAAAAGATAAACAATATTAAAATTAATATTTTTTTAAGGACGTAATTTATGAAGAAACAGGCATCATATGCCACGATACCTGGCATAAGAGATATCATAATGAAATACATAATTTTTGCCTATGGGCATTTATGTTGGTAAGTATTTGCCAATGAGAGAATTTATCAATGTGAGGATATTTTGCTGTAGCTTTTATATTCAAGTTGTTTTCTACAGTGAGAATAATATTTGGGGGTACGTCCAGTTAAATTTAAAATATGCCCATTGACCAGTGGTTCTAAAATCTGAAAATAAGCTCTCGCACTCCCTTGCAAAATGTTGTTATATTTATTGTTGTTTATATTTTATATATGAAAATACATTTATTGCAATATAATTTATGTATTGCATAAATAAATTAATTCATTCACAATAATTCTATGTTATTATACATATAAGCAACATATATAAAACAATATCAATATATTTAGTCTCTACTTTGTTTACAATTTTTATTAAAAATCTGGAAACTTCTCTTGCACACCCAGGGTAGCATGCAATCTTGGTTAAGAACCACTGCCTGTGAAACATATTGATGTTGTCTTTACATCAAATTAAAGATAATTTGATGTTATATCTGTTGCCATTTTCAGCTCATAAAGTATTTAAACCCTATTTACCATGAAAAAGTATCCATATCGAGGTACACTTACCACCTCAGCACTTTTAAAGAGAGGTAGCATTTTCTCTATGTTTATAGCTCTACAACAAAGAAACAGAGCAACCTGTGGCAATGCAATTTCATACTGAGTTCCATATTTAATACTTCAGTCAAACTTGTATTGACTGCTAATGGCACTGTGCATAAGATAGGTGATAAACAGTATTGTTTAATAACTAAAGATCAATAAAATTTTATAAAAAGGAAAAAGATATTTCTGAGGATTTAAAATCAATTTATAAAGATTTAAATAAAAAGAAAACAGTGTCTGAACAAAAAATAGCAGAAAGTTATAAAACATCTGCAAAAATCCCAAGATTTTCTAGGCTGATAAATTTCAATGTATTTGTGATGAGGTTGGAAACAATGATCATGTAAAATTTTGTACATTTTTTACCCTAAGTTTAGGTATATCAATTTACTGAAATTTTTACATAATAGATGAATGCAGTGAAAAATTCATACTTGGTAAGGACAGGACTTATTCTTAATGATAAATGGAGCTTCGAGTGATGCTGAAAATGCCAGGATTAGTTAATATTTACATGTTCATCTTTTTTGATATCTCTGACATTAATCAACAGTACAACAGATTTTTTTATATTCTTGTAATTTCAGTCAATTGTTCCATGTTATAAGGTGATCTATAGCAAATTTTGCTTAAATTTGAAGGAAACTTGTCATGATTCCTTGAGCTGAAGAATTCAAGTTCGGCATATAAATATGAATTGAACATTAGATGAGTGATATTTTGCATATTTATCTATCCATAAATTCTTCATTTTATTTCACATTTATTGGGAAAAACTTTGGTATAATACATTCATCACATAATAATAAATTCATGAGATAAACTTATTTTTCTCATCCCTAGTTATTTTTGGAAAAATAAAACTCTATTGCATTACTTGAGTAGGTGTATTTCAACCCAAAGAGCTTAGAAGACCCAATTATTAACATTGCTGATGATTTAAATATTGATAAATCAATGTCTAGCATCAAAATATGTACATACATAGAATAGATTTATTTTATAACTTACTAAAATGATTCTGAAATATCACATATTCATGTTTCTATTAGGGATGATTACCCATGTATGGCAGAAGCATAATGAAAATACCTCTATTAAAAACTTGTGTGTAGTACAAATTTTATTAGAAAAATTATACTGTAAGAATATTTTTCAATTATTTAGTTGAAATCCGTTTTCTCAACCAAACATTTCTTGTAATAAATGGATGAAAGATGATTAGAGAAGATAATTTAAACTCCAAATCTATTACTTGTGTAGTTTGAAATTCCAATTCATTCCCAATAGGTTGTCCTTTAAATATCAAAATTCAATATAATGATGTATGGTAATTTAAATTTCATATTTTTATAAAATGGTCAGTGGTTAACTGGCTGCTTTGAAAAGTGATCCAGAAGTGACGGGCTGGTGGTTCAAGAAGAACATAAACAAAGACCAAACTTATCTAAGTGCTATAAAATTAAATAAATGTACCTCTTCAATACATTTTCTACTTCTGGAACATGATACTATCTTCCTATTATATTGTATTATACAAATCTCATATTATCATCATTATCTCATATCAGCTTCAAACTTTCATCCTTCTAGCCCAAGCAGGGTCTGAAAGAGAAATATGCTTTGGCCTTCCACCAGTGTGGCGATAATACCACTCCACTGCCCCACAACCTGATGCTCCATTTACTTTATACTTAGCAAGGCATTCCACGACTTTTATTTCCCACTGCCAACCAACGTAAAACTCAGTTGATTCCAACACTTCAATCTCTATTTGGTATGTGTTTCCTCCTGAAATAATATACATGCATGCATAAGTGTTCCAACATTTGGAAGGTTCTTAATATTCCCTATCCAATGCTATTTTTTAATTTTTTGGTAACTTGCCTCACCCTTTATGTCATCCAGCATCTTCTAGCTTTGTTTTCCCCTTTGTCTTTTGTATCCTAACCTTAATTACTTTCTTTAGCAGTCCCTCACCTCTCAATATATGAGAGAGAGTCAAATATTGAGAGGGGAGGGGCTGTTGTAGAAAGTAATTGAGGATAGAATTCAAGGGAAAAAACAGAGTGGAAAACAGCAACAAAATATCTAGGATGACCTATAGGGTGGGGTAAGCTACAGGGAAGTGAAGGAGATGGCACTGAATAGGGATTTTTTAATGCACATGAGCCTACCAAAAGGTAGAATACTCATGTATATATGTATTAAGAAATTCAGATGAGAATATTCACCTGCTTTGATGGTGAAGCTGTAGTCTGCTGGGGGACATCCTCCTTCTCCGAGTTCATGCAGATGTAGAGAGCAATACTCTATGGTCATCATCTCCCCTTGTGCATTATAGACATAGCCATAATATTTGCTGAAATAGGAAATGCGTGTTTTCATTTCATTTTTGGAAAAAGTAGGATTAGTATTTGAACAAATGATTACTCTCACCTGGATAAAGTGACAGGAATACTAACGATGGCAACAGTTATTTTAGTCCCATCTTGCAGCATCATTGTATGCATCACATATCGATGAATTTTTTTCCAGAGCTGCTTTGTCCCTAAAATAATTATGGTTGATATTAAATTCCATTAGCTCCATGTGAAACCTATTTCAATGAGACAATTCATTTTATATAATATATATAATTAAAGTATGTAGGCTCTACTTATGATAAATTATGACATTTATCCTTGAAGTAACTGCATGTAGCTTCTTTCAAGTTTTAACAGGATCAATCATGAATCATCAGTTTTCAGAGTCAATTAGATTAATGTAAGGCAAGAAAAAATATAGTTTTAATGCTTTACTGAAAATGCAGTTAATAATATCAGTATGGATGGCATTTTCACTTTTATTGTTCTATATCTTTCAGCATTGAGGCTTGTCTGATCGTTTTCTTTAACTAAAGGAGATATGTACTTATATCAATTAAAATTTATGAATATGCCCTACAAATATATTTTTTAAATATACATTTAAAAAAGTGTTAATAGAAAAAGGTATGTCTTTATACCCTATGTTCTGTGGGCACAAAATAAATCTGTCGTTAAAAGCATATGATTTAACGTGATGAGGATGGAATGATTTAAGTTAGGAGTATGAGACAAAACGGGAAGAAAATATTCAGTAATAATGGAAAAATTAATGAATGTGAACTGTGATATGAATGACAGGTAAACTGATTCAAAATGGTACATTTCATTTTTTCTTGTCATGTTTCATAGAATTCACTGTTAATTAGAAAGCTAATGATGACATAGAGTTCTTGACTTGAATTAAGATCTTTTCTTTTTCAGCTATGAGTGCAAAAACAAATATTTCCAAAGAAGCAGAAAGCTTATTATTCTCTGAAAATGTTACTATCACTACAACCCTCTGGTATTAAGTTAAGCTGACAACATGATAACTTAGAGCTGCAAGAAAACTTCTTCTGTCTATCACCTGGCTATTTGATAAAAGTAAAGGTATTTTTAGTGAGTCGTAATAGTAAAAGGTTGAAAACCTCTTCTTTTGAATTGAATGTATATAAAGGTTTATTATTGAAATAACCAACATCTTCTTAAAATTTTAGTCAGAATTGAAGTTTTTGATAAAATAGCAATAATAATCAAAGCAATGAAATAAATACTTTGGATAAGCCTCTGATTAATCTGTCACAGTTTCAGTTTTAATGACTAAAAAAATCTACTTCATATACATAATAAATATGATGATTAGTAATATTTTAAATAGACTGAACGTATCCTAAGGAAGAATCAACATGAAAAAACTGTGACAGGGCTGGAACATGAACCTGGATCTCCTGATTGCAAGTCAGTTGCTCTCTCTGTTGAGTTACCCAATCATAACATTCTAGTATGCCACTCAGGAGACTTTGCCCTTGCCTACAAAATCTCCCTTTTCTCGTGTCCATTACTCCTTGGGATGTTTGATCTACATATGCTTCCTTGTTGGACTGAAAGTAGTTTTCCATGATAATTTTCATATTTGATATCGAAGAAAAGCAATATAGCCTGAAGCAGTTGCATGTAGATGTAATTATTTCATATTAATATTATAATTTTGTTAAGATCCTCAAAAAAGGGTAATTACTAAACATGTATTCAACATTGACTGAAACTTACAATTTGTCTTCTTTATGAATTTCTGCCTCTTGCTAATTTTTCCCTAGGAACATGTCCCCTTTTCTTTCTGACTATAGCATAGTATAGAATATTATTATACAAGAAAAATATATAAGTTTTTCTTTTTAATTTTTGGATATTTTCACACAAATGATTGTAAAATCATTACTACTACCGTTCAATTAATATGTAATTGAAATCACACTGATCTTAGGAATGAGGTCTGTCACAATGTGATACAGTTACTTATAATTTCAATCAATCATTAAAAAATCACTAGAAATTTATTGCTATATTACCAAATATATGAATCCTTTGTGAGCTAAGTTTGATTTTATGAGTTTCACCATTGATGAGAATGGTCCCTTTTACTGTGCCATACTGCTCATGATGGACCTGATGTAAGCTGCAAAAAATGTAATGTAAATTTTCCTAAAATAAGGAATACTTCCAATATCCATATTATAAACTTTACTAACATTTTGACTGTTTCAAAGAAATCTCTGTTCCATGGTTCCCTGGCAAATGATTTAGCCATTGTCAATGGATCACAGTCCCAGTCCAAATCAAAATGCTCAACATTTGAACTCCATGAAGCGTTTATAGCAACATCATATACCTTTCTAGAGTCATCCTTATCCCTGAAAAATGTAATTACATGTGTCAAATTAATTAAATTTCTGAATGCTCTAAAATTGCCAATAGAAAGAATAAGAGCAGCCAAAGTGGAATATCATAACGAGCATACTGTCAACTATGATTAGAAGAATATTTTGCCAAGGTAATAAGTAATACCAACTATGATAGGATATGATATACCCTATAGGATGAAAATGCACTTAGAAATTTTTATGTCAATAAAAACTTGATTCAAAAGAAATTGCAAAATATAAAGAAGAAATCAGCTATAAGTTGAACAATAATTTTAAAAATGTAATTATAAAGAAGGCATTCAAAGCTTTAGAATTCATTGATACTACAGAAAATATATTTTAAAATAAAACTTTTGACTTAGTTCGTAAACAATGAAATGGAAACACAAGACTTGAGACTATGAAGAAGAGTATTATAAAAAAATTTTCTTTAATTATTGCACCCATTACCAGACAGATGCAAATTGTTAAACATAAAAATTGCCCCCATTCTATCAAGTCCTATAGGAGTGAATGGAAGAGGTTGTAGTGAACTAAAACTAACACATTTTTAAATGTAAATAGCAGGAAGGTTCATTACTCCATGGTCAATTAATAAAGTTTAGTTTACTAGGTGTGGGTTGTTTAATACCAAGAATAGTACTTAATGCTCTTATCTGGAGACTAAAAATTTTCTTTACATTATATGAGATGCTCCAGGAAATGATCCCATAATTAATGCAGAAGAATATGCTGGCATAGTGTAGCAGGAAGAGGATATTAGCAAAAACACTGCCTCTCATTCTAATGATATGAAAATATGGGAATTTACTTAAATAGCCACTAACAAAATGAGCTGACCAGTTAAATTGTCTAAGATTGTAACTCCAAGAAATTTAACCATTTGAGATGACTGTATAGTCTGGTTGAATTAAAACAGATATTAATGAGCTATTTCACTTGGATTCTAAAAACCTTATATTTGATTGAAGAAGGAAGTCAACTTACTTCATCTTTCCAAAGAATGTTATTTTCCACTTCTTGAACTGACTTACAGGAGTGATGTTTAAGCCTTCACTCCACGTCTGATTGATCCATGAGCCATTTGGCCTTGTAGACATCTCAGCTTCATTTTGGAACATCATTGTGTCAGGAAGTTTTATACTTTCCAGAAAACCTATTCCAGGAACCTGTAATGTTCCTTCATGCATCCATAATTTTGTCTTTATTCAACATAAAATTTAGAGTGGAACAGACCCTCATATTATGAAGGGGTGCACTGAACTAACACTGTAGGTTAGCTGTATGAAGCAGTGTATATTGACAATTGCATTAAAAGTAAGAGAAATATATACAGACAAAAATTATAAATGGATATGAACTAGAAAATAAATTCCAATTCAATGAAAATCAGTGCTGCATTAAGCAGCCTGCATGCAAACAAAAATTAATGGAACGATACTGTTACAACATAATGTTAAGGATAATGATACTCACTTTGAGTAAAAGAAAGCCGCTTGCAATTCCAAAAGGTCTAACAGTTATTCCAGTTATTAGGTGATATCCATTTGAATTACATGCATTGAAATACGCGGAATCAGCACTCTGTAAAAAATAAAATACCTAATTATTTCCAGTAAATTACAATTACAATCAGAATTATTGCATACCACAAAAAATCTATGATGGATTGTTTTAATATAAGAAATTTTGAATTGCAAAAGAAGAAACAAAAAATACCGATTTTGAGAGCATTTTGGATGGATACAGACTAAATACTTTACATGACCAGGATATTAATAACTGAATAATAATTTATGTAAAATATATACATACGTATTGGCTAATTGAACTTCCATACAAAAAGTAAGGAAAGTCTTGCAAGGAAACAAAGGTACTAGTAATATGATCCACCATATCCAAGTGGAAACATTTTCAGGAGATAATCAAGAATATGTGATTCACTTAATTTTTGGGCTGGATAAAAATCTGTTTTCTGTTATATTCATGATACAATCACAGGTTACAATTAACTATAAAATACTGTTTCATTGCTTTAATTGTGTTAATATTTTTACGAATACTGAAAAACGAGTCTTATAGACTTAGAAAACAGCTACAGGGTATTACAGTGGTTTGCTGAATGAGCTGACTTTGTCTAGACTCTAGACTTTGAACTGCTCCTTCATCAGAGCAATAAAAGTTACTCAATATAGAGTCATCTCTTTTGGTTCATAAGTTGGTGGGAGTTTTCATGGAAAATTTGGACCCATTGGCCCAACATTAGCTTCTGATGCCAGCATAGAAGGCCATGAAGTTAAAACCATACATTTTATTCCATAAAGATTACCTTGGGATAACAAGTTAAGGTCTGAGAATTTTCCAGGTTTCCAATTACACCTTGATACCTATTTTTCCCATCCTTGGATTTGGCTTTCCTGTATGTAAAATTCAACTCATATGTTTCCTGAAAAAAAAATAACATTTGATTATTGTTCCATACATTGCTGCTTATACAGTCTCTTTCCCTAATTCAACAAGCTCTTTGGGCCATTCTGTCTTTCGAAAAATTAAATTACAAGCATTACTCTCACAATGAAAGATCTGGTGCTTTCCCAGTGGATAAGTTGCAGGAACATTTCTCTCACGCTTTTTTGCTATTTCTGTTTTGGAGATGATTAAATTTTAACAAAATATTTTATCAAAATATTATAATAAATGTAAAATGACAGTATTGAATATATTTTTAAAACCCAAAAATTAATTTTAGGAGATGGTAGAGATAATAGAAGAGAAACTGCTTAAGATTGAGGGTATATGAATTCATTAGGAGAAAACTGGAAATGAGATCTTACAAAAAACTGAAAATTAAAGTCCTTTGGATCTTTTAATAGATAATTGCAAAGAATTATGTTTCTTCTGTAACTAATTATTTGGTGTTGAATTCATTTAATCATAGATGCCTTGACTTTGTGGAACTCCGTGACCGGAAGAATGGTAAAATAACTTATCAGAATAAATTCAATCAAAGAAGCCTTAACTTGGTGGAACTCAGTAATTGGGATCATATTAAATAAAAATGCAAAATTCCACAAAACAAAAACTTTAATTGGAAACTTTAAATGCAACAAATTCTTTAGCCCTTGGGTGTAGGAGCTGTGGATGGGGGAAGGGGAGGCAGCAGGTTGACAAGAGATAATAAGGGGGAGAGGTTGGTGAAAAGGTGAACAAACTCACCAACATTCACCTTTTCACCAACCACTCTCCCTTATTATTAGTCTGATAACCTGCTGCCCTCCCTTCCCCAATCCACAGCTCCTACACCCAAGGGCTAAAGAATTAGTTACATTTGTGTCTTTTGCCAGATGATGAGCAGTTAGCTTGAAACTGGTAGCCAATTAAAGTTTTTGTTTTATGGAATTTTGCATTTTCATTTAACTTATCAGAGTTCCATCAGAAAATTTGGTTTTGGGTTGCAACTAAATGAACTTATACATTCTGGCTCTCTTTAATTCTACCAATGTTTTTGCATAATAAATGTTACAAAGAGATCAATAATTCTTCTTTATACTGTTTAATCTTCCTTTCTCTAACCTTTTTTCATTAATTAAATTATATTCTGTGAATGAGTCTAAGGCTTATGAGTATTGAAGGATTTTTATATGAATAGGTGACCAGATAATTTCCTCTGCACTCTTAATACTTAATTAAGGTATCCATGACCTTTCACCTCAATAGAGTATTCCGAAGATAAATTTTCCTCAAGTTTACAGAACTTCTTATTACACTATTACAGGTAGTGCTTACCGTAAGAAAAAGTAAATGAGAAATTGATAGTCAAGTAGGAGATCACTAGCAATATATTAAATCCTCTAGTTGATTGAGGAGTCTGATTGAGCCCATTTCAAGATTTAATAATATAGCAATAGAGTTCAAAACAAGAGAGTAAGGGAGGAAGTGAAACAGAGATCACTGGAGAATGTAATAGAAGAAAGACAACAAAAATAAAATGGACATGAATTTAGAATGGAGAATGATACAATAGTTAAGCAAGTACTCAAAGCAAAGGTACAGGGAAAAGACAAAGAGGTAGACTAAGAATGAATGGAGAGGATGGGATAGAGAGCACTGGAGGTCAAAGAAGTAAGACACTGGGAGAGATGAGGAATCAGAAAGAATGGAGGAAATGAGTTGAAGATGAACTTTGGTAACCTCCCCTAGACTGACAATGAGAGGCAAAAGGGGGTGATGAAGAAGAATTGGTAGCCATTCCTCAAACTACTTACTTACTATTAACAATGACAAAAGCAGAAACAATTACCATTGCACTGAAATTTATTTATGAAATAATTTTTTTCAAACTCATAAATACATTTGATATATCACCCTCTTTATAAAATATTACTGGGCACTGCTACCTTAGGTACCAAATAAGTATTTTCTTAATATTTCTCTTTCTCCAGGCAGTAGATCATATTCTGTTTGAGTTAATACCCAAATTTATCCATCCACCATTCACCTCGATTTGATATGCTTCAAAGATTTCTCTAACAGAACTCATCCCAAAAAATCAACTACCCCAAGCTACTACCTACTACTCCTTACCTATCTCTTAAGGCAACATGCACACAGCAGGTAAATGAGGTTTAATTGTAAATACTGTCATGCCATCCTTAATAATCTTACCATTGATTAAAACCTGATTTAATGTAATGTAGGAAGGTTGTTAAATTACAGAGAGGAATTAACTTTCTACTGTAAAATCATAGCTAAACAAATCTCAAAATCAGCATAAAAAATAAGTCTTAATTTTTCTTGAAAACGACTAAATGCTGATACTTCCAACAATAAAAAGCCCGTTTGAGTAGAACCTTTTACAGCCAAATGGAACATACTATGCAAGCACTTCAGTTACAGGGAAAAAAATCTGGTATAAAACTGTTACGTTTTATGTCTAACTTCCACGAAGTTCTTCCCTTCAAGATATTTCATTAAAATCCCTAATCAAGAAACTAACCTTTCTCAGTTTAAAGAATACGTAGCTTATCCCAAGTTTAGCATAGTACCATTTGTCTGGCTGCCGGTAAATTGACAAAAGAGGTCGAGGTGTTTGGCTGGTTATGGACTTCACTAAAGCTAGGATAAAGATTGTAAACACCAAAACTAGGAACATGGTCCTATAAACTTAGAGCAGTAGGCACAAACTTCGAATGTAAAGCAACTAAGTAATCCTCCTCATGTTCCAGCTAAAAATAATTAGAGCGGCTGTCTTCCGCTTCGAACGATCAATCCACTAAAACAGAAACATACATAATCTTATCTCATTCTATCTCGTAGATAATCGAAAGGTAAACCGAACGATTATTTTCGGAAAAGAAAGCCCTTAGATTACTATGAGTGTGGATTTCCTGCTTTGAACGCCGAAAAGTCGTAAATCATTGCCGGGATAAAAGCTTTCCGTTAATAGAAAAAATGCTCGACCTCCCAATGCTTGAAGAATTTTAGGTTATTTCTAGCCCAGAATACCTTTTATAATTACCATTGACGATTTAAGGTGATTGCCAATATATTGACTGAAAATTAAATTCATTCGTCTTCTTAGAACATTTTAAAGTCAAAATCAACACTTGAAATAGGAATTTTCGATCAGATTGCATTATCCGTGGGCGGACAGAGTAGCGATATTACCATATACCTATAGGTATGCGGTGATTGCAAAACTTTAATCACATTACCATTTATTAGGGTTTATGTAGATATTATTTGCAATTGTAGCATGGTACTTCAAAATTAATTTTTATGTGTTCATATGATGCGTGTGGATTAAGCAAATATTCCTTATTCACGCAACAAGTCAATTTCTATCGATATTCGTTTATATTCTTTTCATTCATTCTTCAGCTGCAATTTAGTAGGTAATTTTCATCGAAAGCAATTGAGTAGTATAGTCAAAAGTGCTTCGACAGCTTAGGTCATTTCGCACATTGGCTCCCACCAGGAATCGAACCCGGGACCGCATTCACCAAAGGCTGACGCGCTGTCCACATGACTATCCGGGAGCCCGAAAGCAATTGATTATAAGCTAAACCTCGAGAGGAATTATACACTATCTTACTTACGCTTACAGTAACTGTAGATTGCGGTATTGATGGAAGTGATTCACTTAACCCCCCAGTGGTTTCTTATATTTTTAAAAAGATATCTTGGATAATTTGACAATAGTAATCTCCCTTCCTTTCTATAGCACTATCGGTGAAATGCTTTAACATAATAAAAACCCTTTTGAGTCAAGATTTGATATGCGATACCAATTAACAAGTTTATTTTGAAAATACGGTGATAGTTTACCATGATTAAAAGTATCAATCTTGTGGTTAACCTATTTTCCCTCTTAGCTTCCAATTTTATAAACTAGGCAAAACTAATGGAAAATTGACAGCAACAAAATCCGGCCGCGGTGGTGGAGTGGTTACTATACTTGCATGATATCGCTCCAACACTAAGGTCTGGGGTTCGAATCCCGGCTTACCGGGTTTTTCCTGTTATGGAATGTCGTTCATGTTTGTCTATTGTTGTGTTGTTTTCTCCACCTTGGTGCTGTAACGATTCGTTGTAATTTGTCAAAATTGGTTGTTTATGAATCTAATGTGAATTTAAAAAAAATAAATTTTCATTTCGAAATTGGTCTCTCAAGAATTCTTTAATCTGAATTATATTTGTTTTACAGTTTGCAAATGAAAAAATTATCATAAATAGCTGCTTAAAGTTCAATGTATTGTTATTTGCAGAAAACATTATCAGGCAGAGGAATCTCTTCTTAGAGGTTGTAATTCTGTTTCAGTATTTGAGAGTTGAATGCAAGTCTTCATTATGATTAAGATAAAGCCTGGGTATATCCTCTTATATGATTCAATGTCTTATATCCCCTAGGAGCTTTGGAAAGGGAATGAGGATTTGTAGGCAAGATGAGAAGTGAGATAATTTGCCTTGCCTTCCACTCAGTGCAAGAATTTTATATGTGGAAAAATACCTCATAAGAGCAGCAAAATGACTTTCTGAATAACAATTTTTCATAGAATTCCATTGAAGAGTAACCAAGATGAGTATCATAACTTACCATCACTCATATTTCAATAGCTACTATGATATCATAGCTATGAATATGGCTGAGACAAGAGTTAATGTCTCTCTTGTACGAAAAGACAAGTGAAAAGATACTCCATTCATCAAGGTATGATTGAAGTCAGCAAACTGAATAAGGCTAAATAAAACAGTATTTAAATATTGAAGTTTATTTTTCTTTTATGCACAATATATCTTACAGTTCACTTCTGTAAAATTTTACCCTTGGTCTCACACTCAATAAAATAAATTCTAAATTGGCAATGGGAGATATTTGTCACCCCACATAGTGGAGCTAACCAGTTTAGAATGAGGTAAATGTGTTGTGATCCATACAAATATTGCATTAGCAAAGACAAGCTATTTGGGCCAATAGCTAATTACCCACCCTCAAGTTCATCACTGAACAATACAAAATGAAGGAATAGTCATTTGGTACATGTAAAAGATAAACCAGCCATGCTTAAATGATGTACATAAACTACAATAAATCTTATCATTAATACAATTATATCTCACGTCACATCTATATTTTCCTAAAAATGAAAAAGAAATGTGATGTTGCATTGATATTTAATGGGCAATTATAACAAATAAAACATTTTTTCTGAGTTATATAAGATTTGGAAAGTTTACAATCACATGGAAAAGTGTGCATGAAAATCATATGCACATCTTATACATTTACAAGTACATGCTGATGGACCATCTTTAATATTCTCAATGAACAACTAAACTAGATATACTTGTACTATTGGTTAGAATCTAAATAAGTTGGCTCTTCAGGCATAGGAAACTACATGTTCACACTCCAAGCTTATAATGTTATATTTCTCCTTAGACTAAACCACAATGATTCCTTCATAGTTTTTAATTCCAAACAGTAAATAAGCAACATTTCCGATAGGTCTGATTAAAGTTATCATCTACCAGAAAAACCGACAAGAGCTAAGAATTTTTGGCCTAGTATAGTCACACCTTTGGTTGTATAATTTTCAGTGAATTCAAAAAGTTTAACCTTCACATTGCACTAAATATATTTTGAGCATCAGATGCCATAAAGAAAATTTTCCCAGTACCATAATTTTAGGGCAATTACTGTTCTCCCTAAGAAACCTTCTATTGCTGTATTTACTTGGCAATGTACTTCCCCCATTAAGTACAAATATGTACATTTATAAATTTCACTAGCTAATACCAATTTCATGGAATACAAAATACACTTCATCGTGCGTCTGGTTTTTTTGAAAATAAAATATCGCAGTGGTTCACAACAGAAAGCTACCAGCTTCTATTGTCAAAATACACATTTATGACTAAAAGTGCTAAGTTTGGATGAGAAATAAATTATTCTCAGTTATCAATGACCTGAGCAGAAGCCATCATAGGATGTCTCCATCTCCAGTACAATAATTGGATGATTGTCATGAAGCAGCCAAATTTGATGGAACTACTCCCCGGTGATTAAATGCTGAGCTCAACCAAATTCCTGCAGATAAATAGGTAAGCATACAATCCCTGCTTTTTTTACTGCTGCTGGATACACATAGGAAAACATTTCTCACAGAAGCCAAAACGTCATTTACAAAGCATTCATCGATTACGAGACATTTTTCTCAGTCGAAAATATGAACACAAAAATTGGCTTCCGTGGCAGTAGGAACCGAATCCACAAAAGGACTGAAAGAATGCACCAAAATAAAGATTTATATACAAATAGTGACTGTATTTGACTAAGATTTTTTTAAAAATAGAAGTGCACATTTCAAGCGTATGTTTTAGCCTTCCCCCAAATGCGTCCACGGCCTCTTCATCTCTATCTCTACCCAATCGATCAGCGCACAAACGTTCCTTGACAATGATAAAAGATTCCACTACTGCTGAAATTATACATCTATACAAATTTAAATGGAAATCCTGGAAAATTTATTCTCTGAGCCAAGGAAATATCTTCATGCTGAAATGGGCCGAATAATTCCCCTTTTCGATCAATGTACACTTATTCGAAAACGAGCCCATCAAAGTTTTATCGACTCAATGTTACAAGGTATATCAACCTTTCCACAATCGCTCACAAATGCACTTTTTTGGTGCATCAAAGTCCATCCTCATCCTGCTCAAAATACTCTCTGGCATTTATATGCGTTCTGGAGCATTGCAGTGGCGAGGTAGTTACGTTAGCAAACAAAACACATCAACACCACTGAAAAAACTTCCATTGTCTCTCGGAAGTTTCAACTTTTTTCATGAAGCTCATCCACTGGCGATTCCGACCACTTTTGTTCCCATGAGTTATTGTTTCTGCTCAAAAGTGAACATCTCTGACGTCTGTTGGGGTTCCTGCTTTCTCATGCTCAATTGCCTTTCCCAAAGGGTTGTTACTGGAATCAGGTGACTGGGACTGCCCTGATGATCCATTAGCTTGCTGAGGAGCATTTTGCCCATGGATTGCTGCAGACACCATTTCCTCAATCTGGTCCAAGCATACTCGAAGGTAATCCTGAAGTAGAAAAAAATTGATAAATATTCAGTTTCAACCCAAATACTTCATAACAATTCAAAACATATCCTAAGAGTGATATGTTGATACAATGCACAAAGCTGAAACTAACGGAATTTGATCATACCATCCCATTATTTAAAGAGTCATTGTATTTATTATTATTATTATGGGACTTTCTTTCACATATTTTATGTTAGAATACATAAGATAAAATAAACTTTACTTAATTCCACAAATACAAGACTACAGCAAAACAAAAATGTTTTTATTAAACTGAAGACTAGTTTTGGCATGTAAGCGTAATTCTCAGGTGACTTCAATGTAAATAATGTAATGTTCATTTTATCTTATGTGTTAAGATGAAGTTCCACCAAGTGAAGGCCAAAGTGATTGAATTTAGTCATTGTTATCTTTACTTATATCATATGAATGTAATATTAAATATAATTAAAGCAATTTAATGAAATATAAAACACTATTGGTTTCTATGACTAAATTCTCTTGAACAAAAAACAGTGAAAGATGTTAATCTATTAAAGTAAATTATGATTATATTGTAACTACAATGTAGTAATTTGTGTTTTTTTTTTATATTTCAGAAAAATATGAAATGGTAAAATATATTGAAACTTCATTCTTTAGATTGAAGAGTTTAAACAATACTCCTCGTCATACAATATTAAAAGGAAGGAGATACTTACTGGTTCAATAGCTGTGATGCAGTGAAGTACATCCAAAAGCTGTGTGAGGGAGCATCCTGTCTTTGCTGACCATTCTAAGCCGTGCAATGCAGCAGCAATGCTAGCAGCTGCAATCATGCTGGGAGGGTATGAAGAGAATTTGTACTCTGCAAAAATAGAGAGAAAATTAAGATTATTAAAATTTATTCTCTTCAATAAAATATGAAATTATTATTTCAATGAAATGGATATTAAAATATAAGTATGCCAGAATCAATATAAAAAAGCAGTAAACTGAGGATAAATATTTTTAACATTTTATTATTTACTTAATTCAATTCCGGTCATTGAGTTTTATCTTCATACTCATTTCTTATAAATGGTTTAAAAAAAATTCACAATCAATTAATAAAATTACCAATAAAATTTCTTCCGTTATAGGAATAATATTGATAGAATTCACAGCAAAATTATTTTAAGTCATTAAAAAACAATACGATGACGTTTTGAATTGTTATTTTACATAAATAAACTATTTGTTGCTAAATCGATGAGCACAATAAAACGTAAAAATGAAATTGTTATCTTATCAGATGATATTAGCGTTAGGATTAGCTAGTACATGTACAATATTTGAGTATTTATCCGAAGTAATAGCACCAATAAAACCTTTTTTGTGAGTAATAACTTTGATACCATAATATTACTGATTCTGCTATTTAACAAAATTTACGAGAGATTTAAATTTAGCCATTTAAATCCATCCTTAAGACCGTTAGAATCGTTAAAATTCGATTGACTAAAATGAATTTTCCGATTCCTCGTTACTTTTCGACTTCCAAATGGAGGCAAGGATTTATTTCAAAAGTAATTAGCCGATGTTATCCATGCAAAAAAAGGCATTGAAAATCCGCGAAAAACATTCCACAGCTTTTACGAATCCCGAAGAGATGGAGCTGGAAGCCGGTCCGAATTTTCCGGTCCTGTCATTCCCCCCTCCAGTCTTGCGTTCTTTTTTCGGGCGACGTCCTTGCTTAAGATTTCCACAAGATTTTTCGACCTTTCTCTGGTCCTATCAAGCCGGACTTGATCGCACACCACGAAATCGTTTATTTCCAACGCCAAAAGGCACGACGGAGTTGAAAAATTTCCACATAATTCCGCAGCCAAGGAGTGTTTTATACCTGAGTCTCAACGTTTTTTCATCATCCTTGCGGATTCGGCCCTCAGTAAAATCAACTGCTCTTTATTTTCCGACAAGTTTAAATAGCTCAAATGTTTACATTGTCCTTTTTTCTACACCTTCATTTAGATAAGACCTCAATTCATAGAAAATCATGCAGATTTTTCGCTAAGAAATCAGTTGGAATCATAAACTTGTTCAGGAGATGAGCTACATAGATAAGCAATGCAGATTATTGCAGACATTTTATGAGCGTTGCAATTACCAACTTAACCTCAAAGTATCCTAAAACCGTTTGTTACTATCCCCTTTCCAAGAAAAGGTATGTAAATGGAATGACCACCTGTTGGGACCATTCTGCAATGCCGACCTTTAAGAATATGTAGACGGTTTGAACACCGAGAGGTGGCTGAAGAATTAAGATGAAGGATCACGTTTAAAAAAAAATACCATACGCACTTGAAAAGTCTCAAAAATCACATCACACAACGGCGAAGTGACTGGGAAGGTTGGTGGTGCAAAATTAAAGAATCTGGAAATAGCTTTATTCAGTGGAAAGCCATTCGGATGGGAAAGGAGAGTTTTGCCATCGACCACAGACAAAAATTAATAACAAAAAGCATACAAAAATTCTCCATTGTTATCGCAATCACTTGATAACATTTTCAATTTAAGAATATATAAGATCAATAGGTAACTACTTTTCCAGTAATATATTTGCATCGTTCATTTCTTAATACTTATCGCCATTCCGAATTCGCTTCTACTTTAGAGAAAGTTTATAGAAAAAACGATGGAGAATATTTTTAGCTATCTCTCTACCCAGAGAAAATAAATGTAAACAGATTTAATAGCTCATATTCGCGTCTCTAATACAATGATTTTTATCTTGCGATTTGGCATTACTTCCATAAGATGTATTCCTTAAATATATTTGTATCCTAGAATTACAGCAATGAAGATTTTTCCAACAATTGTGGTCTTTACTTCTTAACTGTATCAGACGGAGGAATGGATTAATCTTTTTTTACTGTTTATAGACCCGCTGCTGATATCAGTTTATTATTTAGCAATTATTTAAAGTAATAAACATTGTGTATGAAGCATTAGTCAACGTTTATTAATTTTAATCCTTTTATTAGACTCATTATTAATAATAAACCACGAAATTACATAAAATATAATCAAATATAAAAAATGTTACACATAAATGCGCGGTCGTGAAAGTAGTTTGGTGGTATATTTAATCGTGTTTTCCAATCCTGACTCATACCCTCAACTTGGACGTTTCCCCATTGAATTTAAACGGGAAACCTGCTATTTATGAGTTATTGAAACTAAATGGGCGCAGCAACAATAAGTAAACGGATTGGAGTAATTAGGTGACCACGGATAGAGGGGAATATGAGTCAGCGGCTGGCCACCCAAAGGCTGCGGAGGGCCTCTCGTTTCGTCACCGCCCAGACGGATCCCCTCTCAATATCTGGCTTCCGTCACTTCGTTTTGATAGCGCTGCGCCGGAGCTCTTTTGCGACCACAGATTTGGCAATTAGCCGATCAAGAGGAAGGACACAGCTTTATATTTCACCGAATAACATCCGGCGCTCAGGTCGTTCACCTAGACGTTTATCTGCGAGGTTGTAATTGGGGAGATAACGATCCGCGAACTCGACGAATAACTAAGTAAATCTGGTTCTCGTTACAGCATGCGTGCGATTCCTCCGGGCGATTGAGGGGGCGCCAGGAATGTGGGGTATCAGGGATTGTGAATTATAAATTAGGAAGGAGTCTGGGGCAGTGGTTTCCCAATTTGGTCCATGTGCACTCGCGGCAGTGCTAGGAAGGGGCTAAGGAGTATCCCTAACGTCCTTGAAGTAAGTCGACCCTAAAATTTACTCCTCTAGTTTGCGAAACTCACAAACTCAAGACGGATGATTTTGCAAAACCAGTTGCATAGCACTGGACTATCAAACACTGATAATTATAAAAATGTTCTTTGTTGATGGGCACACCAAACACTTTAATATGGGGGCGAGAGAATTGAAAGTGAAATTAAAGTTAAATAAAAAAACATTTTCCGTATTTACCTCCAGGAATCGTTTTATTGATTTAAATTGTATTGCCTGGTACTTAATTTTCCTTGCTTATGAACGAGAACTGAAAGAATATCAACAGCAGTGACTTGAATGTAGTCTAGTACAAAGGCATGAGCTATTCCATTAAGTCGTTGTTCAGAGGCAGTAGTATTTATGTAGTTACAAATTTAACTTTGAGAAATGTAGTTCTTGAGGAATATCATGGAAAAACTTTCTGTGTACAAACCTATGGGAGAAATGTTTTAACGCCCAAAACTCCTCTTACGATACTGGTAAAACTTATATTAAATATAACAATACAAATTTTTCTCATTAAATGTCATTTTAGAATTAACCTGTAATCATTAAAATAGATGAAGAACACAACATCTCATTTCATTCATGCAGAGCAAGAATGAATGTACGTATTAAATTAGGCGTGTAAAACAACCTTCTCATGCTCGGTTGTTGGAGTTAGGGGTCAATTGATGTGTGGCGATTCGATCGAAGATGCAATTTCATGCCATGCAGATATAACTGCAGGGAAAGCGACCAACATCTGGCGCCTCGAGTCTTATCAACCATAGGAAATTGCCTACGTTCTCTCGCTGATAAAACCGGCCCTGACACCAAGAGATCGATGGCACTCATCCGGAGGTCTGAGCAGATTATGATATGCAAAAGTGATAGAAGATAATGATTTACGATTCCGAGTGATACAACCACTGAATATAGAATAAGATCCAAATTTAACGACACAATTCAATGCAGAAGTGAATATTTTTCGTTTGAAGTTTCGAGATTACTTTTGAGATTCGTTTAGATCTAATATCAAGGTAAATTCGGAAAATGAGAAAAGTTACAAAGGGATGGGGCAAAAACTGCGCAGCGCATAGTGCAAAAAAATACTACATCCGGTCGGGGAGAAGTTTAATTTATTGCAGAAATAAATCTGCAATCAGACATGTCACGCTGTAGAAAAACACTTGAAAGGCCAGTGGGGGAAAACATAGAATGAAGACTTGAATTTCGCTTTCCAAGTCCGATAAATGTACACGGGATGCACACGGCAGAAGTGATGCTGGGAAGGAATAAGGAATGCCGACGACCAGGCTGGAGCTACGGAATGCAATAAGACAAAGCGTGGAAAGGATAGGAAGTGACGTCACGAGAATTCTCCAAAGGGATGTGCAGGGTGCATCGTCACTAGAGGACAATCTTCATCGACATCCAAGGTCATTTTATATCCATCGGAAGCCGATGATGAATTAACTGGACATCCATGCCCACAGCAGGGTACGAACCGGCAAAATATCCCGTCGGGAAAAACCGTTCGAAATTTAAGAGAGAATTTGTCCAGTTAAAATTGCATCGCTTAACGGTATCCTCTAGAAGTGGACTTCCGAGTGCAATCTTAGATATAAATTAATTTTCGGACGTTTTTCTCTGCTTTGACTCTGGGCGACTTACTCAGACGTAATACATGTTAATTTTTATGCTCATGATTAAGAAAATAGAGGAAAAAATGATTCTAACCTTGTGATTGATGATTCCTTTGTGAACAGAGAAAATACTCTTGAATCAAAATTGTTAAATATTTACATTTTCGTAAGATTTACTATTTTTTCATAACTCTAAGCATCACGAAATAGAGATAAGAAAGAATCTAGCATGATTATATGAACTAAAGATACATAAAGATGTTTATTTTTCCTTATCCAATTTATTATTGTTACCATGGTTCTGAAAATAATCAAAATGAATATAATTACAATGAAAGATTGCATAATAAGGATCGAATTTTAATGTCTATTACGATCGATTAATTCGTTTTAAAATATAAAATACATGATCCTAGATTAATTCAGTATTTTATTCAAACATCTTTCCTTGCTATTATCGTCTTTTCCATTGCTTGACTGGTTCTGTTAACAATCGCTTCTTAGCAATTTTAAGCATATTTTCGAAATTTCTGCGCATCTATTCTTCGTAGAACACCTAATCCATCCACAACAACTCGTCTTGGACAGGCTCTGTTCGAACGCTTAGAAAATTCTCTGAAAAAATTCATTAGGAAGTGCGAATCTTTGGAACCGACACCAAGAAATGCTGCGTGGAATTTGCGCAGTACATTAATAAATTTCACGATAACGTCATTAAGAATCCGTTAACAGCCAACACAGGTCCTGCTGTATCAACATGAATTGGAGACCATCACGTGTTATTTCAGCCGACTACTTAGGACTCGAGAGCGACCACCTGTTGCTGCTATCTTCAAGAAAAACGCAAGCTCTCAGCGGACTGATTTACGCATCACTTTCGCCTCTAAAATCGCCTTTATCTTCATTCAAATGAAATCAAAAATTGTGATTTAAACTCAGACGAAATGCCCAATTTTCATCCCCATAGTATACCTGTATGCTTTCGCATAGTTACAAATTATAACTGAATTTTCGATAGGAATAAAACAACGAAGCGGTCAGATCTAAGCTCGCCTAAACAGCTGGAATAGATGCTCCAAAACCCTTTGGAAACTTTCCCTGCTACTCGAGCTTATCTGAAGGCAGCCTCTTAAACTTGATCCTATTTTTCGGTAAACACTACCTTCAAAAGAGAAAGGCAAAGGAGCCGAATCCGTGATGAATTTCACTTGAGTTTGCCTTGCGTTTATAATAAGGTAACCTAATTCCGAATTGAAGACAGACAAATACCGATGGAATAACTATAGCAGGCGTTTTTCAATAAATCAGACTATACTACGGCAAACCATATTCATCAGTAATAAAATATTCACCATAAAGATGCGCACAAACATGTATATCTTTCACGTTATTGCACGTAGAGGTAAGCAACATACCACATTTTCATTCAACTACTCCATGCTTTCCTATCTTCGCAAAGTATTTCCTGTTGAGTCGCTTCCATTCATATTTTCCTACATTCCATATCCATTCTTCAACTTCTTACGATAAACTAACTGAAAAACGAGAATGTTTATTTCCAAGGAAATGTTTGTTTATTGCGGTATAAATAAAGGCGGCCATCTTGAATTCATCGCTGGCTAACGTAAAAACGGTCTTTTGTGCTGATAAATTAGCCATCTTCGACTAGAAAAGTAGGTGAGAATGAGGGTGACATATTTTGGTTAAGAATGTAAATAAACAATCCAAAGATATAAATTTTATAAAATATTCATTACTTGTAGAGATAGACTTTCTAACGTGTAATGGCAAAACTGGGTGTTAACATGGCATAAATGTAAATCCCGATTTTTACACAGTATTAATTGATCATTAACTTTAATAGCATGTAACCAAATCCTGATGCGTGTACCATCAGTGCCTGAAAACGACCATTAGTGCCTAAATTATGATGTCACGAAAGGTTCTGTTCTCGAAGACCCCCTGGGGGATGTCCTGAGACCCCCCAGAGACCTAACGACCACACTTCGATGAAAAAACAGCCGCCAGTGGAGCCAATACATTCTAACCAGAAATAGGACACTCCCAATCTATCGTAATAAACATCCTCGTGGGAAAGGATACGTATTTTATATGCTTTCAGTCACTTTTGTTATACATTGCGGCTTAATTAGTATAGTGCAGGAAAGGGAACACAACGAATTTTCTAACATATGCATACAATTTCGGGAGTCACGGAGTGGTGCTAGGAATGGCCAATTAAACATCATTATTACTTTCGCAGAAGGGAAGACCGAGAAAAGTGTGGTGTTAAGTGGCGAATGGGAACCAAAAGAAATGAAGCGTTGGAGGTTTAGAGAATGGTGAACGAGTGAAAAGACGTATGGTCATGTCCCGGGCAAAAGAGGTGCGTTGGGGTAGGAAAGCATTGATTGATATTGTTCACAAAAAAGGCCATTAGTGAACAATCTCGGAGAGGCTACAGCTTGATTGTTATGGGCGTAAAACATTCAAAGTATACTGCGGACTAAGTTTTGGTTTCGTTTAATGCGGTAATCTGTAACTTCCCCCTTAAGTAACACCTCAAGTCGTAAAATTTGGTCGGAAAAATTCTAGGTTCGGCATCCCAGGAAAGAACAAAGTTTGAAGAAGATATTTGGGAGGGCATGAATAATGGGGGGTCGTCTGGAGGCATCAAAGGGTCGCTGTGTCCTTGGTCCACCCTAGGGGCCTCTCGCATCTCTCTCCCGTCTACAATCCCTCACGCGCTACTTCGTCTACTCTCAGTGTATTTACACAGAAATGCCAGGGTATCAGGTATGAGGCAATGTTGCGAGACTTAACAGGTTATCTATTCCTAAGAAGTGCTTGGTACTCGTCTAAGTTCTTAATTTTTGTAATATGCTCAATTTTTTTAGCTCCTATACCAAGGAACTACGCAGATTACCATTTTCAAGGTTTAGTTAATTAGAAAATCTTAAGCAATGGAAATAGTCTTATCGACTCAATCAAGAGGCAGAATTGCTATTAGGGAAACGCTCAATAGCAAATTAGGGCATCAAAGTTATCGAAAAGGACGACATTTTTGCGATTATTTCCGGAGTTTTGATTAAAATTATTTTTCACAACGAGTCTCGTGAATTTAATGCCCATTTTAAGCCTTTTATCTCATGTTTTTATACTTCCTTTAAGTTTACACTTCCTCTTTTAGATATTACTCATCAGCCCGTTATAGCAATTTCGAGGACTTCGGAAGTCAGCTATTGGGTTGCTGCGATTTTTGGCAGAACACAATCATTATTCACAGATTTTTTAATGAAAATTCTTCCCTAAAGGCTCTCGCTTATGAAGTTTGGAATTTTTATTGAGGATGCGTAAATTTTCGGCAGAGCCAAGGAAATAATTTTCCAAAAAATTGCAATTACATATATACAGAACGGATATTGCATTAATTATTACTACTATTACTATTCTGTATATATTATTAAATATTATATAAAAATTATTATTATAACATTAAAGGTGATTTGGAATATAATGCCTATAAATTTTAGTAAGAACTATAAAATATTTGTTTCCAAACTTGTGAATTAAAGAATATCCTAGCAACATTTCTTTCGAAATCTCCATTTACCTTGCGATTAAACGCAATATATTTTGGATTTACACTGATATCCTATACAATCAACTAAATAAAACAGTATGTAGTTGAAATTGGAGGGATATTTATTTTACTTAGCACGTTTAAGAGCGTGGCATAAAACCCAACTATATACGTAAATCACGTATCATATCAATATTTTAGCTTAGTTTTACCCATAAATTAAAATTAATACATAAAATACCAACAATTACTAATGAACTAATTTAAATTAGCTAAACATGTCAATGAGGCGATTCTTTAATTTGAATGCTGTCATGTGAAGTGGAAGCTCGGAGTGGAAGTTAAGGGAGCTGTGGAAGATTTGGAAACACGAAACTTTTCTTAAATGGATTCCGATCCCTAATTTCAAACTCCTATTTCTTTTGAGGGTGGTTTGGAGCATGACGAGGAAGGGTAAAACCTATCAGGGCCACCTCCTGCAGCGATTATGCGGTTTAGGAGAGGAGCCGGTACCTTACGAAACGCATCTGTCTACTCCGCTAAACTTGCTTCCTACTTATTCAGTCTCGGTTAACGGCTTGGGTCTAGGTTAACCCTTCTTGTATGGACCATTATTTTAAGTGAAAACCGAAAATAAAGTGTGATTAACTTGGAGTAATTGTTCCTAAGTGGATTGTAATTAGTGCGCGAGAAATATAAAAACTATATTCGACTATTCGGAAAGAAGGAATCGCTATAAGAGGGTTAGCTTTCTTTTCGACTAATTAAACAATAGTTATAAAACGTGATTCAGATAATTTTTTCCAAGTTGAATTATAATTGGTGTGAGAGATTTAAAAAATTACGTTCAGCTATTCGGGTACAAGTAATCGCTATAAGAAGGTTAGTTTTCCTCCCAGCTATTTAAACACAAATTATGATTTAAGCTTTTGTCATGGTCTTCTAGAAGACTTATTATATATTTTTGGATATAAATAAAAATTTAAAAATATTTTTATCGAAGCTATAATTAACGGATGGATAGTTACTAATTTATATTAGCAAAAAGCGATAAAAACTAACATTCCCAGCATTATCGTAATATGGCCTTCTGAATGACTTAAAATAGAAATCAGGAGTATTTGGAAAATCAACTATAACCTA
Organism: Sympetrum striolatum; assembly: GCA_947579665.1. NCBI lineage: Eukaryota > Metazoa > Arthropoda > Insecta > Odonata > Libellulidae > Sympetrum > Sympetrum striolatum. The sequence goes on from OX388349.1 coordinate 31,950,467, forward strand.
TCATCAGCAGGCTGACGTCGTTTAAAATGTGCAAATTTTCCAAGTTGTGTAATCCGAAACTTACTATGGGCGAAGACAAACGCGCATATATTTTCCTAATATTCCAATACATTCATTAAGACTGCAAATTCCACACCGGTACCTAAATTACTCGGGAGCGCTCAATTGTTCTAAAAATACAGGAAAATCGCCTCTGATACCAGGAAACAGGAAGGAATTTCCACAAGTTTATCGTACTTGCCGTTGGTTAACCAGCTGGAGCTAAGGCATCCGAGTAAATAGAATGGCGAGCGAAACTAGATAATGGCAAGATATTAAAGGAAAGTGATAATGTCGCTTGGGAAGATGGCGGCCATGGAGAAAGGGCGTATTGTAGTATAGAATGGACGAGAACCTTGAATGAACCCTCCCAGTCGCTCAAACATCCTGTCTCCCCCCCCCTCTCCTCCCTCCCCTTTCGCCAGACCTCCAAGGTTTTGTAGAATTTCTTCCGATATGTCACTTGAAAGCCGCTAAACTTTAGATGCTAGCAATAACCTTTTGACATAAGACGTCAATTCCAATAACAAACGAGAACAGCACGGATTGCATACAGTGGAATCGCGAAGTTACATTAAACGAATTACCCACGCTTGAGTACTAACCGAGAACTATTTCGCATCACGAATACTTTTCAACTCTTTTCCGAGTACTTTATACCAATGATGTGTTAATAACAACCGAGATATGTTACGTTTTACAGCATGCCATTTAAGATTTGCAGCGGCGGGAAGCTATGGAGAGAATACACAACTTGTTGCTATGGGGAAATGGACAAAACAAGCTCGCCACGATATCCTTAATGAGCTCTTCCACGGAGCCTTTTCCCTTCGGTTTAATCTTGGTTTTCGTTGCTGATAGTTGTAAGATGTTTCCCATAGTCACTTCGGAAGCAAGTCCTTTTAATTATCTTTCTTTATCTTACCGCTATGTGCAAGAGGAGAGAAACGGTTCTATTTAAACTCCGGGCCGACACATTATGTCTTTCACGAGCAGTCTTGCATTTATGGCTCTATCCTCATAAAATGTATTTTACTTTGTTAACATGATGAATACTTCTCACTCAAAACGTTTCATTGTAACTTTCGTTCTGGATTTTTTTACACATAGATTATTTTGTACAGCATTTTTTGCCGTATTCCATGCATCTAATAGCTAAATTCGAAATAATGCTCGCCCATTTTAAAACATCCTATTCAGATGTTATACTGTAGCGGCGAAATTTCTCCAAGAACCACCAAGTCTCTACATATTCACAAAATTCTCTGATCGTATCGTTTCTTTTCTTACCATCTCAATTCTAATTCACTTCATTTTGGAATTCATTATCATCAAAGTGTGAGATAAAGGAGAAGGATTTTTTATTCTGAATATCGCCGGATTGAACTCGTTATTTTTTAGCAAAAGGACTTGAATATCTTTTGGGATTCCAACTGTACGAATTTAATATACATATATAAGTTAGGGTATTTTATTACCTTACTTTCATCTATGTACTGAATTCGTATCGTTTCTGTAGTTAATATCTCTGCGTTGGACAACTTAACGATTGTAGCATTACTTGAGACGTAGCAAGTTTTATCAAGTAGTTATTGCATTTTAGAAAATATGAAACATTTATTCCTTCATTCTAGCGCATAATACCATTTTTTTGTCTAAGTGTCTTACCATGACAAAAAATTGTTTATCTAATAGAATGATACAAGCGAGCAACTTGTTCACTCACTCAACGCTCCCAAATATTTCGTCGCCACTGGCACATCAACCGAAAGTTCATGGTGTATTAAATATAATTTCTTTTTGACAAGCAAGAAATTGAAATGGAATAAAGATAAATCAGGTGTGAAGTACAAGATTTTAGTACTCAAAACACTTATACCCTTGAACTGCCAAGAAAAATATATAAAAAGAAGAGCAGAGAACGTGCTAGACAAGGTTAATATGTGGAACGCCACGAGATTCGTTATAGCGCCTCAGTTGGTTTCGGTGTACCGATAGAGCTCTACCCTGAATGGCATGTTATGACAGCTAATGTCTATGGTGGATCTAGTCAAAGATCAAATCGTATCAGCGTACTTAAACCCTTCAACAGTCATGATAAATATAAATGACAAAATGAGAGAACGTCTTAGGTAAGGAAAAGACGCGGAACATAGATATAAGCTGCGGCATACCAGTTAGTTTCGGTGAACCGATTAAAAGCTTTACACTGAATGGTATGAGATTAAAGCTAAAGTCTATTTATGGATTTAGTTAACTATTAAACAAAAAACAGCACTTGGAGAATTGTATATTCTGGAAGAACCGGCGCTATAGCAAAGCAATAGTAGAACTAGATGCTTACGATAAATGAAAGCTTAAGAAACCGTATATACTCAATTATATGCCGTGGTAACTAATTTTATCACAAAAAACTGGAAAAACTAATAGACTCGAATACAAGCCTAAGGTGGAAATGTAGCTGCTGCTGGTAAATTTTCAAATAAAAATAGATACCAATAAGATCAAAGTAATTACAGACAGATTGCCGACAAAATCGACAAAGAATTGTTAATTGAGCAAAGGAGGAATTTACCAGCCTATTTCCGTGTACGGCGGACTTTTTCCACAGAATAACTGGTTAAGTTCTCACTCGAGTATAAGCCGTGGGGGGGGGGGGGCTTTTCAGCATAAAAAATGTGGTGAAAAGCTCGGGTCATACAGGAGTATATACGGTAACTATGGAAATGAATTCTTCCACTTGAAAGAAAAAAATTTCCTTACCAATGTCCTCATATGTAATAATATTTACAGGTTTTTACCAGCATAAAAATGTGGTGAAAAACTCGGCTAACACACGAGCATATACGGTAAATGTAAATTAGCCAATGTCCTAGAACTGGAATTCCGTTCTCACAATGAGGTTTCCTACAGCAGAAACCGCCGCCTAATCTAGGACGTATCTATGATAGGGCTTCCTTCATCCCGCGCGCTATAAATCATTCGCTCATTCCCTTCGGAGCGAGCGGATTATACAGAAATATCCATTCAAGGCATGAATGCCCAAAACAAGACTCGTGACGTCAACTCCCTTGAAGGGCAATTTGGCTTCGCCGAAGGAATGCCTCGCTTTGAAAAGATTCCTCCGCGGGCAAAGGAATGCAGACTCCCAGCGCAGGAAAGGGATTTGAACGAGCGACCATCGCTTCGAGAGGAATAATGACCGGGAGATGAAGGAAATCCGGCGGGCGACCAAATGCTCACAGAAAGAATCTTTCGGCCAATTCCAGATAATGAATCTTGCGACCTTCTCAAGGTCGTCAATCCAGTTTATCGCGCAACTCTTTAGGCTCTAAGGACTTCCAAGTATCGCACTACGCCATTGCGTTTAACCAAAATACTTACATATAATTATATATAAATAATTATATTAATAATTTAACTACCTAACGATCCTATTTTAACTAACGTTATACACCTCTTCTTCAAGTGACTCCATAAGAATTTCGCTATCGACATACTCAATCTACATTTTGGCCATCTTGCTCTCTTGACATCTCTCCCAAAAGCGTATATCTCTCCACGTGAAGTTACTCGGTATACTGTGATATTTCGATCTAACGCTTTTTATCGGACCAAGCGAAATACTCTAGATGCGAAAAAAAATGAGATGCGAAAAATAAAGCGTAGTTGCTTTTGGTAAGACCTCAAAATTTCAATTTAAGTGACGGGAAAACGTTAGAAACGAGAACGTTAGATCCGGATCTCTCTGTTTATCTTATAAGTGATAATACAGCTATTATCTATTAATATATTTTATTGGAGTATAATAGTATAGCATTTTAAATTTGTAGGATATTATGACATGTTACATATTAAATATAACGATATGAATAAACAAATATATAATATAAATAAGTTCAAAGAATCTAAGCATTTCACGTGGTTTAATTCATGAAATGACCGGTTACAACTACAATTTAGTCATCATCTGATAGTTAGCATATAGTAGAGCTTTTTAAAATATTTTTCTTATTGAATTCCATGAAGTGAAGGCTATATCTATTGATGTTGTAATCACATTTTGCTAATGCGCATACTAAATTTAAATTTTTCGCAAATATCGAAAAAGAAGGCAAATTTGAACCTTTTATTGCTTCGCGGAGATTTATTAGGCAAGAGTCGCATCCCAGCACTTCTTTGATTATTCCTCCCGTCTATAATCTTTGTAGAAATTTGCAGAGAAGCCCGATTAGGAGCTGATTTCGGGTAGCGCGGATGTTTTAGCAACAAGTTAGAATACGGATATAATTTGGAATGCAAACATTTTACCATGCTTGGATTCGATCAAATATGGCTAGTGAATTAACGTAAGAGGTTTTGGATTGACTATCACCGTTTTGAATCCGTTTCCAGCGATATATTTTCTAACATTCGTATTCTCAAATATCATATTTAACGTTAATCTTTTCTGATTTGAAAAAATGGCCTGAAATATACTTGAAACATATAGCGGGGTTAGGTAACTTGTATTAATGAAATTTACTTTCCATCGATGGAAGCCATTTCCGGAGCTAAAATTGCAAGGAAAATGGAAATAAAATCTAGGAGAGTAGTAGCTTCTTTTCTAAAAGTTACAAAAATTTTCGGAAATCTTCGCAAAAAAATGCGTTACGGACAATCAGGAAGACACCTTGGAAACATTTAGTTGATTGTATCTAATGAGACCCAATTCTCAGGCTTTGAGGACCGATAAGAGACATCAGGATCGACCTCCCGGTAGGTTAAAGAACCTGAAATTCCCTACTTAACGCTTTCCCTAAAACATCCGAACAATTAACCAATCCATTTACACCATCATTTGTCTTTCCCTCTGTCTTCCCAACGTCTATCGATCCATTAGCTTCTTTTGAGTATCCTTTCCTCCTAAACATCTATCCCACACAGCCTGTCTCCGTATTATCTCTTCATTCAAAAACCCTTTCTTCCTCTACAACCACGGACGAGATATTGGGTTCAATTAGTTTCATTCATAAAAAGGATTTTGGTATTACTACAGAATTCAAAGCGAAAAAACTATAATTATCTATTGTGGAATTTTAACTTATTTGCTTCGCATATTCGCTTATCACTTTTTAATCCCAAAGAATATTTTTATAGTGCTACAAAATTTAAAGCAATTGAAAATAAACGATATATATGTATAAAATGTGGATATTCTATATGGTTTGAATAATTAATATGATTAGCCTATAAACTTCCTCCTTACGAAAAGAGCAAAACTGTCTCTTAAGTTTTATGCTGTTATAATATAATTTATATTATAACTATATAAACTATTACTAATGTAATAGAATATAATTTTATAACCTCTCAGAGTAAGTAATATTTTATTTTAAAATTATAACTAATGAAATTTGCCTTTGAGCTTCTAAATGTCTTCCTAAGACCAAGTGCCTTATATTTTTTTCGCTATTTTTTATGCATCATATGAGTACAATTTAATTTCAATCTAATAATTAATCGTAAGTGAAATTAGGTGGAAATTTCTTTCAAAAATTCACTAAGAAGTTAGCACATTTAATTTTATCTGTGATTTTTTATTTAACATTTACATTAGTGAGAATTATTGTGACTTTTCATTAGCACTATCATTTTATTTTAAAATTATTTAAAATATATTTTTGGAAGCTGAGCATTTTACTCTATTTCATATGATGATGACCCATCGACGATAATTTTTATGGGGGCTCCATTAATTTATCATCAAATTTATTCATTTAATTAAATGCTTAAAGTTTAATTTTTATTGATCAATATAATCTTCTCCATGAAATTCCACGGAATTATCGCATCAAATTTTCGCGAATAATCTGCTCCAATCACGGGACTACGGAAAAGTTCGAGAGAGACGTCAATGAAGCCTCAACGGCCAAGGAGCCGAGTCGCTGGAAGCCGCGATCTCGCCCTCGACTCCCGAAATTTCGGACCCGCGAATCTTTCGGAGCGGCTCCTCCGCTTTATGTGTGTCATCGAAATATGCAAAATGGAAGGCAAGTCGCTTAGACCATACCTCCCACGACGTGCCATATGTTACGTAGCGTACGGAAAAGTGGCAACACTGCACTCACCCCGGGCGCACAAGGCTATGAACGTCTGCGCGTGTCTGCTAACCATCGTTAGGTCGAAGAAGGCTTGGTGGGGCAGCCGACGCAGGATGTGCCTCAGGAAGTCCTGCGGGGTGACCGCGGACACATCCCACTTGAGTTTCAGCAGCACCAGCAGTTCCCATCGCTGCAACAAATATCAGCGCATTTAATACTATCGCTCAGTGTCAGGCACAAACAAAACAAAGAACACATTGGCAGAAACACAGGGGATTGTTAGCAAACCAAGAGGGGAGACATAAACAGTAATACCAGATAAGACCCCCCGCTGGTGCGGTGAGGTCTGCGATACCAGCTTGGAGAACTGTTACATTATCACTAGGTGTAATACATATGCATTTTAATAGCTCCCTAAAAGTTTTGCGGCACGTGACTGAAAGCACACTTCCCTTCCTTGCTGGTACTCCGAGGAGAATCTGCAATCCTCCCCGGTGGTTACCAACCCAGCATTACTGGGCACCTAATTTTTGCGAATATTTCAATTTCAGTATTTTTGGAATTATACACCAATAAGATTACATATTTTTATTTTATATACCAGTACTATTGTTAACAATTAAAACTTAGTACCTTTTGGTATAAATTAGTGTTAAAATTGTTCAGCGCTATATTTAAAGACCCGTTATAATGTCTAATACATAAGTTTGTTAAGCGTATATATTTTGGATTTTATTGTTTTTAATTAAAACCTAACACCTTTTGGTAAAAGTGTAAAAGTTATCCAAATGTTTCGTTTAAAATTTCTTATATTTTTCTTGTGTCAGAGATTTAAATTTATCCATTTTAACTTCAAGCCTATCGCAAAAAATTAACGTACACAATAACAAATACAAGTCTCCTGAATTAATTCATAAAAAAGAAAAATAATTCCAAAGATTCTGTACCACAAAATCTTAACCGAACCGATGAAGTAAGAGAAAGTCTTCTCAATGAACGAGTGTAAACACATTTATGAAATTATTTGGCACAATGACAAATTCGCTGTTACGCGAAAGGGAAGTTGGAAAGCGCTTCCTAAGGTTATAGGCCTACTTTCGAAGAGACCATTGGATGATTTTAAACTACAATTCTACTTTTCCGGAAGATGGACATAAATATTTACGAATAGAGAAGTTATGATAACAAAACATTCCTTTTCCTTACAATTCGTTACATAGATCGTGGTTTTGTATAACTGTTAGCCATTGAAGCACAAATTTTCGCGAGGATATCCTTGCCTATTCTCTGATTAAACGATTCCCAACCATTTAAACAATATTATACACTCAGTAGCTTTACTGTTAACACATACATGAACATGACTGAAAAAATCAGACGAATGATACTCTGTCGTGTACCAAAAGACAAATTAAACATTCTCCATTCATTAGGATACCTAAACTACATAGAAAATGAATATTATGTGATGGCATCATAAATGCCTCATTGTGTAGAGCACTAGACAATAAGGATGGTACACTGAACGTATTGGATGCACAAGAACACAAAGAAGTCGCCAAATAAATTCACACCTTTGAGCACGCGGTGAATTGAACTGTCAAAACCTAGTGGAGAAAGTGGGAGAGTTATGTTTAGCCATAGATTAGAAGGCTCATTGATTTTGAAACAGCGCCGTGGGACACGTCCGGATCCGAAATTCCGGGAGAGGCGGCGTCGGCCTGAACCTGTGCGTGATTTACCCACGGGACAGGTACAGATGGTGGTCACTGGACCAGACATCCTCTCCTCGGCGATTCGCTCAAGTACCGACAACCCTCAGCCACTTGAGTCCGAACAATGGGGCCTAAAAGAATTCCTCGGCTCTCGGAACAGGTAAATGGAGCAAAACTAAGAAGTCCATCAATATAAAGAGCATGCGTTGCCATTCATTACCAGGGCTCCTTTGGGGGTGCCGAAGATCCTGAGGGAAATATCTATCCGGCTTTTCTCACAGTATCCGACTTTTATTTCCTATACAGGTTTTATTTCTAAGGGCAAAAAATTCCTAACCAGCCCACACGGGAGTATAACTAGATTTTTTAGTAAAATACAATTAAATTGTATAAAATATAATCAACAATAACTTAAATTTAAGGGGATAAACAACTTCAAATAAGTCATCAGATCCAGAGATTTCAAAATATTTGTTGGTAGCAATGATTGTAAACTCTATATATTAATAAATGTTATAAAGAGTCATTGTTTATAGCTAAACGCTGTTCAATGGCGTGGAAGATGGTGTGGTAGTATTAACCAAATCCAATTTAGTGAAATATGCTTAGGATAGTTTGGAGTCTATTGCACTGAACTTTAACGCTAAGACTTAGTAGTAGTAGTAGTAGTACTGTTAAAAGTGCTTCGACAGCTTAGGTCATTTCGCACATTGGCTCCCACCGGGAATCGAACCCGGGACCGCTTTCACCAAAGGCAAACGCGCTGTCCACATGACTATCCGGGAGCCTTCGCTAAGACTTATACCCACCGCTAATTCGTAAGTAGTTCACAACCGTGCAAAAAGGTAAAAAACAACTCCATATGAGAGGTTTTTCACTAAAGAGAATCCGTATAGAATGAGCTTTAAATCTTAACCTCTTCTCTTAGATTGATTGAAACACTCACTATCATGTTCGTAGCGGTAACTCTCCTCCTTTTATAAGATAAGAAAGGTAGCTTTATGTGATTTCAATTCTTAATTGTCTATCACAGATTGTCTTTCACTTCACACTAGATTAGACATACAGTTATACATTTCAATTTATCTCGTGAAACATTGTATGCCTATAATCGTTGAGAATATCAATAAGTAGGAATTAGTAATTATTGCAACTATTGTAATAGAAACAATTATTGTACGAATAACAAATAATTATCGCAGCAAAGCGATCAACAATAATCGACGCTGTGTTTGGTTCAACGTCAGAAAGAAGACAAGAGGTCAACAATTAATTCAGGTAATTAACATTTCAGCAAGGCCGCCATGCATTTGAAGCCGATACTGCGCACAAGAATTTACACCCTTCATAATAAAGACATTTAAAAAATCATGCGTGTCGGCATACAGAAATTTATCCCACACACACTCCATAACATGGGCATATTTGTGGTCGTCTCCCATTCACAAGAATGAAATATTTTCGTCCGCCCTTTGAGGCACGACTCCTATAAAAAGAAACATCCCCAACAATGAGGGAGGGAAGTGCACCTTCCTTTCTCCGAAATGTGAAGTTGAATGCTCTTTCGGGGAGGGCGAAGGCATTCCAGCAGGTGTCAAACCTTTCAAGAGGCTAAGCCGAAAGCTCTCCTAAAAGGCACCCTCGAGGAATTCTGAAAACAAGTGTACCGCTGTATCTAGGCAAAAAATGATAGGGGAGGAAAGTGCAGAAACAGGTGAAAGGCAAAAGGCGAAGAAATACACGAGGGGTCGATAAACGGTAATAGCGAGCTATTGCCGTACATGTTTCGCTAAGTGAAACACGGGTACTTGGAGTGATAGCAATTAAAGAGATTGGATGGGGTTCGCCTGTAAGACGAAGACGTAAAGTGACAACATGTTGGTTAGTTTGTTGGGAAAACAAACTAGTTGGTGCTGGAGATAGCTGAGGGAAAGGGTTTACAAGGAAGACATCCATTCATGGATTCCTGCGAGTAATTGAAGGAAAATATGACGAAAGAACGAAAGAAAAGAATGAAGATATTTATTAATACCGGTTGCTAGGAAAACAAATGAGTGAATGCTCGAAATAGCTAAGGAAAGGGCGTACAAGGAAATCATTCATTCATGGATTGCTGCGAGTGTAATTGAAGGAAAACATGACGAACTAAAACTATTGTTAGGATATCTTTATTGCTATCGTTGAAATTACGAGCATGGATGGATTTTCTCTTAGGCGAACTAGGTACTAGCTGAGGACCTTGCTGTTATGGGGTTCCGATGAAGGACGTTTTGGTAATTTTTTGTAATTAAAAAATCTCTTGGTTGAACCTCAAATTTGTCCTTGCGCCTAGGGCCTCTGCTGAAAATCGTCCCTTCTTTACAAGCATATACATTCACATCCGATAAGTATCTTGGCTATCCGAGTTCATCAGATGAAAACCAATTTATTTCTCAACGGAATAAAGGAAAGATCAATGACTGAACGAATTACTCACTAAAAGCAGTTGTAAAAGAATGCTTCATAAACACATTCTCTCCTTAAGAGCCCACTATTTCTCTTTTCCCCAAACTTACAACACAAAAAATATGTAAAAGAAGGGTGTGGAATCATAAGGCTGCATACATCAAGCGGCCGCGCCCAAAAACCATTAAGCCGCATATGAAATCATTCAGAGCCCTATTTTTTATCATCCAAATACTTAAAAACCGAATTTGTACGAAGGAAAACTAATTTGATCACACAATAAACCAGAGGGGAGGAATTAATTTCGCTTTCACTTGAAATCAAAGCGGGGAAATTATTTAATTGGTCGATTCGTCTGATGGAATGATGTAAAGGCCGCGTCGAGAGGCCGCCAGAGGGCTTAAAGGCCGCCGGTTCCCCACCTCTGGTCTAGGGTATGAAGGCCTCTGCGGTTGACCCTGGGGAACCGAGCTCCCGCCCCTGACACCAATTCCATTCCTTGGCGAACGATATTGCTGAAATGATTGCGTTGCCTCAAGAAGGCCCATGGGAATATCAGAAGTAGGGACCCCTCGAAACTTACACAGTGCAACGATATATAAGTGGTCGGAAGACGATTTAAATTCCCAAATGAACTCCACTAACTCTGAAGGCATTCCAAAACAGCCCTGTTGACCTCTGCTTCGGTATTGACATCCAGTTTAATAGAGCGTAACAAAATAAAGGCCGTCTCTACGTAGTTGCTTGGTTACGCGTGAGCGAACGAAAATTCATAACGGCGTTCGGTAAATAAAACTAAGATATTTGGGCTTTCGGATAGCCAAGTGGGTCCCAGGTTCGAATCCCGATAAGAGTCCATAAGTGCGAAATGACATCAGTTGCCGAAGCTCTTAGTGTTAACTAAGATATTTAGAAGAAAAGGCTATATGTGGTCTAAAGAATAAGAGGAAAGTTGTTACAATGTATCTGAAGCAATAAAGCTTAGAAAAATATAAGTGGACGATGTGGTTTTGTTTATGTTAAATTTTAATTTAGTTTCACAATCTGTCAAAATGGTCCATTTATTATCATCGGTAAGTTCTTAATGAATAAAGCGAAAGTAATTGGCAAGGAAAAAAAGTACGAAGCAATGTAGAAAAGACCCTATTAATCCAAACCCAGTAAGTGAAAGGAGTGATTGTCATATATTTACGTATCTAATTATCCAACTATTAAAATCACTGAAATTACTTCAAGCTGAACATATCCTTGAATTTCGTATTCTTTCACCGCCAAATAAATACATTCAACTGTCCCCTCCATTGATAATTAAAAATAGAACGAACATAATAATAATAACAAACAAGCAGAAAAATAAACAAAGATTACGTTGCTACGGTAACAAAATGTTTACAGTATCCCATCTATCCTTGAATTTCGTATTCTTTCAACTAAAAAAAATCCGTTCAATTCGTTTATCCATTGATAATATAAAAAAGTACGAACGTAATAACAATAACAAACAAATGGAATAATAAACAAACATTCCGTTGCTGCGGAGACGCAAAACGTTTACGGTTTCCCGCCGCTGGACGTCTCAATCCACGCAGATATTTCTTCCTCTCTCGGTGACAGAGTAAGTGACTGCTCAAAGTGGCTTCTTTTCGCTCTTCCGGACAAAATAATTCATTGAAGAAGAGAAGAACAGTGCATGCGTATGGAGCAAGTGGAGGAGGATATTTCGAGCAGTGGTTCGACCACCGGAAACAGGGGCCCACCCACGCTCTCCTTGGGAAAAGTAATCCTCAGGACCTGTTTCCCGAATTCTCGGAAGGAAGGCCATAAATCCCGTCGCCTGGGAAAGCAGCGCCTCCTTTCATGGCACCTCTGCCACTGACCCACACAGATAATTTCAGAAGTATTTGGTTCATTTGAAATCGGTACAAAGGGGCCAAATTTGAGGAGGCATGAAAGGATCCACAAAGTCACGCCGCCATGTTGATCTCGAGGAATTTTCCGCCCGAACGGTTGATTTTTTCCTCAGCCGTCTGCGTTCCTATCGACCGCAAACACCTTTTATTTGCCTTATTGATTGGATTCACGGTAATTTTCACTTCTTTGGGTAATAACGATAAAGTAATAAATCGATTAAGTCACAAAGTTATACTCTCCGATTGTATTCGTGTCCCGTAAATTTATTCCAAAGCAAATGGAAACCATTATGACATTCCTCGTCATTAAAATAACACGGCATGTATAATGAATGTCTATGGAGTAGTATAAATGTGATTTTAAATAGTAAATTTGACTGTGGAAAAACAGCGACCCTTGTTGAAAATATCACCTGTGGGTACTAATGCTTGGAAATTATTTTCATTGATGTTTTTTCAGATAATTACTAGCGTGTAAGTCTGATTAATATATATTTTCAATAAATATAGCTAGTATCCTTTCTTATATCTTAATCATATGTTAAATACATTTTAGCGATTTACCGCAACCACTCCCGTAATTACCAATAATTCTGAGTTACCGCGCGATTATAGTTAGTTTATTAAACTCACCTGGCAATCTATTCTTGCTACGAAACTGGAAGTAATGTCTAACTTATGATAATATAGCGTAAATCATGAATTGTAATAAATTATGTATGCTGATATTAATATTGAATATGTTTCTCAAGCCTCTATAGCAGAGTAGTGGTATTTATGCAAGATTCAATAGATGTATTAATACAGAAACAAACAAGAATGAAACTTGTCTCCAAAAGAAGGTATACTTTGGAAATTATCAGGCCTAGAACCAAAAGATAATTAAATATTGATATTGGGACAAAGAAAACATACTTCAAAGGCATAAGCACCATATGAGATAAAATTAATAACGTCAAAACAAAGATGACTGAATGAAGAAAAGGAAAAATGAATAAATATACTGAAGAGACTAAAATACGATAGTGAACTTCATAGTGTGAATACGTGCCGATTCATTCATCGATTCTTCAACCACAGTTTTGAGAAATCAGAGGACATCCTGAACGGATATCCTTTGGTTTATAACCCCACTTAGCAACATCGGAGTTGGGAGACTTATCAGACAAACCCGCGAGACACCAATGATCTCATAAGATTTAAGAAAAGACACCAGATGATAAAAACATTCTGATAAAAAAAAAGGATCAGTGGAAGCAGTCATAAAAGTTAATATTAATCTAGCCTAATAGTCGATCTATATAAACAAGAAATAGGACACACCCAAATTCATAGCAAACTTTACGCTGAGTCTTATTCCGGATAGATTAATGGACCAAAAATGCTTGATTGACAGCATAATTGAGAAGTCTGACTGAAATTGCTAGGCGTTTACGCAAGACGCCGGCAATGAGTCGATTCATAAAGCAGATGGAGCACCACCAGCTGAGAATCAAGGCCTCACACCAACATTTTCATGAAATTTTGGGCTCAGCACTCTTCACATATGCGGTCTCGTACAGTAAGATTCCATCAAATTAAAAGACTTTGGATTCAGGCGAAATTGTAAGCATAAACGGTACAGAAAGGGAAAGGAGGAATAGCCGATAAATTATGAATCAATAAAGCTAAAGTTTTTATTGGCAAAAAAATTAATTTTCAAACGACACATGCAATTAGAAAGATGGCTGAGCGTCTATGTACCACAATCAAAATGTAAATAATTACAGGTTCCATGGCAACTAGACTGCGGGCCATTTGGGTTCTTCAAGAATAACTAATATTAAGAAATAAGGTTATACCAAGTTTCCCATCGTTTCCTATCACTTTGCTGAGATATTTTTGAATTTCTTCATTCTTTGTAAGTTTATTAAAATCTTTTATAGCCCAATGCTCCCTAGCTGCAATCGCCTTTTAGAATATACCCAATCTTAATCTTCTCAGTGTATAAAATTAAAACATTCCGTTTACTCATTACCTTCCCACATCTTCAATCACTTCGCTGTTTTCTCCAGTTCCTTGCTGCATATCCTAATTTCTAATTTTGTCTCATCACTAAATAAACTTAATGTTTCTCAAAATGTTTAAGTTCCAAAATTTCAGTGCCCTGGAAATTCTTGCCTCGTTGTGACAATTTCTCTACTTCATGCTAGGATGATTCTCCACCAATCTTAAGATTTTCACGAAGTTACTGGTATGTAAGTCGGCTGAGGAAGATAAAAGGATGGAAGACTCTGAGCTGATCTCTCTTCTCATTTTTATGAGTTCATGATGAAGTTAAGATCTATATAAGATTTACGTAAGTTTTGATTTCTAATAAAGACCCATTTGAAGAATGGTAACAAAAGCCCACCGTTGGTGAAGGAAGGATAAATTAAGATGTGATTAATCGATTATTAAAGTTATCTATCAACAATGAGCAAGGTAATAAAGTAACAAAAAGGAATGATAGTTGCGATTGATGAAATGCTACACGGCAACAATCACGCCTGTTGACGAATTTGTCTTGAAATGTTAGAAGATTGGGCCAACAATTATGTAAGTTATCAAACTATAATTTTCATCATGACGATAATGAAATAACAAAAAAGAAATGATTGTTGCGGTTGACGTAGTGTTTTACGACAACAATCGACGCCTTGACTGTTGGAATGTTTGCAGAAAACGCCAGCAATTCCGAGAGGGAGTCATTGTTCCTTCCGGGAGGATATGATGCGAAGCCGGTACTGCCGAGTACTAACCTCTAGGTGAAAATTACTAACAACGGGTCACCTGAAACATCAGCGGGAATTTCGAGGTCAAATTCTTGTCCGTGCACAGAGCGTCTGCGAGAGAAAAAGGCGGGAAGGAAGCTGATCTCGCGGCGGGAGGCAAAGGATGCTGGCAGACGTGTTGCTAAGAAGACAGTGCGAAACAAAAAACTCGGCGGAAATTACAAAAAACATAGTGTTTAAATAGAAAGGAAGGAATGAATGGGAGGATCCCCCCATTCTGGTTTGCAGACAGAGGAAATGAGAAGCTAGAAACCATGCTGAAAATAGAAGTCGGATTATAAGAAGTAAGAGATGATCTCCGAATGGGGACCTCACTTATATTTCCGAGTATAATAAAAAACTTTTGGATTTCCGTTGCAGATCAACAGCTGAAATAATTCTGTTACAAATTTAAAAAACTGGACGAAGTTGAAAAACGATTACTACGTGATTTCTTATTGGAAAAATCCATGTATCCCAATGTCTATCTTCCTGCCTTGGCAAACTTTTATAACTCTCAAACACTATCTATTTCTTATTCTCGAAGCTACATCTATGTAAGTACCGTATAGTCTCGATCTAACATTTATCTACCGGAACAAGGAAAATCGACTCTAGAAGCGGAAGAACGTAAGATGCGAAAAACAAAAGGGTTGTAGTTACTGTAGTTGAGACAGCAAAATTTCAACCTAAGAACCGAGAAAACGTTAGAAACGAGAACGTCAGATCTGGATCACACTGTATACCCATGCATGGCAACAGTCTAATCCTAAAAACCCATTCTCAAGTTTTGGTAATATCAATCTATCTATAAATTGGTTGTTTACTTCTAACCAGAAATATGCTCCCAATGAATACATTTTCCATCTTTTTCAACTACCCCAAGTTCCATCGAGTCCAACTTTTAGAGAGACTCGATCATGATCCTAACCCTCCATCTTCCGACCAAGCGCGCATCTACCTCGCCATCAAACTATTTTGTCATTCAACTTCCATCCATTCTCCACACGTCCTATCCAAGGTAGCGCACACCATTCATGGTAGTCGCAGAAACTACCTTCCAGGCCATATTAGTTCATCACCAAAGGACTAAAAGCTCTTCTGCTTTTCCCACATTTTCTCCAGGTGCAATTTGTTAGAACGGCATTCAGTCTTTTCCTAAATGGAGCCTAGAAAAACCGAACTCTTGACTTTTGGTGAGGCAGAATGGATATTAGATAAGCAGTCCCCTGCCTTTTACCCTATGCGGCACAAAGAGATTTAATCTTTAATTTTGCGGCCCACTAACCGCATGGGTATGCTATTATTAGCTCTAATGAGCATGTATAAAGAAACTAACATGGATTTAATGATTAACTGAACTCGACGTAATGGTTTGTCAAAGGCAGACGTTTTTAAGTTTTCCTAAATTAAACTTAATGGTTTTGCTTACAATACTTGAATAAAATTTTAAAGTAATATTAGTGCAAATTCCAACAGAAAATAAAATTCCTAGCAAAGTTAGGCTCGTAATAATATTAAAAATATGATGTGGACTTAGTAATCGATAAAGATAATAAGGATGTAATGACTATCTTCATACTATAATGGCTAAATGTTTTGACTAAACAGACTTGAATTGACGAAATTTAGAGTTTTAACTGATGCGAATAACAATATAATAAAAATTCCTCCAATTTTAAGCTCCTACTTGCAATAAAAATACGATATGTACTTAAACATATGTATTTGATGATTATCTAATCATCACTTAATGGTTGGACAAAAATACTTCAACGGTCGAAAATTATTACTTTTATCACGGAAAATTCCAACAAAATAAAAATTTACTCCAAAGTTAAGCCTCTTTATCTACTGGAAATCGCACGGGACCGAAAAAGCTCTCCTGAGGCACACCAATATCCCGCGGTACACAGTTTAGGAAGCTAGACGAACTCTAGGTTAGAGTAAGCAATCATTCAAGTCTCTTCCCAGTAACCAGCAGTTACTACGGAGCATGAACGAAGACAAAAGGAAAACGGTCCATGGAGGAACGCCGAGTTCCACCGCACATTCAAGTTTGGTACGGAGGCGGGAGAATCCCCAATATTCTGCCATTTCCGCCTCTTCAGACACTTTCCGATCGAATTTCTGAAAACTGAGAACACAAAAGCGGCGGCCGAGGGCCGGTATTCTGCTTTGACCACCAGTTGAATGCGCTTTCGGGAAGGCCTCAGAAGTGTGATTTAGGGAGGGACCGGCCGGGGGGTGGGAGGATTTTTTTAAACCGCAGTATGACGCCCACGAGAGGGAAAAACGCTGATGTTGCTATGGGGATATTTATGTTTTCTCGAGGATTATCTCCGAGTCCTTCACGTGTAATAATGCGGGGAAGACGTGGATTGATAGCGAAAAAAGTAGTACACAAATTCTTGCAGAATTTATCCGCACTTTTCTCTTTATTTCGGCATGAAAGACTTTCTTGTTCCTTTCATTTAATAAGTAAATATCGTCTGCTCCTTTAGATAAAACTTGAGGCAACCTAGATACCACGTTTTATTTACGAAGTGACGTAAGTTATTTCTTAAATTCGCGAATTACTTCGATATTCTACTGATATTTCTGAAAGTTACCAAGGAGACCGCCATTTTGATTTATCCGTTTATATTGTATTTACTCGAAATTCTATGCAAAGCGTTATTAATTTTTCCATGCCTTAGCAACCAAGTTTATTTATAGCAACTTAAACATCAACAAATTTTCTACAACGGAAACTTGGCGAGTTAAACATCATACTATTTTCTATTTTATCGCTCGGCCTTAAAGAAACAAAGTAGACACAGCAATTATGTAAAATTAATATTATTAAAGCATCACTTAACTCGTTACCGAAACCACAATCTTGCTTCCAAATGGTTAATCCCTTTAATTCTCCACGGCATTCCGCTACTCCCAAAATAATAACGTAGGCCGCTATGAAGAAGTGAGACATATTACAGGTCATGATTAACAAGAATGATTATAGACCGCGTTAGATTTAGCTCAGGGCCTCGTTAGGAATTTTTTTACCTTCACACCCCCTGCCACCCGCCTCCGAGATGAATTGCATGGCTATACGTAGACCTAATGATAGGCAGGGCAGGTAGAAGGTGGAGAATTCCACTGTGGTGGAATCCAACGCATCTTCCATCATATCCAAGTGGAATTTTATTTATTAGTCTGGTTCCATTGCCGGAGTCATCCTCCAAGAGATAGCAATTGACGATGGAGACAACTTTGATAATCTTTAATCATGAATAAGGTTTGCATAGAAATTTTTACAGCTGTAACTAGGAGTAACTGAATTAAATTCAGTGAGGGCGAGCTTTCAATATGAACAGAAATAAACAATAAATACTGTTGTTGAGAAAGAATTACCTGTGATTATGAATTATGTATTAACACACGGTGAATCAGAACTAATTGCTATAATATTTGTCTTTTTAACGCGAATTTCTGCACTAGTTGTTTCGAAAATTACAAATGCCTTAACAAATAAATATGTAATTTTTAAATTTCCTGTCGATTTTCAAAGGAAAAATACAAATATGATTAAATATAGAAGCCTTTTTTTTACAGAAGAGAACCAAACGTCCCTCATGTTAGCTTAGTTCAATAGAACAGGTTATCGAAAACAACATTTTTGATCTTATCAAATGTCTCATAATTTAATTAAATAAATCTGGCGATATCTACTGGAACGAACCCATGATTCGTTCAAATAAGACGCAGAATCCTCGAAACCGGTCGTGTATTACCGTAAATGCATATTTTTATGTGGACTTAATCGTATTGTGTGATATTTGAACGGGTCTTGTAATGTTTTGCAGACCTTTATTATAGATTACATTATAAATCTCAATAGAATTTATTTCTAACAAAGTTTGTCCCGAGTTAGAATGATTTTTAGTTGTGTATTTACAACAGGAATAGAATATAAAAATGATTACAATGAAATTTTTCGAGCTAAAATGATTATTTGTTACGTACTAAGATTAGAGATGGAATTTCAAAATGATTAAAATGAAATTTATATGAATTTAAATACGGAGCGATTAAACTCGGACATCTCAAATACTTCACCAATTTCAAACTCAATCCACTATCTCCTCATGTTTATTCGCTACGGGCACGTCTGCATCTTCTGCTTGCGTTAGTCGAAGACGTCCGCACCACTTTCCCGAGTGCTTGTAGTTTCGGCCCCCACTGATTGGGGCGCCGCTTCCTCCGCTTGTTTACGTCTGGTGCCGGCCCCCGAAGCGAAGTCCGCAATAATCGAGGGCGAGAGGTCCATTCGCGAGAGGAAATGGCAACAATTAACACAGACCTTAATATCTCCTCGAGGCGGCCCGAAGTCTGAAGCCGGTTTATGTTTATAGTTCATTTCCATGAGGCCTTCATCCCGTCTCTACGAGATGAGGGTTAAAAGGCGGCAGATCTCACCCTAAGATCAGTGAGAAGACCTTCTCAAAGTACGAAAAGTTTGGATGGCTAAAGTACCATGGTTTTAAAGCAACGCTGATGTGGAGTACTTGTTTTTTTTTGGGTTGGAATCTTCTCCTAAGATATTTGTTTAATATATGAAAAGTTTAATCAGCTAAAATAACGGACTCTGTAGGTAATTTAGGTATAAAGTACTTTATGGTTGTTTTTGATTTGGAAGGTGGCATATCTCATCCTCATATCCGTAAAATACTTCTCCAAATATACGAAAAGTATGGTTAGCTAAAATAATTTACTTTGAGGCTAACTATACATGAAAAGTATGGTTAAGTTAAATATCGTACTCTGAGAGTGCCTTTGATATGAAGTACTTAAACTTTTGAGTTGAAAGGCGGCAGATCCTACCTTTGATCCGTAAGATCTAGCCATATAAAAAGTATGGTTCGCGAAGATAACGTTTTTTGATATGAAGCACTTAGGTTATTGGGGTGGAAAGCGGTATATCTCTTCTTTAGATCCGTAAGATATCTTCCTGAATATATTAAAAGTATAATTAACTAAAATATCGCACTCTGAGGCAGGGACGAATTTCAGCGATCAGAAGCTCAAGGACTTCTTAGGGGGTAAAATCAAAGACCACCGGAGCAAGGACCTTTCTGGAGCCCACCCAAGTAATTATTCATTTTAAAATATAGCTAAAGGTCCTCTTTGTGGCCCCTTAGCGACGAGGCCCTCAGCTAGCATCCTAATGGCAAATCCGTCCCTGCTTCGAGGGCACCTATGATACAAGGTACTTAAAAGTTTTTTTTCTGCCGATAAGCATCCCAGATAGATCTTCCGGATTCTACGACTTGTACTCCAAAAATAAACCCTAGCAACCCTACCCCAAACATCTCCAGCCAGATCCGTGCTGTCCATCGCCCCCGGATCGAATCTTTCGGTACTGCGGGATGCTGTCCCTTGTTTAGATCAAACGCGTCTCCAGTTATTATAAAACGGACTCCCGGAGGGGGAAATATTGTAATGTCCCGAGGAACCCCCTCATGTCACTTCCACATCGGGGCGCATTCATTGAGAAACGCACCTCCCCCAACCCACGACCATCGGTGTCTGTGTGCACCGCCATCTTGGAGGAGCCGGTTCAAGGGCGGAAACAACCGCCGGCCCAAGAAGAGGCCTTCGCTGCCCGTTCATTAGCGCGATGGGAAACGGGGAACCGAAAAATTGAATCGATATTTTTACGAGGCTCGATTCCCCGAGATAGAGGAGTTTGAGCAATTACGGGGATGTCTAGAGAGGCCTTCGGTCGGAAAAGGATTGAGCTTCAGGTATGGTGGGAGGGCAGCGCGGATTCCCAACAACCTGTTCTAAGGGGAGCGGGTGGGGGGGCCGTCTGCCGAGCATTCCTGAGTTCCTTCCCACGGTGGCTTCCAGGCCCTCTCCACCCACACGGCCGAGCGGCAGCTTTGCCGACGCTGGAATGCAGCTCCTCTGGCGCCGGCCCCCACCCCAACACCCCCCACTCCCCCTCATAGTGCGTGCACTTTCCCAGCCTCCCATTATTCCCGCCAGAGGCGCTGGGGAGCGGCCATCCCCGCCAGAACATTCGCCTACCTAGGAGATCGCCGTTTCGATGCCGCGAATCACGACCGTCCCAGGAGGTTGGTACGTACCGCGGTTGGGGGGACTCGGATGGCATCTTGGGTGACCACCTCTCTATCGCCCACAGACTCCGGATTAGCGAACTTCTTACGGGTTTTATTTTCATTGCTTGGAAGAATGTCATGATTCACACCCGGGGAAACAAGTACCTTGCCATTGCCGTGGCCATGAACGATTCTGCATTTTATTCGGGGCGTTCACACCGATTCCTGATGTTCTGAGGCTAAATTCGTCGCTCTTCGGTCGGCCTTGCCGGAACAATTAATATCGAAGTCCGTCGCAGCGGGAGGTATGTTCGAGGATATAGGATTGGATTATAGTGTTATAAAAGTCGATAAAGATAACCTTGTACAAAGGATAACTAAATTTTTCATTTTTAATTTCCAACACTTCGCTAAAAGTGGGTACCCCGAAAAGTGGTCGAGCTCAAAAGTTATACTGCGTAAAAAGTTTTCGGAAACAAATAGTCTTGAGATACCTTAGTATAAGTGATATGTGCCTGATGGAGATAAGTTAGTAGAACTATCTTCATTGAATCAGCTTTCAACAAAATACCAAAAGGGGTCCCTCTAATCTTGATAGTATGTGAGATAAAAATTCCCATTCTAACGTCTATATTGCGGGAATATCCTGAAATGTGGTCGCACTAAAAAATAACATCACGTAAAAAGTATTTCAAAACATATAGTCCTAATATACTTTACAAACGTGTTACTATACGGAGATAACTGCCTAATACCACAGAAGAAGACATTGATTAAATATAAGTAAGTATAACTTTCTTCATTGGTAATGATTTTTTTAAATTCTTAATGGTATCGGAGGTAAATATTCTCATTCTTTCTGATATCTTAATCATGTAAAAAAAACCTGGATGTTTGAAAATCACTTCACGAAACCAGAAAAATAGTATCCTTTTAACCTTATTTTAGTGGTTTAAAAAGAGTTCCTTTTAAACTTGGAGGCGTATTAAATTCCTTTACGCTACAAGGAAATCCTGACTTAATTTCTACCTCCGTGTCCGTTTATCTAAATTATGGTCCATGACCATTGTAAAGTATTAAATATACTACTACGTTAAAAAAGTTCCTGAGCTTAAAAAAAAAACAAATTGGGGTTTATTGTAAGAATGGCCATCATTTCCTAAAATACGCCCAACAATAAAGTCGAATTGTAATTAAGTTATTTTTATTGGAGACAATGAATATAAGTTCGGGGACTTTTGGAAGGTAGTAATACTTGAGCAATCCAGATTTGCGTAAATAGGATGGAGGCTGAAAAACTGTTAAAAAATGGACAAAAGCTCCGAATGAAAGTCCTAAAAATAGCGAGAAAATCCCAAAAAAGGCTAACTATTGTTATAAACGTTAGCACCACCTTTCATGGCAACACAAGTCCCCGATCGGTGGAACGTTAACAAGATTTGACTACGCCCGGCAACGAATTCCCCCAAAGAGCGGAATAAATTACCAGGGGGGTCCATAAAATGGATACGTAAAAAAGGCTAACGCCAGCATCCCTGCCGCCTTTTCGTTGCTAGGAGCGAATCACGGCATCACGGAGCCCTTTCATTGGCGTTCACGCGACCGCCCTAAGAATGGGCTTTCCTCAATGGAAAGATCTTCTCCGATGTTAGCTCAACCCGCGTGGGGCAGACATCAACTACTTCCCGAAGAATCCGGCCAAAAAAACTACGAAATAGTTCGTCATCTCCCACTTTCGTCTCAATGGCGTGACGAGCGGGCGTCAACTATCCATTATTGTGACGGGAATAAACGTCCCTAGGTGTTATGCAACCTGGGAACTTTGTCAGGTGAGGATGAAATGTTATGGATGGCTCGGGATTATTAGATGAAAGGGAACCAGGACCAACACGAAGGTTAAAATTGTTACGGGACACTCTGACTGCTTGCATGTAGCTCAATTTATAGAACATCTCTCCAGCATCCGCGCATACCAGTGTATCTCTGACTTAAATTACGTTTCTAGCGTATTCTAAATTAAGAGATACATGCCGTAACCCAATAAGTACTTCTACAATATACGTCACTGCCTGAAAGATTCATAAGGACAAATGTATCACAAAGAAAACTAGATTAAAAAGCACTTCACGCTTTCTTTCTCGCGATAATTAGCGTGAAATCGAAAGCTATGCGAGGAATTAATTACAAAAGACTTCTCTTGAATATAAAATGTAACGGAACAAAATAAAAAATAATCATTATTAAGAATAAGTTTTGTGCTTCAATAATGTTATAAACATCTATCAATATTCCAGTTTTAAATTATTCACCTTATTTACAAACATAGAAATATTCATACTATATTAAATAGTACGAAGATTTTTTTTAATGACAAAGCTCTGGAATTAAATATAAAAATCACGCGGGTGATATTTGGGTGTCCAAAGAGGAAATGATCTATAAATGAAGTATAACTCAATCTTCTGCCTTCTAGTTGAATAGAAAGACGACTGCAACTTACATTAAAGTTCTACTTTGTTGAATCAATCTAGTTTTCAGATGCATTCCTCACTCTGATTAATTCAACGGGGAGCAAAAACAGAATATTCTTGAGATAAAAAAATTGAAAAGATCGAATGGAAAAAATGAAAGTTGAAATCAAGCGATATTTTCCATCTCCAAACAAGCATTCCTAATTCTACATTGGGATAAATATTTTTTTAAATGTCATCTGAATCAATCTTTCCCACCTTTTCCTCCATTGCACAACTTCGAGGAAGACGATGGCACTGTATGCAATTGAGGAATTTTACTGTTTCCGCATTGGGATTCAGCGAATACTTTGGAAAATACGCCACGGATACAACGTGAATTTAGAACCAAATGGTATCACTGAAGGTATTCTGCATAACTCCCTTTGGAATCATAGCCTCAAGGTGATACCAGGACTACTCTACTGCTTCGACAGCTAATAGATAGCTCAACTTAACAAGCACTCACTTCTCCATACACACCGTGAACTTCTCTCTGTAACCTAACTAGCCTTAAAATTCGTACCCAGTCACCTTCAGCCTTTCAAGAAAAAAGTTCCGGACGAAGGAACAACTCTCATTACGGAGAAATCGACTCCTAGACAACGGTAAAATATGTTCCAGGGTTCCTTTGAGACCCTCTCGACACCCCTGGGTGAGGGTCCATGGTCGACCGCAGATCCTCCCATTCTTACCTAGAGCTTCCCCCGAACACTTTCACATTTCCGCAAAGAAATAATCAACGCCCATTAGTTTCGTCGCCTAGCAACAAGCGGCCAGTGAATCTCCAAGGAAACACTTCAGAGAGGGTGGTTCTTTAAATTGGGAATTTAGGAACATCCCTGGCCGTGTACATATTGATTCGGTATGCTCCCTAACAGCATTGAGCGTGAATAGACTCTTTCTGGAAACTAGAAAGAAGTACGTAAAAGGAAAGAAAAAGTACGGAAAATACCGTAACCTGGGGAACAAACGAAAATATGAACTTTTACAAGGAATCACACAGCATTATTTTTCGATACGACCCTATTTGGTTAACCTGATGATGACTTAATGAGTCGAAACCATAGTAACATCAAAATTAAATTCCTTGCAGTTTGTAAAAGCTCATCTTTTCATTTGTTGCTGGTAGAGACTTGTCGCAAAGTCGCGGCCCAAGCAGTGTATTCTATTTGAAAACCTCTTTTTCGACTTTTTAGTTACCATTAGGTACGCAAAGACGTGATGGAGAACTGCGCAAGAGAGAAATATTCATACGTTTTTGCCAAACTGTTTTCTATTGAGAAAATATTTCCAATTAAACATTTCAAATTTTGTTTTCAACTACCTGTATACTAATCTCTAAGATTAAGAACGTTACGCAAAAGATATCCAACATTTTTTATTTATATTAAAATACATTCTAGATTACCCCTGTGTTTTACTTGATGGCGACACAAGGCTTTGAAACACTATATTGTCCCATAGCACATCTAAATTACGTGGTTTTTGGTACTACTTACAAGTCAACTGTTTTAGATAAGTTTAAGATGGGATATCTTCAGATTGAGCCCTGTACTAACGATTAAGCAAATGTCGCTTTAAACTCAAAGGAGAACACAAAAAACACACAGAAGTTTTTTTCCAAAATTCCTTCACAAACCTTATTGCTCCATACCACTGGTATAATGAGTGTTATCTGTTGTATTACCGACAAATGAGCTGTTTCAGATACAGTTTAAGATGGAATTCCACCAAATAGAGACCAGTACTAACTATCAAACAAATGTCGCTTCAAACTCAAAGGAGAGCACAAAAAACGTACCAATTCATCTTATTTTATAAAACATAATCAGGAATCTGGAAAGGCATTAGCATACTAACTTTCCTTTCAGTTTCGTTCGGTGTAGCACCCAGACAATCGCCTCTGGCTGTTGAGTCCTCGACCACAAAGAACTCGAAACAGTCATGGTCGACACCTCACGTAGGTGTTATAAATGTCCCTATGCCGCCAAACAACACCGAGATAATTTCTTTCTCTAATTGCTTAATTGTAATCAGCGAATCCAGATGTCGACAGACAGTTTCTATTCAAAGAGTGAACGAGAAAGAATGAGTCTAAAATATGCAAAGGGAACCCAACTAAATGTGAGTTTGATAACTCTTACCGAGGGCCGGTTCGGACGGCGAACTAGAAAGGGAACCGCCTCAGGGCGCGGCAATCAACGGGGCGTCGAGGGATGGATATCGGTAAGAGTTATGATCGGCTCCAACAATGAAAACTTGGAGCTTAAGGCTATTTATTACCTTTAACAATGACAGTGCGCAGAGCTGAGCTTTGTTAGGCGAAGAATATGTCTTCATCAATAATGTATGAATAATAATTAATAAACGATAATGTCTCGCGATGGATCGATTATTAAGTTTCCATTATTTGATGTAGGTATTGTCGTGTTACGAAAAAATAGAAATTTTGAAATGGAGTTAAAAAAAGTCAACAGCCGACAACAATTAGGTTAGTTCACCTATCTATAAAGAGCTTACTAAGGTATTCTTCCCGACTAATTATTATATCCCATCTTGCAATGGATTATTTATTAAGTTTACATCATTTGACGTAGCTAATATGATGCTACGAAATTGTATTCAAGAACCGCATTGCTGAAATGTAATCGAAAAAATCAACAATCGACAACAATTAAATGTTTTAATGATGCCGTTTGATGCTAAGCAATGCATTCACAAGAGCAATGTATTCACAAGTTTACCCTTACAGTAGAATAAGGAAACTTAGAATTATGTACAGTTGTGCTTTTGTTAATTCCAGCTAGCTTCTGCAATATCCAGGAGTTTCCGGTTTCCGGTAGAAAATTACTACTTTTGCGCAAAATACAGGCTTTCTAACTTCCCTCTACGGTTAAATGCGAATTTGATCATTCCATTACGAATTTAAAGACCAAAGACCCACGTTATGCGGATATATTACCTTTGATCTCCTTTTCTAAACAAAAATGTAAACAAGAACGAATGGGTTTCCATCGCAACCGAGATAGAGGGCAGAGCTATTCAGCACGACCAGTTCCTTTGAAGACGGCACAAAAAATGGAAGAATGGGCAAAGCCAACGTTTTCACGAAATAAAATTCTCACTATTTTGGTCGTCTTCAAAATACAAGGGATTTAAAGATCCTCCGTGGGTGCAAGGTGCCTCGGAAGAAGGCACCTGTACCTGCGCCTCTGTTACGGTACATTTGGACGGAATACTCTGCAGCTGTCCCTCGGATTGGGAATCAGGAAGAGGCCCTGGGAAAGACCCCGAACAGGTGATTAAAGGAGAAAGGAGATTTTTGGCCACACATAACTCAGGTGCATTATACCTCCCACAGCTCGCTAAAATCGGCACACCGGCTCTAATTATCAAAAGTTGCGAAAGTGATGCGTTGCCAATTTGGCATTATCATGATGCGATTGGACAAACAAAATGGTTTGGAGCCTGAAGAGGTTTATAAAAAATGAATCTTAAATGATTTCGCTTGAGTCCAACTCTCTAGTGTGTCAAGAATAGGTTTCAATGCATTCAATAGAATTTCAAATATTGTATTGTCAAATACGATTATTGTTTAAAATTCAAATGCACCATAATAAAAGCTTGCCAACGATATCATAGCAACCATCCAAATAGTATACCCAAAACTACTTGTTGCAAAATATGAATTCAGAATTTCTAAAAATTAACACATATGTGACATTATATTGAATTAGAATTTTCTCTGGCAAAATTAATTCTTATTTACTGGTAACAATAAATAAAATAAACTGATACACATCCAAAAGTAAAAAACAAACTGAAACAATATAAATTAATTTTGTCATGGAAATGAACTTCCACATGGGCAAGCCTGAAAGTATTGGGTGAATTTACTCCATTGTAAACAGTGCGATAATATTGCAAATAATAACAGAATTAGGGCTCCCGGATAGTCATGTGGACAGCGCGTTTGCCTTTGGTGAAAGAGGTCTCGGGTTCTATTCCCGGTGGGAGCCAATGTGCGAAATGACCAAAGCTGTCGAAGCACTTTTAACAATACTACTACTACTAATAATAACAGAATTTAAGGAAAAGATGAAACTGATATTAGGATTGCCATACTCGATGAAGAAATTAATTTCTTATTTTTATTAGTATATGTAGTATTCTTTTTCATTTTGTTATAAGGATTTATATAGTTGTATTTAAAAAAATATTTTTATAGACTTGTATTTTATTTTGTTATATGATTTGAATTTTTTATTACACTATGTCATATGTATTGTAAATATTTATGGTCAAATGGAAGGTGGGACTAAAAAGTCCCAATTTCGCCTAATAAAGACCTTTGTAAGTATGTATGTATTATTCACATAGGCGTAATTTAAAATAATGACAAACCTTATCAATAGTGCATTCAGAAGTGATCGTGAGGTAGGGCAAGAGAATTTATTTCTGTTGATACTTATCCTAGACATAAACTAAGGAAGACTTAAGACTGCCATAAAAATTTTTACGTAATTTTTCCGTTCGAGAATTTCATAAAAATAACAAGAGAAAAATTATTGCAATTATATTCGTACAGAACTAAAATAGCTTAGCATTTGAGGCTGAAGGGAAAGTAAATTCATATCTTGAGGTCGTGGAAATGGGCAAATTCCGATTGATCTTCACCAAACTCAGAGAACTAACACCAGCCGTAATTTCCCTTTCAAATTCGCCATGTATTGGGTGGATGGGACCCTAACATCAAGCGGCAGAACCCTGAAAGGATTCCGACCGATTATCGAGGAAATCGCGTTTGTCTCTCTAATTTGAGCGCTCCGGTAACAATACTATTAGGATACCCGCAAAGTGGGGTTGTTTTCCGATACAGGACCCTGCATTGAGCAGCTCGCCTTGTTAGCGGAGATTTCGGGTTCAAAAACAGTGTTTCGAGTGTGATTATTATTTCCCTCAGGTGGGATTCGCTCCTCTGAAGGTAGAGGACACCGGCGGAAACTCTTATGGGGGAAGAGAACGTCTTATTGTGGCTCTGGTTAGCATCCGACGCAAACTCAGAAAAAAATGGACTAAGTGTTTGAGGGAGAAAATTGCTAGGTGAGGTGTGTACTTTTTGTCATTTTAACGTCAAGGTATTAGAGGAGCGAAGAGGATTTTGAGCTGACTACTTTTCCTGAGGTCAACACCACCCCGGCTGTAAGACTAAGATGGGTTCAAGTGTGAAATGTAAGTATGAAACACATTCGACTTCAATATACAGAAGAACCATCTGTATCTAAAGCATGTATTATTCAATTCTTACGGTAACACGATTCAAAACACCAAGTTCCATTCTTGTTTATTTCAATTTTGAAATTTTTACTAAGCAAAGTAGAAATTTCAAATAATCCCTCTTTTTTATTGATGATTTCCAACTTAAACTGCTAAGTTTTCCATTAATATTTTACCATATTTGTGCGGAAATGAGCAAATAATAGTTACGTAAATCATAAAACTGCGCCTCGTTCGCTAAGAAAACATATCAACTGCAACTTTTACATTTTCATTGGTTAAGTGGCAAAATGAACCATGTTTGCTTCGTCACAGCATGCACAGAGTGTAATATTACATAGGTATTTAAAATAACTATTAGAGACATCTAAGTCGATTTTTCAAAATATCTCGGACATGAGGAAATCTATTGTACAACTATCCAGGCGCAGTATCAGGAGAATCCTGATTACCTATATAAATTCCAGTTGGCATAAATGCATTACTATTGATGGTATTTGATTGAGAACTAACTAATATATGAAGATAATCAAATAATTCTGATTCGATTAACTTATTTGCATTACCCTCAAAATAGATAAGACCAAAATAAAATAGTTTATATAACATAGTAGGGTATAACAGCGATTACCAAAATAAATAAAAGGATTACCATTCATGAGGAGGATAAGAAAAGGTACTCACCCTGAGGTCATTAAACGTGATGCTGTTATCCGTATAGAAGACAAGCATTTCTGCAGAGAGGGGCCTCGGTTCCCTCAACTTGGAGGCCAGCAGCAAGCAGGTGGTCCCCAGGAGTTGAAGCTGGTTCTTCCGGACGGGGAATACTCCTAGGAATCTGTCCACGTAAATCATCGCCAACGGGAATACCTCTCCTTGGCATTTCTGCTCTTCGCATACCTGCAAATAAGCGCATATTTGTATTGAGTTACGAAGTTCCGCAGGCGGGATATTCTAGAGCTATATTCCGCTAAACTGACCCGAGAAGGATGGATTTATATTTAAATGATGACGTATAGATATTGTTAAGACTAGACGAATTTGTTAGTTCACGATGAAATCAAAGAATTATTCAAGCTTCCTTTACTAACAATCAGTATAAATGTTTTGCTTTAATTTTCGTAAGCATGTTTCTTATATATTTTAATTTTATACGTAATAAATACAATAATTTTACTCTTCCATAGTATAGAGGCAGATTTAATGATAAACACTGTGCTAGCACTAAACCTTTCTAATTAGTTGAAGCTAGTTAGTAATTAATGAAATCGAGATAGTAACTCAACGTGTAGGTTAAAGTATAACATTTGGGTATCCCGCAAAAGAGATTTATCGGTGGTCCTAGGCCAACTAAATCTTAATAACTACTGCTAAAGAGGATTGCCCTCAAAATCTACATGGTCAATTTCAATAAATGCCAAAAGGAAGGATGGATAGGAAATAAAAACCCATTTTTTCATCCCTTTAAAAGCATCTTTTCTCTTCTGAAGATATCAAGAATAATTTGGGAAGTGTCTTTTCTTTATGGCTCTAATTATAACCCCAGTGAACTTGTTATCAGTAGGATGATAATGTTCCTATGTCTTTCCGGACCATCCTGCCAAAATATTGCTGAATTTCTTCATAACTTTCGCATTTAGCATTTCCTTTTCGCCGAGATATTCCTCTACAAGGTTCCAGTTCCTATTACGAACAAATTCAAAATTCTTCTTAAGAAGCGTGACTAACCTGAAGATTTTTCAAATAACTAGTTTTAATCTCGATTAAATACTTCATAAGGGAAGAGGATGTGCTAGAAAAAGCTGGGCAATGTGCGATAAGGCGAGAATGAAGTCTAGAAGGAATGTACTAAATCCAAGGGATGAATGAGATGTATGAAAAGATGCTGGAGTAGGAAGGGATAGAAATATGCAAGAAAAGGATGGAATGTATTCGGAATAATCAAAGTACCTCACTTGTTTGTTCCGAGATGGGGCAGCATAAAAACTACGAATATAAAAATACGTGCGAATTGATTCGTCTGAATTTTGGGAGGTGAACCCTTCGATCTAAAATAAAAGCTTGAATTGGTATTCAAGCCACCACCGAAATTTATACAAAGGGATCACGTAACAGTAGCAGAAAACTCTCCAAGTACATCGTGAATATTTTAGTAAGATGGAAAAGAATTTCGAAATCCGGTTTCTTTCCGCAGGAAACGGATAGCGATGTGGCTACAGTGAAGTTGAAGAACATCCGACTTACGGCAAGAAACTGCGTCGCCGAAATAGATCAAGTGATTGTTCACTGCTTTCTAGATCACATTGTGTTTCAACAAAATGTAAATACAATGAACTGTAAGGCATAAGAGTTAAGAGATTGTTTATACCACTGGTATAGCGAGTTTGAATGCGTTGCTACGTAGTTGTTGATATAAATAAACATTTAACAATGAAACCTACTATTTTTTATTATGAATTTAATTGAGCTTTGTCGAGTCTAAACTCAAACGAACTACATAGATATTTTATTATCTTCTTAACTTAATAATTTCCTATATTCCATCTTCACTAACTTATGAAATCCGATTTCCTTAATCGTAACTATGTGCGTCGATTACGCACTTGATCATATTATCATTTCAAACAAAATCCAATTTCCTGATATCTTCCGTTTAAATACTTTTAGCTTTCAAATAAGTCCAGCTCTTACGATATCTACTAGTCCAGAAGAAAACCTTAAGAAGTTCCAGAAGCTTTCCCATGCCTTTCTTCACTTTCTCAAAAAACGGAAATTTTATCAACAACGGGCATCAGGCTATTCATCATGGGCTTTAATCACGGAGTGGAAAAACTTCGCCTTCCGTTGATTGAGCGATTAAAGACGGTCTTTTTACGAACCATCAAGATCTCGGACCCTTCAGATACGGGCGACAAGAAGCTTGAGAGCGGCCTGGTGGTCCCATTTGTGGCATCCTTTAAAAAAGTTTCTCTATTCCTGCCCTAGACCATGGCCGCCTAGATATGGAAGGTTAGTAGTCGAGAGGGGAAAAAATCTTCAAGTGGAGGAATGATTTATAGGCAGAGGTCCACGCGAGTTTCTGCCCCAAAAAGGTACATACTTTCTTAATGATATATCTACAAAATAATGTATTGTAACGAAAATTACGATTATAATATTTTGTTTTAATTGTAATATTTAACAAGTTTCTTCAATGTTACGAGAGGTTTTGGTGTACTATTTCATAGAATGTATCTAGGCAACAAAGACCGACTTTAATAAATTTAATCTATTATTATTTTTCATTGAATCTAGGAAAATATATAAACAAATGCCCACACGTCAGAACAATATATAATATAAAGAAATTCATATTTGTCAGAAAACTAGTAATTAAATTAAAAGTTTAAAGATATTTCAATTAATTTATGAAACACCCGTAATCCTTATTAATATTTATAAATGAATATTTATAGCTTTCCTTGTATATATGTGAACTATATATAAAAAGAAGCATGGCTAATGTATTTTGCCCGCTAAGAATGCTGGAGACTCAAATAGTCGCATTTCTCTGACACCTTCAATGGTGGAGAGGTGTGTTACATCCATTACGCTTGAAAAAGTTATTCAACTGTAAAGTGACTAGCAACGCATTCCTTCGGAGGAGATCTTTCCGATATCCGCCTAGTTCCGCGAAACTCCTCTCCTTTCCCCGTATTCAAATGCGATCATCAATATTTCTGAGGTGAGCTGCTGATAATCTACAAGAATTTCCCGTTCGTCATGAACAAATAAAGCTGAAGGTCAAATCTGAAACACAAGAAGAGTTTCTTGACGCCACGGAGGGCGCTGCATCCTTCAACTTGTCTGAAAGACATGCAGAGAATTGCGATCGCCGACTCCACGCCACGCGTCCCTCAACATTTCCGTGCATTGACGGTAGATCTGCATTTATGGCCCCCAGGAGGGAATCATTATATGTGCTTTGGAGATGGGAAAACGTTTGGGCAAAACAAAGTCGTTCGTCTTTATTAAAGGCTTGCAACGATATGCATGCAAAGTCCTCGGGCTTGTATTTCATATGGTGTCGCACATTGTGAACACTTCGAGCGGGAATGGAAGAAGCTCAAAGACTCTTAACGGATACGATTTCGCAGATAAGAGTTGACAAGTCGGTATCGCTAAGTGCTTCCACCACTTTCCTTGTCTCAGCGACGGGAAATAAGTTCTAAAAATACAATTTGTTGCTGGATTTACTTTGCCCAATGCTGATGAATGCCTTACAGTCATTTGATGATACTCATAATGATAATTAAAAGCACAAATGGAAAATTACCACAACATAAAGTGAAACTTATTTTGAGTCACACATTCATTCTTTAATTATCTAAAACTATAGACTTTTACTAGAAAATACGAGTTAAATGACCAGTTAACTACACAAACGCATTGTTTTTTCACGATGAAAAATAGATAAACAAAAAGTTTACTTATTTACATAACCGTAGCAACAACAACATCCACACTTCAAAGACTAAAATAATTAAAAATAAATTCTATTCAAGATTTTTTTATAACGATCAAGTTAAACTAATAATTGAGTCACACATTGATTCTTTAATTACTTTATACCCTTGAAATTTATTAGAAAGTATTTATAAGAAAGATCTTTAAAATTCAGGGATAAACGTATTGGTTTTCCACGGTGAAAATAGATAAAAAAATAGTTACTTATTTACATAACCATAGCAACAACTAAATCAACGCCTCAAAGACTAGAATCATTACAAGTAACATACGACTTTTTTCGAAAGCATAGAGCGTAGAATTCAAGCGTAAGGAGATGAAGATACCCCAATGAATGGAGGGAAAGCTTATCGCGAGATTCTAATTCCCCATTCATACGTTTCTAATCCAATCCGCGGGTGATATGCGCCTCAAGTAACTCCGCCAGCACCCCATCCTCTTCACATTACACTAGCAGCATTCCCAACATTGCCAGATTTTCGTTCGCGTAAGATAGTGATAGGCCATCTGACAGCGCCGGTTCCTTTTCATTCAGTTATTCCACGGCTGACGTTTACAGCTCATCCCTGCGTCGCAGACAGCGATTCAGTTTCATTCCCGGGGCTGGTTTACAATATTGTGAGCCATCGTAATGAATAACAACAGATCCGTTAGTCTTTTAAAATGGCATAGGACTAGTTCACTATAACTACAGTGGTTATCATTGATACATTTTTCGTATAAATACATCCGCCTTCAAACTCTGAGGGAGTCTTTTAGAGGAAGGATACTTTTACTAAATCTTTCTATAAAATCACTCATATTATATTAGTAACATTAAAAAGGCTTGTTTTAAATCATTAGGGGATGCTGTAACTTTGTAAAACTAAGTAACTGTAGCTCCATTAAATAAAGAACACACTGGGTATTTATTTCACTATACCGTTCGACGAATTACGGTCAGAAATGATTTCATTTAACTGTAACTCCTTGCATTTAAAACTAAGTAGAGGACTGTTCCTAGTCTCAAGATATAAAGTTGCATTAAGAATAATTAAATGCAAGTGAAAATCTTAACCTTATCATTCTCCACACTGGGGTAGACTGATGATTATGACGTTGATAATTCTAATGCGGTTTTGCCATTAATGTTTACAGCCGGATGCCCTTCCTGTCACCAACTCTTATCGGAGAAATTCGACTCCCATTGGGATTGAACGCGGTACCGCTTCAACAAGAGGCGCATGCGCTAGTAACGCTGAGCGGGAATCCCATTTATATTCGCCGACAGTGAAATAAATAAACTTTCGTTTATCTAGATAGCCGTTTATGATGGTCTACCAGTCAGACAGCTTTATGGATATCTTCCGTGGAACTAGACAAAGCTACCTTCGCTATTGTCCTTTGGTAAGCTTGGCAAAGGTTCTGAAAGCTTCCGAGAATCGGGGATGCCTTTTCTGACCTTCTCGGATAGACCTGTTCCGCTTCTCCAAAATTCGGAAGAATCGTCTAATTTGAGGGAAGAAGGTATCGGAAAGTCGAGTCTCTTACTTTTCACGAGATAAAAAATAGTTGCCTTCAGATGAGAGAATAAATGGAAAAATTTGCAAAAAACCCCTTAAGCCCCCGCAAAAGTTTGCGAGAGCTTATCTAGAACTATAGAATGTTGTTCAGGTATTCGCTGGCTAGAACAGCAAAAAATTCTATTCCATAGCCGAGAAAAAAATGATTATGATAGAAAGGAAAAAAATATTACGAGCCTTGTACTTTCGGTTTTAAAAGTGACTGTTGTGGTGCAAAGCAATGCAAAAGATCCTATCAAATACCACTAGCAAACGAGGAAAGATGAAACGAGATGAATTTTTCTTAAGATGGCAACATCACTGAAACCGGTCCTGGTTGTAAAATTCCTTAAATTCCAAATTCCTCCATAATGAAGCTGAACTTTTTTATACGTTTATTTAATAGCTTAATTTATAGATATTGTAATTATTAAATAATTTAAAAATTACTTTAGTAAATTAAATTATACTATTATACAATTCCTATACATATATAATATATCCTATTATGTATATATTATATATACTATGATATATTTTCTTAACTAAATACGACGAAGCAATGGCATAAGGAGACTTAGAAAATTTCCCGAACTCGGAGAAAACAAAATTAAAGTCACTATTCATGAAGCTGTATGGACCGCGATATATTGCATAACTGTTTAATACCGTTAAGTTCACATTATACTTTTAACGCAGCGACAGAGTATTTTACTGCCAATTTTGCGCGCGCACTCAAATCGCTATCTCTAGCAGGGGGTATTCACCCCGTCTAATGAATGCAATATTCAATGGCGGCTGATCAGCTGGTCACATCCTCAACCGAGGAATGCTGTGAAAGAAAAGCCGTAGACAAGAGGGCATTTACAAGACCCGTCTCACCCCCTAAATTGGCCCCGAGGAAAAAAAGGATCCCCCCTACCCCTTGCCCTCAGGGTCCTCTCTCAGACCCCCCGAAAAGAATTCCCGGCCACAACCCTTGGAAAAAGAATTCCCAAAGATGATAGAAAAACCGCACTTTAAAAACACACAAAAAGTTTTATATCGCCAAAAATGTCTGCCTGAAAACGGGCACCTGTTTGAAAGTTTGAAAAATAGGGATGAAAAATCATCTTGAGCTGTGTTATCTCCCGCCCAAAAGTGCGCAAGGATTAAGGTAAGTTAATTATTTTTCATCCGGAGAATATGCTTTCGAGATCAAAATCACGAGATTATCAAGATCCATTTTAAATGAGAAACGCTTAGTAGCTTCCATAATATATATTTTTTAGATTATCGCAAGATTTGCGAATTTATGAAGATTGGCGGGAGAGTTCCATTAGCACCTTTGGTAGTCCACAATTAGGTCCAGAACTCGTATGATAGAAACTTAGCTTCTTGGACGATTTGTATGATTCCTAACGGAGTCCTCAGAATTTCGCTTCCTCGGGGTATTCCCCATATCTCGGCACATTTCTCACACATAAATGTGTGCTTTTTCCAAAAAAGGAGTGGACGCCTGAGGAATACTAAATCCCTTAGCGCGGGCCGACCTACAGCAACAGGTTATCGAATCTGTTATTTCGGACCACCTGCGCTCTTCTCAAAGAGGGCAAGGTTTTCAATCACGGTCGTTTAAAAAGCCGGATTTCCTAACTCCAATTGACTACGAACGCTGCAAAATAAATTGTGGTTATTTTCATTCACCAACGAGCTTAGGAACTTCCACAGAATCAATTCGATTCGTATACGAAATATTTTCGCTACGCTGACTCGATTAAATCATATTGTACTCTGAAATATATTGGTTATCATCGAGGGGGTATGAGCATCAGCGATGTATAACAAATTGCAAAATGGCGCTTACGGAAACAGAATATCTCGGCTTCAGTAACAGCTATAACAACTATAGCGTAAATATACTATATAACTAAATTTGCAGAAGGATAATTAAGATGTTAGAGAACTGAACAACGAAATAATTAAGAATTAGAACTTATTTCATTCGTGTCTGAACACAATATTAGGATGGAATCCTTGGGAGATGAAATTTCCCATGGGAAAGATTTTTATCGAGCACGTATCTATAATTTTGCTTCATTTCATATCGAATGCTTCTGGAGATTAAATTGTAAAGTAAGAAGAGTTTGAAATCAGCGTTCTCCGAAATGGAGATCGGCAGCTTCAATTTTAATTTATCCGTGGACATACAGAAAGATTATTTCTTTGCTTCCCATCGAAGTGCAAACAAATAAATATTTTTAAGAGACCCTCGCAGTTGATAAATAATCTAGCCATGGGAATTATTTCAAAGTGTATTAGCTCGAAAAATTGCATATATGTACTAAAAATTTACTAATAATTTTTATGCATAAGGAGGACCGGCTTTTAACTAAGGAACAGTACCGATCATACTTAGAGTTACTCATTGGAAAGTCTTGAATGATTAAGAGCCAAGACTAGCCTGCGTGGAGCTCTAGCGTATACCGACCCGGCTTTTGCATTTATGATACTCAGATTTAATCGAGGGTAAAATTTTGCCTGTCTTAGAAACACGTTTAAAGACCCTTTGACTTAAAACCAGTGAGAAATTAATATAAACTTCAAAGTGTTAGGTAGGATTCGAGCCAGAGACCAGTGTTGCTATGCAAACGAGTTAGCCCCCTATAAGACAAAAGCCGGTGAACATCTACCGGCAATTGTTTAAATAACAGTCGAAAGAGAAACGGGTAAGAGTAAGGGCAATATTTAAGCAAGTTAACGCCACCAAAGACCGGCTTCACGTATGAAGGAGGTATTGACCATTGCGACAAGTGAAAATGTTTACCAGTCGGCCACAATATTCCTCAAAGTCGAGGAACATCTACCGGCAATTGTTTGAATAACAGTTGTAAGGGAAACAGACTAGAATTCGGACAGCATTCAAGCATATAAATGCCGGTTATGATCTGAAGGAGGCATTGACCATTGCGACAAGTAAAAAGTTTACCTCGAGCATCCATTCTGCCACAATCTTCCTCATGCTGGGGGTGAGCTCTGTCTGCACGCAGTCGAAATAGCTGCTGGGAGAAGGGGAGATGCGTTCCTCAGCCTTGAGGAGGTTCTGAAACACTCTCTCGTCATTGAGGAGATTTGGGTCTTCGTAGGCGCGGCACTCGCAGGCCGCTTCGGGCTCGCAACACAGCAGATCCATCCTCGCAGCACCCGACGGAGCCGCGCCTCCGACCAGAAGCACTTGTCACACCCAAATCCAGTCCTTTGGAACACTGAACCGGCTCCTGGTGACAGACCAGGCGACTCGAACACTGAATCAGCGGGACCTTCACTTTCAAATCTCCGGCACGAACTTCCCGGCCCGGCTCCTCCGGAGTTCTACCTGAAAACACGTCTCTCTTTTCCCTCGTAGACGGAGGGGGGCCTTCGGGGAGATGAACACTGCTGATTGGCTGCGTTGAGCGGAGGCTGGGCCCCCTCGCTCCATTCGGCCGAGGGGAAAGTTATCCTGCCATGTGACCTCCAGTCGAGCGGGTGATTCGAAACGAGCGGATGCGTGGTGATGAAGTTTGGGAGAGATCGAAGTTTTCAGCAGCGGTTCATGACCATTCGGATCCAGAGCAGGGTAAATCTACAAAGGTCAATGATTCCTCGGATGGAACTCAATAAATAGCTGTAAATTATTTGCGCAGGGTTTTACAAAATATCGAATTTAACTATTTTGGTCGGAAATAGTTCGTCTTGATACGAATTACCCCCTTTTTTCGGCTAAAATTTTAATAAGCTATAAGGAAAAATGATGGGTTCTCTTTGAAAATGTTGAACTTCCTTCGCAAAGCGGAAATTTAATTTAAATTCTCACTTAGAACTTAAGCATTTACATTTCGAACAAGTAGGACTGATTGTACATTACTCTATATGTATTATGATTTCTTCGAATAGAAAACTAATTTTTTCAGCAGCATCAATTTCAGGAGCCAAGAAAGTTATACAGCAATAATATGCATCTACATTAATACCCTACAAGCCGCCTTTCGGCGTATAGCAGAGAGTGTAAACATTAAGCGTTTGAACTTCTTTTCAATCTGTTCTTACCGCGAATCGTTCGCGGAAGAACGATTGAACGATTTTTTCTGGCATCTAATTCCCTTAATTTACGGTCATTATCGGATCGGTCGAAGTAGCTCGGGGTCGCATGATACCGGTTACGTCTTTCGCAAATTTAACGTCCCTAAATGTATCAATCAATCGCAGCCTAGCTTCTGATCTCCTTTCTTTCAAAGATTACCAACATGCGCCTGAGATGATTTTTGTAACGCCTGCTTTTTCATCATAGTATTTTCAACAAAAAGTACATGATCAGGCATATTTACACACCTTCGAAATTAACAAACTTCATGAAGACAGAAATTAAAAAAATACATTGATATCAAAAAGAAAGATTAACATATTACTTCAATAAAACTGTTTATACCCATGATGAGTACAATAAATAGTTTAACTGAGTAAATAAAAATAAGTGCAATAAACTACAAGTGCATGGAATATACAGATCTAAAAAGATATGTATAGCTGTTTGTAATGCAATAATTCATTGTAAATTATAAATACAAAATTAGACAAGTTATTTCATCATACATAATTCAGTTTGCTGTTTATTAACCACGAGAATCACAATGAAAGCAAATGTTACTGAAAAATACTACCAAATAAAATTAAAACAAATGGAATTTCCGTTAAGGAAAAACCACACAAGTATGCGGTACTTACTAAATGCTTTAAATCAATCAATTAATCATTTAAACATTTTTAGTAATTAAGTTTTGAAACACGCAATTCTAATATTACTACACTGTTAATTTATACACTATATCACAATTTATCACTTTTATAGACATTTATTTATATTTAATTAGTTTACTTTTGATTACTTTTATTAAATTTTGTGAAAAATGTAACAAAATATAGCGTCAGGATACATGAGAGTAGCTTTACAAGCCAGCATTTATCCACTACTGATTTGTTAATTATCGTCTAATTTATATTCACTGAGAGAAAGAAATTTACTTCCTTCCTCTGTGAAATTTAATACATAATATTTTATCCTCTAGTATACATAAAGCAGAAAAAGTGGTTAATCGTCAGATGGCGTAGGGTTCAAGTTAGATGTTAGTAGTGGAGTAATTCTTTTTAAATCTCATAAGTTTCAATTTCATCTCAATTGAAGGCATGTAGGTGCGTATATCATAAATCTCACCCATTGGCAAATTTAATAGTAGACTGAAATGATTAAGCTATGATTTTGGGGTTTGGTTCCTACAGAAAACTTACTCCTGAGTCAGAATATTCGTGCATCACATTAATCCTCAAGCGAGTTACAAAAAGTAACGAAAAGCATCAAAAAATGCAATGGATAGAAGTTAAGGCCAAATTAATTTAGGTTAATTGCGAAGGATGATAAAGGTCAGTCTGAGTTAGTATAAAGTCTGCATTCTAGACTAACTGAAATATATGCTAATGGTTTCTTATTTCACCTAATGGTACTACATGAGGCCTTTCTTAAAAAAATATGTTTCAATCCCTGCCATAGACCTTTCAACATAGTTGAGTGTCACCAATGGTAACATAAGTAAATTTCAAAAGGTTTCAGCCCTTGCAAATGGTCTTGGAAAGCCAAATGCATCAGCTTAGGAATAGATACACTGGTTGCATATAACCCATGGGATACGCACTGTGGAATATTTTTTACCAGATTTAAACTGTGTATATGCTGGTATTAATTGGGAGAATAAATTGATATAATGAAGGAAAAAATGTAAAACCTACTCTTAGGATGATACTCAGTTAATTGTGATAACAAACTGAGGAAGACATTTTATAATTGGAGCAAAGAGAAATTCTTCTAGTACTTCAAAAGTACCCTTTCTGTTTTCCACTCTTAAATTTATTTATTTAAGTCCTCATTGGAAAATTACAATGTAGACAATAATGATAAGGTTAGGTGTTAGCAACAACCACTCTGCCACCACAACTAGTAAATTCTAATTTTAAAATATCATGGAACCAAGGAAAGGCCAAGAAGAGCAGAAAAAACTTAAGCATTCCAACGAAGATTTTTTATTTAAAGAGTTTTTTAAATTTTATTTTACACAATTTTTTTATGCTGATGCTTCTACTACAAGCCAGAAGCAAACATAATTCCAAGTGAAATCACTAAAAATTGAGGGGAAAAAACAATTTTAAAATTTGCCAAAAACAAAAATTGTGATATCCTATTGTATATGACTTAAATACCAGATCTTCTTGTATGTTATTTGATCATTAAATACAAAATTTTTCAAGTAAATTCTTCCTTGGGATTTTTCCTGGGTGCACGCCCTTATGTGCAAAGTACACAACGTGTACAAAGTGTACCTTTAACCCTTTAACCCATACAAAATTTTGATAGAAAATGCATAATGCTAACACATACTTGGGAGAAGTACTTATAGTAATTTGTTATAATATTAATTTAATGAGTCATTCATTCATGAGTGTTCTCTACCATTCAGTAGGTTCATGCACAATCAAAAATCCCTATAAAGCACCATCTCCTTCATTTCTTCATAGTTAACCCCACCCCTTATGCCATCCAACATCTTCTGTCTCTGTCTTTCCCTCTGCTTTTTCCCCTGAATCCTACCCTCAATTACAACCTTTACCAATCCCTCTCCCCTCACTATTTGGTCTACCCATTTCTTTTGACGATGCTTAATCATGTCAACTAAATCCATCTCCTCCCAAACCATATCTAACACCTCTGTACTTGTTTTCCTATCAGCCCAACTAACTTTTTCCAACACGCCATACCCACATCTCAAAGGCCACCAAACGTTTAACTTCTTCATTTCTCAAGGTCCACGTTTCGCACCCGTAGAGCAGCACACTCCAGACCAGGGATTTCACAAACCCGCAAAATATTTTTATACATTATGACAGACGATACATAGGAAAAATATATATTGATCATACACAGGCAGATAAATATTAAGCAAATTTAAAATGTGCAAAATTAGCAAAGCAAGAAAATTTCAGTAATTCAGGGATTTCTTATACGAATAGATCAAAATCCATGGCATAACATATACCCGCCTCATTTATAATGAGTGATATCAGGCCAGAAGCCAGAGCTTCAATTACCATCCCAGATCATCAGTAACTATTTTCATGATGTCTGTTATTTCTAGCACCTAGTTCTTTCTTAGTATGCATTTCTTATAGTGAGATGTAAAGTTCTTTATATGTCATAGAAGTTGGCAAATTTATGCAACCATAGTTGACGGAATAGTAGAGAATCATATATGTAGTTAGAATAAGAAGTTTTGCAGAAAATCACAATGGAAAGCGATGTTTTTAAAAATGGTCAAGGAAGTTTCTTTCTCAATCAGATTCAGTTTAATGAGTGAAGTTATTGTAGCATACTAGAGAGCCTGCGCCAAAGTTTGCACTTCCCTCCTTGGAGGGGTATACCCGACTCATGCAGACTCCTAGTTGCATGTACTCCACAATTCTACCTTCACTTCCTCGTGGTTGCCAGGTTGCTAATTGTTCTCTTGTAAAAAATCCATGGTAAACAAACTTTTACTAGACCACTATTTATTATCAGAATAACACGACCCAGGTTTTGTAGCATCGTTACATCTTCAGACTTGAAGATAAATAATAATATATAGTGGTCTAGTAAGTTTGTTTACCGTGGATTTTTTACAAGTTAATAAGTACCACAAAATTAACCCTGAATCTGTATAGTTTAATTGTTCTCTTGTTTTTCTTCAAAATATTCCATGCGTATGCCAATGGAATTTGTGAATTGAAAGAATTCAACACTGCTGTGCATAAAAGAGACTCACTGCATGAGAATTTGGGGAAGAGATACCAAAGGTGGAGGTATTCAAAGGTGGGTTAGGTTGTCAATGCTGTATCCACTGACAATTATTATATACTAATGAAGAATTTCGATTTATTGGTAAAAAATTGTATTTGTAAAAAAATCTATGTCCACCATGATACTTTTCTGAAGGTAAATGCTGTCACCAATATTCATAAAACCAACCAAAATTACATTACAAAGATGTTTAATGGCTGAATGTACCAAAAAAAATCAAGTTTCACAAGGCTGGCCATAAATTAGAATGGAAAGTCAAAAGGTTGACTAAAATGAATGTAAAAATCTGATGTGAAAAATCTAAAACTCAATTATAGGGAGGGAGGTTGAAATGATCATCTAAGGTTATCAATATAAGATTTTCTCCATTGCAGCTCTTCAATATAGCCATTCATATAGCATCATTCCCTCATAATTTCAATCTTTAATACTTTCCATTGCCTGCCACCTCTTCGATTTCTCGAATCTCTCAATCTTCAATCTATTCCTTCCTCTATGACTCCAGTATCACTTCTTTGTCGTCATCCCTTTGCAACACCATTCCTCTATAGCTTCTCTACCATTGTGCTACTTTGGTCCATATTTCACAGCCATATCACCAACTAGGGTGCCTATTTTTTTAGATAATGAGGAAACTGAAGGATGGAAAGGAATGTTCAGTACTTTATAAAAGGGAGACAAAAATATGACATCTTTAAATTTTTATTAACAAAAGTTATGGAAGTCA
This sequence comes from Sympetrum striolatum, assembly GCA_947579665.1. Classification (NCBI taxonomy): domain Eukaryota; kingdom Metazoa; phylum Arthropoda; class Insecta; order Odonata; family Libellulidae; genus Sympetrum; species Sympetrum striolatum. The sequence goes on from OX388349.1 coordinate 31,994,019, forward strand.
TATGAAATCAATTATGGAAAAAAATCCTTTTATTATAAATATACATTCTTAGGAATTACATTTTCAAATTAATAAAAATCAATATTCTTTCTATGATTTCTAGCTCTATAGTTCTTTGATGTTAAAATACTTGTGAATTTGTCGAAGAAAGATATCTTATTTCTTTTTTTTATAGCTCAGAATTGAATTATTTAAGATTTACCAAAATTAATTTATTATGTAAGAGTTAATGATTTTCTCCTCATTTTTCAACAAACAAGTTAATATTACAAAATAAAAAGAATGATCTTGAGGTAAATTATGAGAATGAATGATAGCTGAATAATTAATTAATTAATTTTAGGAGGAATAAAGTAGTAAAAATATGTAATTTATTTACCACAAAAGAGAAAAGGCATAAAACAGACACATTATAAGATATATCATGCGTCATTATATACAGAGGCATCCATCTAACCCTTACGGGACAGAGAGAGAGTATTACATATCTCCTTTGCATTAAATATTCTTTGTAGTCCTTACAATTTGTCATCTTTAATCTATCTTTTTGGATAAGCTGTTCCTTGGAGCAAGGCTTGTTAATCTCTCTTCTTGGCTATTCTATTTCCCAAAAAGAATTTAAATTAATTTCTTTCCCCAGAATAGCCAGGGCTGTCAACAAACATTCTGTCTCTATGTGGGTTTTTTCACCATCTTTAAATAAAATTAGAAAGAAAGCATATTTAATTGAAATTCTTTATTTATATTTTGTTGGTAAGTACTTACTTTATGTGATTTTAATTTCTTATATGCATATCTAAATAGATAACAGGAGAGAATATTATCTCCTGTTATTTTCTTGTGTGGTGTACATGATAATTATATCATATGTAGTAGGGGCATCCTGAATTTACTAAATAATTTATTATTTTACACATTTCACCTGTGATGATTATACAAATATTTAGATAATAAAAATGTAAAAAGGATGCAAATCTTACATTTTTGTGGAACATATAGAACTAATGTGGAAAATTTTTGAAAACTATTGGAATCATATGAGTTTTGAATTTATAAAACTGTATGGAATATGTCCATCAACCCTTTATTATATCCTAATGAAGCTTGTGTACTGCATTGTGACCTCTTAGAAAGCTATTAAAGTAGAATTATGTATTTTTATAGTTTCATCAAATAATTTAGAACAGTTTTCAGAGGGTAATCATTTTTGAAACATTTCAAAACTTCTAATCAAATATAATTTTCATTAGACATGCTATACCTGACTGTTCTTAAATTCATTTCCTCTGGCAAAGTAAAAAAGTAAAGTAAAAAAACACTACCATTTCCTCAATCACTGAAAAGAATTACCTTTTTATAACATAGTTATTCTGTAAACCCAATAATGGAAGTAACAGTTATTTATTGAATAACAGAAAAATTTCAACTGAGCAGAATTTGTTGTTACATCAGTTTCATTACTATTTCATAGAAATAAATCTCCATTATCACTATGTTATAAAATTATAGTTGAACTGAATATAAGGAGAAGCAATAAATTGGAAGGAATTAATCAATTGCTACCATTAAAATACACCTCCTAAATAACTGTGTTTCAAAAGTATGAGTAGATAATAAAACAAATGGGAAAACTATTCTTCTAACAAATAGATTTATAGTTTTACCCTCAGTACTTAGGAGTTAAATGGCTGATGGGGATAGTTAATAAGTCATTATAATAACTTTGCAAATGGATCACCATAAATATGAAATCAATACAAAAAAAATTGAAATTATACAGCAATTCAATCAAGAAGGTATTGTATAAAATACTCACTATAACATAATGTTTATGGACTGTAAATAAATATACACATAATTTACTATACTGATAATACATTAATTATTGCTAAGGTTGAGGATGGATCACGAAATATTTTTCAATACCATAACAAACACTTAACCCTTTCTGGCAGAAAACTTCAACAATAGCCGCATGAATATTAGTATCTGCAAACAAAGTTCTCTGTATATTAGATACAGATAATGAATTATAAAACAAGTAGTTGAGTTAAAATTCCTAGTCTGAGTTGATGGAATATTTTATTTGAATAGGGAAAGATAGGATTGAAAATAAAAGCAAAAGGTCCACAGTATTTACCCAGCATACAGAAAAGATACTACTGGTAATGAATAAATACAGAGCAGGTATATAATGTTTATAAACTCCCGGTAATGGTAGAAAAAATAAGTTCTAGATTGCAGCCTGAAAATGGATGTTGTCAACCTAAATTTCGGCCAAAATTTCTCTAAATTTGCTAACTGTTATAATATATGTCAGGTTGATATCTTTAGTTTAGTTAACCTAATCATGGATGTCATAGAAATAAATATTTCATGTATCTCATATGCAGCTGAGAACAAGCAAATGAACTCCCAGAATCCTATGCAAACCACTGAAAATAAACAGAGGATGGTAGGGGGAGAGAGGAGGGTCAATCCAGACATCAAAATTGGGTCGATGGCATTCAAGCTAGTAAATTTAGTGGGATGTTAATCATGATAAATCACTGAGAATATAATTTGACGAAAAATTAAAATTTATCTCAACCTTTGTAATATAATAGACCTGAAATAGTCTATAGGATACCACTGTATTCCAACTCTTACACAACAACCTGAAAGGCAATTTTCATTTTGGATTAAATCCCTTCCCAAAATACCAAGCAAAATAATCAAAACCACATAGTATCAGGAATAATAGCCAATGTGCGGTAGGATATATGGATAAAATTGAATTGGCCGTAGCGATTTAGCGGAAATGTAAAAAAGAAACAATAAATTATCCGAGGTGGATCAAAGATTTTTAGACTGATATCGATATGAGTGTGTTTCGCACCCTTTCTTTTGGAATACTGGACTTGCATTTATTTCCTGAGAAAGAAAGGTTGCGTCCGACCTATATTCGTAAACCATCACTCCGCCATACTCGCTTTCCAAAGGCTCTTCGGTTCGGACTCCAGGCAACCTAAATTCTCAGACAGCCCGGTCGTGCGGCACACTTACCAAGGTCTCGTAATTGAATTGTTTTCAAGGTGTACGATAGTCAAGGTATATACATCAGGCTTGCGCAGAAATTCCTAGATGTCTCTATTTGAGGTTCTGCGACCACGAAAAACGTGATTTTCTTCATCTCACTCGATAACTTTTCAAAATTTGTTGCGCGAATAGGTTCTTCAACTCGAAGATGGTCGAAAGTAGAATAGCTCGGCTCGTTCTCATTCTCTATTGCCAAACCTAATTCTCTCGCGGAGAATTCAGGTTTGGCAATAGAGTTACAGCTATGACAAAGTCCCTGGGAGGGATGTTCTACAAGTGAGGTGATATAATTACCGCTGGAGAGTTTCTGGAAAAATAGGTTCAGAAATTATCTAGGAAGTGGATGACTTCAGTCAGTAAGCAACGATCACAAACTCCCCGAGATGGCGTCATTGGGTTGCAAGGAGAGTTACTTCTGAGACCGTTTCTTCTGGTATTTTTTTCTGAATAGAATTGGAGAATCTAATCGACATGCAAGCTGCATAGGAGTGCTAGCGTTAATACCCCTTTGACATCCAGCAGGCGGCTTCATGTGTAAATCAATGGTTTCCAAGTTTATCCCAAAAATATACCCGTATTACCCCTTATAAATATATCGCGGCCCGCAGAAAATTCATTATTTATTATATTACTTTTTAAATAAGAAACAATATTACGATATCGAAAAACAAGATTTGGATGGCTTAACAACGATGAGTAGGAAGCGAATGGTAGGAAGATATCGTCTTTGTTTAAGAAAAGGTGATTTTCTGTCATTTCATCGACCACTATAGTGATAAACATATCACAGTGACAAACCCACGACAAAGTAGAAGTGTTTTTGAATCAGCAGGATTTGCAAAAGGAGACATTTTTTCCTTGGGAAATACTTCAGTGTTGAATCAATTGTGTATGCAATTTAACAGAATTGCAATTCAATCCAAAAGTTCCGTCATAATTTGCAAGAGAAATTTACCAAATGCAATATTGAACTCAAGTTCATCGTGTTATCCTACAAAAATCTTACAATTGTAAGGGATTTCTGCCTATGTATAATAAAATGGGAGAGGCTGACAATTCTTCGTTAAGGAATCAACTATTTTTGTGCCATATAATTAAAAAATATAAACATTTTTCAAATGATGATTTCATAATTAAAATTGCCAAAATTTTAATTTTAATAAGATTTTTTGAATTACAGATTTGATTGTAAATTATCTATTTCTTGTCAAACACTTTAGCGAATGATATATTATTAATAAGAAATACATCATTTTTTATAGATTCCCGCATTTATAATACACGTATTTTGATTTAAAAGAATATGTATACGGTAATAACTACACATTTATAAATAGTTAAAATTAAATATCATAATTTTCGACAGGGGATTTCCCTAGTTGATAATAATCACGTACTTCTTGCAGATGTAATTACAAGACGTACGAGACAGCCCTTGAATAACAGTACACAAACACAACAGGACAAGTTCCAAACCCGGGACCTAGGCGTTCCTGGGCTAGTGCGTTAACCACTATGCCACCGAGGTCGACGTTAATGAATCTCTTGATAAATTACCCATGACCGTCCCCCTTAAGAGTTTTCTAGATCCGCTCATATACGGATCAGAAATAGTTGGGAAAGACTGTGACCTAGCGATTGGCAAACGCTACTTCCGAGGAACTGAATGAAATCCAACTTATCGACTATGATATAGCAACACAGCGTCTTGTTATTTCGCTTACGAAAAAGGTAGTTACGGAAAAAGTTCCACAAATTTTTGCAAGGAGTTATTCATTCATACATCAATTTTTTGAAAAAATACGGAAATCTCAAGTAACTTTTCGGTATATTAGGTAAGTATTTCTATAGAATTTTTAACGTCAAAATCCTATTAAAACACAGAAGTTGCGGAAAATAAACAATCAACTAAATGGATCTAATAAATGTCCTTTAAAAATATTCAATATACATTTGCAGCTCTATAACGTCATCGCAGGATCTGACTTAAAAACGTCTATTTCATGGAGAGATTTCAATGATCGCGTAGTATTGAAAAGGAGACTTCAACGCTCGGCATAAATCGAATATGATATATTATTTCGCACACCAGAAATTTGAAATTGTGGGTGATACTTCGTACGTTGATTAGTTCTTTTTATTCTAAGAATAGATGGTATCAGAGTGAGATTTCACTTGAATACCGCGCCCTCTAATGGTATTCTTAATAAAGGTGATGGAAATTCACTTTATTCCATTTATTATAAATATTATTTACCCTTTACTCATTATATTACAACAAGTTTTAATAAACGATGGATTGAATACGTTTTCGATAATTTTGCTAAATCAAATCTTGACGGAAAATTGAACAAAATAAAAAAATTTCTAACCAGGAAAATAAGCTATAAAATCAACTTAAAGGCTTTTAATTTTTACGATACTGTGGTAAACTGAAAGGAATTTTCTCTTTATAGAATTTCAATTTTTGTGAGAATAAATTGGTGAGTATCACAAACGCATAAAGTGGTAATTGCAAATAGCTTCAAGGAATGAAAGCAGCACCTGCTGTGAAATCAAGAATATTCAATTTATTGCTTCACTACTCATTTTCCTCAGCCTCACCCATTTGCTGACCTTTACTCAAAGAATTTAAAGATAAAGATATTTTTAATATATTCTTTGAGCTAAGGGAAATAAACAATTACTATCACGTCCATCTTTAAGATGTTTTGCAAAATTCTGATAGGAAAAGGCTATAAGAAAGCTCTTTTACTCCTAAAACATACTTCCAGTTTGGCCAATATAAACATTTTTTCAGTCTAGATAGATACTACTCGGATCTTTTCGTTCAACTCGGACTTTACATTTCATATTTTTGAGTTTTCACAGGGCTTGATGGCAGCTCTCTTATTTCAGAGAGTAAGACTGGAGGATCAACAAACGAGAAGTTACACCATTTGAGGGTTGGGGTACAATTAGGGTTTCACAATCCTGGGAGGAAAATATAACTTCATGTAGCCTCCTTCTTTTTATTGTTGGTAACTTCTTAACCGAGTCCTCCGGATAACCATTAATTCGGGCTTCACGTTCTAGAAATCAACTTCTTTCTTACATATATCAACTGCCAGGGGAACAAAAAGTAACCTGTCAGTATTGGAGTGGAGGGCGAAGAATTTATGGGGCATCGTGTTGGTGATATCAAAGTTAAAAATCACTGAATCCATATATGATGGATTAAGGAAGATTCATTGGTTATGCAGGTTGCTTCTTTAGATGATAATGATATTAGGAAGTTAAGCTTCCAATCCGATTCCTTCTCGCACGAGAAAATAATCTTTGTGTGAAGGTAAAATCTGTGTAACTCTTATTGTGCGATGATTTCAATAGTGTTAATATCGGCCAAACTGGAAGGAAAATAAGGAAATAAGAGAAGACATGTTACACCTTTTGACCATCAAACTGAGGAAAAAATGCATTTTGTGAAACACCTTCCTATTAATGGACATGAAAGTGATTTCAATATGAACATTGGTCATATTGCATCTGAAGGTCACAATAGATCGATGGGAATTATGAACTTTCTTATAACCTAAATTTAAATGTGGTAAAAGAACATTTCTATAACTCTCCCTCTTTCATTCTTCATGCTACAATTTCCCCTACATCTTCCCTCTCACGATTGGCCCCTTCCACTTCACCTATTTAACCTCCTCTCCTCCTCCACTCTTTCCTACCTTTGTCCTGCTAGTTTTGTGTTATTATCAACATGAATATGATTTTCTGTTTGACAATTTGACATTGAAACAAGTCACATTTCTTTTTTGAATGGTCATCAAAAACTATCAATTTTTCTCGCTAAAAATTAGTAATTAAGTGTTTTTAGCATACTTGTGCTTGAATCCTTTCCTCAGGTAATCCAGCACCGCTTACACTTACTCTCAAGGGTACGTATAACGCAGGTTATGAACCTTTTATCTAAATTTTGTGAATACTATTAACGAGCTTATTGGATTATAAATATAACTTAAAATTTAGCGTTAGATAGAGATGTTGGAGTTGATACGCTCCCCAATATACGTACACCAATAACGGCTTGCTGGGGTTGTAAATGTAAACGTCAAGGGAGTCCTAAAGTAAAATTCTAGGGTCAGATCAAGAGGCGAAAGTTAACGGGTAACGCGAGTGGTTTGACAATGTCAGCTTTGTGTTCATGAGATGCCCATTAAGAGAGCCATTGTCACCTTGTTGAACACCACTCCGCAGCGGACAAAGACGAGGGCCCATGGCTCTCCAACGTCTTACATAGAGCTCAACCACCTGAAGTAGATGTAGGCGTCGTTAAGTAGCACTTGAATTCTTTAGGGAGGTTATATGGGTGAAATGACTTTTGCTGTTAACAGAGGCAATTTATATGAGAATATTAAGGGCATATTCACGCTTTTAAAACTGTAAACCCATCGAAAATGGTCGAATTTATTTTTATTGCGACTTGATAAGAACTTAAAAATTATGGTCTACACTATTTTCTAATATTCATATAAAGGAAAACTGTCAAACATTATCCATCTCCGTATGATTCTTCTTAGCATCGTCCTATCTTATACAATATCATTTCAGATAAGGTCGGTGATAATTCACTACGCCTTACGGTAACATCGCATAATTAATCGAAACGGTACTGTCCGCAAAATTTAATACAAAAACGAACATTAAAATTAATGATGTTCATTTAAAACTACCACATTGCTCTGTACGTGTTTTCCAATGTCTTTAATCATAGCATATTTAAATGGCTGCTAGCTTACAATGATTTATACTCTTAATATATCGATATGATGGTACCACCTCCTGAAAAAAATTCAAAAAATATGGAAGGTATGTTACCATTAATTACCACTACTTGATGAATTAATTTCAGGCTTCTAATACATTTTCATCGCTTGTTTCAAATAATCTTAATTTTTATAGACTCATAACCGTTTCAGTTCTTCCAAATTTGCAGTGGTACGCAATTATAATAATTTTTGTTCGTAATGATTCCTTCCGCATGATTCTCTGTCGAATACAAAATGTACTTAAGACGTCTATCTCCAAGGAGATGACAATGTTTGTAAATTTGTTGCTTCGATATTTTAAATAAGATCGAAAACTCGAAAAATAAATTTGAACACTCGAGTACTCGACAGTTCATAATTAACTGTTCTTATGAAAAGGAAAATACAAAACGTAACAAATTTCACAGAAAATATGAACTCAAGTGACCTGTTCCGAGGATGGTGCCTCATCCTTAGCCAAATGCAAATATAAGACAATATTTATACAAGGTATGGATACGTTCGACATGTAATCGTGACTGAAAAGGTTAGTTGTAAATGGTAAAATTAATATGTTCAAACTTGACTTGGTGGAATAGAGCAGAAATATTGGCAGAAGAGCACATTTAGTTAGTTCCACAATCAATTAATGGAATTGTATTAAATTAGGCCTTAAATTAGAAGTAGAATTAGTAATTAAAATTCACTGTAGAACTTACTCTGTGTTACTGTTACTTATGTGTTTTCCTCTTCCAAAATGTAACAGTGGTCTCTCACTAAAATTCACCCATTGAAATCACCATTACTAATATAGTCAGTATTAGCATGTAAGAGCCAATTAATTAATGTACGGATTTGCAGTGCTATGAACCTTCTAGCAAAAATACCGAATTTGCGGTGATCGACTTGGAATAATTATTTCCGGCCATCCTGTGGATGCATAACCTTCCGTATCCGGACACACACGTGCCTCGATATGAAAGCACACCGCTGAGAGTAGCCCTGTATTTTCATCGAGAGGCCAAACTTTGTCGTATCCTAACAAGTTAGAAAAAGTGACATTTCATTTCCTGCTTTGACAGTTTACCTATTGCAGGCGGTGCGGGGTCGCTCGCCCTACCGCACCACCCCTGCGCCTCGCGTTCCCCTTCACTCACCTATAAAAGATCTGCAGACGGAGGGCACTAGTGCTTTCCGCAATCCGCTCCACTCTGCTTGGGTGTCGACCATTCCGACAAGCTGACAGAGAGAGACATTTCCACCATGTTTCTGCTTCCGGTGAGTCAAGGAGAAAATTTCACGAAATTCTGTGCTTCAATGTCATATTGAGAGAATTGGGATACTTCCGGATAATATCACCTACCATCAGTGTTGGTTTTATAGGGTTGACTGGGGATTTTTCCCGTGGTAACATTGATTTCTCCCTGGAGTAAATAATCGCCAAGTACATTGTATCCATACCAGTGACTTTAACCATCCACTTTAGTGATTTATTCATCCAACGAGATTCGTCTCCGGAGAGCTTTCTGGACCTATCACTTCTCTGCGCACTATGGAATTTTCCTCTTCATTTAAGCCTTTGGATAAGAATTCCCGTTTTGGTGTCTCTTCTTCGTTAAACAAATCTTTCTCAGTAGAAAAAGTGTATTAAAAACTACCCAAGAAATGGTGACTCTATGGAAATACAGTAACCAAATTTTCTGTAGGAAAAGAAATTTCGTAAGTGAAAAGTTAATAGTGAAACCAAGTTGTATTTTCTTATTAAAATAGTTAACTTCGTGAGCTAAATAACTAAAGTTTATTCTTTATTTTCTATATAATCTCTCCAGATCGATTACTACAAATTCGGAAGTTTGAAATATCGCAAATCAGTATATATTAATTAATTGATATTAGTTAACTAATTTATTATTTAAATAGTTAACTGTGTGAGTTAAATAACTAAACTTTATTCCCTACAAGTCGATTACCACAAATTCGGTGATTTTACACGAAGGTTCAAAGTATTGCAAATTAGTATATTCATTAGTTGACCCCAGCGATATTTGGTTGAAGTTATTTCTACTTTGTGTAAATACAATCTCACATTTCTTAACCCTTGGTGATGAGGTAGGGACTTTCTCTGCTGCCCATGTGTGAGGAAGACGAATAATTGCGAAGAAAATATGTTAGTAGGAATTTAAACGAATTATAAAATGTAAGAAAAGAAAAACTAGCATTGGATAATAGATATTTTTGGCAACCTTCGTAATTTTATTATATTTTTGGAGTTATGTCTCGGAAAATGTGATCCCAACGTTATACTCACAGTCATAATGCGAATATTGTGGTTTAAATAGTTGTGCAGTTGCATCATTATCCGGTATTCTCATTTCTTCTTATGTTAGGGCGCAGTTGGCTCCTCATAGCACCGTTAGTCTTTTAGGGCGATTTTAATCGTTAATTAATCCACCGTTAGTCATTCTCCAAGATATCGTTCAAAAAATTAGGGCGATTTTAATCGAATTTATGAACTTTATATAATTTCTAATTATATGAACGTATGCATTGAAGAAGAAAGAGAGGAAAGAATGTGAATTAGCTATGCCTTCCACGTTAGTCATTCTTTATGATATCGTTCAAAACATTTCCTGCGAGTAATTAGCTAATTTTTTTTAGGAAGTTAGAATTGATAATTAAATCTCACAACTTAATTATAGCCGTGTTGATATTTTCTCTCATTTTGCAGTTGAGAATTACATTCGTGGTTTTTTCAAGGTTCGACTTTCGACTTCAAGGTGGGACTTACTTAAAATCTACACTATCACGAATCACTAAATATGTAAAAATAAATTGGTAAAAAATAGGTAAAAAATTAATAGGTAAAAATAAACGAGCAAAAATAAATAAAAAGATAAATAGGTAAAAATAACTAAATAATGCAGTTGAGAGTACGTTATAGGGCGAATATGTAACTTCTCTGCTAAACCGCTGCGATACTGAGCATAAAATCAAATAAAATAAGTAAACTGTATAATCTAACAACGAATTCTATAATACGAGATTTAAAAGGAAATATATTGAAAGCTATATAGGAGTCCCTGCAAGTAGAGTAGTTTGAACGGATAATAATGAAGAGATGTATATGTAAGGGCATATGTAAGGGAAAGGGTGATTGTTTCCTTATCCCTAAATAGAATATCAAAGGACGTCGGGTATATTTTTATGTCAGCATGTTGAAGGAAATAAAGATAGAAACTACGCATAGTTTGGCAACAGGAGCTATATTAGGAACCGGATCTAAACGGAACTAGAAAGATAGAAGAAACACCTTACACATTTCATTAGCTGAAGGTATAGAGAAATTTCTGAATGTGAAGTCAGTTTATTATGCGAAGAAGCTCCCTTCAACACTCGCTAATCAACTTCTAACGTCCAAATACAAGCGCTGGAATGGGAAATAATTAATGTTAATACTGTTTTCTTGTCTCAATGATTGGCATATATTTTATTTCTGCTTATTATGACTTCATCATAGCGCATTTGAATAATCATATCGGTGAAATAATGAATATATTGATGAGATATATATCAACTGTCAGTTACTTAACACGTGTGTTCCCAGAGCTTTGGAAGAGGAGCTGGTTAGACAGTGGAAGAAGTGCAGAAGGCCACCTCAACTAATGTTGGCAGTAAGCGAGTTTTACCGCGGTAATTTCAAGATAGATGTTTGACGACTTTCATTTTGAGAGATTTTGCCAAGAATACAGAGCTAACTACGGGGAGATAAAAGAGAATACGGCAAGATAAGGCACCCACTTCTCTCGAAGAGCGTAGAACATATTCTGTTCCACGGCCTGGAAAATGTTCGTTAAAAATTTAATACCATTTCTCGGATTTTGATAAAGTGGCGTTACGTTATCACGCACAAGGATACTGATACTAAATTTTAATTTATTAATTCGAACCATATGTAGCGTAGACAGATATTTAGATCCTAAGTCGATAATACGGTAACCTACAAGATTTTTACTCTCTGGCTATTATTATTATTATTAAAATGCTACAAGTTGACTAGTCGTCCGCTGGCAACACATATACATACACATATATTACAGATCATTATAAATCCCATCTACAATTTTTAATCACAAAAAATATATATATTCACAAATTTATCCTTCCCTTCCCTCATAATACATGTTTTTCAGGGTTCCCGGTAGGCCTTCACGGCTACCGTAGCGGTCCCGGGGACAAGTCCCCACCGTACATCACCCTACCAGGCAATCCCCTACTCCACCTGTACTCGTCAACGTCCAGCTCACTCGTCCTTAATATTTTTACCCAATATTTTTACAAACTCCCTATAAAGAGAATTACTACGGAGGCTTAGACAGAAAGGCTTTTTAGAAAAAAAATAGTTTGTATATTTATACTACTAGATTATGATATTCTACGACCAAAATAAGAATTTGTATTCAATTACCTCTCTTTTGGTACTCATGCCGATTTCGTACGACCATTATTTCTGATTTAATTCTGCCAAAAAATATGTCTGCAATCGATCAAAATGAACTTAACGCGCAATTTCTTATGACAGAGTATTCGAGTCGTCCAGAGTCAAACCAAGGATACTTTGGACAAATATATTAGCTTTCGCCAATCCCCCTCTATATAAACTTTAAGTACGCCAAATCTTACACTCCTCCGTGCGCGCAATGCGCTCAAAAAGGGATACAAAGTTTTCTCTTTGCGTATAATAAATAGATTATTCTGAAAAAGGTAAATTGGACTATGTTGCCGAGGTGTGATTTTCAATGAGTAATAACAAAAAGGCAGTGAGATTTGGGCAGCTTTTCGAAGTAGTATTGGTCGACCGCGAAGGCGTTCATCGTATTGGAAACCTTTACTATGGATTATGGACATATCCACGCAATTACATATTCTAAGAACCAGAATTGGGTTGAGTCACGGTTGAAAATTCCATCAATAAACTTTATCAAAGAATTCCCATTAAAATGGAAACTGGAACAGTTTAAGATGACTCGTGTAAATTTCTTGGCGAATACATCGTAAATCGCATCAGATTTATCATTCGTATTTTACACTCTACCTACACTTCTTGAAGATATTCACTCCGCATTTAATGCAGATAACTGTGAAATTGTCGGTAACTCAATTTAAATTTCGTTAAAATGTGACTACGCTTCTGAATTTGAGATCAGTAGTTAATGGCTGCCACATCTTTGAACACCGGTCTTGGCTATATAAGTGTTCAATGAGGGATTATACCTAGCAACAGGATATTCGAAGGATAAAACCTAATGTAAGGAAACAGAGAAATCGTAGTTTTTAGCCAAACAAGATGTCTGCTATACATCCTATGAGACCTATTCACACCAGTTTTTTCTTATGTAACATGTTTTTCTCCATTCCAATAATTTCGATTAGTATCATTTTGTAAATTACCCATTTTCTCCTACCCAATGCTTCCTTTCATATAGTCTCTCATTTTTATCAGCAGCTTGTTTGGGTTTTCGTATTAAAATTCCATGTATTTAATAATTGGTTTGCTATTATTCTGACCTTGTTTGTTTTGTGACATTCCCATTCCACGATTTCGGATTCAGATATTTTGAATCATTTTTCCTTTCACTACTCTGTTACTTATTTGTAGCTTTAGTGGTCTATTGGCTCTACTCCAAGCGGTAAATTTAGTGATTTGTTGCAATGGACTAGTGGATTTTTTAACTGCATTTTGAAACCTACAATGCAGATAAACACACCGATTTAATTATGCTAGGGCATTTCTCGTGCACACCCTGATATTGCTTCCAAAATTATTTCTATTCCAGGTTTTAAATTATTCAAAATTATAGAATCAACAACTTCGGCCTTGACTTGGTGGTATCGCTCCATAATAACAGGGTGAAGAAAAACTATCTTTTACAAATACCACAGAATAAGATTTATTATACGACCATGGTTTCGATGCGTCGCATCATCGTCATGTGATCACCTGACGATGATGCGACGCATCGAAACCATGGTCGTATAATAAATCTCATTCTGTGGTATTTGTAAAAGATAGTTTTTCTTCACCCTGTTATTATTCAAAATTATAAATAAATACAATAATAACTATAGAAGGACGGAAAATGCTTTTATGAGATGATCCCATGTCAGAGCTAGCCAATCAAACATCTGTTTGTATTTTTCCGTTACAACCTGAAAGGAATTTTGTTTTCTGTCATTTTTCTCGTTCCAATTAAATCTAAAACTTGTTTTTCAATACTATAAGCAATATAACGGAATAATCACATAAAATAATTTTTATAGTGGCTTGTTTTTCATTTAAAATGTATCTGTCATATTGGTGAATTAGCGTGATTTCTGTAAATATTTACCGGTAAAAATAATGGATTAATAAAGCTATCTTGTATAATTAGTTGTAATGACGACGGATTGTAAGCAAAAATCAGAAAAAAACACTTATCGACGAAGATTCAGTTATGTGTACATCATTGGAAAATAAAGAATTAAATTCAGTTAAACAGTTGGCTACATCTATTGAAAGATAATTTAAACGCAACTTTCACATGTTTTAGTTTGTTTATTATGAATCAATGTTAAAGAGTTCAAACTGGTTAAAAGAAAAAACAAGGAATAATCGACTAAAGCTACATTTCACCGCATAACAATTTTAATCAATTTATACTAAAATATTTTCTTTGTTGCAAAATGTTTTAGTGCAAGAGGTGAAACCCTCACCTCATAAATAATTATACATTCCTTAGACATCACAGCTTATGGATAATTAACCATTAGAAAGAGACTCGTAAAGTAAAGAAATGGATTGACACTCCTTGTTAACGTGTAAGGATAGAGTCCGGTGAATTGACGCTTGCGAAAAATCACATGGCAACACCAATGACTTGGCTATGCATGACCGGTTTTGTTACAAAGTATCATCTTCGGGTGCTGCCAGATGCTACTCCGAAAGGAAACCGGTCGGGAACAGTGAAATTATTCGAGGGACTAACCAAGTATGTTTCCTTATGTGACAGAATGCTCAATCAGGTTACACCTCAATCTGTATCCAATCAAAGAGAAGATTCAAGGTAACTTCAGGACCGATTTTATCGCTAGGCAAACCTAGGCTAACACATAAAGGCGCTAAGACATGAATGGCGTCAAATATTGGCAAATGATCCATAAACGATGCTTAAATGACATTTAATTGATTCTTACTTGCTTTTTTAATTCCCCCAATCGAACACGTGTCAATTACCGTAAATACCAAGTACGGTGTTACCTAAATATCCTTAGCTATATGCGGGAAGACAGTGGTTAACTCCATCTATTTGGAAAATCCTTTGACATTTTAAGCGATTTATGCCATTGACAATTATGTGTTGAACTATTAATCAAAATAACTATCTTTATGGGAAATTAGGATTAGGATTTGGAGAAATTTTATCCTAAGATAAATATTAGTTAACCGTTGCCACCTGGTATTAATACCAACATGCAGCGTTTAAATAAATATATAAATAAATTAGAATACTTAACGGGCAAGAAAAATGTTTGCACATATTTTCCTAAGCTGGAAATCAGAAATATTTGTACAAAATGACTTTTGCAGGATTATTTAATGAGGATGGATTCAATGACCTTCCTCCTTTTTTGAATCTGAGGAAAAGATATCACATCTTCCCTTCTGAGCCCAAATGGTTATTTTCATATGTTTTCGTTTTAGTAAGAAATAGAAAACACTTACTTATTGGTAATAACTGGGATAGATGGTCTAAATAATAGACTGTCTCAAGAGAAGCAAACAAATAGTTATTCAATGCTCATTTTTTATATTTACAAACGTAGTCACTTGTATCAACTCTGGTTACTTATTATTTGATTAAAATAAGTAATTATATTATATCTTGTTGTTAGCTAAAAATATTCTCTTAATAACACTGACTTATTTTCGTTATTCTTTAAATAATTATAATTTTACCCATAAAAGTCCAATTTTCGTACTTTGATGACATTGCTTTACTTAATATATTCGAAAACAAAATCTTTTGCAAAATTAAAGAATTTTTCGGCGATGTTTAATGGATAACTTAAAGATTGATGCGTTGATTTGGAAGGACTTTCATTATTAGAATAGTGACCTTTACTTCAGAGAACAATCATTTATTTCGAAGTCCTGTCTTTTAGATTTATTGATTTTCTTAGTCTTGTCGTTAAAATTAATGGCACAATTTATTAGGTATCCACCCGATATTTTTCCGACGATGAAAAAGTTATTTCTGGTTTAAAATGACGAGTAACTTATTATACGGTATTCCCTTGATAAATATCTTGATATAATATCTCGTATTATATCTCTTCTGAATTCTAATTTTCAAAAGCAGTAATTTACCCAACATATGATTAGGAGACAACATAGGAGAAGTTTCAGTAGTAATTTAAATACTTGGATGGAGTAAAATTTAAAAATGCTTTTAAGAGTCACAGCTATGTTATAATGTGATGTCTGCAGAATAATAAAGGTCACTGCACTGCAATCACTGCAAGAATGCCAAAACAATCAAAAGAGTGTGTAATATAACGGTGGAGCCGCCATGTTGGGCGGTGGAGTGGTCTTGTTGTTAGTTGTTTCACCGACAACAATTAAGGGTAGCCATATTGAAAGTTTTTGGGTATTGACTGTTGCTTCAGAGGAGAGGAGTTAGCGTGGAGTTATTTGGGAAGTGTTTTGTGATCTTTTACAAATGGGACTGAGAAACTGACTCTGTGTTAGGTAAATTGTTAAAAGAAATGGCAAAGTAGAATAGAACGGAAATCGTCACAATATAGTAATATCATATATATTAAAATAAATTATTCTCTAATTGGACAATTGAATAACGTAATTTGTAAGCAATTTGAACAATTTGAATTACGAAACAGTGAAATACTTACAGGCGAAGCAAAACCGGAAAGGAGAAGCTAAAACCAACGAGTAAAATAAATTCAAGATAGAGAGTTATTCCAGACGGAACTATAACGCTTTCATAATTGGCATAATTTTCTTCATATTATAAATCATCCTAGTAAATATTACGTCATGCATATCGCTTGAATGAATGAGATTTCTTATCGTGTCAGATGCAAAACACAACTGCCGACAAATGACTCTGCGAATGGAAGTTTCTTCCATTTTCTACATTGATTAAACTTTGAATGAAAAATCAATCGTATAGTATAGGTTCCACATATAAAAGGCATCATAGTTATAAAAAATTATGACCGAATATGAAGTATTTCGTGATTCCGGGTGACTTCCGTCTAGTTATCCTTAGCTTTTCATTTAACCAAGTTGCACATAGTAGCTGAGTTGCTATACGTCAATTATATATTCTAATTATTATCATTAGCAATGGTATCCACTTACGTAGAACTTTTAAGATATATTTTCAGAAGTTAATGTTACGTAATAATTATGATATTAATGTACCATTTTATTAATTATATTATTTTTTGCTAAGGTTCAATTTAATGAGTCAAATTTACTGTTTTTGAATCTATTGAAATAAATAAATAAAAACAATAAGTTATTTTCGTTATATAAGAGAGTTTTTTTTTATGTCACTGCCATAAGAATTGTAATATATTGAAAATGTTTTGTAGTTAACGCAGCGATATACTGGTATATATAACAGGAAACGTTTATCATTAAGAGAAGTGGCGTTTCCCATTTGGAGTGTTTCTCTGAATTTTCCAAGGCATTGAAATGCTGCCAACAGGCTAGGATAGTCTACTTGTAGCCTTTAGGGAATGATATTTCTTCAAGACCAATTTTACTTTATACTACCCTCCACATACATTATGCTGAGCAACAAATTCCAAAAAAAGACATTAAATGAAGTAAAAATGCGATCAGCAGTGTCATGGGATCCAACGGAATTACGCAAGTATTTAGTTGCTTACTTTCAAGACCACGAAATGTACATACTACTAAATTCTTATAAGAAGCTGTTGGTAAAGCCAAAGATTTTCCCATTGTTAGGAGTCCATTGGAAGAAGTTTACCATCTTCACACAGTTCACTTCTATTTATAAAAGTAATTTACGTGATAATAAGCAGCTGAGAAGTAATTTCACGTATATTTCAAAAGGCAGCATCTCATTCTCCACAAATAAGCAACTGCCTTTGTACGCTCATCAAAATCAATTCCTCTCTCAGCTCCAACTTCGAATCAGTTGCAAGTACAGAAAAACCTTAGGCCCCCATAAATGCAAAGCATCTTTTGAACAAATCCGTGGAAGTTCACCCAGTATGGAGGTTCTGTGAGTACCACCATGTTAAGGCATTGACCAGAAGTGGAAGAACTGCGACCTTATGTCGACTCGCGACTTTTTCCGGAATTTAACGGCCTTTTTTCACTTCCTCAAGCTATTTTTTTCTGCTCCCAGCCTCATATATCACAGTAAGTGAAGATTATAAGGGAAACTACTTTGCTTTGGATTATTTAACGATTAAATGCAGTGGCGTAGCGAGGTGAGGGCGGATGGGCGGAACGCCCCGGGCGCCTCTATTAGGAGGGCGGCAAAATTTGCTTGTGCTATGCTATACTGAATCCAGAATATAAGTGTAAGCTCGGAGAAGAGCGCTGTGACATTGACATCAATGTGGACTAGATCGGAATCGAGAGGTTACGCAATTTCGTAGCATTGGCTGATGCTAAAACTTAAGAGAACGCTATGAAAGGGTCGCTCGAGCTTTTAGAATTTATTCAGCAATGTAACCATGGCATTTGCGTACCTAACATCGTTATCAAGCTACGAATCTTTCTAACCATAGCTATCAGTGTTGCTTCATGTGAACGTATCTTCTCAAAGCTAAAACTAATAAAAAATTACTTACGGTCTACCATGAGCTCCATAAGATTGAATGATTTAGCAATTCTATCCATCGAAAAAAATGTGGCGGACAAAATCGACTATGATGATGTTATTAATGATTTTGCTGCGCATAAGGTCCGAAAAGTCAAATTTTAAATTTAAGTATACTATTTTGGTTTTGAAATAAATATTTTTCGCTTTTTCATATTTTTTGATTCCCTTTTTCCACCAACATCATTATTTTATGACGTCACAAGGGCGGCAAATTATGATTCCGCCCCGGGCGGCGATGGCGCACGCTACGCCACTGATTAAATGTTTCCATAACAACAGTTCTAAAATGAACGTTTAAATGTCAGAAACGCCTACGTGCTGCCAGTTGCATCCACATGTGGCGTTAAAACAAGGTTCCACATCAATGACAAAAGCTATCCATTTTCTCCTTCTAATCCCCTGTCTTTTGCTACATTATCCACTTTAATCGATCAGTTTTTGATGTCAATAGCTCGTTGAATACATAGCTCATCTTACGGTGGGACGAACTCCAGCGTAATGGCTAATTAGACGGAAAGTTTTCTTGAGAAAGCGTTGCTTCCCAACGCTGGAAACGGCTTAACCTTGATCGGGTTCAGAGACGTCATACGTGCGTAAAACCCGTCATTTTGAAATCGGTTCTGTAGATCGATTAACGGGTAATTCTGACCCTGCTTTCGTCAGCTCAGGGTGATCAATCAACTGAAATATTTAGCGGATACACGATAAAGTACTTCTAGGTAGGGATGAAAGTAATAGGTGTACTTTCCGCCAAAGAAAATGCACTTACTGCACGCCTCGCGGCCTCCAAAGGGATATGTTACCTGTTTCCTTAACAACGGCCACTTTCAACAACGTTATAATTGAATTATGCACTTTACTCACGTCATCCTTAGCTAAGATCTTGCCGATTATCCGCGGGAATAAATGAATTCAAGTCCGCGAAGAAAAGTGGAGAAGATCATCATCAAAAGGCCTTAACCTGCAGACAATTATCACACACAATTATCTTTCTGCATTCTTTTCACTCAAGGAGATACCCAAACTTCATTTTACTGGTCCTGACAACCATTTATCACTTCTTTCTCTCGGGATATCATCGGCCAAAATACTTTGGAGAATCAAGAGTATCTTGCTCGTTTTCCAATAGCATATTAGCTCTGAATTCACTAAGTAACACTGACTAAGTTTTAATCTAATTTTTCAACAAGCATTTTAGGTATCCTTGCTATTTTATCACAAGAAGTTTTAACAAAACGAACACAAACTTCACTAGATAAAGCAGAGGATTTCATGAAACTCCACAACTAGCTTTATGGAGGATTAAATATTTCAAATCGAAGGCATTAGAGAATAATTGTAAATTAGAATAATATATATTAGTGAAGAGGAAGCATTTATAGATAGGTAGAATGTTTGTATGCAGTTCAACCATGGCCTTTTCAACAACAAGAAAGGTTTCACTGAAAGCCAACAATTCTAAGGGAGATTACTGAGCATGATTCTTTCATAGATTCCATTCGTGACCTGTGAAATATTTTATGATTCAAAACATACTTCGGCATTTTTAGAAAATTCTAGAGCATAACAGTACAATGATGTAAGTTCTTATAATTTTTAGCCAGATTTTCCCGAATAAGTCTGGATTCGAGCATTAATCTATCGTTCGCAAGATCATATAGCAGTTTCCATGGACGAATTAAGAGTTTCGAGGGCTCCTGAGAAAGTTCCTTCAACGGAGCCTTTGTAAAACCTATCTATGCCTTACTCTGATGTGTATTCAGAGCCAATGACATAAGAGTTAAATTCATTCTTTATTCTTCGACGAAATAAAGTGCATACTAAAAAATACAAGAGAGCTGAGATACCCAAAGTGTTTCACAAGCTTAATAGGGCTCCCAATGTGACCGGAAAGAGTGGGCAGAACCAAAATGGGCCACACCTTTAGGAGGTCCCGAAGGTTACGCAATTCTTTTGAATTGAAAGAATGTTGGCCGTTATGAGGTTTCGCTTCAATTCACGACTTCTGAAGCATTCGGCAAATTTCATTGAGCACCGCAGACGAAATTACACTCAAAATTCAATTTTGGATGTTTTCATCAATGGCAAGATTATATAAAGCCCTTATTCCCTTGAACTCTAAGAAACTCCTCTTAAAACAGAAAGTAAGATCGGTGGCCTAGTTTGAAGAGAATAAGGAATAAGATCATCTTCACGGAAAAGTGAACATCTGTTTGCCTTATTCCTTAATTCAAATATAGATGCACAAGATGCACAGTATTAGTTCCATATACAACTCAAAAAGTAATATAAAATTTCTTTAAAAAAAGTTAAAGATTCTAGGATGGGAATCACTGGAGAAGAAGAGGAAAACAAACAGGCTAGGCTTTATTTACCAGATACTTGCAGGTAATAAGGGATGGGAAAGTTTCAAAAGTTTATTAGAAACCCCAAACTTTTTCGGAAGAAGTCATAATCACAAAATAAAACTTAGGCCGCAAAGAACCAATGTAGCTAAATACTCTTTCTTGAATAGAGGCATAGCAGAGTGGAACAAGTTACCTGGGACGCTATTTGAGTCCCTTCCTAAAAATCCAAAATCATTTAAGAAGAAATTGTCTTTATTGTTGTAGTGTGAACTTACTAGTATATGCTCAAATAATTGTGGAATGGGTGTTTAACTTTGAAGACGATTATTTACAGTAATGTGATTATTTTCTTTTATTGGAATTATTAATTGATTGTATTATTTATGGATTGCGTGTTAATTATTAATAGTATATTTTTATATATTGAGATTAGCTGCCACCAGACTGATGTCTAACTGCGGCGAAAATTGTAAATAAATAAATAAAATGCTACATGTTACAACCCGATCGAGTTATCATCAGGCAAATGCAAAATCGACGGTTCTTGGAAGCTGAAGTTCATCTTACCGCACTTTAATAGCTGCAGTAATTTAACAGAAAAAATGCAATAATCACCCACTCTCATACATAAATAGATATAGATAACGGCTCCCTTTCCGAGTGAGAAAATAATAGTCCTTTAGGCTCGTAACTCTCCTTTCTATACTATCCTTGGACGCTGACAGATCCACATATCTTTCCATTTATTATACTGGGATAATCTAAATTCTGACTTCTGATTAGTTAATAGCTAATTGGTCGTCAGAAGTTTAATAAGACTTAATGGTTTCCCTTTTCAAATTGACTGAGGCCAATTCAGGGTAATAAGAATGATCCTGTAAAATCATTTAGATAGATTTTTTTATCTCCCTTCTACTCGCCAGTTTATGAAATTTCTATTACATAAATATAATTAGGCAAAAGAGTAATGATTATTATTCTTACAACTTCCTAAATTTCAGGGAAAAATTAATAGAACAAATTTAAGTCCTTAAAAGTATTCACAGCATATCTATAGCATAAAAAAATTTTTATGCTATAGATAAATTTAGAAGCCTAACTTTTATGCAAGAAAAGTGAAGCTTGAAGAAGCCATTGAAAGTATTTACTGTCTTTGTCCTGTTAGTTTTATGAATGGGAGTAAAATAAAAAGGGTTAACGAGTTTTTGACTTCGCGCTTTTTTTAGAATACTATCAAGTAATTTATCTCTTAACTGAGTAAATTTATTAATTTAAATCTAATTATCATATTTCATAGAAACCTGGGGAAATTACCTGACGAGACTTGAACGGAAGAAAAAAAACTCCTTAATAAAATCAATTCATAGAGTAGGAAGCTGTGAATAAGTAGGTAGGAATGATTTAATTGGCAATTACTAATAACGTGCCATTGAACAGCCACTTTGATCATGAAAATAAATAAAAGTTTTGCATACCTCCTCTCAAAATACGTAAGGGAGGCTTTCGAAATAAATGAGCGGAACATGGCCGTATGGAAACGAAACGATGACTGAGGTTTAGAATTTCATAATCATGATAATTTCCTATCGGTTTTTTAGAATATAATACATTGAGAAATCATTTCTTGAATAGCATTTCATATGCCAATTTTATATCTGCGGTCGTCTTTCCATCTTACTGATTTCATGATAAACATGCTTTAAGGTAGATAACTAGTTAACTAATAGGATAAATGTGTGCCAGATTAATGAAATCGCATAATTAGAAGTCTTTTACTAGCCAGATAATTTTCGTATTAAGTCGAAACAAATTACAATTAATCATTGTAGCGGCACCATGCGATAACAACGTGTAAAAATTATCAGATAATGGAACATTGGTGGGAAATATTTTCCTTTTAAATGGAAAAAATTCATACCACAGTTACCGTATATACTCTTGTAAAAGCCGAGTTTTTCAGCTAATTTTTTATGCTGAAAAAGCCCCTATCGGCTTATACTCGAGTGAGGCTCCAAATTATATGTTCTCCGATGGAAAAATCCGTTGTAGCCGGAAATTGGTTTGTAAATTCCTCACTAGCTCAATCAACAATTCGTTGTGCATTTTCTCCTACTAACGTCTCAATTACTGTAATTTTATTGTTAGCTAATTATCATTATTGTTATCTATTTCCATTTTGAAATTCACCAATAGCTGTTGCATTTCCCGCCCTAGGCTTATAATCTAGTCAATTAGTTTTCGAGTTTTTGTGATGCAATTAGGTGCCTTAGCTGATACTTGGGTCGACTTATACTCGAGTACATACGGTTCCTCGTAATATGCAACTGACAGTTCAAATACAACAAAATATCCGATCTTAAAGGGGGTTAATTGGTAGAGTAGCCTTAAAAGGCTAAAATTCGCCCACGAAAAAAAGACGGCATTATTATTATTATTATTATCTTTTTATGCACCTAAATTAAATTATGAAAGAAATCGTTCTGAATTTAAATTATACAGCCATCTTTGGGAGAGAAAGAAAAACTCAGTTGACTACTCCCGAAGATGGTAGCATAGTTGCCGAAATACGTATTGAGAATAATACTCTTGCACTATCTTGGTCATGAATAGACCTAACCCAATGGCTTGGGAGCTTCCGCACGACGGGTTGCTACCAAACAACGGTTATTTGGAACTTTATTAACACTTATGTATTAACAGAGCCGTGTTCCTAATCTCCTTTTAGATGTTACAAAGCGTGCTTCTGGAAATTTCCTAGGGCCCATTTCCGCTTCAGAATATAAAAGTCTTTCCATCATTCAATCATCTATCATACATGAAATAAGGTATGAGTCTTGGAGTTTAAAAGAAGTTCAAGTTTGGGTCGAGAAAGTTCTCTTGCTTGGCTACAACATTCCTCCGCTGAGATAATGGCAATGGTAAAGTGCAGTGAGTGTATCGCTCCAAAATCGGAGGGAAATGGAAGGAAAGCCTTGCTCGAGTTCATTAATATTCCTTGGGCGACTTCTCCTTACGGACTCGTTGCTCCTGGAGGACGTCGCTTAAGAGCATACCTTGAGGAAGGGCAAGCCCAGGGAAATCAACTTCTTTAACTGCCTTCAACAATTCCTCCACGAATATTGCTTCCCATGAGAAATCGCCCAGGGCTACCTGATGTAAACGCCATGTTACGCATTTAAACTCGCAGGAAAAAAATTTTAGTTACAGCAACAAAAAGCCTTCGTTCCATTTGTACCACTAGCCCTCGCAAACGAAGGGTACGTCACTTTTCATACATTGCTTCTAACAGTAATTAATTACTTTAATACTGCTATAGCAACTACCTTACATTAGAAAAGCAAAGAAAAATATGTAGGTATTAATACAGCTATAGTAGCTGCTTAACAGTCGAAATACAAACAATTATATAGAGATAAAATATTGAATATATAGATACATAGGTATAATTTATAATAAGTAAGAAGCCTATATGACGTCGGATGAAGGTCTTCAAGGGGTTTTCCATTTTTCTCTATTCCGAGCTGCTTGTATCCTGTTACCCTTAGCTACTCCTCATTGCCTGTTTCACAGTTAAAAGAGGCCCTAGGCAAACTTTATATGAGGACCCCAATAAAATATTTTCCATGAGATCGCGTAGGTGTAAAGTTTCTTCATATTTTTAATCATTATATTAATAATATTGGGAGCATTGAACGGATTCGATTTATAAAAAAATTTAAGCTTTATGCTAATTAGGTTATTGCTATAGTATATATGTCATCGTCTTCACACAGGTGTTGAGTTCTCGTCTTGTGATTACAAGAAATCGTTGTTTCATAACCCTGTGCGTTATCTGGAGTTTTTAGTTTAATTTTACACCCAATTTGCACAAACTTAGTTCACAAGACAATGGAAATGAATTGGTTGAAGACCATCAAGACCATTGGCAAGTTCGACTTTCTAAGATGCTCATTCCTTTCGAAAGGAATATCTCAGTTTAATTTATCTGTTTATTTATTTTAATCTTGTTTTTTTTCTCTCTTGTTGTCGTCTTTTACTGCGCTTGAGGTGCAAAATAATTACGCATCATCTTAGTTTTGAAGTTCATCTTGAGTCATATTTTTCTGTCCCGTTACGTTTAGTTATTGCAGTGTTGAAGCAAGAATGCCTGCGTTGGTCGCGAAGAGCGATAGATCTTCTATTACGCCACAAATACCTGGCTAGGTCATATCCCTCAAAGGGATGCCGCTTTGACTTTACGGATATAATGCAAATTAAGCACATTCAATAATCATGGGTAAATGAGACATTGTTATGTAATTCTATAGATTAAGTTTCCAATCATCCTTATAATGCCGTGGACTTGACTTTACGGATGTAATTCGAATTTAAAACATTCAATTATCAGCGATTAATGAGATATTATTATGTAATTCTATAGTAAAAATTGTTACAGCTATTCTTATAACGCTGTAGTTTTCGCTAAATATTACCAGTATAATTATTATTGTAACTGTATCCTGGGTGACCATCCTTCCTAATCGATGGGGTTCAACTCCCTGCGAGGACGTATTTCCCGACCGTCATAATATATACATACGTACATTCCAGTATTTTCGGTGGACCTTTTGTAAAATCGGACTTTGAATCCGTTGACGCTTTTATATTGATCAGATCTCAAGTCTACGTAAAAGGATGTTAGAGATGATGTAAGAAGAAATGATCTCATAGAATGACAAAAACTTTAATCCTTTGCTGAAAAATACGTTTTGTTTGAACTCTCGTGAGAATACTCCTTTTATTTTGCGTTTCCTTGCGATGTCACCAGAGGGAAGTAAACACGAACATGATTTCGTAACTTCCTGAAAGTGGTAATGAGCTGGGTCTTCGAACTTTTGTTAGCAAGTGCTGGCTCATCTTCCCATGATTAGAGTAAATAGCTGCCTAACACTCCAATTCCTATGTCTTTTTCATTATATATCAAACATTTTCGATCTATATTTGATTAAGAATCACGGTATCCTTACCTGCTCTCCCTTTTAGAGAAATTTGAGAGGAATAAAATTATCGCTTGCGGCATTGGTCCTGTACAAATATTAATTATGTTCTCTATTTCAATTGGATCGTAATATACTACAGAAATTTCCGATCGGTGCCGTGGAAAGTAGGATCTCCATCATCAAGCTCTATGTGTACAGCAAAATAGCCACAGCTGAAATATTCTTCACATTTTACACATACGTAAAATCGTAGCAATACTAAAAACAAAAAAGTCTTTTTCTGGTATAATTTGATTGACTGCATAAGCTAGAACATCATAAAACGGTCCTGAAAAACCTATATATGGAGTATAATACAATAAACCTATATAAGGTCTTTAAGGTCTTTCTTAAGGCGAGATTGAGACTGAAAAGTCTCCTCTTCCATCTAACCTTTCATCAATGATATTACATAAAATGTCGTGAGTGGTTAAATAGAAATAGAGAGGAAAATTTTGAAGGAGTGAATGTAAAGTATACCTTAGGTGATATCTTAGGAGGAAAAGATCCACAGCAGGAAAGGGGGGTATGAAAAAGTTGAGCAAACCTACTGATAGTGCAAGCTAAAAGATTTAAAAGAAAGCTGTGTATAACATAGAAATTACAAAAGCAGTACTATTACGAAATTAAAAAAAAAACAATACTAAAATAAAATCAGAAACAGGAAAAACTTCAAAAGTAAATCGCGAGAAAATAATAAATATGACAAAAAATATCAGATAAAACATTCAAACAAAATTACAAAAATAAAAAATCAAAAAAGAGTAAATTGCAGGAATACATCCTTCTATATAATAAAACGGCAGTATCGATGAGAAGATATGGAGCAATAGAGATATGGTACAACAGAAAGACTAGGAGAATAAAATGGACTACTTAACTATGTACGTTAAGTTGTCCTTTGGGAATCAAACGGTGAGAGAAGTCTATCGAAAGCTTTGTCGAAAAGGGGGAAAATAAGCTATACATATACAGGCCAGATAGGTTGCTGAAGACAGTAACAGAGTGAATTGTGGAAGAAAGATAGAAGAAGACTAAAGTTGACAAGGAACAGGTCAGTGGAATTACGAGGGAATGAATCAATAGACTAGAACAGGACGTCCAGAAGAGAGGCAACAAATCAATATTCAGGTAGGTAACCCATGATGATGGTCATTTTTTGCCTGATATCTGCCAACTAAAGCCATTTATATCTTATTTATTTATAAAAGCAATAGTCATTAATGAAGTCCTGAGGTTAACGAAGATCGTTCTGTAGGCTTGTCCTTCGTTAGGGTAAAAATTTGCATTGAAATTCAGAACCTGCAAAACCTGCCTAAAGGCTCCTGGAGTCAGATGTAATCAAGAACTGATCAAACCAACTTAATTTTAATCCTCGCGCAATAAAGGAATTTATAAAACGATTTGTCCTCGGCTCAGCAACTCTTTTTTTACTTTCACCGTGGAATCGGAGCTAGTTGCAGCGTAACATCTTATTCCTAGAACGCAGTTGATGCGATAATATCTACTGAATATTTAAATGCATTGAATTCTAACTATCGCGAATTCGGTTGTAATTGTAAATCTCATTCATTCAAGAAGTAATTCCATTTACAAATCATGTGTAACTTTGCGTTTGGGTTTTGCAAATATGAAGTTAAAAATCCGAGATTAATCAATGAGATTTATTCTCGATCACTTTGAGTCATCCATTTCGTAATCAAAGATCTTTCTTTTGAATGTATGCTCAAGAAAGGTCATAAAGGTTTGAGCAGTTTATAACCGTGAGAATGATACATCACTAAGTTTACATAATCAGAATACCTTTCCCTCTCTTCGACAATCTCGTGGCACTAAACTACACCTTCATACCTTTGCGAGGACAGTAGAAAAACAAAATGGATTCCAAAAATAAAATAAATTTTCTATCTATATTGTTAAGTACGGAATGGAGTAAATTACTGCTATAAAAATATGACAATGCTAATCTTGAAAATATTAAATACAGTAATTAATGTGGTATTATGAAGAAACACCGTAATGATTCCCTTGCTGTAAAATTTTCATTAATAGTTAAGAGTTGCAACTGAAAATTAAACATCTCACACACATTTACTAGCTAAAATAGGTGATCCCAGAGAACAAATGAGCTAGTTTTATTTTTGCAAAGGAAAATACTGCTTTAGGTTGAAAACTAAACTTAAAGTAAAATCAAAAAGAAAGCAAAACTCACTTAGTAGAACCATAGAGTAAGGATATCCTTACTCTATGGTAGAACCCAGAAAAAGAAAGTGAGTTTTGTTTTCTTTATAATTATGAAAGACTTCCACCAAGTAATACCTCAATCCATCATGTTTTACAGTATAATCGCACATACTTAAAATATTTTTATTTATCGTCATAATATCATTTATTGACTAATATATAACAGTGAGTCAAATCGAATAAGTGTGACCATTTTGTGTCTTTCGACAAGAAAAGTTACAGTAAAAATGATTACGGTCTTAATACGGTAAGAAAAGATCGGTAATCGCTGTTAATTCCTAAAAGAGATATTCCCATGTAATGTCATAAAACGACGGAAACGTAAACAATAATAAACACTCGAATTTAGTAATATCATTGATAGCTTAGATGATAGAGTTAAAAAATGCATATTTTGAGGGCAATTAATCATTCTCAAGGAATACGAGATTTCAAGCCATAAGTAAAGCAATACGATGAATATATGAATTTATACGGAATAACCAATTCATGAAAATTAAGATTATCTCGTCACAACATGGCTTATAAATATTATTTATTTATCATTAAATGAGTCCTGATTGCAGAGTAACGAACTTAATTCCTAGAGGACGTATTGGTGGGATTTGGAAAGCAATAAGTAGACTACTATATTCATGATACGAATTGTTAATGTTGTGAGAATTACATAAGTTGTACGAAATTCAACCAAGTCTCAGGCTAGCATCCATACGTGTCTTCAATCGCATTGAATTTTACAAATGGAGGTTATGAGGTTTCGCGGGGAAGATCACGTACCGAGAAATAAGAAAATTACGATTCCGAAGAAGTATCATCGATTACAAATGACGGGATCCATTCGTCATCATTTTTGTTTACAGCTTGTCAAGAAACGGACGTGATTCACAGAAGAGTAAGAGTGTTTATGCGAGGAAATTGAAGGTCGCAGTAATGAAGTGGAAAAGAGGAAGGCTAATGGCGAGGAATTTCTTGCTCCGTTGCGAAGGGATGTCATAAGATGAGGTTCACCTGAGGGGGACGCGGGAACATATAGGTACTTCAGTTTTTCTTATAGGGCTGCGTTTTAACCCCTAAAAGCTACAGAACGGTGATGATTTAGAGGTTCCCAAAGTGGTCCATATGGACCCTCAGGGGTACATACAGATTTACAGGGGGTCCATGTCAATAAAAAAATGGTAGTCCAAGATTTTTTTCAATTTTTAGGGTTGTCTTAGAGTTTTTGGAAGTTTTTATTTAGCTTAAGATTTTGCATGAGAAATTAATGAATACGAGGTGATATATTTTTCATGGGGTACATTTTTCAAAGAACTTTTTCACTTTGCGTAAACTTATTATTATTCATTTTGTGGGCCGACTCCGTATATAGACCGCCCCAAAAGGGTTTACATTTTGCTTGTTTAAAATTAGGAGTCTTTAACCTCATAAGTGGAAAAAAAAGCTAAACTAAGGGTTACATGAACATTCCAGAAAATAAATGTATCTTATCTAAGATCCACTTTTAAAAGGTAATATAACCAAATGGAAACCAGATATGATTTTTTACCAGAAAAATTCAATATTAGGTATGCTTGGGGAAATGGAAAACTCAATTGGAACATAAAAGGAGTCACAAGAGTTCACGAGAAAAAAAAATGGGAACCTATGATATAGAGGAATAAGGAAGGCTGAGAAAAGCAAGGTTTTTTTGCATACTACGAGCCGGAGTAATTTTGGAAAATCAAGGATTCCAAAAAGCAGTTAGTTGAGGCTTATACCAGTAAAAGATCAAACAGGGGTATTACAGGATATGGTTGTCTTTATAGTTTTCAGCCAAAAGGCTGGTTTGAACTTCATCCCCTTCACCATTAACTACAAAAAGGTTCGTAGAAGGGGATGAGGCGTCTATATTAATGAGGAGTGAGGTATTTTGCCCCAGCTTCCTCTACTGGATGTCGCAAATTCTCTCAATTTTCTTTGCATTGTAGTACCTCCTTAAATGACAAATTAAAAAATGTAACCTTTCCACATTTCTTACTATTTTATGGAATAGCGATGGCATCTATTAATAATAGCAAATCGGTATTCTGAATGTTCGCTTTGATTCCCAATGCTCCTGATGAGCAAATTTGAAGCAAAGACTTCAATTCCTGGGGTATGGAAATGTGAGGTTAAAATACTATGAGATTAAGAAAGAAGAGAAAATACCATGAGTTATTTACTCACCACCAACTGTTCTTTTACAGGCTCTCTTGGGCGTCATCATATTCTTCCTGGCCCTGCCAGTATTCTCCATCCTCAAATCATGGTTGAGAGTATTTCTCATGACCAGGAAGCTGCCTGGACCAGAAGGACATCCAATCCTGGGTCACACGGCTGTTTTTGCCTCTAAAGAGAGTGAGTAAATTAACCAACAGTTTGAGATGTCAGACTAACTAGCTATTTCAGTTAAAGAATTCTTCAACTAGTATTTTAACAAACTTGGCGTGAGTAAATTTTACTCTAGATTAATTGTGAGAATCATGGTTTTGTTGCTTTATTCAACCTAAAAGCAAATTCATTAACAAATATATACTTTCATAAAAAAATTACATTTTAGAACCACATGCTTCTTTACTACGCTATTGCCAGCGAAGTCTTTCTTTGAGATGTAAACAAATTGAATACCTTATCAGGATATAAATTTGGATAAGCGCTCCACTATCCCAATTAGCAGCTTAGCACTGTCCCACCATTAAGCAATTAAATATTAACGCTTTTATAAAGAGAACAGTAAATGTGCAGAGTAATCTGCATAATTCTGTAATGTAACTCAATATCACTAGGTGGTATTTGTGGTTGAAAAGGTGTGGAATCATTCTCATGCAAACATAAATTCACTACGGATGAGAATGAATGGAAAAGTAAGTTGGGACTGAATGAACGATGTGAAAATTAGAGTTATGGAAAGACACAGTGACTGAAGCAGAGGTTGCCAACATTTCGATCGGTCATTGATGGCTACTAGATCGATCGTTCATATAAGTGATTTTTAACTTTCGCATAAATCAACCACTTTTTCTGTTTTCGCATAAATCAACCACGTTTTCTTAAATGTATCCTATATAGGGGAGATCAG
Organism: Sympetrum striolatum; assembly: GCA_947579665.1. Lineage (NCBI taxonomy): Eukaryota > Metazoa > Arthropoda > Insecta > Odonata > Libellulidae > Sympetrum > Sympetrum striolatum. The sequence continues at coordinate 32,025,519 of OX388349.1, forward strand.
GTAGATTTACACAGATTTTCAAATATTATTTTTTTAATTATTGCGCTTATTTACCCGTTTATTATATCATTAATTCAACTTTGAGCTTTATTGTGGTGTCTTTTATAAGCCTAAAATTATTACAGTTAACCAATCAACTGAGTAACTTAAAATATCTACATAGGAACAAAGTAATGATGATACTAGTCCGCTAGCGAAACTTGTCGCGCCAATAAATTCTGTGGGAGTGAACGAAGTAATTCCTTTCCATTATATTATTTGATCTTATGGTATAGATAATATTAACGCCATTCTATTGGTGATATATATTTACTCACCAGAGGAAAAAATAGAGTTGTCTGCTTTTCCTATAACACGTGCAACTGACTCCAAATTGTCGTGAGACATGCTGACGCGCTCCAATCAACGATATGTGAGCAATGAGAATTGTGTAAACTTCCTCTGTATCAAACTTGACCCTGTCTAATCTACTCTGTTTTTCCAAGTCGAACATATAGTCGAATAGAAATAGACTATTCTTGTATTACAGTATAGTGTGTGGATACTTTGTTTAGTTGTATAGAGATAGTTTAGATTAATCAGAAGATGGAAGTGCTGATGAATGTGTGAATGCATGTGGTAAAGATGACGAAGAGGTAAATGCGAAAAATAGTGAGAAATGGGAAGGCTGCTGGCGCCGGTGAGTTTCTAGGAAAAATGTTGAATAGACGTGTGATTTAATCGGTCTATCAAGGACTGGCAAGATTAATGGAAGAATGGAATTGTTTCTTCAAAGGAAAAAGAGGATATTTAGGGATATATAAGTTCCGAAGTATAGGTTTGGAACATTAAAGGCTATATTGGTATGTACAGTGGAGAAAGATTATCTTTGCTAGCTACGCTTATAAAAATTGAAAGAAGAAACAAGCTTTCGAAGTACCAGGCTGTTTAACCTCTTATAAAAGGACGAAAGATGAAAAAATAACACTTCAAAGCGCGAAAAAAGCATTAGAAAATGAAGAGAGGTTTATATTATGTATATTTTGATTTAAATATGAAAATGAAAAGATTTACAGAAGATAATTTTAGAATTTTACGAATTTTGGAGTAGATAAATGGTGTGCTGATGCAGTTAAGTAGTATTGCGCGGAAATAAAGCTGAAGTGAGAATAAATGACGAACTGTGTTAGTAGTTTTACACCTAAACGGCAACAGGCTTAGGTTGAATAATATATATTAAGCTGTTCAATTGATAAATGGAAGGATTCTTAACGAAGTCCTAAGAGAATATGCGAGATTTTATCTAAAAGGGGCTTCATTTGAATGCTAGCGATGCTGTAATAATTGGAGAATCGCCAAATGAGTTACAGGTGTCGTTGGATGGGAATACTGCAGATTACTGCAGCAGAAAGAAGCTGAGGATAAACGTTGACAAAATGAAAGCTATTGTTCTTAATGGCACCATTGAATGAATATTTAAGCTGTGCGTGAATAATATTAATGTAATAGAGAGATCAGTAAACACGTGGATGGTGTTTTGGATTTATATAAAGCGTTGTTTATGAATTAAAGAATATAAGAAAAGAAAATGGAGCAATTCAACGCAGGAGGAAGAGTGGGACGGGTTTACTTCGAGAAAATCAAACGTATAGAATTCTTGAAAGAGAGCGAAATGAGACTTGTGGGGAAGTGGAAAGTGCACTTAAGCTCTTCTTGTTGTACGAAGGCGATGTTAGCGTGTTATAGATTAATCACTGAATAGAAAAAGTGGTTTACATCAGGAGTATGATGATAAAACGGAAAGTAAAATATAAGTAAGTTTTTCTGATTATAAATAGTTTAAGCCGTTTCTCATCAGATACATCATTTAAAGCTCTTTCTCATCAGTTAAGCAAATCCCTAAACAGCAACTACCAAAATAGCCCTAAATAGCAATTACCGAAAGTAAATATCGGAACAGCAATCACGAAAAATGACTGATTCAGATTTGTAACTTTATTTTATGTGGTTTAACCCATGCAAACAGGATTTTAATCCACACATTAATGAATGAATTACCTCTCTTAGTTTGGTTAAGAGGAGTTGGGGTGATAAAACGTAGATAATAATCTTTAATTGACATTTTGATACTTCCTATTTGGACACTTGCTTTTTTTGCGGCCACCCAATCCTTCAATCATGTACCGTTCTAACGTACTGTTTAAAACTTGTCATAATGAGTTGGTAACATGAACATTAATTCATTATTTTTTATGTATCAATTAGTTAGAGATTTATTTTTTAAATTATTAATGCTGATTTGAAATGATGGAATTTTGTCTTTTCTCTCTTTTCGCAGAATTTTTCGTGAAAGCAATTGAGTGGGCGAAGGAGTACACCATGCATAAAACATTTATACTCTTCCATCCACTTATACTGCTTCACACGCCGGAAACAGTGCAGGTAACTTACTATTTTTTATAGCCTTATCACATTGAATCTAACTATCGTAACAAACTTGTTCCCTGAAATTCTTCAAATAGTGAAATCATTTACTTCTTGATAAGTAACCCCACCCTCTGCATAACCTGGCAACTTCTGTCATTGTCTTCCCCTCCAAAGTTTTCCTTGCATTCCACTCACAAATACCATTTTAACAACCACCTTCTGAAAATCCCACGCATTTCCTCTGCCTATTTTTTAGTTCATCGATCAAAACTATTTTTTTTTTTCGATTGTCTTAACCCTAAGTTAGCCAAGCCCTTTTTATCGCAGAGTATACTGTTTAATGCAAGCTATTCATAAAAATACACAGAATAATGCATCTAATATTTTAATTTATACAAAACGGAATACATTAAAATATTAGATCCATTATTCTGTGTATTTTTATAATGATCTTCCACAAAATTAAGGCCGGAACCACCAATGCTAAGCTATGCATGTTATATTCCGAAATCTTTCACTAACTTTGTTGTCATCAACTAACCGTTAAAATATTTGTTCTAAACATTCGTAATGCCATAGTTATACTAAGCCTAAGTTTACTTTATGATTATACTTATTTATGATTGTTGATAGTAGCTGTTGTTTTTTCACAATTTATTAATTCAGATGGTTTACAAGAAAATAATGACCAATTTTCTAACATTCCGTAGATATATGGTCATAATTGAGGAATTTTCATTTTTTGTTGAGGAAATGTGATCGTAAAATTGTCTAGATTCGACTTTAAGCGGAAGTGAATTAATTTTCCCTCGTCTGCCTTACTGTTAGAGTAGAATAACGTAATAGCTTACAGTTTAACGCAGGATTGTCTTCGAAAAAGTTAGCAACGTCTCCACTACAGTATTACATCTATTATTAATTATTTTTTGTGACTATTTTTCTATCCTTAGGGAAGAGCATGATAAAATCTGAAATAATTTTAAGCGGATTTTTTAAGTTAACATAAGGAAACATGGAAAAATCTAGGGTGTTGTTTTTGACAAATGACGTGCACTATAATATTAATTGAGTGCTCTCGATGAGGTATTTATGCGACGAGTTCGATGGCTTGCGATATTTACACTTTATGACTTATGATTTATTCCAGATATCTATATCCTTACACCGCCCATAAATGTCCGACACGATTTAGAAAAGTAGATTCGGTGTCATTTTATCGACACGAAAACTGCAAGCGAGAATAAACATGGACTTTCATCGGAAAACGAGATTTATTTATTCGGCATAGCAAATCGATTTCATATATTTTCTTGCTATTTCTATGACTAAGAGATAGCTCACTAACGGGTTTGAGATAGCTAGTAAATCTTAGATGGACATTTACTGTCCCAAAATGTTTTCTGCCAGCAAATCGATAGAGAAATCCGTCTTTGCCAAGTTAGATATACATATAGCTATTTTAATGGATTGCCGAGTTGATCGAAGGTCAGTCCGAATGGACTTCTACTTCACTGCCAATAGAGTTTCGTAGTTATCAGTGGTTTAGTTTCAAAGGAGAATGTATGGACACATACATGGCAAATTAATTAACAGGGGTTAGAACAGATATCCAGTTTCTGACCCGTCATAAGTCACTAATACAGCATAAATTAGCTCGATATCTGTATTAAGGGATGTATGAAAATTGTATTCTGCGATTCCGAACATAAAAGAGAAAATATCGTGAAAAAGCATATTAACTCACTTTTAGGACAAGTGGTATTTACTGAACACATTATTGACTTCATTTTATGGATTTTATGGATTTTATTGACTCAATCATAAGTTATTAATACTGTATGATTTACTCTCGATCTCTGTATTAAGGAATATTTGAAAAGTTTCGTCTGCATTTCCGAACATAATAGACAAAAAGTCATGAGAAAGCATATTCTCAAACTTCTAGGACATGCGGCATCTACTACAGTACTTTACCTTCATCTTATAGCATATGGAATCTTAGGTGACCACAAAAGGCAGACAATTTGAAAATACCCCAAGCTGGCGTTACATTACCATACCCCAAAAACCTCAACCTCTCTGCTCTCATGAAATTTTTACACAATATATTCCAAATATTCTATTAATTATCATGGTAAAATTATTATATATTCAATTCCTTTCTCATTTGTCACGCAGGTGGTGCTTCGAGGAAATCGGCATTCCGAGAAAGGCTTTATCTATAAAGGATTAAGAGCTTTACTCGGTGAAGGTCTGATTACCAGCAAAGGTAAGTTAATTCAGTTTCTATTGGTTTAGTACAGCATATTGTACTATTACAGGGTGCCTTAAAGTTATCTATCTTAACGTAATAATCTTATGAATAAATAATTTGTATGAAGTACTCTCGGATTTCCTTCCAGGTTCTCATGTAAGGATTTAAGCTCTCCCCTTTATTGATTTACTCTTTGTCTCCCGTTTAACATCCAGCATGAATTCAATTGCCTTAACCTTATTATGTAACCTTTTTTCTCCTCATCGATGCTTTGTTTAGTGTCTAAAGCTGTTTAGCTTTCAGGTGTAGTTTTGTTTCGTTTTTAAGTACTGAATATTCTGTATCTGATGATGAGACTCATAACGGACCCCAAAATCCATTGAATAAGTGACCTGTTGACAGTTTACAATTCTTAGTCTAAATTAAGTATACTATTCCTCCAAATAAAGCAAATTTTTAATATATAAATTTTAAGTAAATATCTTTTGTTTCGAACAAATTAAATCCCTATCGATTATCATAATACGTATATGGATTATTAGTAGTAATTTTAAAAGCGCTTCAAACGCTAAGATCGTTTCTCATCTATGGGCTCCCACCAAGAATCGATCCCAGAACCGGTTTAACCAAAGGCGAGCAGGCTACCCACTGAGCTATCCGTTATTCCGAGAAAAAAAGGTTAAACTGATTGAATAACAGAACTAAATTTGTCATTGTGAAATAAGCACTGAAAATAATTAATAAAGTGTTTTTGGCAATCCGTTGAGGCTGACTAATTTTTACCAGGCGTTCTTCTGAATATCACATGAAAGATAGTTGCTATTATAGTAAATTTGCATATTACCATAGATTACCCTACATACAGGGGAGGTAGTTGATGACGCATGGGAAATAAAATGCTTGAAAGGCTAAAGGCGTAAAAGATTCTGGATTTTCTACGAGTCTCTGATGACCGAGATGTGAACCTTTAATTTTTTGCTGCTTTTACTATGAATTAAATATGTTTTCCACGCATTAACCAGTTTTCCATTAAATCGATCAAAGAAGGTATGCCAGGGTGGAAATCTAAGACCTGAAATGCATAAGGTCTAAAGTTGTTTACTGTTTTCATCAAGGTTTATCTAAACTATTAAATACCAGTTCGGGCGTATATTACCACGATGGTCAGTATCCCCAACCTGATGATTAATTTTTAATTAATGATAAACCTTGTAGAAAATATGTAGTAGTGTTTGTTATTCTTAGACTCATTATCATTTTTTCGTACATATAATCGCTTCCGCGAACAGTTGGTGACCTTTTTGCTCTGTTTCTTTCATTAGTACTAACTATTTTATAGAAGTCTTTTTAAGAATTCATTATTTGTGAGATACGACGCAACAAAAACAGACTTGAGAAGCTCGGTGTTTACATCCCCCTTGGTGTCCGCTAGGGTGGGTCATTTTTCCAACTATATTTTTATCGAAATGTAATTATAGGCAAAAGTGGCCCAATTGCATGGACATTACAGATGTAATTTTGTTTTCGAAATAAAAATATATCTTCTGTGTAAGAATTTAGTGCCTCGAAATTTTGACAAAAACATCAAATTTGTCATATTTTTTTCGATTAAAACGATCATAACAATGATGATCAAGTCTCAATATACCACTTATATACCTCTGGAGGTGGCTGAGATGTCTCATATGGGACCAGAAAAGGATGCAAATTAAGTAAAATTAACCTGTTTTTTTAGCTTTTTCCGTACTCGTCCATCCCTTCTCATGGTGGCTCGTAACTTTAGCAAAGCATTGCTGCTATGCACCTATTTATTACATTTAATATCTTGCGTAAATATTATTATTTTATTTCTAAGTACATCATGGCCCAACATAAAGGTAATGAGACTGATGTTCTTGGTAGGAAGGAAGGAAGGTACACCAATACAGGTTACGCAGTACACCCCACCACTCGCTGAAAGGAGGCTTAATGTGTAAAAGTAGATTTGTATTAAAATGATGGATTTGCTAACTTAGCACTTCAAACAGTTTGGCGATCGTATACAGGAATAAAATACCTCCCAGCTTTGATTAATATCATGAATATGATATCTGAGAAAGATACTTCCTTACGAATAATGGCACACTCAGTAGACATTCTAAGTTCTGTTATTCACGAGATACGGTAAATGTAACAAAACTGTCGCTAATTATGTGAATGAAAAATAAACTGATGCACAACTCGGGGAGGTTAAATACCAAGTCATTCAGTAAAATTAAATTAAAAGAAAAAAACTAAATGTGGAATGCAATGAAATAATCCACTTAAATATAATGAGGCACTTTGAATCAGGTAATCAATCACGGAAATCGATAATTAACCCTACTAATATGATGGCTTATATACTATAAAAACAACTAATGATAATCTGATTAAGACAAAAAAATAATTGCGATTTGTGATGAAATAATCTTCCCATATTTCACCAATAAAATTCTCTTGTGGATTTCATTTTATAATTTCAGCTTTATATAATTTAGTCGACTTAAATCATCATTACAAAGTCAGGGCAAACAGTATAAAGTGAATATTTATTTCATATGAACCTTCATCGATGCAGATCATTACACTGGCTGAGTTGTTACGTAAGCTTGAGTACGTAAATGCCGCTGAGAAAAAAACACATAATGTGCATAGACCTTACTTCTTATTGAATAAATGCGAGGAAGTGGATTAATTGAAAAGTTTGAGGGAAACAAGAATTTCTTGTACCTATGCATTATATTGGTAACATTTATTAATTGAAACGAAAAATATGTAAATATTATTTTGCTATATCTACATAAATACCCAGCGAGCCCCCTAATGGTGAGTGGCAGAGGATATATCTATATATACACAATAAGATTGTTTCCAAATCCATAAAGGCTCTATCTACGGCCCGCGGACCAAATCCAACCCACCACATGCTTTAATTTGGCCAATGCTATTTGTAGCCTAAATCATTAATAATCATAAGTTAATAGGAATACTTTAAATTACCCATTTTAATCAAGTAGTCCTCGCTTATTTCACGTCAATATATATATTATTAGAATACCTGCCCGGAAAGTGGTAGGCCTGCGTTCGAGTCCCATCCAAGTCACTATTTTTCTCTTCTGTACTACGTATTTATTGCTAGTATGATTAAGAATAAGAACAAGAAATTTCTATTTGAATTACAATTTCTTTTTGGTCTGTCGACCTAAGACTGCCAACAAAAATTTTGGGGCACCACTGCCTTACACTTCTATTTTCGAATAAATTATGAGTCTTTGAGGCGACTAGTCCAGGTACCAATAGCCTTGAGTTTTTCTGAATTTGATCAGCCAATTTTACAAGATGGAGGAATAATGTCTACTACGTTTACCACGAACGTGTTATCTCCGAATTTATTAAGTTTAATTTAAAATTCAACGTCCATCCTCCTCAAGATTCCTATCCTATGTCAAGGAGAATCTTGGTAACGCTTATCGTTTTGTTGTAATGTATTTTAACAGTTGTAAACACAGATTCATGCTTTAACGAATCCATCATTTATCTGCCACATACTTAGGCTTATTATAAGTCTCGTTTTGACTGGTTATATGTTTAAGAAGCATATGAATGTTAAATACGGAGGTTTCAATTATATATATAATTAAAGCGCATACGTTCAAAAATATTTGACGAAGCAGATAGCTTACCTTAAAAGTGCATGATATTAACTCTCACTAAGTTATAAGACAACGGTGTTACCCGCTTCAGAATTTGATAAGTTCTGATTCCTTACCATTAGAAAATGGTAACCCTGTATATACTGCATTCATACTTTAGATAGGATCTCACGAGCGTAAAATAGTAACCTTCACGTGCATTTTCATCGCTCCAACCCACCAAACTCCAAACTAAGTCTCCCTGTAATTATTCTTTTGGGAGTCGTAGCATTATATGATTCACCCCTGATCCTTAGAAGTTGTTATCACGATCGTTATTTTGGGCGACAACAGTTTAACCTCGAGTTTACTAGGCTTGGGCAGCTTCTCTTTTTCTCATCAGAAACAGAGTTAAAGATCGCTTTAGTGGGCCATTCACAGGGAGATATACCCGTCTTACAACTATCCCAGTGACGCATCATTACGTAGTCTACTTCATTAAATGCAAAAATGCCATAAAATATCAGGTCTTATAACTCAAAATAAACCAATAACCTCTTTCTTTCTGTACGATACCTACGCTGAAAGGTATTTTGTAGAAAGAATGTCAATGTCGATATAAATGTCGATTTCAGACAAACACATCTATTACTTCCTTATCGGGGACCATCTGCGCAAGTTAACGTGCAAAGCTAATCAGCCCCGAATTCTTTATCGTTTGTCATGCTCAGCGCTGCCTTCTGCAGAGCTCTGTTTAATTAGGAAAATGCAATCCTCGTAACAACTTTGTATACTATTTAATATATGTCCTGCGGCTATTTTCCATTATCGATGAATAAATCATTATTATTTATTACTATCATAGTGAGTTTTCATTAATTATTATTATCTTAATGAAAGATAGCATAAATCTAGAAGGAAATCAAGTGAGATGTATTTAATGAGACTACAGCTCTGCTGCACTGCAAAAGAATACAGATGTCCGACTCAATGTTCCTTCGCAAATCGTAGGGCTGGGTATATATCAAAGGGGCCTCGGGCACAAGTTTCTGTGGGACCCCCTTCACAGCCGATGAGAAATTGCTTAAAAAAAATAGACACGATGTATGACATGTGATGATCTTATGATGTCATACAGTCAAACTGTTTGCAATCTGCAAAAAAGCTATCGTTGTGAAACGTGTTTCCCACCAACTAGAGGCCCCATGAAGAACTCCTATTTGTTTATTAAAACTTTGCCTGATTTCAGAAAATTCTAAAAATATGCATTATGACGTTTTAATATGTGTATAAATATTTATCCATTGTTCTCTGTTTATTTTAGGAGCAAGGTGGCATGAACACCGGAAACTCATAACACCGACGTTTCATTTTAACATTCTGGATAGCTTCGTGGATGTGTTCGTTAAGAGAACCAATCAGATGATGGAGCGGTTGCGAGAAATTGAAGATGGAAACGATTTCGACATCTGTCCTTTCACACAGAAGCTCACACTTGATTTCATCTGCGGTAAGTAACAAAAAGCAAAAAATGGAGTAATTCAAATTGTCACCAATAACAATTATATATCAGACCAAAAAAAATATTGGATGAAAACAAACATGATTTTTTTACGATGACATAGTCAAGGAAAAAGGGTTGAGGTAACTTTGCACTTAAGGGCGTGCAGCCAGAAAAATTCCCAAGGAAAAACGAATTTGAAAAAAGTCTGACGGGGCCGGGAATCGAACCTGGGATCTTCCTCTATCCGGGAAGCTGATTTAAAAGGTGCAGTGTCCTATCTTGTTTTCTTGGAATACCGTGGAATGAGAAGAGGAACGCCGACAAAAACGGCTATTGGAGATTTTAAACCTCTAATTCCTTAACAGCCGTGCCCCAACTTTCCTTTTTTTACTTTAACTATCTAAGCTACCCGGCCAGAACATTCACCTTTCAAGAGACAAAGCAGGCATACAAGTCCTTAAAACAAAAAATATGGTATACTTATAAAAAGAAACAATTTCTCTGTGGATGAGTGAATTCAAGCAACAGGAATTTCTACGGCTGAAGTCATTCTAAGAGACGAGTACCAAGCTTTCCCTATTAAGGATTTAAAAGTTGCAATACTAAGTTATTTCAATGACATAGATTAGATTTTCCACAAGCAAATATTGGCAGCTACTTGCTAGAGGGCCTAATTTACACGGGTTAAAAAATGTGGCATATTTATCATATTTCCTTTTTGTACGTACCATAAATTTCCGTCTACATACTTTTAATTCTGGCTTATTCTTGTCTAGTGGCAGGAGTAGCAAACGCCGCGTATATTATTGCATAGTCAGTCACTGCCACATATCCGGAAGTAAGGTATGTTCGAAAATACTTGGTCCTACCTACAGCTTCTAGTGTTTTCATTTTATTTTGCTAAAAGAAAATAACTTTGGGCACATACATGTAGGAGCTGCTCTAAGCTTGTTTAGAGAGAAAATGATCGGTAAGATTACGAAATAGATTACTTAAATGTAATTATGTAAATGGTAATAATGTTATCCTAATGGTATATTCAAGATGATCGATCCTCATCATTGTCATTTATCAGAATAGAAATAATGTCAACATATATCCAGGGAAATATCAACTTTAAATGGAAGTGTTAAAATGATTGTGGAGCGCTAAAAATGGGTCCATCGAAAATTGTGCATCACCTTAAAAAAAAAAAGATTGCTTTAAATAATTTAAATGTGAAATGAGGGCATACTCCGACATTTACGACAAGATTTTACTTGTGTTCGTAGTTTTGAGAGTTTCGAATTGGGTGCCAAGTAATACATCCCTTATCCGTGGCAGCACAGTGCAGGTAGTTCGGGGTCAATATCTTGTGCACCATAAGCAGGAGCTTCGGACTTTGGCTGTAAGATAGCAGCACAATGCAGAAAGACTTTGGTACCTCTAGCGAGCAAAGGAGACCCCTCGGTACCCATAGAAAAGGAGGGAAATAGAATGCTTTAAATCTTGGTTCAACGAACACCTTTCTAAAAAGGAATAGGAAAACCCTGCTCACGATTCTAATGCCGAAAGATTTCAAGTAATGGTCATACTGAACTGAACTTGAGGTACTGAAGTCTGTCGGAAATGTGCTTTTCTCGTATAAATTTTGTACGAAGTGCGGGATACCAATAGATAATGTAAGAATACAGCCTTATATAGATATAAATTTACGATCCGATGTATCATACCTTGTCCTAAATGAAAATCAAATTTTTGAAACTATTTCTTATCAAAAAGACTTATTAACCAAAACTGTACATACATAACTGAAATTTTTTTATTGAACACGGGTTTATTTTATTTAATCTTACCAAAATGTCTCCGTGAGTAAACCATAATACATATTTAATGGATTGTGCCCGACAACCTAAAACAATATTTTTAATTAATAAAAGAAGTGAGTTCAATTTCCAAAAAGAGTAAACATATTTCGTTAGATAGGGTAGTATTATTTCAGATAAAAGATATTACATTTCAAATTTGTTTTCCTCACTTGGGATATTCTAATTTCCTCAATAGAGAAAATACCTAATTCTGAAATATTGAAATATGAATAAATGTGATTGTAAGCTTAGAAATAATATAAATAATATTAAAAATGAAATAATAGTTGATAACGTGTACAGGCTGACAAATCATAATTCAATTTAAAGTCATCATGAAGTTGTCAAGAATCCCATTCAGCATGAATTTCAGCAAAAACACACCCCAATATAATCCTGAGTGAAAGAACGGAAGACAAGCAAATTATTTAGCATATGAATTCGTGTTCTAAAGAAATTGCTGGCAGAGTTTCTCGTTGGTTAAATAATCACTGTAATATACCACAATTCACTGCAATGATCTCTACTGTACACATACATTCATCCAATGTTAGTAATGATCCCCATCAGGTTATGATGGAACCACGCTGGATAAACCAGAAGGGCCGCATATATATTTTTATAAAATTGTAACTAAAGGTGAAATTATTTGGAGGAAAAGGAACTATTCTTCTAAGTGACGCGAGTCGACACTCAGGAATTCCCTATTATTTTCCTCGAGCAACACAGCGAGTGAGCGAGTGGGAAAACTTCATAATTAATTCCAAACCTACTTATATTCACTAACATATATTTGAAACCTCTCCAGCAATTAAGAGACATGGAGTCACATTACTCCATTCATCATGTTTACGAAACAATTTTGCCATTTTCTTTCAAGCATTCATTTATTCTTGGGGTGGGACTGAGAATAGACTTGAGAAGGCATTTCAAATAATTGCTAATTAGTTCATACTAAAAAACTCATATATCAACTATATATCCTTTGTAACTGATATATAAAGTACTACAGACATTAAATAAGTGCGAAAGCGAGTTACAGCTTAGCCATGAACCGAAGATCAATAATTTTATATCGGAAAGGGCTAGGAACCTACCTAGATGTCTACAATAATTAAAGTCGATTAATATAACTGTTTTTTGTCCTCGGCAATCAAGATAAAGGTGTATGATAGATAAAGGTGTAATTAATGATAAACGAGAGATATCATTGTAATAGCAGATTCATCGATCAATATTACATTAAATTACGGAGTAACTAAATTTTCCTGCTGCGAAACCACCGTTACGAAATACTTATTGACTCCAACATTAAAGAGTAAGATAAAAAAATAGATTCAACATTGATAACTAATAAGCAAGCTAATCCCAGTGGGAACATACAACTACGCTCAATGATTTGTGAAGCTTATTTTTCATTGAAAGTTTGTTTACTTTTTCAGAGACAGCCATGGGAACACCAATCAACGCGCAGAACACGGGCCGACTGCAGATTGTGTCCGCGATCCACAAGTAAGTGTATCAGTGGTCCTTGGTTGTCTTCAGGCTAAGGCTTGTAACTGACCCGGGATCGATTCTTTCGCAGGTTGGAGGAAATCGGCATCTACCGCATGATACGGCCGTGGCTTCTTTCGGACTGGATTTTCAAGTTCACAAACAAGGGCAAGGAGCAGGAGAAGTACAAGCACATTCTCCACAGCTTCACCAATAAGGTAATGGAATTGAGTTTGTTTCCTGGAGTGAGGTGAAAAGAGGTTCGTGAAATACCGGAGTTGACTTGTCGTTTTTTCCTTGCGACAGGTGATCAAGGAGCGAAAGGAGTTGATCCAAAATCAGACAGTGAAAGAGGAGACAGTGAAAGAGGAGACAGTCGAAGGTTAGAACATTCCCTATCCCTGGGAAAACTGCAGACAGCGGATCCGGTTTTTTTAATAACTAGGATTCGTTGCACTGCGATCGTGCTCTGAATCGGGCGAAACGACATAAATCACGGAATGTCACAGCAGTAAATCTCAGATGTGCATTTTCAATTATCGCAGCGGGTTTTTTAAAGTTCTTTTACGAATACGTACCGTTCCCACCGTTCACAACGGTCGAGATCCCGATAAATTCGCGAAATTTGAATTTCGCGAATGAAACTTAACTCTTACATATTCTTCTATATTCTAGTAGTGCGATTTATTCAGTTTCCAAAATTTTGTTGCCTTTGGGTAATTTAATAATTCTAAATATATTGAAATAATTTTATTTATAAAATTATACATGTATGTCAATAATGTGATAAAATGAGAGATCCTTACACGTACGCACTTATATTGCTACGAAATCACAGCATATTAATTGGTAATATATAGAATAAAATTAAAATTAAAATATAAAGAAGAAAATTATACAGAATACTTCGGGTTAAATTTTCCACTACGATCTCATCCACAAATTTCCAATAATAATATTTTAGTTAAACGACTTCACATATTCTAAGTTTCTAATGTAGCACAATTTAGATGAGTGTCAGAATGTTGAACTGCTAAATAGCCTTCATTTTATTCTAATAGTAGGGATTCTCTTTGGTGACTAGTACGAATATTATTGTTTATATGAGCATCAATTAAAAATTCTATCATCGATATATTATCTTTAGGGGATTATATTTTACGGATATTAGACGCACAGCTCTCAAATACAGGGTGAACCGGGATTATTCCGACACTAAATAAGAAAGTCGTTTGATAAAAATTTAGTGAAAATAAATTTCCAGTACTCAGTACAGTAGTACAGTATGCAGGAGAAAGGGACGTTAAAATGTGTCGTATTCTACCAGTTTTTGTTCTCGTGAATGATTTTCGATCATTTAAGAGGAGTATTTTTCCCATAGGATAATTAAGGAATCCTCACTGATAGAAAATAAGGAACTCTTTCAATAGTACACGGGTTGAAATAATATAATTCTGAGGTACGGGCAGACTAAAGTTAAAATTGGTCCTCAATTTTATCGAAGTCCGAAAGTCATAGCCGATATTGAACTTCGCACATTGGCTCCCACCGGGATTCGAACCCGGGATCGCTTTCACCAAAGGCAAACGCGCTGTCCACATGACTATCCGGGAACCTAGGGAGCCAACGGCCATACCATGATGAAAACACCGGTTCTCGTCCGTAATATTGTTTGTAACAAGATTAAATACAAAAACAAATTAGTAGAATGGCATCATCCTATCTGGTAAATATTTCTAAATAATTTTACAGGAGTGATTAAACCAATCGATAAAAATAATCATGATTTCAGTTAGAAAAACAGGAAAGAAGAAGAAAAAGCACTTTTATCCTGGGAACAAATTTTACTTATATATTTCTTCAGTAAATACAAGAAAATAGTTCACAACAGTATTTTATTCTTTCGAAAATAATCCAAATAAAACTATTCTCATCATATACACAAAATATTGTACTCCGTTAAATAAAAATGTACATGGTTTGTCGTAATAAAGTGATACTGAAATCGTGTAGTTGAAAATTTCTGAGAATATTTTTTGATCCTGTAATGTCTTTCAAAGCACATGTACTCAATGTAAATTATTCTAGAAATCATGCACTAGTACTGGTAAGTGAGATCATAAAAAGAAATCTTATTTCGAAATAGAATTTTCCTGGTTATTTTTTGAAATACTCATCTATGAATTTCATTGCGGACGAATTGAATAAAGCTATATAAAAATATTTACAAATAAAATGTTTCCTACAACTAAAAATATCAATATCATTGGAGGTATGCGGAAACAGTAAATAAAGTAATATACCCTTAAGGAACATTTGTTACATGGTGACCCTAAAAATTCCCACTTACTAAAAAGGTAGTCTTGATTATACTTGACAGTCTTTATACAGTGGGAATATACCCTCATGTTCTGCATAGATTTATGATTAAACAACACATATGTTTCCTGTTTCTATAGGTAGGAAAAAGAAGGCCATATTTATGGACCTTCTGATTGAATATTCCGAAAATGGCCGTCTTCTCACAGACCAGGACATTCAACAGGAAGTGAACACATTCATGTTTGCGGTAAGAAACCCAACACCTTTCTTATGGAGGAAGTGGAACAAACCGGAAAGCTGTGTTAAATTGTCGTTTTAATCAAAAACTAACTTTCCAGGGACAAAACACGACACAACTGGCCATCAACTACTGCCTGTTCTTGCTGGGAAACCACCAGAAGATCCAGGTGAGTTTTTTGGAAACGAAAACCTTGCATTTCTTTCATTGCCATAAAAATAGAAACTACAAATAAGAGAAATAAAAACGTTAAATGTCCACATCAACTTATATAGGACTCTTATTTTGTGTGAGAATAGCATTATTTAAATAAATTCGTTTCTCTTCCCAGGACCGTGTGGTAGAAGAACTCGAAACGATATTTGGAGATTCTAATAGGGATCCTACCACTGCCGACCTTCGAGATATGCGTTACTTGGAGCAGTGCATCAAGGAAGCCCTGAGATTGTACCCATCGGTGCCTGTGATCGCAAGGAGGCTCACCGACGACGAAACCATAGGTTGGACCATTCCCCAGACTTAAGCCAAAGTCTATTCTTCATTTAAGGCTCCTTCAAGATCTTACTATATTTCTTCACTAAATATCTTTGCCGAACTTACAGCTAGGTTTTAGAAAATTTGGCAAGATTGAAGATTATTGGACGTAGTGATACAATCAAGATTTGTAAAAGAATCACAATTATTACCCAAAATTCGATTTCCCGCATTTTTCCATTTTCGCGATTACGCAAACATTACGCTACAAACCTGTCATAATGTTCAACTAAAAGCAAATGTAGGTAGCATAGTTTATAATTAGGTAATCTGAATTTTTGTGAGCATTTCAAATTGAAGATTTGCTATCCGAAACGTTGCACATCCGTCGTGTCCGAAGAAAAATCTTCGACACCAAAAATTTTGCTATCAAGATGTCTTCCTAAGAAATGAACCCCGGTAAAATTTTAAAAACTATAAGGATTTCCCTAATTTAAATTGCACTTAAGCTCCTGAAAATCACCTTAACAATTAAATCGAATACTGCGAGCTAATGATGCATTTATGGTTGACAATGGTTTTATTCTTACTAATTTAAGTCAGTGATGTAGCAAAATTTTTTCAATGCGTACATTAAACATAATTCTATCTTACGTGGTAAAAAGTTGTTAAATACTTATTACTGCATAATTTTAAAGTAGCCATATTATTCAGAGGTGAGTACTTTACGCCGAACTTTTTTTACTGAAAACCATCATTAAGATATTATTTTATAATTTGTGAGTACTAACAGCCCAATTTTCAATCCTTATTGGTAATAAATCAACAAAATGTCACAAAGGAGTACTAAAACGCGCTTAATGATCCCAAGAGGTGTCAGATGCTGAAGATATTAAGAAACACCGGTCTATAATAAGGGATCATTTTGCATTACTCATTTTTAACTGTTCACTGGGCAAGAAATAAAATAAACGATAGAGAATAGGAAAGAAGGAATGCCAACGTAATGAATTCGTTGGTCGACTACACTTTCTAGCCTTTATTCTAGCTAGATGGCCTTCAACATCCTCGCTGATCCTTAGAGACTTCAACGCCTGCAACCCTATTTTACTTTCAGGAAAGCACGTGTTGCCCAAAGGAGCGGACGTCCTTATCCTGCCATACGTCCTTCATCGGAACCCGGACCAGTTTCCTGATCCAGAGACCTTCAATCCCGACAATTTTCTGCCGGAGAGAATTAAGCTCAGACATCCCTACGCGTACATTCCGTTCAGCGCGGGACCACGCAATTGCATCGGTAGGTCGCTTTACTCGGCATTTGCCGATCCATTGGGATACTTCCATCCAAGTAATTTTAATGTACGACTAAGATTCCGATAAAAAGAAATAAAAAATTCATAGAGGCAGTAAGAGTTTCAAGATTCAGATAAATATATGGTATCCTTACGAACAAGAATTATTATTATCTTATTCCTACTTAATGTAGCTATCGTACCTAAATGCCCGGATAATCTTCCCCTTTAACTTTTTCGAGAGGCAAATGAAGAGGGAGGTTTGCGGTAGACGAAGTTAAAGGGAACGATTATCATTTAGGTACTACAGCTTCATTGTTATATGATTATATGTTTTGTTTGTCCCTTTTATTTTCAAGTTTCTTCTTCAGTAACTTGTCCAACTCCACCAAAACTAATGAAACGATCCATTAACTACTCGTATTTAGCCCTTCAAAGCAACATAAGAAATCAGTTAAGAAATAAATCAGTATTTATTCGCCTCAAAATAGATATGTATATTTCTGAATTGAAAAAAAGATTAAAAACGATGCATTTACCTTAAAATTTACTGGTAAAATAACAAATAATGATTTCAAGTTCGATAGTAAAGTTTCGGTTATGATATGTATAACTATGATACAGATTTTTATCCAAAAGTGAAAATTAGGATACAGAATACACCAGAGAATATTTTTGTCGTTTTCTCATACTTCCCATAACTCAAATTTGTGTTGAAAACAGAGTTGTAGGTTTTTCAATGAATGATTAAACACTCAAATATTTGAGACCCCCTCATATTGACGAAATTGAGTAATACTTTATCAGAAATTTAATATTCTAAATGTTCCTGAACAATCTATAATGAAATATTGAGAGCTCAAACCAAATCAATAATATTTCTTATGATAGTATATTCAATCATTTTCGCTTAAAATCAGTAATTAATCTTTGCAAAAGGTGTAATTCTTTTAAGGCGATAAAATGAAATGCTTTCAATATGAAAAAAGTTTTCAGGCAAGAAAACCAAAGATGTTTCATGAGAGCATTCTTTGGATCTCCTGGTATCATTCCAACCAAATTAAAACAATCGGGAGGGAGAAAATTGTATCCCTAAGAATGTTAATTTCAAATCTCTAATGGTGTTTTACAGGCCAAAAATTCGCTGTGCTTGCCGAGAAGACAGCCATATCGTCCATTCTGAGAGAATACAAGATCGAATCCGTGTGCTCGCAGGAAGATATGGTCGTGGTGCCAAACACGGTCCTCGTGCCCAAGAAGGGAATCCGCGTAAGGCTTACCAGGAGAGAATCCTACATTAATCGTGCGCTCGAAGAAAAAGGAGTGCAGCAATGAGAAAAAGCAACCTTTTTTCTAGGAGCAAGAGCGAAACGATAAATTATTAGCTCGAAAAGCGAAGTTAATGACATTCATCGAGATGAATGAAGCTCAATTAGCGTGCGTACGAATCAAATAAATGTTGTATAGTTTTTAAACCAAGTTGCTGCTGGAAACTGCTAAGGATTGTACTGCGCTGTACAAAATGGAGTCAAAGAGACTCCAGTTTCGTAAATAGCAGATTTACAACACAAGCATTGTATATAATATCCAGGTGGGGACCTATTTGCGCAGAACCTCCACTACTGGGGCCAGAAAATTTCTTGTAATATTTTTTCTTTTTTAAGAATAAAATTATGTATTTTAATTTTATTCTATCCCTCTTAGCTTCCCAAAAGAAACGCACAATAACTATCTTTAGTTGAAGCTCTACTTTAGCGGCATATTCAGGAGTCATCTGAATGAAGTACAAGAATAGAATTTTTTCACGGAGACAGACCCAGAAGGACTTATTTGTTTGTAAAAAATAATGGTTGACTGATTTTTCTGGTCAAGGAAATCAGGATACAAGAAGACTAAAACTATTATTTTTTCACCTGAGCAAAACTGATTACTAAGAAGAGACATGGGTGAATTGCTTTTATAAGGAGGTAGATAACACTTTTATGAATCCTGAATGTGCCTTGTTTTTTTAACAACAAAAACTTTGTAATCACCTTTCCATGGTGAATTTCAATTGTACAGTGAATGTAATGTATATATGTAACATTTTATATACTTTAAATCTGATTGTGAATGTAATAGTTTAAAAAATACAAAATCAATATATTAAATAAAGTATATTAAGAAAAATTTCATATATTGTTTTCAATTATTTTTAAAATTTTTGAATTACCCAATAACTTTTTCTAGGATTATTCTACCCAATGCTACTGTGATTATTCTGTTTTGCTATATTTACAGAGACCGTATCAATAATAGTAAAACACAATTTCAAAACTAAAATTTAATTCTACAAAACAGAAAACTCTTAATAATAAAAATTTATGGGCCAGAATATTTATCATAAAACTGGGTACTGGAGAGGAAGGTATATTCTTTCTCAGACGTTAGGCAGGTAACAATAAACTGTTTTACCATTGCAGTTAGCTTTACAAGGTTATTGCAGTACAAGTTTTGCTGTACATGCTAGCTGAGATGCTGTTTTATAAGAGTAGGTATGTAGCAATTGCCAAGGCTAGTTTTCTTTCCAAATCAATAAAACAAGAAAATAAACATATTAATATGTCTAGAACTCCATTTCAATTCAATTATTCAATCTCATATCTGTTCATTATGCAACTTCTAATTAAGACAACTTTTATTTGAAAAATACGAAAATATTCTATAAGATCAAATCCAATTCAGAATAAGCAACACCACATTTAATGCAGAAAATTGCAAAAAGGCACTGTGGAGAATTTAACACACTCAATACTAATGTATATTCAGTAAATCAATGCCAGATGTGGAATATTTTTTAAAGTTAATTTATAATTTTTAGTTATTTTAACATTTTAAAACTATTACTGATTTATTTAACAGAAAGTTAAAGTTTTTATACAAAATTTTAGTAATTCCTTGAATTCAAGGCATCAGCAGCTGGAGAGAATTCGGTTATGCAACCCCACAATACACGAATTTGCTTTTTGTGATACAGTAGAAAAAGGAATTTTAGCTATCTCCAAAAAATAAGAAGAGGATCAATTTTTCAAAAATATAAAATTAATGATGATTTTATTCCAAAAACATTCTGTGCATAATCCAGGACCATCCTTACAATCGGGTCAAATGCCAGCAATGTAATGCTTATATATGCCAAAAAAGTAAAAATGCAAAAACCACAAACGACCACTTTCACTGTTGTCTAGGAGGATACTAAGACACTGAGCAAAAGAAAGAATCCATCCCATGATGCTTGGCTCTGCCATTGACCAGAAAATGCAACAGGATCCATGCATGCATGCTTGAATTCAAGGCATCAGTGCCTATGCCTACGGAGCCATTCCTTGAATTCAAGGCATCTGCATTAAGTGAGTTAAGAAAGATTTTTATAACTGTTTTGAAACAAAAGATGATTATCATACAGTATGACGATTTTAGATTACATTCACAAATATGTGCATCTTTTATTTTTCCATAATAATCCTATTTTTTCACCAGAGTGCTATAAATGCTTTCTTAAAAGTATCTGAAAAACTAAAACAGGCAACTCAACCATATATGACTGATACATACAAACACAGCCAGATACACTGCCCAAATTTCTATTATATATAAGATGGTAACATGTAACATGTTTTGAAAATATTGATTTCAAAACACCTTTATGAAGAAAATCAATGATATGGTTTGGCATACTATGGTGACAATAATTTAGCATGCTACAACACAAGAATAACCACTGATATCATTCATTTCTTGCATTCTACAGAAAACATAAAATTGCTTTATCTTTTCGATCACATGTGTCATATCACTGTTACTTGACAACAAGAAAGCAAACTCTGAATCAAAGGAAATCTTTGTTCTTCATTTACTCCATTTTCATCATCTGCTAAATATGAATAATAAACAAAAATAAATAAATGTGACAATGGAAGTAGATGCTAATTATTACTAATAAATAGATAATATGAAAAATATAAATCTTTCCAAGTTATTTATAAACAATCAGTTGGATAGAGAGATACAGAGAGAAAAAGCTATTTCAGGTAACACGCTAGTATGAAAACCCAATTACTCCACAGAAACAACCATAAATATTTACATTGCTATGAACAAAGCTAGTTTGCTGCAGTCTCTTAAAAAATAGGCAGAGTGTTCTTAAGGTTTGCTTGTGCAATTTGTCACATCATATTCTTCATAGCTGAAAATGATAATCAAATTTCTTCCTGTGCATATGGTCTATCATTTATTGTAGGCATTAATTATAAGTTGGCATATTTTCTCAATATATTCTCATAGAAAAAACACGAGACTGGGTTTAACAATTGACTTTATCGTCAGGATGATAGGTTATTTACATCCTCAAAATTTTAACAAAATCTTCATTACATTTACAGAGTAAATGTAAATATTTTTACAAAAAAGCAATAAAGTTATATATGAAAGTATAAAATTGTCCAAAAATAATCTATTATATTTAATACAATAATAAAACTAAATTATTAAACCAGATATACTTAATGAGTAAAGAAACCTGATTAGGGGAATGACCAAGAAGTTTATAATTGAATAAAATCTATGCAAAAAGTTTAATCAACTCTAATACCACCATTTTAGGCATTTCTTTCCCTATAAAAATCTCTTGATAAATTATAGCTTCTCCATTCTTCTTACTGATGTTTGGTGGACAAACTGACCCTCACAAGACTTCTAGCATGCTTAAATAAAGTCTTCCCATTTACCTTAAGATAATAACCACAACAGTAGCAATTCCAACAAATTAGTAAAATAATTCCGAACTAGAACAAGAAACCAAATGGAATGTGATGATGAAGAAATATCTGAGAATAAAATCAAGATGTGCTAAAAAAACTGATTTCTGCAAAGATTAATAATTGATCTTCATTGTTAATGACACTAGCATAAGACGAATAGAGTAATTAAAATATCGAAGATGATCAAAATGAATTTTTAATATACAGAGTAGTACACACCTTGGCAATGGTGTCCACACAGGCAACCATTGACTTGCTATGTTACATGATGATAGTTCAATGGATAGAATACCTGACCTGAAAGTGGAAGATCTGGGTTTGAATCCCAGTCATGTTTCTATTTTTCACTTCTTTTTTAACCTTGGGATTTAAAATATCTTTGCCATAAAAGATAATACTATGTAATAATAATAATAATATTTTATTACATCCCAGGACAAATATGAGTCATGCATAGGCATAGTCATATAGTTTACAATATAATATTATGATTAAGATGAATGAAGTTTCACATGCTACACATTTTTATTGTAATTGCATGACGGAAGTGAAGGAGAAAAAGTCTGCAGTAGCCGGGGAACGAACCCGGGTCACCCAATTGCCGGTTGGTTGCTCTAACCACTAAGCTACCACGGCAGCACAATCTCCCCCTCACTTCCAAGGGCTATGATGGAGGAGGAGTGGAGGAGGGTCCATCAAAGACAATGGCATTGCCCTCCGACCATGAACGGACATCGCAAGATGTACCAAGCCATCATAGCTACTCCGGAAAGCCCTGGAAAAAGGCATAGGTGATTAAGATGAATGAAGTTTCACATGTTTATTGTAATTGCAAGATGGAAGTGAAGGAGAAAAAATCTGCCATAGCCGGGGATATAACCTGGGTCTCCCAATTGCCGGTCAGTTGCTCTAACCATTAAGCTACCACGGCAGCACAATCTCCCCCTCACTTCCAAGGGCTATGATGGAGGAGGATTGGATTTCTGGGTAATTGTAGTCCAATCTTCATCCTGTTTTTTTTTGTTCATCGTCTTTAAGGAGTCCATGGGTTTGCATATTTCAAAAATTTCCGTATAGCTCAGAAGATTGCTGATATTCGTTTCTGTGGGGATCGGGGTTGGGGCTCCGGACTTCATTTTCTTGTTTATGCTTGTTCCAGGTTGTTTACAATTTATCACGTGTTTCTGGGGTTTCTTTTCGTGCATTCCGTATGCTGATGTAAGTTGACCCTTGGAAACCACATTGGTATTTTGCATTAATGAATTTCGCTTGTGATCCTTGCTATTTCGTAATGTTTTAATTTCTTCTTTTAATACTTTAACTTCGAGTACAAGGTTACTAACCTCGCACATCCTTGCAAGAGTGCAACTGGTAGAAGACCATAAAATGGTTGGCATCTCTTTCAGCACTTTCAGAACAATTTCATTAATATTTCACATGAAATGTAAGCCCACAAAACTCACACTTTTTAAAAATTATAGCATAAGAACTACAGGATAGCGTGTTAACCATATTCGCCATCTTGAACTATGAATACAAATTATAATGCATGGATATAATATGCATACAAGGAGAAAAAATATATGTGAATACAAAAAATAGAAAGAGAATATTAAAATGCAAACTGCACCATGGACTCTCATAATTCCTATGGGTCTACTTCTTATGTGACAGCAAGGTCCAAGGAATAACATCTTCTCTATGGTCAAGCATTTCTCTCTTCCATCTCTAAAGCCTTGGATGTACACTCCTGGCCAAAATTAACGCAGCACCGGCCGTAAGAATCGCTAGGGAGGTGCTGCGTTAATTTTGGCCAGGAGTGTACAAGTCCATGATGATATTAGATATGGATATCTCAAAATTGATCAGATGAGTAAACTTACACACTATAAAAGAAAACTCAGTTTCCATTAGTTAATGATATAAAATATTCACTATCTTGCAGAAAAAAATCAGAAAAATTGCATTATACTCTCAATTTCTAATTTTACTGTCACTTGTAAATCATTTCTACATTTTGCAAAAAAATAGTATAGAAATTAATGCTTATTGGTAAAGTAAAAAAACCTGGATTTGATCAAAATGAATGGTGAATGCATATAAACATTCTTAATCAGGTTGACATGAGAAATTAAAATTTATATGGATTTTTACTTTTATTACTCACCAATAAACAATCATAATTAACAAAGCATATTCTACACATTCACAGTTATAACCTATTTCAATATTCTCTTCAAATAATGAAAATTCTCAATTTATTCCTATACTAATCTAATTACTGACACACTTTCGTATCAATCGCTCTTTCACCCTCAACTTTCCTCAAACTGCAACCTCAACTATGAACTCTATTTGCAGTTGATGACCCAAATACTGGCATAACCTTCTGGTAATATTTCTATCTGACCAAAATTCTTAGAATGATATTTTGAAAATGTAAACAACTTAAATACTGTGCATTAACCAACACTTATAAATACGTACTATTATAAGTTAACTTTATAGTTAGAATAACTAAGAAATACCAGGACTTATAATAAGCATGCCATATATACCAACAATAAGCAGGGAAATAATTTTGTCAGAATATTTGGAAAAGGAAAATGCATTCCAGAAAATTAATTTAATATCCAAAATGTAATCTATGATATATCTTCCAACTATATTTATCTTAAATATTTGTAAAGTGAAATTGGTGAAATCAGTTTATAATTACAAATGATCATTCCTCAGGAGGTGATGTTATATTATCACAATCACAGTTATGTTCATATAAACTCTAGAGAAGGAAAAAAATATATAGTTTCAAACTATACATGCATTTACTCTAATCAGATGATGCTCTTAAATGAATATCTAATACATCACAGAAAATATTTATTATATAATTTGTTACTCTTAAACATTCTTCAAATTCAGAAAATTGTGTAATCAAAGATAATAGCTTTTATGAGAGAATGAGTGAATTTCCTCATTCAACATTATTACTTCTATAGAATTGTTAAACCAAATATCTATGTTTTTAACATAACCACTGAGCTATCTGCCCAATCAAAGAAAATATTATTGACTGCTTTATAAAATAAAAGAGAGCATGATCATTAATTCAATCTATATTTGCAAATTATAACCCAGATGACACATCTAACACTGTATCTTATGAAATGGATTGTTCATTAAAATATAAATTTCTCTAATCCTATGAAATTAACAATCTGAAAGTCAAATTATATATATAAATCAACTTCTCTCTTATGATGCTTTCAAATTAATGTATCATGGATTAGTAGAAAACCTGTTGAGGTATGGTATAACTATTTGGGGAAATGGAAATAGTACTCTCCATAGGTTAATTATGAAAAAACAAAATAAGTTTATAAAAATGTTATTTAACAAAAAATGTAAAGATCAGGGAAATGTTGATATGATGTTTAATTCTATTGGTGTATTACAACTTGATAAACTTTTCACTTATACTTACTATAATTGGGGACAATTATTTCTCTAATGTGTTTAAAAATGAACGTATTTGTAATTTTCCTCAGAATTTGAGGAAAACTGAACCATAAACTGTACCTACTTTTTCTACCACATAGGGTAGTAATAGTTTTGAAGTTCTGGTCCCTAAAAAAATTAATTCGTTACCCAAAATTCTTAATGCACTAAACAAAATTGATGAGGTTAAGAAAATAGTTAAAGAATGGTTGCTTCAAGAGTCTTTGTAAGATTGACATTAGTGTTAAAATAGTACCACTAAGCTGTAAATTAGGAACCTGCTGACAAGCATTTGATGCTTAGCAGGACCGAGTTGGTTGTATCTTTATTTCTCACTTTGAACAAATATGAATGATGTGATTATTTTTTATGTGATTATTGTTGGTTGTTTTTTTTTCTTAAGAAGATTTAAATTTTTGTAAGCCTATCAAAGGCAGGATTTAAAAGTTTTTTTGTTCACTTTTCAAATTTCAATTTTGTAAGAATGTTTGTACCTGCATGTAACAAAAAATAAAGCAATTATTATAAAAAAATTTTACTACATCTATGTATAAATATGTAAGAAACGAGATGTTTTGGGCAAAATAAGACACTAAAAGTATAGGCTACTCAGCCTAATACTAAAAGTCTACTTTCCTGATGTATGTAACTCTATGGGGTATGGGAGACCCATTGCAGCATATGGAAGATTGAGACGTAGCACATGAAGAAAGCTCTATTGTTCCTTGGCTTCTCTTCAAAGGTGAGGAAAACAACAAACTCAACATGAACTGCAAGTGAACACCATCTCCCTCCCTCCAGCTTCCCTACCCCAGCACCCTCCCCACACCCTACACCCATGCCTTCCTTCAGGCTTCCCTATCCCAGTGCACTACCACCTGCACCCTAGCCCTGCATCCATCCTCCCTCCCCACACCATAATCTAGCAAACTACCTCCCCGCACCCTACCCCAGAACCCTATCTCCAGTACCCTACCCCTACGCCCTCCCTCCCCACACCCTACCCCTGAACCCTACCCCTGAACCCTACCTCCAGCACCCTACCCCTGCATCCTCCCTCCCCGCACACAACCCCTAAACCCTACCTCCCCACACCCTACCCCTGAACCCTACCTCTCGCACCCTAACCCTGAACCCTACCTCCAGTACCCTACCCCTACGGCCTCCCTCCCCGCACCCTACCCCTTAACCCTACCTCCTGCACCCTACCCCTGAACTCTACCTCCTGCACCTTACCCCTGAACCCTACCTCCCCGCGCCCAACCCTTGCGCCCTCCCATCCTACCCCCTGTACCCTCCCTCCCTCTCCCACACCATAGGCGCCCTAACCCCACGCCCTACCTACTGTTTACCTCGCCCGACGTCTAACCATCGACGCCCTCCCTGCGACATCCTACTCACAGTGCCCTCCTGCGAAGCCCTCCCCGGACGACCTCACAGGACGCTTTTCCCAGACACCCTCCCTCTATACCCCCCAGAAACATTGACCCGACGACTTCTCTGGACAATTCCTCTCCAAGCTTCCCTGGGCGCCCTCCCCGAACGCTTTCCACAGATGCCCACCCCTCAAAACCACCTCCCTGCGAATTCTCCCGTCTAAATTTTTATTTATATAACCTGAGGCGAATGGAGTGTTAAAGCCCCCTCCTCTCTTAACAGCCAAACATAACCTTCTTTTGTTTAAAGACAAGTGCAAAATATATATATAGTAATAATTACTTTACATAAGATTGATATAAATCAAATAGCATGTTTCGAATTGGTTAAGAAACATAGAGATTGGTAAGATAGAAAATATATAAATACAAAATAATAATATGCATAGATATATAAATATAATCATTAAATATTGATTGGAGATTTAAAATCTCCAAAAGCCGGCTTTGTGCGCGTTCCTCCTCTTACTTCCCGGTAGTCGGACAAACTTTTATTTCTTTACATTACTTTTCTTCTTTCTTTGCATTAAATATATCATAAACACATATTAACACAGATAAATAAAAAATAACATTATCTATAAATAGTTATTTTAACGTGCATCACCGTAGGTCAGATACAATATTAATAGTTAAAAATGGTTTAATTAACTACAAAGAGAAATAAGCTCACTGAAATGTTCAAATGTGATTTCATAAATATGTAAGAATAAAATTACATGATTGGAATGAGCAGTTCACGGATCAACTTCACTTCACTTCATAAGTCACTGTTTGAATTTCTCTAGGAAGTGTTTATTTCATTCTTTCCCGGTTCAAATTCATCCGGACGCCAACCCCAACGCAGCCACTCGATGCCTTCCCTCGTCGGGTCCCCCATCGCATTCCCCTGAAGAAGTCCTTCAACGCCGTTCCTCGAGGCAAATTAAGTAAAGAAGCTTTACTAGATATTCTCAATAATGGTACATGTATTAAACCAAATTTTGGAACGACATTGTATAAAATCCAATTAAATAAATAACAGCGGTGTTAAAGGGAAACAAAGAAATGCTTCTCCAATTTCCTGAGAAAGGTAATGGTATTGGATACATGAAAAAGTAAGCGACGGAGAATTTCATAATTTGCAAATTTTTTATAACAAATTGATTCTTGTTATATATCCTGAAAACTAAGCTAGGTTTCATATTGTCAATCGAATAGCCATATAACGACACATTGATTAAACCATGTAAACCAATTAAAAATATACATAACTTTTCTTGACGAAAGAATCTTAGGGGGGATATTTTGCAATGGATATGATTATCGCGGATGCCTACGAAGTTGTTATTGAAGGTGGAGAAACCTCACTAAAAAGGAGAGTAATGACTTACATCTCCTTCATCATTTATGAGCATTCATTTTCGTAAGTTGGATATTGTTTGAAGCCGAAAATATAAAATGCCAAAGAGTTAAAAAGGGTGTTAGCTGTAAGAAACTATTCATCTTGAACAGTCAGCAGAGAGATTGACAAAAAAAAGGCATAAATATGTTACCCAAATTTTTTCTACGAGTTCATCGATATCTAAGAATTTATAAAACAGTAATTGAATTAGCTAAGAAAAGAGGTTATTCATGACTAATCTTACGCCATACTTTCAATATAGACTAGTGAAACAATAGCGAAAACATATGAAGTAAATATGCTCAAATTATCAGAAATTATTAACAAATGGAAGACCTTGAACTTATGAAAAGGGCTGACCCTGAAAATATCACGGGCCAATGACTAGGATTGAAATTTCTTGAGAGTTCAAGCGATTGAAATTTTGGGGAGCTTCGACCTTGCTTTTAATATACTTTCATCCTGCTAACAAAACGAAGAAAATGAAAGTAAGATATTTTTAATGAATAGGGAAAATTTGAAGGTGATAACAGACTTAAAACGGAAGGAATGAAAGGGAAAACAAATGGATCTAACGCCGTCCGATTTTACCACAGCCACAATGCTTCCGCGTTTGAAAAACCCAAGCACGCATTGCTCAATGAATAAGGAGTCATCTTTTAAATAATGTTTCAGTACAGTAGTTATCTTTGTCGTATATACATTCATTATATAATTTATCAATTACATATCAGTAACTTTGATGAGAAATACACGTATAAGTGACTTCTCCATTCGTCACGGATCTTTTTCTCTTTAATTTAATTCAAGAATATGATACGAAATCGGAATATTAGAGAAAGTTTAAATATTAAACCTAATTTTATCGTCGGAAGTATGTAGCACTCATACTGAAATTCGAAACCCGCACTATAGTATAATAGCTGAACCGACCATTGACGGACGGACATTTCTCGACGGGATATCCACGTGATAAAATAAACGTTAATCATACAGCGAAGTTTTCTTAAATATTGTAATTTTTGCTTAATATTATGTAAATCATAAATATAGTCTTTCCTTTTATTTCATTCCACATACTTTTATGTTTCAAAGAAAAATTGAACCATCCATTTCCAATTCCAGTATGGCGTATAAGCAGTGATAAAATACTATGAATATGAGGCCAGCCAATTTATTTATCGAGATTGAAAAGTTTAAATCTCAGAAAAACGTTAAACCTAAATAGCTCTATTAAATGGGCCTAAATTTTATTTAAAATAAAAACGAAATTGGACTGACTTAAAAATAGCGTATAGCTGTTTCTAATCGTGAAATCTTACAATATTTTCAATTGTTACAGCAAAATAATAGCAACAAAAAAAGCTAAGAAAAACTGCTCGTCCGAAAAAAGAATCAGTGAAAAGTGAATTTCTCATTATTTAATACATTCTCGATTTCGTATGACTTTGCGGACTAAGTAATTTAAAAAATAAAATAAGACATTCAATATGAAGAACTATTCACGTAAATCGTACGGTAGATGTATCGCCTTTACTGAGATAGGAACCCAAACCATTATTCAAATAAAAGGTATTCTATATTTCGACAGGTGAGACATTAAAATTATCTTTAAAATTTGAAAAATGTGCAAGTTTTGATTCTGGCATTTTAATTGAAAACCCGTTTCGACGTTAATTCTTTCATACTGATTTTCTATGACGCTTAATAAGCAATTTTACCGACTGTTTACGATGATCTCAATGGAATGTTGAAATCTACAGCAGTTGCAGCTGCATATTTACTTTCAAAATTAATCTACATTGATAACATCAATATCCACGGAGAACAATGAGAAAAAATAGAAACATTGATGATGAAGTATCCTTTGTCCAAAGTTTTCTTAACATTTCAGACCCCTGAGTGATACGGATAAGGTAACATTTCCGATCATCGCAAGTATCTTCACCCTTCATTGAAATACGAAGTCCCATGGAAGAAAAATCTTTCTAATCTCAAATACCTTGATTATTAATTCAATATTCTTAAGTCTTATATAGATTTTCTACTGCATCACAGGTGCATTTCAATTTTGTTTAGTACACACCGGACGCTTTGCTTTTGATTCATAAAGTTAGAATACGATATTGGATGAATTAAGTAATTTATGAAGACTAATAATAAAATAACGAAACATTATTTAAAGTATTGCATCGTTCAAAATTTTAAAATTTCTTATGCTTAAGCTCTTCAAATTAGAACGCAACGGTTTAAACTAAACAAAGGAGTACTATAAGGTAGATAATATCATTTTAAAATAAATTACCCGTACTTGGCATCTGGAATACCTCGTCTGATAGTCCGTCTTTGAACGCCCTTTCAGTATCACACCCGAGACACCCCGAAGAATCATTCAAAGGAGAGAGAATCCACTACATTGAAACTAGAATAAAAAAGAAAGAAGAAATTAATTAATTACTTACGGTAATTATTGCACGATGGATGAATAATGGCGAGCAGATGTTGGTACCGATCACCCAAACTAGAATTTCAATTTCCTTTGCGACGTCGTAACTCAAGGTATACTACGATTATTGGTAGCTATCACTTAGAGATTACATCTTATTCACTGAATTTCAAAGACAAAAAATGTTAACTGAGATATAACTAACATTGAAAACTATAGTCTGCTCATTTAATTCAAATTGAAAATAATACTTCCATAATAATATCGTATAATTCCACATGAATAAAATTATTTTACAATGAAATAATATTACTCATGAAAATGAAGTCATGGAATTATTTCTCCATATCGATGCGTTAAGAAGTCTAATTAGTAGTATTTTTGTCTAATAGTAATTTAGTTAATATTTCATCACTAGAGCAGAAAAACAATCTAACAGATAAATCTTTACCATAAAAATTTGTTTGTGAGTAGAGATTAATTAACGATAAATCCATTAAACTTAATTACATTGTTAAAAAACAATAATGATTCCTACATAAGCATTTATTAGGCGTGTCTCGTAAACTATGGGAAATCTAATGACCTATAAAAGGTTTTTTGATTTCTAAAACAAAACAATACTCTGTCATAAAATGATAATGAAGTTACAGTAACCGGATAAGTATATCTACAAATACAAAGATATTGGAGATTTTTATGGTGGATAAACATTATTGTAGTACATTACCAAAACAAAATAAGGATCTGAATAACTTTATCGATTATTTTAATCTAGAAACGTACATAACTTAAAAGGAATCTCTAGTTGTAAAAGAAAAGGGAGATGGAAGAATGCTAACTAAGACCTTGAACTAGTGAAAAGACATGAAGCCAAAATGGAACTAATTGCTACATCGTTTTAAAAATCTTAACAATGGAAGTGATTGAAATTTAAGGAGGCCTAGACCTTGAGGTGATTCCGAATTCCTTTAATTAAAAAGCTTGAGTTCTGCTTACAGAAAATGAGAAACTGAAAGTAAGTTAAGCTAAATGAAAAGGGAAGAAATTTAAAGCTTAAACTAGAGTTAAAAGGGAAGGAATGAAAGTGAAAATACAATTACCTAATTGCATTCGCTTTTACTGCGGCGACATTGTATCCGTGTTTGTAAAAACTAAGTATGCACTGCTAAAAAAATATGGAGTCATCCATGACAGTCATCTTTGTCGTCTATGTATTCAATTAATAATTTATAAATCGAAAGAGTTGAATAAATGAGATATAAACGGTATTAGAATAATAATTTATAAACGAATAAAAAATAAAAAGTAATAGGTCATTAAAAATATGTAACGCTTAAATGTAAAAATCTGAAAGGCGATTTAAACCAAACAATTGCGTACTATTAGGTAGAAATCATCATTTTAGAATAAAATCTGTATTGAGCATCCGGGAGAAAGATTACCATTCCTCGGAAGCAATTTCGATATCACATCCGAGATAACCAGAAGATTCATCATCCAGAATAGATAGAGTGCACTTCCTCAAAACTGAAAATAAAAGATAAGCACGAATTAATCATAAATTGATCAACTATTGCGAACTATCTCTTCAGAATTGGGTACAATTTACTATTACAATCTCGAAATAGAGAAACGTTAACTGAAATATATCTAAAATAAAATACTATAGCTTGCTCATTAAAAATATGAATTTGGATTCAGTAATAATATTCGAAGAAAGCAAAATGCTCAAAACTAACTTGATCGTCAATTATAATTTCCTTCCAGGACCTCTGTTATATCAGCATCTTAGGCTTACGTTACTTGTAATATTGAGAATACCTAACTGATAGCAATTCTTCGTTCTATGGTTAGAATTTAAATATAGTTATTCAACGAGAATCATACCTAACTATTATTAAAAAATATGTGCAAGATAAAGTTGAATCTAACATTAAGAGGAAGGCTTACAAAGAATTTAATTAAAAGAAGTTGTCAAATATAAATCCCGTTTATATAACATCGGTTGAAGATATCCGGTACGACTCTCGAAATAATATTCAAATTATTACTAAGTGTACTCCCAACCGGTTTATTATTAAATAAAATTAAATTTAAAATAAAATAAGTCTCAATATAATTTCTCGAAGCAAACTTGCATGAAAAATGCTTATCTGCACTTTAAATAATAATCAAATATCTATCCAGATTCTTCCCCTAAATGACAGTTAAAATTATTTGCTAAAATAATCAGGTATTATTCCGTTAACTATTTCATAAATTCATTCCGGATAATTAATTTGGACTAAAAAAGTAATAACAAATATCTTCCATTCCATTGGAATGTACGATTAAGACCATCGAAGTGACTTCAGAATAATTATAATAATAATAATATCTAGCTATTCTTCAATAGAAAACGAGAATAAAAAAATACTAATAAAGCGCAAATGAATATCCTCCTATTTTTCAATAATAACATATATGTTAATTTTTTCATCAAATTTTGAGAGACTGATAGGAAGATGGAAATTCTATCATCTATGAAATGGATAATCAAATAATGATAGACGGTCGAATCGAATTTGAAATTTAAATCAAACCCAATCAATTTGATTCCGGTAGATATAATCCATAATTGAATTCTAAAGAACTACGATATTATTGCTTGAGGCACACAGTCCCGCTGCAGTATATTTGAGGATTCTAATCAATTCTAAAAATTACGATTCTCAATACCCTTTCCGGTGATAAAATCACCGAAGATGGAAATCAGGATTTTTGAAAACTAAAGACATAATGAACCTGATTTATAAACGCTAAACCTACTGTAATTCAACGTTACAGAAAAATGAAGATAGCTAGGATATGAAAAACAGCTGACTAAATTGTCAATGTCATAGCAACAAACACTTCGTCTTATGACTCGCAATAGATGTTCATCGTAAGGATCGACATATATTTTCAACTCGAAAAATAAAATTAAAGGACTTAAAACACAGTAGTTAATGACAATGCGCATAGTTACCAAATGAATGTGATCCCAGGAAAGTCTACTAAAACATTAGAAATTAACCAAACAGTAATTCGTCGAAAGTCATTAAATTCGATATTGATCGCACATGTTCGAACATATTGTACTTACAATTCAAAAGTTAACGGTTTTCCATTAAAAAAGGATCAGCAGCAGTTCTTCACTGGATGACGTCTCCGAAGTAACTGAAATTTAAAACTGTCGAATAAAAGTTGAACCAAATACTGCGCCCTGATTGGTCGATGAACAACATTCAGTTTACACCCCTGTTTTCCGCCAACTGTTAATAGTTTTCATAAATTATAATATTTATCAAAATAATATTCATTTAAGCACAAAAAAAATAATTTAAATTTAAATATTATTGGAAGAGTAATTTTAATTTCAACATTATTCGATTAGAATACGTGTAGATTTCTCTTCTGCCATGGAACTCGTTATGTCTGAAGTTGAATAAATATCTACCAAAAATATTAATTTACCAATAATTATTTTTTAGGAACTACATTGAAAATAAAATTTATTAAAATATTATTCGCAAGCACGTTAGTTCATTTTGTAAACGTTTGGCGAAAATATAACGAAGGTATGCAAATGACGATCTACAAAATTGAATAGGAATATTAATTTCTAAATTATAATTAAAATCAAAGATAAAATTATAGCAATAATGTAAGATTTCGTCGGAATTGGGGTTTACCTTAATTTAAACAAATAATAACTCACATAACATTTACTTTAGAAACTTCAGAATACTCCTCTAACGTTAAGACATGAGTAAAGATACATGTGATTTTATGATTCTAGCGATTTAGTTTACTTTTCAAGAAAATCATTCGAAGATATGATGATCTTCTTTTGAAAGCAAAATCATACATCCGGTAATGAATTCATATTAGACATAATCACTTCCTGATTTATTATCTGTTCATGGTCAGCAGTAAGCTAAGAAATTTGGATTACAAATCAGCAAGATTACACGTAGGCATTACATGCCACTAAAATGGGGTGTATTATTCAGTTAAGAATTCTTAAATTCTTCTATTTGCTATTCCATCCAAAGAAAGGTCAGTGTATTCAACACAGAATTGCTTCAGTTATCTCAGGTTAGATCTTGTCATTGGTATCCAAGCTTCTGAGAAGTACAAGAAATCCTTTCCTTTGCATTACAAATGGCAACATTTAAAGGTTCAACATTAATTAGAATGTTATCTTCATTGGTGATGAACGCTATTATATCACCCAACTGCCGATGATAAGAATGATAATGAATATTTCTTACTGGTGATCATTAAAATATTTCGAGGACGTCCACAAAGTTTTATGAAGAGTAAGCTCTGAGCTTGCAGTAAAAAGTTTATTAGATACGACTGATTTACCTAATGAATCTTGAGATAGAATATAATCCAAGTGATTAAAACTTACGTTTTTATCCTGATGTAATTTCAATTCGGAATATCAAGTCCAGATTCGCTACTTCCAATTTGTATTCCTTTGCATTCTTATAGAGGTTCCTATCCTTCTTCGAATGAATTTTATCATAAATCTTGGTTCCATGAAGCATAGACACATTGAACTGTTATAACTGACTCACTTTTTACAATTACAAATATTGCCTTAAGTAATACATAAACAAACGATTGCCCACGTATCTCGTTTCGTTCCACAGGTTGTATAATTTTACATCGGAAGGAAAACGTGGAAGCCACCTTCGAAATTCGACCACATGGCATTAAGACAGACTTGAGAACGGCGGAAGCGGCGGAAGTCACGTAATCAGATGACGAAGAGTACCTTTTCGTTGTTCAGAAATTTCTATACCACAATCCTTCTACATTGCGCCCTAAATTCGTCACAATGGCCTTCATAGAAGACTTATTTCGTTGTGTGCGACCTTCTAAATAAATTTATTAGGTACCAGAGAGAAAATGTTCTTAGAGAGTATTTAGAATACTCCGTGAAATAGCAACGCCAAAATAGTTTGCCTAGATTTGTTACGCTATATTCTGTGAATATTCGTGGAGAAGTGTTTGTTCGAGTTGGAAACTCAGTTTTATGATCAGTGCCATTTTCAAAAAGTGTGAGGATGTTTTTCAGTGAGAACAGTGCTCCGCAGTGCTTATATTTTAATAGTTTTTCCGAGAATAGTAGTACTTAAAAGAATTAAAGAGAACACGAATATTCCATCCGCGAAACCCGAAATCTATTGCAAAAGAGAGGCTAATGCACAACAGCAACAAGATGGACGAAGATTTTCAATTGAATCGTGCTGGAGGTTAATTGCGGGATTTCATTGCATGAATTACAACACGCACTTGTATTAGAAGAACATAAAGGTAAGTGAAACAATTCAACAGATAAACGTGTCGTACGATTTTCTTTGTGCTTAAAAATGAGTTGAGTGTAAACAATTCTGAAAAAGTTTAGGAGTGAGTACATATTACCCCGCGGATCCTTCAAGTCATTTAACAATCTTTGCAACAACTTGGAAACGATACAAAAGTTTTTTTTATGCCAATTTAAAAGTACAGATAAATTGATTCCTTTGAATTTTTCTTAGACATATCTGACTCTTAACACTTTCATGAATTAAGTCTCTCTATAAATTCATCACTGCGATCGCTGTATGAATAATTTAACTTCTTCACCGATAGTTTTACGAATTCTTTTGAGATAAATTATGCCTGCATGGGCAAGGTGTGGAAGTTGGTTGTTATTCCTTGCTTTCCTAGCCGAGACATTATTATTACTTCCAGTAATCACATTCAGAGGAAAAATATGTCATCAAAGATAAGAATCATAGCCTCTATCACTAATGTATAGAAAACCTAAAAGAATTTCGAAGCCATAAACGCTTACATACTTTTTGTCAAAGAAAGGAATTCTTGGGTTTTTCAATGGCTTCGTATGACAAGACCGAACCTGAGATAACCGAAGGAATTCAGAGTTGAAGACATCGAACTTCTTCGGTTTGATTTGTAAAGAGGGAAACGTGGGAATTCCAAAATGAATAATGCAACAAGTATTGGTCACAAAAAATTCCAATAATGCAGACTTGCTAACTAGTTATCTACGGTTCTTAACTTCTTCTTGACTATGAGATGTGCCATGTAACTGAATGTCGTTATATGTAATGTAAATACACTTCTGAAACCTAGCAGGTCCTAAAGAAGAAATATAGTATTATTGCTTTGAACGGCTGTTTTGTAGTGAATATCTTTATTGTTAGATCCATAACATCAGATGCATAATTCGTCATAATTCAACGTTAGAGAGGTATTCTGTAGTTTCAAAAGTAAACCTAATATGAGTAATTAATGGTCTAATATATAGGTTATTTCCAAATCTGATGACATTTTGACGTTTTTACTATAATTACATAATTTTAAACTATATTTTAATAAAATATGTTACGATTTCATTTGGAAGATCGCTAGTCGCATTCCTTTGTTTCATTATTGACAAACCTCAACAACATTAATTTACTTACTTGCAACTAATTTTTACTAAATTTTCAAACGGGACATTATAAAAAATAATTAGTATAGTATTATAAAATTAATATCTTTAGTTTACATTTATATAATTTGAGACATGACCTATTCCAGGGGAGACAGGAATTTTATGGGTATTATAACCAAATAGTTTCAAATTAAAATTAAGCTTCCAATAATTTTTCAATTTAAATTAACTTGTATTTCAATTAAATATGTTTTATTCTTATGAATAGTATAGTTTATGATAACTATTAACAATATGGAGAAAACAGAGGGTTCAACTGAAAGTTGAGCATCGACCAATCACAGTGAAGTATTTGTTTCAACGATTTTTCGAAAGTTATAAATTTCAGTTACTTCGGGGACATCACCCAGTGAGGAGGTGCTGCTGGCCTTTCGGAAAATCGTTAGCTTTTGAATTGTGTAAGTACCATAATTTCGAAATCAGGCATATGCTAACTTGTGAATTTTCAGAGTTTGACTTAATTATTGCTATATTAATTTTATTCAAGAAGTATATATTCATTAAATTAGATGATATTTCCAGTCGTCAAGATTTTTGTGGACTTTGCGGGGGATTTCCTCTATTTGGTAAGTATGCGCATAATCATAAATTACTCTAGATTAAGTTCTAAAGATTTGTATTTCGAATTTAGGCGAAAAAATATCATTTCGATCTTTATAATAAACGAATTTTGCGAGTGATGAGATGAAGTGTTTGCAGCTAAGACATTGATAGTTTCGTCAACTATTGATGTGATCAACTTTTCTTTTTTTAACCTTGAATTAAAGTAAAACTAAAGTAAATTACCGGTTCTATTTGTCATCATTTTTCATCAATCCAGCTTTCCGTCTATAAACTCGGGAGTTTTCATCAAGGGAATTAGATATTTGCTGTTAATTCTTTTTTTAAACAGAATTACCGAAATTAAGTTTGCAAATGTTCATTGATATCATTTTCAAATTATTTCAGCAGATAGGAAATATTGGAATGTGACTTGAATTGGAATTGACAATCATTTACCGTTTTTAGTATATTTTTATTCAATTAATAATTAAATTCCGTTCCACTTAAAAATTTTCCTTTGAGTTTTAAATTTTGATTAAATGAACCGGGTATCGTTTTTTTTCTTAGATACCTATATTTTAGTTTACGTATGCCTCTTTTTGACAATGGATGGCATTATTGCCCTGATTTCCAAAGCTATAGTTCCCAAAAGGCCTTATATTGTGTTATCAGACCTAGTCTTACTACTTCGTATAGAGAGTCCAAGTTAAAGCGATCGGTACTAACATCTACTTTCTCTTAAACATGCATTGTGCAATATTTTCTGTATATTATGAATTAATTGCTTCTTTATTTTTTCTACTTTTACGGTGGTGAATTCTTTTGCTTTTAGATGATTTTTCATGGTGTCTCGTGCATGATGCTGAAAACCCTTTAACGAAGGATTATCAGACGAATTCTCTTTGATGCCAACACAGGTCAGTTCTATTAGTTTTAATATAGTCTCATGTTTGTTCATATTTTATATAGTTTTTATGTTTGCTATTATATTAGTATTTATATTAGTTATTGTATTTTTTTAGTTTAAACAGTTCCTTTCTATTTTTTAACTTGGGCATTATGTATTTATATTTTTAACTAAATATTACTTTTTCCCTTTTTTATTCGTTAATAAATCATTACTCTTATTATCATTAGTACATGTCATCAACTTTACTTATATTTGATTCATAAATTAATAATTGAATACATAGACGACAAAGATGACTGCCATGGATGACTCCGTATTTTTTTAGCAGTGCGTACTTAGTTTTAACTAACACGGATACAATGTCGCTGTAGTAAAAGCGATTGCTATTAGGTAATTGTATTTTCACTTTCATTCCTTCCCTTTTAACTCTAGTTTAAGCTTTTAATTTCTTTCCTTTTCATTTAGCTTAACTAACTTTCAGTTTCTTATTATCTGTAAGCAGAACTCATGCTTGTTAAGTAAAGGAATTCGGAATCACCTCAAGGTCTAGGCCTCCTTAAATTTCAATCACTTTCATTCTTAAGATTTTTAAAACGATGTAGCAATTAGTGCCATTTTAGGCTTCATGTCTTTTCACGAGTTCAAAGTGTTGTTTTCGTAAATTATCTCCGTCACTGTAAACATCATTACTTTATTTTATTACTGTTGAATTTTCACAAGTCTGAGGTGAAGCTAGGGAAGGATTAAGGTTTTTATATCACTCGGCGTAGCATGCGCAAATAGAGTTTTATAATTTCTTAGCTATCGATGAACTCATAGAACAATGTCAGGTAGTATATTGACCCTTGTTTTTTTTAGCAATCTCTCTGCTCTCTGTTCTGAGATAGAGAATCCTTTTCAGTAACCACAGCTTTGGTTTCCTAGCATTATAAAATAAGTTTCTTGTTTACAATATATAACCTAAGCATTAGAAAGTATAAAGTCAATGAAGGTATGTAGGGAATTATTTTTGTTTTTATTGAGGTGCCTTTAGCTTCTAAGGCTCTAACATTGTAAATCAATGATAATAAGTTTTGTCTACCATAAAAATCAACAATATTTAGGTATTTCTAGATTTATTTATCCGGTTTCAGTAACTTGATTTTTTTCAGTTAAGTTTTAGTAACGTAAATTAATCTCTGCTCTCAAATAAAATTTATCATTTTATGATCGTTTAATTTTTTAGAAATCAGAATATCTCTTGTAAATTATTTGATTTTTTACTTTGTTTACGAGGCATGCCTAATAAATGCTAACGTAGGAGTCATTAATGTTTTCTAACATTAAAATGCAGTTACATAGAATTGACGTAAATTAATCTCTACTCTCAAATAAAATTTATCATTTTATGATAGTTTGTTGTTTTTTATAAAAATCAGAATATCTCTCATACAATAATTGATTTTTCACATAATTTATGATACACTCCTGATTAACGTAAGAAACATAAATGTTTTCTATTAGGTGCTCAACTAAGTTCTCGCTGTTTGTCAGTAGATGGCTCTAGCAGTAAGAGTTGGTCGAATTTGACTTATCCAAAACGTCACGAACCAAGCTTAGACATATGGTAAACAAACTGCTGCGACACATGAGTGATTTCGTTTTCGCATTATATACTTCTAGTTAAGTAAAAATGTCTAATTTTGTGCCAAACAATCGTCA
The DNA here is from genome assembly GCA_947579665.1 of Sympetrum striolatum. NCBI lineage: Eukaryota > Metazoa > Arthropoda > Insecta > Odonata > Libellulidae > Sympetrum > Sympetrum striolatum. The sequence goes on from OX388349.1 coordinate 32,066,258, forward strand.
TTTGCGGGAAGTGTTGATTTTCTTCTTCCATTCCAAAAAAACGGCAGCTCAAGCGCATCGAGAGCTCCAAAAAGTGTACGGAAATGCTGCTCTTAGCGAAACGACATGCCGTGATTGTTTTCGTCGCTTCAAAGACGGTGATTTTGATGTGGATGACCGTCCTCGTGAAGGAAGGCCCAAAACCTTCGAAGACGCTAAATTGGAGGCCTTGCTCGAAGAGGATTCGTACCAAACTCAAGAAGAGCTTGCTTCAGAATTAGGAGTTACCCGTCAAGCCGTTTCCAAGCGATTGCATGCGTTGGGAATGATTCAGAAGCAGGGAACTTGGGTTCCTTATGAGTTGAAGCCAAGAGACGTTGAGCGTCGTTTTTTCGCCTGTCAACAACTGCTCCAGCGGCAAGAAAAAAGGGTTTTCTTTATCGTATCGTGACAGGTGATGAAAAATGGATACATTACGGCAATCCAAAGAGGACAATATCTTGGGGACTACCCGGTCATGCTTCTACGTCGTCGGCTGTTGAAACCGAGCGAAACCATCACTGGGGAACGGTATCGAACTCAATTGATGCGATTAAGCCGAGCACTGCGCGAAAAACGGCCACAGTACGAGCAGAGGCACGAAAAAGTGATTTTACTGTATGACAACGCTCAGCCTCACGTTGCCAAGCCTGTTAAAACCTACTTGGGCACGCTCAAATGGCAAGTCCTACCCCACCCGCCATATTCCCCAGATATTGCGCCGTCCGATTTTTACTTGTTCCGTTCGATGGCACATGGTCTGGCTGATCAGCAGTTCAACTCATATGAAGACATCAGAAAATGGCTTGATTCGTGGATAGCCTCAAAAGACGAACACTTCTGGCGTCAAGGTATTCGAGCTCTGCCAGAAAGATGGGAAAAAGTTGTGTCTAGCAATGGGCAATACTTTGAATGATTCAGATGTAAGAGTTTTTTTATAATAAAGTTACATTTTTATCGAAAAAACAGCGAGAACTTAGTTGCGCACCTAATAACATTAAAAGGTAGTTAAAAAGAATTATCGTTAATTTATCTCTACACTCAAAAAATGTTTTCATGGCAAAGATTTCTCCGTTAGATTGATTCTCCGCCTTAGTGATGAAATATTAATTAAATTACTGCTAAAGTACAGCTAATAACAGCCAAAAACTCAACGCACCGAAATTCAGCAATACTTCCCTTAATTTATCTGCATGAGCAATAGATTTGCATTAAAAATAAATGTTATTCATATAAAATTATTTGCTGAATCTAAGGAAATAATATTATGGAAATATCATCATTAATTTGAATTAAATGAGCCGGCTATAGTGCTTTATACTAGATATATTTCAGTTGACATATCTCTGTTTTTGATTTTAAATGAATTGATTGTAATCTCGAAGGGACAGTTTCCAAACATCTTCAAATTTTTTATCGTTCGTTGTCTTACCATGACATATAGGAATAAAAACAAGATGTTCAGGCCAAACTTTGTGGAACGCCATGGCAAATGAATTTTAAAAGATTTCTTCGTATTTTCCACGAAAATACGAAGAACTCTTTTAAAATTTATTTGGCACATAGGAAGTTCTAGTTAATTCGATCGGTACTAACATTTTATACATGCTTCGTACAATATGTTCTCTAAATAATTACTTGCTTTATTGATTCGTGTTTATTTCTTCTTTCATGTTTTGAGGAAGGGAATCCTATATATTCTGGATGATAATTCTTCTGGGCGTCTGGGATCTGATACAGAGCGTGTATCTAGCGAACAGTTATCAAAGTATTTCTTCTGGATTCCCTAGGGGGTTAGTTCTTTTAAAATTATATTTCCAGCCTTGTAGTAAGACATTATTTTGTTTAAAACGTTGATTTTAGATGTTTAATAACTTGTCTGTAACATATTTTCAAATTCTGTACGTTATTGAGTTTTAATATTTACTCATTATTTAATTAATCTAATTCAATATTACTTGAAAAAAATAAGTAAATCAGAGCAGTTCATAAATCAAAAGTAAAGCGTTCGGTGTGTCCTAAAAAATCTCAATTTGCCTGTAACGTAAAAGGAAATTGATTATAGTATTATGATATACCACCATAGCTGGTTCGATATAAGACCTTAGACAATCAAAGCAATAACCAAGGCGTTCGAAATTTTAAAACTAACTCTTTCGTGTGACCAAATATTTTAATGGAGGGTAATTAATTTTTCTGTATTCCTCGACCGTATTTCTTGTTAGGAAAGCATTTTAATAATTTTTTCTCGGAATCCTATTCACTTATGAATAAATTTCTCTTTAATTTGAATTATATATTTGATAAAAAAATATAGAAACGTACATTTGGAAACTTCTCATCATTAAAAACAACGACCTGCAATAGTAATCAATTTTCACAAATGAAATTTGAACTATTGAAATGATTTGAAAATTTTCCGAGGCGCAATTTTTGCGTTCATAAAAATCTCCAACTTCAGTACGATTCTGTCACATAAGATTTACTTTCAACGTAAAAAAAGTCTTATTTTTGTCTCTATCGCATGAAATACTCCTAAAATTAGAATTCATAATTATTGTTCCCTTTATTTCTCTGCAAACTGTTATTTAAATTTCTCCGTAAATGCGATAGAAGAATCTACATCAAACAATTAACCTAGCTAGGTGCAAGATACAGCGAAATACGATGGTCAGACCTTCATATTTTTCAAACTGTAAAGATCAGTTTATGTCCCACTACTCAAGAATATAGGATAATTTTTTATTTGTACAATGGTTTGCTTTTCTTTCACAAATGGCAACATTTTGTGACATGGTATGCATGAACAGTTATTCTTATTAAAGGTTTTATTAAATTTTTTAAATGAAGTATGAAGTTTGCAAGGAAATACGAAATCGATAATGTAATTTTATTTTCCATTTGATGTTGCAAGAAGTTTGTAGTTACTTTTTTAAAATATTGAATGATTTCATGATTAGAAAAAACGGGTACTTTTGATGATTAACGCTATTATTAATTACGTCATTTTAAAAATTCAGGTTCTTTTTATAGTTATTTAGGTTTAACGATAAACAATATGAAGACTGGTATTCATTATTCAACGTTACAGCACTTTCAATTACAATAATTAAATCGCTGGCTCAAAAACATGTTACACTATGCTTATAAACAAGCATCTAGGCATTGGCAATTGTAAATGGTTAGTTAAATGATCCTTTCCGACATATATGTCCATAGAGTTAAATTAAAGGAAAATGTTACGATTATAGTGATACTAAGGAAAAATTACAGATTCTTAAATATCGATGAACTCGTAGAAAGGTTCGGGTAGCATATTGATCCTTTTCTCACATCAATATCTCTGCTGATTGTTCGTTTACGATGGATAGAGTCCCTTTCAGAGAACGCAGTTTTGGACTCCTTGGTATTGTAGGGTACGTTATCGGTTAAAAATTATTTATAACCCAAGCTTATGCATGAATAAAGTCGACAACGTTATTTAGATGATTATTATTGTTGTAACTGTACATTCTTTAGCTTCCATGAATCTTCTATTGAAAATTCACGATAGTACTCCGTATCCACAGTAAAAATCAGATTTGCAGATATTTTGTCCGGTTTAATAGTACTCAGGGTAAATTTTATATGGCAGACGATTGTCCCACTGTTTACAAGGGACACCTGGTAATTGCTAACGTAGAAATCGTTAATGACTAACCATTCATTATAAAGCATCCCAAGCTGTAGGCATTTTTTAAATTGCAAACTTTCTCCTTTAGATTCTTCCGTTGATTTAGTGGATAAAAGTTACTTTTAATCGCACGGTTTAAATTTTAATTTGCGGACTACTCGACTGACAAAATGAAGCCTAACATCGTTTTCATGTTAAATAACACAAATCGAATCATTATAAAAAATTCGCACAAGAAGAAAATCTCCATCGGATACATTTTTATGTATCAAATATTATTAGCATTCCCTGCAAATACCTGTAGATTTTTTCTTACCGTAAAATATATTATTTATTTTATTAGGTTTTAAATAAGGTCATTCCTAAATTAAAATTATATATCTACCATTTTGAAAATATTAAGTAAAGATACTTTAAAAGAAATCGAATGTTATATTAGAATAATAATAGCAAAGTATGGTGATTTCTCTTATTTAAGAATCACCCAGTTTTTACTTTTTGAGCATATAAATAATGTTGCATTATAACTCTCATGGATGTCGCTGTTCTGCTTTGCCTGGCCTCTGCTTATACCGTTCCCTAATTACGTTACCGGAGTTAAAGTGAATGTGTTGTCGTCGACTATTTTTTATTCTTGGAATTACCCAGTAGTAGTGAAAGTAGTGCAGAAAGCAGTGAAAGAAACAAGTTTCCTTTCAAGCATAGAAAAGTTTAAAGTCATCGAAGTAAACCCTCTTCTACCTAGATTATTTGGTCTTCTCAAATTACACAAAGATAATAATCCGATACGACCAGTGGTCTCCAGTGTTTCTTCTCCAACGCATAAACTTGCCTTTAAAACAAACAGTGTGATTCGAAACACAACAAATTTCACACCAAGATATGGGATTAAGAATTCCATTGAGTTAACCCGTTGTCTAGCTGACGAACAGTTTCCCGAAAATTCACTATTAGTTAGTTTTGATGTAAAAAGCCTTTTCACATCCATCCCTATCGATGGAGCTTAAAACACCCTTAACAAGTTATTAGATGAATCCCCCATTGAACCTCGCTTCAAAAAAGAAATCACGAATTTAACATCTATCTGCCTGGAACAAAATTATTTTCTTTTTAATAACAACCTATACCGCCAGAACGAAGGATTAGCTATGGGATCTCCTCTTTCCCCAATTCTCGCGGAAATATTCATGGACAATTTTGAATCCATTTTGTTTAACAATGGTAACGAATTAATTAAACTCATATTATTTTGGCGACGTTATGTAGATGATGTTTTTTGTGTATGGGGAGGCAGTATAGACCAATTAAATGCATTTTTAGAGTTCCTAAATTCTTTGCATAAAAATTTAAAGTTTGACATGGAAAAAGAGAAAGACGGTTCGCTCAACTTTTTAGACCTCACTATCTCACTGGAAAACGGGAAATCTTTATTTAAAATCTTCCGAAAGTCCACATATACTGGTCAAGTAATCCCCAATAACTCCACCCATCACCACTCGCACAAACACGCCGCGTTCCATGCAATGATCAATAGATTATTAGAAATTCCTCTTTCTCAAGAAAATTATGAACTTGAGCTTAAGGTAATAAAATGCATAGCAGTTCAGAATGGTTATACCGAAAAACTAATCAATAACATTTTAAGAAGAAAATTAAAGAAACGGGCAGAACTGAAAATATCCCCAGGCCTCTCACCGATGGAAATCCCGAAAGTGAAATGGAGGAGATTGCCGTTCTTGGGAAAGATATCGTACAAGCTGGGAAAAGCCTTACCGGAAAACTTCAAAGCCGGGTATTATACACCGAAGAACATTGGTAAACTACTGGGTAATTCTAAAGACAAGAGGGACGTATTGAATTGTAGTGGGGTCTATGAACTTAAATGTGATACCTGTGAGGCCAGGTATGTCGGGAAAACCGCCAGAAATCTGCGGGTGAGGGCCGCGGAACACAATAGGGACTACCGTCTCCGGAGGGGGGCTCCTATGTCCAACTTCGCGCTGCACCTCCTGGATGAAGGACACCAAAATGATTTTCAACCCAATTGTCTCCATAGAGAAAAGCAAGGCCGCCGCTTGGACCTTTTGGAGGAGGTAGAAATTATATGCACCTCCCATGAACATATTTTGACAAATGAGCACCTGTTTCCCTACCCTTCCCCCCTTCTTTCCCTTCCTAGTAAACTCTTTAAACCCCAACCTTCTTCCTAAATTCCCACCATCAGTTATTGTATATAATGAAATCCCAAAATAAGAAATGTGCCAGATGATGCTAGCTCGCTAGCGAAACATGTCGCCAATGAAATAAATCTGTGGAAGTGTACTAGTGTTCTTTTTCATTTATTTAATCTTCTATGTGACTCATGGTGATGCACGTAAAATAACCATTTATTGTTATGTTTCATCTATCTATTAAGTGTTTCTTCCATTTTTAATGATAATACTTTTTTATTTATCTATTCATATTATTATTAATTATATTTTTTACTATATCACCAATGCATCTGATTTTTATCAAATATGGAATCTATATTCTATATATTTATATTTAATCTCTATAATCTATTTGTATTACTGTAATGTAATGTAATTATTTATGTGTGTAATTATTTAGGTATGTAATTATAAGTGTATTAATTTTGTATTTTGCTCAAAAAAGATAATCCAGGCAGGGAAGAGGTGCTATAGTCCTCATCTGCCCCAGGCTAAATAAATAAATAAAAAGTCTGGGGAACTCGTGGGGAGGTGGCTTTATGGGGTGGGCTAAGGGGAAAGCATCGGGGAAAACCGGGGAGGTCCTCGGGGGATGAGGTACGAAGAGGACGTTGAGGGGAGATTATCGTTGGAAATCCTGTGAGGGTGACAAGGGAGGGAGTCTGGCGTTATGGCGCAGGGGAGGTGATAGGGGAGGGAGGACGTTGGGAGAGTTCGCGTACCGCTCTTGGGATCGGGAGGGTGGGCGCCTCGGATGGGTAGTCCGGGAAAGTTGTAGGGAGGTGCCTCGGAGAGGAGGCCGTCGCGACGCGTCGGGGGATAGCGTCCAAGGAGGGAGTCGAAAGAGGGCATATTGGGGGTGCGTCCGAGGTAGATCGCCCCGGCACTTCGTAGGGCGATGGCGTCGCTGGACATCGCAGATCGGCTTCGCGGGACTGCACGGGAAGACGTCGCGGGACTTCGTTGGACAGCGACAATAGACATCGCGGAACGGCATCGCTAGACTAGGACTTCGCGGGACGGTGGCGCTAGACTAATAATTCGCGGGACGGCGGGTCTGGATTACGCATGACGGCGTCGCGGGACTTTGTAGGGCATCACGTGAAGGTGGCGCGGGTCTAAGATGTCGCGGGACTAGGACGTCGCGGGATTAGGAGGTCGCGGGACTAGAACTACGCGGGACTAGAACATCGCGGGACTAGATTTGCAGTACATCACCGTAAGGCGGTGTGGGCCTAGGGCATCGTGGGACTAGGATATTGCGGGACTAGGACTTCGCGGGACTGGGACATCGCTGAACGGCGTCGCTGAGCGGCAGCTTGGGACAGCGTCACAGGACTTTCCTGCACTCACCCTCCCCACACTCTAACCACTGCGCCCCTCCTCCCATTCCCCTATATCGAGCGTCCGCCCTTCCTCCCCACACCTTAACTATGGATTCACCCTCCCCACTCCTTACCTTCGGAGCCCTCGCTCCCCACACCCCAAAACTTTTACCCAACCACCTTTCCCTCAAACCCTTCTTCCTATGAATTATCCCGAGTTGACCTGCTTAAGGAAGTGGAAGGGAGGCCGAAGGGTTAAAACGTAGAATTGGGAGAATTGGCTCTAGGGCAGTGTCTCTCCCTGCGAAATTACCCGAGTTGACGTTTATTTATATAATCTGTGTAGGATGAGGTTTTCCGGCCCAATAAACATTTCTTTAATTATACAAATATAAGTGCAAAATAAATAGAGTAACCATTACATACATAACAGTGATATAAATAGACCATATAGACCTCCCATTATACCTTTCCCGGAAACCTTTGCCCAAGGACCTCACAGGACACTTACCCCAGAAGCCCACCTTTCAAACCTATCTCCCTTCAGAATCACCTGAGTTGACTTTTATTTATTTCACCAAAGACGGATGAGGCCTTATGGCTGAACACTTTTTTAAAGTATACATAGATATATATGTGCAAAAAAGATAGATTTCATAGCATAACAGTAACATAAATAGATAAATAACATATTTCAAATTCTTTATGTATCGGATAGATTGGTAAAAGAGAAAACTTACATACAAATAATAATAATATGCGTAGATAAATAAATATTATCATTAAATATGAAATAAGCACATAATATATCAATAAAAACTTAATATTAACAATAAATAGTTATTTTACGTGCATTGCTACAGGTCAGAGAGAATTTGAAAAGTTAAAAATGGTTTTATTAATTACAAATAGAAATAAGTTCACTGAATTGTTCAAATGTGTTTACGCACTGTCCAAATTTTAAATTCTCCCGCGCCTATCCCACCTTCCTTACCCCTCTCACCTTCCTCACCCCTCACCAAGGCGAGAGTGGTGAGCAGTTCTTAAAACAGAAGCCATCAGTCCATGGAGAAGAAAAGGACAGCACCGGAAAAGATTGGTGAGTTTCCCAATCCCGGGAAACCCTTGCTCTCCCATTACCAGACTAAGCGGGAGGATCGTAAAGGTCAAACTTCTGTCAAAGTTATCACGGACGCGGTTCCCCGCGACATTTTGGTGCCGAAACCCGGGATTTTCGTTTTTTGGGATTTTTTGGTTTTTGGATATTTTATGTTCCATCTTGGTGCAATTTAATTATTAAGGCGGGCGTTTTGTTACAATGCCGAACCCTGAGGAACAGAAAGGGGTACCCGCTCAGACACGAGAGCAGTTTAGTTCCAGATTAAAACTGATGAGATTTAAAAGGGATATGTTAGGGGCTACGATTAAGGCGGCGAAAGAGTTGTCGGTGGAAGTAGCCGAAGCCCCTCTGGAGCTCATTGAACGGGAAAAAATTGGAGTATTTAAGGCCCGATGTGCCGAGTTATCAAATGTGTACAATAATTTTCAGGTGCATCAGGAACAAATTGTGGAATTTTGCCATAAATCCGGCCAAGTAGACGTTTTAAATCAAGATCTTGAAAGAGCTCGAGAAGTTGAATCGGAGTATTATCAAACGCTCTCGGTACGTGAGTTAATAGAGGCAAAGCGGGAATCAAATGACGATGAGCGGCTTAATTCTTTACATCGTTCACTTTCGTTTCATAGGTGTTCCTTGCCTAAAATTAAGATTCCGCAATTTTCAGGTGCATTTGCGGACTGGGAGGCTTTTCGGGATCTGTTTAAATCGATTGTTCACGATAGGGAAGATATTTCTCAGACCGAAAAGTTCTCATATTTAAAAACTGCCTTATCGGGTGAGGCTTTGGCTCTCATTGGTTCAGTTCCATTTGGCGAGGCATATTATTCTGTGGCCTGGAAGGAATTGTCGGAATATTTTGACAATCCAAAGTTGTTGGGTTTTAATTACGTCGATAAATTGTTGGGATTTCCTCCCATTGTTGAAGCATCCCTTCGTAACCTTCAAAACTTCGTTACCACATTTTCTGAAGTTTATGCTTCTTTAAAAACTTTAAATATTCCCGATATGGGTGAATTCTTTTTGTATCGGCTGGCTGCCCGAAGTTTGGATCCCGCGACGTTAACGAAATTTGAAGAGTCTAATAAGGCTGAAGGTTTTCCTACAGTTTCCCAACTCATAGCATTCGTCAAACGTCATGTGAACGTCCTTCAAAGTTCTCAAGGTACAATTCCAAAATTTTCTTTTCGTGGAGGATCACGAGCTGTGCGAGATAAACCGACCGTGTCCCTTGCAACGGCAGACAGTCGCGGTGAAAGGGGGCGGGTCAGCTCCCCTCTAACTCCGAAGTGTATTTTATGCTCGGCATCGCATGATCTCTCTAAGTGCCCGAGATACCTAGAGATGGGAGCTAGTCAGCGTGAGTCCTTTGTACGCTCAAGAAAGTTATGTTTTAATTGTTTGAAAACCGGACATTGGTCGCCGAGGTGCCCAGTCAAAAGGCTCCGCTGCCTAAAATGCCATCGTAGACATAACACCTCATTGCATAGTTCGAAAGAGGAAATAAGAGGCCAATTCCCGGAAGTAAATCGCAATTCGTTGCATTCTCCATCGCGTTCAGAAACGGTGGGCGGGGAAAATGAAACCTCCTCGCCCCCTCCTCGAATTCAGTTTACCTCATGTATTCAATGCAACAATTCTCAGTTGATTGTTTTAGGGACTGCAGTAATTTCCGTTTTTGACCGTGAAGGAAGGGCGAATTCCATCCGCGTATTAGTGGATTCGGGTTCTATAATCTCGGCGATTTCGGACGAAGCTGCCAAGAGATTGAAATTGCCTCGTTTTCCTTATCATGGCTCACTTTTGGGATTGTCGAAGACACGTATAAAAGGGCCGAAGACTTATGTTCAATGTACGGTTTCACCTCGTCAATCTCCCAATACCATTTTAATGACGCATGCTGTTGTTTTACCCAAAATCGCAGGGCCATTACCAAGCGTAATGCTTCCCTCTGAGGTAAGGGGTGAATTTTCGGATATTTTCTTGGCCGATCCTTCATTTGATCAGCCTGCTAACGTGGAGATGTTATTGGGAATGGACTTGTTTCCACAAATTTTAACCGGAGGTAGAAGGATGCTGCCCCAGAGTAATCTAATTGCATTAAAATCAATATTCGGGTGGATTGTTTTCGGTTCACTGTCGACTGCTACTGTCCCTTGTTCTATTCCTAATTTAACTGGCTTCACCATTCAGGATTCTGCCTTAAATAATCAGTTAAAAGAGTTTTGGCAGTTGGAAGAGGCTTCTGAAAAAATGCATACCAATCCGGAAGATGATTTGTGTGAAAAAATATTTAGAGATACTTGCACAAGAGATAAATTTGGCCGGTATATAGTTTCGCTTCCGTTTAAGCGATTACCTACAGATATGGGGCAGTCTTATGATTATGCAGTTGATAGATGGTTAAATTTAGAACGACGTTTATCACAAAAGACACAATTGAAAGCGGAGTATGAGAAGTTTTTGAGTGAATATGAGAGACTTGGTCATATGTCTCCCGTTAATAAGTTGGGCTTATATTATATCCCACACCATGCGGTGGTAAAGGAAGGTCCCACCGGTCCTAAAATTCGTGTGGTTTTTGATGCGTCTGCAAAGAGAAACTTAGACGTATCACTGAACGATTTACTTATGGTTGGCCCCAAACTACACAAGGATATATTAGATATTTTGCTTGGATTCCGCTTGCACAACATTGCATTTGTGACTGATATCACAAAAATGTATAGACAAATTTTAATTTCTCCGGAGCATCGTTTATTTCAAAATATCGTTTGGCGTCGCGAAGGTTCGCAAGCGTTACAGTCCTATCAATTGAATACTCTTACGTATGGACTAACTTCATCACCGTTTTTGGCTCTTCGAGTTCTTCGCCAACTAGTACAAGATGAAGGTCTGAAATATCCCCGTGCCTCGGAATTGCTCCTTAATAGCTGTTATATAGATGATATTCTTGGGGGTGCGGATTCTGTTTCGGAGGCTGAAAAGGTACGGGAAGAGCTAGTTGAACTATTAAAGTTAGGTGGATTCCCTCTTGATAAATGGGCAAGCAACTCCAAGGAATTTATGATTACCTGCTCCGAAGATAATGCCGAATCACAAATATATTTTGATGGCGATGATTTCACTCGAGTTAAAGTATTAGGACTCTTTTGGGACGTGAATGCAGATGTTTTTTCTTATAAAATAAATTTTCAACGAGTAACTAATTCAAAAAGAATGTTGTTATCCAACATTGCTCGAATATTTGATCCCATCGGAGGTTTGTCCCCAATTGTATTTTGGTGCAAATGTCTATTACAAACCTTATGGAAATTGAATATTGGATGGGATGAACCGGTGCCTCTAGAAGTCAAAACTCAATGGGAAAATTTTATGTCAGAAATTGAGACATTGGCTAAGATCCAAATACCTCGTTTCATTTACGATATGGAAGCCAATGATTACCAATTGATCGGGTTTTGCGACGCATCTGAAAAGGGGTATGGCGCTGTTATTTACCTGCGTTCCGTGTCCACTTCCGGAAATATTAAAATCAAGTTTATACTAGCCAAAAGTAAAGTAGCGCCTCTGGAGGTATTGACTATTCCTAAGTTAGAATTGTGTGCTGCCCTTTTGCTCGCACGTCTTGTTTTCAGAGTTATGAATGTCTATCGAGGAAAGATCGTGTTTAATAAAATATCAGCGTGGACAGATTCTCAGACGGTTTTGTCATGGTTGAACACTCCCTCACATATACTGAAAATGTTCGTTGCAAATCGGGTGGTTGAAATCAATGATTATATTCCATATTCTTATTGGAAATATGTTCCGTCAAAATTAAATCCTGCCGACTGTATATCGCGGGGCTTAACACCCATGCAACTTAAGGAGGCCAGACTATATTGGCAGGGACCACCATTTCTTATGCTCTCGGAGGTAGAGTGGCCTTCTGGGAATTCAAACTTGTTAGATCATAAATCACTGCCTGAATTGAAAGCCCATTCATTAACAGTAGGGACCTTAGGAGTTCCAGTTGATACACTGTCATGGATACGAAGACTTTCCTCTTACGTAAAGGTAGTGCGTGTGATGGCGTATGTGCTGAGATTCCGGAATGCCTTTAAAGGGTTCAAATATAAACGGGATACTCCATTATCGGGCACAGAATGGTTTTGTGCATTAAGAAAGGTAGTCCTACTTATTCAGAATTTTTATTTTTGTGACTATTATTCAGCTATAAGGGGTGGAAGTCGTCTTCCTCCTAGCCTGGCTCGCCTACGACCCTTCATCGATGAAGACGGGTGTATTAGGGTAGGTGGCCGCTTGCAGCATTCGTTACTGGCGAGTAGCTCTAAACAGCCGTGGCTGCTCCCGAGAAATGATTTCTTCTCTCGACTTATTGTACGCCACTACCATGTCGCATCTTTGCATGGCAGACCCAGGGCGGTAGAAGCGCTCGTTTCACAGAAGTTTTGGATTTCGTCTGTCCGGGTGGTAATTAAATCGGAACTAACAAAGTCTGTGCGTTGCAGCCGATATCGAGGTAACGTCCTACAACCTATCATGGCCGATCTTCCGGTCACTAGAGTCACCCCGCAACGACCTTTTGCCGTGGTGGGAGTGGACTATGGCGGGCCATTTGTTTATAAGTGCAGCAATCGTCGAAATGCAGCTAAGCTGAAAGCCTATCTGTGTCTTTTTGTCTGTTTCTGCACAAAGGCCGTGCATTTGGAAATTGTTACGTCATTGTCGACTCGCTCGTTCATGACAGCCTTTCGGCGATTTGTCTGTCGTAGGGGAATTCTTTCCACTATTTATTCAGATTGTGGAACTAATTTTGTGGGAGCCGATCGTTACCTGACGGAGCTGTATAAGCATATTCGTACCGCACGACATAAAGAAGAGATGTCCTCTATGTTCCCCGATGCTGGAATAGAGTGGAAATTTAATCCTCCTGCCGCTCCGCATTTCGGCGGTTTATGGGAGGCGGGAATTAAGTCTGTTAAGTTCCACCTCCGCCGGGTAATTCACGGACACACCTTGAATTTTGAAGAGTATTCCACACTCTTTTGCCAGATAGAAGCGGTGCTGAATTCACGACCATTAGCTTCGTTGTCGCCAGACCCTTCCGAAATAAATTGCCTAACACCGGGGCACTTCTTAATTGGTCAGCCAATCTTAGATTTGCCTGAAATGGACCCACAATCTCGAGATTCGGATGCTTCTCTATCTGCTAGGTGGAAGCTCATAGAGCAAATGAAAAACCATGTTTGGAAAAGGTGGTCTGATGAATATTTACACACGCTCCAGCAACAAACAAAATGGTTAAAGAATATCCCCTCTGTTCAACCCGGAACATTATACCTAATAAAAGATCCAAATTTACCCCCGTCGTGTTGGCGAATGGGAAGGGTCACACAATGTTTTCCAGATTTGGCTGGGGTAACCCGAGTCGTAGAAATAAAAACTGAATCAGGGATATTAAAGAGGCCTGTTATAAAGCTAGTGCCTCTTCCCACATCAGATTAATTTTCTCTTCCCTAATTTACTTTTTTTTTGGCTAGTTGCTTTTCTAATTTATATAAGAACCAAGGTAATCGTGTGCTGTTTAATTTACCTTTACCGTGAGCTACCGATCTTCGTTCAAGTCTCTGGTGATGGCTCCCTCCAGAGTGAAGGTATTCGGGATCCTTCCCTATTCATTACCTTAATTTCTTTTCATTTACAGCGCACGATATAACCTATTTTATTTTATTTTTTTTTCTCATTAGTTATGTCGTTTCTTAGCGCAGAAGATTTATTTTATTGTATATTGCACCAGGATGCGAATTTGTTAAATTCGGGTGGGCGGGGTATGTTTACGCACTGGCCAAATTTTAAATTCTCCCGCGCCTATCCCACCTTCCTTACCCCTCTCACCTTCCTCACCCCTCACCAAGGCGAGAGTGGTGAGCAGTTCTTAAAACAGAAGCCATCAGTCCATGGAGAAGAAAAGGACAGCACCGGAAAAGATTGGTGAGTTTCCCAATCCCGAGAAAACCCTTGCTCTCCCATTACCAGACTAAGCGGGAGGATCGTAAAGGTCAAACTTCTGTCAAAGTTATCACGGACGCAGTTCCCCGCGACAAATAGTAAAGCATAAAATTGTATAATTGGGAGGTGCACTTCACGGATAAACTTCACATCACAAGTCACTGTTTGAATTTCTCTAGGAAGTGTTTATTTCATTCTTTCCCGATTAAAATTCATCCCGACGCCAACCCCAACACAGCCACTCGATGCCTTCAAGACACCTCCTCGGGTCCCCCAACGCAGTCCCCTGAAGAAGTCCTCCAACATTGTTCCTCGAGGCAAATCAATTAAAGAAGCTTTACTAAATATTTTTAATAAGGGTACATGTATGAAATCAAATTTAGGAATATCAATATATAATGTCCAATTAATCGATCCAAGCCTGTTTTAGGGAAACAAATAATGTCTGAGGTTGTTTGGGTGGGGTGGAGGAGTGTTTGCAGAGAGAGTTAATGACATTGGATAGATGAAAATGTAACTCACGGAGACAATCATAATGAGCAATTTTTTTGAAATTAATTGATTTTCGCTATATATTCTGAAACGAAGTTATGTTTCAGTAGCCTGCCATATAACAAAATTAAACCATGCGATTAAAAAGATAAGTGAATTTTCTTCACCGAAGTGACGAAAGAATCTTAAGTTGATATTTTCAATTTTTAAAATATCTAAAGGCTGGGATATTTTATAACGTATTGTAATGTTAGTTTATTGTAATGTTAGTTTTATGGGTAGAATTTTATGGTTGGCGAGTGCTATGGACCGCGTAAAGGCAGGAATGCGCCACACCCTGACCCTGTTTCGACCATCAGAGCGTTTCCGGAGTGCGGGTGGTTAAACATGTGTTGACCATCTGCATAAAGGGAATGGGAAAAGCGTTGGTCGAAACGTTTGAACAAATTGCAGTGATTGGGTGAGAGAAACCGACGCTAAAGAAGACGCGGACTTCTGGGCGTCCTTTTCTTTAGGAAAGAAGTAGTCAAAGAATATAGCTTGACCAGAACGGTCCTCAAAAACCCTGGACCCACTCCTGTTGTGTTTTTAGTGTTCCCTCCCTTTGTGTGAATTCGTCCCCCAATTATCGTGTTTTGTGTATTAATATGTGTTCTGTGTGTTAGGGTATTGTAGTGTGGTATAAGGTTTATTGGTGGTGGTGTCTTTATGTTTCGTTTTCTTCATCTTTGTTTGGTTGTTTGTGTCTTGAGTGATAATATGTGTGTCTTTTGGGGGTGTAGTATTTATTAACTTTGAGGTTTACGTATTTTGCGTTTTCTTGTTTGAATAGAGATATATCAATTAAGAGAAATTGTAGTTTTATTTCCTTCGGAAACGAGCGACCCTGAGTTCATGCATTTCGTGTTAAATTTAATTTGTTTCTTTTTTTAAATATTGGCGCCCAACTTTCGATCTTTTAATCAGTAGTTTAAATCGTTATAACTTTTTACGCCCCGCGCGGCATTTTGATCATTTTTCTTATTTTATTTTAATAAGTATCGTTACAGTATGGTCTTTGTTATCACTGATATACTCCAATTTAGTCACTAAAATCTCACTGAAAAGGATCTTACCGACTTACAACTACTTAATCGGTTCTGCGCATTAACATATTTAAGTTGGAAATTGTTTGAAGCCTCAAATGTAAAATGCCTAAGAGTTCAAAACGGCGTTACCTGTAAAAGTATTGATTATAACTTGAAGAGTCAGCAGAGAGATTGGAAGGAATGAAAGAGAAAACACATGTATCTAATGCCGTGAGATTTTACCATGACGACTGCTTCCTCGTTTCAAAAACCTAAGTACGCTTTGCTCAAAGAATACGGAGTCATCCATGGTAGTTATCTTTGTCGTGTATTTATTCTTTGTATGATTTATCAATTACATATCAGTAGTAATGATAAATACACGTAAAATGGTGCATTGGCATTGATACAAAACCATGAATGCGGCCAGCCAATTTATTTATCGAGACTGAAAAATCTAAATCTCCGTAAAAAGTTAGCACTAATTAACTCCATGAAATGGGCCTTAATCCTTTTTAAAATAAAAAATAAGTTGGGCTGAATTGAAAATAGCATATAGCATTTTCTAATCATGAAATCTTTCAATATTTTCAGTTTTTACAACAAAATTATAACAACATCAAAAGTAAAGACAAACTGCTCGACCAAAAATAAGAATCAGAATCAAATTTCTTATTTTTTAATGTATTCTGGATTTCGTATGGACTTTCCCACTTAGTGATTTATTTTCAAAAGTTTAAATAAGACCTTCAATATGAAAACTATTCATGCATATCGCACTGTAAATGTATAGTCTTTACTGAGAGGTCCACAAACCATTATTAAAATAAAAAGTATTGTATTTTGTTGATGGGAGAGACATAAACCAATTTTTACCGCTTGAAAAATGTGCAAATATTGTTTCTGGCATTTTCCTCAAGTACAAATTTGGAAGTTAACTCTTTCATGTTTATTTTCTATGACGTCTACTGAGCAACTTTAATAACGGTTTACGTTGCACTCAATTGATTCTTGATTTCTACAAGCACTATTGACCCAGCAATTTTTCTTTCAAATTTATTAACATTGATAGCATCAATATCTATGGAGAATACTGAGATATTTCATGTTTATTTTCTATGACGTCTACTGAGCAACTTTAATAACGGTTTACGTTGCACTCAATTGATTCTTGATTTCTACAAGCACTATTGACCCAGCAATTTTTCTTTCAAATTTATTAACATTGATAGCATCAATATCTATGGAGAATACTGAGATATAATCAAGACATTTATGAGGAGAAAAAAAGATTACCGATCATCGCAAGATATATTGCCCTACATTGAAATATGAGGTCCCATAGAAGACTAATCTTTAAAAATCTCGTAAACTATGGTTATATAATTAATATTGTTATGTCATTTATTGAACCAGATAACTTATAAATAGTTATATACGACGGTAATTATGATAGACTTCCTCTTACATGGATACAAGATGGGTTAGATAGAAGAGGAGACTTTTAGTTTCAATCTCACCCGAATAAAGTCTTTTTAATATTATTTCATTGCAGGTGTATTGAGATTTGGTTTAAAGCACAGCTGATGGTTTACTTTTGAATAAATAACCGCTCTGACTTCATATCAATTTCTACAAAACTGAATTTACTTGGATGAGTTTAGTAATGAATGAAGACTAATATTTAAAACAAATAAAGTTGACATTGTGCGGCGAGGTTATAAATTTAAAAAATGTAAATATATGAGCTCAAGTCCTTGAAATTGAGGTAGCAATGGCTTAAACTAATTAATGGCATTCTATAAACTATAAAATATCATTTTTATATAGATAACTAACCTGTTTTATTATCCAGAAGACTTCGATTGATAACCCCTCGCTGAACACACAGTGTCATAGGAGAAAAACGCAGAAAAATCATCCAAAAGCGAGAGAGTCCACTTCCTTAATACTGGAAAAAAGAGAAAAATCAATGAAGTAATTACTTTATTATTTACAGAAAAGATTCTATGATACACTTTTAAAAGCAAGCCTATATCAGAGAAGATGTTGGGGAATTCTCATGATGGGATTCAACACAATTAATTAATTCAATCTCAAAAACAGAGATAGGTTAACTGAAATACCTATGCCTAATAAAAAACACTATAGCAGGCTCATTTAAATTCAATAAAAATTTTAATTAGATCCTATGAAATAGTTATGAGAAACGGAACCGTAATTGTCAATGACTAAAGTGTAATGCTTAAAACAATAACTGTTTGCCATGTTACATTTTGACTATTAACTGCAATATACATATATGAGAGGCTGAACTCAGGAAGATTGTTAAATGTAATTCATTTAAAAAAGAATATAATGTATAAGTTACTATTGTTCATCAAATTGGCTAAAGAATCTTAGGGAGGAACCTTTGCAATCTGATCAATTAGAAACTGTGAGTAAAAATCAATTGATGACAAATCCCTTAAACTACGTTTGATTGCTGGGAAAGTTCCTTACTTCCCTCCTACTCCTACTCACTTCCCTTACAGGGAAGTTTCTTACATCTTACTTGTAAGAAACTTCCCTCTTTCTCATCACCTTTGCCATTTCCGGGGCTTTCCGGAGTTGCTGTGTTGGCCGGTACATCTGCGATGTCCTTTCGTGGTGGAGGGCAATGCCATTTCTAATGGACCCTCCTCTACTTCTCCTCCATGATAGCTGTTGGAAGTGAAGGGGAGATTGTGCTGCCGTGGTAGCTTAGTGATTAGAGCAACCGACCGGAAATTGGGAGACACGGGTTCGATCCCAGGCTACGGCAGACTTTTTCTCCTTCACTTCCACCTCCCAATTATAATAACATGTGCATCATGTAAGAAACTTCCCTCGTTCTCATCACCTGGCTTATTAATTAAATATTCTAAAATCTTACATCGAACCAGTTAAATTATAAATAGCTATATAAGAAGGCGCATTATAATAGATTTCCTATTACATTTCAGGTGTATCATGGTTTTGTTTAGGACACACCGGAAACTTTGCTTTTGATAGCAAATTAAGAAATTTACATTGGTTGATATAAATAATGTATGAATACAAATAATAAAACAACAAAAACAATTCGAAAAATAATGTGTCGTTAAAAAGTTTTAAAAATCTTATGCTCAAGCAGATAAAAATCAGAAAGCAATGGCTTAAAATAAACAAAGGTGTACTATAAGGTAGATAATATCATTTTAAATAACTGACCTCTACTTTGCATCAGGGAGAATTATTATCAGAAGTCACATTATCCTTCCTTTCAAAGGTGCTTTCAGTATCACTCCCAAGACACCCAGAAGAATCATTCAAAACCGAGAAAATTCACTACCTTAAAACTGTAAAAAAAGAAAGAAGCAATCAATAAATAATTAACAGAAAGTATTGCACAATGAATGGATAACTATATCTAGGATAACTAATTATAATTATCTCTATATCACTATTCATATCATATATATAACTATATCTATGAAACTATCTAACTATAATTATATCTATATAACTGAGTTATATCTAGTATAAAACAATATTGCCTTAAAATTGATAATAATAAATCTATAATATTATTGCCTAAGATTCAAAATAATTTTACATGAACTAAACTATTGTATAATAAAATTATACACTCATTAGTAATATAAATAAATCATATCCATACTCATGAAAACGTAGTCATGGAAATATAACAACATTTTGGTGCGAGGAGAAGTCTAATATAATCTAGTAGTAATTTAGTTAATATTTCATCACTAATGAAGTGAAACAATCTAACTGAGAAATCTTTGCCATATATAAACGTTGTAAGAGAGTAAAGATTAATTAAGGATAAATCTATTTAACCGAATTTCTTTGTTATATAATATTAATGATTCCTTCATTAGCATTTATTAGGTATGCCACGTGAAATAAGGGAAAATTGAATATCCTATGAAAGGTTTTCTGATTTCTCAAACAAAGTAATGTATGCGAGTAAGTGGTAAATTCTTGCAAAAGTTACTTAAATCGAGTAACTAAAGCGAACAAGATAAATTATCTAAATAACCTTCATCAACTTTATGCATTCTAAAGCATAAATTATAAATTTTAAAACCAGCAATGTATTCTACAAAGCAAAGGGGGCCAAAACAGAGATGACTGAAAAAGACTTAATTTGACTCTTGCCTGGAAAGTGGGAGACCTGGGTTCAAATACCAGTCATTTCGCTATTTTTCTCCTCTGTAAATAATTGGTTTTCAGTCACACAACTTCATTTGTAGTTATTTTCCATTCTCATTCCTGAGGACTCTTAATCTTTAAAAAACTATGAACAGGGAGGTTGATAAGAAACAAGCGTCAATAAACAAAATGACATTGTTCTATTAGTTCATCGGTAGCTAACCTAGAAAAAACCTCAAGTTGTGTATGATACGGTGAGTGATATCATGGCTGTTATCCTTCAGCTACACTACATACTTGTGAAAAGAATAATGCAAACAAAATAAAGTAAAGGTAAATTAAGAGTGTAGACCTTGAACTAGTGAAAATGATGACGGCAAAAATGGCACTAATGGCTACATCATTTTAAAAACCTTAAGGATTGAAGTGATTGAAATATTAGGAATGAGATGATTTTGAATTCATACACTTAAAATGCTTGAGTTCTGCTTGGAAAGAACGAGAAAGAGGAAGTAATCTAACCTAAATGAGAACGGAAGAATTATAAGCTTAAACTGGAGTTAAAATGGAAGGAATGGAAGGGAAAATAGATTTACCGAATAGAATTCGCTTTTACCAGGGGGACATTGTTTCCACATATGGAAAACCTATTTACGCAATGCGCAAAAAATACAAAGTCCTCCTTAATTATTCTTGTCATCTATGTAATCAATAATTAATTTATAAATCGAATATGAGTCTCTTCTATATAACTTACTGAGCTATTCTTGCATAGGAACAAGAATAAGTACATACTAATTCAACAGAATTAAATATCTACCCATTATTCAAGAATTACACGACTGTTGATTTTTTAATTTAATTTTTGGATGCTGATAAAAAGATAGAAATTCTATCATTAAGAAATGAATGGTCAAAAAAGGATTGACAGTCGAATCAATTTTGAAATTTAAATCAAAAACCAGTTGATTTGATTGAATCACATGCACAGTGAGTATTCATTTCCCCAGTAACTTATTTCTTCTTTATGGCGCAACCATCCTACGGATCTCTCAGTAGACTATTCTACTTAAGTTTTCCATTCTGTTCGCTAGGTGTCATTTTCTTTTATTGAACGAGTGGATGTTATGTTACTACGCTAAGTACTCTATCAATACAGTTTTGAAAGAAAAGTTTTGGATTAGTTTGCTCACCATGAAGCCTACTAACTGAAATGCAAGGAAGCATATTTCTCTTTTCCCAAAGATTTAATTTGATAATCCTAACTTGTAAAATCCTTTTAATTCAAAAATTAAATTTTGTGAGCTGAAAAGACAGGACAGTGCGTTAGACAGCATCCATTCATCTGCAAGTTTGTCAACATTAAATGAATGAATCCCACTTGGAGTATTGCAAGACTCAAACACCTTCCTAGCAATGCTTTACTAGAAATATGCTAAAGAATACAGCAATGCCACTTCTCAGCAGCCGCTGTGTATATGGTGCCATTGCTCATGAGACGCCCAGATGGATTAATTTACTTCCTCTCTATCAAGAATCTGGTAATTATTATTATTTAAAATTTGTAAAATCACCTAATGTGTAAACTTTTTATTCTTAGCGTGCCTTATCAAAGAAGGGCTTTCATCGCAATGACCACAAAGAAAGGAAGGCATTATTTTATAAATCCTATGGATTAGCAATTACATATTAAATCAATCAAATATTTTGCATACTAATTACTATATTATGTTCATTCTTGTATGATATACAGATAATTACATGCATGTAATGAGCTCTATATGGTAATACTTTGTACATTTTGATTCTAATAAAGCATCGATCAAGTAAAAAAGAAATAAAGATGGTAATAAGTTCTTAACTATTACTCTGAGAAAACCATTTAACTTCCTTTACATTTATCATAACAAGTTGAATAAAATACAGAAAGAAATATTTCTGTGAGACAATGCAAAATACTAGATTTCCCCCCTTATCGCAGTAACTACAAAGAAAGGAAGATAGGTATTATTTTATTGTTTTTGTTTGTTGATTGTTGCATTATAAATACATTATATTTCCCTATGTAAGTTGCCATTTACTTGCTTTTATGAGGTTATTGATATTAACATTTGAATGACCCGCTACTGTCATCAAAACCATTGGCTCTTCATCAGGAATTAATCTCGATGGAAGCAATGGACATCAGTGGAAAGCATTGTAAATCCATAGGTGAATAAAAAAAGGCTTGATGGATCCATCAATGAATTTTAAATCGGATTGATGGATTTGCTATTACATCGATGGATCCATCTTGAATTGATCAGCTTGCAAACATGGCCACACACAATGCCCATATTTCCTTTATATATAAGATAGTAAAATGCTTTGAAAATAAGCTAATTAGTAATTGATTTCAAAACACCTTTATGAAGAAAATCAACTCTGATACCACCATTTTAGGCATTTCTATCCCCATAAAAATCTTTTGATAAATTATAGCTTCTCCATTCTTTTTACTGATTTTTGGTGGACAAAGTGACCCTCACAAGACCTCTAGCAAGCTTAAATAAAGTCTTCCCAATATCATTTACCTTAAGATAATAACCACAACAGTAGCAATTCCAACAAACTTCTCACAATCTATGTATACATTTGAGCACATAATTGAATAAAACCAATGCAGACTGTCAAAATCGACCGAGACGCCACCATTTTAGGCATTTCTATTCCTATATGAATCTTTTGATAAATTGCAGCTCTCTTTTTTTTTATTGATGTTTGATGGTCAAGGTGACCCTTACAAGACCTCTAGCAAGCTTAAATAATATCTTCCCCTTATCATTTACCCTAAGATAATAACCACAACAGTAGCAATTCCAATAAATTAGTAAAACTGTGCAAAACTAGAACAAGAAACCAAATTGAATGTGATGATGAGAAAATAAGTGAATGTAATATCAATATGTGATTAAAAAAAACTGATTTCTACAAAGATTAATAATGGAGCTCCATTGTAGAAGCTAAGGTACTAGCACAAGAGGTATAGAATAATTAAAATATCCAAGATGATCAAAATGAACTTTTAGTATGAGAAAAAGTGTTCATTGGCACTGGTGCACATCCAGATAACCACCGACTTGCTATATCACATCATGATAGTTCAATGGATAGAATACCTGACCTGAAAGTGGGAGATTTGGGTTTGAATCCCAGTCATGTTGCTATTTTCAACTTCTTAATTAATCTTGGAATTTAAAATATCCCTTAGTTCTGGATTTCGTATGATCTTGTGCACTTAGTGATTTATTTTCAAAAAATGAAATTAGGCCTTTAATATGAAAACTATTAATGATTATCGTTTGGCAAGTGTATCGCCTTTACTGTGATAGGAATGCAAACCATGATTCAAATAAAAAGTATTCTTTATTCTCGGATAAAAGTATACATATTTTCTATGACGCCTATGATGAAGCAACTTTAATAACAGTTTACGATGCTCTCAAATGAATGTTGATTGCTACAGTAGGTGCTCCAGCATTTCTATTTCAATATATATTTATGATATTTTGCTTTTGATTAATTTGCTGCTCTGACTTCATTTAAAAACTTTTAACTTGATGACGTTGATAAAGGTGTAAGAAGAGACTTGATAGTCTCAATCTCACCCTGAATAACATCCTTTATTATTATTATAATGTATGAGAACTAATAATTAAAACAAATAATGATGGAATTGGGCTGTGAGGTTATAAATAAAAAATATATGCGCTCATGTTGTTCAACTAGTAGCAATGATTTAAACAACATAATGGCGTTCTATAAGCTGGAAAGTATCATTTTTATGTAGTTAACTAACCTGTTTTGGGTATCCTGAAGACTTCAATTGATAGCCCTTTGCTGAATATACGGTATCACAGCCGAAAAACACAATAAAATCATCCAAAAGCCAGAGAATTCACTTCCTGAACACTGGGAAAAAAGCAAAAATCAATTCAGTAAGAAGTTTATTATTTAAAAAATATATTCCACAATGCACTTATAATGGCGAGCCGATATCAGAGAACATATTTGGGAATTATCACTATGGGATTCGATACAATTAAATTAATCAATCTCAAAAACAGAGAAACGTTAACTGAAATATCTATACCTAATAAAAGTACTACAGGCTTCTTATTTAAATGAAATTTAAGATTTTATTTTTGATCTAATGAAAATATTTAAGCAAAACAGAATTATAATTGTTAATAAAATAAGCGTAATGCTTAAAACGGTAACTATTCAACATGTTACATTTTGACTATAAAGGGCAATTTAAATATAAGAGGCAGGACTCAGAAAGATCTTAAAAATGCAATCATAATATAAAAAGATTAAAAATATAGGTAGCTTTTGTTCATTAAAGTGGTGAAAGAATCTTAAGGAGGAACCTTTGCAATATTATCAATAAGAAACTGAGAGAAGAAATCAATTGATGAAATATCCCTTAAATTATATTTGATTGTTGGAAAACACAAATGATTCTAAGTCATTATGTACTCTATCATTTAGTCTCAAATACTTGGTTTACTAAGTTAATAATCTAAAGTCTTATATCGAACCAGTTAAATTATAAATAGCTATTTAGAAAGGCGCATTATAATATTATAATTGATTTCCTATTACATACAGGTACATTATGATTTTGCTTAGGACACACTGGAATCTTTACTATTGGTAAATTAATTTAGAAAACGGCATTGGATGTCATAAATTATCTATGAAGACTAATAATTAAACAATGAAAACATTTTGAAAAGTACTGCAACGTTGAAAAGTTCAAACAATCTTATGCACAATCTGCTAAACATCAGAAAGCAACTAAACAAAAGCATACTATAAGAAAGATAATATCATTTTAAAATAACTGACCTGTGCAGCAGGGAGAATTATTATCTAAATTCACATTATCCTTCCTTTGAACGTACTTTCAATATCACACCTGAGACACCCCGTAGAATCATTCAAAAGGAGAGAATTCACTACCTTAAAACTATAAAAAAAGAAAGAAGCAATTCATTAATTATTTACTGAAAGTATTGCATGATGAATGAATAAGGGCAAGCAGATGTTAGTACTGATCAATCAAACTAGAATTAAAATTTCCTCGGCGACGTCATAAAACAAGGTCTAATATCAAATCAAAGGTGTTTTTTGGAAAGATCAACTCGGGATTAAAATTAATTCATTCACTTTCAAAAACTGAGATATGTTAACTGAAGTATATCTAGTATGAAACACTATAGTCTGCTCATGTAATTCAAATTGATAATTATAATTCCATAATATTATTGCCTCAGATTCAAAAGTAATTTTACATGAATAAAATTATTTTATAATAAAATCATATACTAATTGGTAATATAATGAAATATATTACTCATGAAAACGAAGTCATGGGAATGTGACTCCATATTGGTGCGAGGAGAAGTCTAATTTAATAATTTTTACATTTAACTCTAATTAATAGCAGTAATTTAGGGAGGTTGATGAAGATCTTCTAATAAATAAATAATAATCTGCTCGAGCACGAGTAAATTTACTACATGGTATTGTTCTATTAGTTCATCGATAGCTAAGAAGGTACAAAGCTCATGTTGTGTATGCTACATCGAGTGGTATCAAAGCTATTATCCTTCCGTAGCTTCACTACAGACTCGTGAAAAGAATAACGAAAAAAAAATAAAGTAAAGGTCATTTACAAAAGTAAGACCTTGGAATAGTGAAAATATATGAAGGTGAAAATGGTACTAATTGCTATATCATTTTCAAAGTCTTAAGAATAGAAGTGATAGAAATCTAACGAAATCTTCTCGGAATCACCTCATGAGGTGATTCCGAGTTACCTTACTGAACATGTTTGAGTTTTGCTTACAAAAATGAGAAACTGAAAGTGAGCTTAACTAAATAGAAAGGGAAAAATTAAAAGCTGAGATATTGTTAAAAGGGAGAAAATGAAAGAGAAAACTTAATGACCTAATAAGCATTTCAATCAGATCAGATCAATTTCGATAAGTAATTTTGTATTGAATTTTCAATAGATTATTATTTTCTCTGTTCCTATCTTGCCTAACTGCGGGTTAGAAAATGCTCTCCTAGAAAGTTGTACAATTTGGAGTTCATCAGACAAGACAAGTTCCTTTGACAAGAGCATAAAAACCATTTAGGATGGAACTATTCCAACACTTCTATTAGATAGAAGCAGACCTGTCTGTTGCAACCATGAACTTATTGATTGAAGAGTGGTAAATCTTTCTTTTATACAACTATTGTTTTTCTTAGGCTTAAAATTCAATATAAGAATTTTACACTTAATGTTTCATTATTCAGGTTTCCTTTCATCAAGGATAAAAATTGTTTATTTAAGTCTCATTGTAAGAGCTTATGCAAATCATCCTGTGATAATTTCCCTGTCTTTCTGTCTCTCTTGAGCATACTGAAAGAAGAACTCAATTGGTTAAAACTCAGAAGAGGATATTTCAGCTCCAAGATGAGAATCCATGAAAGAGAAGGGAAAGATGACAATGTTCATATTATTGTGAATAATGCAGAAGAGTGTTTTAAGGTTTCAAAAGATGTGCTGAAAGCTATAGAAGAGAACCTAAGAAATTTGCCTTATTTCACAGAGACTCTGAATGCATCGATATTGTGCAAAGGTTCTGTAAAATTATTTTGATATGTTGTTTTGAATGAATATGTAAATTCAGGGAAAGCATACTGTAGAAGACATAACTGGTATTGTGCAACCCCTTTATACTTTGGGAAATCCAATAATGAGAGTAAATTAAGAGAAATAGATGCTAGGACAGGTTTTTTTTAAATGATTTTTTTTTCAAATAATATGTGATAATAACAGAATATAAATGTACTTCAAATGCCTGGTATTTACACATACTATGTGCTGAAAGGCAATTTGTAGGGAATTAATGCTAGGATGTTCCAATAATCTTGGTGAATATAGTTTAAGGTTTGGTTGAAGGTTCCATAAAATGATTTACATATGTTATATTGAACAAGCTTAATTTGTTTATCTGTATGATATTACTAGGGGTTTCGAATGGAGCTTTGTTTTTTATCAACTTGTGTTTCTTTTTAGCCACTCTTATATTTAAGGTAGATGATCATTCATTGTTAAATACTGAATCCTGTGTTTGTGGTTGATTACTTTTTCTATTGCTGTTTTTATACTGACATCTTGTACAAGTCAATGATGTTGGGAAGGCTTTATTAATGCAAGAGATTGAAATGATGAGAGCTTATCTATTCCCCCAACAACATGAATGTATAGAAGAGCAGCATGATTTATAGGTATTCTCATTGAGGGTATCAAATTCACCACTCAAATTCTACCTGGTACCTCTATTGGAATGATAGATTTTGTTTTTAATCCATAAATTTGAATCTTTTACGAGTTTAGCTTATATTTGGAATTGCATTATCACTAAGTTTGGTTGATTCTTTGGTTATTTTATTGCAGCAATCCCATTAAAATACTGCTTAAGGTGTCCCAAGGTCCCTCTTTAATCGTATTGCAGCTTTTGTTAGTTTACCCCTAACAAATGCTGACAATACATGCAAGAGTACTATGGTTAACAGTTATGCTCAGACTTATCTCACTTCAGATGTCTGTACTCCTCAGACATGTCCATCACCTTATATTAATGAAATTCTACCAAACAGTTTATAATTATACAATCAACTTCAATTTCTAATGCAATTTTCAAAGTTTTTATATTTTTTTAATTATACTAATCAGAGCCACATTGATGAAGCAAAATATTTTTTTCAATATTAATGAATCATTTTTTATGTGAGATACTTTTTTTATTTATACAGATTCATTCAATAACTTTCCCCAGGGTCAATACAGTGCTAACACATAATTTAGTGAGTCAATAACCCATAAGACTCACTTCTTTAAAAATTTAGAGTTATATTTTTTGATTGTTATTGATCTTGGTAACAGGTATATGTTGATCACAATAATGAAATCAGCACAGATATTATAATTCAGTGGGTACTAGCTTAGGCACTACTATCCTAGGGAATTAACAACTATGGTAGAAAATATATGTACAGTTCGATGAATGACAGTAGAAACCCAATTTACAAATCGAACTACCTATCCAATTTTGAGCAATGTTGGGTAACCATCTCCAGAAATGATAACCGAGTTAACTTTCACCAAAGGTAAATTCATTTCTTACCAATAAATGGGCATCAGTCAAGAAAGTGGACAAAAAATGTATATTTTATTGAGGATCCCATTCAAATATGTCTTAAAATCCTATGCACCAGTTTTTTTATCTATAACACTCTCTGGTCGAGTGAGTCCAAATGGGATTACATAGCCTTATTTTATTTAAAATTACTAGCATCTAATACTATTGCCTGCCTTACATTTGGGCTTATAGACTGTAGTATGTAATTCCAGCAGCAGGTTTCATGACTTTCTGTTCAAGAAAATTATCTTAAGCTATAGTTGAAGATTGCTGTACTCATGCTTGCGAGTTATCATCAGGGTGTATCGGTAGTATTTACATTATTGAAAAACTAACTACAAGTGGAATATTTTGTCTATGTCTATGTAAGAACCCTGCAAGCCCCCTTTCCGCATGTGGCAGGGGGTGCAGGCACCTTGACTCTATTTTCCTAAACAGTTGCTTTCGCATGTTGCTTACGGAAAAAATGAATATCTGAAACAATTCGTTCTATCATCTATTTCCCTAACCTTCCTGGTAGTATCAGAAGGGCCCTATAACAGGGGGGTCGCATTATATCGGTTACATCATCTGAGAACGTAATTTCTCTGAACTTATTTAATAAATTAATCCTTTGAATTAGTCTTCTAACTTCTAATGATTCCCATCCCACATCCTGTATCACCTGAGAGGCACTCGCTGTTTTGTCGTAGCAATTCTTTACAAATCATATCGCCTTTCATTGTACTAAACTATTTTCACAAACTGTTATGTACACTATTTTCAGATATATAACTTGAAAACTCTTTCAATAACGTTCAAAATTGTATATTTAAGGTTTTAAGCAGTTGCCCCAAATATTTGTTTTTTTATATTTTGCAAAATATAACTTGATTCCTTTTGGAATCATATCATAAATTTTGGATGTTATTACATTTGAACTAATTACAGATTTTCTGCACGTATATAATACCTTAAAAATGCTAGGAAAAATCAATTTCTTTGCTATTTTTTCAAACTTTGGAACAGAAAGGGTTAAATATTTCTGAAGGTATTTAATGAATCAAAAATATTTCATAACAAAAATTTAATGTAAATTTAATTCAGCTGTTATGATGATGAATATGTTTAATTTTAAAACCCAAAAAGATTTTCCTTACTGTTAGAATTAGAGATACATCTTTGGTTCAAAACCTTTTAAGTCATTACTTCACCTGATCTTATGAGACCTAGCAATGATGCTGTGTCTGTGAACTATTAACATGGTAACGTACTTATGCTAGTTCATGGTAATATGATAATTTGATTTTATATGAATTGCTATAAGATATTTTATTGCTCTGTTGAGCCTTCCTGAGGTGGAGTCATGTATTAAGCAAATTTGTTAGTTGCCACAAGATGCAGCAATCAATGGTTCATCAATTAGTAAAACTCGTAGGGATGGATGAAGGTTTCCAAGATAAAAATAAAGGATTTAAAATTGGTCATTGAGCATGCAGAGCTGTATATTAATGCAAAAACAGTGAAAAATTCCAAAGTTATTTGTAAATCATGTTCATCTTATTGAGAAGAAGATTAGGAGCCTCAAGCGCAATAATCGTAAGAGATAAGGCGTCAGGTAACAATAAAAAATGCGGAAACAGGTGAAACTTAAATCGATTAAGGAAATATCGATAATAAAGACAGCCCTTCCGTGGGCTAATCCCCCTAAGGATGGCCACACGGCTCACGACGGCAGTGGTCATCCTCCACTCGCTCAATCCACTTTCCCTTCTTGTGTTTCTTTATTTCAATCAACGGCTTCTTTCGCGGGGGCGCTAATAAGAACATTGTCGGCGATCTCCTAAACAATCCGCCCTCGCCTCCCCCTCCTCGTCCGAACAGCAGCGCCGTCACGCACCTGTTCCCAACCCAAGCGAAATGGTTGCCTTTTTCCCACGCATCGGGTGATTTCTGTGGGACCCGGAGAGAGGCTACGCCAGGTAAGCGCGGATAACGGGAGGTGGAAGCGAGACGCGCGGTGGGAGGCTAAAAATATGAAAGAAATGTTACGTTCGACTTCCACGTTCACCGGTGCAGCGTTCTGTCGAGGCATCAGCGCAAAAACATTTATTTGAGAGAAACTAGAATGCGATGGTAAAAGCACTTATTTAAAGAAACTTTAAGAATGACTGCATCACAAAAATAATTTTATAATAAGAGTTTCTCAATTGATTTCTATTTCAATACCTAATCTTTCAACAATTACAAATTTCCATTGTATTAACAATGAATTGGTAATTATTAGAAAAATTCTTGTAATTTAGTTTTGGATGCTACCGAATTCTTGACTAATTCAAACAAAGCGTGAAGGTTAAAGCTCGTCCTATAAGTGCGAATATGAATACATAAATACCCAAGGGAAAGGAACCAGGTGTTTTTTACCGGGATGTCAGCAGGTGGGGTTGGAGGCATATAAGGTGTGCATTAGTACAAGATAATTCAAATTGATAATTGATCATTAATTAAGCTAAACTTTAATCAGGTCTAACCCAATCAAAGACCACAATATTTTTTTGTATAAGAGTCTAATTTCGTTAATTTACTCTAAATATTCATTGCTAAGTGGCCCTTCAAAATAAGTTATCAAGGATGTCTCAAGAAAAAAGGTCATATGGTCACAAATCTAGGTGCTCTAAAAAATAAAGTTCTATATAAGAATTCTATTACAGTATTGGCATCTTCTAATTAAGAACTTCGACCTCGCAGACTCAGAATATGAGTCTAATGCATTATAATTTCAAGAAATGGACAATCTATTATCAATTAGAATTGAACCCATAATAAGTAGCCATCCTTCTTCAGAAGTTTATACCACCAATCTCCATACAAAATTTCTGTAAAAATTTCTTCCTTAAAAACTCATGTTTCAAAAGAGAAGGTCGGCTAATCTCAATGAGAGATTTATGTAAATATCTATTTATAAACGAAAATTTTCATGGCTCAGAGAAATAAGTTCCCGAAATAAAATCCTTTTGAAGCTGAAACAGACAGACTTCCCATATGTACCCGTCAGCTTCTGAAAATATCTTCGAATCGGGGTTAACTTGCTACCGAAATAAATCTCAAAAGTGATAAATAGTTCAAGGTAGGGCATGAAAACGGAAAACAATCATTTTCATTACAAATAAACTTAATCGTTCAATAGTAAATACAATATGGAAAAAATAAACTGCATATTTTGATTAATTTTCGGTGATTATATGGTGATACAACATCATAATTACGTAATCAGTTACGGTAAATGTTATACATAACGCTCAAATGGCAGTAGAGCCCCTGCTTCAATTGATAAGCATAATAATAAGGAAAAACGACAAAAAATCATGTAGCATATACGCAGAGATTACACATCAATAATTTGTAAATAAATATGTTGTAATCAATAAAATTGTAGTTTCTAAACAAACGAAAATAAATAGGTTGCTATCTGTAAAACTTAAGTTGCTAAAACAAACTAAAATTAATAACCATATTCTCAAAATAATAAAAGCAAAGCACGTCTTAAGCTTATCACGTAATGTATAAATAAGAACTCAACAAAACTAACCCGTATTTAATGCAATTACATATCTATTGTGACCATCAGTAAATCCACGACTTTGATAAAGATCCTCTCAAAACACAACTCTCCACAGAACAAAACCCGTTCGTGAGAGTCGACTCCGAAGCAATGCTTCACTTCAAGCTCTAAAGAGTGTTGACTTTGACCTTTCGTTTACGCTCCGACATTTCCCACCCGAAAAAATCGAAACTAGAACCACTATGTAAATTAGACTTTCCTCCTTCCAGGTTTGTAAGAATCTTACACGACTCCACCGACTGGTTGGAGCGAAATGCAACACGGAGATATCCGTTATTCCTGATAATGTGCACGATTCGTTTTCGAAGGAAGGAATGCAGTCCTGGGTTTTCGCTCGGGGCCCAGAACAAGCAATCTCGATCAACGGCGTAATACTTTCCATTGATAAAAATGGTCGACAATCAACTTCTCTCCAACGGCATAAATGAGCGTGAAGAGTGTACGTTTCAAATGCATTATCCAGATGTTTGATATGGGGTTCGTAATGCTCCCGGAAGAAGCTCATTTTCGATCGCAAAACGCTATTGTTGCGTTTCGCTGTCTTGCGCGCGTATTCGTTGAGACTTTTCATTATTAGATACTTGTAATAATGTTAATCTAAAATATCGCTCGGTTTTATTTTTAGATTGAAATGATTTCAGACTCGGTGAAGCATAAATATGGGAACTTCTTAAACGCCCTCCATGGAAGTCGAATTCATTTTCTCTATTCTTTTCCGTATTTCAGAATGTGTGGCTTCCTTTCATCAATTTTAATAAGCATGAAAAGCTTTTATAATTGTTCCCTATACTGCCGAGAATACTGTAGTCCGTCTAATTAATAAATAATAATAATAATAATTAATAAATTCTTGGGAACGTGTAAACCCAGAATCTACAGTCGCCAAATTGTGACTATATTAATTTATATACATCGTTTATTATGATATATTTTAAATGTAATAATTAAATCTTTCGCGTAAAGGAGCATTTCAATAATTTTGTTTTAAGATTCAATGTACACTCCTGGCCAAAATTAACGCAGCACCTCCCTAGCGATCCTTACGGCCTGTGCTGCGTTAATTTTGGCCAGGACTGTACATAATGTTAATACCAGAAGTAAAACTAACCTGGATATAACTCATCGCAAGCTATCCATATCTTGTAACCATTGCAATTTTAAGAACCTCCAACTTTTCAATAAGCTTCCTGTTAATATTCATAATCTGGATGTGAAACGTCTTAAGTCATTTCTTTTTAAATTTTTCACTTTTCATCCTTTTTATTTTTAAATGATTTTTATTATTGCAAATTTTGAAATTTAATTTAATCTTGTTCTTTTTCTTTTGCACTATAGTGATTTCTTCACGTCGCAACTTAAAAGAGCCTTATTTCAAAAATAGTAACGTTCGTAGAATGTTTTGAACTCCTTCAGTTTGTTGATAAACAGACAAAGAGTATTTGTAGCATCGAATTAAATAACTGCAAATTAATCTTCCCGAGAGATGGAGAGATACAGGAGGCAAGCCATCCACAAAGGTCAGCACTAACTTCTGCCACAAATGGGCAATTAGCCAATTCCGAGCAGATAAGGGGGAAAATTTTATGTATTAAGGCGAAGGAATAGCGGTATTAAATTGATATTATTGTAACAACTGAAAACTTGTTTATATAAACGTTAGTGTGTACTGATTGTTGTTAAAAGAACTCTGTAAGATAGGCCGCTCTAAAATTGAGATTATAAGGAAATTTTTGTATGAATAGGCAACCAAAATGAGCTAACCGGATTTCTTAAAGAATTAGATTGTGAAAATAATAAAACCATTCTTGTTTCTATTTACCTCCAGGTTTTATAATGCAAAACCCTACCCGTATCTTATTAACTTCTTCCCGCCAAATATTTTGCTGTCCAGACCACAGCTCAACGTCGATTTGCGCAATTTTCTTTCTTCGAAAGCTGGAGAGGGTGTGAAAGGAGTTTAAGCTGCTAAATTTTTCGGACTTTGGAGAATTCAATTTTCGTCTCAGCTAAAAGTGGCACTCTTTCACAGATGGTGAACCTGTCCGGTAAATCGATACTTCCGAAACCCCTCTAAATAAAATCGAATGTTCCGCCTCAACAGTTGTGTGCCGTTAACTTCTCTTGGACCTCCCGGATAAAGAAGCACTCCGATCAGAAAGCTGCATCACCTCAGTATTCAAGTTGCAACGGCAATGAACTTCTGATATTCCACCTCACAATCAATAGGGAAGAAGTGACACAAAACATTTTTTATAAACAAAAGAAAAACAAAACAATTCTGAGATACTAAGTCACCTCCCCCGCCGAAAATGGCGGCTGCTAACCGAAGTAAACAATGAAAATTTATTTTCGAATTTTTTAAGAAGAAAAGGATAGCAAATGTTTACACAGGAAAAGAATAACAGTTAAACAAATGTTTGTGCAGACTTTCATGTGTTTCTTTTATTGCTTTTTACAACTCGATTTTAATAAAAATAACGACTAGATTCTTTTTATGAATCATTCATGAGTATGCGACATTTTCAAAGTAAGTGACACCATTTATCATAGCTTTTGTAAATTAATTCTAAAATAATGTTAACTATAAACTGCTTCGATATTATGGATAATTTATTCTTATAGCGATGTATATCACAGTTTTAAATAAGACAACGATAAAAATATTTTGACAAGTCCATGTTAAAAAAATATACCGATAAAGTCAAAGTTGACAATACACATAACTCACAAAAAATGAGCCATAAATTTTTGATGAGAAAACTTCAATAATACACAATGGATAATTTGTAAAATATTTCAATATATAATGATAAATATATTGAACAATACCACAATGATATCATAATTATATACCGCATATGATATATACTACAACATGGTATCATTTGGTATTATGCACAAATCATCGATTGTTTGTTTTATTAAATTTTAGAATGACTTACCTCCAGATATCGCTCGATTCATTGTTAACAAGCTTTCAACTCCTACAAATGTATGCACTACCTCATTGCCCTATTTATTACGTATGTTCGGAATTCAAAGTGAACTTTCCAATGCTATTCATACCATATAGGCAATTGATTTTCCAATTCCTCAAATGGTTATCAAACGGTATTTTTAACGATAAAAGAAAATTCCTTATGTTTTTAAATTAATAATTGAGGATTCAAATTTAATTCTGAATACAAAATAGTCTTGGCAGTCGACGAAACTTGACTGTGCTTCTATTAAACTGTATGTTTAGTATTCAGCCTTATTGCAGATTCCAGCCTCATTCCCTCCATTAATAGCTATACAAAAGGTTGGAGTGGGGGATGAGGCTAAACAAGATGAGGAGTGAGGTAGTTTCTCACTGAAATCTGTAAGCGGAAAATAATCCACTTAAGTGAAGCACAATGACTCTATCGATAACATTTTTTAACATTCCATAAAAAGAGATATTAAACCGTGGTCATGTCCAACAAAATTCATACCTCAGTAGCATTCATATCATCGCAAGAACAAGACTGAGTCAAAATTAAATGAAATATACAACTTTTCCACATCCTGAACCAATAAAAAAATAAAATTGTTCCATTCGTCAAGTTATGCTAGCAATATGATCAAAATTTGAATTTATTACTTCATGGAAGGAAGACACGATGAAAATTAAAACGAACCTCGTAACTACGTAACTTCTACTACTAATTAACATTATAAAAACAGGTCTTACGATGATAGTTAGCAAGGTAATAAGGCAAAGGAATCAAGACTTTATTATAGTTTTTATAAATAGTGGAAGTTACAAATTTTGTTTTAATTTTCATTATGCTAGCAGGACAGAACTACCTATCATACAATGAAACCTACCGACTACAGAATCTACAATACTACAAAATGTTTTGCACATCAGGCAGGTAGAAAGAGAGATCTACTAAGACCTAACCTCGCCAATGAATGATCAAGTAATAATTATACTATTATTTATATAATAACCTTAAGAACCCCTCTTGGTAAAGTGCGGAAATACTCTCCAAAGGTATTCCTCATGTTTACATGTGCGAAGAACCCAGAATTCCTCCCTTCTGCTCCGAATTTGACGCTGAAAAAAACGCTCAAACCAGAAAGAAATTTCGCTGCGTGGTGCCAACAGCGGGGGGAATGCAGTTGTGATAATGTGACAATGGCACTGTGCATGTGATAGAAATTAGGACGAGAGATCTTGAGGGAGAGCTCTGTAAGACTTTCTCTCTCGGCGATTCCGTTCCGAAAATGAATCGCTCTTGAGGAGTTCAGTGCTCTTTCGCACCGAGGTCAACGGTCCCCAATGCAGGGCAACACTTCCAGAAGATCCCACCGATGATTCTCCAGATAGCCCGGGACCGGTACAACGAAAATCCTTTACTTCCTTCTCTTGTTTTTAGGTTTGACTTTTTTTGGAAGCTGCAGCTTATGGGATAGGCCAGGGTTATTTCTCAGAGCATGACGCATTTTTCGAAACGATCCACTTTGAAAAAATCTACGAGGGTAAAATTTTACTAAGCCATAGGTTACAAGAAAGAAACGACCAAAGTTTTGCAGCCGCGCTACATCTTCAGGTTTTAAATGATGAATCTAGGTTCTTGTTGTAGAGTTGACCCTCATGGAGATTTTACATGTTAATAATTACCACAAAGTTACACCTTACTCTATATCGATCTATATTGATTTCCAATAGTGTGGGTGAAAGCGAATTATTGACAATCGATATATTTTAAAAAACTTTTAAATATAATAAAAACTATAATAAATGCGTACATTGCAATCGTAATAAAAGGAATGGTAGAGCAGCATTTTTTGTGATTATTGAGTAATGAATAATGGTTGTAAAATTTAAATGTGGTTAAGGTAATAAGAAGTATAATTTGTAATGTATTTAATGATTAGTTAATATACATGTATATTCGTGTTGGTAATTTAAATGTATGAAAATGACCTGCCCAATATATGCTTTTGTATGCCCTTGTGTTAATAAATTTATTTTTATTAATGTTCCGTATACAAAACCCTCTGTGAGCAATAGACAAAAAACCATATTTTAGCCGAAGTAACAACAGATAAACATCAGCAAACAAAGAACGAACAAATAGGTGAACAATTTAAAAAGAAAAAGTTAACGATGAGTCGATATGAAACACAAGTAATAAATAAATTCAGAACAGATACATGGGCGAAAGAAAAATGCATGGAAAATTATTCATAATTACAACAAATGTGATTACGTAATTTAGCATTAAATACATTTCAGGACGAGGGTTGTTTTTTTATTGCATCTCCAAAAGGTAAAATTTCGAGATAATTTGGATAGCTAGCGGAAGTATAAAATTAAGAAATCGATATCAGTTATCACTTTTACAATTCCTTAACGATTTCGTCTGAATACTATAGTCCATAACAAGGTATTATATCGAAATTTTAGTAAACAATGAGTAATACAGAGCGGGATTACGAGATACTAGTGCTATTATAAATATTCTACGGTTTAGCAAGAATTGTAGGAGTTTCAACAATTTAAAAATTTTTGAATGCAGGATATTTTCCATTTTGGGGACTTTATAACCCAAGAAACTCCTAATTTAGAGACTTTTAGCTGCTTTAGAACTGTAGAAACATCGTGAAGTTCAATAGCCTAAAACGCTTTTTACTACTAAACATATTAATCTCGAGTGATGGCAAGTAACTAGTTCAGAGGAGTTTACAAACATGCCGGAAATGGAAAACATGTTTACTGGAATTTCGTGGTTTGGAAAAATTTAGTTCCTGTTATCTTTCAATACGAAAAGTAAACAAAGCTAATGAAACCTATTAAGAAAACAAAATATTATTTTCAATTTGAAACCGAAAAATATCCTCTGAAGATGATAAATAATATATGATGACTAAGTAAGAAAAAAATTCAAAAAACAGAAAGAAATAGTTAAGTTGTTTATCGTGTTATCAAAATTGTTGCATTTAGGGGTGAAATACCAAATGTTGCTAATACAAAGATTAAATAAGCATGACTGCATGCTAAACTCGAGTTAATCAGTGTAAAAAGATGTTTATGAAAGTCGATGTTTAGGAAAGAATGGAAATAATAGAAGTGATCATGGGGTTTTATGAAATTTGTCACTAGTATGCTAAACCTTGTTAAGAGATAGTATTTTGATAAAAATAATCACATATGAAATTTTTACCATTGGTGAAGTATGCGTCAATATTGCTATAAGTCCTCAAACCTTTCATAAATTTGCAGAGGGTTCTAACTCCATAGTTTTAAATCAAACATGAAGAAAATTCAAATGAAAGTTTTCAGAGCCTGAAATATTAGTACGAAGAAATCTATACCCGTAATGAAACGGTTTCCAAGGGACTAGCATTGAAGTAATTAGTTAATTACGACATGGGTTTTCTTTCATAGAGTACTGATTTGAATCTAGGACCTCCTTCTTAGAACGATGCTAATTTGCGCTAGTTAGACCTAAGCATGCAATGTATGGGACCGAGTGATATATTCGTGAATTAGAAAAGGTACAGATAAGGCTGTACGTTTTGTTAAGAATTGTAACGATAAATCGGTTCGCGATACCTAGTCGTTTATTGATATAGCATTGGAACTCTTAAGAGAATGAAGATTGAAACTTAATTTGGAATTGCTCAACGAATTGAGGAAGAAAATGTCTATGTCTATGTCTATGTAAGAACCCTGCAAGCCGCCTTTCGGCGTGTGGCAGGGGGTGCAAGCACCTTGACTCTATTTTCCTAAACGGTTGCTTTCGCGTATACTTCGCGGAAAAAATGAATTTTTGAAACGATTCGTTTTAGCATCTATTTCCCTAATCTTTCGGGCAGTATCAGCACGGCCCATATAACAGGGGGGTCGCATTATATTGGTTACATCATCTGAAAACGTAATTTCTCTGAACTTATTTAATAAATTTATCCTTTGAATTTTTCTTCTATCTTCTAATGATTCCCATCCCGCGTCCTGTAACATCTGAGTGACACTCGCTGTTTTATCGTAGCAATTCTTTACAAATCGTATCGCCTTTCGTTGTACTTTTTCTAAATCCCGAATATGACATTTCTCGGCGGGGTCCCATACACTACATGCATACTCAAGGTGAGGCCTAACTAACGCTAAGTAACATCGCTCGCGAACCTTTTCTTCGCTCCTACCGACTATTCTTTTAACGAAGCCGAGTTTCTTAAGTGCTTTTCCACATATATTTCGGATGTGGGCACTCCATGATAGATTATTCGTGAGAGTTACTCCAAGATACTTTACCGATTCTACTGTCATTAGGTTTACCCCTCGGAGGCTATAAGAATAATCATTTATTATAGATTTACTTTCGAAGAAGTTAACTACAGAACACTTTTCTACATTAAGCTCTAATTGCCAATCATCGCACCAGTTCATAATTCTATCTAAGTCGTTCGAAAGGGTTAATCTATCCTCTGAACTAACTATTTCCCTGTAAATGACTGTGTCGTCTGCGAATATCCTAACATTGCTTTCAATGTGATTGCTGAGGTCGTTGATGTATACTAAAAATAACAACGGTCCAATTACACTGCCCTGAGGGACGCCCGAGGTCACCTTAACCAAGTTGGAACTAATACCATCGAGTACTACTCGTTGCTCTCTATCGGTGAGAAAGTCTTTTATCCAATTAATAACTTGTGCATTGATACCCGCAACTTCTAATTTGTACAGCAATTTATGATGAGGTACCTTATCGAAAGCCTTCCGAAAATCTAAAAATATCGCATCGACTTGCTTATGTTTTTCAGCAGAGTTTAGAACATCGTGTACTAATAAAGCCAGCTGAGACTCGCAAGAACGAGTCTTACGAAAACCGTGTTGATTCCTAATTATGAAATTGGACGTTTCAAGAAAACCCATTAAAGAGCTAGCTATTATATGTTCCATAATTTTACCGCTCAGTGATGTTAAAGATATAGGCCTGTAATTAGCTGGATCGTCCTTAGAGCCACTTTTAAATATTGGCGTGACATTCGCAATTTTCCAATCTTTCGGGACCTTTCCTTCGCTCATACTCTTGTCAAATATAACTTTAAGAAAAGGTGCTACGCTCTCCGCAACTTCCTTGAACACTCGAGCCGGTATGTCTTCAGGACCCGGAGCTTTATTCGGTTTAATCTGTTGCAATAGTTTAATGATGCCGTCTTCTCTGAAGGTGATTTTCGACATTGATTCAGGTTTATCAACATTCGGGAGAGTATTTGATGTATCGTCAGACGTGAAAACGCTTCGAAAAAAATCATTCAAGATATTAGCTTTGCCTTTAGCATCGTTTACTATATTACCGCAAGTATCCTTTAATGAACCAACAGTTTGCTCTTTACCTTGGACCTCACGAACGTACGACCAAAACGCTTTTGGGTCCTCTTCCAAGTGTTCGCATAAAATCTTCTTTTTATATTGACGGAGGGCATCTCGCATAATTCGTTTAGTTTCCGACTTTGCTTCCTTATGTTCGCTCTCTACTCGATCTATGTTGATACTATTCGGTTGCCTCGCAGCGGCTTTTAATTTGGAATGCAAACGCCTCTGTTTCTTTAGTGCTCTCC
Organism: Sympetrum striolatum; assembly: GCA_947579665.1. NCBI lineage: Eukaryota > Metazoa > Arthropoda > Insecta > Odonata > Libellulidae > Sympetrum > Sympetrum striolatum. Next base: position 32,106,796 of record OX388349.1, read on the forward strand.
TAGTCTCCTTATTATACCATCTAGGTTCATTAATTTGATTTGAAAGTTTTGAGGGTACAAATTTATCCATTAGGTCACGCATTGTTCTTACAAAGAGATTCCACGTGTCCTCGGTATTTAAACATATCGCGCGCGTTTTATACTCCAGAAATTCGTACATGAGTTTACTACGATATCCTTCGAAATCGGCTCGCGGGTAAAGATAAACTCTGCGCTTAGGTTTTCTGTGCTTTACCAAGTTAAGGTTGAAATCTATAATTATGGCTTTGTGATCGGATATTCCATCGCAAACAGATGTGTTAGATACTCGTTCGGGGGTGTTCGTAAGAAAAAGATCTAAAATGGTTAATCCCCTGGTAGGCTTTTTGACTAGCTGGTGTAATGAATTTTTTTGTATTATATTTAACAAGGTCCTACAAGAGTCATTGTCCCGAGCTCTTTTCTTGACTACGTGCTTTTGCCAATCGATGTCTGGAAGATTAAAATCTCCTCCAATTATCATTATGCTATTGTTGTTTTTACGCGAGTAAAAATTTATTTCATCGTTTAGGTTACGCAAAACATGACGCGAAGAGTTGGGCGGCCGGTAAAAAGCACATACATGTAGATTGGGTTTATTTGGCAGACTAATGGTACACCATACGCTCTCGATGCAACTGTTAGGATACGTATGTGGACTACTCCGCAAAGAACTTTTAACCGCTATAAATACTCCTCCACCCACTTTATCCTGACGGTCCTTACGATAAATCTTAAAATCTTTAGGAAATACTTCGTAGTCATTAATATCGTCTGTTAGCCAGCTTTCGGTGCCTATAATTATGTCGGAGTCGTTACTTCGGATAAGATGTTCAAGATCGGCTACTTTGTTTTTGATGCTTCTACAATTAATAATGGCAATCGATAGTTCATTTACAATGGGTGAAGCCCGGGAAACGCGTTGTTGCTCATCTTCAACTTGTTCAGTACTTTTTAAGGTATTCGATTGTTTATTAACTTTATTTCCTATATCGGAGCCACTTAAATTAGAAGCATTCCCACAAATTCCCTTTAGCCTAAAAAAAACCTACAATGCTCGTAAATCCTATGAGCCACCCCGCTCGCAGCTTCAGCAGTATAGTGAACACCAGAGCCGTTCAAGGCGAGGGGGTACGACAAGAGGGTCGGCCGAAGGTCCACAAAGTCAACTCCCATGCCCCGACAGAACTCCCACATCCGCGCATTCAGACCATCTATTTTAGTCCGAACGCTTCGGCTGCAGTCACTCCGCGGGACAATGCTGCAGATGGACAGCCGCACATCGATGCCAAGCGACTCCTGCACGCGCTCAACCTCGGAATTCAGGTCCTCAAAAGAACGCAAAATATCCTCGGGAGCGCGGTGACAGGCATCGTTGACTCCAACATGGGCCACCACCCGCAGCCGAGAGCAACCCGTGCCCCTGGCCGCCGCACCTACCGCACCCGTGACTTGGGCCACATGCCCAGAGGGAATACACCAAGATGTAACCCTAATGTCACCTCCCTCCCTCTCCGCCCTTCGCCGCAAAGGGGCCACAATACGCTTTACATTTGAGCTCCCTATCAGTACAATCCCCCCACCCCGACTTCCTTTAGGCGCAGCTACTTTGGAGGGAAGAGGGGCAGGCATGACCTTCCGAACAGGCTCATCGACACTTTCCAGCACCGAGAACTTATTGCGGATAGGGATAGGGTTCGTCGTCACCTCCCCATTGCCCTTGCCAGCCCGCGCTGCTCCTCCACTCCTCGTAGCCACCATCCACTCGGGCTTCAGGGGGAGAACAGAGCCCGAGAGGTTAGGAGTAGGCATCACCGCCTCCGCGACAGACCAACCAGCGTTTACTCTAGGGCGAGCCCCAGTGGTCGACGTGGAGGGAACTGACGCAGTTTTGGGAGCCACCCTCCCCCTCATCGAGGTATTCCCACCTCCTAAAACCAACGAGCGAAGCTCTCCAACAACCCTCTCAAGGCGGCAGATCCGTGCCCACAGGGGGTCGGTGTCCACCTTCCTTTCGCGAGCCAGGACAGACCTGTAGGAAGCCATCCTATTGCTATGGAATTTACACTGGCTCACTAAATGGGGAACTAAAACGAAAACAACTAACAATGAACAATGAGTTACCACCCGCTGTGCTTTACCTGGCTGACCTAACCTGTGTAGAGGGGCTAGGTTTCTAACTTCGGAGACAAAATATATACACTAACTAAAGGATTACCGTGAGAGGAATTTATCTGTGCAAGTGATTCGTATAAAGTTTAAAATAAATAAATTAGATTATACCGGCAAAAATGGAAGTAAGCGCCGCAGAAGATTAAGTGTTAGAGTAAAATACACTAAGTAGGCTCGTAAGTAAAATATATAAATTAAGATAGCAGAGTTAGCGGTTATCGGAAGTTATGACAAAATAAATAAGACCTAAAAGCACACAAGTAAAGTTAGGCGATAAACCTAGTCAATAAAGGATAGAAAATAAAATAAATAAAAAGATAGAGGGTACTTAACGCTCACGCAGTCTTGGATCGCAGCTTCGAAGGTGCGATGTAACACTACTGGAAGAAGAGCGCCAAACACAACGGAAAGATTTACTAAACTATGAACGAAACACTAAATAAGAAGTAAAAATATAATATGCACTGAAGAAGTAAACTAAAATAACTCAGAAGAGTAGCTTAAAACTACACGGTTGGAGCAGGTAGTACTCTGCGTCTCAGCAGGTGATCTCAGGAGAGAGAGAAGGCACGTCCGTCTCCTTTGACAGCTAGGCCAAGAATGAAAACACGTTCTTTCAGAAATGAGTGGGAGTGCGTTCCCCTGAAAGATCAGATAGAGCGATAAGAATCAAAGAAACAGATGCTAGGACCAGTCGGGTAAAAAATTATGCGGTTCGCTGGAGGTACAAGATTGGGAGGGCAATGAACTCGAATGCTATGGATTAGAGACGAGACTGTTTGGGTGAAAAGGGAATTCAGATTTGGTCTAGTATGGTAATCCGAGGGAAAACGTGAAGAGGGTTCAAAGGAAACGAATCGAAAGAGGTACAAAAAACAGCGAAAAAACGGAATTATAGAGGGTCACGTGCAAGGTCGGAGGGAGCTATTTTAAGAGGGATAGAAGAATACCCATTGATCATAAGTACTACCCTTAGATCGCAAGTAAAAAGAAAAGAACTAATGTTGGTGCTAAAAATCCTTCCCATGAAGATGAATAATAACTCTATGGTATAAACAATATCGAAAGCATTTAATGGTGATTGTTTCCAGAGGGAATCAGCTATTTTCTGCCCAAGAAATCTAACTTATTAAGTTAAACAATATCCTAAAAATATCACGGTGACAGTTTTCAGAGAGATGACAACTATTTTCTCCTAGTAATATTAATCAAAATAACAATTACGATCGAGTAAAAGTGCAAAAGAGTAAAATGCCAATGAAACTATTCAATAACAGAAAATTTTCTGTGGAAAAGTACGTGTTAAGCAAGTGTTTTCATTCTGCAAATGGCTTTCCGCGAAGTCACGCCTTCTCATATCGATTATATTATTCAATAACGGTTAACCATATAAATAACCATAGTAGAATGTTAAAAGTATGCACTTCTTGAATGTTATAAATTTCCTCAAAGCCAATGCCAAATCAACCATTTACCCTATCTTTTTATGAGCCTCTACTTCCACTTACATGGAATACAGCTTAACATTTTTTGCTATGTAAACACGACTTATACCCATTAACCTGTTTCCCGCAGTGCACAGTACAATATGATACAATACCTACGTCTTTGTTGGACGAAATTAGGAGTAGGAAGTCCTATCTCATTTAACCCTTTTCTGATACACATAAAAAGAAAATATAGCAGTAATATATGCAGATTTGTAACAAATAAAGTGAAAATAGAGAGAAAATATGGAGAGAAAGATTGAGTTTGTGGAGCAAATGGAAAACTGTCAATTTTTATCATAGAAAAAAGTTCCATTGCAGGAAAACACTTACAGATATAAGGGAAAGATAAACCTGCGAAATGTGTAAGGAAGGTTGAAGGAAAGGGAGAAATGGATTACAATATAAAACATAGTGGTATTTTCATGTGCGTGTGGCTATCTATTCGGGCTAAAGCGACAAGTTATTTTTTTATTCCGTAGCGAAGATATATTTCGTATGTGAGTTTGAACAATATTATCCACGCGAGAAATTTTAATTAACAAGGAACGTAATTGAGTTTTGCTCACTCTTTCTTAAATTTTGAAAAAACCTACGAAGAAGATAAGCGCTATAATTAAGGTAAAGTCTAAGGGCTAACGGTGAGTAACATAATCCTGTTATTCTTTATGAAGTTTTTTTTTTGTTTTCTGTCTCAGTGGTACTTCTGTCACTTATTTAATAGGATCGATATTTTAATTCAGTCAACTGAATCAAGGGAAACATATAATCAGCTGTTACTTTTTCATAAATTCTATATCAATCCATCCAAATATTAAAACCTGCAATCTGAAACGCCTTACTTCAGATTCTTCATTTCCTATATCATCAACTAACTCTTTTTATGCTCTTTTGGCAAACCCATTTTGAAATCATTACGTGACTTTGTTACTTGTTTCGTCTTCCTTTGCCTTCTTGGTGATATTTCTATTAACGTCTTTTCCTATATTCAATTTCGATCTTCAAGTACATTAGGTTTTAATTAAGTACATTCAATGTATGTACACTCCTGTCAAAATTAACGCAGCACCTCCCTAGCGATCCTTACGACCGGTGCTGCGTTAATTTTGGCCAGGACAGTACATTACTTACATATTGGTGCTATATGAAAAGAAATTTTTATGTAAAATATCATCCAGATTTAAATATTCCCTACATTCTATAATGATATACGTGTTTATCAGGGTATTTCTGTGTATTTTAAAAAATTTTTTTCACAGTCTCAATACAATACGTGACCTCTTTTATCATATTTGTAGAATAACCTTTCTATTTAACTTATGCTCATATGAAATATCGAATAATAAAATCCGAAACCATTGGTTTCACCATATTAAAGTCGCGAACTTACAAAAAAGATCAGATTTTCTCAACAGCTGGTCAGCGTACCGTTGACGATCCATGGGTTACGATAGGGGTGCGCAGGTTCAGGTCTGAGATAGTCTCAATAAATTTTTACATAATTACAATATCTTAGGGAAGGTTGAACATAAATTTGGATGGAGACAGCTTTGATTTCCATCATTCAGATATCACAGGTTTAATATCCGAGGATTGTTTTATTTACACATAATCAAGCCATCCTTTCCCCGGCCAATAGCTTCACTCCCTATTAATTCGTAACCATTATCTTTCTCTCAAAGCAAGGTAAAACTACCTCAATCCTCATCTTGGCTTGTATTCCTCATTTCCTCCCACCTGCTCTTAGTAAATAGTGTTAGAGGGGGTGCGGTACCAACTGGTCTTTGGGCTGAATATTTTGTAGACCTTTTCATCAATCTAGCCTAAGTCCTCTTATATGATTTACCCCGTTCACCATTCCTTAGAATACGGCATTCAACAATTCTAATTATCTTACTATTCCCAATCATCAAAGATGTTTGTCATTTATAAGTAAACTGTAACTTATTTCTGAAAAACACTAAAAACTGGCTATTAGATCATGAAGAAATTGATGTGATTTTTTCATAAAATGTTTGAAAGATTCTTTTTTCATTAGCGTACTTTTTGAAATTTTCTTTTCCATCTCTTTATTTTTTTTCTCAATTTTGTTGTATAGACTTTCTTTTGTATTAGTATGTCACTTCGTTTTTATTATATTTGTATTATGCTATCGTAATATTATCCTTATAACACACGTCAGTATTCTAATTTAAATGAGTGCTTTTATGTACTTTTATTTTTGAGAACACAAACGTATTTTGTATTATCGGTGTCAACAATACAGGTTTACTTTAGTAGACACCTAGTATTAGCTCTAGTATCTGTTAAAATTTTATACATTATATTTTATTACTTTTATATGCAATATTTAGAGCAAAAATAAATTCATTCATACATTCATTCTAATACTGACTGTTAACAGGGAAGGAATTAGAAAAGAGAAAATTTAAAAGAGGGAACCGTAAGGCTTCTAAGATTGAAAAACAATGAAGTAGATGATACCTAATCTTCTAGTTAGCTTATTTTACCTTAATAAACCCATTACTTTGATATATTTACGTATTTCTAACTCTTAAACCCTACTTAGCTGTACCTATTCCGAGAAAGCAACATTTCAACCACTTCCCAGACAGCATTTCCGGGCGACATTGTCAAAGCAAAATCGGAAATTATTTTCAGTACCGCGCAATACGAAGTTCTGCTGCAAACGCCGAGTGACGTAACCCCAGTTTACAACTCCGACAATATCTATTAATTATGTAAACGTCTCTGCATCGATAAATCACCCAATCCCCCGTTAAAGCGAGCACCGCCGAGGTGATTGTGATTCGTGAGCGCACCTCCGCCCCCTCCTTCGCCCTCCCCCGCCCCACCGCGGCCTCCCCTCCTCCGCGCTTTCCTCCGCCAGTTTCAATCCGGACACCGCCGCGGTGACTGCTTCCCTCCGCTCCCAAGCGACCCCATGGAAGACACGTCTCCACTGCCCGGGAGGAGCCACTTGTCCTCCTGGAACCATTCCTCCACTTCCCCCGGGAGAGTTTAACGCTCGCGGATACTCTGTGTGTGGTGCGTGTTCATAATAAGTTTTGGTTTTGTGTGTGTGCCATGTGGAAATATGGATCGGCGAGAGGAGGGCAGTAGCGATGGGGCCGCCGCAGCCGAGGCCTCCAACGAGCAGAACCAGAACAAGAAGAGGGCGCTGTACTCGTCGTTCGTCGCCGGTTTAGGTTTCGTGTGCTTCGGGATCGCCGCGACCGCGGTGGGACTCCCCCTCTGGGGACACTTCGAGAATCCAGAAGGTGAGACACGCCGCTGCTATGGTTACCAGTAAATATTTACGCGTTGACGAACGCCGTATTGATGCCGTGGACGAACCCGGCTACGTACCAAAAAGGGGGAACTATTGCAGACATACCTTTTACACTTATCCCAGAGGAACAACATTCAATGCCCATATTCATACGGTCAACACTCTTAATCTAATATGAAACAGACCTACCACCGATACTAAAATCAATATGGTATATGCTAGATATTAATCAATTTCACAGAAACATTATACCGTTAACATAGGATTTCACAGGTACAATTGCCTCTGCATTCCCGCCTTGCTACAACACGAAAGCTATATTAATTGTATTCCTACTACTTTAATTCTATCAAACATTTATTGATCAGAATTCCATTGACTAATAGCGCTTTTATTATTATGATATTCATTCTATTGATTTGGAGTCGATTATTGTTTATATTTAGGGAGAATCGTGTATTTTTTATTTGTCGTTATTTTTAACGCCTTTATGAAGGTGTAATGAAAATAATTAGGTCTTTCTACATCTAACCCATTGTTTCAGTGCGGTAAAAACAATAAATGATCAGAAGATCGTTTACATGATTCCTAGCCCGTTGAAACAACAACAGTGTCGTAAAAGAAACAAAAATACATTAACATGATGAAGGGTAACTTAACTTTTTCACTTCTCGTAAAAACATGCATGAAAATGGTGTCCTCACTCTATAAAATTAGCATTAGAATTCCCATTTGTCGATGTAATTGAAAGGGATACATAGTTATCACGGAAATTCTTTTCTATCAGCATTTATATAATGGCCCTCCTTACAGCTTGGTGAAATCTGCAAGATTCTAAAGAATTATCAACAAGAGATAAATATTTCCTTCCTTTGTATATGGTTCCGATTGACTATTTTTTTCATTCATGCTATTAACACATACACGATGTGTTAATAGCTAATCAAAATTGCATGGCCGAAAACCTAATTGCTTACGCTCAAAATTTCTGCAGATAGGGTTGGCGTACTCTGAGATCAGAGGAAGAAAGTCTGCAGAGAAACCGTTGCTGAGAAGGATAGTAGCCTCTGGGCATCTTTTATCTAGGTAGATTTGGATAGAGGATACATATTCAAAGTAGGAGGAGAAATTTCTGGTATAATACCCCAATCAGCACAACACTGACAGGTTTTTTGGGTACAGTTATCCACACAATGCATAAAGGAGGACATTGTCCACCAGTTTACAAAAACTCTCTATAGAAATTTCTATGAAATAGTATAAGTTTTAAGATAGTAAAATACATAGTTAAATTTGTTGATGAATTCCTCAACAACATATGCCTAAGTATTACCATAAAGATGACAATAATTAAAGGAAAAAATCAGGAGAATTTTATGATCGACCACATTGCATTTCTTAGGAATTTAATAAACTATCAAATAAGAGAATCAAACTTTATCAGGAGAAGAAAATGGAGATTGTCTGCAGAAGAATTAAAAAGATAAATTGAACCAATTGAGCGTGAAGGGAAAGGAGCTAGAATCGTGAATTCTAATCACTATTTAACTAACCATTGTTTTGTTGCACCTATACAGTAAGTTACTACAGCCAAAGATAAACCATAAAAACTAGAGATATCTAGGACCTTTGTGGCATGTATTTCACAAAATTTTCTTTTCGAGCGTAAATCTAGCTGGTTGGGTAATGATGTCAACAAATAAATACAGAAAGATGGATCGCATTTAGCTGTAGCATGGAGGATTGCCAGGGAAGTGATAATGAGCTGGTGTTCGGCGCAATATCCTCGTTTATGAGAGGTATTCAAGGAAGTCGCAATAAATAATCCGCTCGTTCGTACTATTCCAAAAGATACTCATTTTATAGTTCCAAGTACTTGAATGTGAGCCCATCCTCATTGCCAAAACCACACGAAACGCTGATTGCTGATTAATCTTTATTACCAAAATTTTAGTGGTTTTGGGAATTTCAGGGATCTTTGACGTGCTTACCACATGTTATGTAAGTATTTTTAGCGTAATTTTAGTTCCGATAAACTTAACGAGCATTAGTTAGCTGTGTGAAAAACTTTGTCGGATATAATATTTCGTAGTGATCGTCTTCCACAATAAATATGAAATCAAAAGTCGTTATTCAAAGATAAAAAATCACATAATTTGATAGAAAAAATAGTCCTCATGGGATTCTGTAGATGCTTAGCATCCGGGCCCCAAATCTGAAGGGGAACCCCTTTCACAGGGGTATTATTCTTAATTTTCAAGTAGAAAACAGTATAGTACCTATAAAAAGGGAAGTCATCTGCACGCTTTGGTCCTGATTCTACCATACAATTATCATTAATCGTTTCTTAAAATGAATCAATAATGACTTTAATGGAATTTGAAATCGTTACATTACTTTTTTACAACGTAAAAACTTGAAACCTGCTACCTAAATTACAAAATCCTTGAAAGTGATCAAACTCCTCACGCGAAACTAAATATGAAATCAACACTGTCATACTAACTGAAATTTTTTAATTAGTGATTCCTTTTCCATCAACTCACTACATGTGATCAATATATACATTGCATTGTCACGTGTCTTGCGATTTTCAATGTTATTTACCGTTTGAAATGTGGTTATAAAGGCAAGATGGCCACTTTTACTCGGCAATTGAATGTATTCTAGTATAAGCTATGCAGAAGTTACTCCACAGTTATTCTTTCCATAAACGTAGAAGGGATTAAACTCCATTTGGAAATGTCTACAGAAGGCTTTTTTACATCATAATTTAGAATGAGAAAACTATAACATATTCTTCTTATATTTTACGTATGCATGAACTTCGCTGCTATTTTTCCATAAAAAAACAAGCAACCGCTGTTTAAACAGTTTTCACCAGCCATTGATTAGAACCAATAAAACGTACCGCTTAGTGAATTGACCGGTGCATGTCTCTGACTTTGCCGAATCGATCGCAGCCACGTTTCTCTAAATATAGAAACTTTTGTATGGCGCTCTTAGAGAGTTATACACGTCAATTTCGTTTTCGCATAATCCTCGCTAATTTTCATGACCGTTCGTTGTACCCGAATTCTTCTCCAGTGATTCAGTGCCAGAGCTGCGAAAGGAAGACAGGTTTCAGCCAAAATTCCCGTCCAGATGGTGAGAAATTTTGAAATCCGAGGAGCGGGTCGTTGTAGCCCGGGGAGACCGCCCAAAAACACCTACGCGCGGATTTTGAGGCTCTCTTGTTTTCGTCGGTTGATGTCCTTCGTCAAATAGCTGGCTCTGATTTACGCAATCAGGTGGAAAAGGGATTGGAGGTTAACTCAGGAACTTAACTGCTGACGAAAATCTGATTTATCGTCAACAGCTCAGCAAAACCCTTAACCACGAAGCTTTATAAATGTGCGTTAGGAAACATTTTGTAAATTATAATCCGCAACAGGATTTCGTAAACACGTAAGATGGCTTACTTACATTGATAAGAAGGATATTAACACGATTGCTTTCAGCCATTACGGTTTCCTTCTCGGAACTGCGATATATTTGCTCTTTTTTGTGAAAACAAATTCCTTTCCAGTCTTAACAGATTTCCGGCCATTTTGCCGGTTCTTCTTTTTCTATAGATTTCGGACTGAATTATTATGCAAATACGAAACATAATTACTTACGAGGTTCGCAGAAGCTTAGCGGAGAAGGCCAAGGTCAACTAATGAAAAAATTATGCTACGCTTTATCCCAATTTTTTCGACGGAAGTTTTTTTTCCGAAGCGAAGTTACAAGTTGGTAACAGTGTTAATGAATGTTGTTATAAAGAGCCGTTTTGAAAATATGCTCGCACCTAAAAATACGGGTATCTGTAAATGATTTGGTAAAGACTTTGGCTCTCTTTTTGAATATTCCTAATGAGCGACTCAGGTGGTAGACCGTTGAACAATGATTTCGTATATCCACCACGTAACAATTGGTCGATATCCATTGGTAGCTCGCAACAATGAGCTCGATGAGAAGACGCCAAAATTCATTAAGTATGTTTTTTTAATGGACTGCAAGAGTACATTGAAGGAACGTACGTTTCGAAATGCGGGCGATGGAAAGCAACTGGCGTAGAAATCCAAACGCTGCGGCAGAACCTGTTCTGGAGTACTACGTCGCAGTCTGAGGAAGAAAACCGGTCAAGCCGTGGTTCATTGCCGCTATTCCCCTTTCGTATCCACGATGAACTTTTGAAGGTTTGTTATACGATATTTCTCGTGAACTGAAAAAAGTAATTGATAGACGTGATTTTTTAAGCGTGCTTACGGTTCAGTTACTGATCAGACCTCATGGTACAAAGGTATCATCGTGAAAACCGTGATAATTAAAGTGTAACAAACCCAGCCAAAGGCCGTTAAACGCCGATTCAAAACTGTTATTTGACTTAAGGTTTGGGTCAGTTTTTAATGTTATAAATAATTTTGATATGTTGATATATGATAAATTGTTCATCATCAATCTATCCATTCATTTTTATTTATAGCTGACAACAAGTTCAAGATAAAATATCCATTTACATGGGCAGAAAATATTTTCGTTACTTTCAATCTCGAATCAAGAATCTAGAGCGGGGGTGGAGAACCTATGACACGAGGGCCCAAATACGAGACAAGACTGTTATTTGGGCACGCGGAACTTGGAGGATGTAATTATTGTCATGTTTCCTTCGTAAAAGAACTAAAATCAGTGATTCTGCGCATTAATGGTATTGAGATTAGAATTCATTCGGACAGAATTCTAATTTTACTGATTCCGCAAGGTACCTCTGATTTTGGTAGTGATACGGAAATTAAGATGAAAAATGCCTGTAAGTTATAAAGACGATGAATTTTGCTTATTGATCGGCATTTGCTACCAAAATTTACTCCAAAATCTCTACAACGATTATTTTTGTATTTGTAGAGTTAGAAGGCGAGTGATCCCTTGTAGGTAGAGAAAGACAGAGTAAATTAAATCGGTAAACTTAGTACAATTATAAGAGAAGACACAGGAAAAATTTGTCTCAGGGATTTAACCTCATAATTAAATATATTCTTCCTCGATTCTTAGAAAATCGCCTTATGACTCTAGATGTTTTTAAATACGAGACATAATGCTACCAAAAATCATATGCACCTCTCACTTATCAAAAGTATGTATTATTGATATAGGAAATATAATAGGGAATGCCCAAATTAATTCACAGGAATAAATTTACTAGGCATAAGGGTAGAAAGAGAATATTTGAGGATCATATTATTTACAAGCCAAATTTAATTAGCTTGATGTACTAATTGAAATAATATAAAAGCTATTTCCGGTAATTTTTCCTGACTTAAGATTAAGGAAATTTAGATGCCAAGGAAGAGATGTACTTTTAAAACTTCATTTGGAGCTCTGGCCGTTAAATATAATTGAAGCTTTTTCCGGACATATTTCATCATTTACATCTTTATTTTGTATCAAATTATTTTATATAGCCGTTATGTGACTACAGGAAAGGGATGTTATTGCTTCAAGCATGATGTATCGTAAGGAAACCTGCATTCAATAAATACTAAAAAAGGTATGAAAAGAAGTACAGAATAAATTGGATCTCTTGAGCAAAAGTAAGAGGTGTGGGAGCTATAGCGATGAACAAAGTCATTGGACTCCTGCAAAGCCATGTGGTTAGCACGTTTGCCTTCGGCGAAAGTGGAACTGGGTTCCATTCCCGGAGGGGGTACATATCTGCGAAATGACATCAGCTGATCTTTCAAAAATACCAATACTAAGATAATGAAGAAAAAAAATGTAATTTTCCAGGTGGAAAATTACATTGTTGTTCTTCATTATCTAAAATGGCTTTCCACAAAGTAACGCCTGATCATCTAGATTTCACCAATACTAAGCAAGAGGCTATTCGGTCATTTGCATATACCATGTCTGTCTGTAAAGTATATAGCCTGAAGGTATGTTGATACCTCATCTTCTTTCATTAGCTACCTAGAACTAATACGGAACAATGAGGCTTACTAGGCAGGGTTAGGAGTGAGGTAGTTTGCCCTTGATTTCCTCATTATACCGTTTGTAATATATAGACACATTTATTTTTTCGCCTGAGACCAAAGTTTCCTTGAGTCTGAATTAGGGAAAGTAGACGCAGATGTTAATAACTACTTCTACCCAAACAGCGAAAGAAGATGGCGAAAAAGCGATGAAAATTCAATCAGAGGAAAAGGAAATCATTAGCATTTGATAAAGAGATGCTAACGAATGCTGGCGTCAGCTCTCGAATAAAAGGTTTACCGAGAAAAGTGATAAACTTTCTTGTGCATCGCATACGGTCCGTGGATGCATTGGAAACATAGGTACTCCAGTCACGCCTGCATTCTCTCCAATCATTGGAGGCTTGCGTGTTTGCCATAGTTGCGAAATCCCATGCGTCACACTCAATAAATATGAAGAGCGGCGAGGTAATTTGCCTCCGTACTAATCACCAGAGTGCGCCCGGTTAACTATGTTGCCGTTTACGAAAATCGCTCATTGTCGCAATTGGTATCTTTAACTGGCGTCATACAGGAGTCTTGCGCAATGCAAATAGAATAATGGGAGAGACTAATCCCATCGCTGATGAACCAGAGAATGGGGAAATTCTGGGAGGAGCGGTTTTTTCTGAGATGTCATGTTTGTTGATAAACAATTGCATAGTTACGCGGTTTAGTGAGAATTCAATGCTAAAATAGTAGGAGATTACAGTTTCTTCTTTATTATTTCAACAAACTGAAAGTATTTTTAACAGTTAAATATAGAACATCAACTCACGACGATTGAGTATAATAGTAATAATAGAATACTACAGCAAATAAAAGAAAGCAAAATATCAAGGACTCCCTCAAACAACATAAAATACTTGCACATATATAAATGTGCAAGTGTTTTCCAATTGGTAATTCATCTTACTCTGACAGTATTAATTTTAAGGCAAATTTACGACAAAAGTTAGAAAATGAAGATAATATTATTTACGTCAAAAATAAAATAGCATAATTTCCGTCAACGTCACATTTGATGAAAGTTAATAGCATGCAGTTGCAAAATTTTTCTGCTATTTTAAAGTTTAAAGATATATTTTTCTTACTGAAAAATTCTTTAATTGATAGACTTTTTCAAATTCAAAAAAGAATAGTATAAAATCTGTAAATTAATTTTTTCAAAAGGAATTACTAATAGCAGTATGCATGAAGCTAATTTTACCGGACTCGTGAAAAATCGTGGAAAATAAAGTGGGTTTATCTTCCAAAATTTTTAAAATGAAATACATGTGGAATGATATGAGAGGTATTAAAAAACTTTTAAAGTGGAATTTTGCATAGTTATTTCCACCCATTTATCATATAGTTATGATTAGATTCAACGAAATTAATCAAAATATAGCAAAAAATAGGATCAGGAACTGTAATGTATCATTCTATCCCATTTAAGTTTATCTCTATGACGAACTTCAAAGAATGATAAAATTATACAATTAAATGTTTCAAGTGTATGTACTTATTATTTTACTAAAGTATATTTCTTATCAAGAAAACCGGTGAGTATATTGCAATATCATATGGTAAAATCTTAGAAAGAAAGAATTTAATTGAGTATCATTCACTATTCAAATCTTAAATTTATTATTAATTAATTAATTCATTTTCATTATTCTCACAAATTTATATTTCTCAAATATCCTAGGTACTTCGACTTTAACGATTCACTGCATGCGATTTGAGTCTTTTCGTATTCCTTTGCATCTAAATTAAATGCAAAAGCTAAAGCTATCTCCCTAATACGAATAAAATTTACTACAGAATGATAGCCCAATTTAATACATAACATAAGCTATTAGCAATTGCAAAGATTGACTTCTGCCACCTACTGCATTAAAAAAATAATGGAACATTTTTTAGAAGTCTGAAGTATAGACCGAGGACATAAACTGAATTCAAATTTGATGGAAATAGTAAGAAATTCCCAAAAAATGGGATAATTGGACGAGGTATCGGAGATAAAGTATTTGAGGCTATTAAAAATGATGAATGAAAAGAGATAAATAATTGAATATTTACAATTTCATGGATTACATATGGAAACCTGTCTTTTAACAATCAACGTACGTAGTACATACATAGACAGGAGTATGTGCATGTTAAGGAGCTCATTACTGCAATTTTATAGTCCCATGTAGACGTAAAGAGTCACTCATGTGTGTAACTCCCTTGTCTCGTCAAATTATGATCATAATCGGACAATATAGGTCAACGATAACGCAACTAAAAGTCAAGGGCATCTACAAGTATTTACTTTCCTTCATTGGATATTTATACCACCAAGGTGTGTCACTTAGCCCATAAAGAAGGTCCTGAATTGCGATGAATAAAATGACCGATTACTTTGATGATGCAAACATAATTCAAATATTTCATTATTTTTCCAACTCTCCAATTTTATATTAAAGGGATTTCTCGTAAATATTTTAGCAAAAAGTTCATTGTCTCACTATTAATATAGATTAATGAGGCATCTGAATGTCGTTTAATGTGGATGGGTAACTTTTTATCGATTAATTCAGGAAAAACTTTTTATGATGTTTTAGAACAAAAGATGAAAAATTACAATTTCAACATTCCTTTAGGACGAAATTGAAAGAAATTTTGCGAGACAGGGATGAGATATGTATCGCTGCCTTGTAAGTCCTACCAATTGACATTCACACGATACGTATTTATGATGTTACTTCTGCTACTGCTTATTAGGCTTCTAAATTTTCAGCGTCTTAAAATATGTATTTAAAAATATGAAATGCATGGAAAAGTGTAGACATAGAATCATTTTTTTTTCAAACATCGAAACATTATAATTAAGATATAGAAACTTAAGACCAGTAAATAACAGAAAAGAAATCCACAGATGTAATTATTGACGCATACTTATGTTAAGTAATTAACTGCTGATTGGTGTACAAAAATATGAGTGTTTATGATGAATACTACGAAATTTCGAATGAGATTAGCTTTTTTAATAATTTATAGTTGAAAGACTTTCATCGGTTAATTTTGGCCTGTGATCATTTTCATTGAATTACATACACAAAAATAATTGTTTGCGTAAACAAGCACTTCCACAATAGCGCTAGAGTTGAGTGGCAAATCATTTAATTTTTGGGAAAATTTTTTCCCTAATTAAAATGTATGTGAATAGAGTTTTCAAGCAGAATATGTGATTCTTATTTGTTATATTATGAAAACGACACTTACTTCGACATGGTGGGCCGCAAAAGAGGAACTGGAGGGCCGCATCCGGTCCACGGGCCGCCACTTTGACACCCCTGCTGTAAAATATAAATTTCGGTGTTACATCTGTGAGCCTCACGTTTAATATTTGAATTTACTACTTATTAATTAATATCTCATTTACTGAGCTCATGGAGACACCTTCATTGTTGAATAAATTAGGACAGTTGCAATGAAAGAGAACGAAAATGAGCATGGATTTAATTATAACATTCTTTGCAATTTACATTACGAAAATCAGTTTCCTGTATCCTTCCGGGTTGAAAGGAAATTTAATTCAATAATTTTTCGCTATAAATGACTTAATTGGGGATAATCTCAAAGTTTAATGCGAAGAATCTAAAAATAAATGAATAATTCACACTTAATTGATTTCTGTATTAAGCCATAACTGTTCCGAATTATGAAGTCACAAATAAATCTAAACGAGGTATTGTTAACTCCGTAAACTGAAAGCAGGCTCAAGTAAGCTGAATATTTCAATGACGACAATAAGCCGATTTACAATGCAGTGCATCAACTTCTCACAGAACCCGTAGCAAAACTACCGCTAATCATGAAAGCATTCATGCATATTCAATCTCCTTTTACAATGATTCACTAATGAGTTATAGTGTCCACCTGCCCCTAGGAATCATTTAACACAGTATTTCACGACCAAACTCATACCAAGTATACCAAACCCATATCATATTATACAACTCATATCAAACCCATGCGTTTCTGTGGAGTAATGTACAAGTTTGTTTTGAAATCATATGATGTGCTAACTACATTTGGGTGTAGCAACTACATTAGCTTAAGATATTAAATATGCTATCATTCAGCCTTGAGTACTGATATTTTAATGAGAAACAATTTTACGAAATAATAACCGAAGAATATATACGGTTTGACCATGAGTGTTGCTGGTTCAATGGCAATCGTTTTCGCAAAAAACAAAGTGAATTCCTACAATGATTTTAAGGAATTTATGCATGAAATACAGTAGTAAATTTGAGTTATCTTCACGATCAAGAAGAGCGAGATAAATTAAGTCTTTCAGGTACTTTAAGGGAGGCCAATCAAGGACGAGTGAATTAAAACAACTTTCCGTAACTTCGTATTTCGACTCTCATTATCTCCTTAGAATTCCATAAGAAACCAATATCTCTAAAATCAGAGTTGCCACATGTAATACACTGTATTCCTTTCTTTCTTAAATACTGTTCAAGCATATATTTATAAAAAAATTCCACTGACTTCTAATTGACTCCAAACCTCCAGTCAACTCATAATAGTGGCATTCATTCCCTTGGATTCTATATCGATTTTGTAAGAAAATAAGAATATTACACGTGGCAACACAGTTTTGATAGAGACTGGTTTCTCATGTTATTCTAGGGAGATAATTGTTGTCCCCAAGTTCACAGATAAGTCATTTTAATTTACTAACATCTGACTGGTCACCTTTCCCATGCCATAAAACACTTAATTCCTCTTGCTCCTACTCAACTATGATAAATTTAGCAGACTATAATGTGTCACAAGTATATGCTCAGATTTATCTTGGTGTATAAGGAAGGATCTCGCAAACTTCAATATTACTAACATTCACAAGATGAACTTTTCTCTCTATATATATAAAAAGTGCCTCTTACAGGTAAAACCAACCACACCTCAACTTTTTCTCCTTCACTTCCAGCAACTCTTTATCACCTGCCCCGTGTCTGAATACATTAACCATCTTTTTCTTCGTAGAAGTCCTATCTCGGTGAAACCCTGCATTTCCAACCATACTTCCTCGAACTGACGGCAGGAAGTGCCTTCCATCCCGTCCATTAGCATTTTTCGAGTTCTCAGGCCTTTCTATAGTCCACCTAACAGCTCATTGTTCGGCGGGATTAACATTTTGACGCATTCATTCACTAATTTACGACAATGTGAATTTGTTGAATCGAAAAGTGATTAATTGGTTATTACATGGTTTCAATATATGGATTATTGTTAACGGTATTGTTGGAGATGGTAACAGAAGGCTATGATGAAGTTGTTAACCCGAGCAGTTTGTTTATTATTTATTATGTATTATTATTTATTTGTTTATAACAGCACAGATACCAATTTATGTGTGAAAATATTTATTTATTTATATTTATTAATTTGTAAAACAACACCACAGCAGTTAATCGCTAGGACATGTGGACACTTTTATTTACACTACATTGAACGACTAACATAAATAATGTTTCAAAGATCAGCGTATAAAATTACAGAACATTAGAAATTTCTGCAATAATAAGATTATATATTATAATATATTTTTAATTACACATAACAATTACCAACCCCCCTCATTAACTGCAGTACTTTAAATAGAATACTAATTTAGAATCAACTCGGCTATAATTTACAAAATGATCTACAATCGCTACAAATATCGTCAAATACACCCTAAGATGTTAAATTAAAATTTATAAACTACTTTAAAATATCGTTAAAAGGTAGTTAATAATACAACTGCTATTTAATTTCTTAAATGTAAAATTAGCTCAGATATTACACATATAACATGAATACCACCTTTAATAAACCAAGCACGTTGTTTTTTATTTTATGTAGAATTCAATAAATTTTTGCTACTAGAACACAGATAATGCCTCCGTAATTCTGTATGTTTATGTAACAGAATATGTTGGAAAGAGCGAGAGATTTTTGATGATGATTTTTTAAAAATACCATCATTCTTTGACTTCGTCGATAAATAACTCATGCAAACGTGGTCCAACTATACACGTTAACATTAAACTCTAAAAAGTTCATTTTTTAAATATCATTGCACGATTATATAACACATTGAATTCCGTACATTGCTCAACTGAAAATGAAAGAAAGTAGACAAATTTATCTCCGAATAAGGGAAGCGTTATCGAACACAAAGAGCGAAAACGTGTATGTTTTCTTTAGGGCGCCTATATGTCTGAGGACAGCCACCAGGAGGAGGGGGGACTTCTACCACTACATCTTCCGAGAAAGCATTTTTTCTAGGCATATTAATCAGACCAATGCTGATTTTTAATCTTCTTCCTTCAAATGATTCTAGTCGTTTGCCAATAAGTATCCCCATAACATCTATCGATTAAGCGTTCACCATGTTGACGAAATAGATAGCCTAACGATGAACTCGTGATTTTTTTCATGTCATTATTTACCACTGCTGTTTATACTTCGGAAAGAGAATTCCTATGGCATTCATACAACGGAGTTTCTTTCGCAAGGAGGGAAATTGTTCAGAAATAAATTAATATGATTGGCTAAATTAATAATATTATCAACCTGCACCATTCCAAATTATTAATATCTTAATGACAACTATAAAAAGTTTAGCAAATAGTTTCGATTTTTTTTTTCAATAAGAAGTGGACTTTGAGAAAACCAGTTGGGCAGTATTTAATAAAGTATTAGACAGTCTCCAGGCACCCAGCTTAGAGAGAATCCCATTACGAAAAACATTTTCTAGTTAACGATTATACATGTTCCATGGTCCATGACTAACACAGGAGAATCCTACAACTTAGTTTCAACTCTGTGGTAGGTTACCATCTTATAGAACAAAACACACTGGACTTTGTCAGAGGAAATCATTTTTTGATATAATTTGTGTTTTAAAGGTAAAAGTCAAGTGTATTTATTGCTCTTTAATATAGAGGAGTAAGATGCAGTAACATAATACGGATGGAATTAATTCATTAAAAATATAAACCGAAGTAATAAGAAAGTCTTTGTTAAAGTCATTGAATTTCACCGATCGCATATTGTGTGCTACATTATGACGTTGACAATTAATTCTGAGGACATTTTAGATCAAACCCACTGTAAATATATTCCGTAAACATCCTTCCCTGACGGTCTGCCCGAGGCAGGGTCCAATACACAGCTCCGGTGTTTCAGAACCTTCTCCTCAGACGGGGCACTTCACAAATTCCGATCTCATAACGGAACCTTTCTGTAATTTTGCATGCATGTACCAATTACGAGTAAATACAGGAGAGTATAGAGAGCACATTTCATACGCAAAGTGCTCTGCATTAGAAATCCTTTTCCACTTAGCCGAGTACTTAAAATTATACGAGGCTCACGTTAACTGACATAATGTTTCACGGACATTATACTGACTTTCACTTAGCTCGGAAAACAGTAATTCTTTCAACTCTGGAGCTGAAAGAAACCGTGCGTGCATCGGAAGTTATTATCATTCCTTAGCTATTACTACACTTAGCATCAGAGGGCAGCGGAACAGTTACATACATAGCATAATCATACATTGTTACTCTAAATAATCGCAGTCTTTTTCAATCATCTACTTATGATTTTAACCTATATCTATCACAATAGATGCTCTCCTTATACTTTTTCTCTGTCTAACTACTTTTTTCCACTTGGTTTGATGCCTCAGCGTATCTTAATCATTCGATCATTGGTCATTCTATCGAAACACCTATTCTAATCCTTCCTCTTTGTTCTTTGTCTTTAATTCTTATTGTCTTTAACTTTACCCCTTTTGTAATCCTTTTCTATATCTTTAGGCTTTCATTTCCACAGCCAACATTTTCTGTTTTATCAACGATACTTACTTCGAATTAAAAAAATGAAAAATAAAAATTTTGACATTTAAAAGAAATTGAACTAAGAATGTGCAACAAATGTGCCTTGTGGAACAAAGATGTTAAATAAATAGAACTTTTTATGTTCCACGATATAAATTTTATTTCGGCCGGTTTCGACCATCGACGACAACCATTAGATACAACTTTCATCTTGATACAGTTATTTATATTGCTTATTTAGCTTCATAATATTTATATTTATTTGAATAGCTGTTCCTAGATGAATACTGTACGATGGGCGAAACCAGTCGAAATAAAAATTCTCTTGTAGAACCTAAAAAAAGTATTTCAATAGCATCTTAGACATTTCCTTTTCTGTTCCTTCTAAATATTTTCATGATTATAATAAAATAAGACGTTAAAATGGGTATAAATACATTACATAAACGATGAATTAATGGTAAATTGATGAATTAGTGTCGAAAGAGTGATGGAAAGATAAATAGTGATTAGCATTATTGAATTTGTATTTGACTTTTTGATGAAGCTTTTATTTTCCTATTGATGATGTTAAGGTTATCAATGATATATTTTATTTTATTAGTTGCCCTTATCTGGTTTATCATGTCTATTCATTTCTTGTGTTTATGACTGTCATCGTACGGTAACAAACTCTGCCACCAGGTGTATACCTATCTGCAGATTTAATATATTTATATAAATGAGCGTTCTACCTTTTTTAGGTTCATGTGTATCAAAAATCCCTATTCAACGCCATCTCCTTATGTATTAACAATAATAATTTTAATATACCTCAAATTATATGAATTATTTAACAACACAAACATATTATTAAGAGTTAATAATAAACTTTGAAATAGAATTCGTTTCTTGGTGAAATATATGAACGACCAGGGCTCCCGGATAGTCATGTGGACAGCGCGTTTGCCGTTGGTGAAAGCGGTCCCGGCTTCGATTCCCGGTAGAAGCCAATGCGCAAAATTACCTAAGCTGTCGAAGTATTTTGAACAATACTACAACTACCATGAATGACCAATGATTTGTTATTAAACAAAAGAATTTGAGGTGAGTCTCCTTGTTATTGGAACTTCGATTACTTTATATAAATATCCCTTGATTCCATTGGTTCAATAGCCGGTATGGTAGTACGTTTCCACGCAAATCGGAATGCGTTTGAGTAACCCCGTTCTAGGCTCCGGTTGGGACTTTTTCAAGCCGTTCCTTGCGCTGGGCAGATAGGTTAATGCTTCCGCTGCCAAGAATTCACGGACGGTGACGCTCGTGCGCTGAGTCACTGCGCACCCCTCCGCCGAGGTCACCCCATTCACGCTACCTTCCACGCATCTCGGATAATTCAGTGCGTAGGAATTCGTATGTCAATTGTTCGAGGAGGAATCCGCCGACTGTTAAGGGAGGCCCTGTTTCCATGGGAAGTGTCTTTCCTCGACTCTTCCGGGTACACCACAATAAGAGGAGGATGCTACTCTCTCTGGATTTTCCCGCTTCGCTGACATTCTCCAGACTGGAACAATCGATCATTCCTCATAGTTGGATAAACATTAGGAAGGGAGCTTTACCGTGCATGTAAAATGAAATTGTATATTCCATTAATGATAATAAAGCTGGAGGAGAGGAGTGGTATGAACTAGTGACAGATGAAGAAGAACACGCAAGAGAATTTGTCGTATTACGTATGTATTTTATATTAAACGTATGTCAAATCAGCAAAGATATGAGTGAACCAAGTGCCTAATGTCGCATAGACGTGTTTTGTTGCTACTGTTTGCATCATCTATTAGATTATGTGGTTACCCTGATCACACTTTATGTAGTTTATGTATAAATCACTGAAATAATGTGTGGTATATCATGTTATATATTGATGCCCATTTTAATGTCTTTGTTTACTATAATCATTTCCATACAGGGAAGATTCAGAAAAGAAACATTTTAAAATTTTAGAATTAAAAATCTGCAGTCTCCACAAGAGAATTTTTATTTCTGCAATATCACAGTTATTGAGTTCAACAAAGTACAGCCGTTGAATGTTAATTTTTTAAGGGAATTTCGTTGATGAAACAGAAAATGGAGGCTGTGGAAACAAAAGTGTTAAATCGACAGATAGATAAAAGAAAAACAAGAGGCATTGTGTTGTTGTAACAAAAAGTGCTAAGTTTAATTCAGTAAATGGGGCATTATACTTGGATAGGATACGTTTTGCCATCCTAAATGAGGTATTTGAAATAAATATAAAATTACAGCACTGCAGAGGAGAGATCATGATATCGATATATTCAGCAAATACTTTTTTATATGTTGCAATTTCTATATTTGTTCTCCTTTTATATTTTGCAGGCTATTAAATAGTCCTCTTTTTAATAAATATATTCCTGCAATGGAAATATTTTTTCTCACGATCTTTACATATTGTTTTTATCTGTAAACACATCTTTTGTATACTAATTTGCTCTATAACTTTCCTTCATAAAGTCCTGAGATGTTCTCATTTTCTATTTCATTGAACGCATTGTTTGAAAACGGATTGGATGGAGGATGAGGTCATTTATTTCGCCCAATCAAATCGTTCGTCCTTATGTCAGGCTGACTTCATTTTCTCATTAATAAAGGATTGTCTGTCTCTAAAAAGGCTGGCGCCCCTGAGCTAATGGTCCTTAGTCTCTGTGCAGCGAGTGAAGCGAGCAGATGAATCCCATTTCGGAACATGATACCTTTCTAATGAAGGGAAAGCTCGCTTGCTACGAATTAGCAACCTTAATTGAAACAGGACTGAATTCAAAGCATGCAAAAAGAGAACTGTAGCTTGCTTTATAAGCCGCGTTGGTCTCCATTCCGACATTTCTGAGGTTTCCGTTATTTTTTTCTTCAATGGCGGGTTTAGCAGGGTATGCGACTGATTGTTGCGTTAATTACTGTTTCCATTGTTGATTGCCTTAATTGAAACAGGACTGAATTCAAAACGAGCGAATTTAAAAAGGGAGTTGTGGCCCTCTCTGTTTTATTTTTTGCGTTTGTTGTTTCCAATTAATTATATCTGAGATTCCCGCCATTTTTTCATTGATGGCGGGTGCAATCGTGTAAGGGCCTGGCTTTTGTGTTAATTACTGGAGCTTTGTTAATAGCTAACGAGTTTCATTTCTGTATCCACTGCAAACCTTCAATTATATTTTGGGTGAATTGAATACAGGTACATATAAAAAGAGGACTGAAGTTGTTTCCATTTATTTGTTGCGTTATTGCTTGGTTTCCAATGTTTCTGTGATTTCCATTAATAAATCATGAATGGCGGTACTATAGTGTTAATTATTGCTTCCATTGTTAATTGTCTTTATCGAAGCAGGGCTGAATTCAAAACAAGTGAATGTAAAATGAGAGCTATGGCATTTTCTGTTTTATTTTTTGCATTTGTGGTTTCCATTTAATTATTTCTGAGATTCCCGCCATGTCTTCGTTAATGGAGGGCCCAGTCGTGTATCAACCTGACTATTGTGTCAATAACTGCTCCCATTGTTAGTAACTAATGAGGTTCATTTCTGTATTCACTGCAAACCTTCGATTACTATTTCGGTGGATTTAATACTCGTACAAGAGCATGCAAAAAAGAACTGTAGGTTTCATTTATCGAGTTTGTTTGCTTTCCATTGTTTCTGTGATTTCCGTTTTTTATGAATGGCGGATTTATTCGTGTATGCGACTGATTGTTGAGTTAATAATTACTTCCATTGTTAATTGCCAATGAGTTTCATTTCCATATTCGCTGCAAACCTTGTGTGAATTGAATACGTATAAATGAATAGTGGGGACTGTTGCTTATTCCCTTGTTACTGTTTAGAGGAATGGCGAGCGGCATCGATGATAAAGAGGAATAAAGTCGGAAACGAGCGAGGGCGGAGTTAAAAAAGCGGAAGCCGTTTAACAAAAGTGAAACAGATGAAAAGGGAAAGTGAGAGAGGGTCGTGACAGTGACTGCTTCCGAAAATATGTCGGTGGGGAGAGAGGAGAGGAAGTTGAGTGAGTCTATCGATTCACAGTGACGAATAAGTCAGCTGATTCTCGAAAATCAATTCTCTCACGTTTTAAGGGTTAAAATTATAGCCAGAGTTCACCATAAGAGCGACAGGTTAAATATAATGTCGAGACAGACTTCTCAGTTCAGAATCAGAATTATCTGATTCATTTAAAGTTTTTTCTATTTACATTCAAAAGACTTCTTTTCTGTAAGCGATAGAAATTCAGGGTATTGTGGTACTCATAACGTGTAAAAAATCCTTAGTCACATCCAAAACCAAAATTTTACTCGACCATTTTATTATAAAGTAACAAAAATAAATAAGGTGATCTAGTAAAAGTTTGGCTTTGCTATGGATTTTTAACTGCCTTTTCTTTCAAACAGAGCACATTTTGCGGTTAATACAAATATCGTTCCCGTTTAGAATCAAATAATTATATTAATCTCAGATAAAAATTTACGCTGTGAGTTATTACAGTTTCCTTCCAAAGCAAATGAATACTATTTATAAATTTCCCATCATTATTTCATAGCTGCCCATGCAGTGGAAAGCAACGGTGAAATTCTCTGTGCAGTAAACTTTGATGTATATATTATAAAGGGTAGAGATGACTTTTTCAACCTGGCTTTACCAGTTACTTTAAAATTCTATAGATTTACAGTTTTAGAAAGGTGTTAAAAGACAATAAAATTAATTTTTCAAGTTTCGCATCCCTTAGAAAATTTTGAAATTTCCCCTTACATATACTCTTCATTTTTTACCAATAGTGCGTGACGTTAAAAATTATGATTTTTTCGATTAAGCCTCATCACAATACGCAAGCAATTTTCTCATTAAAACAAATCATCTCCCCTTCTTTCATATAAATTATATATTGATCATAATTTCAGAACTGATATTTAAAATTTGTTTGGCAATGAATTTTTTCGGGCATTTAGATTTTAGTAAATTAAATATTTCATTATGCGTCCGCAATGCCTACGCGCCATGGACACAAATTCTGTCCCCTTCCTCACCACCGCCCTGTTTATTCTTATGGGCAACAAGCTGAAACGCCTGTTTATTCTCAACGGGGAATAAGTGGATTAAATTCAAGTTGTGGGTGGAGCAATGAGTAAATACCCTTTAGTATACACATCTAAAATCCCAAGCTATTCTTACTGTAAAGGAAAATTGATATGCTCGGATTCAACAATCGCATTGGACGTCAGCGGAACTATTCGTTACAACCACAAAAATTTTGGAAAATTAACGTTTATTTTATCAAAATTCTCGAAATTTCATTTTGAAAACTATATTCCACGACCAAAATAAAAATCTTCATTCAATTTTTATTCTTTTGGTGCTTGTCTCGACTCTGTGCGACTATCTCTTCTAATTTAATTCTTCAAAAGAAATAAAGCCTGCAATCGATAAAGATGAAGATTACCTGTACTTCTTATGGAAATCTGTCTGAACGATCTTGGTTCGAACACAGCAAAATTATCGAATAAAAATGCGACAGAACTTCCTTCCTGATCTCAAAGAATACTTACGCAAAGTTTGAGATCAATCGGGCAAACGGTGTGGTCTCCAATCCAAGACAAACACAAACCCGCAAAATTTTTGCTTCGTATTTTTAGATTTTTATAATCCACGGTCCTATACTACATACTACTCCATTAGCTCGGTTCATTTTCTAAATGTTTTATTGCTTCCAGTGTTTTTCTATAGTTCTAAAAAGAAAGGCTCAATAAACATACTTTTAAAAATACCAGTAGAATCCTCATTTCTAAGCTTTTCCATTTCTCATGAGTTCGTATTCGTTAATACCCTTCGTCTTATGGCACTTTTTCTACGTCTCGCGAGATAATAAACTCAATTGTAAAATGCATCATCATTTTATGGAACGCCATACGAGAACATTTTACGACAGACGATAAGCTTTGAAGCCGGATGTTGATACAACAGTTTTCATGGGCGAATCCGCATGAGCTATCGCTTTAAATGCATTTCAACTGGTAATTATTCGTCACTTTATTGAAAAATTAATTCAAAACGAAAAAATATAAATACATTGCAAGGATACACCTTGCATTTATGTTAATGATCTGGAATTAACCGTCTGAGACAATCTTTCTTCCTGTTCGACAACCTTAAGACCAATATGTGACCATATAAACTTTCTTGTTTTGTAAGAAAATATTACCAAAGTCAGTTTAATTAGGTAAGCGTAATTTGATAGCGTAAATATATCCAGTGCCAATAATTAAATTACTGTAAATTCATCAGTGGTAATAACTCCCAATACCATAAGAAATTGTAGAACTTCTCAGACCCCATAACGCTGACTATCTGATAAATTAATGCTGAATAATACCATTCTGGTCACTCTTTATGAATGCTATAAAAAGCATTAATCATAGGGTCATTGTACTGCACTTGTAAAAACTTGTTCCACTCATATGGAGAGGAAGGTAAGAGCAAACGACCTCACTCCTGTACTTCTTATGGAAATCTTATCTGGCCTTTCATGAATCCTACAACGATTTTAAATATAAATGAAGAGTTGAGGATCCAACCAGCCTTCTGGATGATGAATTTACAGACAGGCAGTAATTATTATAGTTTAATAAAAATTATCAAAGCAAACCTGACGAATTCCACAAAATTAGTAACAAACATGCGACCGGTTTTGAGGTAAAACCTCATCATTAGGCCATTTTAAATTGAAAATTTTTTTAAATCTCCTTAACATTTTTCTGTGATAATTTTTATTGAATCATGAATAAATTCCAAACATATCGCTAGATGTGTTTTGTTTATTATTATATTGTTTAAAATACATTAAATAATTAATTCAAGACAATTGATCAATTTCCTAATGGTATAAATTCGGGTCATATTTAGCTCTAAAATCTGCCAGAAATATTATCAAATACGACTATTAACTTAGTTTGAAACTTAAACAAACATGGCGGCTTCATAAGTGTTCGAAGAGAACAAGAAGTATGTATCAGAATGATTAGATGGAGTAACTAAGTTTCGAAAGGTTAATCATAAAGTATTAGATGATTCCGTTGATAATCTTGCCTTTTGATTAGGGTATATCAACGAAAAGCAGTTAGTGAAACACATGAATCCAGATGTTCAACGGTTTATCTTGTGACCTTCTCGCAGAAAATGATGAACATGGGATCCCTCAGGGACTCCTTACATTATGGAAGAATGGGATCCATTAGCACGCCCCTGAATATTGCCTGACGTAACAACATCGACGCTGAGATTGTCGAAAGGTCAGTCGTGGGAGGGAAAAATCAACAATCAAGCCAGTGGGTTATTGTTGGGAGAGGGAAAGCCACGCATCTGGACGCTGCACACTCAATTATTGAGTCATTCATGCTTTAACTGCGCTTCCAAAATACGCGTATTAGCTCGTTTCCCTCCATCGAGTGTTTCCCAACCAATCTTTCCAACGACGGACTCTGCAGATGACGTCTTTAGCGTAGTCATTCGGTTTAACTACTCCATTCCCAGCTCCAGAACCTACAATTTAAATTTACGAGTACATACTGTAGAACCTTCGCCTTGACGATTCAAGAAAATCTTGCTTTCAGGTAAATGGACCAAATGATGCTGGGAATAGTCATCTGAAAAATCCCTCTAACCGCAGGGAATTGTGGAATGACCTACTGACAAGATTACTTCATCCAATTCCTATTCTTGGCCGAGTTCTTCGTTCGCCTCATTGTGGTATTCGGGCATAATCGTCGACACACTTATGTCCCCATCTTGGTCCAATTTTTTTTCTCGTTCAGTATTGCATTGTGCAGGCTGGATGAGCAAATACATTCCACAAGAAATTCGAAAGAAATTCCAAAATATGTTCCAGATAACTTTATAAAAATTGTAAATGCTGTCATTTACATTGTAATTATAAATATAAAACATTACATTTACATTTGTCTCCGTCTTGGTCATAGCCGTGGTGATATGAACATCAAATATTCAGTATCATACTAATGATATAGAATTAATGCTAATATTCAGTACCTACCTCAAACCAGTAATTGGAGTCATATCATATAAGAGTGATATCAGCCATGTATGTGTGGTATAACTGTACAGAATAATAACATATTCATGTTACTGGTACTGAATAATGGAATTTCCCTCTTGTTTTTTAAATATCATTAATGTTTCACACTCGTTATGGATTACTATGAATATTTGATGGGCATTGTGACACACTTATGTAGACGTTTTATTTTCATAGCACTCAAGTTCAGTGAGAATAACAAAGACAAAATACCTCATTCCTCACCTTGCCCAGTATGCACCATCCCCCACCCAAAGCTTTTGGTAACCTTCTGGGAAATGCTATACTTTCTGTTAGAGGTGTTGAAACAGTTGAGGATTAGTCTTATCTGTGGGCAAATAATTTTATAGACAGAACAGTACACCGCAATTGACTAGAATATTGATTAAAAGAACGCATTTGTTAGCCGATATCTGCGTTCAAAGACACGTGTTTTCCATAGAAATAGACAAGTAGAGTGAGAGTGTCGATAAGTTGGTTATTTCCAAGTCTTTAGTTCCATTAAGGTAATTAGTGATGGGGCAAATTTACACAGGAAATTCAATCATGACCGTATCATGATTTAATTTCCTCTGGAAAAATAAAGTCTTTCTAATTTATGATGGCCTTCCACGGGCCTTCCAATATCGATTTCATGGTATTCTATGGTTTCTATTGTTTTCCTTTACGATTTTTGAGAAATATTCGCTACATCATCGCGATAATCTTTCCCTTTTTTATCATTTCCTCACGTAGCTAGAAATTTGTTCACGTATCGCAAGGAATAGCTTTTCTTTACATAACTGCACGGTTCCAAGAATCTTGCCATCTAGGTAACTACTTCCTATGAAAGTAATGAGAAACAAATATATAGCAGAGTAGAAGCAATATGAAGAAATAGCAGAATACTTAAAGCAACACGAAGCGAGTTTGATGGAGTAACTAATGAAGATGTCTTTCGGAAATTAAAAGAGGATAAGAAGAATCTAAGGAATAATTTCGGGAAAGAAAAAGAAAAAATTAATCTGGCATACTTTCAGGCAATATGTCTAATGGATAAAGGATTGGATGCACTGCAAAATTGTAACCTTGACAACCACAGTCATTCTTAAAGTCGTAATTCTAAAAGTACATGGAGAAGATAAGTAAGTTACCAATGCATTGGGAGTTAAATATTAACAAAATTTAGCAAATACAGTTCGATTTCAAAACTTAATCAGCATTCAGATATTATTTTAACTATCAGTCTAGGGCTTCATCATGTGTATTACATCATATAGTATATATATTCATACATATAATATTTATATATAATTATTATCACGGGTTTAGTACAGTAAATGAATTTTTATGATTCAATTTGTAAAAGCAGCGATAAAAAATGTCGTAAAAATGAGAATATGTGTTGCAAACATGTCATTATTGGCAGTGGCGGATAGCCTCTTAAGAAACCAAGAAAAATATATTTTTCCGACTTAAAAAAAATTATGTATCCGAGCTTGGGTTATCAAATTTACCTAGTTGATAAATTTTAAAGAAAAATTCGAAAAAAATTATCTCCGCCAGGGGGTAGCACATGCGAAATTTATGCCGCGCGGAATGGGTCAAGAGAAACAATGTTGGATCGGGAATAACTCTAAACATGCTGCATGGAACTTATAATTTGAGAGTAATAAACATTGGAAAAGAAATTGTAGTAATAAGGGTAGGGAAGTATTATTGAAATACCTAGCTTGAATTAGGAAGGGAAGGTAATATACGTTAAAGATAGGAATTATGAGAAAGTGAACCGACTGACAGAAGAGCTGTAGGTCCTGAGATTAATGGCCCTTGATAGCTCACTAAGCACGCAAAGGAAGTTTTGGGAGGAGTATTGGAAGCTTATAAGAAGAGATAGCAGTTCAGAGAGCCGTCTACTCGCACTCTTCATCGATCAAACAAGGTATAGAAGCTATAAATTAGAGCTCGTTGATACGGAAAAAGAATTAATGGCTTAGGAGTATGCTTAAGAGTTTAGAGTGGTGAAAGCTTATGGAAATGAGAACATTTCAACTACATCAAATCCGAAGAAATGCTTATAGACAATTCCCCATATTTCACCAAATGTACTCCCCTAATACCATTCCTGAAAATTCCGATATCGGCCTCTTCGCCAAAAAACAGTTGAAATAGTTTGCCATAACCGCAATCGCTCTGTTGGCTAAGGATGAAAAAGCGAGTACCACAGGAATTTATTTGGGTTGCCCTTGGAAATGGTTCATAATCAATAAATACATATTTTCTGGTTGGAAACGTGAACTTTAGATTTCTCCTCGCAATATCATCACGTATAGGATTCTATAAATTCGTCTGTTCTTCTGGTACTGTACTAATATTAATCCAGCTAAATTCAAGTTATGCAGGCAGCCATAGCTGATCAATATGTATCTATACTCCAATCATACTTCACTAATAATTGATTGGTACCAAAAATCCTGACAACGTATAAATACACAAGCAAGCATGCTTCATTAGAAACTTTTCCATAAATTTACGAATTTGATAGGCCTTATTTTCCATCTATATCTTGCATTTATTTCAAATATATATCACAAGCCAAGGCAAGCAAATTTCACTTGTAAATTTTAGCTATTCATTTTTTTAAATCTCAGTAATTTTTTACTTCACTCCGTAGTCATTTCCTTTCTAAGGTTTTTCTAAACTTCGTTTTACCCGGAGATCTAAGTCTGCATTGATTTCTCAAACCTCATTATGTGAGACCAAATTCAGTCAGGTCCAGATACTTTCAAAGGGAAAAGGCAATTATGCACAGTATATTTATGTATATTCAAGGTCCACATAACAACATTAATAGAAGATATAATTCAGAACAGGAATGGGTAATTCTCTTCACCATATTTTATTGGAATTCTATATACGAAACCATCATGCTACATTTCAACTGCTTTTTGCTCATGCGTAAATTTTCCGAAGTAAAATTAAATCAAGTTATGCATACATAAGTAACGTAGCACGAGATAAAAAGATTAAGAAAATCGATGAAACACCGCAGGATAATGTAGTTGATTTATCATTGTTTTAGGATTCTATTTTAACTTGACCTGACAAATAAAACCGAGAGAGGTAATTAATAATCTTAATGCATAGCTTGTTCAAATATTTGAAGAAAAGGCCACAGGTTTCTCATCTGTTGTACCTTAACTCTGAACAAATAACAACTGAAAATACTATTACCTCGAGATGAACGAAATACGTCAATAGATATCTTATATAAATATGTGCAAACAATAGTTAGTCATCCGGTGATTCCCTTGGAAAATTGCCAAACAAACAAGTGTTCATAAGTCGAGAAAAATATCCGCCTCCTCGAATTCGCATTTTATGCTGTTTTGTCAAAACATTATGATACTAGAATAAAGCAAAGCGTCTGCTGATGGTTATGTTATATATAAAGAATAAACTCCAAAAACCATCAAGAAAGTTTCTTGATGGTTTTTGGAGTTTATTCTTTATATATTATGATACTACGCAAAATATAATTTACAGATGCAATAAAGCTAGACCTGTAAGAAGGAATCTTCAAAGGCGATACCTTATGGCACTCTATGCTAATACTTTTATCATGTAGGTAGCTAATAAAAACCTAAGAACGTGATAAGTAGCTCGGGATTGTTTCGATGAAAATTTGATTGCAGACATTTTATGATTTATAGGTAGCCGAGCGTATCAGAGCGAAAGAGACACTAAATAAGAAACGAAAATCGACTTGATTCTCAGGAAGTAGTTTCTTTCGATAAAAAACTATATTCTTCAACAAAGTAAGCACTGCCAGAATTGGATATTTATTGCAACTACTTATCTTCTTTACATAACAATTTTATTCTAGAAAGTAAGTGTGATACATCATTAAGGAGATACTGACTTAATTAATCCTTAATTATTAGTGTAGGCTTATGATTGACATTAGGCTTTACATCTACATCCATTTGTAGATTATTAGGCTTAGGCATTAGGCTTTACATTACATACATTAATACCCAACAAGCCGCCTTTCGGCGTGTGGCAGGGGGGTTTTAAGATTCGTTACGGTCAATTGATTCCTTCCATCATAATTCCTATTCTTAATACTAACCACAACTTAATTCTCGTAATCTAGTGTAAGCCTTCCTCTATAATTGCCTATAGCCAGGCGCGAATCTAGAAATTCTTCACGGCGAACTTGCCAAGGTGGGTGATTGACATGGGAATGAGATTTAAGGCAATTTCCTTATGGACACATTGACAATTAACTTTTTAAATGCCATGAGGATTGTAATAGATGTATAGTGATAAAGGAAACACTTCACAATCTGGTATCTGGATCCGCTAATGTTTATAGCAGTGAGTGTATGCCGGATTAAGTTTTCCTTCTTATCAACGTTTTCCAGATTTTCCATTTCCTTCATGTGATCTTATAAGTATTTCATCATAAGGAATTCGATCTGTCCGTTTATTTACCTCATTCTTCATTAGTAGCATTAATTGGGTACCCTCTGTGCTGATATCCAAATTTCACATAAAGCTAATAAATAAGCTAGTTTGCGATTTCCAGCAGAATACTCTATTCAAAAGCTACCTTGATAATTCGTTTTGATAATCTTACTACCTAAATTCCATACTGCTTCCAAAGCTAAATATTCCTCGTCGAAATACAACGCTATACGTAAATTTTTTTCCGATTACACAGATTTATACTGAGAAACTTATAAAAGACGAAAGCCACAACTCTGATCCACGTTTGGGGAGAACATTTTCGATTAAAAATTATCGTAAGAGAGAAATACAGAACAAATTGGATTAATTTCACGGCTAAGTTTCGATGATTACTATAATAAGGTTCTTATTAAAAAATTTAGAGCTCCATACAAGTTAGAAGTTCTTATTTTGGCCCAATGTTATGTATAGCTTGCAGTCATTGAAAAAATCAACGAGCATCATAGTTCTGCCCGTAGAGCTCTCTCAAATCCTTCGTTTCTATTTAATTTTAATGTCACCCTAACGCAATTTTTTTGTACAGTTCAATTGAAATTCAATGTTTAAAATTCAATTATCCAAATCTTTGCGTACATATTACTACTCAATATTACCGGCAGATATTATCTCATTTGAAATAAAAAACGTGAATAAGTGGCCAAAAGAGTGATCTTTTAGTTAGCCTACAAGAAAGATAAATTTCCTTGTTCCTATATTTGTAAGCATTCCGTTCATCAATTGTTTTAATAATAAGAATGAATGTCTATTAAAGCATGATACGAGTTGATTCTGGTGTAAAAATCAAGAGAAAGGCAATGGCTAATTTCAATACAAGCTCATCATACATATTGAATTCCAGCAAGAAAATCAGGGTATAGAAACAGCTGCCTTCTACCTAGTATAACCACAAGAAGACATAAAATTCCGCTTACTTTCATGAAATGTACCGGTGTTGTACATTTTTGCGCCATTTCTCTCAAACGTGACGAGATTATACATTTGCATAGATGTCTCGCACCTCAGTAGCAAAGATACGTAGTCCCAGCTAAGAACTAAGAGTTAATTAATTGTTTATTTAATCCCTTGGCGACCAGCCTCCATCTTGTCCTCATTCCGTTCGTTATTTCCTTGTGAGAGCGTTTCCTGGAACGGAGGCCACATCGGTTCCACTCCACGTGATTCATTCACATTCTGTTCACGACGTACTCTTGAGGTGTTTTCCTGTTCCGAAGCTCGAAAAGAACTCTTCGCTGCAGCCGGGTAGATCGTACCTGTCCAAACTGCGACCAACATTGCAAGCTTTCCTGCCTCTTGCAGATCGCTAATTTTCAAATTCTTTTCTTTACGTAATCGACATTATTAGACCGTGGTTCGTGGAAGGCCATTAAATAAGTAACAGAAACGAACTTGGTACTTTCCACGCTATTGTTTTAATAACCGACCAGTTTTGGCCTTGCAACCATCATCAGGTAAACTTACATAAATATGTATTTTTATTATATTTATTAATTTTACTATTCGTTTCAATTATGTACTTGTCTTTCCTTATTCATCTAACATTTTCAGGCTCGAAATTACCTAGTCTTGTATTTTCTCAAAATTATACACATGAAAATCGGCTATACTACACCAATTGGCATTTCTTTAAGAAAATTAAATAATTATTTATTAACGTATAAACTCGAGATGAAAACGATGAACAAGAGAATATTAATTTAAAAACATGGTAGACACGATTTATTAATGTATGAACTGAAAATGTATTTGCATTAGATATTGCTGTCAACCATTCATTTTATGAGGAAAAAAAAATCCATAAATCTCATTTTTATCAAAACAGTAGTTTCTCTGAAAAATCGCAAAAAAGGTGGATTTTAATAAAATTTCATTGATTCTGAACTAACCTCCTTTACAAACGTAAACGTTGTTGGAGTAAGGTATGAAAATATTGGGAAATGGGCATTTGACAATGTGGAGAAATAGGTCAATTTACAATCCATAGGAAATTAAATATTATGATATTCTACTATAAAATAATTTATTTTATGTTACATTAATAGCAAATTTGATGTCAGTATATTTATAATATCGGTAGAAACAACTGAGTTAACATTTCACAACATTTCTTTATTGAGATCGGTTTCAGCTACTTTTAGTCATCGTCAGGCCACAGCTTTGAAATTTTAACTTACATTAGTTATTTCTACCAATATCATGATAATGGAGTTTCACCAGATGACCTCCTCAATCAATTCAATGTCATTATAATTATTAAAATAACTCATAAGGCACGATATCAGTTTCTTTCCATTATTTGAGAGAATTAACGACTTAATAATGTAAGCTCTGGAACATGTTGCATAGAATAATGGATATTAAGAATTAAAATTCGAGGAAACAAGGGATATTTTGCATAAAATTTAACTTCTTGGGTTTCTATGTAAGCTTAAAGCAGAATATTATTTAAAATTCTCTTTATCTTCGTCATGAGTGACGCCGGGTCCTTCACCTCATTACGTATAATTTTAGCCACTCTATTTCTGGTAATTTCCGAAGTCATGGATCAGCGAACTGAACACTCTTGGAATGGATTCAGCAAAGAGTGAACTGAGGAGATTAATTAACGGAGATATTGATGATAAAACAGGGGAAAGAATAAACAGAGAAGGCGGCAGTGATAAATGGGTGTGGATTGAAAGAAAGAATGTGTGACCAGTATGAAAATGTTGATGAAAACATAGATAGAAAGGAGACAGAAAACCAGAATAAATAAGAAGAGAGATTGGTTCGAAAGGGAGATGAATAACGAGGAAAAATGCATAAATGGGATCTATAACAACTAGAAGGAACTTATATATATAATCCATAGGTAGTTTTGGGCACAGAAACATTCGTGAATAGATAGGACCTGAAGAATGAAGATTTAAGTAAAAAATCAAGAAAATTGGTTAAAATATTATGGATTATTTCCTACATGGCAATCAATTCTATAAATGGGTGTTATGTAGAATGGAAATAGTAATTTTGGTTGTTATAAAAACGGGCAGCTACAGGTAGTTGGGAAAAAGAGGGTTTTAGTTGAAGTAATTATGTTTTAGCATAGGAAATGGGTTGGTCAAATACCGAGAGGATAGGGGCTGTAAAATAAATAATTTAGGGTAGGATATTAGAAAAAAGATTGAAGGGAAGACAGAGACAAAAGAATTTAGAAAACATACATAAGTATACGTTGCCTTGAAACGGAGACATGATATTTAATAGGTAACATCAAGGCACATAGGCACCCTTACGAATGGTAGAATATTTCTGTATATATGTATGTTAATAGCTGCTTCATTTTCGGCCTAATTTATCAAAGATATGCGAGGTTGTTTTCCTTCTTTTATTTAAAAATTAGCAAGTTCTATAGATTATAATGAAGATGATTGAATATAGTTATAATGAATGGAAAAATATCATAGTTATTCTTGAGTAAAAATATACTATCGTCCAGCAAAAGAATCATCGAAAGCTTCCTTCTCGACTTTTTTCCGGCCGCGCTGTGGCTTCATAACCTTCCACATCTGCCCACTCATGGGCTGCATTACCAACTACCGGATTCCTGAACTGCAGATTCCGTTCGAACTACTCGTATGTCCGTCTGTCGGTGTCACTGGCGTACTCTTATCTATTCCAGTTCTCAAGGCTCCAGAGAAACAATACTCTCACAGCCGCGAGTCAAGGTTTTTGTGACTAAAGTCTCATAGGAAGTGCAGGAAATCATGAATGGAAGCATGAAATCATAAAAAAGACCCTGATTCAAGGGATTCACCGACGCATGGTGACTGATATCAATAAAAAACTAGCCATGTTGCAAAAAATTGTTTTTGTAAGCGTAGAACTCAAAAATAGATTTAAAAAATGTTTTTCCCAAAATATATCTTTATGGTGTTTGGTGTAATTTATCATTATTTCTATGAATTAAAGATATGTATAGAGTTAAACTTTACCTTTTACCGCAGAAAATGAAATTTTAAAGCTTCAAATCTTAAGATATTCAAATTATTAGATATTTTAAAGATGAATTCTAACTTGGTGTTATGTTGAATATTGAAATATGGTGCCAAGTGCTGTTGGAAAATTGCCGATGCACCAACATTTTCGCAGTTTTTGTTTTTCTAAATTATAAAAACAAAATCTAGTATTTTCTACCTAATCATGAGTTAAATAATGGAACATAGTATATAAAGAGAAAACATGGAGTAGAATTAGGGTGACCAGATTTAAAAATCGGTCATAAATGCACACTATAAATTCTGTCACTGAATAGTACA
Organism: Sympetrum striolatum; assembly: GCA_947579665.1. Lineage (NCBI taxonomy): Eukaryota > Metazoa > Arthropoda > Insecta > Odonata > Libellulidae > Sympetrum > Sympetrum striolatum. Next base: position 32,144,599 of record OX388349.1, read on the forward strand.
GCATCTATTTTCATTTATGCATGTGAAAGAGGTCTTGGTTCAGCGAAATAAACTACTTCTTCAGTGAAACCGGTAACTTTCTTCATAAACACCACTAATTACAGCTAAAACACTAGAAGTTATAACGGGCTGCATGCCACATAACTCTTCATTCAAAGCACAAAAGCATGAGTCTTTCATACACAAAATGTCTGCCCTTAGAATCCCGCAACAATCGATGTTTACTCGTTGCTACAATGGTCCGCTTGAGCTTCATGTTTACTTATATTTCCCAGAATATTCCAAAGACTTTTCTTTCATGAAAGAGCCTTATGTTGACCTCCAATCATTTTATACCCTACACAATGCCGTCAAAAGCGTCCGTGTCAGTCTACATAACGGTACCAGGGGTTGTTTCGTGACAAAAATAACCCCTGACGTATAGGCAACTTGTGGCGTTTGCTCACTGAATTGCGAGGATGGGTTACGCATATCTTTTACATATTCCGTAAGAGTAAATGTCGGGTTTATGTGGCTTATTGTGCATTTCAACTACCGTTAATTGAATTTGCTCTGAAGAATGGACAAAGTAAACTTCGCTTTCAACACATGTCTTCATTTTCTTTGCCATTTTTTTCAAATTTTAACGTGAGAATTTCATGTTCTATTGATTTTTCTTGATTTTTATCGTTAATATTCATTGCGAAATTTTACACTAATGTCGTCTTTTTCCATCTTTGAGAAAACAATTTCTCAAAATTCCTGCCAGATAACAGAGAAAATCTAATATAATGGATGTTTAACCAAAAATGCTGACGTTTTTCTACATATACGATAAGTTTAAAAATTATGGTCCACTTACTATCTGAAAAATTCAATATTTCTGCTGAAAAAGTGTAAGAATTTACAGTAAGAAATTAAACAGTTGAAATTTACCCTTGAAAAACACAAAGGAGAACACAAATAGGAAAATCACACTTTTTGAGTTCACTTTTGTGGTTAAAACATGCTTTTATGGCCACGCGTAAGTTTAATTTTATTTTGAAATATTTAAACACACATTACTAACTACTTTGGTACAATTTTATTTCTACTTTGTTTTTCAAACATTCTAATTAATAAAATTTCAATTTAAAAGTCAGTTAATATATAAATTAGATTTTGTTATATTAAACATCCGTGACTAATTAAGGAGACTTACTAAGGATTGGAATTTCATACACATCATGATTGATTTAGAATATATAATGCTTTTCCTCTGATGTACTTCTCGTTTAGAATTACTAGCCCTATTTCGATAAAGAAATAAGAGAAAATCATGGCAAAACTATATTAAGAGGGCCAAGGCTTAACCAGACAATGTTGGGGCATGCGGTTAGACGACTGTAAGATAGAAGATAGGTATTGTATCAAAGTATCAGTCCTATGAAAGAATCTTGAGATGTAAGAGACATGATATTCTGGAGTTAAGAGTCATATTCTACCAATAGATGACTATGAGGTAGTAATTTAGGTGTGAATGAATATTTGCATAAATCTGGAGTTGGTACAACTTATAAACAACTTGCATAGCAACATAAAGCACAGCTATAGGTAGACAAAAAAATAGTTTCCTTTCGCTACCGTAAATATAAATCATTTTGATGCCAAAAATGTAATTTTTACGGGTTATTTATATTCAATAATGTTACATAATATGATCGCCATGTTTTTCAACAATAGACAACAGTTTATCGGAGATAAAGTGCAAGAACGTGCGGTAAAATGTGGGAGAAGACCGAATTTCAATTGCTCAATTTTACGCAGTCAACATCCTTTATTTAAAATTTCATTAAACATGAAATAACGTGCTTTCGTTAGAGCTGAAGGTATTGCGCAAATACTATTTTCTGCGACTAATTTACCATACAAATAGGCGTCTGCATTACATTCTGGTATTATAAAAGCAGACTTATTCTCCGGTATACACAGAAATTGAAGCTGCCATTCTTTAGCGAAGCCGATTCTTCATTTCCTTCGTGATTTTTTTCTCTTTCGAATTTTCGACATTTCCTTCGATTCACAATTGGTCTCATTTCCTCTGGTTGGGTACTAATTTAAGGCCCGCTAAGAAAAAAAATCGCATGCTAACCAAGGTAATAACTTATTTCCCGCGAGAGGCAAGCTCGTTACCCCCTTGAAAAACGGTAAATTGGTAAGTGCAGTCTGGCTTCCTAAATGCTGAAGCGGGCACTTTCTGTAATAACGGTGAGGTAATCGTCTTCTGCTTTTGTAACCCCTTTAAACAAAAACCGTCCTTTGCAATTAGTGCTGAATGAGTGTCTTTTGCGTCAGAGCCGTACTTCATTTGCATTTGTTTCTCTTTCGAGAGATTGCGTTCGATTTGCCGGTTGAAAAGAAACGCGTTAGTAATACGGCAAGTTAAGCTTCCTAAAATCGCATTAAGCTTCATAACATCGCGACGTTATTGAGTTTAAAATGAGAGAATGAATTTTTAATACGCTTCCCATTAAAATAAATTATAGAAATGTGATACTAGATTAGATTACGGATTTATAACAATAGTACATGATTCGATAATTAGAAAAGGTCTAGCTTCTCCGAAGACGGTCATTGGTTTAGAGTTTGCCATATAAGAATTATATAATACAGCAAATATATGGAGACTAAATTTCTTGATATTGCTGAATTTCTGTCGGAATTTAATTAGAAAGTATAGTTGTACGAACTCTGCGCGATATTTAATAGAAGTGTAACCCTTAATGAATCCTATCTACCCTGCCTAACATTTAAGATATCAATTCACGCATAGCTGAATAGAATATCACAATGTTTCAAAAATACCTAATGTTGATATCCGTCGTCTTGACAACAGTCATCATTATTGGAACAGAATTTCATGTTTACTTTTCAATCGTTCCAGAGAAATAATTTTATGTGTTCGTTGTTGCTGTTGCCTCGGTGAAGCACCTCCTGAAAAGTTCAGTAGAGCTTAGGGGGACTTCACCGGTGAAGGGCAACAGCAGGTAAGCAATTAAAAAAATATTTTATCAATCGCATAAAAAAGGTATCAACGTTCCATAGCAACTTTAGAACAAAAAGCAAAAATATACTTACATATTCAAAACAGAACCATTACCTATTGTAAAAGAGCTATTCACTATATAACATAGCAGAACTATACTAGATACATTTACAGCAACTGATATACGTCAACCGGATTCCTTAATCCTTCATGTAAGCGTGCTCTGCAGTCTTGGATAAGGAAATTTATTGAGCTCCTTTACAGCTCCGGTAATGAATGAATACTTTTATCAAGGGATATGGGCGAGTTGGTAATCAATATTTTAACGACTAGATTATTTATTAATTATGCTTCTCTTGTGTGGACAATTTATACTTATACATTCCGAGCATTCTGGATCGGTGTGGCAAGGGCAAACTACCTCACTCCTCATCCTGCCTAGTAAGCCTCATTCCCCTTATTAATTTTAGAGGGACTGATAAACTAACCGGTATTCGGGGTGGATACATTACAGAAATACTCGTATTTGGCATTTTTAGGACTTTTCATTAAAAGAGGTGATACTAGAGCATTTTTTAACATCTGAAATACCATTTATTTTAATTTTTATCAGAATAACAGAAATTAGGTATATGCACGTGCAAAGATTAGCAAGACAACAACCGTAGGGAAAACTAGCATCACTAGGACAAGAGCTGCAAAAATAGCGTATTCTTTTGGCAAACAGGTGACAGGAAGAGAGTCCATCCCTAATCCCTTTCGTTTGTCTACAAGGGACTCCGTGTCAAGACTACCGATGTCACGGGCTGCACGTGTAATCGGAGAGATCACGTGCGGGTCCAAATCCGTGCGCGGTCCGCAGAATATCACGTGCGGTGCGATCGTCATTTGATAGGAAGGGTACGTACATTCGCGTGATGCAGGCCTCATTTTTTAACTAAAAAGATCTGCGTTGCAACAATCGATGCACTGGCATCGTGGCCGCTTTCGTGACTAAATCGATCGATAGGTCGATAGTCCGCTGCTAAATATTTTAATAGGAATCGACTTCCGCTGCGAAAATATTGTCATGCGAGTTTCCTTTCATTTGTCAGTTCGTGACATTTTTACCTGAGCATGCGTTGCGTTGAGACAGATAATCGATTAAAAGTTGCTCGATTTAGCTTTATTTTGGGTTATTTATGTTATGCGTACCATTAATTTTGTATGCTGCTAAGAGGAAGAGTTTTGTTGAGAGACATATAATATTCATGCCTCCGTAGTTGACGTGCTGCTTGCTGAAGATTTTGGAGTTGTTTTGCTACTGATCAGGGTGAATGCAGGACATAAAACTGTTCTCCTATAGACTGCGTTATTGTTATTCCAGAGTTGATTGTAGCGGTTTATGGACAATTGCTTGCCAACAATCGCCCGCCTAAAGCACGCAGACAATTGCTTGCCAACAACTGCTCGTCTACAATTGCTCCCCTACAATTACTCGTCTACAATTGCTCGCCTACTATTGATCGCTGACAATTACTCGTCTACATTTGCTCGTCTGCATTTGCTCGCCAAAAATAACTCACCGACAATTGCTCGTCGACAATTGTTCGCTTTTCCATAGTTACTACATTTAATTTAATTTAAGTTACATCAATAAAAATCATATTCACTCCGCTTGCTTTCAATTTTAAGATTACAAGGTCTTATTTCACTCGTTGCTCACCTGTTACAGAAAGTTGTATATCTGTCACAAAGAATATTTTGGCTGAGTCTAAGCGGAGAAAAACGCAATAAAACCTGTTGATCATGGATCTTTCGAAGAGTTACCATAGTGGTCGGTAGTGTATTCATGCAACAATTCAATGGGAGGCTCGAAACTATTTCTAAGAATGAAAATCCTAAGTCATGAGAGGGCACTCCGACTCTGGTATAAAAAATGTTTGGTAGACATTTTTCTCGAAAACCTGAAATAGAGTGAATCACGACTTTATGTGTTTATATGAAGAGGACTTTAAGAGTATAATAGATTTTTTTAGTGTAAGAGTATAAAACCTTTCTCCGAAGTAGGGTTGGAAGTGGGGAGCCATTGCCATTGATTACGATACTAAAAAGGATACTAAAATTCGAATGATTTTTCACTGAAATCATAGGCAAATATAAAGCAAAAGTTAACGATTAAGTCTCAATTTTTCCTTTCATAATCAGGGCAGAATCCACAAGTGTGACCTTTTTGCAGTAATTTAACACCAATGACGGCCTCGTTATCTTTGTTTCAGCAACTGTTCTTAGTATTCTTACTGGCAGATGGATTTCTTAATTAGGATATGAATAGATTATAATAAACTAAGATCAAAATCGAATTAATCATCAAAGTTTAAATTCAAAATCAAGTATTGCATCCTTTTGTTCTTGAATCTACAGGAATTAGATGATGCGCCAAAAGCGATTTAAAATAAAGATTTTAATATCAATCCGTACACACTTCTCTTTATTCTGATCCAAAACACAAAGAAACTCAACAATAATTATTTATCAACAACTCGTTGACAACCACGTCACACCAAATAACAACAATCAACGAACTAATTACTCAAACATTAAAGTACGAGTGTTTTTAAAGACCAAAAAGAAATATATCATTAACTAAACTTCATCATAGATTTCAATTACTTACTTCAACCATCAGTTGGAGATCCGTTATGTAAATTATCAACTGTTGTTGACTGGCAACAATAAGCATTTATTGCCAACTAAGTGAAGAATTCAATAAATTTTCAGTTGACATTGTTGAAGGAGTTCATTAATCTAGTCTGATAATCTTTCATAGACAATGTCTGAGACAGCTGCCTATTTTCTTTGTTCGTAGTTAGCCCTGTCTATAACAGTTAAAATGTATAGAAACACCTAGAACGGGGTACGTAGATTCAATTGATGTGAAAAATGCAACGAGGAAGTTATCGAACAATGAGAGAAACACAAAACTGATGATGCTACGTGCAATGAGTAAGCCTCAAAGACTGAGTTTCCTTGAAGACGAGGCACGGTTCTCGGGAAGGGAGAGCAAGTAAGATCCGCCTCAGGTTACCAAGAGACGAGTCGTTTGCAGACGCTTACGTCACCCCGGAGGAACCTCTTTACCTGTCTCAGCTCTTCCGACTTCCCTTCGGATTCCGAATTTTTTGTTTATGAAAAAGTGCTGGGGGAAATTAACGCCTGAAGTTATGTTTTGAAGCTTTCTTATTTCTTTATCTGTCTTTAAGACCTTGCGATGGCCGAGCGCTGGGGACCTCCGCAAGCGTAATTATGGGTTTGTTTGATAGTTATTGGAATTCGAAGGCCTTGACCTAGTTTGGCATGCATTACTTCATGTGTTTTGTTATTACATAAAGATGGTCAAGAAACATTACCAATAGCCACACTATCACACACACACATCTGCCTGTTAAGCTCGAAGGTCGGCATAAGTCTGCCTCCACATCTAACATAAGAAGAGGGGTTGGGTCGCACGGATAAGGCAAAAAATAATATCAGGTCGCAGATGAACGTTTTTTGTGGAAATGAAGTTTATTTTCTACTTTACGAAGAATGTAAGCATATTTAAATCGAGTGAATATATATTTTATCGTATTGATACGAATGAATAATTAATTTCATACATTTTTTCCGGAACCAAGCTTTTTTTAATTTGGAATTAAACTATTTGATATTCTGAAAATTTCTCTCGTGTTACATATTTTTAATCACGATCCATTCTAAATTTATTAATACTACCAAATTGTTGTGAATCAGCTAATCCCCAAAACACATTGCAAGGCCTAATGACGACGGCCTACGTCATGGCCGAATCGAGTTTGGTTAGTTCTCATGGAGCTTTCATCATATCAAAATATTACTTATAAATTCTTATTTTTTTTTTCAAGTAAAGGCTCGGCCTTATCGCTGCAACCAAACGGTTCTGTTTTCTGCTACTCTCTTGAACTGCTGATAATTTTCAGTCCCCATCAGCTCTTTTACCCCGTTCGATACCTAATATTTATGAATACTACACTCCAATACTTATAAATATTGGCTCATAATGGATAAACTTCGATAGAAGGGTGGGTTGGTCTTTTTCACTGAGTTTAGGTAATACAATTTTTCAACAGCATTACACAAAATGGAAATCTTCAAAATTTTATCTGAATTAACTATCTCCAATCCTAAATTGATACTTCACCATTTGTTGGTGTTTATTTAGTTTTCTTATCTGTAAAAACCTTAAATTTTGGGAATGTATTTTTGGCTTCGGAACAAAATTTAACATAAAAATATAATTCATTGTACCACGTGCTACATCTAATACATTCAAAACCATGTAAATGGATGCGTGGCATTAAGTCGCTGATAGAAAGTGCATTCCTCGAATACTTATTTCAGCTTTCCCTGCATGTTTTTGACGGTATCTACTCTACCCCTGAAAGAGGCTGCTCTCCTAAGTCTTCTTTCGCCCATCCTTCTTACGACATTCGCTTTCCTCTGATTGATATTAATGGACGCTGCTATTTTTTTTCTTCTTTGGCGCTTTACCACTGGCGCCACTAACACTGCACGCTGTGCGGGATTTCGCCTTACGTCAGCGTGACCAAAAATCACTACGTTTTCCTGCTGAAAAAAAGTAGACCAGGAAACTAGAATACGCTTTCACTAGTGCTGTATTTAGAACCCCGGAAAAAGTTGGTACTCTTCCAATTGGTAATATAGCTCGGCTGTCTGGGATGCTATTTTATGGCAGTATTGGTATTCCAGATTTATGCCTCGCGAATGAAAGATGGTGTGTACTTACGGAAGACCGATTACACCATTAGATTACATATAAAACCTTTAAGCCATACTGGAGTAGTGTTTTTCGTGTTTTTTATATTTAAAAATCGAAATTTTACAGAGGAAAATAAATTAGGTCGCTAAAAATACCTACGTAAAAATTTTCCATTGGTTTTTTTTTTCAAGGTCATGAGCTAAACTGATAACATATTTTTTGGATACATGGACACCTATGAATGTGAGTACAACTTTATTTTGAGTGAAATTATTAAATAAAAAGTTCCCTGTTAGGTTTAAACCGTTGATAAAAATACAAGAAAGATAAAAAGGGAAAATAAGTTTTATTGCAATAAAAGTGAGGGGAAAATACATACAAACGACTTTATTTAGAGAGAAGCTGACAATAAAAAGTTCCCTGTTAAGTTTACACCATTAATAAGAAGTACTAGTAAGTTAAAAGAAAAGGACGCAAATTCAGCTACAATTAATATAAGAGATACATTATTAATATAATGAGTCTTACTCATTGCACGACCGGCAACTTGAATTTAATCTACTTCTATATTCCCCGTTGAGAATCAACGGTCGCTTCAGCTAGTACACAGATAAAACATTCTATCAAAGTAAAACTTAGCTAGTTATGTAATAATTCATTGTACACGGAGAACATAATAGTGTAAGTTACACACGGTAAGAAAAGGAGAATCTCAATTCAGTCGGCGATATTATATAAAATCTAAACAACAAAACGTAATACGTGACGTAAGAGTTCTGTTGACATTTTCGATGCAACAATCTCTTCGTACATTATTGCAAAGTACCTCAAAAATTGCAACAATGGTGTGTAACTCCTTGTTTTATCATCAAGTGCTACATTATTGACGTATATCCAACAATCCGCCGATGATGCCTCGTCATTGTTGGTTAAAGATGAATAAATCAACATTGTCAATATTATTCACTTAAAAGCCTCCATATTTATTCAGATAGTACACATAATACCGTTAATTTAGACGCCTTATCAATTACATTGCTCCGAGGTTTTTTTCCCTTCTCAAGATTGAAAAACGTGATGAGTTCATACGTGAATTTATATAAGAAAGTGAAGATGCTGCTTCATAAAATGCTCGATAAGGCTTAACATATCTACTAGTTGATTTTCATTAGATTTATATCTTATATACGACCACTGATCTGACCTACTATGAAGTGAATGTCCACTCCAAATCAGAAGCGGCTGAGCGTCTCACGATGCGTAGACCGAGAAACCACGAGAAAATTGAGAACTGCAACCCAGCCGTCATGGATTGGAGTTCAGAAGGTCACGAATTCCCCATTCCTCATAATTAATGCACTGCAAAGCTCCCTCTGAGCTGGGCGCCGGTACGTCTATGAAATACTTTTTTTTTAAATACCGCCCAACGGGTGTTTCTAGTCCTAGCGTTTGTTAGAAAATTAATAGTCCTTAAGCTCTGGTTTTCTTATATTCCTTTAAGAAGAAGCTCATTGTGAGTGCCATAGTCGAATGACAGGTCAATTTTACCTTTTTGAAATAATTTTATTTTTGTAATTTATATTTTACTTTAGTTATCATAGCTCGGTTATTTACGCACTCGTTTTAGTTTTATTTCTGCCCGAGGATGAAAACACATAATGTGCTATTATGTACTGTATTGTATTTAAAGAATTTTTTTTACAGAAATTTCCAGAGAGGTAGAGAAATGTAGCTAAAGGCATCCTAAGAAGACGTTATTTTATTATTTAAATGGTTTCTTGATTTTCATAGAATGGTATTGGGTTTGATTTCAAATCTTAAGTATGAAATTAATCAGAATTTTATGTCTTTTGCTGGCGTTTTTACATTTGCAAACTTGTATCTGAAAAAAATTTCCGTGAGAAACTCAAAGTGCTGTCTCATGTGAGTTGATTCGTACAAAAAATTTTGTCGTCAAATATCATAAAAATATTACAAATACCGACAATTATCTCTTATTTTATTCGATGCAGCCTTGGAGAACAAGCCATTGTTTTTGGTAGAGTTTGTTTACCTTTAACTTTCCCCCAATAATCCATCAGTAAATAGGCCAAATAAGGAAATCAATGGTAATAGATTTAACAAGTGTTCACTCGTTAACATCCTATTTACAATAGTCATCTACAATAATTTTTCAAAGAGCACAAGACAGTGTGCGGAATGAAAAGAACAAATAATAATGAACTATTCAAGCATCACTCAAAAATAATTATTGGATTTAAGGCAGCGTTAGTTTATTCGTTTATTAACTTGATTGTTAAAATGCTAATACTGCAAATGTTCCCATTATTAGACTGAAAACTTGGTTAAATCGTTCGTCAAATTTCATATCCTACGTTTTGAATAAATTCCCTGTTTATGTTATTTATGTTAGTTTCAAAAGTGAACTTCAAAAAGAGCGATAATAAAATGAATCCGCTTTAAATGGCTTGGCTGTGTTTCATATCTACGGAAAAGCCTCAAATACATCGAATTACTACTGAAATAAAATTTGCAGCAAATATTTCTGTAGTGATTAAATCCCCGGTGACCAAACAGAGAGTTATTATCTCCTGGTTTATATAGTAGAGTCTGTAGTGGGTTCCCCTATTCTCTTTGGAACGAATTTCATGTGTAGCTGCTAAGTAAGGGTTTTAAATGGGCTTATCGACCTAAAATCCCGGTCTCATGCACTGCGGTTGGCCTTTTAGCATGCAGCGCCAGCGATTGCGACAGCGGCCAATCTCCTCTTCAATCAAGGCGATGATGACATCTGCGATGTCGAAAGAAACATGTAGGACGATGTGCACCGTTTTTAGGCTAGAGCCATGCAAAACTGACACCTCTATGACTCACCAACGTCGTCATTTCCTCATTCCAGACACTCTAAATACCGATTTTTGCCTTGATTTCTCGATTTTTCCATACAATGTTTTATGTGTGCTATTATATAATGTCATTATTACATTATTCAATCGTTACATTATTCCATAATTAAATTATTCCATTATTAAAATATTCCATTATTAAATTAGGATATAATTAAATTCTATTATTACATTTCATTATTGCATTCCATTATTATATATTTAAATACACAATTTGTACAATATTACACATGTTCAGGTAGCTATTCCCATTATTTCCACGCAAAGTTGTACTATGCTTCTAACCTAATGATGAATAATTCCCTACAATACAAACCACACGGGGAAACAATTTTACTATCTTAAATCTACAATGCTATCAAAGTCAAAATTTTCTTGCTTTTTAATGGTAAGCATATATCATACGTTTTTATAGGTATGTTTTTATTATATGCAATTTTTCAACGTATTACCAAACTATTAATTTTTAAGTATTGAAATTTTCTCAAGCATTTACAGACGTGGTTGTAATTCCACCCTTCATACGTGGTCATCTCCATTGCATTACTTTGAATAACAAAAATTGTACATATTAAGAATTCGATTTAACCTATATTTTATGCTTAGACTTCAATTTGGTTTAATTTTGTTTATTTTCCTTAATATTTCTTAGATGTCACTATCTAATTATTAGCATGAATGTATGTAGGGAAACTAAATGTATTTACGGAGTGGTGAGCTCAAGGACGTATACATTTATCTAGGAGGCGGCATATTTATAAATCGAGCGTTAAATTCGATTCAATTGTCTGACATCATGAGAAATGTTGAGAAATTCTAGGAGAGTCCATTTACGTTAATCATCAAGTTTTGATGACTGGATTTTTTCCGTTGTCTTTCTTCATATTCTATCCACAGCCCCTTGGAATCCATACCGCTTCCGTATTTTAAAATTCCCCTTTCTCTGCAAAGAACACTGTTTACTATTTCGCCTTCTCTGAGACCGTCCTCCTCCAATGCGGAACTCTGCACGCAACTTGTAAAAGACTTTCGTGCTTCTCCCTTTCAGAATCTTACGGTTTTTAGATTCAAGATCACTGTGTGCATGACTACGGCACTCGTGTGCTCATGGGTCGTGAAAATCCCTACTTTACGGCTTTTCTCTAACTAACGCCTCTCCTCATACAACATTACAAGTTTTTGCCATTTCCTTTGTCTCTTCCCGAGCATCCTAATTTTTAATACGTTCCTTTACGTCCTGAGGTCACGACAGGGCGGGCAATACCTTATAGAGCAAATGATTGAAATCTTTTATCATTGGTATTTTACTCTTGAAATGGGTGGGTCAATACTGAGGGAGGAGGGACTGCTAAAGAAAGTGATTGGGGTAGTATTCAAGGGAAAAAAGAGACGAATACAAAGAGAAAAGATGTTGGATAGCTTAAAGAGTGGGGTAACGTTCCTGAAAGTGAAGAAGATGGCGTTTAATAGAGATTTTTGATGTTCATGAACCTAACTCATGTATGTATGAATGTATTTTACTCTTACCACGAAGTTAGGCTAAATGGTCTCGATTCCACCCAATAGTTGGGATTTTTACATGAAAATTTTACACTGTTAAATCAAAAAAAGAATGACTACAGCTAGCTAACGTCTAGGTGTATAAATTAATATATACGAACAAACCGAAGATTTCCGATACTAGATATTTGGTACGAAATTATGGATACAAACTAAATGACAAACTTTAGTTTTAATTTTCACAAACGCAATAGTCTTTTAGCATTTTATGAATAGCGAAGCGGGATTACATGCCTTTTATCGTCATATAAGTAAAAGGAATAAAAAATAGCGGCCTAAAACTCTTCCTTGGCAAGAGAGACGCAGCTCCGTAAGCTAAGCACTCTCGGAAACTTTCTTGGCGCCCAAACTTGGAAAAATATAAGACTCCCACCCTTTCGGAACCATTCTTTCCAATGTATTTCATGACCACCCACTCTTATTTTCCTTCTCACTTCTTTAATTAAAGCCTTTTCTTGCGGAAAAAATACGTCGACGATGCATCAGTTGAAAAGAAAGAGTTTTGTACCTTGAAAATTGAATGATTCCCCTTATCAAGGGAGAAGCCATCATGATCGTAAATTTTGCGCTTATACTAAAAGAAAACACGTCGGAAAATATTGTTTATAAAATAGATTCATATTGGATAGGAATGCATTTACTGGAGAGAAATCCACTCCCTTCCATTTTAAGGGAAGGTTATATGGGAAAAAATAAAATAATTGTCGAACAAAGATAGAATCCATTAGAATGTTTTGAATATTTCTATAGCAGCAGTTAGTGTAAGTATTAAGTGGAATAATTGATAATACGAGTGATGAGGAAAAATTGGGAACAATTCATCTTCATTTATTTGCCAATCAATTGCTATTTGATTGATATTTTATACTCATTTTGTAATTATTTTGTAATTTGCTTTTTCTTATATCACTTTAATAACTGGTCATAATCTTTGCGTAATGCCGAATACTGTCACCTACTTTTTTCTAACCTATCTGGAGTTTAACATGAATTGATGAAAAATTATAATAAAGGACTGTTTAATAAGGGGTACCATCAGCCAAATTGGCCCAAGGATGCCCTTCTCACACGTACCCAGGCCCTACATTTAGCAAAGCTGATAACAAAGCTTGATTCGAGAAAAGGAACTATGAGGTGCTAGACAGGATTAGAGATGAAGGCTAGTTAAATTAATGGTAGGGAGAGAAACTGGATTGGACAAACTTTAAGGAGGAAATATGTGACGAAAGATTTGACACATAAATAAAACCTTAATTTGGCAAGGCCAAAGAGGGGTCTCCTCCACTGAACCTCATACACCATTTTAACGACGATGATGGAAAAGGAGATGAGTCTAGAAAATTCAGCACAGCTTAAGGGCGATACATTTACGGAGAACTACCGAAAAAAATTAAAAATAGGCAATAGCACAGTAAATACTACCATACACAATACGAAATGCATTCATAGCAATAGCCATATACAAATATATAGAATTTATGAAAATAAACAAATATTTAGTCAAAACAGAAAAATATTACTACAGAAATTGTGGAACGTACTTTAAAAGTACATTTACGTTTACATTATAACTCTGCGAATATGGTGTATGGTATAAAGATACAGAATTCCCTGATTAACCCTCATGTTTGTGTGAGTGAGTTTTTGTGAGTCTTATATAAACTGAAAAAGAGACAAATAATACCTATCCGTTCCCGCAAAATCTTTTCGATTAAATGCTTCGAAAAATCGAGTTCGCTGAGAGCAGGTTGCTATATCGAATATTTCCTCATGTAAATCACTACCCAAATATTTCTCGAAAAGCTGGTTCCTATACTTACCTCCAGAAATGTATGTATAAATCAAAATTTTTAAATTGAGATTTTGTATAATATAATACAAGATTAAAGCATCGTGTAAGGCGTTAAACATAGGGATGGAGTAGCAGAATAGAATCGACTTCATTAAAGGCGAGATTGAGAATTTCAAGCCTCCTCTTACATCCAACCCTTTGTTATTTGGTAAAATGATAAGGATAGAGGCAAATAAAGCGATAAAAATGAGGAAAGGAGATATTAAATTATATATGAATTGAAGAAATCCTAAACCAAGTAATTAGGGAAAACCTCCTGTGGTATATATAAAATAAAATATTATACCACACTCCTTCAGTGATAGTTATTTGTTTAGGTGACAGAGAGTTTTGGAGAGGACAAACTACCTCACTCCTCATCTTGCCTAGTACGCCTCATTCCTATCTACTAGCTCTTGGTTGCTAATGTTAGAGGAGGTGAGGTAGCAACCGGCATTTGAGGTGTATACTTCACAAACATAAAAATGGTAGACCGTTAAAAAAGAAGAGAAAATCTTTTTAGCAACGAAAAGAGGGGCAGAGGATAGGAAAATAAGGAAAGGGGCAATTTAATGGTGTAGAATTAAATTTATTATAATAACGATGGTATAACAAACATCAATAAAAAAACATATTAGCTACTCATAGAACTAGCAATTAGATTTCTAATAATGATGGTGATATTACAAACATCAATATAAAAATATATTTTTCTTCGTAAAAGTAGTGATTCAGGCAACCCACCATATTCATGATTAAAGCGGAAGATACACCATTTATCTTCTTCTACGAGAATATAACACCTGTCTGAATGCTTTTCAACTATTTGCGTGTTGGCAGCCCTGAGGACCGTATTAGGCCGTGCGTTCCCCACTCGCGGCCTAAATCAACTCCGCGTGCATTCGTTGGCAGAGACAACGCTATTTCACGCTAATGAAAGCGTCTTTGTATTCTCTTTTCGTCTGCTGTTTTACGGAGTGCTTTTTATAGTTTCGTGGCGAAGGTATTAATGGAGTTGAGAGAGGTCAGAGGACTGCACTCCCTTCCCCGCAAACCGTTATTTTCTATTCCGATCAACGCTCTCTTTCTCCGACTTTCTCCAGTGTTTTTCCCCGCGTTTCTCTCCAAAACTCTCTAAAATACACCTCCAACTATGATTTATGTACAATTCACGAGCACGAGATACGAGATGGAGTACACGAAGCTACCCGATAAGAACGAGTTATTGATAAAATTCTACTCACGTTTAAACGTAAATACAAGAATTCAAACTTTCTACCAAATCCCTAGCCACCTTAATTTACCATATTTTAACACGTAAAAATAATACTTAATATATAGCATGTAACAGATCAGAGATAAGTTGGCAGCCTGTTTTTCTAAATTGATGGAAAGACTGTCAATGTCGTATAATATTTACTAATATAATTAAAACGATGTACGAAGTTTATGCAGACAGAAATTTTTAAATGGATACTATGACATTTAATTCCAAATCTATTCCTACTACCGGGTCAATGCTCCTCTTCCTTCGGTATAAGAATCTACTTTTAAAATGGATAAAATGAAAAAAAAACTTTGCAAAAATTCCACTGAGTATATAAGCGGAAAATTTACTAATTTTTTTATTTTATTTTAATGTATTTATTTTTATTTATGTTTTATTTATTTTATATATAATATCGCATGTAATTGGGGTTTTCCTGTTTGCGGTAAATAAAATATTATTATTACTTAATGCACACGACCGGTTTCAACTATTGATAGACATCATTAGGTACCGTAAGGTGCATCAAATATACTTAGTGAAATTTTTACAAAGTGTTTTTTTTTCATTTTATCCATTATGAAATTCCACATAGTGACGGCTAGCACCATTCAAAATACTTTTAAAATGTTCGCCATTGTAAAGGTTAAGCTTTTTCAAAATAGTACATTAATCAAGCAATATTCAACCGAAAATCCATTTATAACATCAACTATTTTGTTGCTTTTCGAGCGATTTTATGTCTCTTGTTTTTAGATTACTTGATTAAAATTTTCTTTTATATCGGAAAATATTTCTGAACATTGCAAAAAAGAATTTAACGGTACTTCTATTGGAAAAGACTGCATTGCGTTTAGTCTAACCCAGGTGATTAGATTAATTTAGCATCCAAAAATTACTCAATATGGATTCTCCCTTGTTTCTCTTAATTCCTTCCTGCTCCAATCGCAATTCCAAACTACTTCACATACCTCGTTTTCGACTTTCCATCTCCCAGAGATACTTGTTTTACCGCATCCCAGGACTTTTCAATTTTCTTTTGTCCTGCAACCCTTCGCTAGAATTTTATTTCCTAGTTAAAAAACCTATAATTTGATGTAATAGCCTTTACTATGCATTGTATATTAGAAGTTTCTTTCAATTCACTCCTATCATCCATAACTTAACCTCTCTGTCCTTAACTAATTAAAAATTCTTTTTTTATTTGCTTTTATATTATTTATTTTTCATTTACTGTTTTGATTTGTATTAAAATTCAATTTGATTGGCTCTAACTAGTTTTTTTATGTAAATAAATAAATAACTCAAACGACTAAACATTTTTTCCGATTTACAATAATGACATTGACATTATAATTGTATTGATATTAGAGTTACAAAAAGTGAGAATTTTGGGGTATTTGTTTCAAATTATGCTTCTCGGTACATTTAGCTTTCAACCACTGCCAGCAAAAATATAATATCTCGTGAAAACGTCGCGAAAGAATACTGCAAAAATACCTTGTTAAAATATCTTTAAATTGATGCAAGAGCAATTTTAATGCATCGTATGTCAAGCTTTCAATAAATTTGCCAATCCTAGGGGTCTAGTCTATGATTTAAAATCCAGTGGTTGTGAATCCTCCATAGGTACGACGACACAAGTCGCATCTCGAGGGCCTTTCTCCATTCCTTTGCATTCCACAAAAGGAAGAGGCAAATGACTGCCCTTTTTTCTATGCGTCCTTCCACTTCGTTTTTTTGTGCCACTTTAAAAGCGCTCGACTGAAAAACTACGAGAGTCGACAGGCGATGATTTACTACTTCCGCCGTCTTCATTCGAACGCGCGCTTGTTTACCGGAAGTGGAGTGCTCTTGATTACTCGATCGGGCGATTTTCTTCATCGACCCCCGTTCTCTATATTGACCCACTTTTGACCATTTATTAGTACCCTTGAACTTGATCTAATGAAGGACTGCGATGCGAGGATTGTCTCATACCACTCCCATTTACCATTGGATGGGTTGACGGACAACTTAAAGAACACCAGGGGGACACGAACTACATCTTAATCAAATTAGAGTGTTTTATTGTCCATAATGGTGATGTAATGCTTCGGTTTTAAGCCTATTCATAGCTCTACATTAAGCTTTCAATGCTAAATCTACCTTCCAAGAGACCAAACAGGCTGAAGATAGCAATATTAATAGGTGGGAATGATAATTTGTGAAAATATATGTCACCTAAGGGATAAAAGTAGAATAGAAGATAGCGGTATAAATGTAAAAATCTTAATTATGCTGCTAATATTACGTGGAATGTCATTTTCCTAATAGTTTCATATACTACTCCAAATGAAATTATACTCCAAATGTGAGAATCAGTACAAATTAGCCTTTATGAATCAATTCCATAAATTTCTTTCAAACTATTCCCTTATATATACTCGTTATTATGAAATGCATTTACTGAGATAACCTGCTCACTCTTTAGCGTCAATAAAATAATAATAGTAATTAAACTGTAATATAGTAAAATTATAATTAATGATGATAAAAGAATAAATAATTTTAATTAAAATGTAAATTATAATAGCAAAGTAATAATTGGATAATAAAACGACTTATTCCAGATACTAAAAATACTTTCAGATTTAGATTCACGTACGAATGTACAGCAGTGAGATTATTAACCAAATGTCAGAAATTACTTTTTTTAAACTAACTGTAACATGGAGTAATAAGAGCAAAAAATACGAATGATAAGGTCAACGAAGTATCTGGTGATATGGAAAAATACGCATGTAAAAGAATCGGGACGTATTATACAGAAAACTATAATTAGGCCAAAAATGAAGTTGTTTATCATAAGTCCCTATGGCAACCTTTGACCATGCTGAAGAATGAACGAAAATATTGGCATAAATTAAAAGGCTGAAATGGGTAAAATTTGAAAGGTCTATAGGCAATGCGCTATTTACTTGGCAGAAATGAATTCGATGGAAATGTCCCCCCAATCATATGGAGGTACGTTTTATATATTGGAAATGGATCGTTATGGATAGGGAAATAGCTATCTCAGTAAAAAGAAATCATCAGAATTTAAAAAAAATTGAGAAACAAATTTTTCTATATTCCGTCAAACTGACAGATTCGTTTATTATTTATGAAAATAAAGACAAAGATTTTCATAAATTTTGAGTTTTGTAAGATAAAGTTCCACAAAGTCAAGGCCGATGTGATTGATTTAGAAATACTCAGTTTTGGAGAGTGTTATGTGAATCGCTGGGGACGTGTTTAGTATGGCGTAGAGCTGAGGGCCGTCGCTGCATGTGAGGAAGCGGTGAGTGGCCATTAGAGGAGGCCAATGGAGCAATCTAGAAGAAGCGAAATGCTTGGGTCAGTTCGTTTGAGCCATTACACAATGGGATGGACTCCAGTTAGGTCAGTGTTATCTTCACGCTTTTCTCTTTGGGTTCCCTTGGGGTAAATACCTCGCACCCAAGCGTTAATGAGTGGACAAACATAGCAGTTCTGCGATTCCGAAAGGGAGATACTTCCTCCACATGAAAAGATGAAATAATACATGTATTCTAAATCCAGGTGGGTAACTTATCTCAAAGGAACGATCCCAAAATTGAGGTGTTACTATTGCTAATACGGTAATTATAGCCTTCTAGGACTTTCCGAAAATTCCGGTCGCTATTTCTCAACCTAATAAGGAAATCACAGGTATCGATGGCGAAAGATTGTCTTTAGAAGTAAACAACCGCGTTTATACCATGGCAATTGGGTAAAATTGAGCTGTGGTAAGACATGGAAAATTTTGTAATTCTATTTATGATGTATAACTCGAAATAGTGTTAATCTGAACTTTTTTTCTTTGGTTCATAGAGTTTTATATCCAAATAATGTTACAAAATTTGATTTTTCGATTCGATTTGTTTTCTTCACTCTAAATGCTCCAAATTTATACGACTAATTGTGACATAAAGTAATATCTCGACACAGATTTCCTAAATACCGGCCAGGTGATATTGAAATAAGGACTATAGGTTCCTTGCCAAACAAGTAGGAGCTCACGAGGAGTAATTGGTACATTAATAATTTTTATCATTTGAGATGTTTCATCGATAAAACAATTTAACAAAACAAGGTATATGATATTTACCATACACCTTGCTTACTGGTTTACTGATATTTTTTAAACAAATAGCTGTTTGTTCAATGTATATCAAAGTGTGCTTTTCAATCCTCACCAAGAAACTTCGTTAATTTGAAAACTTTTAATGACAAAGTCAAAAGATAGAACGTATAAAAATTCCACAAATAGTATTTATAGTAGTAGTAATTCCAATATTTGTGGAATTTGAACAAGTCTTATCTTTCGACTTTTCCATTAAAAGTTTTTAAGATGAAATTCCACCAAGTAACACTTGACAATATTTATTTAATAAATTGTAATATTTGAATTTTTCGATAATTCGATTTTTTTACAAGGTCCATTAAGGTTAAAACAATGCAAGTTCCACTTTATTTAAATACATGGAAGTGTGACCTCAGATTTAAAAAAAAAATCAGGAGACTGTTTCCGCCGGAGATTAACTAATGGAATTGGATCAAAGATGAAGTTAATTTATCGGAAAGAAAAAGAGATACCAAGGAGGATTTCCGTCCTACTTGCCCACCTGCCAACTCTAACTTCCTTTATACGAAAGGGTGTAATCTGCTTTCCGGATAGTGCTATTTTACTTAATGCGCGCAAGCCAGGTAGTTAATTAGGGATTCCGGTGTTTTAAAACCTCTTGCCAAACGCCTTTCGGCGGCTCACAGGGCCCTTGTGAAAGCGTAAACAAACCCTTGGTTACCGCTATCCTGGTAGGGTCATCAAAGAATGCCCTTAGCAAAGCGAGATTAGAATCATCGGAAAGATAACTGACTCGAGATTCTTATTTATATCTAAGAATATAAACTTACGTCTACAAATTACGCAAGCTGAGATAAAAGATACAAAACCTTTGTGAAATTTCTAGCTTTCAAATTTCGTCAGGGTGATGCTTAACTTAAAGTGCAGTTATATAAATTTATAATAACAGAAAAACGACTTTATTTCATTGAGAAATTGGTACTAGTAAGTCTCATCTCACATCTAACTCTATGCCAAGTAAGATTTTAAGAAAGAGCTTTTTAGAATAATACTAAAGAAACGGCAAAAAGATGGAAATATTTTTAGGGTTAAAAAAAACTATGCACTTAGGAAAAAGTAATTATTTTATCTTCAATCACATAATATTACACGAAAAAGAAAAGAATCAAGGTGATTAATTTACGCCGTTAAAACATTTACACAGTTTTTCAATTTTAAATAATTTCCCTGCCAATATTTACTTCTTGTCTAAACGTTTACAAATTTATCGTCTACTGAAAACATTTCTGAGACCACAAAATATATTTACTTCCTGCAACCATATCCTGATAAATAATATATTTTTCATTGGTCTTTCGCTACAGGATTGAGGAAAATGTGGATAAACTTTTAGTTAACTTTTGTCTCAGTCTTGTTAATGGCTATGAAGACATGAAAGCAACTGAGGTATGAGTGATACTAAATAATATCTCGTAATATTCTATCTAAATATATCCTAATGGAATTCTAAGAAAAGTGTTTCTCGTAGAGCCATTGTGCTTCAGATACGTTCCTCTTATAGCATTCTGGCTTGGTGAGGAAAGCAAAGGCAAAATACCTCACACCTCATCTTGCTAAGTTAACCTCATTGCCTCTAATAGCTCTTGGTTGCGAATGTTAGAGGGGATGAGATACAACCAGCTTTCGGGGTGAATACTTTACAGAGAGAAAATAAATGTTAGCGTTACGGCAGAATTTTACATGCGAAGCTAGACTTCCTTATGCACCCAGACGATAAAGTTGTATTCGAACTAGTTAGTTACCAGGTGACATGGTTCCTTTTTGTTAAAACAATCCAAGTTCTACTTTATTTAAATATGTGGAATTGTGACTTCAGAATGAAAAATCTTATGTGGCTAGCACATGACTTCCTCCTTATAGTATTTCTTCCTCGAAATCAAAATACGAACGAATGGCAAAATAACACACGAACAACGGAAAAGATTAATAAAAATAAATACCTCACATTTTAACAGTGGAAACCTAAAAAGTAACAGATAATGAATAATATTATTAATATAACCGCTGGAGATTAACTTATGAAATAGGATCAAAGATGAAGTAAATTTAACATATATGTAATTTCAAGGCAACTTAATAAATCGCGGATAAAGATGATTTCAAATTCTAACTATCATCTCGATATATCGTTTACCGTCCCATTTTCGACCGATCGATTCTGTATATCTCGCAACTCTTTTAAGGACGGGGAAGGCCTTCTGCAAGGTCACGGGCGATTTTCGCCTCTTTGAGAATGAATGGACCAAGACGCTGCGACGAGACTCAGGATAGCAGGTCCTCGTTCGCGATCATCAAGGTCAAGTACCATAGCTGCTCAACAGGTATCGCTTCAAAATTCCGTCTGAATCAGAGTTGATTGGTCTAACGCGAAGCGTCCTTAGGAGTCTTCTTTCCTGGTCCGAATAAAACCCGAGGGACTCTATCACAGCCAAAATTTTGACTTGAAACATCTGCTAACAGAGCTGCTCCACGTTTCAATATCTCTAAATTAGAGACATTGTCGGGTTCTCACGGAGTAAAGTGCACGACCAACTACCACTTCAGTCGAGTACTTTCGAGCCAGTCGTGCACGACTACTCTCAGAGCTAATTACGTACTCTCCATTGAGATAGTGCAAGACCCGAGTCAGTCAAATAGCTTACAAAATTAATGCAAAGGCTAAATGTCTATTTATGAAAAATTAATTGCGATCAAATGATGCATTTCGTTGAAATTCATCCAGAAAAGGAATGTATGTGAAATATAAATATATTACTAAAAATTCAGAAACAAACTCGACGAAAAAAATTCACAAACGAACGAACTTGCTACATTCAAATTTCTATTTAGAAAGAAAAACTACTTCTATTTGTAATTCTCATATTTTTATGATAACGTAGAAACTCCAAAGCATACCCTGGAATTTGATAAGGAAAACGAATAATATTTGGGTTTGTCATAACTTCTCAATTTATTACACAAATCGACCTGTCAATCTTTGCGTTGCATAACATGTATCTTATATAATAATCATTGATGCGTATATATTTATTTATCCGATATCAGTAACTCCCGTAAGGAATGCATGGGAGAAATTTTCGAACATTAACTTCATTCACTTCCCGACTTGATAGGATTATAAATTTCTGGGAGTCGTTAAAGGTCCAATGGAGTATTACGTATTGATATTTGTTTGTCCAAAGTATTCTTGGTTCGACTCAGGACGACTCGAAGTTTCTCTCATAAGAAATGCACGTAAAATTCATTTTGATCGATCACAGACATTTTTTCTTTTGCAGAATTAATTTTTTTTTTGGTCGTACGAAATCGAGATGAATCCCAAAAGAAAGAATTGAATAAAGATTCTTATTTTTGTTGTGGAATATCGTATTCGAGTAGAAATTGGGAGAATTAAGACAAGTATGACGAAAAACTTGTGTAATATTTTGAGCATAAACAATTCCCTAACGACAAAGGTCATAGTTGAACTCAACCCTCATTTATTTATTTTCAGAGTTTAAATGCATCAAAATGAACATTTATAATGAAAAATCCAATATCGTACCGGGATTATTTATATTTTTGGTAAATAAATGTAATTTTAATTCCGTCATTTTTGACGAGGGAATTTATTAGTCTTGAAATAACAGCCAACTTTGTTTGTACGAGCACGGTATAATGGTATCTCCTAGTAGGCCCAACCTCTGTGTGTAAGAGAATATAACTAGCATACTTAACCTTGCCCTTATACGCATCTGCATCTACCAGATAGTTGACGTAAGTTAGAGACCAAATCAACCATAATTCACTTTCCTATGGAAGGATATTAAGAGATATACAGATCTATTGACACAATCGTTCTTATGTTACCTTAGTAACATTGAAAGAGTTCTTCCGAAACATCCTTACGTAACCGTTTTCCATGATCTGATCAGCTGAAGCACTGGGCGTAAAACTTTCCTAACACATTCATGCATTTCAAGAGACTTTTTCTGTAAGACCTCCAATATGGTTAGAGACAATCTTCATTACAATTATCATAGTTTAAGATCAATTCCCAATTTACTGAAGTCCACCTCAACCTCACCATTCCTTAGTTTTATATATTTGAGCGGGGGAGTATTTCAACAAAGTAACTCTTGAATCGATCCGTTTTTTCCTTAGTTTTATTTATGTTTTATTTCGGATTCTTGTCTTTTTTCGTGCTATTTCGGATTTTCTTCATCTTTTTTATTGAAAAACCCTAATAGTATAGCCATTTTAATACCATTTCTTCCTCAGATCTACAATCCTTTGTGTCCACTACCAATATTAATACTTGAAAAGCTATCGTTCTTTTGCTACCAGCAAAAAAAATGCCAAATTGTCCCTTGAAATTATTTTCACTACTGCATTAAGATGCAAATATTACACACAAAAACGATCACTTGTTCGATCTCTAGGGATATTCAAGAATATACGTGAGAAAGCATGATGCAAGAAAACAAGGCACTTTAGTGAAAGATTTTACTCTAAAGCTCACAATTAATGAGATAATTTTCATTATATTTAGTTGTATGGAAGCAAAAGAGTTTGGGTAGTATATTTTAGTTTAGCTATAGAATTTGACAACTTGAGAATTTCCACTGCTAAGAAAAATAATTTCTGTTCTTGAGATACTGACTGATGTTTGAATTTGTTAGAGACGAAGCCTTGTGAAGTTTTTGACACTAATTAGGAACACTTTCTAGTGAAAGTAATCTGCCTGTTGTTTGCTAGTTGTTCAGGAGCTAAATACAGCATCACGGCCTAGCTCTCTTAAATTTTCCTCTTCAACGGGCTCGCAGATTAAACCTTTTGTTAGCTGACTGATTCTCAAGAGAAAAGTGAAATTTGAAGGAGCAGTAATGGAAGAAAGCAGAGGCGGGAGGGAAATAGTTAATCATAAGAGATTAGCGTGTTTTATTCACGAGGCGAGAACGCGATGTGTATGAATAATAGCAGTCATTTACAATTTAAAATATATTGTTCAAAATCGTTAAAACTCTAAGCACTTATTTTAATTTGCATGCACTGTAGTACATGCAAATAGAATTCATGGATGTTAAATCAAATTAAGGTTTCAAAAATACTTTACTCACAATACACCCACACTTAATTGTTTGACAGGTATTTTCATTATATATTTTTAGACCCTTCAATGACAATGTTGATTTCAATGGACGTTGCCTTCACCTAACTCTTTCGTAGATTTTTCATTATTAAAAAAATATGAGAAAAATATCAGATTTGATTGCTGAAATTAAAATCTCCAAAAACAAATTATTAATACTATACTGAGTCTATTTAAGGGAGCTTCTGCAAGATTTCCATATAAAATATGTTCATAGAGATCGCTCAAAAATGATGAAAACCTCAGAGACAACACGTATTAATTATGAAGAAATTTACAATGGATAAATATTTTATCTAATTTTGAGTTACTTCACACCATTAACATTTTCGGACATTGAATTAAGAATCTTGAACGAATTTTATATATAACGATTCTGTTCCTGAGCTCCATTGGTCATTATCTAAACTAAATTTCTAAGAAAGCAATAAACTCTGCATGAGTCACCTTGAATTTGTTGCAGAAGGCCTGCTTAGAGACCCGGCATCGAAACTGGGACGACTTGGAGAATGAAATATCTCAGCATAGTGTTGGCATTTAGTAAAGGGCAGAAGATCAAAGCTCATCGGTCTTTAAATGTCAACTTTAGGGGAATATACTTACACATATAAACGCATCCCTGCATAATAAATAACATATATTAAGAAAGAAAGTTTAGGTTAACTATATAGTCTGGACTCTCCAACTTAGATATCAACAGCCTGACGCTTGACTGTAACTTTCACCGAGTCCTTTTAGAAATGCAGCCTAGATTTTTCTATTGGTAAAGGGCAAAGCGGAAATAAACCAACACCGCATGGTCATAGACTTGCCCTTAAATTATGGTCACAATAAGGATTCTGCTTTGAGTTCGGATGAGATGAAAATATGCTATTTCAATGACTTTATACAGCAAACGACAGCTAATACGGTCAAAGAAGTACAAGAAGTAAGCAAAATTAGTGAGAGGGGTAGTCAAGAGTAGAAAAAGGTTTAAGCTAATAGTTGAACTTAGAAAGGATAAATTAACAGATGATTGAGTACTAGCCATGATACGTAATCATGGTTCTTTCGAATGTAACTACAACAAATAAGACGGAAAGCCAATAATTCTACTCTCTATTACGTCATTACATTGCTGATGGAAAGCGATAGAAAAGCACAAACATATAGAACTTGTTAATTCAAAAAACTGTAGAAGTTAATTTCAATGTCAAATTCATAGTCATTAGGGCCAAATGTTCATTTTTGGAAATCAATTATACCACGTAAAGCAATTACAGAAGTCCCTGTGCTATTCATGGGTTTATTTTAAGTGGAATGAAAATAGGTCGTCTGACGTGAGACATGTTCATTCATGAACTCACTGAGCTTCCATTACAAGCTCAGAATTCAAACGAAATCGAGCGTCTCGATGCAAAATCATACAAAGACGCCCTTGTCTACATCTTTCTGCATCAGATGTAAAAGAGAATGTCGGTACCATGATGCTTCGACCGATTTGATCATGAAACAGCATGGTCAAGCGATGACTTATTATGAACTTCTAATTTTAAGTCATAATATATTTCCTGACTTATTGAAATCATCATTATTATTCATAGTTCCGAGTAGAACGAAGTTCAATGGCAACATTATGGCGCTAAACAAAGGCAATTAATTAATCATTTCACAACAAATAACTATGCTTTTACCATATAACTTTATAACAGAACCTAATAATCTTATTGGATATAATACTATAATAATGCATCGCATAATCAAATTAATTATCTTGTACACACAATATACTATCATTATACATTATCATAATTGAATGAGATAGCTCTAAATACATATTACTTGCAACGATAAAACTAATAAATAGTTCTATATAGTTCCATTTTATAAAGTGACTATCAAAGAGACAAATTCCAAGAATGAATATGACGTGCAAGTCATACGCAATTCAACACTGGTATTTATATGTTATTCCATTTAGAAGGAACGTAGGTATCATGTAGTTTTTACTGCTTAACATATGTATGGAATCACTCCAATGATAGAAATAGATTTAGCTTAAATTTAAAATTAAACCTTTCTTTCGTAATGTTTTACCACTTTATTAAGGCATTCTCTATTCAACGTGGAATAATTTAGTCATATCACTATCTTGATTCATTTTCTGGGAAGGGGCTGAGGCAAGGTATTCCAATTTCCCGCCATTATGCTGTTGAATAAACCGATTTTCAACAGGATTATTTTTTTTAACAACTGAAACCGATTTCCGATTTCAGCTACTGAACGAATACTAACAGCGGTGCATTCATAGAGAAGATGGAGAAATCTTTCCCGACTCTCGCCTCAGTTACACGAGATGAATTCCTGATTTGAAGAAGCGCGGATATGTAAAAGAAAGAATTCCCTTATAGGCAGGCCGAGGAAGAGGACGGGTCTTTGCAAATGAGAAGTTTGTGGAAATGGCTGCCGCGGATTCCTCCGGGGTCACGTGAGCCCCTACCCCTTCCGTCCCCCCTCCTGGGTAGGAGGCAATACCTTAAAAGACCTTGGGAAACTGATTTCTCTCCGTTGAGTGCGCCTTCATTGGAACTTCCATAAAAACGACCCCACGACAACTATCCCACTTACAGCGAAAATTCCATCTACTTAGAGAAAACCATCTCCTGCGACGACTTTCGTCTGCATTCTTAGTTGCTCCCTGAGGGTACTTCGAAGTTTTATCGCCAGCACGAAGAGGTTTTTAATGGCAAAACGTTTACTTTGAGTTATCACGCTTTATTCAGTAATGCCGACTGAGCGTCATCCGTGCCGTAGAGCACGCATTACCGGTTACTGCGTAGCCGACCTGTGGCAACATTGACGCGCTATCTTAATTGCTAACCTTCCGGGCTCACTTTTCAAAAATCGACCATAATAACATATTTAGTGATTTTGGCGCAATATCTAACACAAAGGTTGTCAACCTTTATTTGATTGTCGCCCACCGATGTCCCAATAACTTAAAGGAGCATTCATGGAAAAGTCCATACAACAAAGAAACCATAAAAATAATCTCCATTGAAGCAATACATTTACGCAATACTGACGTAATATTGTTCATTTGATCTCGTATGCGTTTTTAAAACACTCGCAACTTAAATGTGTAAATACGCTAGATCGTTGATGGCCATTTTTGATGTTGACATGGTTGCCACGCGCTTCTTTAGATAGCAATGATATTGAAATTTTTGCTGTTATATCGAAAGAGAAAGGAAATAGTGTAAATTTATTGAAAAATTTTGCTCATTGTTACATTAGCATCAATAACCCTTTATTTTATTCATCAATTTCACAAAAACACTTCTCTACGAGAAATATGTCCTAGCCTAGTTCTACAATGTAAATCCACCAAATAAGTAAACCAGCTCTCTATCACATATTTAAAGATATAATGTTCCTCTTATAATTCGGAATTCGTCCTTTCATGCAAAAAGAGTGAAACAAAAAATAAAGGTATCGGAACTTGAAAATTGACTGATTTTGCGAACCCTCCGCATTCATAATGGAATGAATACGGGAAATATAAGATAAAATTTATCACTTGCTACTCACTATTGGTGACGTTAGAATTAGCGTATTTCATGGGTCATTAATTTCGCAAAGGAAGCAGTGATTTTGCGATAGCAACGTAATTATATACGAATTGCGATAAAATTATACTCCTAAGAAATTGGCATCATGAATAATTTCTTATGTTCCTACTTTATGTTATTAGACGCACTAGAGTATGGCTACCTCGGGTTTTAACTTCATCTTTAAAAGTATCCCGTCGAATACGTAGATATTAGTGAAAAGTATTTGTGATTTCCTTTATCTCATCCAGATCTTACTTTGAACCTCTTTGATTATTTGATATTTTATCATTTGAACTTCAACTGGTAACTCGCAAGTTATTATTACATAACCACTGCTGGGCTAACACTTTTTGTTATTTTCTCTTTTTTCAAAAGCCTTGCGAATTTCCTTGGTCACGAGCGTACAAAAAAAACAATTCACAGTTATCAACTGACACTTTCATGCCAAAGTTTCGAAGCCGTACTGTATAACAGTATGTTAAACGTTCTCATTTGTTTAAGGTCTAACTTCCTGAACCGTTACAGAATATACGTGTAGAGATAAGAATGTAATCGATATTGATTAATAATATTTTACATTTAGTTAACTGATAAAATTATACATTCAGATTGATGTTAGGGTAAATATTACTCCAATATTCTGGGTAACGAAAAATGAATTGATTCGGAATTGCATGCAATAGAAATCGTTAAACTTATTTTATACTTTATCCCAAGGAAAAACGGACTTGAAAAAAGTCTGACTGGGCCGGGAATCGAACCCGGGAAAATTTTCACGTCCGTTTTTCCTTGGAATTTTTCCTGGGTGCACGCCCTTATGTGCAATTTACCCTTTACCCTTTCCTTTTCCTTTATTTTACACTCTAAAATAAATACAATTTGAAGCAATTTAAACTCATTGGAAATTGCTACTCATTTTTATTTATTATGTATTTATCTCCAATGCACATTTATAATGATTCAAGACGTACTAATACGCTTAATTCCAGTCTTAATTCAAAGTATTAAATGATATATTGAATGGGGACAATAAACAGCCAGGCGGGTAGCGCATTCGCCTTCGATGACCATTGTCATTGTAATTGCCTCCTTGATTGGTCATTTTCCTCAACCGTATACTACGCAATGAACTTAACTGTGTTGAATAGAAATATTAACAATATCGCGATAAAATCCCCGCAGAAAATAAATTACATAGAAAGCAAAGTAATATTAATCAAAATAAGAAGCTTAAGGAATACAATTCGCGGCACGCCGAGAGTTAACTTGCGGCGCACTTGGGAAGATCTTCCACGGGAATGATAATGATCGAATTTTCGCAACTCATTCGATTAAATGGATACCGGTACGCGATGATACCGAAGGCTCGCCAATCGCTTAGGAATGGCGATCTTGCAATACTCTCAATTAGCAATGCGAGTTCATAATTACAGGAATGATGTCCTTTCAGTTAGGAGCAGTCTGTTTTAAGCTCTCATCGACTCCATTACTTCCACGCGAATTAAATACAGCGAACGCCAATAATATTTACTTAAGGGTTATAATGGTAAAGAAATCCAACATCAATTGATTTATTAAAGAATCCGGGGTATTCCCTATTGTCACTGCCTGTGAGTTACAAATTTTCATGAAAAAGATCAATTTAAGGATTCTTATTTTATCATAATGAATATGGGTACGGGATATTGATATTCAAACACAAGATATAAAACCCTTTTCATGACCGTGAACTAAAAACATGGTAAATTAAGAAATAAAATAATATTCATTACGAGTAGTACAAACTAGAAATAAACGCACAAAAAGTAGAATGGACCATAACTAGGTCGTACAATTCCCTGAAACGTCAAGTAAATGCTGGGAAAATTTGGAAACAACAATGTAAATCAAATGCGATGAAAGAATAAATAGTAACCACACTTTTCGTTTTCACTGGGATTCAGAGAAAATCCACATTTAATCAATAGTTCAAATTAAAATAAAAGAGGCAAATACATATAAGATGATCGAATTAAAATTAAAATATTGAACTATTGGAGATATTTAATCTATAATTTAAGTAAAATTTTTAATTAATTTATTGTTGACATTCATACTTAACAAAGTTTAAATGGTTAAGCAGCTATTAAAAAATCACAATATTAACTAGGGAAGGATAAGCATCATATGATAATTAAAATAAGGGAAAAATTGTGATCTATTGAATAAGAGAAGGGGAAAAAAGAGAAAATAAATAAAACTTTTTAGATGATGATGATTTAGCACATGGGTGGGAAATCTTATTTCATTGGAAAGTCTTGTATGAAACCATTATTATTACACCAGTATTATTGTTTACATACGTAAAGAATGTAGGTAAACAAATAGCAACCGGCCAGATCTAAGGTCCCTAGTTTGCTGGTTAAATGGTACTAATGTATTTTGCGGACTATAAGACACACCTTAATTTTTAAGTTACTAAAAAAAATTCATCACAATTAAAATCACATGAAAAATGGAAATATTCAAGAAACCAAGAGGTTGCAATTATGAAGTAAGTCCTCCCGGAATAGATAGAGTTAGGTTTCCCGCGGCATCGAATATATGGCCATGTTTAAGAATGACGAGAATTTAAATCAAACCTTGGACATTTTTACATTAATTTCGAGTATAAGTTGCACCTGAATTTTGGAGGCAGTGTTTTTTTTTTAAGCGTCTTATAGTCCGTAGAATACGATATACGGTACGTGAATTTGTATCAGGAAGAGACGAAAATACCGCAGGTTCCCTACCTCTAATTTAGCTTCTATACACATAATTTCTTCTCTGTAATTTATATTCTCTTGGCTTATCAGTCACATCTTAAATCCGTGGCTCTGAGCCAACATGAGGAGCAGCTATTCTAAGGAATCTTTCCATTTTTGAAAGCATAAAGGGCAGTCGCTAGCTCCAAAGAAGAAAACATAACCCGCACCTTCTTTGTGTCTTCTTGGTCCCTTTCCAAAACACATTTCCACGGTAATAGATCTTCCTCTGGATCATGGGTGCGTTTTTTGGGTTCACTTGGAACTTTTATTTACGCTCTTTTTATGATCGGGCCTATGACTGACATCGCCAATCTCGAGATGAGCTAAGAAAAGGTTTCGCAAACACAGATCTATCTTTGAACCACCTTGAATGTACGCTAAAAAAATAGCAGAAAATTTCGCATTCATGCTCGTATGTTGAAAGGACTAGCATTTGTATGCTCGTATGAGTATAAATATAAGTGATTGTATATGTACTCGAAAATAGAGGCCAGTAGAGTTGCCCCGCTGATTTGAACGATTCTTCATTTTATCTTAGCAACGCAAAATATTTACAAATAAACTATGCGAATGTAATTTCCGCTTATCAGTTTCTATCGATGGCAAGGTCAAGAGCCAGTTAATAAGGAAATATTCAATATTCATCTCAGTTGGCGTGCAAGTCTATCATTTCATAACTTATACCTCCCCTTGACCGGTAAAACATTTCTCATCTAAACGTTCCGTTAAAACCTCATGAATTTTCACGTTTCCGATTAAAGGAAAACACTGAACTATACACAGTAATGTTGTACATGTTTGAAGTCTTTTATAAGTAATACAGTCTACTATTTTGACACGTTAGTTATACTAATGTATAATTTCATGTTCAAGAGTTTCCATATTTGTCTTTTTAATTGTTCAGACTGTTTTTTATTAATTGTTTATTTTCTAGTATATTTATCAGTCTATTTTTTACCTACTTACATGTAAATGTGTAACTGTTTGTTCTTGTATGATACTATTGGTATGTCTTCTTGCCTTTTAAATCTCATTTAATCTGATTTCATTACTAAATATAGTTGTCCTATCTGTAGATTTCGCAGGTTTTCCACACTCCTATTCTTGAGTGTTTTCCTGCAGTGGAATTTTTTTTCCTAAACTCTTAGATTATGTTTTTTAAATCCACAAAGCAGTCTTTTCCCTTGTTATTTTTTCAAGCTATCCCTTTTTTACAGTTATATGACGAAGTATTAGATGTAAGAAGAGGCTTTATAGTCTCGATATCGCCCTAAACAAACTCCTTCATTATTATTATTATTATATTTTACACGAAGGGATTTCTATGGCATAGATTCACTAAAAGTTTACTTTTCTAATGTTGCTGCAGCAGAATCAATCGTAAGGCAAAGTGGGTAAAACAAACGAGAGAACCCCTGAATTGACAACTACGCACGCGAAATCGCGTGTACGGGACTTCTTATCCCAGAATTCAGGAACCTCCTTCATTTAGAATATAGGTCAATGGTGCCTGCCAAAGCAGGAAATGCCTTCTGTGACGACTCTAAAAATTGATCAAACGGAGAGCTTTCGAAGTACACAGAAACGTCAACAAAATTTTTAGTACTTCCTCGAAACGGAGAAATTAACGAGCTAACTCGTTCGTACCCTATACGTTGGACCCATCTGGCATATGGTACTTTGCAGGCAGACGCTGTATCCTCGAACTGGGGAAGTTGCAGCGAAAAAACGTTTAGCCAAGAGTCGTTACGGTAAATCGTTGCGAAGATGCTTCCTGGTATTGCTTTGGAAGGAAATCGCTATTTGTAAGAATGAAGATCAAACGATAGGTCGAATTTGCTCAACGACTTCAGAAATAACAGGTACGTTCTCGATAAACGTGACAGATATAATTTCAAGGTTTTCTTCGATAAAAAGATTTCGTGCTTTCTTGCCTTATGACATGTCGAAGATTATCAAGGGATAACATACGATGTCCGGCAGGTCGACCTCATTATATTCAATATATTTCGTCAATTTAGTCTGAATTTAGTATTCATGAGCACATTAATAATTTTTAAAATTCCATGTTTAAATTTGTATCTGTCCTTAATTTAATGTTGAAAAATAATGGTGTTATTAATAATATTTAATCTGTATACATCCATATTAATCTATATCGTTTATCAATTATCAAGTTTTATAAATTTTATAAATTACGCTGGCCTCTGTTTCTCGGAGGACTTCGTAATATTGCCCATTCCTGCTACCTTATCTTGATGATGGAATTTCTTTCGACTTTAGCCACAGGATAGAGAAAAATGTTCTTTCTTTTTCTTTTGACTTCGCCCTTTTCATGGCTGAAATAATATGTAAAAAACAACAAAAAAAACAAAACGGACGTATTGAGAACGATTCGGCTATATAGAAGAAAAATTATCGAAAGTACAATTAAAAAAAGCTTTGTGAACCAGCAAACACGCTAAAAGTAGCTAAAATTCGTATGAGAAAACCAAATTTTACAGCAGTGTCCCTTGATAATCCTAAGTTTAGATCCCTGCAAAATTTACAACTTTTTGTTTTATTGTCATCGGGATGTAATAACCTCAATTATATAGACATCGAGGAGAAATAGTCAACAATGAAGTCCGGGAGTTTTCTGGAATGATAGCGCTTCGAAACAAGAATTGAGATCTGCATTGTTATATCGAGAGTCTTAAAGTAAGGCAACAATTAAGAAAGCGTCAATTGTTGCCTCTGGGAAGCCACTCAGCTGTTTACAATGCTGAGTAAGTAGCTTCTTAGGCGGAGGAAAATGTGACGATCAGCAGATAAACTTGGAGCCAAAGGTGAAGGGGTCCTAACTGCAGCTTTCGTGACCCCAAAGGGAAAGGGGCGAAAGGTCGTGAGAGAAGGGCCCTCTTTGTTGCATTCATAATTTTTGTATTGGGCAACACTTTCAACCGAGCGTCTCTTTAGCAGGTCGTCGCTAAAAGAACAAAGAGATCCCAACCAAAGGGAAAAGCTAGCTGTGGGATTGAGGGCATCTGGACAGATTTAGAGCGTGCAGAATGGTCCACTTGCATCTCTTTCGAGGGCGTCCCATTCTGAAGGGAATGCTAAAAACGAGTTCTGAACTACACAAAGGGAAAAACCCCTTGCAAAAGGACGAAGTCTTTGGTTTCATCTGCCCATTCAAAACATTCACTTGGACGGAATAATCAAAAGCAATCTCTATTGCTTTTTGATTGAATTAGAGAATTTTCATGAAATGCCCACTCTTAAGATATTTTTCTTTTCATATATTCTTTTCATATTTTGCATAAAATATTTTCGATATTTTAGGAAATTCTCTCAGTCATTCCATTTTTTTGGCATATTCTTTATTCCTCCACCACTGCATCCTCGGTCTGTCAACTCTTCTTCGTTTCATAGTCCTATGCTCTTAAGCATTTTCAGAAATTTCTTCTGATGAAATGCGATCACCACGTTCCTTCAATTTTCATCTGCTATTTGTTTTTCTTTTGCCTTTGGTGGAACCTTTAATACTTGCCTAATAACTTGCGAAATTTAATTTTCCATTCCAAAACACTGAATTACTAGGTCTTCAACGTTAAAATTAATTCTAAGATATTCAACTTTTCATTTGAAAGCTGAATTCATCTAAGTAACAGGTTTTTATTTCCAATACTACAAGAAACAGTCTCGGATACTACTACACTGAACATATAAATACGACATATGTATCAATAGACTGAGAATGGAATGGAACACGTGAGAGGGCGGATGAGTTCCTGCCATTCATGCTATGGTATTTTCTCATATCCCGTTCGAAAGAAAAAGGAATAGTAAAAAATGAAGAGACAGCTTACCAGAAGAAAATTTAATCCCAGAAGAATCCTCCAGGAGTCCACGGGTTCCAGATCCTACACTGTAAAAAAATCTTTGGATAAATACAATCAGAATCATTGGCACTAAAATTGCCAACAACTTTTATTGTATTAATCCAATAATATGATAACATTAATATTCATTGTAAAATCACAATGAAATTTAACGATAAATCTTACTATAAAATTACAATGAATCTTATTGTAAAATCCCAATGAGATTCTAAAACTCAATTGGAAAAATAAACGGTCAGCCTCGGGTTCGTACCAGGTATCTCGGGACTACAGAGGTTAAACCCGACGGAATGCTAACCACTCTGCCACCACGTTCTACAGCAAATAACGATAATAGAGATGTATTGATAATAAAGAAAGAGTAGGCTGGTGGATGAGATACATACAAACAAGAATATCCTGAAGTTCTTTTTCTCCATTCTATTATTATATTCCTAATTAATGAGCCACCTTGTGGGTCAATATGTATGTCATCAACTTTTAAATTACACTTTGACCCTATATACTCCCTATGCATGTGACTTCTGAAGGAATTAACATTTTTGAAAAGTTTACTGCATCCCGCATGAGACACATGCAGTCTCAACTCCAATATTCATAGGAGCACAAATATCACGAAGGACTTTCAGTCTTTCAGGAGATAATTGTTCATGGCATGTCCAACAAATTAATCTACACCTGATGCTTGAATTTAAAGTAAATATTTCTTCAGAATGCAATTTAAAATAATGATTCTGAATAGCTAAAAGGCTAGGGTAAGATTGACGAAAATGGGCAATGGTAAGACTTATTTAATTTTCTATGAATTAAACAAAAATGGTTGAATTAGATGTGTCAGTTGTGAACTGCATGTTTATTTGCAATGTATGCAGCACATACACATTTCGAAACACCGCAGACTTATCACTATTGAGGGGACAAAATAATAACAGCTAAAACGCTGCAATTAATAGAAAGCACTCATTAGAGATAAATCATATATAAACGGCACAACTACAATAACACATATATAGTTTACTGTATAAAGTCATCTATTGCTATAGATAAAATTCTAGGATTAAACGATAGTAAAGCAATGAAAAACTACTTTTCAATGGAATATACTCGATATGCGAAGGCACTGATGAATTCCATTCCGTCGAAATCGGTGGACCCGTGAAGCATTAGCATCCCAAATCCGATGGATTTCCTTTTATGGACAATAGGAGCTGTTTTTAATGGCCAACCTCAAGAAAAAGCCATTAGCATAGACATGAACATCATCGAAGTCCCGAAACTGCGAATCTAATGATTGTTCAGTGGGGGTAAGAGAAGGCCTCGCCCTTACTTTAAAATTTGTTGGAAAATACAATGATATTTAACGTGCCAGCCGGAGACGGAATTTCCCAATAATACTTACTGTAGAAATCCAAGCAAACCAGTTTTTCCAGTGAAACTTATTATATTTTTACAAATCTTTTTTTACAGTGTAGAAATGAACGTGAAATTCGCCTATTAAGGAATGAGAAATAAAAATAATAAAACGCCTTTATTCGGACGAGATATTGACTAAAATTCTTTTTTTTTTCATCAAACCCATCGTCATATATTGCTCCACATCAATATTAAGTTAAATGGAAAATGAGAATAAAATTAAATAATTATGGGTGTAAAAACCTAAGAGAAACTTAAGAAAGTTTTTTATTGCAGGAAAACATCCACGAAGTAGGAGGGTGTTTAAAATCCGTGCAAACATTTTCATAGTAAAAATTAAAAGGTAAAAATATACATACATAATCAATAAGTACATCAAGAACCATAGCAAACTTTATACTTCGATCAGTTCTGTTAATATACATGAAAACACATGTAGGAACAAGTGCGTAAAAAAGAAATTCAACTTAGAACATGATTTTAAAAAACGATAAAAATAAACACAAAATGTAGACAATAATTCATGACTATACAAGAAAATAAATTAATAAAATATCCTCTTAAAACTTAACTTAGATTTAACAATACAAATAAAATATTCCTGTAGAAATATGATAATAATATCTCTAATGGAAACAGAAAGACCCCAATTACATCCATATCAATAATTAATTCTATTTACAAACACACACGACCATTCCCTAGCCAGAATTGCCTAGCCGAGATTACCGGCAGACCAGCCATTAAACTAAAACCAATGCAATACATACAATTTATAGCAAAAAACTACATAATACAAAAACGAGATAGAACAGAAATAACCGTTACGAAATGGGGATAGGATGAAATAGGAATTTCCTGCCGGCCACATCCTAAATCAATATTCGCGACATCGTTTGGTGTTATGCAAGGTAGGAACAAGCAGTGCATCTTGGATGCGGTAGGCGCTCCCTTGAAACCAGTCTCTATTCGGACTTCCTAAGGTATCAGATCTTTAAAGAGCGTAACCATATGAATTATTCCCCCCATAACATCGCAGATGCCGACTTTGAGAAAGCATTCAGTGGACCAGCAAAAAAGGCTCTGCCGACTCCAAACCGAGATAAACAAGTAGCGTTGCTAAGGCACGCATCGCCAATGCAACAGGAGACGAAAGAATCCGTCGAGGAGATGCGGAAAGCGCATTCCGCAAACCAACGTCAACAGATGCGTCAGCAAGGACGAATTGCACCCACGCGCCGCAGAATCGAAGCATTCGCAAGAAAAGTGCAACAGGAAGCTGCTTTCATCCCGGTTGGATGCATCAATTCGTGACGTCCATCATTAGGGTTGCCAACCGGTAGGGTATTCGAGTATCAGATGAAGAGGGGAAATGAGAACCGGGGTTTCCAGAATTCATCTGCTCACTCATCTCTTTCGTACGTGATGGGCGTTGTTTTGTCACAAATGCTCACGACCGCGATATCTGATGTGAATGTGTGACGTAACTTGAACTAAATTTGCATCTACAAAAACTTTTTCTGCCACATCGGGGAAACACATACGTCGCGGTACATTTATGACTCATAAATGCCTTTAGATTATTCATCTTTAAGAAACGTTGGGCCATCAGCACCTCCTAAGGTTCTGGAAAATGAGGATGAGGCTTACAACACAGGATGAGGAGTGTGGAAATTTGCTTTCCTCACTGAATTACAATTCCTAAAAAAACTCTCTTAAGCGAAACAACTCGATGAATAACACTTTCAAATGCATTCAAAAAGAACCAAACTACGATGAATGGCATTATTCAGAAACTCATACCTCAGTAGCTCTCATATGATCACAGGCATGAACAAGACAGAGGCAAAAGAAAATCGTGGATAAAATTTCCTCTATCCTGTAACGAAATACGAAATAACTACTTCTATTCAACAAAACGTGATTGCTGGGAAACCATTTATAAAAAACAAGATTTATTCATTCTTTAATAAACACATGGCGATTATATTTTTTATCATTCATAAGTTGTGAGCACATTAATGCGAGCAAAATTGATGTATAACTAAGAATCTGAACCAATTTTTTCAATGTCAGTTACCTTATGAAATTTTTATTCCAATATCTGTTCTACCCAGTTTCTTCCATCTAAAACTTAAAATTCAATCAATTGCTTGCCATTATTTATTTTCATCTTAATAGAAGACATAAGAACAATCAACACAGTTATAAACGCCAATAAAATCCGTGTAACCATTATCGTCGATGCTTCTCGGAGATCGTGTTCGTTTCTACGAGAACTAAAATTTCATGAACTACTCTTTCGAAAAGTTCTGAAGCGAAAACATCTCAAAAATCTTCCGTCGGTAATCAGCTGGAGTGAATTCCAAGCTAAAGACTCGATCATAGCCGTAACGCTACTGTCGAACCTGAAATGTCCTCTAACGAAAAAGGGATTTTATATCACTGTTATCGAGGACTAAAAATTCTCGGTTAGTATAGGCTGTGTGTCGAATCTCTCTGCGAAGGATTCAAATCATAAAATTCAAAGCCCCCACAGCTTCGCTGCGTAATGAGGATGTCAGGGATTTCAGATATGGGAATATTTGGGCGTGGTTTCGCTATGATGAAGTGTCGACGCATTCCTCATTACGCAAGCACGTCACCGCTTTGTCTTCACGTGGCATTCACTTTTCCTTTCTTGCTGGTCAGATAACACATTGACGTCGTGGTTCGAGTGAAGAATTTTGTAGATAATGTTTTATTTTGCAACAATGTCTACGTACTGAATGCACCTTCATACACGCTTTCCATGTATGTAGGTCTCAACGTGATGTATATTCTAGGTTATATTTTATTTATGGAGTATATTCTATTCAAATTTTTACCTAAATCCAAAATAGATACTTTCGAGCTTTCTATTTTCACGTAAATCATTTAACGATATTTTCTGAAATAAACATTTATTTCTCTTAACTGGCAACTTTAAAGTACATGTGCGGTTGTAAAATCTTCAATTATGACAACTAAAATTACATTAATTATGAAATATCTACTGAAACTCTATAGCAATAAGTATAACTACAGCTATACTTGTATTGCACAACGATGACTATAATGGAGAATTTCCTCTCAGACATGTTATCTATATGACGCTTACCGAAAAATTTTTACTCAGGAAAAGCAAGAGCAAACTAACCCTCTCCTCATCTAGCCAAGTAATCATCATTTGGTAGCCAATTGTGATAGAACTGAGGTTAAAAGGCACCTCCATCTAATAGGAATTACCTATATAATGACAAGGACTTCAAGACAGTCCATGAAAACATCTATTGACAAATGCCTCCAGCTGAAGAAATTTTATAACATTTTTATTATACTATATTGTAGCTTATAGAATATTAGATTATTTAGTTTAATATAACTTTTAACTTTTATTATAACTTAATCAATTAGGTCTTTTATACCTTTTTGTTAAATTTACTTTCTAAAATAATTGTTCATATCTAATCTTTTTCACTTTTCATATATCTATGTTTGTATATTATTGTATTTATTTCTATTACTGTGTTTTCGCGGGTTTTTTTCATCCCCCTTCTTTGTGGGTGTTTTCCCGCAACGTGCGTTTTTTCTTAGTCAACCTTCAGTTGCAAAGATTTTTTCCCACACCCTACTCTTTTTTTTTGTATTTTTTTAATAAGTTGAGTTTTTAATCAGTTTAAATGTAATCAACATACGAGGTTAGGTGGAAGAGAGGCCCACCTCGGCCTAACCTCGCCAATAAAGGGTCAAACTAACTAACTAAAAAGGCGGCTCTTTACCGGGCTGCATAATTTACAGGCAAAGGAATTTCTATGAAAACGATAATGCGAAATTTCACTGAAGTAAATTGGATGATAGATAGGAAAAATCGTAGGATGAAAAGCTGAATCTTCTGCTATTCCTGCAAGCAGAAAAGAAGATGTGACTTGAGAACTGTGCCCTCATAATGAAACCGTCAACCTTCAACTACATTCTGAAAAGAAGATGCTTTGTTTACCAGGTCATAAAACTATATCTTAAACACATGCGAATTGCGATATACATGGGGGTGATAACGCACGGAAAGGCAGTTATAGTAGATGAGAAAAATTGAACGCTGGCGGCGAAAGAGCCTTTCCGTCAAAGTTAGTCAACAAATTCTCCACATTGAAAACAAAACGTGTCCTATCCATAATTCCATATCCATTAATATTTATCATGTACCTATATGTTATCCATAAATAAGTATCGTGTTATTCCATATCTCGAAAGCTTCCATATTCTGCACTATCCATGATATACGCTTTTTCTCATGTTGAGAGTGAATTCTACTTCCAATCTTTTAATGACGATGTAATATAAAACGCCTTCGAGAAAATAATTCGGTACTAAACGGCTAATCAGCTTAAGTTTTGAAAGTTTTCGTTGCCTGCTTGATTGCTTCGTATGTTTTTCGAAGCAGAACAGAATTCACGATTTGGTTGTCGTTAAGACTTATTTCTTGAAAGACAGGAAAACAACGAAGACGCCTGCGTGTCGACCTTTCTATAGACCAAGCCGACCTTTAAATAGAAATGCAAAGTTGACCTATTCGTGTGAGGAGTATTTGTAGCCAGTAAAATGAAAGATGTTGCTGGATATTTCAGTAAAACTCCATAAAAATCTCTTATATATTTTAACAGCCGATATATTGAAATTACCGTAAATATCGATCGTCTATAGACAGCGTAATAATCGATATAATAAAATAATAAATTAGTATATGTTAATTATATAGTTATTAATTAATACATATTGTAAAACGTTAATTATTATATATTATAAAATATTAATTATCATATATGATAAAATATTCATTTTTACATATTATAAAATATTAATTAATAATTATTAGTTAATAAACAGAAAATTTATGTAAAAATTCGGGGCTCGACTCGAGTCGTATGACTTACATTAATTCTACCATTTTTATACAATAATACTAATAATAGTGACATTAGGGTTGCGTTGGTGTCATAAATTGATCCCTGAGACGAAACTAACAGGTCTAAGTAAGCTTTAAATTTGTATACCGATTATCGAAATTGTAATAAATGTTCGGAAATTTCAAAACTTCCGTTTCGCTGAAATAGTAGACATGTAAATATGGATGAATTAGCATCGCCATATGCATTCCATTTTTTATTAACATAATAGTTGCATAAAAACTACAATCCAGGCAATTGTTTACTAGAAATCAGTTTCGTAATATTGTCCAATTGCAAATCTTGATGTGAGGCAGCAGAAATAATCCTGTAGCTATTTATCCACCAGGAAGCCTGAAATCATACCTCGATGAATACCCATTATGCAATGGCTATTTTTGCAGCACACAGAAAATGTATAGGATTTGATTCCTTCAAAAGTCATCATAATTGACAATAAAAGGGAAATGAAACACACAAATTTTATTTCCACAAATCAAATTAATGAAAGAGAAAATATGAAAACAAATCTGGGAAGTTCAATAAATGCGTTGTTAATGAATTTCATACATGGCGAAGAAGTCATCTCTGCCAATTCTGGTGAACCTTGATTTAAATATCTCTTCACAGTAAATAAGGTTGGCAATGTTTACGAGCGATAAAGTCTTCAGAGAAAAAGCATTAAGTTATCTCTAATTTGATGCAAAGACAATGACAATGCGTTTCGCAAGAATCCTGAAGCAAATTCGCAAAATCCAGGGGCACATAATTTTAAATTTTGACGGTAGTCGAGTTGTTTGCTCTAACAATAAGTGAAAATCAGCGCCAAAAAAGGAATCATAAAACAAAAGGGAAACCCTGAGACCAAAGAGAATTTCTCACAAATCCAATAAAGACCGATTGTCTTCCTTTTATTTTTTTATACAGAAGTTTCACAAAGTTAATCCTCAGTATATATATCGAGATAAGATTCATTGGGGAAAGCAAACCTAAGTTGACAATCAAGAAACGAAGGGAAAGGTGGAAAAATTTGGGCCAATTCCCATAGATGTCCTTCTCTTGCAATAGAATAGAATAAATAAATGAGGTTAAAAGAAGTATAACAGCCAAAGAAGTTACGATTGAACTAAGAAAGTCGATCACTATACCTTAAGAAACGAGGATGAAAGATCGGAAACAGTTCTATTGAAGGTTTATCCTGGAAAGTGATAGTGATTTGATTGAAATTTATTGGGGTTGGAGGATGATGACAGGCTTAAGGGTTGAAACGTATGAAGAAATGAGTGATTTACGTAGACGTACGTACGAAGAGGGGTTGAATGGTTAAAGAGGAATTTTTAGTTGAAGTATTTATCTAATAATTTAATTTAAAATTTTTCCAAGAATTTTTGGCCATGTTAAATCGACTTTTGACCCTTGGAAATAAGTTATTCAACACTTAAGTAGTGCTACCAACACTTAGACGAATTTTAACATAGCTTTTCATCACCATTTCTGATTACAATTGTGTGTATTCCCATATCAAAAGCTAATGACTTGAAACCAGAGAGCGTAGCGAATTATTCTCGGAAACGGGGATATCAAAATATTTACTAAAGACCATAAGTGTTCTATCTTTCGGACGGTTTATGTAATCTAAATGTCCTTACTTAAATGCCTTTCCTTTATTACATGATAACTTATCTTTCTCTTATTTCGCCTCCTACTTTTCCTTGAATCGTACCTTTCCTTGATTCCATTAACAATATCATCCCTCTCAATGTTTGGCCCACCAAATTTCTTCACCATTCTTTTATTTCCACGATAAAAGCACAATATCTCCCCTTCTGTACCGGTTTTCTTTGTTTTTCTCCTATGATTCTCAGAAAGAAAAATGTAGCGATGCTAAAGTACCATGGATTTTAAAAATTAAAAGTAATCAATTTTTCTAGCGAGAGATGTCGACTAATGCATCCTCTTTGTTTCATTTCAGCTGGTCCAGCCGCAGAGAGAGGCTACTTTGGGCCATGGAAACTCTGCAAAGCACTTTTATACGGAAGGGAGAAGTGCGGACCGGGAGTGGCGAGGTTCGAACCTGTCTGTGAGTACAATATTTTCATATTAAACACAAGATCCGATAATATTGCATACTAGTCAATTCCCCACCAAGCATGGCGGAACCTAACATTTTATTTTACCTCACTGGTCTCCCTAAGTCAGAAGGTGTCAATTGTAGGTAGAATAATTTAACATATTCCTAACCGGAATATAGTATAAATTTAGGATGAGTTTGGCAAAGATTAAAGGTACTGAGGAATTTTGTCAATTATTATTATGAATACAACATTTATAAAAGATTCTATTTTTCAATCCTTAATAATAAAATTAGTTACAAAAAAATGCTAAAATCTTCCTACTAAACGTTAATTCTCTCTTAAATACAAAGCCAATTCTAGTAGGATAGCGAACTTTTCTCGGTATTACACATCATATATCGCGAAGGCCCCCGCCAGGCATACTCAATGTCAATACAATTATTAATGTATTAACTGAATATGCAACTTATTTATTCCCTATTTTTGTAAATACAATTAAGCATTAATATTATTAATAATCTATTACTTATTGAATATTCTTCCAAAGTGATCTACTGGCATTATCTGATTTTCTACTATTGATCCAATTTTGGGTAATGAGTTTAGTTGTCTTGGTAAATAAAATAGAAGAGAAGACGATGTTACAAAAACTATTCTCACTAGTGAAATTTGTGTGAGGTAGGTAGATCATGTATTAGAAGAGTACCTAAAAATCTATTCAGAAAATTTTCAAATGAGATGCGATATAAATAAATCCATTGGATTTTTACTCAGTGCACGCCCTTACGTGCAAATTTACCCTAACCATTTTCCTTGAGATACGATATGTCAATCAAGGCGCTGAAGAGGTAACTATTTTCACAGTAGAGCAATTTTATCGAATTCAATAAATAGGAGTTAATAGCAGTAACTAATTGAGCGTAAAAATGCAAATCGGAGTCCTACTTGAGAAAATATATTGTCATACAAACTCATTTCAATTTTGAACGTCCTCTAATATAAAACGAAAAGAAATTTATAAGAGAAAGTCATTGCAAAAGACTACCCACAAACCACGACAATTTAGCTATTAACCTATCTTTTAGCTAATTAACACGTTCGCGGTGGCATGACCCACCGGTGAGTCATCCCGCCTTACAGCAAAATCAGCTAACGCTACGAATGTGTTAAATACGGTCTTTCCATTAATTTTTTGCACAGATTTGTGATATTATCACAGTTTAACGAGGACTAGTTTTTTTCCAAGTCATTCAGTCTCCAACATTTTCCCTGTCACACTAATGTCTTATTCCAGATTCTTTTCATCTAAAGTGAAACATTATTTTTGGGCCTCTCAAATCAAGTCCACAGATTAGAGCTTTATTTGGCTGAATTAAATTGTTAATTGCGAATTAACCTCCACTTTCAAATGTCTAGTGCAGGGGTCTCCAAACTTTCAAGCCCTAGGGCCGCATTAACTATTAATTAATTAACTATTAATATTATTAAATATAATAATTATTCTATTTTAAGTCGATGAAAACGTTACGTCCACGTAAGCGGCGGCTGATCTTTG
Source organism: Sympetrum striolatum (assembly GCA_947579665.1). Taxonomy (NCBI): domain Eukaryota; kingdom Metazoa; phylum Arthropoda; class Insecta; order Odonata; family Libellulidae; genus Sympetrum; species Sympetrum striolatum. Next base: position 32,189,531 of record OX388349.1, read on the forward strand.
CAGGATACGCGTCAATTTCTGTGATTTTTTTCAGTACATTAAAAGGTCTCCACGGGCCGGATGAGAGGGCCTCGCGGGTCGTATTTGGCCCGCGGGCCGTAGTTTGGAGGCCCCTGGTCTAGTGGTAAACTCTCAGACAACAATTTCAAGTATTGAAGTCACTTTGATTGCACTTTAAGAAGTGGTCGTATTGCTTGCTTGTTGTTCAATTCATGTTCATCAAGTATTCATATGAATGATTCATCATATTTAAGTAAGCTAATCCTTGTGTAAATGAATTTCGTTCGTTAAACATTTTTAATAATCGTGATTTAATTATTTCTTTCAGTGGCTGTATGGATTGCTGGAGTGCTAGCAGCGGCCGGCGTCGCGGCGCTTGGCGTCTTCTGCGTAATGAGCGTCCTGCAGTTGGCGATGGTCATCTCCAAAGACCGGGTCGTCTTCTCCTACCGATCTGTGCTCATCAGCAAACTGATTCTTGCCCTCGTCGCCAGTAAGTATATGAGCTATAGTATTAGGGCAAGTAGGCACTGACCTGCCGTTGCCAGGGTTTAACACTTTCTCCGTAAAATTTAAATCCACAAGCCATTTTCACGTATACCTACATTGAAACTCGAGCAAGAAACGGCCTTAACAGAACCTGAATTAAAAAAAAAACATGTCGCACTTTCTTCGATATTATTTTAATAACTTAAGGGTTTTAATAAACGGTGATACACCAGGTAAAAAGATATCTTGTGATAAGGTATGTACGACCCTAAATATCAGAAGCATAAAGTTAAAATTCAATAGACGAAACCTTTTAACCATAGGCACAAACTATCTAGCTATAAAAGTTTTACCCTACAATTTTTCTCATTTTGGCTTAATTTTCATTTTATACTGAGAGCTGTTTAAATAAAAATAGATTTGCATTCATAGTTTTCAAGAGTAAAATACTAATTATTTTTTTTAATATTACGATACGCAACTGATGACATAATTAATTCTTACTATAATATTTTAATTACTTCATTAATCAGATAGAATCATTCAACTGTAACAATAAATATATTTTAAATCCTTAATTTAGCGCCTCTCAACCTCTTCCTATTTCTAATAAGCTGTAAATTCTAATAAACTTTAAGCCATAACAGACTAAATTAAATTTCTATCAGCATTTTTAAGAAATCAGCGTATTTTTGGACTTAATATTTTGAATGATATTGCTGCAACTTTTAATAAATCAATGACAACATTGCTTATAAGAGACACGTTGAAGGGTGATGGTAACCATCACACGAAAATTCGTTTCTTAAGTGCTTATCTAGTTACAACATATTGCATATTTACCGTTCTAAATTGCATTTTGATTCTTTTACAGCATTGCTGTCGATGGTAGCCGCTGGTCTATTTGCTCTGCAGACCGATGACATCGACAACTCCCTCGTCGTCACGAGAGGAGAGTCATTCTACTTACAGGTGAGGAAACATTACTTAGGATACGATGTATCAATAGCTTTTTAAATCCAAATTGCTTCCTAAGTATTCTCAAAATCCAAGTGCTTTAGTCCTTTTAATATGAATACGCTATAGGCAACAGTACTTGCATATTTGTAGTTCGCATAACTCGAAACAGTTAATTTCACCCATTTAACCATTAATGATTTTACCCCCTAGGTGAAAAATATCTTTAATTATATGACACGTAATAATTACGCATTCGGTTTTCAAATTCGGTACCTCTTTCCGTTTCCATACATGTTATCTAGAACTCCAATAAGGATCCAGACGCACTTACGCCTTGATAATTATTATTGACGCATTGATGATTTTACCTCAAAATATGGTATGGCACCAGTTCAAAAATATTAAAAATTTATTCATAATGGAGGATTGAATTTAGGATCACTTAACTCTAAAACTTGTATCCGTTAATTTTTAGGTTTTTAATAAACACAAGCATGGTATCTTACTATTTATTTTCCCTTTTTACTTTCTCCATATACGAAGTATAGAGAAAGTATTGTTTTCATGAAAAAAATCGACTTCGAGATTTCAACGGAAATACATGTTTTGGGGCCCCTGGTACACGTTTTGACCATTTTCGGAATGATTTCTGTGTGTGTGTGTGTGTGTGTGTGTGTGTGTGTGTGTGTGTGTGTGTCTGTATGTGTGTGTGTGCTAGTGGGCGCTCTAACGTGAAAACTAGTGGTCGTATCAATACCAAACTTCATATATAGTACTGTTTTGTGTGCTGTCAGAGTTGATTAGTTTTTGGAGTAAATTGGTTAACCGGAAGTCGAGCTTCATTCAACAAAGCTCATTTCCGGTTTTCAAAATATCTCCCTAAATATGATATATAAGTTTATTGTATTCCTTATAAAAGTTTTAGATAATGATATTTTCTATAACTTTTGTATTTAACATATTTTTGTATCACCGGTTGATTAGGACTTATTCGTGAAATACCGATAAACCGGAAGTAGCTGATATGTACTTTGTGGGCGCTCTAACATGAAAACCATTCATTGTATCAACACCAAATTTCATATAAAGTATTTTGGTTAGTGTCGTTAGAGTTGATTAGTTTTTAGAGTAAATCGGTCAACCGGAAGTTGAGCTTCATTCTTCAAAGCTCATTTCCGGTTTTCAAAATATCTCCATACATATGATATTTAGGTATATAATATTAGTTACAAAAGTTTTAGAAAATGTGATTTACTATAATTTTTGTATGAAACATATTTTTGTATCACTGATTGTTTAGGAGGTATTCATGAAATACTGATATACCGGAAGTTGCTGATTATGTACTTTGTGGGCGCTCTGGGCTCTATCGGCGAAAGGCCAATTCCATCGTTTTTCATCGATCATGTCCCGAAAAACATTATTTATAATGTTTTTGGCGTCAAAGATAATAATATATATATTAATCACTCATCTTCCAAGTTTAGATGGAATATAGAGTTCGAAATTACTTTGGTAGATAAATTTTTACATCTTATTTATGGAGAAAGTCATGTGCTGGCCACATCAGATTTTTTAAGTTGTTACATATTACTAATGCCTTTTAATTGTAAAAAGAACCATATAGCTAAATTTAAATTAAAACTGAAAATAACACCCTGCAATTCAAAGGTAATACAACTAATAAAACCTACATCGAAAATGTATGAAAATTGTTCATTCTGTTTATCACAACTAATAATTATTACCAAAATATTTCACCCCCCCAAGAAAAAGTCCTCCCCATGGGATTCGGTCATACATGAGAGTTCATGTGCATCGAAATTCAAAATTCAACTATTCAACTCCATCTCCTTCACTTCCTTATAGCTTACCCCCATCCCTTATGTCATCCAACATCTTTCTTCGATGTCTTCTCCTCTTTTTTTCCCCTTTAATTTTACCCTCAATTACTTTCTTCAGCAGTCCCTCTCCTCGGGGATCCACTGTTAAAAATCACCGGCCTTTATAATGAGGCCTCTGAAGATGCGGTAGCTCTTACCAAAAAGTAAGGAAGGCCTTAAGATTCTTTGTTCCCGTTTCAGTTGGTGACCATAGTCCTCAACTTCGCCTTGTTCGTGCTCGCCTTGTACGACTTCCTCTTCGCCAGACGACCCGGTGGAGACCCCACCGGATATGAGGATGACACCGGAGACGCCGGCGAGGGCCGCAAGAGGCACCAAACACCTGCTTTCAACAACCCAGGCTACCGCGAGGCGGGCCAACACGTGAGAAAGGGTTCCCAGAGAGGAAGAAATGGATCCTTGAGGAGGAACGGTGTGGCCGTGACGGCGGCATCTGGAAAGCCCTACAGAGAGCCCAATGGGGCCCGTTATGAGTACTACGACACCCGGTCCAGCATCGCGGGCAACGGGAGCGTGCCGTCGGTGCTTTCCTTCGCTTCCGACTCGACGACGGTGACGACCGTATCTTCGGTGGTGCCCCCTACCAGAGGACCGCTGAGGTCGAGCCTCAAGAAACCGAAGCCACCGCCGTCTGCAGACGAATCGGTGGACTCCGCGTCCTCGGGAGCCTTCGGCATTCAGAATCCAGGATTCAGTGGAACATCCCCAACTCTCTCGAGGAACGGTAGTGTGAAGAAAGTTAGAATTCAAACCCACAGTACGGCGGTGTGAGAGTGCAGTGTAATTAAGGAAGTTTTATGGATGATATCGGGATTGAATTGATCCTAGGAGAGAATCGATGGACTTGCTATGCAATACGGAATAAAATACTGCATTCCAGTAGCTGATCTACACAACATATAAACTCGAGAATAAAATGTGTTGACAAAACTGTGAAGAAATAATATCGGGTGCGTTATTTTCTGTGTGACCTGTAGAGAACTACTATATGAAATGGCCTCCTATACGTGGCTACAATATACGGTTATAGATGGCCTCTGGGAACGTTGTGAAAAAAGTCAGTGAGAACAAAAATGAACATATTAATATGGCCGTTTTGGCTTTGAAAAGGCCTTATATTCCGTCCAAAACAGTGAGTTCGAAGCGCTCACTAGCCTGTGATACTTTACGGTTCAAACTGGACTTCGAAGGTCATGTATTTTGTCTTGTTTTTTCATTTTTAAAGTTTTGTTATTTGTTGATTGAGATGATTGTTGGTAAAAGCTGAATGGTGGTTGCCTCTGAATATTTGATTGCGTTTTTAAATCGGAATTTGTATCATGTGCTCAATGTAGGAGTTTATCATGAGGTCATGGATTCCACTGGCTCTGCTCAAATCAACATATTAATTTAATGTTTGATAGAACAGCCACTACTGAGTTAATGATTTTCAGCTGTAGTTGATCCGTCCGATTTTTGTCTAAGGCACAAAGAATTCCAAATTGACAAAGTTTTCCATTTTAATATACTGGCTAAATTTTGACAAGTGTATACAGGCTGATATGATTGGTTCATCTCACCTCATCCTTTCCATTCCAATTTAGTTAATATTAGAAACCTACCCTGCAAACACACACAATCAGCTGAGTCCCTTTCATAGAAGAAAAGATATTAGCAAAAATATTACGAAATTTTTATTCTTTAGCAAATTGTTTTAAAAACAGCTATGAATTTGTTATAATTTTGTAATGGGAGTTTCAAAGTCATAATATTTTCTTTGATTTTCAAAGAAATAGCCAGATCAAGTGATAAAAATTGAGTTTTACTCTGTTATTTTGAATTTAAAAGTTTAATAAATTAAAAGTAAGTTAGTAACTGGAAGTGGAAATGTATAATGCTGTTTGAGGGTAAGAAAATGTAAATGATTCAAAACTATGCTTAATTTCAAGTATAGATAATATATAAATAGATATTTTAATAATATATTGTAAATAAAATATCTAATAAATTTGTTTTTATAAATACAAATATTTTCTTCAAATGTGGTAGTATTTATTGTTGAAGACAATTTGATCTTACTGAATTTGTTTTTTGCATATTTAATGTCCTTGAAGCAATGATTTTTTTGTATGTTAATGAGAGACTTCAAACAAAGTGAAGCCTAAACAATATTTTGAAATGTAATAATATTTTTCCACTATGTGGTGTGGGTATTTTATCAAGCTAGATTGCAATATTTTTATAATCAAACTTGAACAAGTATTTACCCATGTCCAATTTGTGCTGGTGGTGGTCACATGCAAAAAGGAAATTTGTTGGATATTTCCATGTGCTTTTCTTCTATCATTTAAATATATACTTGGTTTTGATTGAGTACTATGCTTAAGTAAGGCAATTCCCGAATAAAGAAACTAAGATATTTCAAATAGACAAAAATATTCAGAGAAGTTATAAAAACTAATTTTTTTCCTGCTATCAATTTTTTTAATACATAACCCAAATTCTCTGCATCCAAAATTTAATCTAAAAAAAAATTATACATCTCTCTTTCATTTTTTTCTTGGATGATTTTTCCCAAAATATCAACTTGAACTGCATCTCCTTTTGAAATCCTTTTCTTATAATCAGATCTACCAGTTTAAGAAGGCTTAACAATCAGAAGAATTTTTCATAGATGTGAATTGTTTGGCATAAATTGTGCATGCAAAATCTCCATTATCACTTTCGGAAGCAAAAACTCTTTGAAATAACTCTTCCAATCTTCCAAATTTAGTCAAACTAGTCCTTCTAAAACTTTCCATCATTTAATCCAAATTCCCAACCCCATAACTCTTATGTGCCAACTAATAGTTCTCAATAAAACTGATTTTCCTGTATTATAATGGTAAAATTTCGAGGAAATTTCATAGGAAACACAATTGGTACCAAATCAACATCCATATGAATAAAGTCTATGGTGTAGCATCTCTGTGAGGGAAATGGCCGAGCCAGGTGGTATTTACAGTGCATGGCATTTGATCTGTGAATCAACAACCACACAGATAAACCTGTGACCGATTTCACCATAGGCAAACACAACCTACTTGTCTATCCTGGAATCCATCTTTATAATTTTATTTTTTATTTAGCTTAATCAAGAGATATATGCTGTAGGAAGAAATCGATGGATTCTAGGATGGAGAAGAAAGTTCAACAAGATGATTGCCAATCATTCACCTTATTCACCTTTGAAGTAAGTTTTAAATCCCAAATTGGAAGGGAAAGGGTTGGGTGATTAACGGGAAGCACATCAGTCACCTGTGTTTTGCAGATAACACTGTATTCTTTGCGGCCTATGCATAAGGTCTAACTTTAAGACTTTAAAATATAAACTCAGCTGGATTAAAAATCGGACTCAGAATAAACTTACAGAAAACAAAAGCAATATATAATTTATCTGCAGCACAAGAACTAGTAAAATTTGAAGAAATTCTTATGGATGTCTGCCCAGAATACACATACACATAGGACAACTGGTAACAGAGGAGACCAACAGGATTAACGAAGTGAACAGAAGAATTGAAATTGACTGGAGAGCCTTAGGAAGGAACTCACATTCTAAAATAAAAAATTCTGATGGTCTTGGATAGGAAGGTTTTCAACCAATGCATTTTACCAGTGTTAAAACTTGAGTGTTAAATGCAGTGATAACCCAGCCATTCCAGACAACCTAAATAAATATTGAATGGTGTATGCTTGGAATCCCTAGCAAAGACAGTACAACAACTGGGTGAGGATGATGACTGGAGTGACAAACATCCACTAGATAATGCAGGAATCTTTCTCGGGTTTCCATCCGGGTAGTTTCTTGGAACAGGTCCGACGTTTCGGCTACAATCACCGCAGCCATCTTCAGGGGATCCCCTCATGGGGACAGTGGCTTGGTAAGCGACCGGGTTCGGATACCGGTCACCATCCACTGTTTTGAGCTACCTGCCGGGGGGTAACCCGGTGCTCTTCTGCTACCTGCTGGGGGGTATCCCAGCATTTCTATTTTGGTCTTAGGACCTTTCTTGTATCACTTGGAGTGATACCTGATAAACTCTTTTTCGCTAAAACATCTTAAAAGCGACACCGAAAGAGTAAAGAGCTCATTCCCCGCCGCCGCCTCCACGGGGCTGAGGGGGGGCAACGAGTCCTGAACTCGGCGAAGTAGCGGCTTAAAATGGAAGTTGATGAAGTAGAGAGTAGAGTTGAAGGAAAAGGAAAGAGACTGCGCTCTCAGAGCCCAGTAAAAATGGTGATTAAAGCTAATGAGGCCAAAATATCTGTGCCAAGATATCTTATAGTTAGCAGAACGGATGATGGGAAAGATTTCAACATAACTTCACCATTTGTGGTGGCTAAAGCCATAAAGAACACTGTGGGAGAAGTAGCCTCAATAAAGAAATTAAGAAATGGAACCTTGCTTGTAGAAACAGCAACAGATGCTCAGAGTAAAAAACTCCTTGATCTGAAGTCTCTTGGTCCCTTTGCAGTTAAGGTTAATGCACATCAGAGCCTAAACTACAGCAAAGGTGTTATAAAATGCTTCGAAGTGCAGCACATGGAAGTAGAGGAGTTGTGCTCAGAGCTAGCCACCGAAGGTGTCATAAAAGTAGAAAGGATAATGACGAAAAGGGATGGTGTTCTAAAACCTACTGCCTCCTTAATACTCACCTTCGGAACTCCTCAGTTGCCATCTGATATAAAGCTAGGTTACCAGGTTGAAAGAATAAGACCGTATGTGCCAAATCCAATGCGGTGTTTTAACTGCTTCAGATTCGGACATACCAAGTTCACTTGCAGTCGGGAGAAGATCTGCCCAGACTGTAGCAGTAAGGCCCATGAGGGAACCCAATGTCTCTCAGGGCATCGTTGTATAAACTGTAAAGGAGAACATTCTGCCTGGTCTAAGGACTGCCCTAGTTTTCGCACTGAAAAGAAGATTCAAGAGCTCAGAGCTGTATGTAAGATCTCAGTGACAGAAGCCAGGAAACAGGTGATGGCGACTCCACCTCCTCCCATCCCTTTTTCGAAAGTAGTAGCCAGTCCTTCTTCTCAGGCAACCATGGGCGAACTATTAACCCTGGTGAAGGAACTCGTAGAAGAACAGAAGAAACTTCGAAGTGAATTATCTGAACTCAGAAGCTACCAGTCCGTTCCTCCAGGGAATAAACCTGTTACTGTTAGTGTTAGTAATGAACCAAAGGCTGTTTTAAGCAATAAAAAAGAGGCTGAAATATTAACAAGCAAGGTACACTCTAGAGCTAATAATTCCTCATCCGAAAGAAATTCTACGGAACAAAAATTGGGCAAAGAAACCAAAACACCATGCAAAGAGTCCGAAAAGTTAGTAGAGGAATTGGACTCTGATGAAATGATGGAGACTAATATAGATAAAGATTTAATTGATAGGATTCGCAGAAAAAAAGGGAAAACAAAACATAAACTGAACCGTTGAACCATATACAGAACCATGAATACCATACTTCAATGGAACTGCAATGGTTTCCGATATCGCCTACCAGAATTACGTATACTTCTCTCAGAATTATCTCCAGTGTGTGTTTCTCTTCAGGAAACACGACTTAAAGAAAATGATGATGTCCAGCTTCGGGGGTATGCTGTTTATAACAAGGATCTTGCCGGGGTACCTCAGGCCCATGGAGGTGTGGCTGTTCTAGTGCACGACTCTGTTCATTCAGAAGAAGTGACTCTGACTACAGAACTGCAGGCTGTTGCAGTTAGAGTGTATCTTCCTGCTCAGATAATAATTTGCTCCATCTATCTTCCCCCTAATGAGCCCATCAATATAAATAAATTACTGGATTTAATTGAACAATTGCCATTGCCATTCCTACTTCTGGGTGACTTCAATGCCCATAATTCAGAGTGGGGATGCAAAAGAACTGATGTAAGGGGACGTCGGCTCTCAAATATATTTTCAAGTCTGGACATGATAATTCTAAATGATGGAAGCGACACACATTTTAGTGCTGGAAGCAGGTCATTTTCAGCTATTGACCTTTCTGTGTGTTCCAGCACTGTTGCTCCAACATTCAAATGGGAAGTATACAAAGATTTGTGTAGTAGCGACCATTTTCCCATTATCCTGACGCATCTGACTGCCTCCCCAATGGAGCCTCGCCCTATCAAGTGGATAACGAGAAGAGCTGATTGGGAAAAATTCTCTGAATCAATTCAGCTAGAGGAGGAGGAATTTTCCTCTGTAGATAAACATGTCAAATACTTCACGGATACCATAATAAAGGCGGCGGAAATTAGCATTCCGAAATCCTCTGCTCGGCTTCGTCGCGTCCCTGTTCCTTGGTGGAATGACGAATGTCATTCTGCCATTAAGGATAAACGACGAGCATTTAGAGCTTTCCGTCTCCGACCTACAGAGGAAAACATGGTAAAATACCTTAAGTTAAAAGCTGTGGCTCGCAGGATAGTGAGGAAATGTAGGCGTGATTCATGGATGAAATATGTTTCTACCATTAACAGTTCCACTCCAGTAGCTAAAGTATGGGAAAAGGTCAGGAAGATATCCGGTCGGACATCTTCCTGTAGTATAAGTGGTTTATTGGTCAACGGGAAAACAATTACCGAAAAGGTGGATATTTCAAATGAAATTGGAATGGTTATAGAAAAGGCATCTAGTTACGAAAATTATCCACCATCCTTTCGAAATATAAAGGCTGAGAGTGAGCGGAAACAGCTAAAATTTAATTCCCGAAACAAGGAACATTACAATTGCTCCTTTAGCCAGTGGGAACTTGAGACTGCTCTACGTGAGGTACATGATAGCGCCCCTGGTGCGGATTCCATTATTTATAGTATGATGCAACACCTAAATATTACCGCCAAGAAGTATCTCTTAAGAATGTACAATAGAATCTGGGGTGATGGTTGCTACCCAACACAATGGCGGGAAGCCATTATAATCCCCATCCTCAAGCCAGGGAAAGACAAGAAACTACCAGAGAGCTATAGACCAATTTCTCTTACAAGCTGTATCTCCAAAGTGATGGAACGAATGGTCAATAGGAGGCTTGTTTGGTTCCTTGAAACAAACAACTTGTTGGCCAATATTCAGTGTGGTTTCCGTCGGTATCGCTCCACCACAGACCATCTGGTGAGACTGGAGAGAGCAATATGTGATGCTTTTGTCAGAAGACAGCACTTGGTAGCAGTACTATTCGACCTTGCAAAGGCTTATGATACCACTTGGAGATATGGCATTCTTAAGACATTACATTCTTGGGGATTACGTGGTAATCTCCCACTCTTTATTAAGAGTTTTCTAAAAGAGCGCTACTTCAGGGTACGTGTCGGGACTTTTCAGTCTCGGCTTTTCACACAGGAAAATGGAATCCCTCAGGGGTCTATCTTAAGTGTATTACTGTTTGCTGTTGCTGTAAATGGACTTGCCCAATGTATTAGACATCCTATTGATGGAAGTCTCTTTGTGGATGACTATGGTATATTTCTAGCATCCCAAAATATGACTATTTTGCAACGTCAAATGCAAATGACAATTAACCGAATATACAAATGGGCAACAGAAAATGGATTCACCTTTTCGCACAGCAAGACAGTTTGTATCCATTTCTGTAGAATTCGTGGTCTACACCCAAATCCATCCCTTCTTTTAAATGGCACCGAGATACCTTGTGTTGAAAGTGCATACTTCTTGGGAATTAAATTTGATCATAAACTAACATGGCGTCCTCAACTTAAATATTTGAAATCCCGATGCCTAGCTGCCCTAAATGTATTGAGAGTTCTCAGCCACAAATCCTGGGGAGCAGATCGGACCACCTTGCTTAGAATATATCGGATGCTCATTAGATCAAAGCTCGACTATGGTAGCATAGTATATGCATCAGCAGCACCATCAGCTATTAAGGCGATTGATGTGATTCACCATACAGGGATTCGCTTGGCTACAGGTGCTTTTCGAACCAGCCCTATAGCAAGTATTCTTTGTGAGTCTGGGGAACCATCACTCTATATGCGCCGTAAACTGCTGTCTATGCGTTATGCAATAACCCTTAAATCCAAGCCAAATCATCCGGCGTATGAAGCAGTTTTTGTGCAGAGATATAGCCACCTATATGCTGTCCGGGTCCGTTCTCTAAAGCCCTTGGGTATGAGAGTCAAAGGATATTTCGGAGAAATGGAATTTAATATCCCCAGGATGCCAGAAACAAAATTCTCCCAATTCCCACCATGGACATTCCCATGTCCCAACGTCCACCTCTGCCTTACCAGACTTGACAAGCAAAAAACTTCTCCTATGGAATACCAACGTGAATTTTATAGACTCCTTGCAGACTTCAGCTCTAGTACTGCCATCTATACAGATGGTTCCAAGCAGGGAAGTCAGGTTGGATGTGCATATGTGGTGAAGAAAACATCATTTCTGTTTCGACTACATCCACTCTGTGGGATATACACAGCAGAGCTATATGCTCTTTTACAATCTCTTTGCTACATATCCGCACACTCCCAGACTAAGTATGTAATCCTAAGTGATTCCTTGTCTGCTCTAAAAGCCATCGAGTCTATTGGTTCCATCCATCCACTGGTACAGAAAATCCAGTCATCTCTGGTGGACCTAAAATTTAAAGGGGTGGAAATAGATTTCATATGGTTGCCAGGCCACGTTGGTATACCAGGTAATGAAATGGCGGATGTTGCAGCTAAAGAAGCTGCTAATAAGAGGTGGACTTTTTATGACCAAGTGCCTGTGAGTGATGTGAAGACATGTATAAAGCACTTGGTTTTTAAACAATGGCAAGATGAGTGGAATGAAATTACAGAAAATAAATTAAGAATAGTGAAACCAAATGTTAATTCTTGGCAGTCATCATGTAGACCCTCCAGACTCGAGGAAGTAGTCCTAACCAGACTACGAATCGGGCATTGCTGGTGGACTCATAAACATCTACTGTGGTCTGAGGAGGCCCCAGTATGTGAGATATGTGACACAGTATTGTCTGTGTCACATGTCTTACTGCAATGCCCCCAGTTTGATGATGAGCGAAGGAGATTAGGCCTTTCGACGGATCTCTCGGTCGCCCTAGGAGACGATGTAGCATCTGTTGAAAAGATATTTGATTTTGTGAAGGCCACGAAATTACTAACTTACATTTAGTCAAGCCCCACTCAACTTGCCTAGTTCCAATTAATTTATAATTTTATTTATTTATTTATTTATTTTATTTATGGTTTTAATATTAGTTGGAGACAGTATCCTTTATTGTGAAAATGGACTCTAAGGGCTAGACCCTTTACAGTCTATGTCCTTATTTTATCAAAACTTTAGAGGCCACTATACAGCCCTTTCTTGTTTTTACAAATTTTAATCAGAGCCCAATTTTAACTTTTTAACCTTATATGTTGTATGTATTGTTCGACTTGTGGATGTACTGACTTGTAATGTCCTACTACTCATGGCGATAATAGCCCGAGAGGCTGATTCGCCTGAAAACACATACATACATACATACATCTTCAGGGGATGAAGTGCCGAGGTTGGAAATCGGTCCAGTATATATAGGGGCTCGGAAAGTCCCTTTCACTTTTTTCATTGGTCGCGCTGGTGGTTGGACGTCATTGGCTGTCTGCTCTCGGAGATTTTCCGGAGGATCGGTTGCCATGTCTTGTGGATGGAGTAGCCTCCATCTCTGTTGATGTTATTCTTGGTCATGTTTATTTCAATGGATTCTTTTATGACACGGTCCCAGAATCGCGGTGCTATACATACGACTTTCGTTTCCTCAAATTTCATATAATGATTCTGGTCAAGGCAGTGTTCAGCAATTGCTGATTTTTCAGACTGCCGTAGTCTAATATTACTCGAATGTTCTTTAATTCGCGTCTCAATAGTCCTTCCGGTTTCTCCCACGTATACGGCTCCGCACTCACAGGGTACACTGTAGACTCCAGGTGTTTTGAGCTCCAGTTTATCTTTTACATTCGTGAGAAAATTTCCCAATTTTCTTGGTGGCTTATGGACGGTCCGTATTTTGTGCTTTGCGAGGATCCTAGAAATTTTCCTCGACACAGGCGCCACATAGGGGATGCAGGCGGTGGCCGCAGGCTTCTCCTCTTCTGCTCTGCATTCCTTGTCAGTCCTGGAGGCGACCCTTTTAAGGGCCAAGTTTACTTCCTTCATTTTGTGTCCATTTTGAAGGAAGGTGGTCCTCAGGTGATCGAGTTCATTGGTTATATTTTCCTGGTCCGAGATGGTTTGTGCTCGATGAATCAGGGTCGACAAAACGGACATCCGTTGTGAGGGGTGGTGATGGCTGTTTCCATTCAAGTACAGGTCTGTATGCGTCGGCTTCCGGTAAACGCTGTGGCCGAGAGAATCATCGGGTCTTCGTTTCGAGGACGTCGAGGAACGGGAGGCAGCCGTTTTCTTCGATCTCCATCGTGAACTTAATATTCTCGTGTCTGCTGTTGAGGTGGTTGAGGAATTCGTCCAGCCTGTTCCTTCCATGCTGCCAAATCACGAAGGTATCGTCAACATAGCGGAAGAAACACTTTGGTTTACATGGAGCAGTTCTTAGGGCCTCTTCCTCGAAATGTTCCATAAATAAGTTGGCGGCAGCAGGAGAGAGTGGCGAGCCCATGGCCACTCCATCTCTTTGCTCGTAGTATTTCCCCTGGTACAAGAAATACGTCGAGGTTAATGTGTGCCGGAATAGGTCCGTTATTCCTTTGTCGAATCGGGATTCCAGCAGTTTTAGGGTGTCTTCGACGGGGACCTTGGTAAAAAGGGATACGACGTCGAAGCTCGCCAGGATGTCGTTCGCTCCCACTTTTAATTGCTTGAGTTTTTTCACAAACTCCGCTGAATTCCGGATGTGGTGTTGGTTGTTTCCCACGAGTGGTGCCAGCAGTTTGGTGAGGAATTTGGCCAGGAGATAAGTGGGAGAGTTAATTGCACTCACTATAGGTCGGAGAGGTATTCCCTTTTTATGGATTTTTGGCAGGCCATACAGTCTTGGAGGGACGGCAGCTTGCGGGAGAAGCTCCTTGCGGGTCTCGGGCTTTAGGCTTGAATGGTATTTAATGGTAACATAGCAACGAGAAATTCAAAATAAGAAATTTAAAAAATATTTGAGCAGACCTTCATCTGTTACTGGATGGCTGATCATAATTGATGTATACATCATCAGCCATTAAAATTTCTTTAAATGAATAATCTATTGTAATTTAATAGTTGAGAAAATCTCTGACAGGGCTGAGAAATCATAAACATGCATGTTTTACTTGTGTTTTGCTGTAATAATAATTTATAAAAACTGAGAGACTACTTTCAGTCACTATTTCATCATAATAAGAAACCTTTTCTAGCAGCATCTGATTGGATAACATTGCTATTATTACTAGAACCAAATTAAACCTAAGAGATGAAAAACAGACATAGTACTACATTATATTGGAGTAGAGCAAAATAAAAGCAGAAAATTGAAAGTAATTGGACTTACCCCAGTAGCAGAGAAAGTTGTCACAACGTTGTATCAACGTTACAATGGAAAAAATGTAACGTTGTCTCAATGTTGACAAATGTTGTCACAACGTTACGTAACGTTGATGCAACGTTGATACAACGTCAAAGTTCCCAGGAATCAACGTTGCCACAACGTTACCACGATGTTGTCTTAACGTTGCTACAACGTTGTCACAACGTTAATGTTGATGTCACAAAGACAATGTTGTATCAACGTTACAATGAGAAAAACCAAATCTTGTCATAACCTTATCAAATGTTGTCACAAGGTTGCATAATGTTAATGCAACGTTGATACAACGTCAACGTTGCCACAACGTTACCACAATGTTGTCTTAATGTTGATACAATGTTGTCACAACGTTAACATTGATGTCACAAAGACAATGTTGTATCAACGTTGATACAACGTCAAAGTTCCCAGGAATCAATGTTGCAACAACAGTACCACAATGTTGTCTTAAGGTTGCTACATTGTTGTCACAATGCTAACATTGATATCACAAAGTTTATAATGTTAATATTTCTTTTCTTCTTTCTCTCATTTCTGAATTTACCATACTTTAGCCATTCCTGAACGTATGCTGTAATATTTGCTTGTGTTTCTTCCTCTCTCCATTTTGATATCCTTACTGTATAAAAAAGCAATATTTTAGATAAAGTTGTGGGCACATCATAAGTTTTGATTTGGCACAGTACATACAAGAACACACAAAATTCCTTGGTCAAATTCAAAGTAGCTGTCCAGATAGAAATTCCTTGTTGCTAGTGTGGAACATGGCCATATGGAACTGAAGTGGACAGCCACAAGACATTTGCCACAGTCCATGAGGACGATGTAGAACAATGTGGATGCTAACATGAAACCAATGTGGAACAAAAGGTCACCTCCGCCTATTTTCAACCTAGGCTCTTGCTATAGGTTATAACCTATTGGGAATCTTCAAATACCAAAGTGTCGTCCATAAAAACAAATTTATTTCAAGTATTTTTGAAATAACATATCTAAAAGAAGTAATAAATAAAAAAATCAATTAAAAGCATGCATAGCTTATGTGCTACTATTCATTTCTTGGGTCATATTATTATATCATACTCATTATTTGTGCTGTTAAGATTTCTTAGTAAGTGAAAGAAAAATAAAAATTATATTAATGAAATGTCATGGAAAGGGTACAAAAATGAGCCACTTAAGTTTTCAGCATTAAATTAGGTTAAGCCAATTACATTGTTTTAAATAATTGATAACGAATTTCCTATTTAATTTCCAGTGTCTTGAAGAAGGTAATAGAAAAAACCTCTTATCTCGTGAATCAAAATACGTCATCTGTAGCATTATTATTTGAACATAGAGAGAAATATAAATAGTTGGCAATATACATTAAAAAGTTAACCAGTATACAGATACTCATATGAGGTGCTTGCAATACAATAATCACAGAATTAAACAAGAAACCAAAATAAATTAAGCAATAAGAAAGTTGCGGCAAATCTGGATGCTCCTTAGTAATTAGGGACTGATATTTGATGGAACTTTCTGAAACATACTACTTTTGTAATGCCATATAAGTGTACAAAAGATAGGGAATGAGGTGCAATAGTTTATGCTACATCCATAACCTTTACTGAATTATAACATTTTTCACAAACCTTTTCGGGATTTAAGTTTTGATTAAACTATTTGGAATAACAAAATTATTTTTCGGAATTTCTATTACTTTTTAATTAACGGCTACATATTTCTAGCAAACTGTTAGGAGCCAAGTGAACTGTGATGTAAGAAAGATCAACCACTTTATATCGAAAGTATTTTCACATACCATATCCGATCTCTTCCTGTATTTCCTAGTCACATAATTCCGTTTCTTCGAGAAATATGGTTGAGTCTTTTAATTCTGGAATCACATTCTTCCATGCGAAATCCTTGGACACGAATAAAATCCTGGTACAATTGTTTTTAATTTCACTTTAGCTGTTAAAGTACTCAAATACTTCGCATTGGCAAGGTGTACTTAGTGGAATAAGGCGGTTCATAGGTAGTATCAGATTAATTTATTTAAGCAGGGTATGCGAATTGTACAATTTATGTAAATAGTGCTTCACAATGAATATAAAGGCCGTCATACACCAGGAAATATTTCCCCGTGTATGACGGCCTTAAGATTAGAAAGTATTCAACAAAAATTCAAAGATTGCTTAGCAGTTGCTATTCAAACTGATAACTTTGATAGACATTATACTTGCCCAAACAGGATAACAATTTAGAGACACAGTAGTATACATCATAATTTCGTACAACCATTTGCTCTGCTTACCAAGTAAGTGCAACAAAGAACAGCAATCACAGTCCGCTACCAACAACAGTTCTTAACAAACCTTTACGAGACGAAAGAAACAACCACATAATTAGTTGGAAAGCAAAGTGTTTCAAAATGGCACAGTATTTAAGAACAATTCGAAGACTTCTTGAGAGGTTAATATACAAACAAAACATGGTGCAGTACTTTAGAGAGATTTAAAACACATCGGAGAAACTTTTTGTTTTACTTAAAAACGGGCTGCGATAAAGAACGGAAATAGTTGAACTTCAATGAAGTTGAAACGTGCTCGGAAGGCTGTATGAGATGTAAGAGTCTTCTCGATCTTAATATCTGCAACTAAATAACACCAATCTGGAAAGCAATCTATCTAACAATTCTATATCCCTTACATTGTTTACATTTTTAAACCGCCATGACAGTATCTATCGATTATGACTTAAAGTCGACTTCGAAGTATCGATCCCGGAGTCTACCGTTTTTGAATGAGGGCGGCTGAAAAACCTTTCTATTTTTTCTTCTTCTTCAGTGTTCAAGATATCGATTGATTTTCAAGAACTCGCCGTTCTTCTCGTATGTTTTCCTTCCTCTTCATTTCCGCGTAGTTTTTACGATATCCTTGCTAAGGATGATGGAAGAATTCGCGCCCCTCCTTCAGACAACACAAATACTTCTGATTAAAACTTCATTGAGGTAATTAGGTAATTATTGAATATTTTCCTATACAATTATGAATTCTTTAAGACTTAAATTAAGAGGCTGTGACATTTTTTATCCATCTATTAGATATTCCCTATAATAGCCAATATATAAAAGTTACTTATCTCAGTTGAAAAGTCCATGCTTTATCATTTTCATCTAAAAACAATGTTCCCGTATTTTTATCTTTCTAGTATCATTTAAGTGAGAGTAGGAGAGTGAGCATTAGAATAAGCAGCGCTTGGTTAGGGGGTGGTTCGTATAAAATAAAGGACCACGCACTGTCCTATGTCGGCTTTCAGTAGATCCATTCCGTCACTATATGTTTCACTGATGAAATTTCACTGTTAAGGGCTACTCCAAAATCCGCTACGAGGTTTTTAACTGTCGAAGAAATGAGGGATGAGGAGGTGCAAACTTTAAACCGAAATTGAGGATGTCCTTGACGTATTTAGGAAGCACAGTCACACAGTATAAAGCTGTTATACCAGGGATGGAGTGGAGAAAATATTTTTGAACTGACCTCGAATACAAAAGGGATACAGCGAAGGAAAACCGATTTGCTCCCATCTTGCAGCTCGTGATTCCTTAGTTTTAATTAGCCACGAATTTAACACATGACGACCAGGTCTAACCTCCAAGTCAGTCAGTCAGAGTCTCCAATAACCTGGTTGCCCCTCTTCCTCACTTTTCCCTTTTTCGTAGAATGTATAAGCAATGAGCAGTTTGCACCTAAAAACAGAGTGCATGTGATTGTAGCCCTAGTCACGCGAAATTGTCTGCATCCATCGCCGGTTCTCTGCCGCCTTCGCTCTTTTGGCTTGCAGCTCTCTTTTTCCGCCGGTCATCCTTAAAGGTAAATAAAGCTCTTTCGTTTTCAAAAACCTCTAATCTTTATTCGCAAGAGTAACTCTGAAAACCTGGCAAGAACTCCCTTCTAGGAGTGTGGTATAACAACTTTAACACTGGGAGTGACCACACAATTTTAAAATACCAAATGATGTTTAATCCCCGAATGGAACTGAAGAAGTTCATTTCTTGTGGGAAGCAGGAAATAAACATCGATAAGCTTGCAAATAACAAGGAGTTTTAGCTGGAACATAGGAATATTCTCAGCCCTTCATGAGAAAGAACTCGGAGCCAAAGCAATGGAAGTCGTCAAAACCCAGCGAATGATGAAACGACAGAAGGAACTGAAGATTTGAGACATTCCAAGGGATAATACTGAATTTACCCAGAATTCAAGATTGAGAAGAAAGTTCGAAAAGGTGACAGTCTATCTCCCATCTTATTCCCAGCAGTTTTGGAAGAAGTTTTTATATCCATTAATTAATGGATTCAGGAACTCATTAAAAAATACATTTTTCATGGTACCCCTACTTAAATACCAACTCATATACATATATGCGTGCAAGTTGCAACGTTGTCACAAAGTTCCCACAACGTTGTCACAACGTTGTAACAACTTTGTGACAACGTTGTGACAACTTTATGACAACGTTGTGATAACGTTGTCACAACGTTGTGACAACTAGCAAGTAACATTTTCCTTTTGGACGTTCATTACAGCGACTATGTTATAAAAATGTCAGTTAAAACCTCATGTAGCATCGTTGAATAAAATTTTTCTGTAACATGAAAAATTAATGTTGCAGTATAACGTTGATGCAACGTTGTCACAATGTTGACGTTGCAATTTAACATTTAGGTTGATGCAGCAACGTTGATACAACGTTGTGACAACATTCTCTGCTACTGGGGTATGGATAAGAACTGGATAAATCAAACTAATGATTTACCCATTTTCAGGAATAAACTTCTTTTTTAAATCTAAGATCGGATCAGAAAATAATTTAAATGCCATAAGTACAGGTATATCTTGCTTAATGAATTAATTTGTTCCAAACAGTGATTTATTTATAGGAATTAACATTACACACCAGGAATCTTAGTCCTTTGATGATCACAAAAGGTTTGAATTCACCATGGAAAGTTAACTTTGGGTTTGGTTATTTGTATACTATTCTATTATCGACTTAATCCTAATTTACATATCAATATTAATCTCCTATCCAACAACTATCATAAAGCCAAGTATTAGATTTAACTTCTAATCTCCAGTTAAAACCACATTCAATAATCCTACTCACATAACCCAAAAAAAAACTACAACAGCAACTTACAATACTTGGACCCAAGTTCCTTGGCATATCTTTCACCCTGTTGATCTGGAGTGAATGATCCACATGCCTAAACTTCTGAAATCAGTAAAACCATCATTTGCCATCAAACCCTGTGAAACAAAATTTCACAGGCGTTATTATTTCTTCGTTTGACTATTTTTTTAGACCCAAATGTTTATCACTTCAAGATAAAATTAAAAATAAAGCTATATTTGTAGTTCAAGTGTAAAAAATGACACAGAGAATTATATAAATATGCCTAAGATTGATATATTTGAGGAAATTTGATAATATGCAAATAATTATCTTCCTGTTTTGTAATGTTAAGACCAATGTAAGAACTATGTAATCTAAATAGGAGACTAAATGTCAATCATGTCACACCATTGATTACTCTCACACATATTTTCCTTGGTTATCTAATGAGTGGATGAGGGCAGAAATATATATAAATGGCCATCAAAGAGGTGACAACATTTGAAAAAAAGCAAATTTGTATTTACATAAAAAGTGGTAGTATTTTTTAAACTAGACTTAAACACTAAAATCTTGGTAAGTTTATTCATAAGTGATTTTCTAAGAGGATTATATATGAGTAATCTAAAAAATGATTCCTAACTTGAGAAGGACAAACCTAGTGTATAGCAGGTGAGAGGGGCATTTGCCTGGGGCATTACAAGGAAAGGGTAATTTTAATATGTACTTTAAACCACAGCAAATTTGGATCTACACTATACTTTAGTGACTTTGCCTCAGGGTATAAATGAAAATTTACCTTTCCTTTAAATTAATTTTGGATTATCACTACATAAAAGCCTACATCATTTATTAAGATACCTTGTGTACCACCTGAAGGGGGAAGGCTAATATTACAAAAAAATCTGATCACAATTTTAGTGAAAGAGATTCTACAAAGCTATAATTGTTACTGTGGATAATATCTATTATGTCAGGATTAGCAGATCTTTAGAAATTAATGACGGGTAAATGAAATAAAAATGTTGGACAAGTTCACTTTAGTGATAAAGGTTTTCATTTATCCAATGTGACAGGTTTGGTATATCCATGTGCACAACAAAAAACCTTAGCAACCCAGGCAGCATCCTTTATCGGGCCAACGTTGGCCCAATGTCAGTTTTGTGTCGGCAATGTCGGCCGACGCAGAACCGACATTGGGCCAACATTGGCTTTGGGTAGAATAGCCGACATCACTTGCCGACTCGAAACCGACGTTGGGCCAACATTGGCATTGGGTGGAATAGCCGACATCACTTGCCGACATTGGCCCGATGTCTTTTTTTGGAGTACAATAAATTTCTCCACTTTGAGTAATATAAGTACTGTTAAGTGTATTTCATAGATTTAAGAGTTCCATACATTATGGTATGTAAGAAAAATGTGTACCCCTAGTAACAAGTAATATTTATACAATATCCATAAAGGTTTACCAATATCCAAAAAGCATGTCCACATTTAATGTTGTATAGATATTATACATGGATATTAACACAGTAACCACAGAAAGTTGCAATAATGTTGAAGGGTGAAAAAACCATAGGAAAATATACCTTCTGAATGTGTTTCGTGTTCGTCTGAAGAGATTGAACACGTTTCTATGGAAAGTGTTTCTTTAGACACTAAGCCGGTTTAAGGACTTGAGACAAAATATCGGTCCGCGGCCCTTATCTCAATAATTAAATCCGGAGTGGCCAGAAAGAAAATAGCATAGGAAATATATACTTTCCATACGAGTTTGGCAGTCGTCTGAGGCGATTGAACACCTTTCTACAGCAAGTGTATTTAAGACACTAAGCCGGTTTCTGGACTTAATATTTTAATAATCGATTCCGGAGTGGCGAGATAGAAAATAGCAAAGGAAATGTGTTTCTAAGCACGTTTCGAGATCGTCTAACATTCCAATTATTCGGTTTGTTCCCTTATAAGGTAGAAATGCTGCCAATTATAATGGGTTTCCATGGGATTCCATTATATTAGACCATATTATTTTAAATAATATAATAATATTAGTGAAACTATCTATGTCTTCTGGAATGAATATTGAATATGTTCACTAAACTCCATCCGGCGAAAGAAGTCTCCATGCGAAATTTTATTTCGAATTTTAAATTCTAAAAATAAATGGTAAAATTGTTTATATTTGCAAAGTCATATAGATATCGTGTAGCGGAGGCGGATATCCCATCGGAATGCTTTCCGGGCTTTCTATTCTAAACGGAGATTCTCTCCACTGCTCAAAATTCGAATTCAAATTTCGCGGGGAGACATGCGGGGGGCGCGCAGCGCGCGCAGCCATTTTCACGATCGAATATACAAACGTTCAACGGGCATAACGGTTCAACGTGCGTGTGGTGTGGATCGTGCTGCTGCCAGTGAATTTGGATTCGTAATCGTGATGCTTAGAATGCAAATTTGGTGAGTAAAACTCGTAAACGTACTGATTGTAGACATTTACAAAAACATCCAATGTTAACAACTTGTCCAATATTATATTTCGCTCGTTTTCTTCAGGTTCGCTTATAGCTTCGTCATACATTTGTGGATGGAATTCACTCAGAATGAATAATAACAGGAATCTATTCAGTGAAGTGCTACCTGAAGATGGGTGGAATACTTTCTCAGCAAAACAAATTGGTAAAAAGGCTTACAGTAAGTGTTCATCTTCTTCATACACTTAGGTGAAGTGATTTGCATTGTTTGTTGCTATTTTTTCAGTTATACATTCTGTATACCATTCTTTGGCTAATTTATTATCTAACCTTACCTAACTTATTATCATTAATTTTTAGGCTCCATGAAGGATGGTAGGCAGAAGCTTGCTACAGCTGAGAAAATATCGGACATAGTTCTGACCCTGAAAATGGAAAGGGGAAAAGAAGGCACATTCCTGTCTACCCATTGTCATCAGATAGTGATTCAGATGAACATGGTGCTGGGACAAGAGAAATGGTGACTTCTTTTCCTAGGGAAATCTAAGGAGCAATGTAAGAACAGAGGAGGACAGGGCGGAGTTGAGTGAGTGAATATCACTAGTTTGCTGCTACTAAAACAAGGGAGCTATTGATTGACAATTATGTGAGGTTTGATTTATCACTTTCAGAATTGCAGGAAATATTCAGGACAATGCTCTTAAAGATGAGAGCTGTTGTAGACATAGAACAGAGGCTAGCCTCAATAGAAGAGAAATTTACAATAGCAAAAGGTAACAGACCCCAGAACTATGAGGAAGAAAAATATAGTGGATAGGAATTTCCCCTGGGAACCCAAGAGGAGTTGGATACAGCAGAGGAAAAAATGAAAGATGTGGGATTTAGAAAGATATTGGTAAGGTGAATGTTCATAAAATATAGCTAGATAATATATAAATCAACTGGAAAAGTTTGATTAATGTGTACTTTATCAATTTAATTGCAGGTGTCTGAGTTGTCCCTCATTAGAGAGAACACTGCAAAGGACATGATTTTATATATTCACCGGCATGTCATGACAGACAACCTGGCTGCCAGTTGTAGTTGGATTGGGTATAAAAAGAAAAAAAGTATTCTCTGAACTTGGCTTGAAGACTGCAATTTTTGGTATGCATTGCTTTAAAATTCATAAGTAGTATTCTTAGTGGGGAATCAAAAAATTTCTTAAAATTTGAGATCTGTTTGTCAAGTAGCCGTCTAAAATTTTTAAGTGTTTACAAATGTAGGGATTTGCAAAAAAGAAGAAAATGTGTACATTTTCATAGTACTAAGAATACATGCAGAAATTTATTAGGATTAGGCTAGATTGTATATAATGTATAGATGAAATACTCCACATATTAATGAAATTTCAGAAATCACTAATTTATGAAAACTGTTGCAGTAATTTTCAGGGTGATCTTTATTTATTTGTATCAAACTATACTTACTGTTCATAGAAGTATTGGCATTCTGTGTCCCATTGTCACAGCACTTCATTTGTTCTTCCCAATGAGTTTACCATTGATATTATTTAAATTACTTCATTTTAGCTTGTCTTATTCCTAGGGTAAAGACTAATTAAATGGTAATGTGTATGTACTTGCTGTCAATAGCATGTAATGGGCTTTGTTATCTTCTTGTAGATGCTGTTCGGCATTCCAAGTGGGAAGGTATTGCTTCAAAAGACTTGGAAAATCATGTGAAGGATTGGTTACGCCATGCCAAATTTAGGCATAAGAAAATTAACAAATAAAATTAAATAATTGTATTTTGCTACTATTCAATAAATAGCATGTTTACATCGAAATTGCGGTATTCATTTTACTGTCATTCAAAAACTTTTCAATTTCAGTTAATAAAAATGATGTAGGCTTAGTTAATCTAACAATACTTTTGCCAATTGCCAAGATTTATTCCACCTGATCATTGGTGACTAAAAGTACTTTAGGTGACTACTATAGTAAATCATCAATCAGTGTCAACCTTTTAGCAATTTAAACTGCAATGCAAAACGCTGTACTTAGATAAATGTTTTTTATTCAATTAATTCCTTTTCCAAGGGAATGAAACACTTTTTCAAACTGGTAACTTACCTTCAAAGAGGAAATGTAATCACAAAAGTAGATTAATAGCAAAAAGATATGAAAGAGCTGACAAGGACCCTTTTTGCAGCGAATGTCCGACTTGGATATTGTGTGGATGGCAACTGGCCGCAACTTCGGGTATTGTATAGACATAGATTGTCAATCCGACACTGGGCCAACATCAACCCGACAATAGGCCGACATCTTACCGGTGTTGGGCCAACATTGTAAGCTTATGTCGTTTTACCACTGGCAAACGTTATCATTCCGATGCTGGGCCAAAATCGGCATCCGATGTTGGGCCGACACTAGGCCAACACCAAACCGACGTCAACCCGACACTGGGCCGACTCTAGCCGACATCGTACCGATGTTGGGCCAACGTTGGAAGCCAATGTCGTTTTACCACTGGCAAACGTTATCATTCCGATGCTGGGCCAACATCGGCATCCGATGTTGGGCCGACACTGGGCCAACATCAACCCGACACTAGGCCAACACCAAACCGACGTCAACTTGACACTGAGCCGACATCGTACCGATGTTGGGCCAACATTGGAAGCCAATGTCGTTTTACCACCGGCAAACGTTATCATTCCAACGTTGATGTTTTTGATGTTGGCCCGACATCAGGCCAACATCAAAATGCTGCTTGGGAAGGTTTACTGTAAGTTACAGTAAAATACAGTTAGTATTAAATCCTGTTCCCCATACATAAATGGTTAACTGTAACTTTTCTAATATGTTTGCAAGCTGAGCTCAAATTAAGTTTAAAAATTAAATGGATATTGTTTACCATTGTAAGGAAAACTTAGTACAGGAATCAAAATCCTTGCCAGTCATTGCAATCGAAATTATAATTTCCATGTTATGAGAAAATCTGAATAATATTAATAATGCTTTTTTGTCCAATGACATAAAAATACATGCATAAGAGTCGTCAAAGAATTAGAATCATCAAATAATTACAATATACAGAATACTTAAGAAACAAAATAAAAATAATAAAGTAAATATACAAAATGAGTAAAAATTTACAAGTAAATATACAAAATAGAAAAAGAAGATAAGGTACACATTGTCAATTAGTCTACATGGTTATTAACTTAGATGCAAGATTAGTCATTAAAAAATTCATCTGTATTGTAGAGACATTTTTCCAAGAGTAATTCATGTACACCATATTTAAAGGCATTGAATGACATACGATGTCTTTTACTGTGGTTGGTAATGCATTGTAGAACTTAACGCCACAAACTTTGGGACTAAGAGAAAAATTTTTCAGGTTTTGTTGGGGTGTATGAATATCATTAATTCTCCTGGTGAAATGTTCATGATACACTATATTTTTTCAAAGAGGGAGAAGTTTTGCCTAATAAAAAGAAGAGTTTTGAAGATAAAATCGAGGAGATTTTAAAATTTCTAATTTTTTTAAGAGAGGTTTACAGTGAGCTCTATATGGGACTTTGCTGATATTCCTAATTTTTTTTTATCTTAAAAATATTAATGATTTGGGTGGAGGAACCCAAAAAGGCTATTCCATTAGAAGCATAGGAGTAGAAGTGGACATAGTAGACCTTTTTTAGAACACCAATACTTGAGGCATGCTTGAGAACTGATAGTATTTAAAACATAGAGCTACATTGTTTGCACAGATAATCAATATGAGCTGTCCATATCTATTGATGGTCAAGATGAATACCTAAAAACTTAATTGCTTCAGTGGTTAGATCCAGGTGACTACTGGGGGTAAAACCAAGAAATGAATGAATTCAGTTGATGAATGCTTTCAAGTCAGTTGAACACAAATTCCAGAAAAATGTGGAAACTTAGGGAACTACTGAAATGAATGGAAACAGAAATTTATAGAATAATTATCTAAAGGGAAAAAGTTTCAACGATAAATATAAATTAACTTTCATTATATGAATATAAGCTAATAATAAATAAGACAAGATAATAATAATAATGATAACGATAATAAAATTATACAAATAATATGAATTTAAATAATTTAGTATCAAGAGCATATTCAGACCCATTGAAATTACTTCTGGAAATTTCAGCATAAAATAAAATGTCCTATTATTTCTCCGAAGGTTCGCATGTCACTTAGTAAAATTTTCTGTAGCATTTCTGAGATACTTTCATCATTTCCATTTAAAAGTTCTACTTATGATAAATTCGTTTCAATTGAGGATACGACAACAAATTTAAAATTTGACAAGGCTAGTAGTTAAACGCAATAAGTTAAAGTGAAATTCTGGAATGATTTGCAGTGACCAAATCATGACGACTTGAGAGCTTGCTATCAAGTAGATGACATTATATGACTATCCCAAAACATTGCTAACACAAAATTTAACAGAACAAGTTTCAAGGCGCAGAGTATACTACTAGATTGCACTAAATTCAATTTCAACTATTCTTACCACTAGGAACCGTCGAATCATAGTATATTTCAACAATTTTCAAGGGCAAGAGTATTTTTTTAAATCCTCTTAACTTATATGACTTTCAAAACATTCTAAAGCTTTACGAATCCGTCAATATTTTTAAATTATTCGGATGTATATCCTTTTCAAGGAATGCACAATCTAACATTCTATATCAAGAAGTTTCATCATGCAAATGGGATGGAAAACTCTTTAATCTCAATAGAGATAATCTTAATTATTGGGTAACAGAACGTAGAAGACGACGTCGACATAAATGGACATAAACAGCTGCGGAGAAATCGCAGAAACGGCGCGCGGGAATGACATTCTTGAACTTCGCTTTAGCGAGATTCACTATCATGTGAATAACAGAATTGTCATGAAAAGAGGGCGTGTTAGCAATGCATAGACTTACCTATGTCTGTTTACATTTGAAGAATGTATTATCATTTTACGATTTACTTGAGTGAGCAATTAACCTTAGCTGGACTGAACTATTACGGTGAAAAGTTACGTAATCATTTTGAAAATGTTTTTGCTATGAAATATCTCACTTGATCAGTTATAGTTCTGCTTGTGTATGGATCGACTTTGTTATTAATCATGTGTTTTCAGAGTGTATTAGTGTTTCTATCCAAATGGAGATTATGGATACGACCCGTGGTAATGACAATATATGCACTGATAATCCTTGTAGTGTTACCGTTAATTATTGTTAATGCTGCACGGAATGGATTCCGCAAAGAAGATCAAGGTGCTTTAATTGGCGGAATATTCGTTATGATGTCCCTGCCTATCTCCTTTTGGGGGATAGTGCAACATCTCGTTCATTATACAAAACCCTACCTGCAAAAACATATTATCAGGTGACTATAAAACTTCTTATTTTGATTTTATGTAAATATTTTCGGATGTAATGATTTATCCAATTTCGTTATTAGGATCCTCTGGATGGTACCAATTTATGCCTTAAATGCTGTGAGTATTTTATCAATTGCTAACATTTTATTTTAAAATAACACTCTTGTCTGTATAATGATTGTGATTTCTTTGTTTCAGTGGCTTGGACTTGTGTTTCCGACAGCATCTATATATCTTGATTCTTTGCGAGAATGTTATGAAGCTTATGTTATTTATAATTTTATGGCATATTTATTGAATTATCTCAATTCTGAGTATAATCTTGAAGCGAATTTAGCAATGAAACCACAAATGAATCATATATTTCCTCTGTGTTGCTTAGATCCTTGGGAAATGGGAAGGTAAGCATATCATAATCATGAACTTTAGCAATGTTGTTGCATAAAAAATGTATCCATATCCTTTATTATTTTTCAACAGCGAATTTGTCCACATGTGTAAGCATGGAATCCTTCAGTATACTGTTGTTCGACCATGCTCGACCATTATTTCCTTGTAAGTGTTGAGGATGATTTACTGTGATTATCAACCTACTAGATTTTCTCTTACTCTATGTCTAAATATAATAAATTATTTTCAGTATTTGTGAAATGAATAATGTCTATGGCGAAGGAGAATTTCGCGGTGATATGGCATTTCCATATATGATTGCAATTAATAATTTATCGCAGTTTGTTGCAATGTATTGCCTTGTTTTATTTTACAAAGCCAACAGGGAGGAGCTTGCTCCAATGCAACCAATTGGCAAATTCTTGTGCATAAAGGCTGTAGTATTTTTTTCCTTTTTGTAAGTATCATCAATCTATTGTAGAATGGCATTTGATGAACTATTGAACCCTTATATATCTTTATAATTCCAGTCAGGGTGTAATCATTGCAATTCTTGTTTACACGGGAGTTATATCATCAGTATTTGATACAAGTGATTCTACAAGCATAAAAGACATTTCATCTAAGCTACAGGTACGTTCATTGTCGATTTAAACATGACATAATTTACTCACTAAGTTTTAATTCTTCATCAGCAATAATGACACTCATTTAGTAAATAAGATGTTGGAAAATGCTTGTTCAATTTATATTTCTTTACTTGAAATCATTATACTTTTTATCAGATAATCCTATATGAATAAAACCTTTCTATGATTCTCTTAAGGTCTTTAAAAAAAGATATTCTTGTTTCTTGAAGTTGATCTGTGAAAGCATAATTTACATCTTTATGAATCATTAGCTACTGATAAAGCTTAGTGTCTTCTTAGATTTTAATTAAAAAATGTGAATTGCTCTAAATGCCATTATAAATTCATATGACCTTCACCTTATAAATATCATATGACAAGAGCTACGCCAATATATTTCCACATATTTAGATTTGGTATTTTACTAATTTGCTATTACTGTTTGCTTTGCCTTAATACTTTTCCTTAGCTTCAATAGATTATTTAGAAATTGGAAAGATTAGACCTTTTGTATTTATTTTGAGAGCCTTTGTTGCAGGATTTTCTCATTTGCATAGAGATGTTTCTGGCTGCAGTTGCCCATCATTTTAGCTTCTCCTATAAACCATACATAGATCTATGGGGTCCTCATCAATCATGTTGTACCTCTTTTCTTCTTATGTGGGATGTTTCTGATGTCCGTCGTGATCTTGGGGAGCATTTTGGAGTTGTAGGTGAGACTTTTAAAATTAATTCTGTGTACAAGGATGTTTCTCTACAGTTTTTACAGAAACATTGAAAAATAGTAACAGTAAAGTTATAGGCTATAGAATTATATATGCAGATATAAGTATGCTCGTTTTCTTTAGTTTGCCTTCTGGTTATCATATTTTGGAATAAGATCAAGAAGTATTTTTTATTCCATGTCTGAGCAATGTCATGTATTTGATGTAGTTTAATAAAAAGCATCAATCGTTACCCATCATCCCTAAAATAAAATCCTGAAAGAATTGCTACATTTTGAAAAAGCTGTCAACATTGTAAATAAATATAATCTGTAGTTAGTACTTACTAACTACAGATTATAACCAGAAACAAAGTAATTTTTAACAATGAACCCATGAAGACCCCACTTTCATATTTTAATATACGAATCACAACCTTACTTAGTATTTATACTAATATTTTGAGAATTTTAAATTATGTACTTTTTGAAAAAATATTTAAACAAATTGTTTATATGGATAAAAAAACATTTTTCATTAATATCTTTGTCATGTTGCATATCATTTGAAAGAGCATTTCAAATTCTGTAAAATGACACCTCTTCCAGCTCTCTGGATGAACTGGAACAACTTCTAGAGAGATTTAAAAAATGAACATTCACGCCTTTTTGGCAAGTTTTTGAATTTTTACATAGCCATATCTCGAAAACGGTTTGAGATAAAAATTTAAAAATTGGCATTATTATTAGTATTATCAAGTAGTATAAGTATACAAAATTTTAAGAAAATCTGAGATGGCGAGGAAAAATTTCCTTCTAAACTGTATTGATTTGACGTGGAATGACTCTAAGATCATATCCCAATTTATCGAAAGTTAAGTTTTCCAAGGGTATGAGACAGAATTTTTCGTGTTGTTTTTAGGGGTATTTTTATTACTTAAATGTAAGTATTACTTGAAAGAGTGCAGACTGTTTTATGATCAGTGCTTCTGAATTTACTTTGGTATGTTTAAAAAAGGCGGTATTTTTTTTAAAAGGCAATCATATATTGCCTCAACCTTAGCAATGTGATGCATGCAAGGTCGCACACTCTATGTGAATTAAATTTGTCATGAATATTTACTTAACGTTCAATCTTGGTGACCTAGTGGATAGCATGCCATCTAAGCTATCGCTCCTACTCCAAGGTCCCAAGGTTCGAATCCTGGCTGATCGGATTTTTCCAAACACGGAATGGTTGTTTGTGTTTGTTGTTTTTGTTGTCTCGTTGAAGCACCTCCTGATAAGTTCTTCAGAACTTAGGAGGACTTCACCGGTGAGGGGTAACAGTAGCTTTTAAAAAGATCTTAATTATACTATAAAGCTGAAGTTTTTCATCTATTGTTCCTACTGAATAAATTTATATCCAGTTTTCTAAGGGCAACATTATTACATAAATTATTATCTTTGGATAAACAAAATTTATGTTTTGCTAATGGAGAATGTCTTTAGGAAATGCTGCTCTGAAGAAACTTTACTCATTTATATTGAATAATTTTATGAAAAAGGATTCTTCAGCATCTGTACGTTTCTTACTGTTTCTCCATTTTCCTGTTATTTTTCATTAACAAATTCAGTTCTCTACTTTGCTAATCTATTTTAATTACTTACAATACATTTAAATCAGCCATTTCCTTGTCAATCTTTTCTAAAAGTGTAAGGTAATATTCAATATCATTTACCTTTAGTGTATTATTATTCATCTGTCTTAGAAATATGTTTTAAATCTAGATGACCAGGAGTTACTTTGTGAAAATCCATTAAAATAATGAATAGAAAACTCATTATAAATTCCACACAATTGTTTTATTTGACGACCAGTTTTGCTATTGTTGTAGCATCTTCTGGTACAGAAAATCATTTTTATATAAACAATGTAAAAATAGTTTTCTGTGCCAGAAGATGCTACTCTGGTAGTGAAACAAATGATCAAATAAAACAATCGTGTGGAAAATATTCTAGGTTTTCTCTTCATTATTTTAGAAATATTTTATTCTCAAATGATTGAATCTAAATTAAACTATTTATATACATCCTGATATTAATAAATTGGTGAACTATTTAGGAAAACATTTTTTAAGACTAACTTGACTAAGATTTAAGGCTTAGAAAATTCACTTTTTTAATATTCGTAAATATCCAACAGGAAGTTCACTTAGCCGACGCTTTCGTGGTCAAGCATCCCAGTATCAGGTGATAGGAGAGACAACAAGGCTATTGAATCCATCAAACGATGTGAATGTAGGGCCTATTTCAAATGCAACTACATACAATGGGGGCGATTTGGAAGATGAAGAAGACAGAAATGGTGTCACCATTGGACATGACCCTACCTCATCCCTTGCCAAGCCATGCTGAAACACTTTTTTAAATAACCCTGGTTTTCTCAGCACACTGTGCATTGCTGTCAATGTTAAGGTAAGGAAATGTAAGTTGTGACTATTCAGTAAATGTCATAATACTTTTAAATTCAGTTTCTTTTTCATCAGTGACATCTGATGTTTCAATTAAAAACTTCAATTGCTACATGAAAATTGAATTACATGAATGCACTCAATTTTTTTTAGATAAAGAATAATATTCCGAAAGGAATTGCTTATTTTGATATTATTCTGTTTATTTCTGTGGCATCATTATTAAGGTAGAATCTTAATGTATTAAAGTAATGAGCAGGTCACAGTAGGATTTGTCATATTACCTTTTTTATTTCACCCTATAAAAATTGTCTCCACGATGGTTAATGCATCTTGTAAGACAAAATAATCTGTACGTTTTTTTCTGAATTTCCTCTGATACATTTTCTTGCAATTGTTCCACATTATTTAAGTTTTAAATCTCTTCAGAAATTTCCTTATCTAAATTTGTTTTCTGAATTAATAGCATAAATAATAAAGGTTAAAAATTCTAGGCTTTTAGAAAAATATTGCAACACCTTCTAATCACCAAAACTAAACACATTATGATTTCTTAAGACAATAGCATTGTATCTGACTTCCTCGGTAGTAACTTATGTTGGGTAATATCTATCGTAGAATTTAGAACATAATACATAGTGAAAAATAATTCTACAAACCAAGGGCGTCGCCAGCCACTGGGCTAGGTGGGGGGCAAGCTGCCCACAGGGGGAGTCTATCGTCAGAAAAAAAAGAAGCCTAAAATAACGCAACCCGCAGAGCACTGGGGTGAACTTTTCTCCGGCTCCCCTTTAACTACCGTATTTGACGGCATATAAGACGCACCTTTTTTCCTAAATTATGTCTCGAAAAATTTACCTGCGTCTTATACGTGAAGGTTCAACCTCCACGGGTTAACTTTCAATAATGAATGCTATTTTTAGCCCAGATGGTCTATACTACCTATTTCATAATTGCATTCAATGATTGTGTTAATATTTGGCTTTTACGAAACGTGACAACTAAAAGAAACTACATTTTAAGTTATTGTGGTACCGCGCTTTCGCACAGACTATAAAAACATTTTTCCTTGTGAGTGGCCAACTTAATGAGGGTGCGTCTTATACGCTGGTGCATCTTATATGCCGTCAAATACGGTATATGTATTTTTGGGGTTTTATTTTAATCTCATATAGGACTCAGGAGCTTGTCTATCCTATGACATGGACTCAGATAGTTTAAATGAACCTTTTGCTTAACGATCATGTTCGATTTTTTTCTGAAAGTCCTCTTAATTCCTTTTATCATGGAAAATAAAACATGCCTGCAATGTAAACTTCTCGGATGCTGGTGTCGTCTGCTAGAGCGATATAGAAAACGAATCATCTGCCAACCTCCCGCAAACTCTATTAAAACCTCGTTGATTTATTCTAATGTCAATTTTATGTATATTCTAATGCATTAATCCGTCTTAGTTTTTAATTGATCAATACCAAGTATGGCATAAAATTCCTTAATAGTTGTTTACAGCAATGAAATAAAGCTACTCTATAGTACATTATAATAGCTTATCAGGGTAATTAGAGATTTTCCGCATGTGCAAATGTTTGTTCTAATTCTTAATTGGGACTTAATGCAGTAAAAGTTGTCAAAATGACGAATACGAGAACTTGTATACCATGCAAGACCTGCAGGTGCAGCCGAGAGCACAATGAAATGTTCATTAAAACGCCGTGGATTAATACTGACGTTCGTTTTGCTTCATAGAGTTCAGACAATGAATGAAATAATAAAATTATGGAAGATGCATAGATTCTAGTTTTGGAACATTTTGTGGTGGCAGCTGTTCTGATGCACAGCAATTGACCATGCTGCAGGCAGAAACAAACCACTGCTTATTTACCTATAAAACCTTTAGAAATGCGAAAATAACAAAATTGCTTCGTGTTACACATTGCTCAAAATACATTTTGTGTTCCAAAACGTTCGACTTACTCAATCAAACCTTGATAAATCTGTATCAAATCCGCAAAATCACGAAAAAACAATGTATTGGTTTAGGGAGTTACGAAAAGTGCAACCCAGCACGGCTAAATGCGCAATCTGCCCTTTTTTTTACTTCACTTTTGGGCGCTAGAGATAGCAATACTACCCTTGAGGGGCTGCCTGATTGAGGGTACATAATGAAGGTAAAATAACTGCAGGTTATGATAATAAAACAAATACTTTACTGCAAGAAAGAAAAGCGATGAGGAAGTTATACTTTTAAATATTGTGAAAAGAGGGAAAGTTTCCCCAGCTTCTGATAAATTTCTGAAATCTGATTTGTAATTGTAACTGATTACAAATTTGACAGATTAATTATAATTGAGCCCAATTACATTTTATCAGTACTTTTCCCTACACTGGTGTTTATACGTGCCAACACTTGACTTTGTTTTGGGTCTAAATTCTTTCCAAATATGCTTGTGCCTAAAAATTGTTTCTCCTACACCTCCTGAACCAAATTACGAATGGGTCTCCAGGGGGGGGGCAGCTGCCCCCCTCTGGCGATGCCCTTGCTACAAACTTACTAACTAGATACAAAAATATTGGTAAACTTAATCATTAAATCTATTGAATTTTCTTTTTGTATAAAATGTTTTTTAGGAATAAATCCTCAGTCAGCCTTTTACAGTTAATTATGGTCTTCAATATTAAGAAGTCACCCTTCTTGAATTATTCTTATATTTAATTGTATTGTTTTACTATCATTAAATTTTGTTTCAAAAGAGTTACACTGTTTTTGAGAAAATAGAAAATCGACACTTAAGCTCTAGATGTGAGTTTTATGGAAGCAAAAGAAATCTTGTATTAATATTCCCTTTTTATTATTTCAGGTATCTAAGCTGGTGAGGGCTATCTAAGAAGAGTAAGTCATATCCTTTGCAAGGCTTTCAATGTAACTTCAATGTGGAATTCATCTTGTATGATTAAGTGTGATTTGACTGTTAAATTAGTTATCCTTAAGTTTCATGAATGAACCTCTACCTTCATAATTTTCACCAGAGTATGGTGTTTTTATGACAGATGAAGTTTCTTACACTTAAATACATTCTGGGCATTCTTTAAGGCTTTTCCTTCTAAGTGGTGAAGCTCTAGTCAAAAGTTAAAGATTTTTCCCAAGTATTGTTGAACCTTAATTTCAACATTCTTGAAATTAAACTTATGTTGAATATCAGTGGTATTATAAAGAGTATTTTTACTGTCTAAAACTTACATCAAAGTATTTCTTTCGATTTATTTATCTTCTTGTCTGAATTGTGTATGTCAGCTTGTAGGTGAGACATTTGTATTAATATAATATATGAAGGAAGGGTATGTATTGATTTGTTCTCACAGCTATGTTCTTAGGCTTGTCTATGTAATGGAGACAATGCTGACATTTTGGTAGATAATTCAATAAATGTATTTTGCCTTTTATTTTAAAGGAAAACTTCATTATGTGTTATGTCAAGAGGGCAACAGTTGTTATAAAAGTACTAAAATTAGCTTCTAAATTAATTTACAAGCCCTTAATTAATTTGTGTAAGTGGTTGTAAGCCTTTTCAAAGATAGCAATTAGAGTCCCCTGCTTAACTCCTGGTTTATAGAGAGACAGACTTCATTGTATTCTATATTGAATCAGAGTGTATTATACTGTGATAAAATGCCAAACCCTGTGGTGGCCTTACATAACAAATATTTTTATAGAGTATTTTTCTTTAGTGTTGTACTTTGTATGTATTCAGCCTTATTGAAAGATTATGCATTTCTGCCTGACTGCTGTTTGGGAAAAAAATGTGAAACATGAATAAATAATTATTTAAATAAATGGTAATTTAATTAACCTTGATAATCATTTTTGAGTGTGAAGTAATATTTATCAATATAAAACAGTTTGAATAACATACATTTTTTTGGCACTTTAGTATGTATGTTTTAATGTTTTATTTGATTTAATATGTTTTTCACAAAATTGTTATTTTACTCTTTATTTTGTATTATGAGATTGAGTGTTCTACCTTTTGTTAGCTCCATGTTCATCAAAAATTCCTATTCAATGCCATCCCTTTTGCTTCTTGGTTGTTTATACCATCTAACATCATCTGTCTTTATCTTCCCTTCTGTTATTTTCCCTTGTATTCTACCCACAATTATATTCCTTAACTTTTCCTACCCCCTTGATATTTGACCCACCCATTCCCTCTATCAATGCTTAATTACTTCAATTTAAGCCCTCTCTTCCCAAACTGCCTTCAACACCTCCGTGTTTGTTTTCCCATCAGCCCAGTTTACTTTTTCCATTCTACGCTAAACCCACATCCTGAAAGACTCCAAACATTTGACTTCCTCCTTTCTTAATGTCAATGTTTTGCACCCATAAAGCAAAACACTCCACTCTAAGAAATTTAGCTATATTTTCCTGAATCCGTTATTGACACATCCGGTCATCAATTCCCTCCTCATAGTGAAGGCTATCTTGGCCAAAGCAATCCTTTTACAAACTTAATCTTTGCATCTTCCGACGCAAGAAAGAGAATTTACCCACTTGCTCCAGTTTTTCTCTATCTACCCTAATCGTTCACTTAGCTTCCCTTTTCTTAGTAAACCTCATTAACCTTAGTTTACCTTACAATCATTTTCATGATTGTAAGGAATTTCAGTAAATGTACTAATTGATAAAGCAATACCCTTGCTTTATCATTAAATGCATGCATACCGTAGGGACTTCACTACTTCCCCACCAACCTTTACTCCCTTATCTATCACTTCTCAAGCTTCTTTCATCATTTCCTCTACATATATTTTAAAAAAGATGGTCACATATTGCACCCTCGACTTACTCCCTCCCTAACTCAGCACATTCTGATTCCTCATCAGCTATCCTTACTCGGACTGTTTGATTCCAGTACAGATTTCTCACCAAATTCCCCACATTTTGAGAAAACTGATTTTCAACACTTTCCATAATTTTCATTGCCCTCATTCTAAATATGGCAATATAAAAATCTATAATCCCAATAATAATCATTATTGTTCCAATGTGATTTGCAGCAAGTAAATATGGTGAAAGGAAGTAAGGGAAAATAAGGGATTTTAATGCTAGCCACATTAAAAAATTAGTATCCTATAAGAAAGATAACAATTAAAATAAAGCAATTAAAAGCACAACATTAAAATGGTGTGAATAAAAATATTTTGCAATTGTCAGGTGAGAAAATTCAAAAGATTGAGTATTGTCTAAGTACAGATATAAATGAGAAAATCAATTGCTACATGAACACATTAATTATCAAAATTAATTTAATCAAAATACTTTAAAAATTTAATTTAATTAACGTATCCAAATTACCTAGTTACAATGTTCGTTAGACAAAAAATGTCATTTACATACTTTTTAGCTGTGTCTACTTGTATAATACCTATGAACTTGATAACTTTGAATGCTAAGCAAGTTTCTGGTGAAGTAGTAACAAATCTGTGATTATTCAAAACCATTCCCCTGTTTTTCTCAACATAAAAAACACAAAATGATAACTAATAGAATCTTCTTATTGTAAGTTAAGGCCTTTTATGAATCAGTTGATTGAGCTACATGCATGCTCTATTTTGTGTAAAGTAAACTTGCAATCATATCGGAATATTAAAAATCTTCTCAGCTGATACAGAATCTTTGGCATATAACAACATCTATACATCAAGCTTTTTGAACTTGGATTCTCTCAGATACCTTTAGTCATGCACTAATGAGACCATTACCAATCATGATATCCACTGATAATTGCCTAATGGTCTAATATTCCTAACTTTCTCATTAAATTCATTTTTCAGTGTCAATCCATCACTTTGATGGTTCTGGACCTCTTATTTGAGAACTGAAACATAGATTTTTTGCTTTGCATCCCTTGGAATCCTGACCTTGCCTGCAATTCACATATTGAATTGTAGCCTATTCATTGAGAAATTTCCCTACTACTTTACCCTGATTTCTCATTTTCATTCCTACAAAACCTGCAGAAAGGACAACATTTACATACTAGACAATAATCTAACGCTAACAGAATAAGATCCCTCATCTTTAACAAACTGCCGGGAGGAATCAAATCTATTCCATCTCTCACGCTATTCCAAAATTAAGTGTAAATTTTAAAAAATGTTTCTGCAATATTATAGTAAATCTGGGGTGCATGAAAAGTTAGGAAGAAAAAATTTGATTGTATGTTATTGGTCCTTAGATTTGCATATCTTTGACGGACAGTTTTTTTCTAAAATCCTCATTTAGTTACAATCTATAGATTGTAACTAAATTAGGAAATAATATATTTAATGATTAGTTTAAGTATAAGTTACAGTCCCTTGGAGAGCATTTTTTTAATGTCTACTATGTGGAGGCTGAACTTGGAATCTCTATAATACCTTCAGTCATACACTAATAAGATCTTTGCCAATCATGATCAGAGTTTTAATGTACAAATATAGTGAAGAACAAATGAGTTTGGGTAATGAGGTATGTATGAGTGAATGATGAAAATTGTTTACATAATGATAGTTAAAAATTACAATTTTAATCTATCTAGATAACAAAAAATAATCAGAAATGATTGCATAGAAATGTGAATGGAGTAAAACGTATATTACAAGGAAAGCTTAGTCAATGTTGAGAAAATCAAGATGAATATCATTCTTTGAGCTCCTAAAACGAATGAAAGTTAATTAAAATAAAAATCATTTAAAAATTGGAACAATATATCATCGCCTGTACTATTCCACTGTGAAAGTCAACGTTTTTTAACTATTATTTACTTCTTTGTTAGTTTGTATTCTCATTGCATGGATAATGCATCAGTGGAGATTTCTGACAAAAAAATCCTTATATGTTCACCAAGGAGAGTTTTACTTTTAGGGTGTATATCTGTGCATTAGGGATATATGTAGCCAGAATTGGTCAATTTAGAAAGGAAAGACTAAATTGGGGATACAGCATACGTCACAGTTCCCCTAATGGAGCTATTTTTAGTTTTCAGAACGAAACAACTAGTTTTGGAAGCTCTCTAAACTAAAATTTATAAGTACTCTTTTCGAATAATCCTACAAAATAAAACTATCGCTATCCGGATCAAAGCTATAAATAGGTTGTCGGATTTTCTGAGTAAATTCGACGCATCCTCAATTAAGCCACTTGATGCGTATTGACAGACGAGTCACAATTGAGGAAAAGTTATATTATTGCTCCTTCCTTCGTTTATGCATTCCTCCTTATAACGTAAAAACTTGATTCGCATAGTAATAAAAAGATTACTTCTATCAAGAAGTCGTAATTTAGCTCAAACATAGCATTTACAGAATAAAATTTGCTTGATACCAAGGAAGATTTGATGCAAGACACCCAACAATGCGTTTGACGAAACTGAAATATCGTACCAAAAGGGCGGGATTCATGACAAATATGTTTCAAAATGTCACACGAAACAAACCCTAAAGCAAAGTTAAATTGTTACTTTCAAATGCAACTTAATGGTGAACAATTTCGGAGTTAACTGCAAGCTAGCTGCAGTCTATTATCCATGCGTACGAGATTTTAGATAATCTAACTCCATCGAGTTCTCCATGAAAAATTGGTAGGCGTGAACCTGTCATTCGTTTCTCTTCTCGAAATATTTATTACTAAACCCTTATCTAGAACCGGCATTGCATTCCGTAATCAATGACTTTCCGATTACTATGAACGCTGTGACCAACTTGTAAAATAAAGATTCAACATGATGGAGTTACAGGAAATGACTAAACATTTCACGATGCAAATTTTAGAGGCAAAATTTATATCGCTGGGGTAAATAATAAAATAAAATACTAGTAAACCTAGGTGGGAATATCTGCACCGAATTCATCATCTTGTTTAGCCTTATGTTAATTAATTCACGGTCTTACACACCTTACATCTTTCTCTCCATGGTTAACATGAAATTCATTGTTTGCCAAATAAATATAAATAAATCATAATGTATAACACAAAAATACAATTTCCAACACTGTAAAGCTAGAAAAACGTGTTTCTGAAAATTTATATTAAATATAGTAAGTTCAAACTACAGTTTCAGTGTTGGCAAGCCGCAGTAGGCCAACTGTTACTAAGCTATTGGATGAAACTGAACGTGTAGGGAGGAAGTTCGGCCAATGGAGAATGCTCTTCCGCGCGAACGTCGTTAACGTCCGTACACTTCGTTTATTATAACATTGATGAAACAATTCCGGTTATTGTTTACATTCCCATATCTTCATGATAGTTTATGATAGTTAGCATTTCTGAAAATATTACGGAAGCTGTGATTGTGTGTTCGTGTCAGAAACGCATTTACGTGTATTAACTGCCGGCTTTTTAGGTAAGTTATGAATTTCCTGCTGACGTTCTGAGGGTAGCCCTATTTGCTTAATAGGATTAGGGCTGAAAGTGTTTCATCATTTGAAGACTTTGTATCGCTAGGAGTAGTTTATGAACCTGGCTTTCTTTGAAGCAGATTTTTAAGATTTGTTAACTAAATGTATTAATGCCATAATTCATTGTGATAGTGAATGATCTCATTGTGAAACTTTATGTTAAAAGCTCCAAAGATTATCATAGTTAAATTAGTATTTGAAATACGAGTTTTATTAGTTTTCTGTAACACATTTATGTACAGGAGGAATTCAAAATGAAAGCCATGAAGTTTTGGCTAGTACCAGCATTTTTACTGTGTGCTATCACTTGTTGTGTTACTCAGGATGACCTGGAGGAAGTCTCAGTTACTTCGGCAGAAGTGGTAAGCTTGTCTGAAAATCATGAATCTTTTGCATTTATATATTTAGGCTATAAAGACGGTGGATGTGAAGGATTTGTCAGAATTGATTTAACTATTAATTGTTCTTGAATATACTAGTTGGGGAATGCATTAGTTACAATAGTATTGTTATCTTAGATTATTCCTTTATCCACCGTAGAAGTAGATTAATTTTGTCTATTTCACGAAGAATCCTCTTCTATGGTGATGTTAACTTGACTGAATTTATTAAAACAGGAAGAGAATGAATCTCTTGAAGATATACCATATTCAAGTCCAGTACCATCTGGAAGAGTATATTTAGCCGAATCATTTGACGATCCTCAATACTTTAAGAAAAAGTGGATTCGGTCTGAAGCGAAAAAGGATGATGCTGACGAAAATATAGCTAAATATGATGGTATGTATGTTTGTCTTGTTTTTCAGTGTAGATTTAATTATATTGAAGGTAATCCCTGTCTAGGAATTGATTCTTTAGTAAATCATCTACAAATGATGGATTACAAGATTACTCATATCATGTCAGAGAGGTATGATCAGTCTTTACTAAAAAATACTTAGGTAATCGATTACGATTTGGTTATAGTGATGATATTTATTCATTGTAGTTGACTTTCATTGTGTATATTGAAAGAAGAATGAACAAATTTTCAAAAGCACAGAATGAGTAAAGTAGGATATGAGCTCAACTCATTATTAACAATTCCTGTGCAGCAGAATTGTTGACTCTGTGTATGTTAATTTTCCTCCAATCGTAAATAATGTTAGATGATATTTATTTTCAGTGACGTAATGGCATTTCCCATGAAGTGTTAAGATATGCTGCAAATGTAAGCCTTGATATAATTTAAAATACACAATTTTAAGATCTTTCCAAGAGGGTATTCTCTTTCATGAACTGAAGTGATCCAAGTGATTGGGTATTAGGTGGTTTATTAGCAAATTATCATAGAATTCTATCAGAGTTCTGTTTTGTTTTTTAAAGAAGAGTATCTTGGTATATGATATATTAAGTGGCAAACAATTCTCCCTAAATGCATGCCTGTTCAATTGAAGTATTAGAATGGGCTACTTAAGTCCTTCATGACTTTTTCCATACTTCTGTTGTGTGACTTCCTGTTGTTGCTTATGCTGTTGTAAAGTAGAAAGAAATTACTTGGAAGAGTAAGCATTCATATTCCTTATTTCATCTCAGGTGATGGAAAAATTTAACAAATTCAAAGTTATAGAGATCGCTATTCATTGTTACAGGAATGAGTTAACTTTAAAAAAGTTCATCCCTGCCATTGGTAGAGTAGTAATCTTTGTAGCTGTGACTATTGCTTGACCCTCCCCAAAATATGAAACATGATTTTCCACTCTGATTTCATAATTTTAAAAGCAAAAGACATGTTTTAATGTTACTAATCATGGTAAATTAATGCTATTACCTCAAGGGGTTGCTTAGGCTGTATTCCTGAAAACTATTTGTAACGTAGGCTGCAGAGATTCAAAAGGCAGCTCAAAATCTGTG
The DNA here is from genome assembly GCA_947579665.1 of Sympetrum striolatum. Taxonomy (NCBI): domain Eukaryota; kingdom Metazoa; phylum Arthropoda; class Insecta; order Odonata; family Libellulidae; genus Sympetrum; species Sympetrum striolatum. The sequence continues at coordinate 32,231,969 of OX388349.1, forward strand.
TTTATATTTTAAGTTCTGGGAACTCAAGACCAATATCTCATTACTGTCATCAATGGTTGCTTCGGTTAAAACTGATGGCAAAAATTGAAACATTGAATCCTGTTTATAATTTATCCTTCTTCTCCTACATATTTAAGATAGGCCTGTTTATATAGTGACAATACATAAATAATCAGACAAAATTTTCAGCTAGATAGCACTGTTAAGAAAATCAGGTTAACCTAAGGGCTAGTTCCTAACCCGTTAATTATTTGACACACAAAACTCATTGGTCTTGGTGATTATTCTCATTTATAGTGCAATTGACGTCTCTTTGAAACGGAAGCACTAAAGCTATTGCAATATCTGTAATTTTTTAGGCTAAATAGATTATCTTGAGCTATATTTTTTTTATAAATTTATCATTGGATGTACCAAAGCCATGATGTAAACCTTGTTTGCTAATTTATTTCTGGTATATTAAAACTTCTTTCTGTCATTGTTAATAATACATATATAAGGCTAATTTTTAATGCAGTATAACACGTGATGATAGAAATGCTTTGAATTTTTATTTATAAATTATGAAGTTTACTTAGTAAAATCAGATGAATTGCCCTGGCTAAATTATGGGTTTAGGATTTTCTTTGGTAAAAAAAACACTAAAAACATGTAAAATCCTGTTAACTTGTCAAGTAATTAACTTGATTTTGGTCATTTGGGAAACCAACGTTTGTTATTGTCCACGGAGCCTTCTAGAATATCTAGTAGTAATATGCTCATGGTTTTTGCCTTAATTATTTATGAGTTGAAATCAGACATTATCACAAATCATCTATTTTTATGTTCAAATTGTGTCTTTTACAATTTTAAAATGTTATGGCAGTAAAATGTGCATTTTTGTGTTAATACAATTCCAGCTCCCTTTGAACCTTGCTTATTATATGTTTATGATGAAATGTGCATATTTCAAGTCATAATTTAATCTTCTTATGTAAATCTGAGTACAGTTCCATTCCTATTTTTTCTCTAGCCCTTATACTTTTTGCTTTAGTATGAATATTATTCCTTTTGGAAATCTGTATTAGATGATTTTGCTTGTTATGACATGCATCTAGAAAATTTCTCAAGGAAGAAGAGACTTAAAACAAGTCAGATGGAACCAGAACTCAAACCCTCATATACCAATTGCCAGTTTATACAATTGATGGACCCGGATTTGAGTCTCAGTCCCCTCTTGACTTTTTTCATTCATCTTCTCTTCGTCATTTGTCTTGTGCTGTATCTCCATTTTCTGCTGAGTATCTCAACATCACCTATGCTTATGAAACAACTTTTTTTCTATAAAGGCAAGTGGGAGTTGGAAGCTCCGCAGCGCCATCCAATGAGGGGAGACTTGGGTCTTGTCCTCAAATCAAAGGCTAAGCATGCAGCAATTGCTGCACACTTAGATCGTCCATTCCGTTTTGAAGATAAACCTCTCATTGTCCAGTATGAAGTGAACATGCAGAATGGACAGGAATGTGGAGGGGCTTACTTGAAACTCCTCTCTCACGTTGAAGGACCAAGGGGTGTTGATTTACTTCATTTCAGAGATAAGACACCCTACTCAATAATGTTTGGACCAGACAAGTGTGGAAATGACCATAAGGTTGGTGAAATTTCTGTAAGCTTTCTAGATAATAAAGATCATTTAGTATGGACTTGTTTTCAACTCTTTTTGCATCTACTTTCTAAATTGAACCAAATAATGCAAACAAGAGGTCCTGGGTTGCTGGTAAAATTGATTTGATCTGTACAAACTAATGGTGAATTTAAAAAATCTCTGTCTGTATTTGAAGAGTAGCATTTGCTTTTAATTGCCTCTTAAAGTGAATGGTATTTGAGTAAAATATTCCTCCTACATGTAGCAATTCTTTCCTTAAATTCATACTATAATTAAATCTACTACTTCGGCCTTGACTTAGTGGTAATTCTCAATTTTGTTCATACTATAAGTCTAGTTTCTAAAGTTCTTGTATATAAGAAAGGTGAAAATGGAAATTTTACATAAGATTGTGCTACAAAATATACATACAACGACTTAATTCATTGGAAAATTATGTGTGTTAACTCTTTGTATTCATTGTAGTTTTCACTGTTTTGCAAGCTTACCTTGAACTTTTCTATTTTTCTAGTTAAGAGTGATTATTCAAATTTTATAAAACTTATGACTTAATTTAATTTTTATCTTTACAGCTTCATTTCATTTTCCGTCACAAGAACCCTATAAATGGAACCCTAACAGAAAAGCATTGTAAAAAGTCTAAGGATAGATTAGAAGAACAAATGAAGGATAAGAAGCCTCATCTATATACCCTGATCCTTAGACCAGACAACACATTTGAAATCAGAGTTGATCACAAGGTGAGCTTTATTTATTCCCATTCTGTTGTATTTTTTGTTATGAGTTCTAGGACCAATGATGTGTGCTTTTCAACCCTTACAAAAAAAACTTATTTGATTTAAATTTTTACCTGGTCCCTTCAGGTATGAATTACCCAAGTTCCAGTGTAATTAACGGCTTTTGAAATGGTCTAAGATATTTTTTTGTTAAAAAGACTGGACACTTTCTGTATATAAATCTCTGAGTACATTCTATCTCATAAGGCTATCGATATGTCAGTCCTAAAATTCTTAAAAGGTTTGAGAAACTTACTTGGTAGAACAACAATTAGAGTTCCTTTAATTTTTATTACAATCTATAGCTAACAGACTCTGTGAACAGTTTTTATTTTGTCTTGAAAAAGTTTTGTCAGCATTTTTAGGAGGTAACATGTAATTGGAAATTTCTATTTAGGTTGTGAACGAGGGGTCGTTACTGGAGGACTTCCATCCCCCAGTCAACCCTCCAGCGGAAATCGATGACCCCATGGATATGCAGCCTGAAGATTGGGACGACAGAGAGAAGATTCCAGATCCTGAGGCTGAGAAACCTGAAGACTGGGATGAGGATGCTCCAGCTCAGCTTCCAGACGAGAGTGCCGTAGAACCTGAAGGATGGCTGGACGATGAGCCACCCATGATCCCTGATCCCACTGCCAAAAGACCAGATGACTGGTAATTTATCCTTTTGAATTTTGTAGCAATGTTCCTAGTTTTTGTCTTTAGTTTTCTATTTCTTGTTTTTTTTCCATTTATTTTTTGCCCCGGTGGTTTATACTGAATAGTTTTGATTCCTTACTGGCCTAGCTGCTGTTTGTCAAATATTATTTTAATTCCATGCCCTCTGTTACATTTCTCTTCATGTTGCTTCTTATTATTTCCTATTTAATTCTACCCATCCTGAAGTTGATGTTTGTCATGTAAGACTTGGTTATGTCGATCTTGTTGATTCTTGTTGGGCTTGTAGAAATCGACTTAAGATCAGGAAATGGAGTTCACAGGTTTACAATCAGGTTGTTTCCTTTGATACCAATTGATATTTCTGCTCCTGTCTCCTGTGAAGTAGTAATAGTAGTAAGACAAAACTTTGACTTTTATCAAAACAAAAACTGATAGGAAACCAGTCAACTCCTTCATCCTTTCATAATTGTTGTTGTTAGTGAAAAACTGTTGAAATTATAAGCTATTTGTTAATAGTGATGCCAATTAGCATAATTTGTTAGAAATGTGTTGAACTTCTAAATAGTTTCCTAGGTCATTTGTAATTTTTACCTTATTCAATCATTCCTACCACTTTTTTTTCATCCTTGTTCAAGTTTTTCTCCTTACTTGCAATGAGCCTTGAATTTCTCAAACTCGGTCTCTTTTTACAGCTTCATGTTTTGAAAATTTCTGTTATGACTATATTTCTAGCTTTGTTAATTTTTTATCGCCTTTATAATTTGTGTTTACCCATGTGGATGCTTTCAACGAAACTTTCTATAGGTTTTTCTGACTAGTCATTCTTTTTAAGTTTTCTTAGCCTCCTTTGCCAATTTAGCACCATATTTGCATAAACATGTACAAATTTCTTGTTTAAACTGATTTAGATGAGTTTTTTTTATGATTAGACACACTCAAATACTCACTAAATCAAGTTTCAAATTCAGAACATCATTATGAAGATATGTAATGTCGTTGTCATCATTAGGAAATGATGCACCATTTTCATTATCATTAGGAAATGACGCAATGTTGTCATCATCATTAGGAAATGATACAATGTTGTCATCATCCTTGGGAAATGATGCTACATCTTCTTAACCAAGTATTTAATAATAATTAATTTAATTTTTGTCTGTTTATTACTGTGAATGTGTCATATTGGTATTTAAATATCTGATTAACATGAATTTGTTTTAGAGGAAAGTTTTTCAGAATATACCAATCTCTTGCGTTAGGCAGGGGAAAGCTGTATTACTAGTTTCTATTTTCCCTCAGGGATGATGAGATGGATGGAGAATGGGAAGCACCCCTTGTTCCAAACCCTCTTTGTGAAAGTGCACCTGGATGTGGAGAGTGGAAGCGTCCCATGATCCCAAATCCTGCTTTTAAGGGCAAGTGGAGGCCACCAATGATCGAAAACCCAGCCTATAGAGGAAAGTGGTCACCGAAGAAAATTCCCAACCCAGACTACTATCACGATGCAAACCCCTTCAAAATGATGCCATTTGTAAGTTTATCATCTTTCTGCTGTTCCTGAAGTAACTCCTTATGTTGACTATTTTTTAGTTTTGTTTAGTCAATGCAGATTCTGAAAATAGAATGATATCCTATAACGGGTTGTACATAAATTACGTAATGTAAAATTCTCCAATTTTTGACCCCCCCTCCCCCCAAATTGCTTTACATAATTTGTGTACAGCCCCTAAGTAAAATAAAATTTGGTGTCAAGCAGTACCTATTTGCCATTTTCTAATTTTTTATTTAGTAAGATGGTTCTCTTACAGTAAGGCTCTATGTTCCACTGCTGAGGTTCTCTTATATGCATGTATTTTCTTTTAGCTACTCTTGCCATGAATTTAAATGTTTGATTACATTTGAGGACTTGAAACATTTTTGTTACTTAGACGAGTCTCAGCATGTATAATTGTTTTGGAATTTGTAGTTTTGCCCTATGAACTAGAGATCCTTCAACATTTAAAATGTGCCCAATGTTATATAGACTTACTCTATGGATTAGAGGTTGTTTCATTTTCTAAATCATCTATTGTTTTATGCCTAGTAATTCAAAAGGTCATATCATGGATTTAAAAGTTTTAAAGGTAGTTATTTGTATTAAATCCGGTATTAGAATATTTTGAATTGAATATACTCTGCAATTAAATTATTTATAAGAACTCTTTGTTTTTAATGAAGGGTAGTTTTAAAATGTAATAAGTGCTGATTGATGATAGGATGAATTATATTGAAGATTTGAAATGGAACAAAGGCACTGTACATCATAAAAGTTCCAATACTTTTCGTGCAATTTGGTTGAAAAATATTTCTCACAGTGACTGACATTATGGTCACAGCCAGTGGCCATAATGTCATTGACAACCAACAGCTTTACTCAGATTGTAATCTTACAGAAATTTCTTCTTTGTGCATAATGTTGATTTTGGTATTAACTGAATTTAAATTTCTCTATTGTTACAGAGTGCGATAGGATTTGAGATCTGGTCAATGTCAGATTTAATTCTCTTTGACAACATTTTGATCACGGATGATTTGATAGTCGCAGAGCAATGGGCATCTGATTCCTTTGACTTAAAGAGAAAGAAGCTGGAGCAGGATTCTGTAAGTTTTTACCTTAATTTTTTTTGAGTTACCTATTCATTATGTGGGGCATTGGATAGCTTTGTGTATGAAATGGAAGTCTCTGAGCATTTCCATATTGATGACCAATCTACTGAGAATTTTCAAGGTTTTTGAACTATGTGATCATTACTATCTACTGTGAGGTCATTGTCTGAAGATATGAAAGAGTAAAAGATGAGAGAATCACTAAGAAGACTCCGAAAACTGGAATTAATTCAGTTATTTACCTCCATGAAGTTAGACCATTTAGTATAAAATTAAATATTAATGTAAAGTAATAGAGGAAAATGGACTTAACTATCAAAGCAGAAACTGCATTAAGTGTTACTGACTATTAACCTACCATCAAATACTATTATTCATTTCGCATCACAGCATTCATCTCAAGTAAAAGACCCTACAAAAAAATTTTTTAAAGTTTTAATAGCAAAACTTGACATGTATACAAAACTGAATTATGAAACTAGATAATAAAAATGCTTTTATGAAAACCATTTTTGAACAGAAGAGGTCGTAAAAAAATAATATACTAAAAAATAAGAGGTCCCTCTCAATTGAAAATGTCTTTTTTGATTCATCTGCAGTATTTGTTTGCCATTGCCAAGAGATTCAAGTGAATACTGTATGCACTGGACAGATCAGCCTATTTGAATTAGAGAATAGTTTTGGTTCTTCTTATATTATGCCTAATGCAAGAAAGATTCTCTTTACATCTTTCCATTAAATTATAAATCTTCATTGAATGTGATACACTAAATGATACCTTGGAAAATTATCAAATGAGACAGTTTTGAATATTGAAAATATGAATTTAGAAAGGTAAATGGGGGGAGATACTTTAAGTGGAAGAGGGTTAATCCTCAAAGAGGATTTTGGGTTCCCCTCCCTAAGGAGTGTCAACATCTCACATCCTGTTAAAGGAATTGTAAAGACCTACTGCCCTCGGTGAAAGTAAAGAAAATCCTCTCAAGGAATCATTCAAGCGGAATTGTAGGATGGGGAAAATATAATGCATCCTAATTTTTTGGATTCAAAGTTTCATGACGGACTGCTGATTTTTTTCCAACCATACTTTATCCCACATTAACTGTCACTTTCTCTGTTTCAAAATAATTTTCTGTTGGTTTTCTCTTTGAATAAGACAGTCATTTAGCTTTACTTTATCTGCCATATTCATTTCTAATTAGTAGCAGAATAACGTCTGATTGAAGAAATGAAAGAGAGAAAGAAAGTGGAATGCTCAAAGCAAGCTCTGCAATTAATCATTGGGGACTAGTTTCATTAACTCTAATTACATGGTAATACTAATTACAGTAGTCTAGGAAAAACTATTAGGGACCGTTGTTTGGTGCACCTTGCTGTCAAATAGCAACAAAGGGATTATCAGAAGGGTAGAAATGGTATTTGAGGTCTAGTGCTACTGAAGGATGCCTGAGTGTATATGAGTGGATCAATTGATGACTCATGCAGGAAGTGGAGCAAGTAGATGAAGGGGAGGTTAAAAAGAAAGGATATCTGGGATGATGGGGTGAACTTTACTTTAGAAGTGAAGATACTGGGCAGATGCTGTAAAGAATGGCCCAGGTTTGAATGTATGAAGGATATGATATTGTTTACAAATGTATTTTGTTTTAATGTCCTCTGTTTTGTTAAAGCCAAGTACAGGGTGTGTTAAAAAAACAATGGGAATTTTCGTATCTTGGAAAGACTTTTATTTATTCATCTACAACAATTTTATCCAATCAATATTATACTCTTATGCCAGTGCTTTTTCCAATCCCGGAATTTATGGAACTTTTTCTTTGGGATAGCTTTTAGCTCTCTCAGCGATGTGTTTTCAATTTCATCTATGCTTGCAAATTTAAGGCCCTTTAAGGTTCTTTTTATTTCTGGGAACAGAAAAACTCACACAGGGCCATTTCTGGTAATCATTTATTTCACTTTTTTTTTTCAAGTTTACATCAGTTTTGGATGATCTGGAGCATCCAGGGTGCTCGTCATCTTCAACGTCTTCACGACCATCTTTGAAATGCTTACACCACTCATAAACCCTAGTTTTACTCATAGCAGACTCACCAAAAGCCATATTTAACATTTCTAAAACCTTGCTGTACTTTATTCCATTCTTATAACAAAATTTAATACATATTCTCTGATCCATTTTCAAAATCGCCAATCCTACCAAAATACATGTAACCTTTTTATCAGCAGTTAATAAAATAATATCCAATGAGGGTAACACAGTACAGTATCTCTTCAGACAAGTTCATCAACACAACAAAGAAAAAATGCTCAAATCGGGCTATTACAATGAGCGATGTCGCAATATTCCTGTTATTTTTTAACACACCTTGTATGTTGGAAGTAGTTAATCTCATGTGCATCTTTCACTTCATCAATGTGTTTGCATATTCAGATTTTCTTAAACCCAGGGTAAGTGAATAAATTAACTTCAGCATTTCTATTTTTTCAACAATTTAAAAACACTCAATCATCATGAATGAAAAATCATGTCTTCAAAACTTGCACATTGGTCATTCATAATGCAATAGTTTTCATAGATTATGAAAGAGGTGTATTGTTAATTTTTTTAGTAACAAAGCCTTACAAAAGATCGAAATAAATATGTAGAAGCTGCTGAGATAAAGAGGGAATGTTACAACCCTGAAAATGACGGTGTTGGCAGATATCCCCAAAATGGACTAGATTTTCATTAACTCAGAGTAAATTTTCCTCAAAGTATCAAATGGGCATTTTGACACTGCTGAGTAGTATCATGGGTTCTATTTTGATTTCTTTCTAGATGAAATTGATAGTTAAAAAATGAGTTTCTGCTAATGATGTTGTTTTAACTTTTGATCACAGTGATTAGGAAATATTTCTAAGGATTCTTTAGGAACAATTAATTCATTTTCAACTCCAAGATAAAATCATCTGTTTGCTGGAATATCTTCCTGATGCCCTGTGTAGCTTTTCTCAAGAGTAAGGAATGGGAAAATGTAAACCCCTAAATATTATAGAGTATTGGTCAGAATTCATTCCCATCCAGTAACCAGTCACAATAGAATTGTACCAGTAACGTAAGTGCAAAGATGCTGACTTAAAGATTGCATAAGTAAAGATACTCATGGAATGGAAATCGATTTGGTTCAATTTCTTTACATTTTAAATTTAAGTATTGCATATATGTATAGCTATTAAGGTGGCAAATCCTTTTAACGGGTATTACTTCTCATATTTGATTTTTTTTAGAAATTAGTGTTGGAGTAGGAGTATGTAAAATAATTCTACAACCAGAGTTGAAGTCAGTAATAATTTATTCACAGCCCTGCATAACAGCTTAATTTAAGTTTAAATTTACCTTTACTTTAATAGTTACTGTTCAAGGTACTGAAATACTCAGTTTCTTCAAGTGTTGATTTGTTTATGTTCCAAAATGCTGTAAATTTTGGAAACTTTTCTTCCTCTATATTTATTTAATTCTTCATGCAGCTATTTTTCATTTGTTGTATCCATTGTGCATAAACCAGAGCACCTTTTGGGGCCGTACTCTGAGAGCAATGAACTACAAGCCTGGCTGGTGGGCACTCTACTTCATATACTGCATGGTTCCCGTTTCTCTTTACATTTGGTACCTATGCCGGAGAGCAAGGGAGGTAATAAAGTAGCACCTCTGCTAGCAATTCCTTATCAATGCTTTCTTTCCTTTCCCATGATCCCCTGACCCAGGATGGCCTTTTCATGCGCATCATCAACTACACCAATGCTCATCCTTGGCTGTGGGCCCTATACCTGGTTGTTGTAGCTCTGCCCCTTGTATTGCTGCTCGTCTTTTGCTGTAGTTCATCACAGGTAAGCTTGCCAGGGACATTCATCTGTTATATATGCCTTGAAAAGATTCAACCAATAAAAATAATAAATAAGCTTATTATACAATGTATGTTCAAAAAGTTCCCCAATTTGTTTTATTCTGCAAAAGTACCAAGCAGGAGAAATGTGAAATTCTGGTGGTAGATAGCACCATATATTCTGGATACAGCTGTGCAAGTCCATGCCTGTCAGTGCTGTAACTGTGTAAGTTGACGCGTGTATGTATACTCTGGTGGACCCCAAGAACGTTAGTGCTAAGTAGTAGGAGGATGCTGTCATTTGGTGACAACATCACCACTGTGGATGCTGACCTTACCTTCTGGACAGACTGAACACAGGTGACAAAACGACCACCAGAGCAAGTGGCAGTTCATGGTTTGGAAGTCTCCTTCTTCACCGTTGCCAAAAAAATTCAGAGCCGACCAATCAAGGGACAAGGTCATGCTGGTTGTGTTTTTCGACTGTGTAAGGATTGTCCACCACGAATTTATTCCTAGGGGTTGTATTGTTCACAAGGAACTCTACATAATTTTATACTCTTAAGCTTCCTAGAAAGATGTTTGGTTGTTCACACATAAAATAAGTTTGGGAACGTTTTTGAAAGTACCTTGTATAACGTGATTGTAAATGGCGTGAATATTGAAGTTATGAATGATTTTGTGAGCTTGGAAGAATTTTTCTAGTGATCAAATAATAGATGGAGATAGAGAAAGGTAGGTGTGTGGGTGCTGATACATGTTCTGTCAGCAATTGTATTAAGAACTTGAAAAACAATACTCTACATAGTAATGTACTTGCACCCATCTTGTTACGTATAAGGAAAGATGGAATTTCAGGAGAAGCGTATTAATAAACTGAGGTTGGTCTAAATTACCTACAGAGATAGAATTAAATCAGGAGCTACCATTGGTAATGTCTGGATAATTAATTTGGAGTAAAAGAAGATTACCATGACCAATATGAACGGAATATTCTATTACATTCTTGTCTTAAGAAAAGTATTAACAGTAATGAATGATGAAAATTGCAATCAATGAGCAGGTTGGTGGTCCATGAAAGAGAAAAAGGCATAGAATATTTTCAATTAATGAGGTGAATGATCTAGAGGAAGAAAGATGGGTTGTAATGAATGCTCCAAATATTTATGCAAAAATTGCCTAGTTTGAAGATTTTGTTCTCTTTTCTCAGGTACTCATATTGAGAAAACAAAAATTTTCTTACTTTTCAACCTTGAAGTATAAAAATAGCCATTTGGTCATTAAAAAATTCAAAGTGTGCTAAGTATAAGCAAAGTCTTATCTTTTTGTATGAAATCTTAGCTCCACTCAAATCTACATTTCTCTGAGTCATTTTACTTATGGTTGTACAAGAAGTGAAAAATAGTGACATGGCTGAATCTCCAACCCAGGTTTACCAACTTCAGTAAATGGAGGCTTCCGGAAAGTGGAAGACCTGGGTTAAACCTCGAGTACTCGCATCCCAAATTGTCACATCAGTACTCGCATTGGGTGGAATCAACCTGACATCTTCCAAAGGGGAATATTGTCTCAAAATGTAGTGAATAAATTTTTAATTCATTAGTCATGATGTCATATTAATGGTTAACCTGGTTATTAAAACGACAAGCAAACTAAATAGCAAAAATATTCTGTAAAAATTCGATATCCCTGACGCCGAGTATATGGCTGATGAATTTGGAATTTTGCGTATAAAAAGTAAACAGTTTAAAAATATAAAATTTAATATATTAATAGTAATTGTTAATTATATGACATTTATATAATATCTCTAAAAATTAAGGCGGAATCAAGGTCAAAAATGCAATATTTTACGTAAAGGTCTTTCATCTACCTAGCACTACCGCTAAGAAAAATTTGTTTAAATAATTAAACTTCCATTTCTGACCTGGCAAAAATGCATGATTGGTTCAAAACATTCTAAAACTCAGCTACTATGAGAAAGAAGAAGTAATGAAGCACTAAAAAAGATATGGAATTTTAAAATTCACATGGGTCGATTCGACCCAGACGCGAGTACTCGAGGGTTAAGTTAGAATGTAATTCCATCATTTGCATTTTACTTAAATTTAGATGATATCATTTGAAATAGTTATAGTGTTTAATTCTAATGTTATTCTGTGAGTGAAAGGCATACTATCAGAAAAATGATCTCTTAAATATTTTATGACACCTTGGTTAGGTTCTTCTTAGGGTTACCTCACCATCTTGCTCTTTAGGAAATCTCAATATGTACGTACGAGTATGTAAAGTTTTAAAGTGATTGAAAAATGGATGGTATATCTGTGAAACGTAGGATATCAAACATAATATTTACTTCTCTGTATCTCTACAGTTTATTTCTACTCCTGTTTTGATGAGTTTGTCAGTGTCAAACTAGTTTGAACTATTTCCTTTTCCCTTGAGCTAGGCATTCATTCGTAATATTTGTAGTAAATTTTTACTGTCTGTATATCATGGCAGCCATTAATTACTTTCATGTATGAAGTTTGCATCATTTGTAAGATAATTTTTAAACTTAAACTTATGGACAGTAAATATATGAGATTCTTTAAAGTAAATGTAATTATTGGCCAATTAGTTAGATGCTAGTGGTTGGTATTTGCAATTACTATTAAAATTATATTATTTATTATGATGGTAAATTGTATTAAACACCATTTTTGCTTGAACTATTTCTAGTTATTTCTAACCTAAAATGGCAGTTTCTTCAGAAATGAAAAGAGAATGCTCAATGAAAATTTAAATTTAAGAATTTAAATATGTTTGGGACCACCATTTTTTAGTACAGATTTAGTTCTAATTTTAGTAAAATTAATATGGTTGCGTTAACTTTCCTGGTCAATAATCTTATCAAAATGGAGGTCCTTTTGATCTCATATTATATGTATAAATTTATTTTATAGCAGATTTTATGTGAATTACACTACATGATTCATGTCATTGCCAAATGCTCAAAAGTATGTTAACATGCTAGGCTTATAACATTTCCTGTGGGGAATTTACCGTTCAAATTTACCTGTGCAATCCAGCTTAAAATCCATTAGCCCGATTTAAGATTTTTAATACGAGGGAGTTGGTTATAATGGTAGAGTGACTAACGCTTTGTACTCTTAAAAAGGATCCAAACGCAGAAGCTAAGAAAACAGACGCAGTGACTCTGGATGCAGCGTCAAAGGAGGAGCTAGAGGAAGAAGAAGATGGAGCTGAAAACAAGGAAGAAGGAGGTGAGGAAGATGAAGATGAAACTGCGAGAGGAGAAGAGGGAGAAGAAGACGATGAAGGAGCTGAAGACTCCGCAGATAGCAACAAACAGGATGATGTAAGTTATCAATGGGTAATTCTGAATATAGAAGCAGTACCTTCCAATGATAATGATGGTAAAATGTTTCTCCAGGTCAGGGTTCTTTAAGACTATTCTCCCAACCTTTATTAACACTTTGTTATACCATAAGAAGCACATGCCAGTATCTTTTCCTTGCGTTTTCTTAATGGGGGTTCAACATAATGCCATTTACTGTGGCGGTGGAGAATGCCGCTGGGTCGTACAAAACCACACTTGCCCTTGCTTACAACATTCCTGGAACAGTTTGAAAATATGTCATAGCTAGATAGCTTTGATATTCAAAGCAGCCTGTGTAGAGGAAGTTCCTGGGTTTAATTCTTTGTCCAATCAGCCTTTTTTCAAGTCCACTCCTTGTAGCCTTTATGTATGAAGTTAACTACGTTTAATTTATCTTAGAAAAAAAGTGTGAGATTTAAATGGCTTCCTCGTTTTATTTCTCACTGTAATAACATGTAGTACATCACTGAAGTTGATTTAATAATTGAAACCTGAATTTATATTCATTATTATGGCATTCAACAGTTTTTAATATTGTCTTCTGTTTTTTTTGGAAAGTTTGTGTTTTGCAATAATTTTATTTTTGTCATTTAAAGTTCAACTTAACCAAAATAAAATTCAAATCAACATGGTATTTTAAGATTGTTTGGATACAAAATGCTGTGGACCTAGGAAAAACTCAAATGATAAAAGTTTGAACTACCCACGTTCTACTGTATTGTTTTATGGAATAATCGTATAAAATCTCTGAAATGGTTTACAAATTCCTGTATTTTTATGTTTGTTGTGCAGGTTGATGCCCTTGGAAGTGGGGATGGAAGTACAGAGAGGATGTCTCCACGCAGACGACGTCCAAGGAAAGAATGAGGAGGAACTAGCAATCTCCGCTAATGAATATCCTTTTTCCCTGTAATTCCTCTTTCCCCTACCTCACCCACCAAAGACTGACCTATTTTCCAGCTCATTTAAACCCCTACTCTGCATTTTATTTCTTTTCCTTCTTGTTTCGGTAAACATTCTAAATTCAATCCATGCCTCACTTATTGCAGCTTGTGCTACCAAAGTTATATCTTCAGAGTTGTGAGAAGTAATAATTGAGTGGGCATGTGTATCATCGTTATGGGCAAGGGCTTAAGCAGGAAATGTTTTTGGCTTAGGTTTGCTTGTTTTTAAATAAGGTATTTTTAAAAGTTGTAAGAGAGCACTGGGATGTAAATTGAAAGATGAGCAGGATTGTGCCTCCAGTGACAATTTTAGTGAGCTACATTTCAAGAGTGGTTGTGCATGTAGCACTAAAATTTATAAGTTAAAAATCATCGTTATTAATGTTATGTTTTTTGAAAGACATTCAATCCAAATAAGTTTATGAAATTACATTAAAAGAAAGATTTTCACCATTAAAAAGATTATAAAGTTGACTCGGATGAGAAAACTGGATAATGCATTCTAGTTATTTATGAAGAAAATAAATGATCATCGTATTTATCAATCTCCCCAACATTCAAAATGAAATGATAATATTTTGTGGTTGTTTTTTTTTTTTAAGTAGAGCTGTATTATCCAACCAGTTCTACTTAGCTGATGTTTGCAAATTTTCAACTAAGTTTTTTGCTGGCATTTGGAAGGGATCGTCCCTTTGATAAATGTCTGTGGAACAATTTTTGTGTGGCTTATTTCGACTGGTGGCTTAGAAATGGAAATGCAATTTTTAAGCCTTAATGTAACTGTTGTAGATGACAGTTCAGTGCTATTTATATTGTTAGTCCCCTATTAACTGTAACGTTTTTCTCATTTGGCTGTAAGAGTCGACTCATCTCCTTCTCTATGACTAGCCAAACTGTTAATTTCCATTGTTTAGTAATTTCTTTTGAGTGGCTCCAATAGATGAGTCCAATGTCGATTATTTTATTGTACAATTCAATCCTAGACTTCTAGTCAATAAGGTAATTTAATCAAAGAAGTAAGGGAAGAATCAATGCATTTTGAAAATTTGGAGCTTTCTTCTTTGTTGAGATACATCTCTTTATGTGTTTTGTGAGTGTGTTTATTCTTAAATTCTGCATTTAAAAGTGTGCATTGATGGCAATTTATGTAACCCTGAATTTGCTAAAAATTAAAAAAGCTGAACTTAAAATTCATACTTATGTGGGATTAAAATCTTTTGTGTATGCTGTGTATAGAAAGCTTTGCAACCCCTTGGAGGGCTGCTTCCTATAAACATCGTCAACAGTTGAATGGAATCTGACAAAAAAATAAAGTTAAAATTTGTTACTACGAATTTTTTTTACCTTTCTTTTTTCATCGGTGCCTCCTCAGCTTTCAATTTGGTTTTTTGAATGTAACATTTTACATGATGTTACATTAGTAGAGATGTGTGGTATGTAGTGAGAAATATTAAAGTTTTTCAACTTTAGTATGCTAATCTGCAATCTATGCAAGGTTTATTTCCTTAGTGCTGTTATTGGTTTGATTGCTGCAATTTCTGTGCAATAACAATTTTTACTGTACACTCTCATGCACTGACTAGTCTACCTTTGAATACAAATTTTGATGAAAAAAGTAGAATGTCAACTTACTCAATTGAGACTTTTTAAATCATTTAAATAAATTATGTTATTTGAATTGATAACTTCTATACAATTTCTTTTGTAGATTTTAATCATTGGTATATTGTAATAATTAAAATAGTAAGTATATCCTACAAAATAACCATCATAATTTGTAAACACCACAAAAATATGTATTTTCTAATTGTTAATTTGTAAATAAATAAAAGTGGAAACTTGGATGAAAGTTCAACCTATGCCTGTATAAATGGCAATATTAACATTGCAATAACATTTGAAATATTACCATACTGGATAAGAAGGTGAAGTAGTTAAAAATTATATAGTAATCACACTACTAGATACCTTGAATATAAAAATGAGATAAAATAATTTTCAAAATTTGAAAAGTTATCATTTTGTAAATGCTAGTTTGAAGTATGAAAAATTAGATCTTGTGATTGCATATATGTATTATGCAATTAGGTATGAACCCATATTAAAGAAAATATTTTATGTGTACTTAAGTAGTCCTGTTTACCATGAACTGCAAGTGAAAAGATAATGGCAATGGCAGTTTACCATATATCAATTCATAAGATCAATAAACATGAATTCTACTTAGTTACAGGACACCATTATGTTAAAACCAGATGAGATAATTATTAACCTGGAAATCTTTTCTCTATTAACTAAAGTTTGCTTTTTCTGCAATGGAAAATAGCTTGGAGAACCAGTCTCATCATCTAATGATCAACTTAATGGCTCACTTACCATAAGATATACTAAATGGCAGGACAGAACTAAAGTTTCAGTTTCTTTAAGTAAATAGGGAAAGGAACTATGGATGAAATTTGGAGAGGTACATCTTCTTGCCTTATGAATTTTTAAAAATCAATTAGGAACATAAAAGAGAAAAATTACATTAAAATATTAAATATGGATACATTATAGTATTGGAGGTGACAAGATGTGATTTTTACAGAGTGAAAAAGGAAAGTTGATAATAATGTGGATGGATACAAGGAAGTGCTGTGGATTTCGCTGGGTAGGAAGGAATGGGAGAATTAATGACTGATTGATAAAAGAAATCATTAATAGTAATATTAAAGGGTGAGGAAGATCAATATATGTTGAATGATGTAAAGGGATAAGTAGGTTATCAGAAGTAAAGGGGAGGCGATTTGGTAGAGAATCTTAGCATAGATGAACAAATCACTAAGTATGAGACTCAATTATGTATACATTCATCTACTGATAATTTCTTCATTGGTGACCATTGACATTCTGAAGGAGCTTACAACTGAAAGCTTGTAAATCATCATTTGCCAGTACATTCCACATATGGAATTCCAGCTATTCATCTTTTCTTGCATACTCTGTTCCTACTCCAAAGCTTTTGGTAGTTAATGGAAAGAGGGATGATGATCAACCAGTATTCGCGGTGATGACATAACAGATGGATTAAAACTTGAAAATAACAAATTTTTCATGATTTTATGCTTACTAACCGAATGATAAATGATGTTCGATTAGCCTAAAAATGAATATTTATTATTAATTGAAGATGGAAAACATGTGTCTAATAAGATATGTTCGTGAATTATTACAGTACACAAAACTATTTAATCTATTCTTCACAAGTATCTGCATCTCATAAAAAGGAGAAAATTATCTCACTTTACATATCCTTCCACTTCCATCCTTCCCCTCTTTCATCACTCTTTCTGAGTCCAGAGTGCCATATTTTATTGTCCCCATAAAAATATCTTTTTATGTTGCATGAATTTCTCAACCTCATTTTATTTCCCAGATAATCTTCCAAAAATCCAAGTCAGCCACTTTACTTTTCTTATTTGGTGATGTGGAAGAATCCTTGAGCTTGGCTTTATAAATTCTTAGTTTCCATATTTCCTCATCTATAAAAGATTTGCTTTTGGAGAAAGGAGTTGTAACATCTTGTAAAATGGATAAACTTATACAGCAGAGTATGATGTATTTCCTAATCATTGCCCAACTTTCTATCATTGAATGCTTGGAAGATGATTCTTCTATCAACATGGACTGTATTAATATTCCCAATGCTTCTCAAACTGTTAAGCTCTTCACTAAAAGCAAGAAAGGAGTTAATAGTGAATGGGTCGACAGCTTTGCTGCTCTGGCTGATACCAGTCTTAAAGCTGATAATGTTTCATTGGAAGTAACTCATAAGGTTGCTGAATGTGGTGAGAGAAGATTAATTTACATACAAGGAATTGCAAACAGTGAGTAATGCATCAGTGGAACTGATTTTATCTAATTTGCATAATTTATTTCTCCAGCTCACATGGTTACAATATTTTTGTATGGTTGCATTTTAATTTTCTATAAGATTGTATTTAATATTAGTATAATTTTATATAGGTTTATAGATTAGTATTTTGCTTCATTATTTCATTTGTATTTTTTAAATTTATATGTAAATGAATTGGCTAAATGGAAGATTAGACTTAAAAGTCCCAATTTTGCCAAATAGGAGTCACTGTTTTGATTAATTGTATACATGATCTTTATGAATTTTTTTGATTGATCTTATGTTTATTTGTTAAACTTTATGTCAATGAAGAGTCGGTAATCCCAAAACTGGTGGCTATTACTATAGGGGTACCTATATTCCTAAAGATGTTCTTATAATAAATGTAATATAAAAGTGGAGGAATAAACATAATTATTATTATAGCAATTATATTTATTAGGATATATTACATTAAATAAATTATGCAAATTCTACAAAAAATAAAACTTTTCATCACAACCGGTTTTGAGCTCACTGCTCATCCTCAGGCACAATTGCAATCTTAAGATACAAATGCAACAAAAATTCTTTTAGCTGTTGGGCATAGGAGTTGTGGATGGGGGAAGGGGAGGCAGCAGGTTGAATAGAGATAATAAGGGAGAGTAGTTGGTGAAAAGATTATTGCTTGTGAGTTTGTAGTCGCATGCATTGTGTTGTGTTATTTCAATTAATTCGAGATAGTCTAGTTTTCGGCATTTGTGTTCACAATGTAGTAGTGTAGGTGTTAAGTTGGAGTGATGTTTGTATTCTAATAAATGTTTGGCAAAATGTGAAGTATCTGAATTATTGTTAAATAAGCATATACCGTATTTGACGGCTTACAAGATGCACCTTTTTTCCTAAATTATGTCTCGAAAAATTTCCCTGCGTCTTATATGTGAAGGTTCTACCTCCACAGGTTAACCTTCAATACTGAATGCTATTTTTAGCCCAGATGGTCTATACAACCTATTTCATAATTGCATTCAATGATTGTGTTAATATTTGGCTTTTACGAAATGTGACAACTAAAAGAAACTAAATTTTAAGTTATTGTGGTATTGCGCTTTCGCATGGACTATTAAATCTCTTTTTCCTTGTGAGTAGCCAACTTAATGAGGGTGCGTCTTATATGCCGTCAAATACAGTAAGTGCTCTTTTGCTCTAGTGCATAAGTTGCTGGAAGTTTGGTCAATGTATATAGCACTGCAGTCGTTGCAATGTAATTTGTATATTCCAGCTTTGAGTGTAAAATTAGGTGTGTCTTAGTTATTAAGCAGGGAATTCCTTGACAGTGAGTAATGCAATTCTTTGACTGAAATCATATCCATGCTTAATTAGTATGTAGAACAGAAAATATAACCAACAGCTATAGAGAGCAAAGTTCCCTCTATATTTATCTTTGTTGAGCAGAAAGAAGAATGGTATGGGAACTTTGTATTACAGAATTGGGCCATGCAAGCAAAAGGGGGGGGGAAACAGTTAGCAAATCCCAAAATATTATTTGTTAAAAAGCAATTTTACTTTTAAGTAATTAAACTAATCAAAATAAGTCATATCTGAATGCTCATTGTAGAAAATAAATGCTGATGGGTTTCTAATACCTCAAAAACAGCTGACTTTGAAAGTTGATTGGGTGGCATTTAGAAAAGTATGGAATGAATGCCCATGAATCCAGCTTAGAAGTAAATTCGAATAAGAGGTTTGAAATAGACATAATTGATTAACTTTTATATTCCTGATGTTTTTATAATCTGATAAATAGTATGCTATTAAATAAGTTGTGTTAGTTAATGAATATTTCAATAGAGCAACAAAACACATGCTCTAAGTTTCTACAAAGCTCCAAGAACTTGATCAACTGTGGTGAGTTGAATGAATATGTATAATCTCTTAATTGAAATCAGTCCCACAGTATTTAAGCCTTGGAAATGCGATGAAGTGTATATAAGTAATCTGTTTTCTTTTAAATGGCATCAATATAATTCAAAATACTTCAATGTATGCTTATAAATGAGGAAATAAATTTATTCTCAGGAGGTGGTTTGGCATCACCTGCAGAGAAATTAACATTCCATCCAAAATCAGGAAAGAATGTAGCTATATCAAACAAGGGAAGAACGGCTCAAAAGATTGAGTAAGAAATATTATGGTGACTCCACAGTGATGTAGTATGTAGTTTATTTATATCTAATATTAATCGATAAATTTGAATTCTAGCTTGAATGATCCAGATAATGGAGTCGTGTTTACTAATCGACCTCTGAAGGACAATGAGGTATTCGAAGTCAGATTGGAGAAGAAACACTCAAAATTCAGTTATTCCTTAGGTTTTGGAATATGTACCAGTTCACCAGATAATATCACTATTACTCCTCACATGTGGACATCGTAAGTCCCTTTTTTATAATTTTCATTCTCTGGCCATGTCCCTTCTTTCTTGAAATAAAGCCTAGCATTGCGCCTTGTCAAAATTAGTCAAATGTATAAGATGTGTGAAGCATCTAGATGTTGGATTTAATTTTATCACTTCACAAACCATACGATTTGAAAAATTAAAGAGTTCATCATCTAATTGGGCTCATAATTTAAGAGAAGCCAGATTCATTAGCCTTGCTACGGTACAGTCTGTTTTAATATGTGTGCATGGAAATCCACATACACACACATATGAAGCCTGTAATCAATAAAATTTGTGAATCACTATTTGTTAGCTCTACGTATTCAAGGGATCTAAAGATGTAAATATAAGAAAGTATCAACTTGAGAAAATTGTAACCCAGTGTTAAAGACTCAAAAATTTTATCTTTATAATGATAGAACTTTAAATTGAAACTGTTTAAAACACAATATTTTGAGGGCCTGCAACATTTTGACGAGTTTTAGAAAGCTTGAAAAAGTAAGTAGGGCCCTTATGTCATGCTAACCATCCTTTTGCACATGTGCATGCATACCCAAATACAGATGTTGGTATATTCAATAAAATAATTAGCATTATTGTTTTTTTTCTTGATTTCTTGCTGCATCATTTTGAAGACCAATTGCATGGATGGTTCACCATCAAATAATTTACAACAATGGGAAAGAGATATTAAAGGGCTATGGCCGCAACATAAATGAACTCCAGGTGAGTAAAAAGTTTCCCAAGTAAACCTGCCACAGTAGCTGGTGATTAATTGCTTTTTAACAATAGTTGCTCATCAAAAAGTTCTTATTATTTCTTTTATAAGCAAATCATTTTTTTAATTAAACTGGTTAATTTTTTTAGCTCTTTTGATAAACAACACAATTTGATTGCAACCAGGAAAAATTGATTCCGCTAGCTGATTTTATGGAAAGTTCATTGCCAAAACCTATACTTCATATGCTACGTATAAAGATCCCATACTTAAATTCATGTTATAAATACTGACATTTTAAGGTCGTATTCTAAGGCAATTTTTAATGGAAGTTAGGTATAAAAATTCTTGTAGTTTGTTGAAAACATATTGTCTATTTGAATATAAAAGTTTGTCTTTAGTTTGAACAAAAGAATTAAACACACTGTCACTTCACATATATTTGTTTTAGGTTGGAGACAGGATTGGTGTAATGAGAAATGAGTTTGGAGCTGTGCATTTCTTTATCAACGGGGTTGACCAGGGCCCTGCAGTCTCCAATGTGCCACAGAATGTTTACGGAGTTTTAGATTTGTATTACAATGCAGCCAAAGCAACCATAATGGAAGCGGAACCTATCAATTCATAAGTTGATAAATATTTAGAATTTTCTGTATAATAATGCTTGATATGTGAACCATGACTCTCTTTGATATCAAAAATGGATCACAATAGCAATTCATATATTTTTTTCACTATTCAAATTTTTGTGAAAAATATATTTGTATTGGCTCATATAATTACCATGTTAAAATCTTAGTTTTGTTTTGACTGTATATTGTTTACATAAAAAATAAAAGTTGAACTAGAAATATTTTGTATCAGAATGTATATCCATACCTTCCCATACAAAAATTTTACTTTCCCTTTCATAAGTGAGCGTGAAAATGATGTTGCTTGAAAAACTTTGAAAGTTCTACAGGTACAGCTATATGTAATACTTAGTATAATTATTTCACTCAGTAATGTATGAAGACATGGTCTTAAGCAGCAGGTTAGGCATTAACTTTCTTAAGAATAATCATCCTGTGTCAAGGAAGACTTTTTCTGAAAAAATAATTTTCTGTACATAATGCCCTGAATCATATGCTGCTGACTTCTCAAGTCCTTTTAGTTATAAGTATGGTTTATGATTTATGTATTTATAGAATATCTGTAAATATAATTGTACAATTATATTGTGGAAGGTTTGATTTGTGAACATTCATGCGATTGAACATTTGTTCCCAAGTTCTAAAGGGTTCTGAAGGAAAATAATAATAAATGACTGATTTTTTAAGTTTATAAATCTGCATCTACTTCATCTCAATTTTTACATGAACACTGATACATTTACACACACCCTCTAAGTTATGGTTAAGATGGTTATAACCAGACTTC
Source organism: Sympetrum striolatum (assembly GCA_947579665.1). Classification (NCBI taxonomy): domain Eukaryota; kingdom Metazoa; phylum Arthropoda; class Insecta; order Odonata; family Libellulidae; genus Sympetrum; species Sympetrum striolatum. The sequence continues at coordinate 32,254,342 of OX388349.1, forward strand.
CAAATTCATTTCCAGGATGAATTGAGGTAAGAAAATTAATGCTCACGATGAGAAGAATGCTCCAAAATTGCAACTAAATTTGTTATAATAAAAAAAAATCAACTACGAATTGTCAGTTTCAATATAATGGGATCCCATAATCATCGATGATGGCCATCATCAAGGTAAAATTCCTATGGCAGAAGGGAAAAGAAAAATTATACGAAGTATAGATTGAACTGATCTCCGAAGATACAGAAACAGGGGAGACAGAGTTAAATGGTTATAAACAAAGATTTATAAAGAGATTTAAAGGAACTCACAATTGTTGAAGATAATAATGGTAATTACTAGACAAGATTTGAGTCGTGGTATTAACTTACTGTAGATTCACTCACATTCCAGCAATGAAAATGAGAATTGCATTGTCAGTGGAGAACTGTCCTTAGTATCCAATTCTAATATCGACAATCATAGGTAAGTTACATAAAAGCTATGAAAGTAGAGCTACATATATTAATTGAGCAGCATGAGGCCATCTTCTCTCAAATTGAAAGAAATCATAGTGAACGAATAACACAGCAGGAGAGAAGGAAGTTCTTCGTTGGTGCTATGCTGAATAATAATAGAAAACTACAGTACTAAAAAAATAGAACACTTTCATAAGAGACCTGAGAAAGATGAAAAGTGTTAAAAATTTTCTTCCCTCTGATAACGTACGTTATTGCACTTGAAAGTTAACTTAATTTTCAAATGCAAGTGCAGCAATTAAGTAATCAAAAACGGCAGCAAAAGAGAGAGATAGGTCAAACAAAAATGGACATATTGGGACATGTCTCTGGAAAAATGAAAAATCCCATCTACGAAATTAAAACTTAAAAACTAATTTGCGAAAACATTTTTCGTACAGTAGAAAGAAATGTATTGATGGTGGAAAAGTGTTTTCATTAAAGAAATCATTCAGTGAGATAAATGTAATGATTCGAAATACAATTTCAATTTTGGTAAATTTTACCTTAATTTTTTTTTTTAATTCTAACGTTAACAATTGTAACGTATCGAGTATAAATGAAGTACACCAAAAAATTGTGACGAACTTGTGATTTTCATATTAATAAAGAGAGATTACCAAAAGTATGCCGTTTGTAGTACAAAGGAGTGATCATCGACTGAATGTATTGATTATTATTTGTATTTGTGAACTCTGCTGCTTTGACAGCTGTCAACTCATTTTTCCATTGATCCAAATTGTCCGCAGACCTTACGTACCCAAACTACTATTAAGTTGCCCTTGGTTACAGATGTTACAGATGTTACAGATGGTTACGGAGATAATTGTCATTCTATCGAGTCTCACTTGTTTGTTTTCAAAGGAGAGCATTGAGAATAGGGGAAATTGTTTCCTCTAATGAAAATATTCCTACTACTTCCCCAGTGATCATTAACGAATACTGTTGAACGAAACTTTAGATTTTGTAGTTGTACTATTACAAAATCAATGTTTAGGTATGTTACCAACTCTTTTTTGAACAATTCACTTTGTATAAATGCTCGGTTGTTGAATACGTTCTCAAAACCAAAAAAGTTTGCATTCAAATTAATAAGACTTACCAGAAGAGTACTTGGCTATAAAATATAATAAAAATCGTAAACTCATTGGCTCTGTTTGTATTTTCTTCTTAAGACGATATGCAGAGCCATGGCTCCAGGAGTAAATGGTACTGGAAAATACACCGGAACAGTTCCAAAATCAAAAACGCATAACGATGGAAGACGTGACCCTGAAAATCGAAGGGATGCAAGCATTAATAATATTTCGAACAATTTGGTGAGTCTTTCTTTACATGCCGCTCAGTCTTTCATTATATTGTAGAAAATCATCCAGACTATTTCCCATGATGTAAATGAACTAGATATAGGTGTCGATTTCTTTGCTACTTAAAATATCCCAATCTATATTTAGCCGCAGTCTCAATAGTGAACTGCGAAGCTCTCGTTAATAAGACCCGGCAATCAGTACGCATTAACCAGTATTGTTAACTGTTGCTTCGATTTGTATCTTTTGTTTTACTCTATCACTTTAGGTACCATTTGATTGGCAACAGATTCCAGATTCATCCCAGAATTTATCCCTGAAACATTCAAATACTCGAACATGTGACTCTGACTGCTACGAATTTGGTAAAGATTTTGTTTAATATCTTCTACTTAAAGGATCTTAACCTCATGGGTTTTTGTTTATAGATAACTTATTTAAGACTTTTTCTTATTTGGTAGTGAGCATACATCTTTGTTACCGTTGGGTTGCTTTTAGCCTAAGTTTTTACGTAAGCGAATTTAAAGACCGGAGTGCATTTCTGATTTTTGTGAATTCTTTCTTACATCTGTGTACACAATATTATTTATTTTAATTGGATAATTATTTAGATTTTATCCTGATATAACTCTTTGACTAACAATTGGTGTTTTATTTGCCTTCAGCCATTTAATATGTAATGCAAAATAATTCTATTTTTAAACTAGAAGATTAATCATAGACTATAAACGAATAAATTGATAGTTTGGTATCTTTTAATTTGTATCTTTTCTAGTCTTGTCATTTGAATGATTCGAAAGAAGAGGTTTTACTCCATTTGTACAGAAAATCTTGAAAAACAATGTTAAATAAGACATGGAGATAACTATTTATTAATGTTATAAAAAGACATATTTTAGGTTATAATTTCACAATGATATATTTTTTAAGACCCACTGGGACTCTCTGAGTTTCTTTTTATTCCACTTCTAGCTGCTTTCTTTATTTTAAACAAGTAATATTTTTGGGCTAAATTGACATTTTATTAATTGAGAAACTAACAGTTTTTATATTTTTTATATTCAGTAGATGTCATATGAAATCTACTGAAACCATACCAAATACATGTTTCTTTTTCATTAGGATTTCATTTATTAATGATTCATTTACCTAGTCTTTTTGAGTGTTTACTTTTCTATTTAAATTTCTAAATATTTAACTTGAGAGTCTCAGTGCTAGCAAGACAAGCTGTTGTCCAAATTTTCTAAGTATAATCTCTCAGACTGTGATGAAATATTTCTCAGCCTTTCTTCGCTAGACCCAAGTATTCATGTACTGAGGCACGTTTGCCATTGAATACTTTCATGATAAGTTGAAGACAAATTTAAAACTTTATTTGGACATAAGCTCTGTTTATAATTTCTTGTTAGAATCCTATGATGTGTTATAAAACTTACCTTGTTCTTATTAGATTGATATAAGAGGCATCATACCAAATAATATTTAATTGCTTAGATCATGGTTTCCCAAACTGCTGCTAGTGCTCCGCAGAGCATTTACATTTTCACTAATAATTCATGATATTCATGTTGGTACCACAAAATAACTACTACATGAAACAATTTTTTATTTTTCTAAGATTAATTGCTTGCGTGTCATTACCTACCCTTCCAATTACACAATATGGTCCTTCAAAATTCAAAGACCCTCGAAGTGCTTCATCAGAGAAAAAATTTGGGAAACCTTGGCTTGGACGAATCTGTTGGCATTCCTGAATTTCTATATACTAAAAGTTGATTTTATTGATTGGGTTTTCTGTGCTAATAAAAACTTGAGGTTCTTGTGATTCAGGCTTTTCAGGCTCCACTCCACCACCTCACGTTTAGTTTTTCGACATTCTATTTATTTATCGATGCAGCTGATAATGTTCTATATGTGATAGTGCAGCTAGTTATAAAACATACTTTTCTATATCACACACTAGTTTGATCAATTAATCCATGGCATGCAATGTTGCTAAACATCTTACAAGTTTATGTATTTAAGTTGATGAGTTTAGCATCAAGCAATTTTGTGTTGAAAGTTATGGCATTGAATATATTTATTTAACATCGCCAAACAGCTCAGATGCAGGATTTTTCATTTAGTTTCCATATGCTATAAAACACAGCAAGTCTTTGAAATGTGAAGAAAAGAAAATATTTTTTGTGGTCTAATCATGATGGATTTTACAAACGGAGATAAACCAACTACTAATTTAAAAACAATTTCTTTGAATTAAGATATTTATGAGGTGATTGTGACATCACCCATTGGTATTCTTTTGATGATGTTTTGACATCTGCCCCTATGCATTATTGTTCAACTGAAGAGGAAGATGTCATGTATGGTCATTTATTTATTATCTAAATTGGAGAAGAGTAAATGCACTCAATTGCAAATTAATTTCACTCATAAAATTATTTGCTATGAAAAAAGGTTGGTCATCATTTCAGATCATCTCTTTAGTTAATTCTGTTTGTTGCATACAACTAGCTGACTTATTAGTATTTAATTGTTTGATGAATTAATAAGCCATAAGTGGTTTTACTACCGAAGGGTAGAGTCTTGAGAGGCTATGTGTGCCATATAATTCAGTTGAAAGTTTTGAGTTGTCATATATTTTGTACTGAATTCAGAGTTCTTATTTCTATCTTTGTAAATATATTTTATATGAAATTTTAGATGGTTCCTCATCACACGAATTAGATAATCGCAGAAGACGTCTGTTGTCTGAAGAGCAAGGGACACATAATTCATATTTACCGGCAGGATATCCTCCAGCATCAATAAAGCCATCTCCTCATCCTCGTCAACTCCGTCACAATGCTCACAGGATAAGTTGTTTTCCACAGCAGTCTGTTCACTCTCCACAGCTTAATCATTCGCATATTCAGCCTCGCTTAGCAATGGCAAGTGATGAAGAAGAGGTAAGTGTTCAGTGTTTCCTTTTATTTATGGAGTTGCTAATTAGATTAGTATCAGTATGCCTTTGCAAGACTTTTCCATCACTAGGGGGTGTTAATTTTCATTTGATGTTTGAATGTGATACTGTTAGATGATATGATACTGTACCAAAATAGTTATTTTATGAAACATTAAAATGAGGATGTGGTAGTGATGTTAAGTTTTTGTGAAGATGTTCTCTAATTTATAGCTTCAAAATGGATACATTTTTGATGTTTTTGAAGTAAAAGGGTAATTGTAAAAGCTATTTAACCTGTGTGAGTTTTACAGTATGACCTTAAGAAAGGTTTTTGAAGGTAAATATGATTGGATTTATAGTTTCTTTTTATTAAATTACCTAAATTTCATGTTTAGGATTTTTATCTTTGAACTTCAGATTTCTTGTTGGCATTCATAATAAAGGCTATAATCCATAATTACTTATTCATACCCCATTGAAAAGTTCACGTTAGGAATATTTTGTAAATTTAATTCAGTGAATGGATATTATATTCCAAAATGTAGTTGTTTTTACTAACCCATTTACAAAGTATTTAGAGAATTTTTTGGTAAGGGGTGTGGCATTCAGATTCACTTAAACCCTTTCCAAGTACCATAAGTGTTAATAGTACCATCAAATGAGAGCCCCTGGTCTAGCACATGGGAATGCCAACTCTGGCCCATTTGAGTATTCTATCTTGTCCAAAGCAATATGAAATATATTTCATTGCTTAATGTTAATGTAATGTAAATTAATACTTATTAAATAACAAATTAAAATCAAAACATAACTTCTTTCATTATTTTTTTGTATTATTTTGTTGCTCCCAAGATAATGGTAAAAGTAGAATTTCATAAAATATGTCTTGCTAGCCACATGTTATGCAAGTGTAATGTTATGCATAGAATATTATCCTTTCAATTATTATAATACTGTAATTTTGCAATTGTGGATTTTTCAGGGTGCCTCAAGCTATGATAGCTACCAGTTTTCACAGATGGGTGAAAGAAATGGTGGCGCCCAAGGATGGATGGACCCAGGAGGTAGTGGTGAGGGTAGAGCCAGTAGAAATCATATCTCTCCTTCAACTTCAGAACAGCAGGTCAAAGGATCTAAAGGAAGAGATGAAAGGGATAGAAATATACTTCCTGACAGAGAAAACAAAAGCAATATATCGAAAATGGTAAGTTAATTCCTATGTTACAGTAGATTTATATTAATTTTGTTTAAGAGAAAGACCATGAGTGGTATGAATTTTTATTGAAACTCTATTATGTTTATTTAACCATCTACTGACTAAATTAAAAATTTTCTTAATATGTAGATGATGTAGTATGTATATTTGCATTAACATAGCTGCAGGTTATGTCAGTCTTAACAAAATCGGCTTTGTGAGTCTTGATTTGGTGGTATTCCATAATCAGAATCAAGCTGACTGAAAATAATAGATTGATAATAACACCACAAATAATAACATATAACACATATTATAATATTGGATTTAAGTGGGGTGTAAAAATTATCTTGCAATTCATGTAACAGTGTTTCTGTTGGGCCAATGAGAAGAAAGTTTAAAGATTAAAGCAAAGAATATACTGTATATGCTGGTGTATAAGTCGACACCTAAAATTTTGAGGTGAATTTCAGGTTTTAGCCTATGTTCAGTGTGTAAGTCGACCCAAAAAATAAAAGCAAGCAACAAAGAGTAAATGATTAAATGCATAGGTGGAGTTAGAAATACTAAAATGTGGAAAGGACTATGAATGTAATATTGTTGATGAATTCGTCTTTGAGAATTATTCTTGCTATACTCTCCAATATTTATTTGGTGTGTTTTCCAGTATTGGTACATGATGATGATGCTATGTATTGAAACCCCAGTAGTGTTATTTTCATTATTTGTGGTGTTAGTATTAATTAATTATTTTTTGTTAGCTTGCTTCTGATTATGTCAATCTTATGAAATGCAAAGAAAATATTTACTGTATCTTTCTCGTTTATTATAATCGTTTAGATAAAAACATAGGCTTATGAAGAATTATTGTTATAGTTTTAATAAAATCTTAACTCATATTCAATGTTACAAAATTGACTTAAGAAGACTTTTACAGTAGAGAGTCGGTCTCTAGTATTACTCTGCTCTGTGCTTATATTATGAATATACTATGAATATTAATTTTACTGTGAAGTAAGATTGATTTTTGATGTTTATAAAAAAATCTCTTTGTTTATTTATCTCTATTTTAAAATTATTTACTCAGTTGTTAATCTTACTGTTATTATCAACATTATTTATTTAATTCTTTGTACTGCTCTAGCCTGACAGGAATCAAGTTTTGAGTCGCCTGAATCAAATCAGAGATTATATAAACCAGACCACATCTTTGATGGATAGAATGCAGACTTCCAGAGATCCAGTAAGTAGAGAAATTTTGTTTTAGTTCAGTATGTTAGTGTAGAAAACCATTTCATAAAACAGATGGTTGCTTGGAATTGCAAAATAGAATTCCTCATAATTACTTTTACTGCTGAGGATCTCTTGTCTTTGAATTTAAATGTTGCTTATCCAATTTTTCTAAAAAAGAGAGAGAACTTACCTCTGGAGCGATTGAATCATGTATTTAGAAAATTAGGGAACTGGTAAGTTGACATTTAATGTTTGAGAGTTGTTTAGATTTTAATTACAATTTATTATATACATATTCGAATGTACACTCCTGGCCAAAATTAACGCAGCACCTCCCTAGCGATCCTTACGGCCGGTGCTGCGTTAATTTTGGCCAGGACTGTACAATATAAATGTAACACAAGTGTATACACTGGCATTCTTATTTGATCTCTCTCATATCTTAATCACCTACAGCATATTTTTGATAGCTTCCATTTATCCTGGTAAATTTATTTTTGAAGTAGTTGAAGATGAACCACCTTTTGAACTTTATTAATATGTAACTTCTTCATTGCAGCTAAATTTTAATTCTTTAGTGTAGTTTTACAATGGTGGAGTACAAATATGAAATCCAAGTTCAAGCATTAATTAATCAGATTCTCAAAATTTAGCATAATATTCTGTCCATCTAATTCCTTATGGATAAATTCAAATTATCAATTTTGAATATCCCTCTTCAAATCTTTTTCTTGGGCTTGCATTTAGCTGAAACCATAAAGCTCTCATTCTTATTTTTATTCATTAATAATTATTCTGGATTATTAAAAGAATGACTTTTCTTTTTCAGCGGGTCACAGCTGAATATTGCAAGCTGACGAAAATGTTACAGGGACTTCGAGATAGCGAAAAGAAGTTGGAAGATTTGCTGTCAACATTGAAGAATTTGGCTGAATGTGAAGCAGCAGATTTAAGTGGAAATAGTATGGTGAGTATCCTCTTCTTTTATGTCATTGGATATCAGTGCATTTGCTTGAAATTATTAACCATTTATATTTCTCTCAGATATTCTGTGACAGAATTGTTTACCTGTGTGTATTAGTTCATTAAAAACTAGTTGTGTCTACTTACTTCAACTCTCTTCTGCAGTTATCAAAATAATAGTCATATTAAAGCTAACAAATGCAATTATGTTTCAATTCTTCATCCAAGCGTAGCAATTAATATCTACCATTTTTTTTTGGTTCATAAGATGCATCCTAGTTTCAGCTGTATATATTGAAAAGTTTCAATCCCTCTTCTTTTTCCTATGCCTCTCTTACTTCATGATTGTTGCAATCTTTTACTGAATGATGAAAAAATATGGGTAAGATTTGTGAACTTCTTCTAAGGATGCTTTTTTTGTTAATGAACCTCTTCCAATTTTTTAAGCTAGTCACCAGAAATGCATCTCCTGCAGTCTTTAGGCAATACAAAAGGTGCAGGACCATTTCTCACAAATTTTAAGATCAGCAAACTGTACCTTATATGCTGGAAAGAATGGTATCAGATTTTTTGCGTAATAATTGCCAGCTAAGAGTAAAATATTTCCTCAGCCTTCACCAACATATTTTATGGATTTTTAATTTTCTGCAAGAGCTTGAAAATGATAATAAAAGATTCATGTTAAAAATATTAAAATTTTATCTTAAAAAAATGTCATGTTAAATTGTGATAATGAAATAATTCTGCTAATGATTTGAGTTCCTAATCAATTTTACTTTAACATTTATGCAATAGAGAAATTTTAAAGTGAAAATATATCAGCTGTGGTAAATCGATCTTTGAGATACTACTGACAATAGTGTAAAGGGATTTCATAAGTAGAAAATAAAGTAATGAAATTTGTATGTTTGATGATTGGCTTGTTAACAGCATCCTCATGTGCTTCCATAACCTTATGAATGCTTGCATCCTGTATTGTTTTCTTTATATTTTTGTCTTCATTAAGTTGGAAAATGTTGACTATGATCACCTTCAACGCTTCACTCAACGATTCGAAGTCCTCAAGAAGCAGGAAGATATGCACCTACATCTTTGCTCTCGAAATTTGGTAGGTGCCCTAAATCTACATTCATGGATTATATTAGTGTATGCAACCAAAATGTTGAGTTAAGTTGTAAATATTCACAGTTCTATGCATTTATTTTACCCAAGAAGTATTGTATGGCTGTGTGAACCCCTCCCACATATGTTTGTACATTTGAACACAATCAATCAGTAAAAGACTTACTCTTGTCACCGTCACTGGAATTCTGAGAGCAGGGAATCCTTCAGCTCGTGAAACAGTGGCATAGTTGTGCTCAGGCCTCATGTGTTTTATTTAGTTTAAGATTTCAGAATAGGTGTTCTGCAAAAATTTGTAGTCTTAATGGAGAATAAAAGTCATAAAATGCTTTATTTATTTATATTTGATATTTATATTATAATATTATAGTTTTATTTTTTAAATAATTTGTAGTAATTCAATGATTTTTTAAATTTTACAAGTAGAATTACCTAACCTAAAAATAAGCTTAGTGTTCCATTTAACTTCCCAGGTTTGCTAAGTGTTCCATTGCAGAAAAAGTTCGGGAAACCCTGTTCTAATACTTTGGTTTAAGGTTCCAGATAGATGTAAATCTAATTGATTTATGGCACTGTCAGATCTTAAAGTTAATCTGTAATTATGTGTGTAATGAATAAACTTCTATTAATTGGAAGAATTAGAAACTATTGAAAATTTGGGGGCTCTTTAATTTAAGTGGCATGCCACGTAATAGGGATAACAATTAATTTTAAGTTTCTGTAATCGAACTTCCATATGCGAGCATTTTTCAAAAATTTAATATGAACTTAATTTGAAAACAATATATGTGGATAAACACCACTTCAAAACCAAAATATTTGTTAAAAATATAAAAATTCTTTTTTAAATCATTGGTTGGGTTTCATTGCCTCTTAACTGATTTGAAAGAATTATCATTATTATTTTCCTTTTTTTTACAAATAGAGTATACTGGATGCAAATAGATCAGCATTTTGTGATATTGTTGGTGTGTTTATTTGAACCAGTTCTCAGATAATGATACACTAATATTCCTGCTTATTTTCTGAATCTGAAATGTTTGAATATGAGTCTAACACACTTGAAACTCATTTTTTAAGTAAAATGCTATATTTACTGTGTATTTTTCATACCTAATAGCATGAGAATGATTGCTTGTGAAATCAGAATGTTGTTGAATTTTCAATCGAAAATTTAATTTTAGATTATCAATTAAAATCAATTTTACTCAAATTTTATTAGAAAAGGTTAAACAAGAAGTGAAACATGACTGTGACTCAATCCAGATGTTCCACTTTCCAGGCAGGTATTCTAACCGCTAAACTACCATGCCACATCAATTCCACTAATGCCAAAAGATTCTTTATAAGCCAAGTAGTGATGCTCTGCAAAGTAGCACCGGCCACCAAGAAAGTAGATAAAATTGAAAATATTTAATCTTCTAATTCTTTCATGTAATCTTTATACTGCCATATATTTACATATCTGTAAAACATCTCTATTTGACAATATCCATGTTTTTCTCAACTCCTGGATTTTAGTAAAAATGAATATAAAGTAATAATTTCTATTGCAAGAGGGGTCTAGGAAATATCTGGGGTGTTTATCTCAAGTTAAATACGCCTCCTGATAATTTGTCATTTATAATAGTAAAGTATCAAAAGTTGTTTAGGATCACTGTATTCTTTCTCTTCAGTTTATTTTGAGATTGTTAGTTGGTTTGCCAAATAATCAATTCTAAACATAAGCAATATTTTGATTGAGATGGACATCTACTTACTAATTAATACAAATCAACTGTTAAAATAGTTTTAGACATTATTATGTGGAATTTTCCATAACAGTAAGAAATAAACGACTTCTAAAAACTCTGTGACCTTTTTCCCTACGCTCGTAATATCTTCAGGTCTGAAAATGTCTCATGTATACTGAAACCGTAGGTTATAATTAAATTTTTGAATTGTCACAAAGTGTTTTTTTTTTTCCATTTTTGTGGTTGGGATAAATATATGTCTTCATAACTATACTTTTGCAATAAGCTGAGTTGTGAGTGAGTAGTTGATTTAATCATGGTTTATAAAAGATAAGTGAAGTGTATGGAAATTATTAAGTATTTTAAAATAAACTTGATTTTCATGAATTTGTTCTTTTTCAGGCAAAAATGAAGCAAGAAATGCCTGATGGTAGATCCTCAGGAAGAAACTTGAGCAGAGAAAAGGAGCTGAATCCTCAGGTAAACAGTTATCTTGTAATGCTGTGTTTCTCATAAAGCACACTTTGACCATTCAGTGGGTTGCACTTCAATTTGCCATTTCATTTTTCTTTTAGTTATGCTTAAGTTTAACTTTCCTGAGTTGTCCTGGGCTCATATTAATGCAGTAATTTATACATCCATTAGAATGTTCATAAAATTGAATTCTGGGTTTTCATTAGGAATATTATCGTAAAAAGTGTTATTTTAGCAAGCAGAAGTAACTTCTATTGCTTAGTGTAATTGTAGACAGTGGATATCCTAACTTGCAACATATGCACACATTACAAGGATGTGTGTTGTACATGTTGTAATCATTATGACTTAGTTTTTTTTAAGAATAATGCTTTAACATACTAGGAACCAAAAAATAAACTGAATTCTCATTAGTTTAAGTTGTTTGTATATTATTAGTGCTGTAAGTAGAGATATGTAGAATAAGTCAGTTTGAAGAAAACGCTTTTATTTTTTTTTATCAAAATAAGCATTTAAGTTTTATTTAATAGTGCATTTATGAAACATCTGAAAATCAAAAGGCAGATCATGTGATGTAGATAGGCTTTGCTTTCTTTTTACTTTTGGTTTGTGTTGCTTTCATTTTGCTTTTGGTCTGTACTGAAGAAAATAGTCGTTGAGAAAATCCTATTTTTATTAAAGTTTTCTAATTGTAAGTTAGTTAATGAATAAATATGTTTCTGCTCATCTTACGTTGAATGTTTTCTAATTAATTTAAGGAATTACTGCAGGTGGTTTCCATTTGATTTGAAATAATGAAGCTTGATTAGTCAATAGTTAAATTCTCAATTAAAAAGGTTTCATCACTTTTTATTTCATAATTGTTTTTTATATCCTCTATCTATTTTATTTTTACCTTTTTCTTTCCTCCTATATTTTACTTCTATCATCCCAGTTGCAAGTTTACTGCTTGTTTTACCTGTTTACTTATATTTAGTCTTAACTATTATTATTTAGCATATATTGCACATTCTCATATAACTTGCATCATGATTTTTACAAGGAAATTTGAATTAAAAGGCTAAAATTTAAAATTAAGGACTTGGAATTGCCAGGATGCAATGCACTCTGCAGAGCAGCTGCCAAAGCCTATGAAAGCTAGTGTATCATTACAATTTGTAATTACATGTGAAAGGTGATCATTAAAGGCAAAAATCTCTTTTTAGAGTTCTTTTTATAACAAAGAATAATTTCAGATATTTGTGCTGTTTGTGACTTTAACAAGTTGAGTCACTCAATCATTGATATGTAATTGATAGGTAGTAAAATGTTTGCATCTCTGTCCCTCTTGTTTAAAAATAAGGTATTTAATCATTAAAATTATTTATTGAACATACAGTGTTGCACTTACGAAGATTACCACAAATATGAGAGTTGTCGTGCTGATTTTCAAAAAAATGGAAAACAGTTGTTTTCAAGAGACAATATATGTTTTGAACTGAGTTAAACATTCAAATGATTCCTTTTATTTAATTAACTTTATATAAAAAATTTAATTTGAGGGTACAACATGCAGGATGAATTTCAGGTCTAAATTTTCAGAAAAAAAGTGAGTGTTACTTGCTGATAATTATGGTAATTTGATGGCAATTATAAAATATATTTTGCTTATGACTGTCAATGATTGAAGAAAAAATAGGGTTAAGTATAAACTTAAGTTGCTCTACTACTAAATGTAATGAGCAAAGATGTAAGATTGTGCAAAGTTAGAGAGAAAACTCAACTTGAATGATATTTTGTTGCAAGGCTAGTAGTCAATAGTTAAGTTATAATAAGGAGGGAATCTTGGATTTATCCAAAACCATTTATTTAGTGTATGTTATGCATCTTGTTTGCTAAAGTCATAAGAAACATTACATTTACTTTTACCTATACTGAGTCATCTCAAGTAAAATATAATTCTTTTTGGGCAGTATTATTTGTAAGTATTTACATGAGTGAACTTTATTCAAGGTTGGTGCAGTTGCCAAGGTAGCTGATCCTGGAAATAGGAACGATTTGAAAACAAAAATTCAAAAACAGGAAATAGAGGTAATTATCATGTTTAGTTTTCAAATATATTACATATTTAATCCTCATAAATATTTCAATTTTATTTCTAAAATTCCATAGAACTTAAGATTAAAAATATGAATAGAATAGAGATTATCATGTAGTTTATTTTTCATTTGTTTCTAGGCTCTTATCTATTTAATAAGCATTTATCTATGTTATGTTTTTGTAGATTTAATTCTAAAATTTATCATTAAGATAAATTAGGTACGTCTTCAGCTTTATGGATATTTTATGAATTTTCAGCTGCTTTCACAAAATGATATGGTTAATAGCTTGCCAGACTTCTCAAGAGGAGATATTTCGCCCACTTCAAGTAAAAGCAAATTAGACGATTTGAAGGAAAGAATACAGGCATTAAAAGATCTTTATGAAAACAGGAATCAGGTAAGAAATCTATTCCTGGAAAATTCCTTTTCGATGATTTATATTTTTGCTTGGATGTTATCTGTAAATTTATGAAATTTTTGTTTTAAAGTGCGACATTTTTGTGAGATTTTTTATTAAAATTAAAAGATTTAACATTCCGAGAATGCCTTTAAACTTTTATCCTGACAATTTTTTTTAAGATTCAATATTGCAGTGTTATAAGTTCTGCTTCAGTTCTCCAAACCTCAAAGATTTCATATTTTAAAACATCCTTCATGATTAGGAAATCTATAAATCAAGTATTCAATATCTGAATCTCATTTCATAAAATACCGAAGTCTGAAAATTCTAGTTGATAAAACTTAGTATTTTGCTGGACTGTTAGTATTTTGCTAGGCTGTTGTGCTCTCCAGACTTTTTTTATTTCTGAAATCAAAGAATTTAAAGACTTTTGGAGATCAACTTTGAAAGTGCCTTTTTTGACAAGATGATGGATTTTTAAATTTCCATTGGTTTGAAGGGGAAATAAAATATTTTATTCAGAATTTAATCCCTCATAAACATTTTCCTACAATTTATGACTGTAGTTTCTATTTTATTAAAAATTTATATTTCTGCTTGCTGTAAAACATCTTTGTTTATTCTTAAGAGAAAAAATAAACTGACTAATTTGAGCCCAGGATTACCTGCTAATTAAAAAGCAGACCAAGTTATGTGATTTGACAGCTTGTTATGATGTAATATTTTGATATTTGCACAATAATTGGTTTTTGGCTTGAAAACATTAGCCAAGCACAAAAGTGGTGCTTATTGGAAAAAAGCTGTCTTAATGTTACTGGTCTGTTGATTCTTCAATCAAATTTTTTCATTTTCTTTTCACAGAGAGGATGAAAGTCAGTATCAATATATGCTATACTATGACATACGTTGATACTGAATTCAGTATTGCCCATATTTTTATATGATATAATTTATATAATTTTATCTACTTAAATCCAAACTAATTATACAATGATGAGATGTTTAGAATGGCTTCATAATGCTTTGTAATTGCAAACATCCTCTGCTTGTCTGTGTGAAACTTCTATAAGCATCACCTGGAATTTATTTCTAAAGAGGACTTAATTTGCAGTAATCATCAGATAATTTGTAATCTTACATTTTAGCAATATATGGGAACATTATGTTTGTTACTTCTAAATAATGAAAAGATATTTTATCATAAAATTACTTTTAAATATCAAGAAGATGTCTATGAAGTATTTAAAATTAAGACATTAATTAAGACAGTAATTTAAGATTTATTATTGAGATAGAAAACAGGTAAATTGAATGAAGATATTCTTTATCTGTTTCAACTTTTTTATTGTGAATATTAATTGTTGTTTGTGTTTATCAATTCTATTTCTATTCATTCATAAAAATCTCTAAGTACAAATATGGAATCTCAAAGAAGTCCTTATTGGTTCAAACTTAAATTTGTAATGATTATTGCTGCAGTTGATGGAGCTTTTAGGAGATGAAGATGAGGAGCTTTCCTCAGAGCATCAAGTTCTGCAAAATAAAATTGAGGATTTGCAACAAAAGAAGAATCAAATGGATCAGTTAGTTCAGGAGCTCAGAAGCCTCAACTGCTTCATACCAGATGAGGATGGTAAGACTATTTCCTTCTGTGTAAATATATTTGACAAATACTGTAAGTTGCAACTGTGTGAAAATAGAAATTGAAGAAGTTGTAAGAAATTAGACAGCATTGACAAACTAACATTTGTGTGTTTTGTATGTGTGTATTTGTAGTATAAATTCTCTTTGTTTAAAACGAAGGCTCGGCCTTTGTCAGCCATCAATTTCTTTTGTTTATTTGTAGTTTAGCCATTGTATAGTTGTCCTTATTAAATGATTGTTTCCTTTTAATTAAATTTAAATTTAAAGGAATACAAGAGGCAGCAAATGTACCTCAAGTGCCAAGCATTGATATAGCACAGCAAATGGCTGTTGGAGATGCTGAAAATGAAATGCCTGAGAGAGACATTCAAGACGTGTTAAGAAATATGGAGGAGTTGAAACTGATGAAGGAAAGGCTGGCTATTTTGCAAGGAATGATAACAACTGCTAACCATAATCAGGTATATTTTCTCTTGATAGATTTTTCTTCCTAGTAATCTTTTATTTCTATAATTTAGCAGTTTCAACTATGATGCCACATCAACATCATAACATACTTCCTGAAGGCTAGAATTCCAAAGTACTGTATTAACTCAAAAATAATGTGCATGCTTTGGGTCTTTTTTTGGCTCAAAATTTGGGGTGCATGTTAGAATCAAATCAACTACTTGTGCATTTGTCCCATAGCACAGGGCTGGCCACATCATTGGCTCACCCTAATTCCATGTAGTTCAACAAACGTAACAGCATTTTTTATCTGTAATATCTCCCAAAGACTACATACTATAATGTTGGCCAATTTTTTTTTATTGAAAGAGAATCGGCTAGCCCATCAAAATCTTTTAAATGACTGATTTTGAATTGGTTAATGTGTGCACTTTCAGTGCACTTGTGTGTGTACTTTCATACAACTACTGTTATTTCATATACTTTTCATACCACAAGTACGTATAAATATAGTATAGTATAACTATATGCATATAGCTGTATATAAGTGAATAGTAAACATTTCATGGTATAGTGGCATGGGTGCTTGTTTTTAGATTCATGGGTTAATGATTTTTCAAATTTTGACACTCGAATTTTGGGGTGTGTATAACATTCGATCACATGTTATTTTTGAGTAAATGGTGGAAAGACACCTTCCATGTCATGAGCCTGAATTTAGAGAAATAAATATATATCCTCCATACTACACAAGTTAAAATCTCCACTATGGCATAATTTATGTATGGCATATGTATTCTTTATTTATGTAATCCCTGATGCATGGTATTTACTATATCAGCTCTGATTGGAATATTTTTCATTAGTCTTTAGGTACAGGATAGAGATAAATGAATCTTTTTTCTATTTTTGTCACAGTCTCGTTCATGGCTTTGATAATATGAAAGCTACTGAGGTGTGAGTGAATAATTGCACTGAATACATTCTCTCCTTATGGAGTGCCAAGAAAAGTGCCTCATATAAGTCATTGTGGTTTGCATACATGGAAATTTTCTGCTTATAAATTTCTGGCTCACAATCAGTGAGGATAGAGGTTCAAATCAGCCTTGGTACTGAAGACTTTACAGGCAGTATAACTGTTTTACACTGACATATGCTCATTACCGTTATATAGTTGTTGAAAGTGAATATATAATTACGATAGGGAGCTTGAGAACCAAAATAATTTTGTCAAAATAAGTCTTTTCTTTCATCAATCTGTGACCCAGGAGGATAAACTGAGCAAACATAATGTTAGAAGTACCTGTTTAATGACTGATAAGTGACTTTGTCTTGTTCAATCAAATCCTTATCCATTAGGAGCAGCTCCAGAGTTACTTTTATCCAATTGTCTAAGGATCTTGTTTGTTTTTGTACATCCCTAGTCTATTCTATTGCGAGCTCAAAGCATTAAAAATTTCTTATGTTCTCTTATTTTTTTACAGGCTGCTGGAGGTGATCCTATTGGAAATGATTCAGAAGAAAAAGATCATACAGTTAGTCAGAGGTAATCATTTTTAATATTTTTTTATTCAAGGAAAGGTTTTCACACTTAGTGCATGTTGGCTCATATGATAAATTTCATGAGTGAATATTTGATTAGCTTGTCCAGGGTTAATCTTTGCTGCAGAGTAATTTTGATTCATGGCTTTAATTTTGCTGACTTGATATGAATTAAAGTTTTATTAAAGATTTTTTTGAGCTGCAAGTCAAACAGTTGGATCAAATGAGTTAAATGGCAAATATTTATCTGGTTCAAAGTTGTTTGAACTTTAACTTTTTTAATTATAGTAGGCATAAACAACAGCGAAGGAAGCAACAAAGCTGTTCAAAACCTGACAACATATCTCTCAGCTCTGAAGCAGGTTCCATCTCAGACTCCAAAGCAAGGCAGTTATTAATATCATCTCGTGAATTGGAAAGGAAAACATTGTAAATATCTTTTGTATTTATTTAAGAATAACATGCCTTGAGGCTTATAAAATTTGTTTCTGAATTGCTAAAAAACTACTCCTTTAGCTGTTTGGTTGATAAGGATTTATGTTGAGGTCAGTACAGAGAACTCAGCAAGAAGTCAGGATAAACTTGCCATTCTGAAAAGAACAAAACATCTATTTCAACTGAGATTTCTTAGTATTCTTCTACCCCTGATGATGATAGCAACACTATTGAAATAATTCTTTTCCGAGTGACAGATTGTTCCTGAGTTCTTGCTAAGTTCTCTGAACTAGGCCTCAGCATCCATTCAGCCTTAAGTGTATTATATTTTTTTTCAGTATTATCCATGTCCAATTTTCTTTGCCTAAAATTCTCTATCGAATGTAGAACTTCTCCAAATTTTTTCTGTTTGAACAATCTTCTACATATTTTTGCATTACTTAATGGAGACTGAATGTATCTATTCAAATTAAATTTTCCACAGTATCCAGGAAACTACCATAATGCAATTGATTTGTCTTTATCTCATCTCTTACTTTTCTGGATGTCTTTATTCAAGTAGGTTGTGAATAGATAATGTATCACTATTGGTAAGCAAATGAAGCCTTTTGTATAATTTAATTCATTTAGGGTACGCTTTGTCAGTTTTCAATTATGTTTCTGTAACACAAAATTGATCATGTTTCTTCATCACTTCATGTTAATGATAACATAATATAATATAATAATAACATTTTCATGTTAATCGGTATATGCATTGCTAAATAGTTGTAAATATTTTCTCTGGTAAAACAAAAACATTCTTTGAAAATTGCCACAGTGAAATTTTTTCATATAACTACGTTAACATTATTTTAGAAAACTGCAAGAAGCCAAGCAACGTCTGCAGCAGTTGGAAAGTCTGCTGGATGTTGTGCAGGAGAATCGAAGTGAAGGTCAAGGTCTCTCTTCTGAGCAATATGCTCAGCTAATGCATGCAGTCAAAGATGGCATTTCTGAACAACAAGTGGATGAATGTGAAGAAACGGGTCAGCTAAACAGTGCATCTGAAGGCCAGGCACTGCTGGCTAACAAACAGCAGAGAAATTATGGGTCTGAAAACAGTGGTCCAACCCAAGGCAATAAGAGGCAAGCATTTT
This sequence comes from Sympetrum striolatum, assembly GCA_947579665.1. Lineage (NCBI taxonomy): Eukaryota > Metazoa > Arthropoda > Insecta > Odonata > Libellulidae > Sympetrum > Sympetrum striolatum. The sequence continues at coordinate 32,273,489 of OX388349.1, forward strand.
CAAGATCAAGAACTTCTTCTATGCATGGCAGCGAGGATGTTGATGCAAGACTGAGGTATATTCATTATAAAGTCTTTTTATGCTTTTCATTGAAAATAATATTTCAGGAATTAGAAGACTTTTCTGTAACTTATACCAATTCTTCTCTTAATTTATTCTCATGGTTTTCACCCATTTATTACAAACCTTCAATATTATTAATATTGAATCCTATTGTAAAATAATTACATAAATTAAAGGTGAAAATAAAGGGAAGATCGCTCTAACTTAGGGTAGTGGAACATAACTATTTCATAAATCAGGTAGTTGTTCCATCTATTAAATATACATAGTTACATCTTTTTATTACACAATGTTTATTAATCTGCTATAATATATTAATTCCTCTTATATAAATCTATATGTTCATAAAACCATATTTTCTAGAAAATAACGCACCATCAAATGTAATGTACACCCCAAAATTTGAGTGTTAGAAATAGAAAATCATTTGCCCCCAACCTTAAGACATGTGGCCATGCAATTTTCAGCACCACATATGTGTTCACTGTATACATATGTATATACTTATACACTGTATACAAAATGCTGGTAGTCATCTATGCCGAAAGTCCTACACAAGTGTGAACGTTAACCAATGCAATCAGTCATTTAAGAAGTTTGATGAGCTGGCCAATTCCCTTTCGATTGAAACTTTTGGGCAACAGTTTAGTCTGTAGTCTTCAGGTGCTCTGTGAGTCAAAACTTTGATAGCGCATTTGGTGGATCATTTGACGAGTTACATGGAATCAGGACAGGCTGAGGATGCGGCCGACCATGCACCGGACATGTTTGTGTCCCCAAATCTTGTGTGAAATCAATTCCAACGTGCACCCCAAATTAGGTGCCAGAAATAAAGACCTAAAAGGGTACGCGTTATTTTCGAGTAAATATGGTATATAAAAACAGTACGTTATCTCCTTATTAAAATTTCTGCCTCTTTCAAATCTGTTTAAATTGTTACTTGGCAGGTCATCTTCTCCGATTCCATCTTCAACAGAACTTAGTGTAGAGGCATTACAAGCAATGACTCAGAACTTAAAAGAGCAAGCAATGAGCATCCGTGCAGAGAGAGAACGTCTTGCCGCTGTCAAGTGGCAGATTGGTCAGAGGCAGCGTGGTGAACCTCCTCCATCCCCACCTCTCTCTTCTTCTGCTTCTTCATCATCAGGGTCATCTTCAAGCCAAAGGGACAAAAACCGAAACACAATGGTTTGTGTTTGTATATATTTTTCTAATTTCTAAGCAATGAATTTGTTTAAATTCTTAGAGCTATGTATTGGTGTTAATAAATTGATATAATTGACATTGACCCATGCCAAAATGAGAATCGAAAAGCATTGTATATAATACTTTACAGTTGTTTTACCGGTGTTAGTATGTTTATGTTCAACTAATGAAGGTATTGGCTAATGAGAAATTCTGTTTGTATTTTAGGAAATGGATACACAGTCATGTAGGCAGTTGCTTCTTCAAGCAGAGCTACAAGCAAAACGGCGAGAATTGGAAGAGTTGATGAGGAAAGACCTGGGGCACCAAGCCGCAATTAATCAAGATATGTCTAGTGAAATGTCAGCAAGCAAATCTGAGACTACTGGTAATTAGTTCAGAATTTTCTTCTCTTAATTACAAGTTGAGATTATAAATTCATATGAACTATAAATATTCTATCTTAAGCATAGAAATTGTATTTTTTTAAGTTAAATTTTGTTCTCATCAAGCCTTAAAAAGGATGGAATTAAATACTGTAAGATTGAATTATACAAATTTTTAATCTTTAAATTGTCATGTTTTTTTATAGCTTTCAACCATATTAATGCCGAGGGCACCACGACTAATGCCACATGGGGAGGTTCCACTCAAGGTACCCTTGATGATTTGGCTGAACGTGACATTGAAATCCAGGATCAGAATGCGGATTATTCCAGGTAGTTTTATGGCTTAAAATTACCCTTAGCTTAATTTCTTTCACCATAAAATTTAAAAAAATTTCTCTTCAAATAATATCTAGAAGAAATATGTCATCCATATGCAAGTGTTCAATTAAAAGTTATTTCATTTATAAACTACCAAGAACGTATGGGTATTAATTGTTTGAGCTATTTTGTTCATCTAACACTATATTCTGATATTTACGAGTGCTACAAGAAATCAATGCCATTAGAACAGTCCTCACTGAGGGCTACAAAATAATTATTGAAAAGATAGCTGCAGACTGTAACTTTTGGTCATAAGATTTCTTTTGTTAGGGTGGATTGCAGCTTCAGAAATTTTCAATTGGTTGTAAAATGAGTAAATGGTCCTTAAGTTTCATTAGGATGAATGAGTGGGTTTGTCTTGTTCTTTTTCAGTATTTTTCATTGTTATCAAATTATTTCCTTATTTTATGCTTCAGTTTTATGAAAAATCAATTTCTAACTTATTATGATTTCTTTCTTTGGCAGTGATGATGGTAGAAATGAAGAAGAAGCTAAAGATGGAGCTCATTTTCGCCAGCCTGCTGCCACTCAAGATCATAAAATCACTCAATTGAACGTTAGCTTAGCCAGAGAGCAGCCTAATGAAAGGTCTCAGTCTGCCCATAGGTAAGTTCACATTCATTAATGTGGCCTCAATTTGACATTTCACTCACAAGAATAAAGCTGTCTGTTTAATTTTCCTTTAAGTAAGTTTAATCCTTCCAAGCAGCTCATATTTCTTCCTTCAGGTTATAAATACGTTATGTACTGTTATTGTATAGTTCAGAGGTGGTGAGCCTATGACATGCATGCCCAAAGTGGCAAGAGAATTCTTTTAGCAGAACTCTCTCTACATTATATTTATATGTATACAATGAAAATGAAGCCCCACAGTATATAAAAGTGGATTATGTTCATTAGTAATAATAATTAACAATTATTTAAGCTAATTATGAGTTTGTAATCTTATTGTTGATATTATAAAATTTATATCACCATCTCCCTGTAGGGTTTCACACCACCTTGGCACCCAATTACTTTACATTCATAAAATATGTCATGTTCGGCAAAAAAGGTTCGCCAACCTGTTCTACTTTATTCTGTCACCCTACTATAGTTTATTATCTTTGAGCATTTCATAAATTTATAAATGATTATTTTTAATAGTTGGTAAAGTTGTTAAAGTAAAGTAATGATTAGAGTTATAAGTAGAAGTACAAAATAAATAAATCCAAAAATATAAAGCTTAAAGTTTCATTGCAGAATTAAAATTCTCTTATAACATCAATGTTATTTTTTCTACTCATCAAAATTTAAAAGGAGTATGGTAATTGCATCATATGTATTAATATTTAATTCTGTATCACAATTCCATCATTGTCAATTTTATAATTAGTATCCTATCATTAGGTACTATGCTCCTGTTAAAACTCAAATAAACCTCTCCTATTCCAAACTAAAACAAAATTATGCATAATTTAGTGGAATATTTGACTGAATTTGTTTTTCTATTCCAACTTGAACCTTCTTTCCTTTTTCATTATTAATTTTGAATGATTTAATTTTTTCAGGGATATGCTGAACATATCTTTGGACTCACAAGGACGTCGTAAAGGTTCAGTCAATTCAAATAATGCTGGGAGCAATGCAAGTAGCACCTTAGGAAATCGGCACTCAAATATGCAGACTGTCAATAGAAGTTCACCAGGAAGATCTCCAGTTAGAATGACTCAGGGACAAACTTTACCACAAAATTCTCAACATAGCACCCCTAGCAGAAGCCATTTGCCTTCGTCTCATAATGTTTGGAAGAAAGAATCTATAGGTGAGTCTTATTTTGGCAAAATTTCATTTTGCTCTATCCTTGCATAGAGTTACGTGGTTTTATTTTTTTGTTGTGGATGTACCTGTTAAGAAAAGAAAGAAACTTCTAATTTTAAAATCACTGTAAACAATTAAGGCTTAATTTAATCAATAAATTCACATTAAGTTCATTCTTAGAAGATGTAGCTAATGTTATGAGTCCTTTCTGTTATAAATGTTGTTCTGACATTGTAAGAAAAATCAGGGAAATAGATGCTAGAACATGTCACTTCATCAGCTCATTCATTCATTTAAGGAAAGTTGTGCTCAAGTAATAGTGTTAGAGTAATCAATTAATGAATTAGTGCAGTGATTCCCAACTGGTGGGCCGTGACTGGATCCTAAAACTATCAGAAACCATCAGAATAGCAATATTAGATGGTAAATTAAATATTCATAAGGAAGGGATACGATATAAATAAGGTTTTTTATTTCACCATGGACCGATGGACTGTGGAGGTATTCCATTAAGGAAAAATGGGTTGCCAGCTGAAAAAGGTTGGGAAACACTGAATTAGAGTATTGGTTCATGCACCTAAATTTGGATCACAGAGTACAAATTTAAATATAGAAAATAGGATCAGTGCCGTAGTTAATATTCCAATTATATACTTGAAATGAATCACCCTTTGTGTTGTATTTTTAACTGTGTACATAAGCAATGAGTCTTTGCTTTAAATGATATTAACCTTCCATAAATTGCATTTATATCTGTATTTTGATTATAGATCACATGTGTAATGCATACTATGTATGTATTCATACTTAATTATCTTTGTTTTTAAGTATCCATTTTTATATTTGAATTTATCAATCAGATAACTCAGGTCCTCGGGCTATTTGGACACCATCAACAGCTCATGGACGCCAGGAAAATATATGTCCTGCTGATGAGCTGGTGGCTGAAAGTGTTTCGGGAAGTAATGCAGCAACTGCTGGATCGTCTATCCACCCCTCTGTGTCATCCGTGAATCCTCCAACTCAACCCAATGCAACAAGTAGCAATCAGAATACTTCATCCTGGTGGCAGCAACAAGCTCAACAGGTTAGTAATTTATTAATAAAATTCGTAATACCTTAATAAAAGAAGAGAGTCCTTAATTCTGTGAGCATTTGCTCATTATTGTTTGCTTATAGTCTTACAATAGAATACAAAATGCAAGAGCTGGGTGTGGGTTGTATGTTGCATTTTGTGTTTACTATATCCATCTCACTTAAAAAGTGATAAGATTTTGAATGCATTTTAAGGTAATTAATTGCTTTATCTTAATTCAAAATGTTTTTCATCAAAGCTACCATGTATCTATATTCCATCTACCTTTGTAAGTACCAAAGTTTTTCCTGCTGATTTCTCTTGTTAGGCTTGATCTCTAATAACATCCTTATGGAGTTTAGGCAACATACCAAATAATGGGAATGTGATGCTGTTGTAAATGTGATGTGTCTTGAGCTACTATGCTGGATAATTGATTAGCATTTATGGATTTTGTGATAACTTTGAGTTATTAACATGCATTTACGTATGTCATCATCACCATTTTTCTGTGTAGAGAATGCATGCATGCAATAAGCGTCACATTTCCCAACATTACCAAAGCAAGTGAGAAATTATACCTATTTCTTACTGATTGTATGTGCAATCCAAAACTACAACTCTGAAGAATATAAAATAGATATATTTAAGACTTATTTAACATTGTTAAAGAGAGGCTTGAAATCATTAGCAGTTTAAATATATATGTATGACTTACCTTTTTAAATATTTGTATAAGTTATGTAAGTTTGATTATTTTATTGATAATTATGTTTATTGGTTATATTTTCCTACTTATTTTATTATGTATCCTGCATTAATTCATGTTTTTTCTACAATTTCATTACTATCTGTATAAGTAAAAGGGCCAATGTGCAATAAACTTTATTATTATTAAGATTATTACTATTATTTTGAATCTAATTCATTTTACAATGTTTCACAGTTGCAGAATCAGCTTGAGGCCACTACTTCTCTCTGTCAATCTCTCATGTCTGAGCAGCAGCATCATGGTAGCGGATCAAGCTGTCCATTCCCTGGGATGACTCCTGGCTACGGCATGGCTCACCCACACCCATTAGGAGTTGCAACCCCTCCCACTGCTTCCCAATGGCCCTTTACGAATTTAACTGCTCCTTGGATGCTGGCTCCTTCGCCTCTCTTTCCTGCTCCAGACCATCCTCAAACCCCTCTTGCTATCCATTCGTGTGCATCACATCAAATGCAGAATCAGCAGCAGGTCCTTCTCACTCTCAGCCAGTGCTGCCAACTACTCTGGCTTCAGCATCGCGAACTTGCTACGTTGCAGGCCACTGTACAAGGGGTATGCATTTCATTTAATTAACTAGTAAACTCCCCCATCATGCGTGATGGGTCTTAATTTCAATTTTTTAATAAATATGCAACATTTAAATATAGATGACTTAATATATAACTTATCAATACCCTAATTCTTTTGATAAACACTAATCAGTATAGAGTTTAAAGCTAAGAATATTAGTGAAATTCCAAAAAAATTACCAATTTGATTTCATTGAACATTATGCAGTTCGTGAGAATCACTCAAACTCACTGCTATAAAATCAAGTTTGTGTTAAAAATCTGTCTCTTAAAATTTTTTCCCTTCCTCGATGTTATGTTTCTTCATCATCTTGATCACCACAAACGAACTTATAAATGTCCTTTTGTAAATCGGTTTGATGAAGAAAAACTCCAAAATGGCCGTAATTTTGTTCCTGCTATTTAAATGTCATAGTTTATATTTGCTGAAATCTCAGTTAATTGCATCTTCATAAAATCTGACATTAGTTCTTACTTATTAATTCAGTATAAAATTAAAAATGACTTCAAAACCCTGTTTATTCTTGTGGGAAAATGAATGTATCTGATTCAACAATCACCTTGGTCGTCAGGTGGACTGGTTGTTTACTACAGCAAAATTTTACAAAATTTTTGTTTATTTCTTAGTTCTCGTAATTTAGATTTTAAAATGTGTATTTATGACTATAATAAGATTCTTTATTTAATTTACCTTTGTTTGGTACTTTTCTTGACTTCGTAGGACCATTATTTTCAATTTAATTCTGTAAAAGTAACAAATCCTGCAAGGTACAAAAACAAACTTTACTTGCATTCCTTATAGAAACATATTATGGAGTCGTGGGTTTGAACCCAAGCCTTCATAGTAATGAGAATTTGTGTGGCTTTCAGCTTATTAGAAATACAATGCAGTTTGTCTCATAGCTCAACGACAAGTAGTTTCTGAGATAGAGATGGGACGGACGGATTTTGCTTTTTCTATGTATATAATATCTAGGTAGTCGTTCTGGACTGCAAGATAGCATACATTGGCATGTTTGAAAGAAGAATATTGTGTTGGTTTGAACCTCTTAGTTGACGATAGAATAGATGGGCTAAGATTAGTGTGTCCCGATATAATCTTTAGAAGGTACATTAATTCTTTTGTGATATTTCTGTAGTCATTCCTTTTATATTCGTGGAAATGTGCCCATTTTGCAAACTGTAAAACTGCTTATTAATTGAATTTATTTATTAAGCAGTAGAAAGCAGCATAAATTTAGTTTCATCATTCTTATTAGGGGAGTTTCACTAATAAATCCATCATCTACTGTGCCCGTTAAAATGTCAGGCATTCACATACAAAATATTGAGTGGCCTCTGTGGATTAATTTACTGGTAAAAAGGAAGAAACCTTGTATACCTTTATATAGAAAATGAGGTTTAAATTATAAATATAAATGAGGCTGAACATAACTAAAATAATGTGGCCAAATTATAATACTTGAAAATAATAACTGTTAGTAAAGTATCCAAACCATGGTATTATAAATATGTGACTAATTGCTAGGCATATCTGATTTGTTGACTTTGTTAATAAATTTAGTTGGAAAGTGATTTAGGCCAGAAAATATAGCTTTTGTCTCTGTACATGCCCCTTTCATGATAAATTTTCCCACTTTTCTGCTGTTTTATAATTGAAGTTTTCTTTTTATGAAATATTTATTTTTGATTTGTTCTTATTCACTCTCATCTCCTAAAATATAAATATGAGAGATAAAGTATTCAGTGCGAAAATGGCATGGCCACATGTCTTTAGGTGCACATTAGATTTGCAGGAAAATGATTTTTCTATTTCCAACGATTGAATTTTGGAGTGCACATTTCATTCGATGAAATGTAATTTTAAAGTAAATACAGTAAATCAATAAGAATATATGAAAGTAAATTATTTGGCTCTCCAGAAGTCAATGATCTTAGTTCTGTAGGATCCATTTTTCCTTTTAGCATTAAGAAGTTTAAGGAATTATAGGTGCATGATGTTTTTTAAATAATATGTTATATAATAATCACCATTGTGTATGTATTTATATATCGGATGTCAGTTACTCCCAAAAGAAATACATGGGAGAAATTTTGGAATATTAATCTCATGCACTTACAGATGTGATAGATAGATTCCAGATATACATTTTTGGCACTCACCAAAGGTCCAATATTACATATTGATATTTGTCTGTCCAAAGTATCCTTGGTTCATCTCTGGATGGCTTGAATCGTCTTTCATAAGTAATGCACGTAAAGTTTAGTTTGATCAATTGCTATAATTTTTTCTTTTGCAGAATTAATGGTTGCACGAAATTGAGATAAATACCAAAAGAAAAGAAATTTAATAAAGATTCTTATCTAGGCTTTAGAATATCGTATTCAAGTCCAACTTGAGAGAATTCAGACAAAAATTATGAAAGATTTGCATAATTTTGTGAGGATAAACAATTTCCTAACAACAAAGGTGATTGTTGAACTTAAATCTCACACAAATAAATGGGAAAGATAGGCTCATAAGAAATGTACGGGGAAGAAGAGCCAACATATAATGGCAATAAAACCATTAGTAAACTTTGGATACTGAAGTTTAGCGATTATTTATATTTTTGGTAACTAAATTTAATTTTAATTCTGTAGTTTTTGACAGGGAATCCACTAAAATTATCATAATTTATCAAATATACTTGCAGATTCAGGATAGACTGGGACGTGAACCCAGACAAGAAGAGGAAGAACTGAGAAACATACAGTTGCAGCAATCGCAGATGCAGCAACCTTTGAGTCACTCTCTCCTCTATCACAACAGAGTGTCTACAGCCAGCACTCAACCATCTTACTCTGTCCCCATGGCTCAAGCCTCATCTTCCCATTCTCTCCCACGGAGAGCGCAGAAGCCTGTACCGATGCAATCTCCCTACCCGGAAGTTGTGAGGGAAGGGTTAGTTTCAGGAGATGTCTCCTCTGTCCATGGTGCAGGAGCTACTGCGGCCTCCGGTGTTGCTAGTGCACATTCTCTACCAAATCTTTGCGCATCTGGGACTGCAATTATGGGACTACCGCATCTCATTTCTCAGTCGGCTGATGCTCATCCGTCTCCTACGGCTGCTTATCCGTTTCCTTCAGAGTCTCTGCACCCACCACCTCCTCCACTTGGTGCATCCACATATGCTCACGGTGACCACTGGGCTCTGCATCCAAGTGCAGCCGGAGTGGCTAGGGGGCCGCCTGTAGCTCTCAACAATCAGGTGCCTCCGGGAATCCGAGCTAATAACTATTGGGATAATTTCAGGAGGTGAGCTTTCATTATAATTATCATGAATAATTTATGCAATGAAGATTTTTGTCATTTGAAGGTTGATTCAAATGCTCCATACGATTTTGTTTATGAAATCCTGTACTAGCTTTTGTTGGTAGAACTCTTGCCTATTTAGATGTTTTATTGTATGTTTGCATTTACTTGGCAGTTATTGTTCGTAAATGTTATTTTCAAAATGCACTTTTTATTCAAGCGTAAATGATAAGATGATTGTCATATGCCTGTGCTTTCATATGTTATAAGTTGCTTGTTAAAGGGCAGTGTATTTGGCTATACATATTTCATCAGTGGTGACTTCAGCCACTAGTTGACCCAGATTCTTTCTTAAGTTGGTGTTGTTTGTTTTACGACTTTCATGGGCTGTTTTCAGATTTCCATTTCTTTTATCTAATTTTCCTTTTTATGAAATGGCATTTATGAAGAATTTTAATGTATTTAATTCATAGATGAAAATAAAGCTAACAGTTATTGCATTCATATTTTGATTTGATATCCTTTTGGTTCCTCATTTTATTTCTTTTTATCAAAGGTTCTTTACGTAAATCTTTGATAACATGGAATTTAATATGATTGACTTTTATGTACACTTTTTAAGTTTAATATTCTACCAATAAGTATTTTAAAAGCTCTGTATTTAATGTAGCTTATGAAGCATTACTTAATTTTCCTAGACCAATATTTAGGTATCAAGTTTGATGGATACTGAATTTAGAGTTGTGAGATTAGAAAATTTTACCTGTATGCACTAATTAGTATACATTATGTTATATCATAAATACTTTACCAATATCTCTTTATTTTTCTTTTAATTCTTGTAAAATATAATCTATTGAGAGAAAAATAGCACAAATCTTTTTGAGCAATTGGAAATTGATTTTGAAACATCCAAGACTGAATCTTACATAGAAAATACATCATAATCTGAATAGGTTTATTCCAGCAAAAACTCATGAGAAATTTCACCAAAAAGTATTAATTATAAATGTAGATTTATTTTGAAAACTGATGAAGAGATCAGAAGAAGCATCTCAAATTTATTTATGTGGTCTAAATCTTTTTCATCCTGTTTATTGCAAGAAGGAACCCTGATCAAAGTATATACTTGATTTAATTTAAAATAAATGGGATGAAACAATCATTCATTTACTCATTTCTCTGCCCTTCTACTAAAGCTCATGGCAGCATGATATGTGCAAAAATAATTTATAATTAGTAAATTGGTACATGAAAAATAATCATGAATTCTCAAGTCAGGTTGAAGCTTACTTTAGCATCTTTTTGAACAGTGTAAATTGATTGCCTATTATGTACCTCCTCTTGAATCATATCAATATTTATGTTCTCTCAGGTATTATTTTCATTGAATTTAATATTGATATTCTAAATAATATAGCCATATTTATTTTGAAGTCATACAATTTTTTCGTAGTGTAACATTTTAGTTTAATTCCTGCTATACTATGTAGTTTGATAGTACTTCTCTGCATGCTTAAATTTTAAATCTCTGTAAAATCATGTAACTTCAATTAAGTATCAGTAATTAGTGGCAATAACAAGATGTTACTTACCTCTTGTATACCATCAATTTATCTTAACCATCATTTCTGATATAGGGTTTCATTTCAGCTTCATTGCTTGCTTTTACATCTATCTTAGTTATTATCATAATTAGTAACCATGTGAATGGCAGATAGTATTAGAATGCTTAGCATATCTTTGGAATCAATTAGTTTGTTCTTTAGTGCAGTTTTAGAGGCTTTGAGTTAAATTGCCACATCAAATTTCAGTTGTCTTTAATTTTGAACCTTCCAAAATTAGAATGTTATATTTTAGACATTTATTCAAGTTTTCTACACAATATCTGCATATCTGTTGTTTAAGCTTATTTTAGTTTGCATTCCTATGAATTTGGGATTCTTTCATTTCCAATCATACAAAATTGAAAATTAATTTGAATGTAAAAGAATTCATAACCTTGATGACATTCTAACGTGAAACAGTTTGAAGTATGAGGTATCACTGAGTAGCCAAAAATTAATGTAATAATTGTCAAGGTATCTGTTAGGTTAAAATTACTAATTTTCTTTCTGATAAACATCTTTACTGTGTTATTTTTTGCATTCAATAATCTATAAACTCTTATTAATTTATACTTGATTGTATACTGATTTAGCTAGTATAATTGTAATGATTCTTCATTCATACCAACCTAAGGGAATAACTCAGTAAATTAAATCTGATGTGCAGAAATGACAAGGTTGTTTTTGCTATTATAACTTGTTAAGGAGCTTATTGTTAATGCACAAGAATTCCAAGTTAAATTTTTACCTTTGAAGTTATTTAGGTTATTTTGCCATCTGTATGCTATACATATTAGAAAATTTGTTTTGTAGCTATCTCAATCAAATATCTCCCTCCTGATATGTCTCAATTATCCATTTCATTCTTTAATTTTGATTTCTTCAGGCATGTGCAGATGTTTCTAGTCAATGCCATTAATTTTGTTAATTTTCAATTCTCTATCTATATCATTATTTATTTTTTTTGCGATTTCCTTGTCAGGTATTATAGCCTGCATAAAATGCACTCATTATTCTATTAGAGATAATTTGAGGAAACAATTGCCATATAACTTAGGAATGTATGACCTCTTTAAAATAAATCCATTTTACTTTAAAAAAATATTGTACATGTTTGCTATGGAATTATTTTTTAAAATAATAGTACTGTACAATTTACAAATTAAATTAAATCTCCATTACTATTTGCTGTTATTCATTGTTTATGTTCAAATTTAAAAACTGAATATTGCTTTGTAATGATATGTTTGAATACTATTTCTCCAGTGGTTTTAGCAATATACAAATCATTAAAAGCATTTTCTTACTATATGAACTTTGAGGAGAAATATTTAAAATTATCAGATAAAATCATAATTCAGTTTGGGCTGGGCAAAATAAAATGCACTTGCATATATTGCTTCCTATTCGTTAGCAAAGGTGAATATAACCATCCTGATGTCAAGATTCTAATTTAAATTGATTATTCTGAAATGAGTACCAAATCATAAAGAGGAGATGTCCATCTTTCTACATAAAAAATATGAAATGATTCCAATGGAAGATTAAAAAGGAATAATACTTTTTTATAGAATGGCATCGCATAATTTTTTAGTATATTATTTATTTCACTCATAGCTTTCACCAGAAACTTCTCTTAGCTTTTGTTGTTCTGGTATGCTGTTCATTTCAGATTAAAACAATTGATTCTACAAGTTTATTATTTTTTAAAGTAGGTGCAAATCTTAACCAACTGATAAAGAAGTCATCTGATATTACTGCTGATTATTGTGTAAAATTATTGCTAAATTTCTCTGAAGTAGTAGTTGTTGTGAAGTTAAAGGAGTAAAGAACCTGCTATATTACATTTCTGGGTCAGGTAAGATAGTATTCGTGTGTAAAAATTTGATTATTATTGGATATTTTGGTTTGTGACAACAGTCCAGATTTTCCTAATTATTGTGTGTGCTTCATGTCTTATTCATAAAAATGATATCAAGTGTATCTTTTTTCATTGCTTGGAATCATTTACTGTTAATATTTTAACATGTGTTTGCATGGAGATACAAATTTATATATTTTTAATATAATAATAAGCATTCTTTCTGCAATCCATACATTTTAATTTAGCCTTATTTGTAGTTTCGGTTTTTACAAGATTCCAAGATTGGAAGTAGTTTCTTAATGAATAAAATTAATAAATATCCACCTTGGCTGAGTGAATTAACCTGTCTATTAATACATTTGGATTTTAAACAAGGAGTGAAAATTGCTACATAACTGAGACTTGAACCCAGGTCTCCCACTTTCTAGGCAGGTGTTCTAACCCCTGAACTAATATGCTACTCCAATTTCAATTCTGTTTTTATGCAGTTGAGTCTCAGACATTTTGAAATATTTCACTTCTCATTTAACCTTTGGTTAAATGCAGTTTCTCATGCTTAGTAAAATCTTTATTTTCATGACATTTGTTCATTCTTGTGATGTCTTGTCTGAAAATAAATCAAATTTATTTTCTTTATTATTTTTAAAACATTCTACGTAATAATTGTGACAGTACCTAACACTTGCCTACATATTTACCTATTTTGACCTATCATTGAATGAATATGACTATTTCTGGTCTCCTATAGTTTATCTTGGATGTTTTTTAGGAATAAACCAAAGGTGCTGACATTTGTATTAAAATCAACTTGTATTCAAATTGACCTTATAAATTCTAAATTTATATAACACCAGGTGAATAATTGGCCATGAAGATATGAAATTGATTGTTATTTTATATATATAACCAAGTATAGTCGAACACTGATGATAACATACTTATATAAATTCATACAAATGAATTTTATATTATGCTTTAAAATATGTATGTCGTATGATTATTTTTTATTCATTGTTTATTTGCAACTATCTTCCAAACCTCTTAATCTTCAGTCACCTGTTATGGATTCGTAATTTTGTCAGTCTTGGTTACTCTAATAATTGTTGGCTCACCCTATCATAAGCAATATTTTAGCATTGATATATTTTTTTTGGAATCTTCTGAAAGGTTTATTCTTAAATGTATTCAATTGCTTTCTCCCAGTTTGTGTTTGAGAAATATTTCTCTCTGTCAATTCATATTTAATTTTTTTAAATATCTTTTTATCATTGAATTGCTCTATTTTATAAAAATTGTAATGACTGTACATTTAGAAATAAAGTTCTGATTAAGTTAAATGGAAACTTCTTCATATTTAATTTTACATGTCTCTTTCTGATATCTTTTACTGTGAAATATTGTTGGCACTCTTGCTCTTTCCATTGACTAGCTGACTTCCGGTAGTATTTTAACCCCTCAAGTGCTATCTATAAATTTCCTCAATAGGAATTAAATGAACCAGAAATCCAGCATGTATGATTTTTGAGCATGTATGTCTCCTACATACTTCAGAGGTTAAGGGAAATCGCTCCTTCACCTTCTCGTATAAACTATATTTTGCTTATAGTTAATGAGTTTAAGAAATCACTCTCAAGTACTTGCTTAAATTTCACTCCACATTTAGTTTGATAGAAAAATGTCCCACATTCACCCAAGCCTGATTCACTGAGATAATCTAATTTTAAAATGATGTTCATATTCTAGAAAACCATCATTGATGATTGATTTTCTATGTATTTCTACTTTGTGTTTGTTCTGATTCTTTTATCCTGGAATAAATATTTTTCTTGAGGCTGAACTGCATATTGCAAATATTTTACATCTGGAAACATAACTCACATGAAATTAATAAGAATTATGGTTTCAAACCATCCAATTAAAAGCCAGATTTAGAAATTCGAGACAATTAACCATCAGCCCATCATAATATATGTTGATAATTCTTTTATTAAATACTATTATTTATTGTTTCATTTTTTGTGCATGATGACATTTTTTTAGTCTACTTTCATTTCTAAATTAAGTCAGAAGAAGTAAATTCATCTGTTGACAAAAAAGTTGTCTGGCTTCTTTTAAATATAGTGATATGAAATTTAAAAAAACTGCAGGGATAGTACATGATCAGATGCATTTTTTACTTTTATTTGGTTTATTTTTTCCTTTAACCTTTTTTTATGGTTTTTTCTCCATTCTCTAAAACACTAATTTTTTTCTGTAGCCATAGCAATAACTGCTAGTATCATTCCTCTCATGAGGGTAAAAATTTACTAGGCTGGTAGACAAAATACCTGCCTCATAACAACATGAATTTTAATTCTAGATTGCTTTGGAAGAGTCTCATAAAATTTATCACATGATTCATCTATCAACCATTAAGTATATTTTTAATACTTGTTCATTTTGATATTTTTGTAAATAATTTAATTTACAAACTGACAAATTGTGACTTCCTTTGCTTGCATGTCAATTAAATAGATTATCCTCAATTTTTTATTTCTTAATGTGAGCCATATTTTTAAAATGAAGAGAAACATTTTTAGTGTCTATAAATCTACTTTCTTTTGTGAACAGCTATTCAAGACAAAATCTACTTTCAACAACTAGCAAAAGTAATGAAGGATTTCCACACATTCCAAGTCCCTTGGTGATGCGCTCTCACAACTTCCTTAGATCTGGATCTCATGGCCCTTCCCTACCAACCGCTGGTCTCAATGCGCCTCCTGTTACAATGCCTCCTGCAGCTCGCCATATCCTGTAAGGAAATCTGATTTTTATTTTTTTGCTGTTTATGTTTCTTATTATCATCCATAATAATTGACAATATCTTAAAAAATAGGGTGTATAAAAATGAAGGAATCATTTGCTTGTGAATTAGTAGTAAATATGTCCAAATGTGTAATTGTAATAATTCTTGCATAGATTTAAAATCATTTTTAATGCATCTTTATCAAAGCTATTCATAATTGTATCATCTAATAAAAAACAGCTGCTACACCTTGGACTTATCTCTAAGTAAAACCCAGAACTTGAATTAATTTGTTATGATTTTATATAAATTAACAGTAATACACATTTTATATCAATTATGAGTTCTCTAGCTCTATGTATGTGTTATTTTTGGGTGCAAATTGATCTCTAAATGTTGTATTAATTGAAATTAATGTCAAGTTTTGAAAACTAAATTAGAATAACTGTGAAACCTGGTTAAAATGATCCTGCTAAAGATGCTATCCCTCATTCTTAATTTAAAGAGCCAAAAATGATTTCTTATGGTTTTTAGAAATATGTAGGGGATGAAGTTTTGCCACATCTCATTCAGAATAGCTTGCTTCTCATGTAGTTTTTGTTTGGTCCTTTGAAGAGTGTTTAAGAGGTTATTACTGTTTATATTTCTAATATTTTTATCATCAATTTCTGACAATTGGTAATTTCTTTCAATTATGCAGACAATCTCAGAAGGAAAAGCTTAATACTGAGCAGCAGTCTGGAGTTTCTCAGCAGCCAAATATGAGCAGAACCATCCCAAATCCAGCTGGTAAATTGAGTCATAAAATGACCAATGGAATAATATTTTTACTTCATCTTTTTGCTACTCTATTGCTTGCTTTATTTATTTATTTTACAACCTTCTCTTAAGTCATTAGGACAGGCAGTTACATTATCTTACACTAAATTTAACAATTTACATGAACAATGTTCAAAGTTCTACATATAAAACTACTGAACATTAGCATTTAACAGCCTCATCCATATTATTTACAAACTACACTAATTTACATTTATCCTACAAACACCATTTCCATTTATCTTACATATATAAATACAGAATATGAGTCCATAATATTTGTATAAAAAATCAATTTCCCGGAAATAGCATCAACACCACTCGTTCATATTATTAGATAAGAATTTTCAGGGTCCCTGATAGACCTTCATGGCTACTGTAGTGGCCACAGAACTCCTGATGTTTCCACTGTACATTACCTTACCAGTTAATCTCCCAATTACCATACATTTTGTTATCTGCTGGCTCACTTGTCATGTTATTATGGTTATACCCTTCATCATTTCTTATAAAAGATTTTGAAATATGGTACAGGGAAAGACATGTAAACTTCACGATTCTTCCAACCTTCTTTGAATAGAGAGTAATATCTTACTGTTTTGGGCATACTCATACTCCGTTATGTGCAGTTCCCTCTGGAGATATCCCTTACATCATATTGTAACTCAGTAAATGTAAATTGTAAATCTTGGTTAAATTTGGAATAGTTTGTCAGTTCTCTCAGTGTTAATATGTATCCACGATAAATTCCTTTCACTTTTAACAGCAGAATCATTAGCAATTAAAAATTTTAAATATTTGGTTTCAAATTTATGCCTAACAATTTTAGAAAAAGTTCATCTCTGTTTTTCTTCTTTCAGGCAGTGACGGCTCCCAGTATGGAGCAGTTGGCTTCACTTCTCAGGATTTGCCTTGGGACCCTCCTCAACCTCAGCTATCACAAGGAAAGGTTGAGCAGCCCTCACTTCATGAGGATTCGAAGTAAGTGATTTATATATAGTATATATGTATTATTTCATATTTTGAGTTTGTTTTAGTGTTGCAATCAGAAATTCACCTTGGTGGTGTGAAATATGGCATTTGTGTCCGAATATTCCTTACTGTAAAGTGATCTCTTTTACCCTGTGAAAATCCGTCTTTTTATACCCTTACAAATTAAACAATGTTGAACTTGAGAGAGTTGGTGCCATCAATAATCTCGGTGTAATACTAAATTAACTTTTAACGCTTACCTTGGAGAACTTTGCTCTCCTACATTTAAACTGCTTCAATTTATTAAACGCTACTCTTTCCGAATGTTTTCCATGAATACTGTGATCTTCTTATACATAACATTGGTTCACCCTATTTTAAAATACGCTTCATATTTTGGAACCCCTGCCACAAAACTAAAATCAAAATTGTTGAAAGAGTTCGAAAGAGATTTGTTGATAGACTGTTAAATTCCGTTGGAATGGATTATCGTGGAAAAAACTATTTCTTGATATCTCCTTTGCTCAGAAGGTGTTCCAAGTTGCTTTTGACCCTTGTTCTTTGATTGGGCATTTTGGTGTTGCTCCATCCTCTCAGAAATCATGAATCTTAACTTTATTGGCTGTGCCTTTCTCTAAGAAAGATGTTCACATGTTTTCTCCCGTACTCAGAATCAGTAGGTTGGGTAAACAAACTATCCAACATTGTGGACTTATTCAGCTCTTCTTTGAACACCCTAAGAAGAAAGGCTTACACAAGTTTTGCTTCTAATTCTACACCATAATCCTTCAATTTTGCCTGTTTTTGTATTGCTTTTTTATTGTATTATGTATCTTTTAATCTGTATGATTTTCTCTTTTTTCCCTCTATTTTTTAACCTTTTTTATTATTCTGTATATTGTCTTCTTCTTTACCCATTTTTCTTTGCTTTTCTGTTTAATTTGCTACAACTCATGTAATTGGGGCAACCTGGTTGGTTTTCAATATACCCCCCTCCAGCAATGCAATATATGGGTTTGCTTTAATATGTACCGTTAATAATAGAAATCAGACATATTACAAATGTATAAGTATAGGAGTTTTCCCAGATATTACTCATAAATAAATGTATAGTTTCCTTTTCTCTGGTTTTAAAAGCTCCCTCACATCCTTCTTAGTTATGCCACCAATTCATCTGCTAAGTGATCTATGATGCATTAAACAATTTGGGTATTAACATTATACAATAGTTTTGTGAAACAGCATTAGAAATTTCCTATAAGTATGAGTTATCTTTATTGGACAATTTTTGAGTAAAAGTTGCTATGTATCAAGCTGATATAGATAATTTCTTCTGAAAACATGTTCCATAAATCATTAGCCAAAATTAAACTCCCTGATGCCTTAAATGAAGAGCTATAAATTCTGCTGAAGCTGCTACGCTCATATACCAAGCAGTAATATGAAGATCTTTTTGTTTTAGTCTTCTATGAATTTTAAATACTTTCTTACATGTGAAAGTATCCACCAAAACATTTTTTTGCTAAATCTGTATGAATTTGCTGAGCCTTTGACATAATGCTAATGCTATGCTAATTACCTAAATAAACTTTCATTTGCCTAATGATTCTTTTGTGGGCTCATTCATTGAAGAAGGTATTTGCTAGTAATGATGGAAATTAATTTTATCTTAGCACATGAAAGCATGTGATCCAAGATTTTACAAGAAGTGAAAAATGAGACTTGGCTGGGACTCAAACCCAGGTCTCCCACTTTCTGGAAGCCTCCATTTACAGAAGTGAAAAGGACTTGGCTTGGCAGTTTAGCTGCCTGCCTGGAAAGTGGGAGACTTGCTCTTATCCAGTTCAATATCCAGCCAAGTCACTATTTTCACTACTTGTATAACCTATAACTAACTTGTATTTGTTTTTATGTATGACTTTATATTAATTAAAATTGTTTTTGTTTTCCTCTAACTTGTAGCAGAAGGCATACTACCAGAGAAGGTAGTGGTCTCTTTCAAATGCTTCGTGAATCTGTATATTCAGAGGTTGCCACACTTATTGCACAGAATGAGAATCGTCCACATTACCTAATTCAACTCTTCAGAGATCTCCAAATGGTTTCATGTGATGCCTTACGTCAAAGAACTCTCCTCTCCATTCATCGCCTCGTCAGTAGATATATTCAAGAGAATGAAAAGGATGCTCGGAGTGGCCTTCCATCGGCTTCTGCGGTATGCCATTAGAATTATGCATATTGCAATCAACTGCTAAAATTTATCCTTTTGCCTGAATTGGTTGTCAGGCTGCTTCATTGAATCATTATTATTTTCACATGATAAATTAAAAATTAGAGGTGGTTTTTCTGGGACTGAAGGATTAACATTCATGGTTGTTTCATTTGCTTTACCATCATCTTTTGCTAGTAATTAATAAATATTTAACTTTTTAATCATTTCTTTAGATAAAGTATATACACTACATGTATCACTGAAAATGATTTTGAATCATAAATGAATTTGAATCAGAAATTGTGATAGAGTTAGTAATAATTTTTGTTTCAGAATTTATAGTATTGTTGGTTGATTCTGTAAATAACTGCATTCTTGATGAACACACCTGGCTAAAATTAGCCCACCACCAGTCGTTAGGGTCACTAGGGAGGTGGTGTGTTAATTTTGGCCAGGACTGAACAAAAGCTGTGTTTTGTTGTAATGCTTAAGTAAATATTCAAGGATCCTGTGTAATTTTCTTAATAAGAAGCAATTCTGATTCATTCTTTAACACTTTTTACGTAATATATTGATTGATTTCTTAGGTATTCTTAAAATGTAATACACTAAGAATTACTTGATAACTTGCTAGCATTGCATAATAGACAGAGATTTTTAATAATCATATGTAACATTCCTTTACAGTTTAAAAATTCAATGCATTTTACTCTGCTCCAATGGCTTTACATCTACATCTGCATTAATACCCAACAAGCCGCCTTTTTGCGTGTGGCAGGGGGTGTAAAGACCAGTTGAATCTAAACTACTTCCTTATTTGGTTATTGTCGTGTATCGTTCACGGAAAAAATGAATTTTTAAAACGATTCATCCTAGCATCTATTTCTCTTAACTTGCATTCATTATCGGATCAACTGAGGTAGCAGGGGGTGCATGATACGGAATGTAAAGTTTTAAAGTTTCATCCATCTATATCAAACATTTCTTTGGTGTTATCTCTTTGTATTACAGCTTGCTAAATTAATAATTCTGGTAATATATTTGATGAATAAGTCCAGTTTTTATCTGTACTGATTTAAAGATATTTGACACTGTTTGATACATCTTATGGAAATTATAAATTTATTATTTAAGTCATGATTTTATTCATATATGAATTATAAGCTATATATTTTTCTCTTGTTGTTTCTCTTCTCTAGATGGACTCAGAGGCTATGTTACCCAATCCTAGAGAATGTGATTCATCTGGAGAAGATGAAATACAGGTTGAGGTATTAAAAACTCATAGTATTAATTACTTCTAACTTTTTGGATTTTTTCTTGGTTTTTTAACTTAATGTTTTATATAATAGGAAAGGAGTTATCATGCTGCTGAAGGAGACAATTTTTCAAGTCCATCTCTTCATCCAATCATAATGGAAATGAAACATACAGTTGATAAAGCTGAGGTTAGTGTCTATTCTTTTACAATTCTTCCTCTTAGATATGTATTTGATCAATTTCAGTTACCATATTTCTTAGCATCAAAGATGCACCAGCATCAAGGACGTTCCCAGTTTTTGGAAGTAAAATTTTGGAAAAAAAGGTTTTGCTTGGATTAATAAGCAAGATTTACTGAGGTGATTCGTAATGCTAACATCAGTATCAGTAGGAATCAATTACTATTCTATGCATTTCACCGCATTAAAATTACTCGATTTCAGCTGTTATAGCATATTCATTATAGCAATTCATTCATTGCATTGATTCTTATTGTTACTGAATTATTTTCAGACTCACCATTTTAATTACAGTATTTGCTGCCAGATATCACATGTGCTATCTATATCAGAAATATCAAAATCTGGCTAATAGGACTATGTGCATTATACACTTATATGTTTATAGGTCATTTTCAGGTTAATATGTAGTGCAGATAACTGCAAAAGATAAATTTTAAGTAAAAATTCTTGGGGTTTACCAAGCCAAAATATCAAGTTTTCCTTGGGTATGCATTGTTAATTCCAAATTCTTCTTCTAATAAAACAAAATAAAATAGTTGTTCTCCTAGCATATCAAATAGAAGTGTCTAATAAAACTGTATTATGGTGATTTATTTGCAGAATCAGCAACTTTCTCATGGAGCAATGGGACCATCTATAGATTCTTGTCAAGATAGCCAAGAAACTATGAATGAAAATATCCAATCCATGTTACATCAGCTTCTTCCTCTGTTAAAACCTCATCTAGATGAGCCAAGCTCTTTCATGCTTTTGCAGAACATTTGTCTGCTGGCTTTCCAATTTCTTTCTTCCAATATAAATGCTGATGGCAATAAATCTAAAGATAGCTCTCTCAACACCTCTCTCTCTTTTCATCAACTCAATAGCCTGTTGGAAGAAACTTGTTTGAGATTTGAAGGCTGCAAGTAAGTATTCATTTTATTCTCTCAGTACCATGATTAACATTCAAAACATTGTTGTATGCCAATTATATTGTCTCTGGCCTCTTAGTGTGCCATTTATGTTATCTTTGACCTCTTTCACCATAATGGAAAAAGAATATAACCCTATGTGATCTAAGAAGGATTGTAGTAATAAATTTACAAGCATGTACTCTTTTCCACACATATGATTGAAAACGGCCAGTTTTGGCTCAGATCAGCTGTATTTCAAATTTATATGTGGAAAAGATTAATTTTAACTTTATTCTTACAATCCTTTCATAAAGATTTCCCCTTCATAAAGCCTGCCACAATCCCTTTTAATGTTGTTAGACTATTAGTGCAATTGATTGATTAGTTGCTGAATGTTAAAATGATAAATAGATTATTTATTGATGTAATCAAAGTTGACTTGAAAAACAGAAAGATGTATAGGTTATCTGTTCTTTATTTCCTGGAAATTTTCTAAATGCTGAATTATTTTTATAATCCATATATAAGAGGTAGAAAGCGTTTTGGGAACAAAAGACTGCTCAACTAGTTAAATGCATTATAGTTGTTTTGAATGACTAATCTGGCATATGTTTGACTCCTGAATTTCCATTCTATCATCAACTACAAAATCTGCATATTCATGCATGTCTCTGATTTTAAGTTGCATTTTTAAATAAATATAAAATTCAATTCAATTTCTTAAGGATTAAACCTTATCTAATTTCACTTTTCATCCTTAATAGGCTTAAAGATGTTGGCGAGGAGCTTTTGATAAGCATAGGTGAAGTTCTTGTAAAAGCAATAACATCATCCAATCAAGAGACAAATGAAAGAAAAATGGATGAAGATAACGAAGAGGCAGAAGAAGAAATTTTGGTAAGTTAATAAAAAATTTAGTAAATGTTTTGCTACTATGTAAGGTACTCTTTCTTGATATACTGAGAGTAACTGTAGACGCCTAATGGCAATTTTTTGCAGTACATAGTTATAATTAGGTTGGGTTAATGTGGCCTAACTTTAAAATTAAATTTAAATTAAATTTGGGAGATCTCTTATCATTTCATCCTGTATGTGTTATACCTAATAGAAGTGAAAGATATCAGGAGTTTACTATGAACGTAACCTAGAATGTATACCTAGAAATTTCTTTCTTACAGACTAGGTTTTCTGAAGTTTTGAATGATGAAAGAAAATGTTTGCAATGGATTTTAAATGATAATTTATTAATGATTTCTTTCTTATAATTTTTATCACCCTCTGTTGAAATAAGAATTTCCATTATCTGTTTTGCTGTATGTGAGAATACAAAATAATTATTTGATAATTTTTGTTTTCATATACATATTCATTGTGTATGAATTATTAATATATTCAGAGCTTCTACAAACAAAAACATAGATTCAAGGTTTGGAAATAGTGTAATAATATTTATGCATGTTCTGGGACATCAGAATGAAATGTGCTGATCATATTCATGGCTCTAATTGTTTTTCAATTTATTATATAAATTAAATATATTCAATATTCTGAAGTTGTTAATATACTCAATGCATAGATGTTATTAGAAATTCTGTTAGCTGTAGCAACTGTAAGTATCTTTTTATAGGAGCCACAGGCAGTAATTCAGGAAAGAACAGAAGAGGTTGCTGAGGAGGATCGAAATACTGAGATTGATGAAAGTAATCAAGTGGCCTGTTACGATGAAGATTTAGCAGAAGCTGACCAGTCATTGGATAGTGGTGAAATAATTATATCTGATGTGAGGGGACCCCAAAAAAGATTCTCTATATCTAAAGAAACTAAAGGGGAGGTGAAAGAAACCGAAGCAGGGACCAGTTCATTTTCTTGTGATGATGCATTTGTGATCATTGTTGGAACTGAGGGAGAAGCCGTTGGGAAAAGGATAGCTGCGGATTCAGTTGATGAAATGGTTATTCATGGAAGTGAAGATTTTGTAGAGGTAGATCCTGAAATAATTTGACTTTGAATTTGATAATTAGTTCGAATTTTGTGAGAGTGTAATACTTGTAGTTCGCTAAAATTTAATCCTGATGAATTGTTTTCATGAGTGCATCCTTGGTAATATCAATGCATCATAGTAAAGAAATATTTTTTTTTTGCCCTTCCAAAAGAAATCTTTTTCGTAAATGTTGTGGTTGTTTATTTTAATGGTTATGTAGTATTTATGAATTTAAAGTTTTGCTATATTTTCTTTTAGAGTATATTTAAATTAAAGTATTTGTAACCCTAGAGATTTAATATTATTTATTTTATCATCTATTATATATAGTGTTTTTTCTTATATTATTATTTTACGTTATTTCTCATATTCTTAATTTTATTATCATATCCTTTATTTCTTTACTTCATAGTTTCTGTAGTAAAAAGTTAAAGATGAGGAATTTCCATGTATATACTTGGATATTCTTATATTCTGATGTAATGAGAATATAGTGTATGTAATTTTAAGGAATGTTTTACCGCATATATTCTCATGTATAAGCCGAGTTTTTTCAGGAAATTGTTAATGCTGAAAACCCTTCCCCCATGGCTTACATTTGAGTGAGGATCCCACTTAATTGTTCTCTGGTGGAAAGAATCTGCCTTAGCCAGAAATCAGCTTGTGAATTCCTTCCTTGCACATTTAACATTTCTTTGTTATTTTTTTCTGCAATCAAGTCTGTGGGGAGTCCTCCGATTAAAAACAAACATGTTTGATTGGATATCCTGCATTTCTCACCCTAGGCTTTTACACCAGGTTAATTAGTTTTCCCAACTGTTGTAACATAATAAGGTGCCTCAGCTTATATTCAAATATATACAGTAAATATATATTCTTATTAGTGAAAAATCCTAAAAGTGATGAGAATGAAATCATTTTTTTCTCATTTTAGTGCAATGGAAATGACAATGATAATACATGTTGCAATGCTGATGAGTTAGGAGCAGAAGCTCTTATAGAAGATGGAGAGTGTTCCTTTAGCAGAGTTGAAAATGAACCTGTTGAAAAAACAGAGGTGAGTTAAAAAATCTAACCATTTAGAGCACATATTAATTTGGTCTTATACTTTGGTGTTTGGCTTATTTCCCTTGTGATGTTTTAGTTTTCCTATTATTAGACTTTCTGATTTAAATGCGAGTCTTATTTGTTCAATCATTTGGGCATACTGGTTAGCACTGCAACCTGTGCAAGGTGGAAAAGCCTCTAAAAATTGGAGGACTCAAATTTTAACTGTTGGTAGTTTGATATTCTTTACTACGGGGTCAGCCTAAATCCATTTTAGATATTGGGAGTTAGTGCAACATCTTGAAGTTTATGAAAATTTTATTCAGAGACTTTTAACTTCTACCAAATACTAAAGTGTTTTGCCTGAAAGTTTTATCCATCAAAATCATTTGGTTAGTATTGGGAATTTCAGGAAGTCATTTGGAAACTGGGAAATTAAATTAGAAATCACAATGGGTATGCTTTTTTTACTATTAACTTGTATAAAATGTCTATTTTTATATAGACCTGCGTATACAAGTTTATGAAAACTTGTGTAGATAAACAAGGCTATTTTTATGAGAGGATAATAGTTTCAATTTGGCAAATATTTTCTCTTTGTAATTGGTTGCCTGTTTATCAATAATAACTCTTTTCCTGTCAAGCTCATTACCAAACTCATTTGATGCAAATGAGTTTTTTGGAACAAAGGAAATGGTATTTGCTAGAAGTGTTGCATTGAAATTACTAAGTTCTTTTCTTTCCAAGTATGCTACATTTCCACAAACTTGAGCATGAGCATATCAGATTTATTTTGAAATTAGAAATATTAACTCAGCCTACTTCCTAGCATTTGAAGAATATAAAGTATTGTTATAATTCCGTATATATCTCCCCTTTCTTGCTATTCATTGCTTATGAAGCATGTGTTTGAAAATTTTCTCAAGAAAGCAATTTTATATGAATAAAGATTATCTTATCAGCTACCATTACTTTTTGACGATTCTTGAGTAACGATTTTTCTTATTTTATATTGGAGGATGCACCTTGATTATGGTTTCTGAATTAATGAAATAATATTTTTGATGCAAACATACTTTTTATGCATTCTAAATTTATGTGAGAATTAAAAATCCAACTTTTCCATTCTGCCGGTCTTGCTGCCATTGGATTCAAGAAGATGGACATTTAGTATTAGAGATCGGCTATAACAAGTATGCTTTATAATGAGTACTTTCCAATTTGTCAGCTCTCGTTACGACAGACTTCTAATGTATTGAATTTGTCTTTTAGCCCATATTATTTAAGAATATGACTTTAGAAAAGATCCATCAGTGTAATCATTCTGTTGGAATCACATTATTAGCAGCTATGGATAAATGTAGGGTTGACACCATGTAATATAAGCAAAGTATTTAAATTTAATTTTAAAATGTTTAGAGGGATATCTACACATGACAATTACCTATACATGGGTGTACTAAGTATCTCTGATAGCGTGAAAATTCATTTAAATTTGTATCTTAATGTATAACTATTTCTTTAAATTGCCGATTAACAGTGATAATGAAGAGTTTATTGAAATGAAAAGTAAGGGTTGGTGATAAAATTAATTAAAGGGATAGTAGTTGGTTAGCAGGTAAAGTTATCAATTTATCATATAGAAAATGGTAACAAAACATTTTAACCTTGCATTTTTTATGTGACTTGTCTTCGTAGCGTTTCATCCAGCTGTGGTGGTGGAGTGGTTAGCGTGCTAGCGTGTTAACGCTCTAACCTCACGGTCCTGGGTTCGAATCCCAGCTAATCAGATTTTTCCGTTTAGGGAGTTGTTGTCTGTGTATGGTGTGTGTGTGTCTTGTGTTTATTAGTCAAGGAAAAATGCAAAAAAAATGATAAAAATGTAGGTAAAGGGGGTTAATTGGTAGAGTAGCCTTCAAAGGCTAAAATTCGCCTACGAAAAAAAAGACGGCATTATTATTATTTTCATAATATATAATAAGAGATTTCATTAGAATTAATTATTAACTTTTGTCTGGTCACAACTTTGGAGCTAGTTTAAGGTTGCTTTGTGGATGTGGATTCTTGTGGCTTAAATTGGAAATGATATTGTAGACTTCTAGATTAAATGTAATTCAATTATGTTTCTGTGATATCTTCTGTCAACTCTTGTCGGCATTAAAGATTTTCGTTTGATATCCTACAGGTGGCAGGATGGGATGATCAGAAACCATTGAAGGAGCATGGTGTTGTTGAAGCTTCTTCTACGTCTTCACCTCCTCAGAAGCCTTGCTCATCAAACCCATTGCCAAAAGTCCCAACTTCTAAGATTGCTCAGGAGCAGTGGGCTGGCAGTGATGATGACACAGATGTGGTAATTGGTGATGAAGCTGGCATGATAGAAAGTACGAAAGGTAACTGTTATCAAAATCTTTTCTCAACTTGCTGCGACATTTCCATTCCACCTCTTTGCTTAGTGGTATATGGCATTTAAAGAATCACAGCAAATTCGTATACCTACATGATTTTATTCATATGTGCAGACAGACAGTGCGCACATTACATGTGATGTATATTATCTGAAAATTGTGCTCAAGTAGTGTTGCAGTTAGATCTTCCGGAGGATCTAAGTTTAGTTTAAGTGGTCCAATGGTGCTATTTAGTGAAAATTGGAGTTGATTAGTTCTGGTAGCAAATGTGTAGTTCTATGATCGTACTTATTTAAAAGCCTGTAATTTAAACCAATTTTTTATTTTATGGTTAGAAAAATGCAAATGATTGGCACAAATTGATTTAGGCTAACCAATTAGAATTTTAAAATTTTTGGTTTTGAAATGAATTACTTACTTAATTTTATATCTTGAAATTTGAATAGATCGAATAATTTATATTTGACAGAAACACACCATAGTTCAAATGCCATGTTTTGCGCTGTTAATAAAATTGACTTAGAGTTATATGTATATAGTTACTTAGAGGTACTTGTATTTCAGTGTAAGATAGACTAATGTTGATTTAAAGAGTGATACACTGAGAGTTGATTTAAAGAGCAGCCACATCCCTGTATTCAATATTTAGATAGGTTGGTCAGCTACTAAGCTGAAAATTTATTTATGGAATTGGATTAATTTCTCCATAATGGCATTAAGTTAGGATTATTAGAGTATGGTATCTGTTTGCATCGTTTTTGTGAGCTTAGAAAATTAACTAAACTTTTATGTTCCCTGTATTGGTAATTTCTAGACAGAAGGTATATAAGAATCATTTTTCAACTAATCAAGAAACTTCTCTAGAGACCTTTTTCTTTACTTTTGCCTATAGCAATTAATAAGGTACAAGGCTCAAGTTCAAATCAAAACCTTGATGGAGTCCCATTCGTAAAAATTTTAACTGTAACAACAATATCAAAACAGTTGTATCCTGATTAATGATGACATTTTTCTATCAGGTATGCGTAATTAGTTACAAGGCTAATTAAGAGTAATTAGTTTAGAGAGAGAAAAATTTATACAGTTTGATTAGAAACATTAGTTTATGAAACGTAACTCTTCTACATCCATCTAGAACAAATTATGTGTGGATTGTATTAAAAATTGCCATAGTGAGTTTGCCTAGATCACACCCACCATTCCCTCGATATGAATTATTCCATTATATGCATTTCCATATGAATGCATACATTATCACGTGAAGAATTCTCTGAAATAAGGAAACCTATGCTTCAATTGAAACAGTTTCTGGGTGTTGAAGTAGACAAGTCCTTTCTTTTACATAATTTTGTAGTGCTATGAAATAGCAATTTTCATTGGCTGAGATAAATGTGTTTGGAGAGTTAAGTTGTTGTATTGGCCAGCACTAGTGTGAATTTTATTAAAAGTTTTATTTCACTTATGATAGGCTCAGGAAATAGGTTAGAAATAAAATTAGTTATTGACATGAGATTTAATTTTATGTAATTTCCTTGATTATTTTACTATCATCCTTTTACTAAAATCTTCCGGTGTCATAAGTTTACTATAAGTCTTTTCTACAACTATTTATTTAAGGAAAGTTATTCCCCAAGATGTAATTTTTTGAGAGATGATTGATAATGCACAAATCTAACTCCCACAAAATCATTGATACAATTATATGAGAATATGTTTCTAACAAATCTCAATCTTTGTGAGTTGATGGTAGCGCAGCCTAAGCTTTGGAAGATGTGGAAATTTTTGAAATGTGAATGAAAAAGAAAAACTAGGGACTACAGAGTAAACCTTAATTTTATTGCATGTATTGTGCAAATGCACAAATTCTATTGCACATACTGTGCTGCCTGCAAAAATCTCAATTCCTGGACAGCATTTAAAACTAATATCATATAATCATTTTCTTCATTGGTGTATGGTATGATACTTTATCAATTCAAAAATTATGGCATTTATTTATTAAAGTTAAAATCATTGGCAAAAAGTTGGACGTAGGAGCACTACTTTGTGTGTACAGGGTATAAGCATCACTGCATCTCACTTTACTTAAGTAATTTCCTGTGTTATAAAAGACATGGTCACCTTTAATCAGGTATACATAGGTATATTACATGAATTATGTGATTTCTTATTCATGAAAAATCCCAATTTGACGTTGTGATGAATGTCAGTAAAAAATATATCTTATTTGCCATCTTAAAATTAGATATAAATTCTGTCTTAAAAAACAACATATATTGAAGATAAGTTGGCTCTTGCTTAATACTAAGTACAAATATAATCCACAAAGGCAGATTAAATTTTATTATGTTTAAATGTAAATCTTTAAGGAGATAACCATGTTCTTTCAGATTCATGTATATCATTATTATTATTATTCAAATTATTCTCCTACTTCTTATATTTTTTTTGGAAATGTTTGTAATTCTCTTCTATTCTTTCTTCTCTTGGTGTGGGTTTATTGCATTTTCTTGCCTAAATGACTCTGAACTAATTATGCTGTTGAAACTATGAATGTGAATCTTAAAAGCAAACAAAAGTTGTGAATGGCTGAAAAAAGTGGACTGTGTTCATTCTATTAAATAGTGTAGTATGTTAGGATTTTTGTTGTAACTGAATGGTAAAAGTTGTTTTTGCATTAGTGAAAGAATAAAACAATTTGGATGTTTATTGGTGACAGTTTTAAATTTAGAAGTTTTATTTTATCTGTCTCACTATAAAAAATGATGTAATTATAGGCCAATTTGGGACTTAAAATTATTCTGCAGAAACAAATTTCATACATTGTGATTATGAAGTAATGAGGAGGTGCAGGTACAGCCCTATGTACCAACACCGTGAAGATGAGGCACATATTTGAATTCATTTTTCATTTTTTATTAGAAGATCTCAAAAATACACTAGCTCTTTCAAGGTCTTAATGTTATGAGGATATTACCATATTTGACTGCATATAAGATGGTCTGGCATATAAGACATTCAGGCATAGAAGATGCATCCTAGTTTCCATTGGACACACAAGAAGAAAATTTTAACAGTCATACAACATCCAAATCAACTTAAGTTATACTTCCTTATAGTTCTTACACTTTGGAAGATCAAATAGATAGCACAATCAATATCGTCATAACCAGAAATATAATAATAATTGTAAGTTATCACTACATTTGAAAATAATACAAAAATAGGTAGCATTTGCAATCTGAGATAAATGTAGTATATTCAATATTGAATGTTAACCTGTGGAAGTTTGAAAAAAACAGAGTGATTTTTTGAGACATGATTTTGGAAAAATAATGGTGTCTCATAAGCCATCAAATGCAGGACATATGTGTATTATCATGTAGAGTTGTCATTTTACACTCTGTTTCACTCTAAAAGTGTGTATAGAATTTGGTCTTCAACTCAGTATTTATTCAGCAGTTTTAATTTAAGTTTTCACATGCGGGATGGTAATTATGTCTTAAATTGAAAGGTATGGGATATTTCATCTATTTTTAATGGAGGTTAATTAGAAATAAAACCAATAAACTAAATAATTTCCATATCATTCAGAATTTTTCCTCTGTTTTGTTACATTTCTGATAAGACAAAGATAAAGCATTGATCAGCTGAACAGAAAGAGGTTATTGCTCACTACCTTAATGGCTACAATTTTAAAATATTTCACAATCTCTGATTGATTCTGACGAAAGATAATGAATATCTGAACCATGAGTTCTATCATCATAAAATGTAAATATTAAAGATATAGATATTATATTAAATCAAGGATATCAAAAATGCATTTTCATTTGCTTATTTACTTTGCTATTCTTGGTCTCTGTAAGTCTGGTTAATAGTGAGGTAGTGTCATAGATTTATTGTATTTGTGCAGGAGTGGTGCCATCTTTGATAGATTCTTTGCAGCACATCAGGTCCCATCAAAGCCTAAGAAATTAAAGGAGAGATTTTTGGGTTGTGGTGGCTGTAACTTATTCAGTTTGAGCAACCACCCGGCAAGTGGAGACCTGGATTTTTCTAGCCTACCTCAGATTTTTTCCCTTACATTTCTTTCTCTAAATTACATAGGTAAACATTTTTTCTTGGAAGATAATTGCAAGTGTGCCCACCTTCTCTATGTTGTGTATGCATGTGTCAAACTTCGTACGTTCAGAATGGTTTTGCGCCAAATACAGACAATTCTTAACTTGCTGAATAGGGCCCAATTTTACATAGGTCTGATGCAAATCAGTTAAGTAGTAAAGTAGCTCTAGTTGTGGTTGTGTTTTCCATACCTTTTTCATTACATTCTATTTTAAGACTTTAGAATTTGCTGTTTACTTCTTAGTTAATATTTGTCAATCCTCAATTCAAGCCCCAATGCAAGTCAAGAACTATCTGCAGTGTTTCCAGGATATCCTGATTTTAGATAGAATATCTGTAGCATAGCCTAAAAACAATATAAATATATATATTCATGTTAGTGCCTTTATTTAAAGCTATGATAAGTTGATAATATATTTTTAATTGCTCAGAACTGAATGAAGAGATGCACCAGGCTTTCCATCTGCTATATAGCTGCAAAATCTCTCAAATTTTTTTTCTTCACAACTTAATCCCTGCAGTATCTTCAGTGATAAGTTTCACCATGCTTCCTAGTGTTAATGCTGCTAGAAAATACTAAAAAGAATATCTTAATTGAAATCATTAAACTTTTAAGAGAGTGTATTCTCATTTTATATTTTTGCCTCATAACTGAGAAGTTTAATTGACCGAATGATGGAGCTCAATTTCTAAGAAAATCGTAAGGTTGGATGAAAATATGAATTATAAGTTGAAGCTGTTGCAATGTATTTTAACATCTTCATTTTTGTAAATTAAGAATCAACCTTCATTTGAATATTGAAAGTAAGAGTTATTCATTGTAACTTGTCTTTGAAACGGAAATATTATGGATGATATGGCTTTAGTTATCACATTTTAATTAATACCTGCATTTCAATTTGAGGAATAATTATCGATATTCTGGCATAGATTCAAAGAATTTCCTTCTAGAATAAATTTGAGAAACCTTCTAGTCGTAAGATTCAGAGTCTTTATGTTGGAGCTTGTCAGCAATCTTGCAGGGAAGAATCGAAGAAATTATGGACCTTGTTTCATTTCTTATGTTCATGAGAGTGCTGTTTATAAATAATTTTCCTTGTTAATAAACTCTTTTCAGCAATGCATGAGTTGTCATTTACAATCAAAAGGATTGCATTGTGTCTATCATAACAGAATAATAATATTTTGATGAAACTTTTAATGTGTATGTAATAATATGTATCAATCTTACTTCTTTTGTATTGTGAAATATGATTGGCTGTTTGATCTTCTTGCCAAGAATAACTCCTGTATTTTAAAATATTATTAACCAAATGCTTTTCCTGCTGATGGGTTGATTAAATAATTTAATACTCTTTCTGTCGTCAAGTGATTTATTCATGAAAACATTTTTTGAAAAACAAAAGCTTTAAAATAGAAATATTTTCTGAAAATTAATTTCCCATCTTTAACCTTTATTAGCAAGTTTACTAATTTCATTCTAAAACCACTATATAAAATTTTTCTCATGTTATTGATTTACTCTGGTAATATGCTAAATTAACTCTATCAAAATTCATGAATTAAGAGAAGTGATAAATAGCTTTTTAACAGGGACTCAAACCCATGTTTCCAATTTCCATGCAGGTGTTCTAACTGCTGTTTGTTTCTTTCGGGATACCTCATAACTCATGCTTTGTGAGCCAACTGCCTTGGTTAGAACCTCTGGCATAGGCTTTTGCCACTGCGTAATGTGACAATTGCTCACAAAGCATCCCTTTAACTGAGTGAGATCAATGTGGCATGGTTGCTTAGTGATTAGGATACCTGCCACAAAAGTGAGAGACCTGGGTTCATATCCCTATCGTATTGCTATTCTTTGCTTCTATTGATCCATGGATTTAAGGTGCGTGCCTTTTCATGCACAGTTAAACATCTTTCCTGCATCCTTGTCTTCTAAT
Organism: Sympetrum striolatum; assembly: GCA_947579665.1. NCBI lineage: Eukaryota > Metazoa > Arthropoda > Insecta > Odonata > Libellulidae > Sympetrum > Sympetrum striolatum. Next base: position 32,307,173 of record OX388349.1, read on the forward strand.
ATTATTTATTCTGTTGTTTATTATTTACTTGTTTCAATTTCAGTTATACTTTGATTTAAACCCTTTCTTATATTTTACATTCATTAAGCAGAACAAACTTCAACTAGTATATTTTTATTGAAAATGTATTTAATTCTAAAAATAGCTTCCTGGAAATGCTGGATTTTGTAATACTAATACGTTCCAGCAAATATCTCAGTTATCATTTGGTAGAACTGTTAATGCTCTTTTATTGTATCGCAAATGCAATTATCTAGATTAATCATCATCAAATCAATGCTTGTTAAGAAAATTATTCTTTTTCTACATTAATGCTAATTCTTGCTTGAAAGATTATTGTTGTGAATCATTGATTACTTTAAAATTAATGAGTTAAAATTGTTTTAAATAAAAGCAAATGTTTTATCAGTAATATCCTTTTCAAAATTATATTTATCTTCAGGTGATACCAGTGGAAGCATCTGATACAGGTGAAGATGTCTTTACATCTAACTTCAGAATTTGTGAAGAATGAGTTTAAATGCTTGATTGCACTTCATAGAACACCCTCGTAATGAAAATTTGCTCATAATAATCCTTCAAGTTCCTCTCAGTATAGACTGCCATGAATCATGGCTTTAACAAAAATTTTCAGAGTACATCAGCATTTAGAAAGAAAGCAATTATAGAAAAACAAGTTTGTGGCATTTTCAGAAGTATTAACTAGTATCCTATTAATGAAATGGATCAGTTTTGTAATAAGAAAGAGCTGGATGATTAGTAAGAGATATTTGAAAGTGATACTCAAGTAACGATGAAAAGTAAGTCTCTATTAATCTATGCAATTACTTATCACACCTTAATGCCTATGAGAAAACAGTAAATTACAAATGACTGATTTATGAAAGATTTTGTTTCATATTGATAATTTCATGTATTACTGCCAGTATTTTAATCCATCCATTTTTGGTTTTTGAATTTTTGTTGTTGTATTCCTTGAATGTGTTTTATAATTTGAATTATAACAAAACTTTTACATGTATGTGTTGCTTGTAACTTTTCAGACTGAATAAACTTATGAATGCCAAATTATATCAAAATTGAATATTTTGCTTAATGCTAATTCAATAAAAAATTGTCTAATGCCCTCCTTTATCCATATTGTGTTTTTCTTGAATTGTGTGGAAGTTGTTAGGTACTTAAAACATATAATATTTATGCAACATAAGCTTTGATATTCTCAAGAGTTCTACCACTTTAATATTGCTCTCTTATTATGAAGTTAATACTATAAAAAGTTAAGGAGATTTTGAGAAGATTGAATTTTATGCAAGAATTAGTCTTAATGAATCAAAGACTCAGGCTTGAAACTCACTGTATCTTTGCAAAGATGCGGCTAATCCCCTTGGCACATGGTGATAAAATCAAGTGATAGACAGAAGAATGAACTACTTATCTGAGAAATCTGTTATACAAAAATCCAATTTAAACAAACAAGATGGCATAGATTGTTTAAGATCTACATATAAACTTACCATCTTAAATGTTAGTTTCTGGTATGTTGGAAAGAATGTGGATGGTTTTTGCTGTTTATTTTTAAATAAGTGCTTTACACCATGAAACAAAAATGGATCTTCAGATTGATTTATTTGCTTCAGTTGAAGATGGGGCATCAAGGGTTTGCAAACTATTGCCTTGTTTTATTGGGTTTGGACTCATCATATTTTTGAAAAAATGTTAGCTTTTCAGTCAAAGAGAAATCCTTCCTTTTTTCCTTCATTTTGGTCATTTATCGCTCTGAAATTAAGTAATTTTTTGCCTGCTTAATGCTTAATGGCCCTCTAAACACTGGGCCACCCCTTTGGTTTATTTGATATGTCTTCAACATGAAATTGGTACAAAAGAAAAAGACAGCAAAGTAACTTTTTAAATGATTATCTCGCCTGAAAAGAGGCAGCCAAGATCTCTCTATAGAGCTAGAATTTTACTTATCATCTCCTTGGACTTATAGCCCAAATTATGAATCAATTTCAAAATATAAATCTAAAATACTAAATTTTGATATTCACAAAATTTTTATCTAATTGTAAGTCTGGGTCAGATATAACTGCAAGATAATTTAATGCTATCTCTATACTTCTTTGAAGGAATAATAGAACCTAATTGACTACTGATAGATTTCATACACTTTTCTGGGTGGAAAAACTAGCAATTTCTGATAAGAAGCTTTTCCTCATAAATTATTGTTATTAAGTCTACCCTTGGCTCTTTTCATAATCTAATTAGAAATATGTACTCACATGTACCTCATTTTTACAAAACTGAATAATAGAATTCAAGTCTTGCATGACAGTTTTCCACTTCCGTTAAACAGTTTAGACTTTTAGCTGGAACGACAAGATGAAAGTACAAGGTTATGTTAATCCTCTGAAATACATATTTTTTGAATACCATCTTCATTTTACGTCTACCATGACAAAAAACGTTCTGATATTAAAATTTATTACAACTATATGCCCAATTATTAACGAAAAACGACAGGTTTGAAAGATAACTTCAAAAATATCGTAGTTTTTAACTGAAAATCTAATAAGTTATTTTAAATTCCCGGGTTTGGGTCCTAGATCGCCGGGTTGGAACTCAGCGCCATACGGTAACGTTAAGTATTACTGTTGGGCATGGTTGCCTCTTGTATTACTAGTGATAGCATTATCAGAATTCCTACTAAATGTTTTTCGTTTAAATTACATAGCATCCTTATCAGAAATTTTCCTTCAAATATTTCTTTCAAATATTGTCTTCATTAAGTCACAGGAAATGAAAAGATGTAAAACTGGCAACATGGTATGTGTATCGTACAAAGTTGTTTGGGGTGGTGGCTCATTGAATGTTTCCGAGAGGGATTAAAACCTGTGAAATTATTTGACGTGTAATGAATGGTTTGTGTGTACGATGTACAGCAAGCTGATTACAGCAAGTTCCTAATATCAATAGTCCCATCGCTAAGTTACGGTGGTTCCCCGTGATCGTGTTTTAGCGATTTCAAGTTATTACTTCGCCTTTTATAGAGAATTATTTTCATTGATATGGAAAAAGTGGCGATTCAAAATCTTCGACGGCCATGGCATTGAATGTTTATCAATTGTAGTTACTTTATTACCGCCGGACTTAAAGCTGGAAAATGTCAGAGGTATGTAGTAAATTAGACAGGAAGTCAATGATTATATCATTACTCACCGGCGGAACTTCAAATGTTATAACTATGACTTTGATCCTTCTCAGTATAATACTATGGCTACCGATAAGGTGACATTGACAGATGCCTTGTCAAATGTTGATGTTTTGGATGAGTTAACACTACCTGATGAACAACCATGTATTGAAGCACAGCCTTGTTCTATAGTATATCAGGCAAATTTTGACACAAATTTTGAGGACAGGAATGGATTTGTCACAGGGATAGCAAAGTACATCGAAGAAGCAACTGTACACGCAAGCTTGGTAAGAAAGATTGATAGTCATTATACTGAAATACTATATAATATTATACTGAAAGTACAACAGTCATGAATTTACACTGAGATTGTTAATATAACTTTGTTATGCAGAATGAACTTCTTGACGAAGGCCTCGAACATGCTGTCATGTTATATACTTGGAGGTGTTGCTCTAGGGCTATACCTCAACCTAAATCCAACGAACAGCCTAATCGAGTGGAAATATACGAGAAAACTGTTGAAGTGTTGGCACCAGAAGTAAACAAACTGCTGAATTTCATGTATTTCCAGGTATTTCCACTCAAATGATAATTTATTTGTTAGTTTTAATGCATTTTAATTTCACGAAATCTTTTCGGATTATAAATTAATGTAAGGATGTATATATTTTGAGTGTTGCGTCTGAACCACTGATGAATGTTGCCAAAAATGTAGTCCTCAAATCATTTCCAATCATTCGCAGAGAAAAGCGGTAGAAAGATTTTCAGCAGAGGTGAAAAGATTATGTCATCAAGAAAAGAGGAAAGATTTCGTTTCCGAAGCTTATCTGCTAACTCTAGGCAAATTTATCAACATGTTTGCGGTGCTTGATGAATTGAAAAATATGAAATCAAGTGTTAAAAATGATTATTCAACCTATAGGAGGTATGTACTATTGTGATATATTTAGTTCAAATTTAATTATAGTAAAAGGTGATGTACATTAATTTTATTGTCATCACTTTTCAGGGCAGCACAGTTTCTGAAAGTGATGGCTGATTCACAGACGCTGCAAGAGTCCCAGAATCTGTCAATGTTTCTTGCCACTCAAAACAAAATTCGGGATACTGTTAAGGAGAATCTGGAAAAGATCCCCAACTATGAAGATTTATTGGCCGATGTTGTTAACATATGTGTTCAAATGTTTGAAAACAAAATGTACCTTACCCCAAATGAGAAGCACATGCTTGTGAAGGTTATGGGATTTGGACTTTTCTTAATGGACAGTGAAGTGTGCAATATTAATAAACTAGACCAGAAGAAGAAACTGAAGCTGGAAAAGATTGACAGAATATTTAAGGTGATCTTGATATTAATGCCATTTCTTTCTATGCAGAAAAGTAAAGATTCTGTTTTGTTTAGATTTATTCTAGGAATAAGAAGCATTTTTTATATCTTTCATATATCATCTATAAAATTTTTAATTGGTTGATAAATAATTACATGAATATTTACGTTCTATTAAGTTACTATTGAAAATTATCTCTTAAAGAATTACAACTCAAAGTCAGTCACATTAACTTATCTGTTACTTGGAGATAATACAGAAATATCATTTTTATTATTAATCTTACACCTTTTTTTGTACAAACTAGAATCTGGAAGTTGTACCACTTTTTGGAGATATGCAGATTGCTCCTTTCAATTATATCAAACGAAGCAAGCACTTTGATGCCTCCAAATGGCCTTTATCCTACTCAAACAGCATAAGTCCGCAGGCAGATTTGATGGTTCATCTACCTCAGGTATTGTATACTTCAGTCACACATTAATGTGTGACCTTTTTGTTACTAAAACATTTTGTCCCCTGAGTAACAGTACTGTTTTAACATTTAAGTTCAAAGTACAGTTGTACCTTGCCATTTTGTGCTTTGACTTTCATGGGTTTATTTGGCACAGGCAAACCTTTTTTTCAAATATATATATCATATATTACAGTATACCTACTAAGGATGTAAACAGGTTTTCTAAGCTCTAACAGAAATATTCTATTTGTTAGTAAAGAATCCTACTTTGCAGAAATTCACTTACTGCGGTAGACTCTGGAACCGCTTAACCACGATAAATCAGGGGCAACCATTTTATTTTTATTATTACCTATTAATTGCATCATGGATGTATTATAACAAATGAATATGTTACTTCATTCTGAATGCATTCTATCACTATATGTATAGCCAATTGTGCTGTAATGATCAGAAAACTTATTATTTTGTGGAACTCAAAAGATAATGAAGTTTGTTATCGGTGAATGTATCTAAAATATGAAAAATTTAAGTTTTATGTAGAATTCATATTACTTCTCATGTGAATATTGATAAATGAATCTTATATTCAAAGGTTGCTTTAATTTGCTTTTATATTGTAATAGATTTGAAAAATTAATTATTAATTCCCCTGAAGTTAAATAAGGAATCGATATCTGTAGCTTTTAATTTATTGCATTTCTGCAATTATATGTTTCCAGTAAGTGTATCTCAGCCTATTATAAGCTTAATAGTTGCATATTTCCAAAACTAAGATATGTAATACTAATGCTACCGATCCTAAATATCACTGAAATTGTTTTTAATTAAAGTCAAAAATTTCAGGTGTTGATAATATTTCATGATGCAACATCAACTATTCTTTTAATTACCGTATTTGACGGCATATAAGACGCACCCTCATCAAGTTGGCCACTCACAAGGAAAAAAGTTATAATAGTCTGTGCGAAAGCGCGGTACCACAATAACTTAAAATGTAGTTTCTTTTAGTTGTCACGTTTTATAAAAGCCAAATATTAACACAATCATTGAATGCAATTATGAAATAGGTAGTATAGACCATCTGGGCTAAAAATAGCATTCAGTATTGAAAGTTAACCTGTGGAGGTTGAACCTTCACATATAAAACGCAGGGAAATTTTTCGAGACATAATTTAGGAAAAAAGGTGCATCTTATATGCCGTAAAATACGGTAATAAATACAGCCCTGACTGACTTTAAGCTTTGTTGAATATCCCTCCTTCATAACCTTCTGTACTGTGCAATTTGAAATATCATGGTGATTTTTTCATGTAGATCCGCGATGACCATGTAAAGTACATCAGTGAGTTGGCTCGGTACAGCAACGAAGTCACAACTACCTACAAGGAGAGCAGAACGGATGGTGAGAATCGAGAGACTGCAGAACTTGCTTTGAGAGGTCTGCAGCTGCTTTCAGAGTGGACAGGTGTAGTCACTGAGCTCTATTCTTGGAAGCTTCTACACCCAACAGATCATCATCAGAACAAGGAATGCCCACCAGAAGCTGAAGAGTATGAGAGAGTAAGTAAAATTGATTTAGTTTTTTGCTCTTCATCAAGTCCTTTTTAAAGAAAGAAATTTTGGAACTTGGCTGTTAAAGAATTGAAGGTTAAAATCCTTCAATTGCTGTCTTTGTTGGCATTCTTTGTCTCATTCACCAATTTCGGGGAAAAAAAAGAGAGGACGCCGTACTTAAGTAAGACTTAATGTGCATTTCGAAAGCAATGCTTTCTTCTTCAGGTACCTATTCACTCCTGAAGATGAAGGTATTACTTTCGAAGTACGAAATGAGTATTATTAAAGTTTGATGTCCTCTCTTGTTTATTCTGAACACCAGTGAATGAGACAAGGAATGCCAACAAAGTCTGATGTTGGAGATTTTTACTTCTAATCCAGTACTATCAGCAAGTAATTTTATGTTTTCTACTTATAGAATGGGTGTATGTTTTTGTCCATTTATTCAGTCACTCATTGTGATTCTCATGAATTAAAATTAATTAATTAAATTTCCCTTGCACGCTTGAGTTGATAAATCAATCAGAATTTTTTGTACTAAGCATGGTATAAGCCTCTTCCATCTATAGTTTCACATCTATGCAGAGTATTTTTAAAACATTATGCTTTTTGACACATATGTGCATGTTATCATACATTGCTTTTCATTTTTTATATTTTAAGAACTTTTTAAAAGGAAAGACAAAGGAAGAGTCTGTGGACTTTTGGCTGTAACAGAAAGATCCCAACTAATATTACTATTAACAAAACAAACAACCATTTTCTTACCAGAAAAAATTGATTTGCCAGGATTTGAACCTGGTCCTTCAGCTTAGAACACTAGCGTAGTAACCACTCCACCACCACAGCCAATAAAACATAAACAATGATATTTCAGACTTAAAACAGTTGTACCTCGGTTGCATTCAAAAGGAGTTCGATTTATAGTTTGGGTGAAACTTTAATGTTTGAACTGCGTGTGCAGTGGAATTGTGCTCCTTACTCAAATGCCAACTTCATCTTTCACTGTAAATGACACTACTCTTTATTATTCATTTACAATAGTTTTGCATAGACTGTCTTTATTTAGTAGTGCAATTATTGCATATTTTGAGAGGGGCTACTTCCTGCTAAGAAATTGAAATGTGCTTCTATAACAACCCTCAAAAATAATTTCTAAATTAATCTAATCTTTATTGATAAACTCTTCCAAATCAAGAGTTAATCACAAGAGCAAGAAGCTATCATGAGTATGACAAGGGGTTGACCAAAGGATAGCTCTTAAGTTTATTTATTTTCTAATATGTTATTCTAATATTTATCTATCCAACCAAACTTAATGGACTCTTATAGAAATTTTTTTAAGGTATGTATGAAATCATTAGAATGTGAAAGAATTAGCATACAAAACAAGAATAAGACCGATATTAGAATACGTGACTAACGTATGGGATCCTCATGATAAACTCAACATTAAAAAGATGAAGAATGTGCAATGGAAAGCTGCAAGATATACATTAGGAAGACATAAGAAAGAAGACAGCGTTACAGAGATGTTGGAGATTCTCGGCTGTGAATCAATAGAAAGAAGGATAAACTGATTTGTAGGAATCTTCCAGGTTAGAAACGGAAGCGAGGCATGGACAGAATTAAAGGACAGAATAGAGGAACCAAATTATGTAGCTCGAGGGGACCATAAATATAAGTTTCAGCTTAAGAAAGAACGAACAGATATCGCTAAGTACTCTTTTGTAAATAGGGGGATAAAATATTGGAATATGTTACCTGAAGAGGCTCTCAAACCCAACCTGCAAAGCAAAAAAGACTTTAGGAATATATGTTTTAACTTACTATTAGGTATTATGATGTTGTTTGTCTGATAAATCCTACCTCCTGAATTTTGTTCTATTTGTAAGATTGATGATGTAAATAAATAAATATTTGGCTCTCTTTTTTTTTTCAAGGCTACAAGGTATAATTATACATCAGAGGAGAAGTTTGCCTTGATTGAAGTGATAGCAATGATCAAAGGATTACAGGTGCTAATGGCCCGAATGGAAACCGTCTTCACGGATGCCATCCGCCGCAACATTTATGCTGAGCTGCAAGATTTTGTTCAGCTGATTCTCAGAGAGCCTCTCCGGAAAGCCACAAAGAACAAAAAAGATCTGATCAGAAGGTAACATTGTTTTTGGGATTATACTGTAGTTAATTTCTTATTTTAGTCGTGGAATATTGTTTTCAATTGAAAATTGGGGGAATTTTGCCATAAAATAAAAATTTCCTAAAATTTTGAGGTTTTAAAAAATACATATTCCTCTGACAAGTAATGTGATTGTTGAACCCTAGCTAAAGCATTATTCATTTAGAATACATTGGGAATTAATTCCATGTACATACACTTCAATACATGTTTACAATACCTACTATATTATTACATATAAGACAATATCTGCATTTTTAACAGCTATGTTGTTTCTGATAGGCAGTTAAATGTTAAATTTAGTTAAAAATTTAGAAATCTCCCTCACACCCCTAGAAATGCTTTCTATCATCTTCAGTTAAGAACCACTGGTGTAGTAGATGTTTTGTCTACAGAATGTGATTTTTTTCTCCTGGCTGCCATTTAGACATTTTCATTTTAAGACAGCCATGTAGAACCTAAAGAGAGTAAAATAAATCATTTCAAATTATGCCTAAATATCTTTGTTAGAAAAAAACCAACCAGTGGTCTGTCAACCATGGATTGGTGACTGTTGACTTAGAACATAATTGTACTTATCAGAAGAAGTTCTGCTGAAACTACCGAAGGAGAAATTTTCTGCTATTCTTTTAATAGAGAGTTCAGAGCATTAGTTACGTATTGGCTTATTTTTCTATAGACCTTATCTCCCTATCTTCTTTTTCCTTTTAAAAGGCAATTTTGTAATTCGAATTTACATCCCCTATCCTCCCTCTATTTGAAGTATATACTATATTTACTTGAACATTTCGTGCGTTTTTTTTGCGTATTTTCTGCTCAGAAATTGGGGTGCCCCTTAAGATCGACGGCGCACTAGAATCAGAATCAATACTATTAGCTTACATGTCCCATAGCGCAAGGCTGCCCACATCCTCTACTCACCCCTTTTCCAAATAACTTGTCAAAAATGTCATAAATCCGCTATCAATATTTTGACAAAGCTCCTGAAAACTACAGAATTAACTGTCAGTCAATAGCTTCTATTTGAAAGGGCCTGCCCATCAAACTATTAAATGACTGATTTTAAATTGGTTAACATGTTTACTTATGTAGGATTTTTGGCTTAGATGACTACCGACATGTATACAGAGTACATGTGTATAAATATACATATTTTGAATCATACACATGCATAGTAAACACATACATATATGGTGTGACCGTGTGTCTTAAGGTGCTCATCACATTCTTGGGCACATGATTTCTCAATATCCGATGCTTGAATTTTGGGTTTGCATTACATTCAATGGCGTGTTATTTTCGAGTAAATACGGTAATTCATAAAAACCTACTTGGTGTAAAAACATTTTTTTCATGTATTTTTTGGAGTATTTTCTGCAAATGAAATTGAATAAGTTTCTTTTTGTGTTTGCAGTATAATTGTATCAGTTCGGGAAACGTGCGCTGATTGGCAACGTGGAGTAGAACCTCAAGGGGATCCTGCATTGAAGGGGAAAAAGGATCCAGACAATGGATTTGGAATTAAAGTTCCTCGAAGGAATGTTGGTGAGTGATCTCCTCCCACGATTCACTTCTCATGCATCTATCACAATTTTGGTAATTGAACCTGATCGGTAACACATTCCATATAATCACATTAAAAGTAATTGTTACCTCATTATGATTTATATATTTATGATAGTTTGTTTTAAGTTGATAAGTTTGTGAATTTTCTATTTGAAAAATCATTCTAATGGTAATTTCATATTGCCTAGTGAAGCTTAAGATTTGCTTATTGTGTCTAACTTAAATTCTCTTATAATTGCGATTGGAGTTTTTATTAAGAAAGTAATTTCTTAAGATTCTGTCAAATTGAGTTTTGTTTATAATATTAATCAGGTGGATATTCACTTTTACAGAAAACATTGCATGCTTTAGATTGAGAGACAGTGAGAAATACAGGTCATAATTAATGAGCATCTCAAAGATTCAGAATCTTGAATGATGTTTTACGGGCCACACATATTTTACTCATTATTACCTACATTGAGTCAAAATAACTGAGAGTGCCTCAAATATATTGTAAAGCTCCTTATGGAGTTGTAACGCTTCAAGATCGGCCTAAGACATTCTATTGTCTTAGATTTTTTAAATTTCACCCTTTCTTAAAAATTTTGAAATGATTAATGGCTTAAAGTATATCACTCAATTAAACTATTGTGGAAACGAAACAATGGATTGTTTATCTTAAAATTTTGATTAACACTAGGTTCACTGTTCCTAGTACTGTTTAAGACCTGTTTTCATTATTGTACCAAGTGCTGAAAGGTGGTAAATATTAATACTCAGAGTACAGACCTCGGGTCTTCGAAAACCCAAGAAATACATTTTAAAAATAATCCTTTCAATTATTTTTCGCTGTAACAGAAACTTCAGGTTATTCTAGTGAATCATATTTAGAATTCAAATTTGACTACAAAAGTATTCCTGAATTTAAATTATAGGAATCATCGGGGAATATAGCACTGAGGGTCTTCGGTGACTCAGCTTAGCACTCATGTCATGTAACTTTTATCGCTCCTATGACAGAGCAATTCGAAGTACAGACTACGTCAGCTCGTTCAGCATTCCACTGTAATACTTTAATAGCTGTTCTCTAAGTCTGTACACTTTTACTTTGTTTCCTCATTTTGTTTTTACTCATGTTCACATCGTTGTTTTCTCTTGAATCTTATTGGAACATAATCTTTGCTTTTTTGTGGCCCTAGTTATTCTATTATGTGAGACACTATATTTGTATAAATTTCTATCCTTATTCAATATTCATTCATTTCTTTCTTGGGAAGTAAATTTTGTAACTAGTAATTGATTTCAAAAGGCTGGGTCTTAAGGGACCAGGTCTGTACTTGGTGTGGCAACAGTGAGGTCTGTACTCGTAGTGTTTAGTGAAGGGGGGGTATGAAATTAAATTTTTCCAAATCTGTTAAAAAGTCAACTTTATTCAATATAATGTGTATATTAAAAGACTGCAATAATTCATGAAGGAATATGCGAAATTCCAAGAATTTAATATAAAACTGTTGCAGTTCACAACTATAAATTTTATCCATTTCATATCAGTAAGTACAGTATTTTCAAGAATGGAACAATTAAGAACAAATATTACTTTCATTTCATAGCAAATTTTACTATCTATCGTTTTGTTTGAATTGCTAATGTTTTGGATTCACTTTAGAAATATGTTTCCGTTGACCAAGATGTTGTGACCAAGACCATCTTTGATTATGATTTACAAATATATGCCATTAAGATAATTAGGCGTTTTAATCAGTAGAAGTGCTTTCACTGCATAAAAGTAGTTTACATGCTCATACCTGGTGCTTACGGTGTGTAAGGAATCTTATTTTATAAGCATTTTATTCAGCTATATCCATATGTTAGTAAAAAAATCTGATGTGGCCAGCACATGACTTTCTCCTTTTTTAAAATGTAAATACTTATCTACGACAGTAATTTAGAACTCTAAACATTATAAATAATGTTGTTGGATGAAAAACGATGAAACTGGCCTTTCGCCCATAGAGCCCAGAGCGCCCACAAAGTACATAATCAGCAACTTCCGGTTTATCAGTATTTCAGGAATAACTCCCAAACAATCAGTGATACAAAAATATGTTTCATACAAAAGGCATAGTAAATTATATTTTCTAAAACTTTTATGAATTACAGTATATACCTAAATATCATATTTATGGAGATATTTTGAAAACCGGAAATGAGCTTTGAAGAATGAAGCTCGACTTCCGGTTAACCGATTTACTCCAAAATCTAATCAACTCTAACGACACAAACCCAAATACTATATATGAAATTTGGTGTTGATCCGACAAACAGTTTTTATGGTAGAGCGCCCACAATGTACATAATCAGCTACTTCCGGTTGATCAGTATTTCACGAATAACTCCTAATCAACCGGTGATGCAAAAATATGTTAAATACAAAAGTTATAGTAAAACAGATTATCTAAAACTTTTATAAGGGAAAAAATATACCTATATATCATATTTATGGAGATATTTTGAAAACCGGAAATGAGCTTTAATGAATAAAGCTCGACTTCCGGTTGATCGATTTACTCCAAAAACTAATCAACTCTGACAGCACACACCACAGTACTATATATGAATTTTGGTATTGATACGACTAATATTTTTCAAGTTAGAGCGCCCACTGTCACACACACACACACACACACACACACACACACACACACACATACACACAGACATCATTCCGAAAATGGTCAAAACGTGTTCTAGGGACCCCAAAACATGTATTTCCGTTGAAATCTCGAAGTCGATTTTTTTCATGAAAACAATACTTTCTCTATACTTCGTATATGGAGAAAGTAAAAAAGAGACATACTTATATGATATTAAGATTTTAATCCTCTAAGAGGTAAGCTTCCTTCTTTCAGCTGTCCTTCTGTATTTTATTTAATTTGTGCAATTCGTTGCCTCTGCTTTAGTGGTGAAATCACCCCACATGTATATTCTTATTATTGTTAGTTCCTTCTAAAGTTTAGACTTCAAATTCCAACCTTTATTGTTACATCACTAACTTTAACTTAATTTATGATGATATTTGCTGGCATATGCTATTGTTTTGTACATTAATATGACTGAATCAAGTTCTTCTATCTATAGCTTATTTTTTTTTCTAGTATTTGCTATTGGAATTTTCATTTGCTCAGAAGAGTTTTGATTATGCTACTTTGTATGAGGTCTTCGTTTATCATTGCATTTGTTTAGCTTCTAAAAAATCTTTTTAAGATTTTGTAACTTAGAAAACTTCCACATGAATGAGAGTGGAAGCCTCTATAATTCTGAAATAAACTTGCTTTTGATGAATGCTGGGCCAATTCCACCCTTGAAAGTTGGTAATAGAGACTTAATGAAAATGGATTTTTGGTGTTACTTTACCTTAGTTCTTAGTTTTCCAAGTTAATTTTAATGCATCATGTTATTTCATCATTTTGTATTTAATATATTTATCTTATTTCTTTATCACCTTCATCATTATGGTGATTATTATTCTTAGTTATACATCATCAAGTTATAACTACATTGCATTGGAGATAATACGGCCATTTATTTCATTGATGCCACTTATGATTTGCTTTTTTGAGTTTGTCATTATTTGATATATCAGTAAACTGAAAATATTACTGCTCTATATTTTCTCCAGGACATGTTGGAGATATGCTGATAGTGCTGTTAATAATCTTTATTTTCTTGACTTTATCAGTTATTTTGGTTTTGTTTATGATTATTTTTTCCTTTATTTTGAAATTCAGGTTGATGCTGTGACAATTTATTTCTAGGTACTAATCTCATATAAATTTACAGATTTTAATTTTATTATGGAAGTTATTTTATTTCTTTATTTTCCATCTAGTTTCTGTTTTTTTTACTGCAGCAGTGATTATAATATCCTCTTATATACTTTATAATTTAATTTAGAATGGCAAATTACTTGCAGATGGACAGATCTATTTATAATTATGAAATATGAAGGAAGCAGAGAATTATTGCATTGGTGTTTATGAACAGTATTTTCAATCAGATTAGTAGTGCTATGAAGGTTTCAACTGCCAAGTTGTGTGAAAATTATTCAAGATACCTGAACCAAATGGAAATTCACTAGAAGTTCCTAAATGTAAAAAATGACTACACTTAAGTTTTGATTGATTCCATTGCATTTTAATTAGAATAGCAAACAATTGGTTATTTAGTAAAAATATCTCTCATATAGTTAAGCTTGAAGGTATATCAGCTTTAAAAATCTATCTCTGAGGATTATTTATGCTGAAAAACTAAGTTCCCTGTTGCTCAATTTCATGAACATACTTCATTGTAATTGGTAATTAATATTAGCTCATGTGTTGGAGAGAAATTCAGAAATTTGAATCAGGCTAAGTTCCTGGCTCAATTGGTCAAATTTTTCATTACAGTTGTCATCTAGTTTCAGGATTCTTCACCGAATATGAGGCTTTTGCATGAATACATGCTGAAGAACATTGTGAAGAGTGCTAATGACCCAAAGCAGTGCTGTGAAGCTTTTAATACTGTAAACAATGAAACATCATTGTCAAAAGTTTTCTTATGTTTCCCTTATTTGATTGGTCATTGAATTTCTATTATTGTGTGGCAAGTATGTAACAGTAAAGGTATTTTTGGTACAAATAAGATTACAGAAATTTTAAAATTTCAATATTATTTTACTTATTTAAAATTATTAAAAGCATTCATGGCTATAATTCTCTTTAATGAAATGGGCCATTTCAGTTAAACCTTTCTTAGTCCACTGTGATGAAAGATTTACATCACAGAATTCTTCACAGACTTTATGGGTTCTTCAGAAAATACATAATATGTTAACCCATGATGAGAAAGGTAAACATTCCTGCATATTGCAGGATTCTGTTTTTGTTTGCCACACCTCATATTATCCAATTTCTCACTCATCTTCCTTTGTGAAAATTCTTATTTCTCTAGTTTTAACTCACTCCTCTCTGCAAATCTCTTTCTACTTTTTGGTACCAGAAGTCTTTTATCAGTATCATATATTTCTGTACTAATTCAAATCAACATCAGTGAAAGTTGTTCTTCAATATATGGAACATATTCCCCTGTCTTTCTTCAACTTCAAAGTCTTGTATTATCATCATCTTAAGTAAAACATTGTTTCTGATAAATTTCATGGTGTAATGAATTATTTTCTTGTGATTTTTCCTTCTTCTTGAAAGAAATGCTTTTATCCTTAGATCTATTTTTTGCACAATGCCATCCTTCTTATATTCGATGACCATTTTCTCATCTTCTGTAATGTGCAAATAGTACCTTTTTAGATTTTCTTATCATATACTGTCTGCAAATGCAGTGTTTAGGAATGAAGCATTGTTGGCATCAACCTGCTCTCTTCTTCCTTAAAATATAGGATTCATTCATAGTTTGTTTCCGTTACCAGTGCATCTATAACAATCAATTCCATTTGTTCTCTTTTGATTGAATTTTTCTTTTGGCTTTTGAAAATCACATTAGTATTTATCTTGACTTTACTATCCTTCATAGTACAAGTTTTACAAATTCGTGAGTTTTTTATTTTTCTATTACAATTGACATTCTTTTACAATCCCTTCAGTATTTTCTCCATTATCCTCTTATGAAAATTTCTACATTGGCCATAATTTCTGATGTTGTCAAATTAAAGTAGTACCTGTGTTACTCTCTTCAATTTATTTAATGTTATCTATATTTGAACTTTTACTTAAGTTTTTTCCTTCTTTCCTTCTTTTATATCAGAAGTTTGAAATGCAAATGAACTATTAATGAAAGAGCTGCAATTGTAGTATTAATTATCTTGGTTAATTTCTCTTATCCACATGTTAGATAAGTTCACCTTTACTGGACTAAGGAAGAAACCTGAGTTTGAATCAAAGTAACTACACCTCTAAGGAACACTATCTTCTGCATCAAATGCTTCTATCATGAAAAATTAGTAATTTCTTCTTATTTCTGATTGGTAGAGTCAACTGTTTCTATCAGCCGCTTACTTTGAAATCATACTTACTATTTAGACTGAATGGCAAACATCCATTGTATTTAAAAAGAAACATGTTGAATATTATTTCTATTTTCATTGAATTGCCAAATTGTGTTTAATTTTATCTTAAATTTTCATATTCACATTCAAAACATAGATCTACATATATTGCTTGTCTGTGATTTCATTTTTTAAACATTCTTCATTGCATTCATTCATTTAATCTCATCATATCTTTTTAGCAGACCAGGGCCAGAACTCATTAGGTAAAAATATCTTTTAATGCATTAGGTGTGTGATATTTATCATCCCATTTTAGCCTTAAATTTTGTGTACAATGCGTTTTTTTCTTATTTCATCCCAAGGGAAACAGGAGAGTACAACAGGAAACCGTAGAAACGCAGGTTTGTTTAAGATTAAAAAGAGAAATGTTATACAAGTAATTTGCTGTTATCTTTCAAATTTGCTACAATTAAAATGCTTGGAATTTTTGTTTTAATTTGTCTTGCATTCATTTATATTTTACGAGATTCCATGGAAACCTTTTCATGTGATTGTCAGAATTGTGTGATGGTATTTTGCTTTTCTATGAATTTGCCAACGCTGCGCATCATTGTATTAGTGTGTCTATATATGTTACAATTTACTGACAGTTCAGATGTAATGAGGTAGTATTCAGGCATTAACATAAGTGGTATTCGCATCAGCTGTTTAATTGATTTCACATTTAAGCCTTTTATTACACCTTTAAAATTAAACTTTAATTATAAGTTTATTTCATATTTTCATTGTACCATCAAGAATATTATCATTATACTTATGATTTAAGGTTTGACATTTATTTTATACATAATTTCTGCTTTGAAGTTATTATGTTGTATTGATCGGCAAGCTTTGATACCAACTCAAGGCTGAAATTGGCTGTGATAATGTTATTGCTGCCTGCATTTATTATTTGGGCTTTGGATTTACTGTAGATTGAAATGATAATTAATAATTAAATGCATTTTGTAGTATATGTATTGTATGTTAACTCTTTACTTTTGAATATAGACTGTCATGCTGCATTCCATTCTTTGTATATGTAGAATAACTTAATTTTTATGTAAGTGAAGTAAGAGTACTACTTCAGCTTAAACTGAAATTTACCATGAGTACTTGAATAATGAAATTATTCAATTAGATTTTATCAGTATTACACTTAATTTTAGCAATTTTTATGCTTCTTATCATCTACCTGATAAATGATTGAAATGGAAGTTACAATGGATGCTTCTATTTTGCAGGACCATCATCAACTCAGCTATATATGGTAAGGACAATGTTGGAATCATTAATTGCTGATAAATCTGGAGGAAAAAGAACGCTAAGGAAAGATATTGATGGCCAGTATCTTGTGGAAATCGACCAGTTTCATAAAAGGTCCTTTTATTGGAATTACCTGTTAAGTTTCAGTGGTAAGTGTATACCAATGATCGTTTCATTTTCTTCTTTCATGTTTTCTTATATCTTACTGCCAATTTGAACTATAATTTTATGTTTCAGAATCTCTACAACAGTGCTGTGAATTATCCCAACTCTGGTATAGAGAGTTCTATTTAGAGATGACCATGGGGAAAAGAATACAGGTTTGTTTATTTTAGCTTTTGCAGTGAAACCTCTCATTTATGATTCTCCTCCTGAATAAACTTAAATCCAAATAGCAAATTTTATGATTCCCTTGGCAACTCTTGTGTTATTTAATTTTTTCTCTGTTTAACAACAACATATATTAGGCTGAACTTCATTAAAAACCATAATAAAGGAATTAATAATAATATTGTAATATCCTTGATATTACTGTAATGCAGTCACAGTAATTTTTTTGTTACGATAAGTACTGTGGAAATTACAAAGTTGTTCTTCATTCCTTTGTCTAATGACAATCTGGTCGGACATAAACATACAACTTATTTCCGAAAAATTATGTATATTATTTCATACTTACTATGTTCCCAAGGGATCCTGATGGATTGGTTGGTCAATATCGTTAATTCTCGATTGTTTTTTCTTTACACTTGTACAAATGAATGTAGTCGAGTCTGGATCATATTTATGTTAATATCTTCTCTTAAACATTTTAGTTATACTTTTTGTGCGAGAGGTTTTCTTTGGCAAAGAAAATTTAAGATTAAATAGACTGAAGACTTTGAATCGGCAACTACCTTATTTGCTCTATCTGATTTTTCAACTGCTCTTATCGTTGATGAGATTAGTGAAGTTTTGGTCTGTAAGAAAGGTGTTAGCTTATATAATTATGGCATGATAAGTTTTTGAGCCAAAAAGTGGTCAAATATTATTTTAGAAACTACTGAAATAAATAAACCGTGGAATTGTTTCATTCATTATTGTAAATATTTTGATCTGGTCATGTTTATTTGTGAAATATATTTTATGTACACTATTAAAAGAGGATTTAAGTGAATTTATGAAGTTATAGTTTATCAGAGTAATTGCAGGATCATAAGTGAATAAGCAAGTATATTTTTGGAAAAGGTAAAAGATATGTCAATTGGAAAATAGAGTAAGCATAAAGCCTATTTATTCATGCCTTTACTTAGATTCAGACTATTTAAGAACGTTTTTCTATTTGTATGTTAAATTTCCCATCTTTCCATCCCATTTTATTATGATTAAATTTTTTTCCTTTATTAGTTCTCTACGTAATTTAATCATAGAGTGCAGCATACATGTTTTATTGTGATATTTTGTAATTATGGGTTCTGTGAGTGTATATTCTTTTCAAGATATCAGTTTTGTTTAATTTTGTCCCTCATAAGCTGATACTCCTCAGCAATGGACATAAATGAAGGTTTTAATGCTGTCAAATGCTGAGAGGTTTCATTGAGTTATAAAAATCTATCCTATTTAGCTTGGTTTAACAACTAATGCCTGATTATACCTTCATAACATTGCTTTTTGCCATCATACCTAAATAGTACTAATTCCGTGCTTTTTGGAATTGTCTATGAAATGTGTATATTTGTGTACAATTTAATGGTGTCTCTGTGTATAAAATGAGGGGACAGCTTTTTGTAAAGATATTGCTTGCGCAAAGAGTTATTTTTTCTATTTTTTATTGTAATAATTATATTTTAATGTAGAAGTTTTGTAATAATTCAAAAACCTTGTTCTGGTGTTCATAGAAAATAATCCTGGGAAACTATCTTTTTCAACTGGAACTATATTAAATAAACTTTCAAAATTCCACAAAACAAAACTTTATTGTGTGACTGGTCAGCTCAAAACTGGTTGCACAATATTTTGTTTTCCAAAATTTTGAAAGTTTTTTTTAATATGATTCTGATTACGGAGTTTCACCTAGTTAAGGCTTCTTCAATTGAATTTTCAAGTTGTTGCCGTGATTGCCAACTGTATCAAAGGGAGTCTTCTGGTTGATCACTAAAAAGGTTAAAGTCAAAAATAATTTTTCAGTTGTCTTCCTGATTCTTGATTTTTGCTGTTGTCTTTGTTTTTACTTCAGCGCTTGAAAATTTTTGAGTAGAAAGACAGTATTCATTCTTATTTGACAAAAACATGCTAAAATGTTATATTATTGACTTTTCAAGTGACTGAAGATTTGATTCTTCAAATAAAAAGGAACTCATAGAGAATTAGTGCTCATGCATTGCCTACAATGGTGGTTAACACAAGATTTAGATTTTTTATGAATGCTCTATCAATTGACTATCAATTGAGTTGACAGATTTTGACTATTTATTATTTATACCATTCTGTTTCCAAAATTCTAACATTTACCTAAATATTTTTAAATGAAAGACCTGTTCCTATAATTTTCTAAGTAATATTCTAACATTCATGTGTTTAATTTACTTTCTTCAAATTTAAGCTGTTGCTACTGAGAATTGTTTCATACTTTCTATGAATTTGGAAGACGTTGTTTAGAATAATGGCATTGACTGATCATCATAAGATATTGATTCAAAGATGAAATCTATATCCAATATATTTTATTTTGGTTTTCATATCCTTTCTTCATCAACCTACACTTATGAAAATTTTTTCACAAACCAATTTAGCTTTGGTGTACTTAAAGATATCATTGCACAAGCAACGTTGGATGTAAGGTGTCATTTTTTGTACCAAAAAAATCAGAATCCATTTTTCTATGGGTTTTACAGTCATATCCCTAAAGCGTTTTATTGTATCTATTAATTATGAGTTATACTTATTAGGTCTAGGGCTCAATTTTGTAACTCTATCATTATTATGGAATTTAGTTTTAACTGGAATAGTTGTAAAGCTATTGGTTCAAAGCGCCACAATAGTTGAAATTCTGCCAAAAACAGAATTCTATACATGCTAATGCTAAGTTACTTAACTGAAACTCTGGCTATAAACTAAAGATTTTACTTTTGTATTGATTGAAGGTCAAGCCAAATTTTATGGAAGATGATTAAACTTTAGGGAAAGTTTGGAAATTACTTATCTGGTCATTTTTGCTCATTCATCCTAAGTGTGTATAGAAGTTAATGCTTTTTAAGCGTACAGTTGTGTTGAACCATGAAACTCGATAAAATAAGAGTTTTCTTCATGTGTTAGAATTTTTTAAAATCATTGAGGAGAAAAAAACAGACCTTACCTTTTCTTACTCATGTATCATTCAATATCCATGTCTAGTTGTCTTGCTGAAAACAAATGCCTTAGTTGTTCCTCAGGCATTGGACTTGGGTAACAAATATTAATGAAAGTAAATTTGATAAGATATTATTCATTAAATGATTGGGTTATGCATGTTTTTGAAGCTTTACGTCTGTGGTATTCCATTTTGTTGTTTCCAATCAAACTGGTTCAAGGAAAGATAACTTGTTACCCTGTGTTCACATCCAAGTGAGTGGGTTTGAATCTCAGTCTTGGTTCTTGGTTCCGTAATATACCCTCTTTCTGTTTGTTCATTCTAATGGTGTTGGTGTTCATTCTGTTACTCTAGAAATGCACTGTGAGACATCAGCATAATGAAGAGTGCAGTGACCTCATCACTATGGAGAAACGTATTCAGGTATAAAGGCAAGGGACAGTCTGGAGTTTTGTGTAATTAGATGTTCCTAACAATTCTTTTCTTTGGAGATCTTATTAACATAAGTTATCTCTGGACTGTCTTTTTCTATTTTAAACTTATTTTAGTTGACAATTATTAGAAGAATTTTAGATTTTAATGTTGTTTGTGCCTGTTGTTCATTGTTTTGCTTTTCTGCTAGCGTTATTTTCCTCACATTCTTTTGCTTCATTTATTTTCTGCATTGCTTCTCATTTTATGTTGGCTTATTTTAGATCTTCCTTAAATTAAATGGATGGTTAAAACATTAACACTATTATTTGCATGTTAAGTTGTTTTAACTTTCTCTTATGTCAGGGATTTAAACATTTTTGAAAAAAATATTGAAGTTACTCTCTTACGGTTCGTAAAAAAATAATTTTAAAATTAAGTAACCCCCTGCAGTTTGTAAATATTTACAAATTAGTACTTGTACCATATTTGAGTAGTGATACTTACAAGATTGACATTTATGTTTATTTTATTAGAAAATATGTACTACAATCCTCTTACTTTGGTATATTCACTAATCAATTTTTGAGATTTCAGTTTGTTGAAGTAATAAGAATAATAAAATCAGTATAAAAATTTTCCTTTACTTTTATGTACAGAAATCAAGTATACATAGATATGTGGATACTTCATTTAAAAATAACTGAACTAAGCATGAATCAATGCCACCTTAGATTATCATTCTAATCTTCATTATTAAAAATTTTCTTTAGTTAGTCCTTAAATGGTAAATTTTCAAGTACTGTATTTTGCAGCCTGTAAGATTGTACATAAGCATATAAGACTCATCAATGCACAAGACCCTCCATGATTTTGAAAGGTACCACTCAGGTAACACTGTTCTATATTTATAAATTCATAATTTCCGTATTTACTCTAAAGTAACGCACACCCTTTTGGGTCTTTTTAAGCTAAAAAATCGCGTGTGCGTGAGAATCAATGGTGCTTTAAATTCAAACAATTCTACTCATGCACTTGTCCTGTAGTGCAGGGCTGGCAGCATCGTCAGCTCTCCCTGGCTCCACATAAATCGTTAAACATCCCACCAATGCGCTATCAATGTTTTGACTGTTAGAGCCACTATAGACTAAACTGTTGGCCGATAGTTTTCAACTGAAAGGGAATCGGCTAGCCCATCAAACTTTATAAATGACCGATTTTTAAGTGGATATTGTGTGCACTTAAGTAGGACTTTCAGCTTTGATGACTACCGGTATTTCATACTCTGTGTATATCCATGTAAATAAATGTATTTATATGTATTAGCATAAACGTGTGTAGCACACACAATGCAGCAAATGGTATGACTGCATGTCTTTAGGTGCACAGTACAATTGAGGGCATGTGGTTTTTCAGTTTCCAATGCTCGGATTTTGTGCATAACATTTTATTATTTTCGAGTTAATACAGTATTTTATGTATTAGCCCTTTGAAACAAGGCCATTTTACTCATGCACTAGTTATCTACTCTTAATATCGGAAGTATCTGCCTAAATATATTCACTCTGGTATGCAAATACTACAATTGAATTTTCTTAAAGTTTTAGAGGAATTTCTATTGGAGCTTTCTGAAATGTTATTATGGGTATCATTTTGCCATTTTCAGCTTCGTATTTCGTAACAATTGCTTAGGTAGAATCCAGGAAAAAAATGTATAAATTTGGAATATAAGACAAGGGTCACTTTTTAAATCCTTGAAAAAATATTTTGTTTGCCATGGAATACAGTACTTCTTGTTGTAAAAATGTTTTCCTGCAAAGAAATATTAGAGTAATTGATATTGTTGTATTTCAATGGTGATGAGCTCTTCTGTTTTGTTTTCAGATTTGAGATCTTTTTGTCTTCTGCATGTAATACCTTTTCTAAACTTAATGTTGAATGTTTAGATGTTCAATCCTAATTTTCCTATAGGTATAACTTTTTTAGCTCTTTCACGTTTTTAATTTTCTTTACAGCTTAGTTTAGAAGCCGGTGGAATTGGTGGAATTTATATCATGTTGACTCTTAACATAAGCATGTCTCCTTGAATGATGATGAGATAATATTAATTTTAGATATGAAATGTTTGAAAGAACAAATAGATGCATCCAGCTGATTAATCTAGTTTATTATTTATCCATCTTGCATGTCCTTTATATATATATTTTTCATCACCTTTTTATTATGTAATTATGTATGTAATGTAATTGGTTGAACCAATTTATTCCCACTTATTAAAGTCTTAAATATGAAATATGATTAACTTAAAGTCGCTGGTATTTGCATTTTAAAATTTATATTCAGCATGTTGGGATCTTTTCTTAAAATATTGTTGGTTTCAAAGAATGTTTTTGTTTCATTTTAGTCACTATAAAGAGTACACTTAGTGGTTTAATAATAGTTCATAGTCTAATAAGCAGTCCTCATAATTGAGTTTTTTCACTATTTTGCTTTGAAAATGCCTTTTTATTTCAAGTTAAAAGTTGACAATTTTGTAACAGATACTAGTTTATTGCCTTTAAATATCTCTCATTTTTCATATTGCTGTTTGAGACTCAAAATATGTTTTCGTTTTTTGGTAAATTCACTGAAGCAGAAGAAACCAACCTACGATTATATTATTGTTTCATTTAGAATTCTCGCCCTAGGGTACTAGTATTCTAAAATGGCACTTTCACTTTTTACTTTTTCATGAATATTCCATGAAAGAAAATAACATATATCCATGACACTAAGGCTACCATTTAATGTTTTAAGAACTTAAATATTCCTGATCCATAAAAAAATCATTGGCCATATAATACAGAAGTTTTAAGTTTAATTTTCTTGTATGGATGCTCTATAGTCAAAATGTGGAGATATTTTTGTTAATGGTATGTTTATAATCAATTTAAAGTTAAAATGATTTTATGGTACTAGTTCACAGATCAGTCTATGCATTTCTACAGTGATTTCATTTTCTGAGCTGTAGTAAACTTATATATTCTTCTGCTGACAATGAGTGGTAAAAGCAATTTCAGCATTTTCTATTTCATCAAGTTGCCAATCAATTTATTGAATGATTATTAATTTTGAATCGTCATCAGCCATGCCGAAAATATTTTCAGCTAACGTTTTGCTTCTCTTTACTCTACTTTTGATATTCATTATTAGAAGACTGTAAAAGTAATTATTTGAAAACTACATTTGTATTACAATTATGAAATATCTTCAAAAATTTTGCATTGACAATTTTCTTTGTGTTGAATACTTTCATGAATACACCTACCATTTTCCAAGAGCAGTGATTTTTTAAATTCTTAGGGAATATAGGGTAGATTACAAAAGTTTCACTTTGTCCTTGGACATAGTTTGACAGATTTTTATAATTTTTTTTTGAGTAACTGAAAGATTCAAAGTGATTAAAAAAATAACTCGTATTATTTCCATTTATTTCAGTTTCCCATTGAAATGTCTATGCCTTGGATTTTGACTGATCAAATCTTAAGGACAAAGGAACCATCTATGATGGAGTAAGTATTTTAAAAAGGGTTTTATGATCTGAATTAGGTATTATAGCATTGTTAAAACTTCCCCTTTTGGTAAGATTATTTGTATTGTTTGACAAACACGGTTCTTACAGAACCTCTGTAGAATTTACCTTTTACTTAAAAAGTATTACTCAACTTTGCATTGTATTGCATTTAAATTTAATTTACTTATTAACCGTACAAGACACCAATGTTATGAGGGAGTGGGTTGTAAACAATTATACCCCTATTTATATTTGAAGTCCTAAAAATCTTAAATGCTCTATAGAATAAATCAACCAGAAATTAATATATTTTCTATTATATTCCTTTAATTATCTGCCAATTATTTTAGTACTTCCTGCTGATTGTGAGCTGATATCTCAAAAAAATATTTTCAAGGAATAAATCCAATTTTCCAACTAAAATGCTGTTTTGTTGGATTTTTCTGTTGGAAATAATTTTACGTTTTCTGGCATTAGATAAAAGGATTGTGGTGGTGTGAGATTGTATTTTACTGGATTGCTAGTATAAATTTCTAATAATGTCATCCTGAATATATATATAATTAATATTACAAGAATACTTGTAGTAAGAATGAATTCATTGTTGAAATATATTTGTCTAAGGATGATCTTTCATGCATATACATTTTTTTATGAATATATTTTGTTTTAGTGTTCCTAACACAGAGAGTTTTGAATGTTTTGCCAAGTCATTTTTGATATCTTTTAGTATTTTACACTTTAAATTTGAACCACCTCAAAAAGATTGATAAATTGGGGCTGTGAATAGCTACTGTAATATCTTTAATTTACTTTTTGTTTAAGACTATAGTTTTACCCATCTAATATTTTCTCTCTCTAATTTCAGGTATGTGTTATATCCCCTGGATCTTTACAATGATAGTGCACACTATGCTTTAACTGTTTTCCGAAAACAGTTCTTGTATGATGAAGTGGAAGCAGAAGTCAACCTTTGTTTTGATCAGTTTGTTTACAAGCTGAGTGAGCAGATATTCGCACACTATAAGCAATTAGCTGCCAGGTATACTAAAGAATATAATGAAAATAACTATCCCCTTTGCATGCTGCATGTTCTGGGTTTCACTGAACTTTGTCTTTCTGACAGCAATTTCACCAACTGTCTTGCCAGTGTCTTCAGCTCAAAGTGAGGGAGTGCAATTTTCAGCTAACTTTTATACTCAGCCATTGGCTGCATTTCACTTTTGTGATTGGTACTTAGTTTGTTCGTTTGTCTCCAGGTGTTGTGTAGTGCATATCCGCTGGCTCTGTTAAAGTTTGGGGTTCTTGCTATTTCAATAGATTCTCTTATTAGACTGGGAAAAGATCGCTTCTCTCTTGTGACCAATGCTGCACTGTGAAACTGGGCCTCATGTCCTGATTCACTCCAAATGTGTTCTGGCAGAGAGATTGATTTGTCAGCTTTTGGTCACCCTTTGGTGTTCTTTTAGGCCGATGTCCATTATTCGGTAAGTTTCCCCGGTATATGATTTCCCTCATTAGCAAGGAACTTGATATACCCCCTCATAAGCCCTATGGGAATCGCACTCCCTCAATTTAACCTGAAGACACCAGTACGACAGTCAACAAAACTATCGTAAGAGAGACGAACTTCATTGCAGTAAAAACCTGGACCATGCAGCAATCAAGCAACAGACCCCACGGAAACTTTACCAGTTATATCCCCTATGTAGTTGGCAATACATATTAATTCCATCTTCCTCTCCTACAGCATTCTTTTGGACAAGAGGTTTAGAGTGGAATGCATGGCACTGGGCACATACCTTTTTCCTTACCCCAGAGCTAATCGTTATGAGACACTTTTGAAGCAAAGACATGTACAGCTCCTTGGAAGGTCGATAGATTTGAACAAATTGGTTACACAAAGAATCAACAAGGACATGCTCAAGTCCCTGGATCTTGGCATCAGCAAATTTGAAGCTGGGGACATAACTGGAGTTGTGGTAAGGGAGCGAGACTTTCTTTCAAATGCATATTGTTGAGATTCAACAAAGTGTTTTTCTCAATTTTTTATGTCTTTCCACAGGAGTTGGATGGCCTCATTGAGGTAAATCGTCTTTGTCACAAACTCCTTTCAAAATTACTAGCCCTTGATGAGTTTGATGCCATGTTCAGGGAAGCAAATCATAACGTCTTGGCACCCTATGGTCGGATAACTCTTCATGTTTTTTGGGAATTAAACTACGACTTCCTTCCTAATTATTGCTACAATGCTGCAACTAACAGGTCAGTATCAGTCAGGATTTGTAAATAAAGTGATTATTGAATGAATCAGCTGTTTACTTTGGTAGTAAATTTAAATTACTGTATTTACTCAAAAATAATACGCCATAAAATGTAATGCGCACTCCAATATTCGGCCGTTGGAAATGGAAAAATCATTTGCACACGAATGTGACGCACATCCTAAGACATGCAGTCACACCATTTGCAGCACCGAATTCGTGTGTAACATTCACTCATACGCTGATATATATGTATATTTATACGTGTAAATACTATACAATATGGTAGTCGTCTATGCCAAAAGTCACACTTTAACCAATTCAAAATTGGTCGTTTAAAGAAATCGATGGGCTAGCCATTTCCCTTGCAATTAAATTCTATCAGTCTTCAGTTTAGTCGATAATGGCTCCTACAGTCAAAACATCAGTATAATTGGTGGAACATTTGGTGAGTTATATAGAACCAGGGTTAGCTGAGGATGCGGTTAGCCCTTGGCTACAGGACATGTGAACGATTAGTATTGCAATTGTAGTTTGCCGTCGATTCTAACGCACCCCCCAATTTTGAGCCAAGAAAAGACCCAAAAGGGTGTGCGTTATTTTTGAGTTAATACTGTAGTATATGACTGTCTGTCTCATTTGTAAAGGATTAAAAAAAGTTAATAACACTGGGAAAAGGATTCAATAAAAGTTCCTAGATGTGGCATAAGTTTTTTTCATTTTAATTTTTACAATGGCCTATTTAGTAATGCTTTTTCTATTCCTTAGGTTTGTAAAGTGCAAGCAGATCTTCTTTGCACAACCTGTCCACAGGGATAAACCACCCCAGATGAGTCATCATTATCTCTGGGGTAGCAAGCAATTGAATCTTGCATACAATACAATGTTTGGACAATATACAGGTTAGCTTTGGTTCATTGTGTTAAAATTTTGTGAAATACAGTTCTAAAATATAATGAAGCTAAATGAAATGATGACAGATATTAAATCAAAATTTTGCTCGCAATATTTCACAGGATTTGTTGGTCCGTATCACTTCCGCACTTTGTGCCGTTTGCTGGGCTATCAAGGCATAGCTGTGGTCATGGAAGAACTGCTCAAAATTGTGAAAAGCCTCATTCAGGGCAATTTACTGCAGTTTACGAGAACTCTGATGGAAGCCATGCCTAAAGTATGCAAACTTCCTCGGTATGATTATGGCTCACCTGGTAAGAAATATTTAATTGATTCATTTAGATTTGATCAGCTTCTTTTATTCATCTTTGTTGGTGTTAACTCCTTGAAAGTTAAACTCTGATCTAAGTAGAATAAAAATGATGGAATTGAAATTTAACTAAGCTCGGAGAAGTGTCTGCTTTGAAGACCCAAGGCTAAACAGGAAATAAATATAATAATAGTAGCTGTACCCGTTCACACGTTGTTGTGTTTAGAGAAGTGTGATCTCTTTCTTGCCTTGCTTGCCTCTGTTCACTCGTTTCTAATGATCATTCTTCTCTTCTCCTTTTTGCTTGATTTGTAGATCGACCAATGGCACTTCGCTTTGGTGGCATAATTGTAGGGTTAAATAAAACGTATTTCCAATTATTTTCTTCAGCTGGAAATTAATAATATTTTTATTTATTCACGTATTAATAATTTATTCTCGTATTAATAGTTGAAAAAGTTTTTTGACTGAATTTTTGTATTTATTAGAATTTGCTGGCGAAAAATCGAACGTCAAATGCACTATTGTTATTTTTTGTAATTTAAATTAATTTGTTGAAATCTTAAAAAAAATACAATTTACGTATTTAAAATATTTTAAATTTTGATATAATTTGTTATATTTAAACAATAATTGAAAAAATATAAATTCTGCCCAAATGGGATCAATTTATGTATCGTACTTCTATTTTTCTCGTAGAAAATCCATTCGCAATTTGAATGGCAGGCAGCTATTCGCGTTGCAAGGCTATTATAATGAAATCATATATACTATCTACATTACTTTCATTCGGTATATAAGAAAATATATTATCACAGTACCTTTTCAGTTCGGAGTAAGATATGCTAAATTATGTGCTACTCTACTCTTCGCATCTCGCAAATCTCAAAGAGAACACATATTCAACTGAAGAAGACCTAAAAATGAAATTCAATCTAGTCAAAGACATAAAATAAATTGAAATTTTGAAAATAGAAGACATTTGTAATCAAAGTCGGTAACGTCATCAACTCACCAAGTTGTCCAGTACATAAAATCTCTTGAATTTATCAAAATATCATTTTCATTAAATATTAAAAACCGTTTACTCCACGATAATATTCGTAAATATTTACGTTGCTATAAACAAACATCATTTGAATACTGGAATAAATTCTCAATGTGTTCTTATGAGGAATTTCAACAATCGCATTCGTCGTAACTGAGAAATAGTTTGTTTATAGCCTCAAAATTCATCAAAATTATCATTTTATTATTCGAAGTCTCGTAATTTCTGATCGTAAACTATATTTCATGACCAAAATAAGAAACTTTATTCAATTCCCCTTCTTTTGGTGCTACTTTTAAATCCATACGTTGGTTATTTCTAATTTAATTTTGCAAAAGTAAGGAAGCATGCAAGTGATAAAATCGAAGTTTACATGTATTTCTTATGAGAACAGTTTTTCCCTTCTGGAGTCGAAATGAGTACTCCAATTTAAAAAAAAATTTCAAAAACCTTCCCGGGGATATACATAATAATTTCCCAAATTTTCACGACGATTGGATGTGTGGTTTTTGAATCTATTGAGTACAGACAGACAGACAGACATACATCCATTTTTATATATATATAGATTACTGAGATCCCATTTCTATAAAATGGGTGGAAAATATCAACATAACTGAGACGTGAACCCAGGTCTCCAGCTTTCTGTGCTAGGTATCCTAACCACTAAACTACCATGCTGTATCTATTCCACTTTCATAAAACAGGTTGATGTTAGCTAGAAGCTAAATATTCATCATTACAAATTGTTACAAACATAGAGCATATAGAACATAAAATTTGTCAC
Organism: Sympetrum striolatum; assembly: GCA_947579665.1. NCBI lineage: Eukaryota > Metazoa > Arthropoda > Insecta > Odonata > Libellulidae > Sympetrum > Sympetrum striolatum. The sequence goes on from OX388349.1 coordinate 32,337,381, forward strand.
AGCGAATGTACAAGGCTTGTCTCAAAAGTAAAGTCTCCAAGCTCCTAGCTTCCAACAGAAATATTCTTTTCACAATTAGACTGTACTGATACATAGTTTGTATCTTCCTCTTTCAATGGGTACCATAGCAGATAAGATGAGATGCTTGCTTTGCGTCTAACACTCATTCGCAATGGCTACTTCCACATCAGCTGCTGCCTCCCTCTTTCCCTTCTTTTCTATGCTGTGTGAACTCCACTTCTTCTGTTCTTGGAGTGAAACATCTATTTCTATTCATCAAATATTGAAGGAGAGGTGTGGAACAAGATGTCTGCAAAAAATGTGAGGAAGTGGTGGAGAGAATTTTCTGAAGGTCGGAAGGAAATTCATGATGAACCAAGTGACGCAATCTGCTCAAAAAATCATGGCAACAGTTTTTTATAACCGAAAATGGGTTCTTCTCATCAAATTTATGCCTACTGGAAACACAATCTAAGCAGCTTCTTACTTCCCCATCGAACTTGCACTTGTTCTTGAGTCTGTAGAAACATTTTGGAGGAAATATGATGGATACAGACAAGGAAGTGAGAACATCAGTCAATGCGAACCTGGAAAAGGAGCTAGTGGCGATTTTTATGCAGAGGGAATAAAATACTTACTAAGATTTATTCAAAGAAAGATATTTTGATTTTAAAAAATATGGAGACTTCACTTTTTGGACAAGCCTTGTAAGAAAAAAGTATTTGATTTTAGGGATTACTTTATCACTGATTAGACTTGAAACTATTTTCAGTGCATATTTATTACCAAATATACTTTTCCTTTGTTAGCCTAAAGTAGAATTAATTTTGATTGTGTTGGAATAAAAGTAATAAAGAGATATTATTATTATTAACTAATACATTGTTATGACATATATCTTGCAGGTGTTCTTGGTTATTACCATGCTCAGCTGAATGATATAGTCCAGTATCCTGATGCTAAAACAGAATTATTCCATAATTTTCGAGAATTCGGCAACGGTATTCTCTTTTGTTTACTGATGGAGCAAGCTCTTTCCCAAGAGGAAGTCTGTGATTTGCTTCACGCTGCACCATTCCAGAATATTTTACCAAGGCCCTACTGTAAAGGTGAGATTTGCCTGCTAGAATTCTTCTTCAAATATGTCTAGAAAAGAAGTTGGTGTTCTCTAGTAACTTCTGCAATATACATTGCTTTAGTGGGGAAGCTTGCAATCTTGTGGCTCATTATTATCTGTAAATAAATTTCAGTGATGTAAATTTATGACTCTTTTCATGTTCAAGCTCCGATTTTTAATTTTATGTGTCATGTTATTGAACTTTTTTTTTCAGATGGAGAGAAACCAGAGACCAAGCAGAAAAGGCTTGAATCCAAATATTCATCATTACAAATCGTTCCAAACATAGAGAAGTTTGGCTCTGCAAAGGTAAGATAACAATATTTATTTATGGCACTAGTTTATCATTGATTAAACTTAGGATTTAGGACATTTACCAGTTTGAATTTAATCTTAAATATTTAATTCACATTTTTAGGAAAAAATTTATATTTCTTATATTTTTGTATCATTGTATCTGTAAGCAAATATAATAATAATATAATTTATAATCGCTGAATGTTTTTGCAAATCGTAAGGATTATCTCCTAATTAATTTTCAATCCCTGGTGCATTTACTTATCGTTTGTTCATTTTATTCATTTCGTAGATCACTATATCCTACAGGCTGTCTTCTAGAAATATTTATTTTTTAAGTGCCTGCCCAGCTAATCAGCTATTTAGTAATGTATTCAGGCATATAGGGTGTACTGTGTGAGGGATATGTTAGTTGTAATATTAGTATTAGCATATGGACGTATACCTTAATCAGCATCGGGTTAATGTCTTGCTATTATGATTAACTTCACCACTTGGTTAGTCCACAAAGGATACAGGTATGCAAGAAGTGCCTCTTCCTTCTCAGGATTGTTTGGAGAACTGCATCAAACCCATGATGAAGATTATAATCAGCAGAAGTTAATACACTGATGTAATTATTCTGCAAAAATTGAGCTTCACTCATCCTACTCACAGATTTTAACCTAGAATTGAGAAATTGTTTAGACATGAATGATATTTCCATTTATGTTTTTATCTTTATAGATAGTATTATTCTGCAAATACTCAGATAATATTTCTCCTTGTCATTCCAGCAAGTACTGATAGCCAGAGAAGGGGATCTACTGACAAGGGAGCGACTCTGTTGCGGCCTTTCAATTTTTGAAGTAGTTTTGAGTAGGCTAAAGTCTTTCTTGGATGACCCCGTGTGGGCTGGTCCCCCTCCTGCAAATGGGGTTCTTCACATCGATGAATGCACAGAATTCCACAGGCTTTGGTCTGCTTTACAATTTGTCTACTGCATCCCTGTTGGAGACACCGAATTCACAGTCGAGTGAGTATCTTTCTTTGGCATTCCTGGAGTTAGCTTTAAAATCTCCTCTGACTTCAAACAGGTTTTATGTCTATTTTATTTCAATGTTTCTTTCACTCACAGAATGATGTACATATTAAATTGTCTTTGGTAGACATTTCACTTTTATTCTCTCTACTTGACCTTTTTACCTTTCTTAAAAAATCAAAAAACTTTGAATTTTAATTATTTCTATATTCCTAGTAATCTACCAATGTTATAGTAATGGATAAACTAAACTTTTCTCATTAATTCATGACTTATCATGTCTAATTTTGTGCAACCTTTCACTGATCTTTTTGAACATTTTTCCAGAAGTGTCTATCTTACATTTTTCTTCAACATTCATTTCTGAAATATGTAGAACTTTTATCCAGCTGTCATGGGTTTGAGCCCAGAAAGTCATATTTTAACTCTAGAAGTATCTATTGTATTTTTGATGTGAGTAAATGATACCAAACCAATTTTCCCAGATAAAATTGTGACCTAAGATATATGTATGAGGTTGTAACATTGTAATCAAGAATTTTATTATTACGAACATGCCAAAAGAGTCAGTAAATAAAAGAATGAAATTAATTTCTTTTGCAGGGAACTTTTCGGAGAAGGCCTAAATTGGGCAGGGTGCACAATGATTGTTCTTCTTGGACAGCAGAGGCGCTTTGAAGCTCTTGATTTCTGCTATCACATTCTGCGGGTTCAGAGGGTTGATGGCAAAGATGAGAATGTCAAGGGAGTGGTATGTATAATTATTCCCTATCTTTGTAGATATTTTAGCCTTTTTAGTTAACTTCTTTTAACACCTGTGTCATACCATGTCATACTATGTTAATGGTTTGAAAATTAAGTATTACCTCTGCATATCACTTTCAATATAAACATTTTAAGGCAAACTGAATTCTAGATACCTACTCAGTTATTGGAACATGACCTGATTTTGCATGAAGTGTTTATTACTTTTTAAGTTTAGTTATTGATATCATTATGTTCAGAATGCTCTGCATTTGGTAGATTGATATTTTTTGCCTTTTATAATAAAATAAAGAACTAATCATTTTAAATTTCTTTTAAATTAATCAGCAAGAGGATACAAATGTGGATATTTAGGCATAATAGCTTTAAGTTAGGATTTTATAAAGATTTTAAACTGTTAAATAATTAAAAATTATGAATTGACACTGAACTGGGACACTTTAGTCAGTTAATGTATCCCCTTGCAATAATATAATACAACTATCATTTTAGCATTATTGTCTATTTGGAGTATATGATTTATTTTATGTATTTATGGAGAAAAGAGTACAATTTTCTTCAGGTGCAATATTACTACATTATAATCTCTATTTAGAATAAGGGAAAGTTCTATAAAGAGCAGTTCTCTATCCTTGTGATCGGCAATTGTTTTCGAATTGATGGAAATCTTTGAACGAAGTATCTAATTGGAAAAAATACTTCTTTTGATAAAATTCCATCAGCATTGGCATTAATGGAAGAATTTAACCTGACACATATGTTTACAAAATAACTAGCTTACTGTTGAAGAATTTTATCAAGTAACTATCTTTTTTAAAGATTCTTTCTTAAGATATCTAAAGATGTAGGAAAAGTTTTAGAAACTCCAGGCTTCATATTTTCAGTGTTAGAATTTTAGGTTGAACCATTTGGTGATTGTTATCACTTTGTATTGAGTCTAACAGTCATTGTATTGCTTCTTTTAGCATCTGAAGAGAATGGTGGCCCGCATCCGCAGGTATCAGGTGCTTAACTCCCAGATATTTGCCGTACTGAACAAGTTCCTTCGTTCTGGTGGTAGTGATTCTGATGTAGCATCAGTAGAACATGTGAGGTGCTTTCCTCCTCCAGTACACCCATCCCTTGCTGGGCAAACACATTATCACCGACCTGAGCACCTTAGGCAGGCAGTTCATCATCATTAGCGGTGAAATTACCTTCTTCAGGACTGTTTAACAAGAGAAGGAAAACCCAATAAATCCCAAAATAAGCAGATTTTGAAGCTGACCCTCTTCCATGTACTTTAAACGTAGTCTAACCTCTTTCATACATTTCCATTTCGACATCACTGTGAAGTTTTCATGTGGGGTTGGTGTAGGACTAGTTTGCCATCAATGGGAATATGCCTGCTGGTTTGTTGATGAAAAGACAATGCATTAGTATGTATTTATAATTTCATCAGTTTTCATGTACGTAGTCTTTTTTTCATCATACATTTGTTTTCATTCTTCATCATTAAAATAAGGATGTATTTATAAGCATTGCTTTGGTCCTTTGATATACTTGACAAATATTCTCCAATATTTACCCTAAGAATAATTATATAATTTAAATTGTAATTTTATATATTTACCCACAAGGAGATAAAATTTGTATGGAATCCCTGTAATGTAGAAAGTGTTAGTATTTTGGTTTTTCAATCCTTGTGAATGACAACTAGATACTTCAAAAATAAAATGAGCAGACCTTTATTGCTGTTTTATTTTTATTGAAATCATTGTTGCCAAGTCATTTCCTGGATATAAATGTCATTTTGAATTTAATTCTATTATAATTTAGTTTCTAATTTTGAATCAGACGAGCATTAGCATGCACTTGAGGATGTCTTCCAATTAAATATTGAAAGATGCTCAATCATTTACAGTAAATTTATGACTATAATGGATTAAATTGATGTAAGATTTACTTCTAAAACTGTGCTATGTTCTAGTCTTTTGCATATTATTAGGAATTGTGTTGCAGTTGGACTAATATTTATTCATTTTGAATTCAGAACTCTTTAGGCAAAATCCTTGTCATGGTTTTTTCACTTATAAAGAAGATTGGGTGAAGTAAATGAGAATTCTTTTTATTTGTAATGGTATTTAATGATAATTTATGCACAACTTAACATTTCAATCCCATCATTAAACTAAAACAATGAATAACTCTGAGGTTTAGCACCGTGTTGGCATGCAAGCATATGAATCAAATGTCATTCTTGTTACAAAAGATTTGATAGAGTGTATATAATATACATGCTTTTTAATACAGATTTCTCACTAGTATATATAGGTTATCCCCTATTCCGCTTGCTTTTGGTTGAAGGCAAATTCACTCACCCATAAAACTTCTATGAGAATCTCAATGATATTGGTTTTGGAGTTTAAAGACTCCTGCAGGTTAACTATTTCATTTTATAACAGCGATTTAATAATAAAATTTTACTTATATTTGTTTCTGCTTCTTTCATTAAATTATCTTTGTCATTAACCTGTGGTAAATATTATGAGGGACTGAACTGATTCCTCAGCATTCAGTTAATATTTATTAACAAACAAAGGAATCTAACTGAACATGGATTTTTTTTCAAATGTTGAACTAAGTTTTTATACCTTAATTTGCCAGAAATTATGTACTTCTGTTTTCAACCTCTCCTGAGATGATACTTTCTAATTAATGAAATTTCACCTTCTGGAGTATACTTATGGTAAGATAATGGTGTAAACATTTGGTAACTATCTAAAATGACAGTTTTTAAGTAATGCTTGCAGAAAGGTTTTACTCTATGTCCTTGAAGTCAGTATTAATTTATACTTACATATAGTTTTACTTATTGCATAAAATCTGATTTGTAATTAATCAAAAGTTGAAAATACTTTTCACAATATTATTTAAATTCAATAGTTTATTTTGCAATTCCATTACATTTCATAACAGCAAACCACAGCATTTTGATTGTACGTGCTTTTCAAGATTCAGCTCTTAGTCTTCACTCAATAGAAGACAATAAATTTTGATTCATTCAATACATCAGAAGTTATTTTTAGATGTTATCTTGTTTATAAAGCAAATTCACTTTTAAAAATTGTTACCCTGATGACTCTTAGGTTAGAAGACAAGTTGAGAGAAGGTACAAAGTGTAACCAACCCAGTTCTTATTTATAATGAAGGTTACCAGTTTCCTCATTTGTAATAATATCTCACTATTTGATTAGAATAGAATCCTAACATTACGATTTGAAAGTGTGATTAATAAAATAATTTCAGTTCTAAGTCCTGTAAGAAACTTCCTTAGGCATGATTTAGTGTTATGACATAATGAATTCGGTGGATTTTCAAATACTATACTTCAAGCTTTGACCAATTTAATACCAAGGCAAGTATTTGTTATACCCTTGGTGTTCTAAGAATCTTCTTTTATATGAGAAGTATTCATCTTAGCATCAGCTAAGCTCCATTCATCCTAATTGGTACAGATTTATAAAGTTAACATGAACAACATTTTGGAGTAAACTTTTAACAGCGATACATTTTCGGTATTTCATGGACATCCATTTGTACCAAAAACAAACAATAATATATATCAAATATTAAATTACTATTATTATCAACGTTTTTATTAAAATCTCTATATAAGAATTGGAAGTCTTACGTTTTCTTTGAATTACGAGGAAGCATTTTTAGCATTTGCCTATAAGTCACAAATGCCAATCACTTCTAATGAATCTTTGTGGCTTTCTCACTCAAACATTCAGCTCATTTTATGAGGTATCTTTGAGCATATTTAGTTAAAAGTTCAAAAAAGTACTATTACTAAACAAGAATGCACTTGATGGTCCTTAGGTCTGTAATTTCATGTGATTTTAATTCGCACGTATATATATTTCCTCACACACCTATAGTAGGTACTCTACTCTAGCAAGTGCAAACCCCTGAAAATTTCTGAAAGACTGATTCCTATAAGATTTATCTCCATTGATTGAAAGATCATTAATTTAAGTTCAATATAATCTTCTTGATTACATACTTGAGCTAAATCAACAACTAATTAATAAGGCATAGCGAATAAATTTAATTCCTATTTAAGATTGGTGCTAATCTATATCACATTGATCTTAAGCCTTAGAAGTAAAGTTTCATAGAATTCAATACATTTAACTTCCACCCTTAAAATTCATTTGGCTAAACAAATGCTACTTGAACCTAAACCCCTACCATGTAATTCTTTGTTTATGGTAACGATCAAACCATTGTGCTTATTCCCAGATAAGAAGTGGATTTGCTAATTGCACCTAAGCCACAAAAATTTCAACTTAAAACCTATACCACTAAATATTTAACTGATATAGCAGAGTCAAATAATTCCCAATGGTTAAGACCCCAAAAAAATGTTCATGCTATGTATAACTGCAATTTTGGTGCATTGAAAAAATAATAAATCCTAGCACCAGTCCTTTTAGTTTCATTCCATCTTTGGTGAAGAAATAATATTTGTTTCATCCTTAGACAAATATTAAGGTATTATCAATATCAATTTTCTGCTTACAGATCATTAAATAAGGTAATGCTTAAATTGAATTGTTTTTGTGTTTACCAGATTGAAATTTATAGATAAAAGGCAGAATTGAATTAGCAATAAGCTATCCCAATCTCCTGGAAAAACTCAGATGACAAAGACAGCAATGAGAGAATACAAAGATGAGCACTGCTGATGACGCTAAAAATAAATGCACCATTGCCAAAGATATAAAACCTAAATGCACCACTTGGAAAATTTCACGCTACCAACACATGTAGTGAAATAATTTAACATTTCCAATCACAAAGTAGCTCAGAACCTTGATAACGATTTGAATGTTATCCTTGTATATAATCATACAAAATAGGATGTGCATGATTATATACAAGGCAAAAATATGGCAGAGAACGAATTTCTGATAACAGATAAGATTGAAATGGTTATTACGAATCGTAAGATAATCGAAAAATAGCATTTGTAATAAAAGCAATATGTTTAGGGAGCAATCAATTAGTAATACATCCATTTTAATCTCTCTCCTCTAGTTTCCTCTTTCTGCCTCTTCTAATCCCTTCATCACGTTTTAAAATAGTACTCTTACTCTTTAAGTGAGATAGTGCATGGCAGATGCTAAACAAAGACTCACATTATCAATAACAGATTCTATTAACCCTCTCGATTCCAATCCTAGATGCATTCATTAAATGTGCTTTCTTCCTTTTGAGTCCAACTAGAGTGAATGACAAGTCATTTAGCCTAATTAAAAATTGGTCTTGAGCCTAAGTTTCAATTTAGCAATCACGATACTAAAATCTCCAAAACATTATCATAAAAACCAACATCTCTAGGCCATGTAAATATCACAGGATTTTTATGACCATGCTACATTCTCTTTTCATTGATGAACTATTCCATCCTCAATAGAATCTCAGTCAAACAGAAGTTGATGCTTATTTTCAAATGCCTGAAAGGAAATGCATCATTAATCTCACTGAACTAGAGATGGATTATGAAGACATGAGTCACAATGATGGTAAAACTTGCTAGCAATACACTTCAAACCTACACTCTCACTGACTAGTATAGACTGTACATCAAACGTATGCACCCATTTACCTTCTCTAACCAAAAGAAATAACATGATAATGATATGCAACTTAAACTTAGAGTTAGTTACAACCATATTGAGTTTTATTCACTAGTTTTTATGCCTGTTTTAAGAAATCGTGAGAACAAAAAATTCTGAATACTCATTAGAAAAAATGCTGGGATGTAGCAATTCCTATGCACAGAAAGACTTTCCTTTTCTCATGCCATAAAAAGCAAAATTGAGTATGTAGTAAATTAAAGATTCTAACAATTTACTGAGCCAGTGGATCAAGGTCAATTTGATATTTTTTTGTAGAAATCTGAAATTATTTGCAAAATATTTGTGGGTTAAATGAGGAAACTGATACAACTATACAATGGTTTCAAGCACAACAAACTTGACAATGAAAGTGAAATTCCCAAAAAAAAGGCTTAATGTTTTTTTAACACAGTTCTAACAGTAAAAGAAAATGATCACCATATTTGTTGATTTTCAAATTAAGAACTGTTCAAGCAACATACTTGAATAATAAATCCATATCCATTTCCTTAGAACTAATGAGAACAAAGAACAAGCAAATATGTGTTCTTTGTGGCAGCCGAGGCCAGAGATTGACTTTAAGCCTTTTAAATCCCTCAGCCCATAAGCCATTTCCATGACTAATAACGAATACCTGAATTGTACCAATAAACAAAAATCATTCAACTGGCAGTTATGCCCAGTCATCAGGAAAGTTTAACTCATTAAGTTAGTGCATATCCAAAATTTGAATATTTGAAAACCACAATAACAATAGAACATTAATCATAAGTTGAAGACATAATTTGAGCTTAAACGAATTTAGTTTGTGCTTTCTTAACCTGTCAATGACATACCTATTGCCATTAGCATACAGTTATTCTGGGTAAAACCTTCAAAAATCTTAAGGTAAAATATTTATTTGTACATTTTTTAGGAGGAAATATAAATAAATATTTCTAATAGTCAGATGAAACTTTAGGAACTTGTCTTCCTTTGACAAGATCAAACTTGCATTCAATGCACTTAAACTGCATGAAATTACAAATAATTGAGCACTGAAAAAAGAGCTAAATCCCTCAAAATCATCTCAAAGATATCACAGTCTCAAATTAAAATTCAATCATCATTTGCTAAATCTGCAAAGAAATCTGAAACATTTTTCTGATTTGATGATGGCAAATTAAATTTTGAAATTTTTTGCTTGTTAACTTTCCCCTTGTAATTGATCTTCATTTCGTCAAAGTACTTGATATTCCAAAACTTAATCAGTTGATCATGAGAGCAGGAAGCAATAAGCTCTCCATCGCTGGAAATGTCTAAATTTTCCACTGCAAACTCGTGTTGTCCAACAATACCAAGTTGTCGATGTGGAAAGAAGTGCGTTGCTCTGAAATATATTTAAATAAAAAATTCAGCATATACTATTACTCCATGCTATTTTCAAAACTAGGTAACAAATGAGCTGATAAGGACACAAAAATAAATCATTTTAGAAAATACTTAATACTTTACCTCAACTTTCCATCTTCGAATCCACCAACAACTACACTGTCTGAGATGGCGACCATTGAGTTAACGGAATGCTTGGGACCAATATACTCATCATTGTGAAAGCCAAATTCGCCCCAGTTAAAAATATACATTTTTCCCTTAGAGGATCCAGTAACCAATTTCTTGTCACCCTTTATCAATACCATACTATTTAATTCTGCCTCATAGAGTTCAGACTGAAAAAGAAGTTGCATTTATTAAGTTGAGAAATTACTGAATCTGCTGATTAGTAGCATTGGGAATCTGAGAAACAGAGATGAAATTTATTGTTTGTGATCCATTCCTTAAGCTTCAGTGGACAATGGATAAAGGTAAAATGATTATGATTTAGCCACTAAGAGTTGAAGAAACTAAGCTTTACCAAATGTTACAGAAAACATAAGAAATATTTCACATTCTATTACATACCAACTAGATATTAATGCCAAATCGTAAATTTAATTGAAAATAAGACTCCAAACTACAATAATATCCATAATCATACAGAAACGCAGTTTTAAATTATGGGCATAGATCAGGTAATAAGTAAAACTACACTGCAAAATAATATTTTCCACCAAAGGGTAGAAATATCAAACAATGAAAATTTAACAAGACAACAAAAAATTATGGGGAAAACAAGTTCTATAACCGAATCAACCCTACTGTGCACCCCATGGGATCATACTGGCATAGTGAGATAAAATTGTGGGTCATAAAATATTCAATACCTGCATGTGTAGTTTCTTGGTACCTATGTTGATAGCAGTGATTGTTCCTTCTCCGCTTGAACATATTAGGTACCTATTCGAGTCATTTGTTACAATGCAACTAACATAGTCTTCCATTTCTTTAAGAGAGAAAATAGGAGCTTCTTTTCGTATATCCCACACTGAAAATTAAAATAATAATAATTAAAAGTTTCAGCACTTTCATTAAGTAGGTACAACATGTTTAAAAAGATAATATGGGTCGATTGTCTACTTGATTGACTCACGTTTAACGGTTCCGTCGTCATCTCCTGTAGCAAATAAGTTTTCGTCGAGCACATGAGTGGAGTATATTGGCTCACTGAAAATAAACAACAACTTGACATCAGATGGAAATGTTTATCCGTCGAGGGACATTTCAAATGGTATTTACCTGTGAGCTTTTTTGATAATTCTCTTTGGTTTCCCCAGATTTACATCGGTTATACAAACAGACTTATCTTTCGAAACTGAAAAAAGATAATTTCCATCATCGCTAAATTCGACAGCTCTTGCAGCCTTCTTATGATTCTCCAAATTGTTGACAATTTCATTCAGTTCCGAGGAGTATTTGTACCTATAATATTTTAAATGATTAGTTCGCTTAAAAACCCAGGAAAGACAGAAGATCAATAAATTTTGAAAATCGATTTTCTTCATTTTCCATTAAATAAATATAACATCGAATTTTCACAACATTAAGGTGACATCAAATTCTTCGAACACATTTTTCCATCCGATTTTTAATAATACTCTTACGTGATAATGATATAATGTACTTTTGATAAAAGGAGGATTTATATATTATCATCGATCCTTTCCTTACATAGGGAGAGGAATTAATATTATCTCTAACTGTTCTATAAAGCCATAATGTGAAAAAATTTTAAAATTATGAATTGTGAGCAATAAACGATGACGCGAAATTTTGAAATAGCGAAAGCCTCCCGCTAAAAATTTAGAGGGTGGTATCCCGTAATCGCTCCATGTGACATAAGGCGGAGTAGCAAAAGCACATATTGATTTTTCTGGTTCTATTAAAGGGCAACTGAAGGGTCGGAGAACCTTGAATAAAATATTATAAAGGAAAAAGATGTTAGATATTTACACGGCTACATCTCCGGTGATAAGTGCAGCAGCTATTATGTTACTTTGGGGATGAAAACTGAGGTCTACTATGAAAGAGTCGGCCCGAATATCAGGAGGATGATCTCTGACTCTTTCTTGTTCTTTCTTGATGGCCTGTATCACTCGGTCTTCCTCTTCTTCTTCGCTTTTATTTGCATCTTTGTCCTGTGTAGCGTTTTGACTCTCTGATGAACTGCAGACACTGTAAACTCCGTTACTGGAATCACTATCTTCATCTGAATCATATTTACTCGAGTCACTGTCACTACCTGATTCAATTTCTCTATTTGTAATGCCCATAATTAAACAATCTCAACGCTTTGAATGTGAAGAAATCCGCATTAAGCGTGTTTACAGACGTGACCAACTGCAACAAGGCACAGTCAATGCGAAATACGTTGCTACCATGATAACTTTTATTTCGGATGCGGATCTCGTTGTGCCTTTTAGAACCTTTACTTCGCGGCTAATAGATGGCACCGTGCGAAGTGGAGTGAATTTCGTCAGGTTATGTTAATGGTTTCCTTGCGGGAGAGAAATGTCAGATAATCTTCGAGTTATCCTATAGGATATAATTAAGAAACCATGCCAGCTTTGGCAATGTACGAAGAAACTTGAGGTAATTCAGAAACTTAAAAACAATTATTGCCTTCAGGTATGACATTCTTTCACTGTCTCTCTCATGCATTTGTAGCTTCAATTCAAGTTTGTTATATATTTGAGGATGCTTTTAAATGTTAGGCCATCCCAATCAGCTATTTCAAGTAATGTATGTATTTTCCCGTAAAATCCTGAGCAAAGTTCACAAATATCGCGTATAAATTTGAAAGTTTTTACGGCTACGATTTAGTTAACTTTGATGTAGCTTGAATGTATTAGCACTATCAAACATACTTTGTATTGGTGTTTCAATCGAAATCGCTATATAGATGTAACTCCTTTCATTTCATTGAAAAGAATACCTATAAAGTACTTATGTAACGCATACACGGTTTATTTTTTAAATCTGATTTTATTGAGCTGCATTGTCATTTTTTGATTAATTATTGATATAGATATGCTTTTTGATAAATTGTGATTTTGGAGATTCTATTCCAGAAGTATCAACTAAAGATGATAATTATTTAATTTTTTGTCTTTTTTTTCCAGATAGCCGGTCGGAAACTTCGAAATTTCCATTCACTCTTCGAACCTCTCCAATTTCTAAAAATGATTGTCTAGTCTGTTTCTAGTCGTTGTGTTTGATTCATTCTCTGAATTATCTATTATGGTCATCGTCGTTAAAAATGGATGAACGATCAAATTGTGGCAAGGCCATTGTATATTTCGCTGTCAGTTTCCGGCGGCTTTGTCTAGTGACAGTGTCATTGCCTCTTTTTGGATTGCTTTTCTGTTTTGTCACTGCATGCATTTTTCAACAAGACGACATTCATGAAACATACTGCAGAGTAAGTGATTGTTCGTTGCCTTTATATGATCTGAGCTCGCAGGAATCTTTCTTGGCTTCCGAACAGATATCACTCAGATAGAATTGCTTTTCCTATCAACAATTCTTATTTTCAGGTGTATAATGTAATTCCATCCATAAGCTCTATCACTGGAGTCAGCCCACAGAGATATCTGTGGCGAATCTGCATTGCATTTCACATTGGACCTCGCCTCATCATAGCCTCTGTATATTATACCTACTATTTAAGTATTTTGCCAACGATCATAAAATCACAACATGCATCTTATAAGAAGTTGATGATAATTTGCTACTGGTTAAACATTCTAGAAATCGCCTCCCTCTGTGGAGTCACTTACGTCTCAAATAGAGAAAATTACCGTAAGTGTAGAGATTGAATCTGATTCTTAGAATAATAACTTATCTGAACCATTTGTTATTGAACCTTTTTATCTTTCAGCTGTTCATGAAAAGATATTCATAGTGTTCATGATTGGATCTCTAAGTCATATGCTAGCTACAATTAAAGTATTCAAAATGGCAAACCCTATAATGACAGAAGAAGAGAGTAGGTCTTATGCCATCAAGAAAGGACTCTTTATTACCTCAATTGTCAGCACCATGGGACTGCTTGTTTTCTTTTTGAAGCATAGACTTTTGTGTCATGACCTAGGTAAGCAATACAGTATTTGTGAGTTATCAGCTTGGTAGTTTTGATTTACCTTTTCTTTTGAGATTATCTAATTAAAACATGAAAGGTTTTCTGAACTATAAATCTACCGACAGGTTTGCATTTTACAAGAAAATGAAAAATCCAACTTTAGATTTAGTATAAAATTGATCCATGCATGCTTTCCTTTTTTATTTAAAGAAGAAAATTTAGTTAATTTGTTTATATAACCAATGTGTAGCATTACTTATAGACAATCCCTTCTTGTTTAATATGGAGGAGAGTAGTGTAGTACCTTTAGTAGATATATTTATTTTAAGTAAATATTTCTGTATATTTCAAAACATACTTTTTTGATCTTCATTCATGACTTATATAAAAGATTACATAATATGATGGGTTAATGTATAAACGTTTTGCTGAAGCTGATTGCAACAGCACAATCTTAGATTTGATCGCCTACTGCATCCGTGTTTGTATCATGGCCACTTGGAAATGTGCTGTCATTTATATATTTATCTATTGTTTGTAGAAGTCGCAGCATTTTGAACATGTTAGAAATCCTAAGCATGATGTATAATCACAATTATAATTCCTGTACTATTAATAATTATCATTATATTTGTAACAATTCTTATTTCCTTCAGGTAAGGATCCGTAGGTTTATGGCATTTTATTACTTGCTGCTGTTTGTTAATTTTCTAAATTAACACTTAGAGTAAACTCGATGAAACGGGGATTCACTTGGTAGTATTCTGTGACAAGTGTTGAATAAAAGTAACCACTTTTCAAGAAGAAACTGGTGTTATTTATTCCAATTCACTTTGCACAATACTACAAAATGCACACAACTTCAAATACACAAAATGTTTTGATGCATCAGCATCCACTTGACACTCGATAATGACCCTGGTGCATTGAAACATGTCATGTGTTTGAAGTTGTGTGTATTTTGTAGTATTGTGCTAAGTGAATTGGAATAAATAACACCTGTTTCTTCTTGAAAAGTGGTTGCTTTTATTAAACACTTAACACTTGGAGTATGGACTTGGAGAGGTCTCTGAGAACCAAGTCTGCACCTGGCACGAGGCCAGTGAGGTCCATACTCATAGTGTTAAGTGCAAACTATTTAGTGAATTACAATGATGAAGTTTACCATGCAAATAGTAATTTTACTAACTTACTGGTGTCTTAGGATGTAAGTATCTACGGTATTATTTACAGATCATAGAAGATTCCTTTTAATTCTCATGTAACCACTTCAATATTATTTTGGTTACTTGGTATCCTCAGTAGCACTTACACAGTCTTTATTATTTGGACTCATATGGGTACTTGGAGACTTTTGTTTCTAATTTATGGTGTAATTTCACTGCATAACTTATTGAATTGCATCATTATAAATTATTGCCATTTTGTATCAACCTTTTCGCCATTGTATTTGGTTTGAACATTATGAACATTAGATCGACTTCAGCTGACTATTGTGATGAAAGGGTTATTGTTACTTTTCTATCATATTTTTCTTGATTCTATTTCTAGTTTTAAACTGAAAGAATTTTTCAAAAAACTTTTTACTAATTTTCATAATGCTGAGATAGGCTAGACATTGTTTGACCCTTCCATAAATTTTCTGTAGTCCCATCTAATCTCTCCTCAGTCTGCCATACGTAATCTTACATTGTTGATTTACTACCAATACCATTAAAGCATCTTGTATATCAAATTAACAAGAAAAGGCTCACCAATACTAAATATTATCCTAAATGAAATATAATCAGTTCACCCATGATAATCAATTCATAATAAAGTCTTTACATCCGTTGCTATAATTAAGGTACTTTTTTCAAGGAAATGACTATTCAGGAAAATTTTCTCTACTCTGAATTCCAATAAACTGTTTATGATCAATATGCTTGCGTATAGGTCCAATCCCAATATGATACATGATATACTGTGTGTAAATTTACCTTTTTGTTTTGGCATCTTTTGAAGTTTATGTAACTTCAATATGTATGTTTGATCATCTTTCTCATACAATCCATCGACTCCTATCTAGTCCTCTCCTTTTGGAACCTTCAACTTCAACATTCAAAAGAATTTGCCCTATTTGACGGCATATAAGACGCACCTTTTTTCCTAAATTATGTCTTGAAAAATTTCCCTGCGTCTTATATGTGAAGGTTCAACCTCCACAGGTTAACTTTCAATACTGAATGCTATTTTTAGCCCAGATGGTCTATTCTACCTATTTCATAATTGCATTCAATGATTGTGTTAATATTTGGCTTTTACGAAATGTGAAAACTAAAAGAAACTACATTTTAAGTTATTGTGGTACCGCGCTTTTGCACGGACTGTTAAAACCTTTTTGCCTTTTGTTGAGTGGCCAACTTAATTAGGGTGCGTCTTATATGCCGTCAAATACGGTAATACATGCATGCCTAAGCAAACAAAGTAAGTGATATTATACATTCTACTCTGTTGATTTGCTGATTTACTACTGATAATCATAATCAACCCCCTCTGCCAAATGAATAAGAGCCTTATTCTAGGGATGTTGGTTTGTAGATTTCTGCATTGATCGGTTGATCGCCGCAGAAATGTTGCTTTCAGGTTCCACGATGATTGTTGATAATCTGATGATCTGAAGAAGCCTTCTAGAATGCAGGAGAGACATCATAAAAGCACCAACAATCATGATAAGAAACTGGAAGCGACATGCAAAGATTATTTTGGAGTACAGTCACAAACTGAGTAGCGTGTAGTTGCTTCCAGTGGACTACCTCAGTTGCCCCTATTCGCTTGGCTCGAAGTTGCTTATAGTCACACGAGCTGATGGTCTCTCATAGTCACTTCCATTGGACAACCATTGTAGCACATGGGGCTTGGATATATAAAAACACTATCGCACAAAAAATTATAATGAAATCTGGAGTTGCTGTGAGGTTAAATAACTATGTATGAATTGAGTGCAAAAAATTAAAAGATTATATGGGTTAATAAATAGAATCACAACTGTTCCAAATCACAAAAGAAACTACTAAGTTTTTCCCTCCTCAAGAAAATCCATTTTTCCTCCAAATAAGAGAAATTAAAATTGTATGCAGTCTAGTAATGACCATTTTTTTCAGAAAGTAGTTAATAATTTAATGAATTTGTTACATTTTAGCAGCTTACCTGAATGATTGAACGTACCAATTTTAACTTAGAGATATGGGATAAAAGCTAACTAAAGAGGTATTACACATATCTCCTCTGAAATTCTGTGAAGAAATAATAAATTAGTAGTGCAGAGCTGTAAAAAACATGCTGAGAGCAAGGAAAAGTATTGTATCTGTGAATTGATGCCCAAGCAAATTTTATCACACATATATACCTTCTGAACCACCTATACTCGAAGGTGGACCTAAGAAAAAATATCTATTCTTTGTAGTAACTATTGATCTTTCAAGGTACTTAAACATTTGTTAATTATGTGTTGAAACTCTTCTACATAAATACAGTATAACCACATAATGAATTGCTAGGGACCAGAAAATACTTTTTATGAATCAAAGCTTATATTTAATTTGACTTATCATTTGAAATATGTCAATTTTATCTATATTAAAGGAATGACAATTTTTTTCAGCAAAGCTTCTGTGAGAACCATACGTGTGATTTTAGAAAAATATTTGTTTTCTTAATCATTCATCATTTTTTCAGCAGTCTTCGTTATACAACATTTACATCCATGTTTATTCCTTAAACATCACTTATCAGCATTTGGTTAGAGATGTAAACCCCTAGCAGTCATACCTATTTATTTTTTACATTTCTATAGTACATCCTTGCTAGAAAGATTGAATTTTTGTTCACACCTTTCTCTATAAGGAGTAGATAATTAAAAGGCATTACTCCTTTACCTTTTTATCACATCTACCAACTAGAGATCAGCAAATGAGTAGTATTGACCCGTATGGTCAACCAGTCCCCAAAAACGACGGGTTACGAGTCGACTCGTAACCGCCAAAATACGGGTTGAGCCAACTCGTACCGCTATGAATCAGTCTGACCTGTAACGTCATCATTGTCTTTGACGTACGCATGCGATTCAAAAGCGAAGGCTCACTCTGCTTTCGTTACGGGATGTATGAAGGGATATTGAAATAATTGTTATCTGATTGATGTAACCTTGACGTTCGTGCTCTCTTTTTTACATACAACTATATGTAAGTATTCTCAATGTGAATTGGTCAGGAAAGGTGAAACTGAATTTTTTCTTATAATTATTTACATTAATGTAGATGAGAAAAGGCGAAATGAGAATGAACGATCGAATTGAACGTCTTTTTTTGCACCTTTCGTAATGGATGCAAAGTATCAATCAAAGAAAAATTCCATTTTTATAATAAAAATAGAATAATTGAAAATCACGTATTTTTATATAAATTGATGTCTATCAGGAAAAATTAAAATTTTAAATGCTCACTAATCTATTTTATCATTTATCTCACTATCTTTTTCTTATAATTTTGAGGAGATTCAAAGAATTTCAATTCAACCAGCAGAGATGTGTGATATCTCACTTCACTGAATTATGACTAACTACTGCATCTACGTGAATATCTATGATAAAATTTTATTGGTATATAATAACATTAAAGAATAGGCATTACTAATACGTGCCAATGAAAAGCGTTTCTCACGTAAAGAAAATAATTTACTTGAAAATAAATATTAAGTTTTAAAAGCATTATAATTAACTAGTAACAAATCGTTTACGGTTTGTGAACGAAGGCGAGATCTCTGCTCCATCAAGCGTTACTCGCGGTGTTCAATTATTAAGGAATTCCTTTTAAAAAAAAGAAGGGGGTTTTGGGGAAATCCAAGGGATGCGACATTTCCGACCTCACCCCTGCTGAGGGGCAGGTGCCTAATGCTCAGTAGGCGGTGATGGTGACCAGTCTTATCATATAAGAAAGACTGTGTGGGCTTTCCTTTGTTTGGATTCGCCTTGGGTTTTACCTATGGAGATCCCAGAATTATTTTGATCTTTTCTGCGGTCATTACTCCTTGTAGACTACGTTTGCAAAGGTTCCGGAATCTAACTCAGGAGTGACATTGTAAATTTTATGATTTTTTTATATTTTATTTGTATTTATAATTATCACTTGCACACCTGGGAGCTTGGTCGTGCCGAGGGCCTGTGCCAGAGGCATTTACCGCCTCTCTTTATTGATCGTGTAATATTGCAGAATAAACAGAAGAAAATTTGCTGAAAATCCTTCATCGTCATGAATAAATAAAACTAACTTATTATAGAACATGAAACTCGACCAAAAAACATATTTGCAAAAGTGCTTATTGACTTCAGCTCGGCTCTATATAGAAATTAATTTCAGTTTCTGCAATAAAAATTCATAAAAATACACAATTGATCGCTCTTTGGTATCATGGACGATTAATTCAATCCTTATTGTGATGAGTTTAGATAATATTTTGGATAATATGCAATAATAATAATACGCAATAGCAACACGCAACAGGTATTACGCAAAGCATTTGGTAGAAAATAACTTTTTAAAAGGGATTAATATTCATATTACAAAGCGATCCTCAAAAAATTACTTGTTTTCAACCCCTCTTTTTTGCATGTTTTTATCTTACACCATACATTCATAATCAAAATTCTATGCTATCGAGCATGCATGATTCCTTACTGATCTCCTCTATGAAATACCAGCTTTGGATTAATAAAAGAAATATTTCTCCCTTTGCATCAGATCCTTGCATCAAGGAGGACAGATAGGTATAACCTGATTACTTGAACGCAATTAACTGCGAATGACGTTTTCCCAATTATCTCGGATAAAATATACCGCCATGTTTCTTATAGACCATTCCTCCAAAAATAAGAAAGGATTCATCTTCACATGGGAGTTCTCTATCACTTTTTCACATCATTATAATGATTTTATTAATCATAAAATTAATAAAAACTCATTTACAAGCTACAGTTACCGATTTACGTTTCAATTGAACAAGTTAATGCTGTTCTTTTGGCGGCTAGAGCTGATTCCTTGATTTCCATGGATACAAGTCGACCTTTTACTCGTCATTTATAGCATTTGCTAGCAAGTAAAAGCAAATGCTTATGCAAATTAAGAGAAGGTTTTGCTTTTACTTTTGAGCAAATGCTTCTTTTTATGTACACAGCCCACTATTTCTATGTTTTCTTTCTGAACTATTTCGACTAGATTCTATTAAAATAATTAGGAAGCATAATGAATGCCGTCGTATTACTTCTAACTTCATCCATCTATGTTGGACGCAATAAATCGGTGGAAATATGTACTCAAGTTAAAGTAATCTTACAAGCAATATACACTACTTCTCTGTTTGTTATAAGTGAACCAATTTTCAGAGATATATTTTTATTTATCAATATCTAACATTAAAAAATCAACAACATATCGCAAATAGGAAAAAAATACAACCTGTAAACCACTCTGCGCAAGAACCATTGCTAAATTATAACGCCTTCCACATATAAGCAGGTTTTCTTTGAGTACCACGGCGAGGGACGAGTGAGGACAGAGGAACCGATTCAAGACGAGTCAAATGATTCATTTTGAGTCTCTTCAACCCGTTCTGACCCGTTTGGGTGTTTGAGTACTCGTATTCCCTTCGAGTAAAGGCGGACCCGTGTGTCATTCACCGTAACCTACACCCTTTGCCTACGTCATCGAATAGACCCAAGCTAGGAGGCGCTCTGAGAATACAGGTCAAGATGGTTAACCATTGTTGTTCTCTACTACCAACATAACAATTTCAATGCAGAATTTTTGATTTCTTACTTACAGATCTTTAGGATATATTTGCTTCAGTTTGTCATTCATGAGTCTCACCCACTCTTATCCAAATGAAATTATAAATTTTGCATTTAATCTATCACTTTCATACAAATCATCTTGGTGCTATGGCATCCTATCAAAGAACTCGACTATGGAGCATTTACTTAGATAGTGTTAAAGTGAACACTTTTCATGCCACTTATGTGCGACTGCAAATTTATTTGGTAGAGAAATTCAGTCATAATTTGATATTTCTATGTATATTTAAAAAATGAGAATTATGATAGAGATGAGAGGAAGAAATGCAAACTAAATACATAACTGTTTACATGTTTATTATTTATGGCGTAATTTATGCAGCACATAACTCAGAGAAGGCAAATAATTACATAATAATCTAAGTGGATTATATAAAAACAAAGTAGTCACTATCCAAGAAAACCTCTTATTTAGAATACAAGTGATTGTTACCTCTGTTTTTTATTTCTGCTTAATGATTCTTTAAAGGCCTTCTCTCTAATTTTTACTCATTTTCCAATTTTTTATGCCAGTATATCTTCTATTTCTTCCAAAGCGTGGCAGTAGTATAAATTTGATGAAAATATATTTGATTGCTATCATGTGTTTTATTGCGAGGTAGAACCTTACTCAAGCTTCTAATAAAACTTATTTCTTAAATGGAAAATTCCTTTTTAAGATATTAAAAACTAACCTGTACTTTATTCCATAGGTTTAAAAAATACACTGCTGGTTTCTAAGTATTTACATCATCTTGAGATGTGTGGTAGCTGGGAGAGATGGACACATATAAGGGTTGGGGGGGAGAGGGAAAATATTGAGGGGGTCACCTAGAATTGGTGAGTCTGAGAGATTGTTGGGAGAAGGAGAGATTGTATGACTGAAAGGGGTGAAGGGTTACTGGTGCTTTTTTGGATCAAGAAGGGATTCAGCCTCTATTCTTCTTTGGGGCTTTCACATCTTTTTGCCATTCAAGTATTTTGTCTGTCCTGGAATATAGGCCCTAACAGGAAAAATTTAGTTGTGGTCAAGGGCTAGGTGATGTTCTTCTTAATATGATTTGAGATATGATGCTGTTAATTTTGTGAGATTTCTTATGTTAACTTTTTATTGATGTCCTGGCGTATTAGCCCAGTACTGTCAGAATATCTGAGCTTATAAATGTCTGCTTTTTTGTTGGAGGGCTCCCAGACAGCTAAATGGGCATTGATTTCAGCTTTGGTGAAAGTGGTCCCAGGTTCGGTTCCTGTTGAGTGCTCAAATGTGAAATGATCTAAGCTGTGGAAGCACTTAACATTACTACTAATACCTTATTTGGTGGGAGGGGGGTGGGATAAATTTTATCTTTGCGATTACAGAGCAAGGTTTCAAGTTTTACTTGCAGATTGATGCCCTGATGTAACGAGGTACATCTGAAAAGTATTACCCACTTAGGAATTATAGGAAAGCTAGTTAATTAAAAAAATATGAAAGTATTATTTGTAAAGATCATACATTTTGACAAGTTTTTGTATCCCAGCTTCATATTTCTTCGCTACCAGTCTATTGAGATGTGCAGTCATTTGTCAGTCTCAGTTCTTTGAGTTCATTATCACTTTCAAATTTCGTTCCTGCCAAAAAGTTTGTATGTTGTGTGAAGAAATTAAATTCTAATGCGCCGGTCGATCTTCACAAATTTGTCAACTGAAAACAGCAGTTTGTCTATAATGACCATCTGCTGCCCCAAAAGCTTATCATTATGGATGTTCTCCCTCCCCAAGTTGAAGTTACAACACTAGTGTCCATCAGAAGACTCATCCACAACAGTCTCCATACACCTCCTTCAATTGACGATGTATTTCATAAGGTTGCAATTTTCTTGCATTGAGAAACCTTATCATAGCCCTAACTTCCCAAGTGGCATTCTCCATTTTCTTAAACATGATAAACACTAACCAAAGAATGCAGTCAATGGCAATAACAAGTAACTTTGTATGCTCACAGCAGACATACAACTGAATGTTTGAGCTTGTCCAAGGGCTAATCTATTTACAAATAGAGTGCAAACAGGTGCGCTACTTTCCAGATATCCCTCATGTTTCTGATTAGGGTTTTGGGCATTGTTTAGTGGATGCAGTTGGCCATATATAGTTTTAGCCAATTTAGATTGGAGATAGATATGCGTGAAAGTATTCTTAATAGTTTTTATTTGAGGTTTAGGTGATTCTTCTCTCTCTGAAATTCTTTTCCACATCTTATACTTTTCCCTAGCTACTGCACACCTGAAGATGATGTGAATAAATGCTAACCAGAAGTGTATTTTATTCATCCTGTGGATTAAAGCACAAGTTTGCTTTTGATTTTGTGGGAATCTTTTGCGTTTGATATCTCTTATGTGTTATTTTTGACCTGAGGAAATGTGATCCTTTTTCAGATGTGTATAAAAATTTATACTGGTTTCAGCTTGATGATTGAAGGAAACTCCAACTACTGTCAATTCTCTATGTAATAAAATAATACTGCAATATCTCTTTCATGTACATTCCAATGAGTAATGTAAATGATCATTACGCAAGGGAAATCTAAATCTTCAAATCCCAAAACACAAAACCGTAACTTAAAGTATATCTTTCCAAATTTCCCCCTGCAGACTGTGGAACGCACTTCTACCAGAAATTCAAAACACTCCGTCCTTATCTTCATTCAAAAACTCTACATGAAACGTATCTCAGTGGCACAATTTTTATAGATGCTATCAGTTTTCCATTCCATTTTCATGTTATCACTTTTCTTTCCCCATATTTTTCTTTTGTTCTCCTTTTACCCTTTTCGCTATCTTGTTTTGCCTTATGTTAGTTTCCTGTACATTAAAATGTACCTTACTATAATTTTATCATTAAGGATTAAATCAATGACAACCTGCCTCTTAAGTTTATGATTTTGATCATTTGTTATATTGCATTACCAAATATGGATGAGAAATTTAAAATCTAAAGAAATTTATGTCAACTTGCTTTGACAAAGAACACTTTTGTTCTGTTATTTTCTTTATCTGTAAATATCTTTTGAAATATTAGTAATCTTTCATGTCCTGTTCAATTTCTGTCAACATTTCCTACTCATTTCAAGCTTTTTCAAACCCTCCTTCTCTTTGTGGGTGTTTTCCCGCTGTGGATATTTTTTTCTGTTACTAAAAGTTATGTCTTCTATTTGCTCCACAAAACCATTCTTTCTTTCAGTATTTTCTCACTGTTTCCTCATTGCTTCATAAAAATCTGTATGTATTACTGTTATGTTTTGATTTTGTGTATTTAAAGTTATACAAAGTTAAACAGAGGTGAAAAATAGTGACTTAGTTGGGACTTGAATCAGGATCTCCCACTTTCCGGGCAGGTATTCTAACTACTGAACTACCAAGCCACGTCCTTCTCACGTCTGTAAATGGTATGCTTTATGATCAAGATAGTGACACTCCATACACCAACCACCACCAGAGGTCCTCACCGAACCAACTGACATCCCGTTTACAGAGGTGAGAAGGATGTGGCTCTGTAGTTCAGTGGTTAGAAAACCTGCATGGAAAGTGGGAGTCCTAAATTCAAGTCCCAGCCAAGTCACTATTATCACCTCTGTATAACTTTGGATTTCAATCTACATGTATGTGCTTTTTACCGGCCGCCCAACTCTTCGCGTCATGTTTGGCGTAACCTAAATGATGAAATAAATTTTTACTCGCATAAAAACAACAATAGCATAATGATAATTGGAGGAGATTTTAATCTTCCAGACATCGATTGGCAAAAGCACGTAGTCAAGAAAAGAGCTCGGGACAATGACTCCTGTAGGACCCTGTTAAATCTAATACAAAAAAATTCATTACACCAGCTAGTCAGAGTCTACCAGGGAAATAAGCATTTTAGATCTTTTTCTTATGAATACCCCCGAGCGAGTATCTAACACATCTGTTTGCGATGGAATATCCGATCACAAAGCCATAAAAATAGATTTCGACCTTAACTTGGTAAGGCACAGAAAACCTAAGCGCAGAGTTCATCTTAACCCGCGAGCCGATTTCGAAGGATATCGTAGTAAACGCATGTGCGATTTTCCGGAGTATGAAACGTGCGCGGTATGTTTAAATACCAAGGACACGTGGAATCTCTTTGTAAGAACAATGCGTGACCTAATGGATAAATTTGTACCCTCCAAACTTTCAAATCAAATTAATGAACCTAGATGGTGTAATAAGGAGACTAGGAGAGCACTAAAGAAACAGAGGCGTTTGCATTCCAAATTAAAAGCCGCTGCGAGGCAACCTAACAGTATCAACACAGATCAAGTAAAGAGCAAACATAAGGAAGCAAAGTCGGAAACTAAACGAATTATGCGAGATGCCCTCCGTCAATATAAAAAGAAGATTTTATGCGAACACTTGGAAGAGGACCCAAAAGCCTTTTGGTCATACGTTCGTGAGGTCCAAGGTAAAGAGCAAACTGTTGGTTCATTAAAGGATACTAGCGGTAATATAGTAAACGATGCTAAAGGTAAATCTAATATCTTGAATGATTTTTTTCGAAGCGTTTTCTGACGATACATCAAATACTCTCCCGAATGTTGATAAACCTGAATCGATGTCGAAAATCACCTTCAGAGAAGACGGCATCATTAAACTATTGCTACAGATTAAACCGAATAAAGCTCTGGGTCCTGAAGACATACCGGCTCGAGTGTTCAAGGAAGTTGCGGAGAGCGTAGCACCTTTTCTTAAAGTTATATTTAACAAGAGTATGAGCGAAGGAAAGGTCCCAAAGGATTGGAAAATTGCGAATGTCACGCCAATATTTAAAAGCGGCTCTAAGGACGATCCAGCTAATTACAGGCCTTTATCTTTAATATCACTGAGCGGTAAAATTATAAAAAACATATAATAGCTAGCTCATTAATGGGTTTTCTTGAAACGTCCAATTTCATAATTAGTAATCAACACGGTTTTTGTAAGACTCGTTCTTGTGAGTCTCAGCTGGCTTTATTAGTACACGATGTTCTAATCTCTGCTGAAAAAATAAGCAAGTCGATGCGATATTTCTAGATTTTCGGAAGGCCTCCGAGGGGTAAACTTAACGGCAGTAGAATCGGTAAAGTATCTTGGAGTAACTCTCACGAATATCATGGAGTGCCCACATCCGAAATATATGTGGAAAAGCACTTAAGAAACTCGGCTTCGTCAAAAGAATAGTCGGTAGGAGCGAAGAAAAAGTTTGCGAGCGATGTTACTTAGCGTTAGTTAGGCTTCACCTTGAGTATGCATGTAGTGTATGGGACCCCGCCGAGAAATGTCATATTCGGGATTTAGCAAAAGTACAACGAAAGGCGATACGATTTGTAAAGAATTGCTGCGATAGAACAGCGAGTGTCACTCAGATGTTACAGGACGCGGGATGGGAATCATTAGAAGATAGAAGAAAAATTCAAAGGATAAATTTATTAAATAAGTTCAGAGAAATTACGTTTTCAGATGATGTAACCGATATAATGCGACCCCCCCTGTTATATGGGCCGTTCTGATACTGCCAGAAAGATTAGGGAAATAGATGCTAGAACGAGTCGTTTCAAAAATTCATTTTTTCCGCGAAGTATACGCGAAAGCAACCGTTTAGGAAAATAGAGTCAAGGTGCTTGCACCCCCTGCCACACGCCGAAAGGTGGCTTGCAAGGTTCTTACATAGACATAGACAAGCCACACACATGTGCAAAGTAAATTCTTTCTTTCCATCATTTGTGTATTTATGTTTTTATGTGTATTATATAATGGTTAAATGGAGTCCTAGTACCAATTTTGCTTAATGAAGACATTCATATTATGTATTTTGACAGCGGTATGGCTGCAAGAGTTTAGTAAAGAGAATGCATACCCCATCCCTGTCAATCCAATCTTCTCAGGGCACTGATGAAATACAATCATAAATATCACTGTGACAAGCATTCTATGCATTAAGAAAGCAAATAACTGCACACTGTTCAAACATGGCTACAACTTTGAATTCGAAGTGCATTTTTGCACATTTTAGCACAATGAAGAGATGACTTAAACTTTCTCTATCATTTGTTCTCTGCGACATTTGCTGCGTACAGCTTCGAGTTGAAGAAGTTGACTATACCCTCACACCAATCCACTTGTTGTCATTAGAGGACTAATTATAGGTGTATGATAAAATTTTCATTTCAAGTATGACTTAAAAATAAACTAATCTGCCACAAAAACAACGTGTTACATAAATTCTTTATTTTTGGATATTTTGGTAATATTTTGATCACTCTCACCATCATATTGGTACAGCAAATTTATAGAAGTGGTATTTACCCTCTCTTTTATCCACCATTGCTTCATGTGTGTCAAACTATATAACTTATTATCTTACTTTTTGCAGACTTTGGATTCGAAGAAGCTAACCAGAAATATTTTCATTGGGATTTCTGGAATTAGTGAATGTTCTGATACATTGCAGTTAGAGATGTGCGAATAGTATTCCTGGATACTAATGTATTCGACATTCTAAATCTCAAATAATGATACAAAAAGCACAAATTTGAATTTTGTGTCGTGAACCAGGATTACCATTGAGTTCCAATATGTGGGTACAACTGTATGTTTGGCATGCTTACCAAGTACAGCAAATGCACAGTGAGGAGAAATCATATTGTTTGGTGGATATCAGTATTTGATGGTTTTAATTTTGTTTGTGAATGAATTATTGCTTAATTCCATGGTACTACATTACAAAACAAACCGCTGGGGTTAAAAGTCCAGTCTGCAATTGTTGTTACATGAAGTTGAAGGAAGTTTATTCAAACGTAAGTTTCAGTGGTGTTGATGCCCTAAATTTTGTATCATGACTGGCTTTGCTGTTTTATTTATGATGGCAAAAAAAAGCAGTTACAACAAAAGAAGTTCTGTCAAAACTGTATTTGAATGTTCGAGGTATGAATTGTATTCTAATTCGATTTTTGGATTTGAGAAATCTGCTATTCCTCCCATCTCTAATTGCAGTAGTTATCAAGTCGTATATAATCTACTTTTATTTCAGCACATCAACAGTTGTGACTTAATGTGGATTTTAGATATCTTACGTCTCAAGTGATTGTATATAACTAGCGCGTCTTTGAATTTATTTTAGAATATATTGGTTGCTCCAAATCTGAATTTGTGCCTTTTTACAAAAATTCCAGTTTAATTCTCAGTACCCAAAACTTGTTTTTTCCCCTTGTTAAATTTTCATAGGGAAAGTATATATCCGACAGGACTTATTATTTATGGTATCACAATGCTTATTGTAACAATTTTGGTTGATTTTTTGGATGATTATTTGCATTTGAAGGAAGCTTAAAACTTCTCTGAATTCTTTTCTTTTTCTTTACAGCATTCAGTTGGTTTTCCTTGTGTGAGTACGTTATCGCATCGGCCAATATGGCCTTCCATGTGACAGTGGTCTTGGATTTCCCTGAGGAAGAGTTGATGGTCGGTAGAGGACTAGTCAAACCTGTGGAAATTGTGAAGAATGTTAACGAGAAGAAGGAAAATGAGAATTGTCCTGCATCAACAGTTGTGGCAAGCGTTGACGTCAAAAAGGATTCAAATCCTAAGAAAACAGAATAGTATTCTGCAGAGAGATGCCAAGGCACTGCTGCTAGTCATTGGACAACATTTTGATGTATATATTGTGCCTATTGCAATATTTACATAGAAATTAATTTTAAATTCATCCCATGCCATTTCAGTCCTATTTATTTAATTTATCTCCCGCTAGAGAGGTTTTTATTTGATATGGAAGAGATCTTTTGGTTGTGATTTTTAATGATATTTATTTGCTGTGTTAGTTGCACTCAAAGATCGATCTGTCAGTATTTTGTTGTTTTTGTGTTATTTATCATTGTAAAATATCTACTTAATGTTCCTGAGGAGCAGATGACCAGCACATGTTGCACTTCTACATATTCACTATTTTTACTCTGAGAAAAGTCAAGCAAATATGTACATTTTCAAGGCACTGTGTGCATTAGAGTAATTAGGATCTCAAACCAAGTCTATGATATTTGAGAAGATATTCTTTATATATTGCTTCTCATTGGTTCTCGGATGGTGACTCTCTCGATTCAGATAAATCTACTCATGACATTGAGCAAATGAATTACAGAAAGCCACCTTTGGAAAAATCGGTTGTAATCAATATCACTTTGAAATATACTCTTAAATAGCCATAGTGTTTATACAATTAAAATAGGAAAGATTTAATTTTTTATGAACTTGCTCCTCATGAGCACGGTTCTTTTTTTACATGGCTATTTTTGTTCAAATTAATCTCTCTCCCCCTTGAAATGAAAATTGACTCTGTTGGTTACATTAAGTAGTCGAAACTGTTCATTAGTGTTACATATTTTATAAATATTCTTTAACTCTGGGTGATGTTCCACTTTTGAACAATGATGTTTTTATACCAAATGTTTTTAAGCAAATGTGGTTAATCTAGTCATTCAGAATATCTGGTACATTTCTGTTGTAAATTAAAATTTGTATGGTTGAAAGTTTTATATTTATGTCCTTTGGTTAAAAAATTGACTTTCCTATTTGTTTTTAAAATAATTGCTCTATTCTATATACCATTACAAAGTCATGTCTAATGGTTATTAGGACATCATAGAATGTTTTGACAAGTTTAGTGAAGAAATATATCGGCTTGAATACATACTCATTATTGATTATGGTAAAATAACACATCTTTACTATCTAATTTTATTGTTTGCATTCATAAGTATGCATTTCTTTGTTTTATTGAAGCATATTTGCTTGACGGTATCGCTAGTCATCTCCTCATTTACTTTGTAGTTTAAAGTAGCCAGGTAATTGTGCACATAGAGTTGTGTACAATGTACACTTTGGAAAGAAAGCAAGTATCTTTATTCCAAATGTTTGGAAGTAAGTTAAAGATACAAATTTCAATTTTTTAGACAGTGTCGTCTCATATTTTAAGAGTCAAGATGAATTACCTGCAAGTATTATGGTCTAGTCATGCGTATTCCTTTCCCCTTTTTTTATAAATTGTCCTGTACTCCCCTTTGCACTTGAGTGGCAAGTGTGCTCACAGTATCTCAATAGGCCCAAGATGACTTTGTAATTGTAGTGAAAGCATTTCAGGACTGTGCAGGTTGCACTATTAGAGCTTCCAAATGTTGTTTCCTTTGATTCAGCTTCTCATATAGTCAGAACTTGATCAGTTTCTTATCCCATGTTCATATTTACCTTAGGCATGTGCGAGTCTATCGATTGAGAGATAGAATTGAGGAAACCACATGATTTCTCATTCTTTATTCAAACCAAAATCTCGTATTCTATTTTTAGGTGTACTCAAGTTGATTTGCGAATGGTTACTGAATTTAACATCTTACGACTTAACCATTTTGTCAGGAGAAAGTAAATATAGCTTGTGAAGATGTAGCAGTGGATATGTAATGCATCAGCTTTCCTATCCTAGATTATTGGTTAAAATTTCAAACTTAATCCTCTAGTAAAAGTGTATTTGGAATATGTGATAGTTCCTGTTTTCATGCTAAAAATACTCCTGTTCTTCTTGTTAATGTTTTAGATCTTGCTTGGACTAAGAAAACTTGTTCTCGCACATCCCTAATAAATTTCCTTGTTTGAGTGACGCATTTTCAAATCTTTCAAATTTGTCAATGACAGAAACTATTTTTAGTGTAAATTTTCCTTGAAGTTTATATAAACTCAAGTATTGTCAGATGCTGTCAAGTTCAAAATGTCTGACTTTTGATGTCATTTCCTAAGTCACTGAGGTTTCATCTATTTTTGTGGGTGAGTTCCTGTAAGGAAACATGGAGTGGAAGTACAGCCTGCCATGACTTTCTCCACAAGAATACTTTATCATTGTCATCAGAATACTCAAACTGATAACTTTGTGAGGTTATTGCATTTTCATTCCCTCATTGTAATTTACTTTGCATGGAAAGGTCGATTGAGTTTTAAGCGTGTATTTATATTGTTATAAATATTTCTATAACATTTCTTTCTTGAAAACATAATTTTCAATCATTTTCTGTTACTTGGAAACATTTGAAGGATAAATTGTTCACAAAACTGTTTAATTAAATACTAAAGAGAGTATGATTTGTTGAATGGTTATGTAAAATGTTTTGGCATATTATTAAATTTCAAACTTATTTGAAGATGGTTTAAGTATAATTAAATGTTTCTTAAGCTTATCTTTCTTAGTTTGAAGTGGTAACATTCTGTTCATAATTTAATCTGCTGGTGATTTCTCTCTCATTACCAGTTCACTATGCATATCCTGTGAAATTTTATGCGGTCTCTAACTATTGTTAATGGAAATTTATTAAAACATTACTTTGTTGGGTAGATAATGAACCTGTTTATTGTTTATCCTGATGAATAGTAAAGTATTTGTCTGAGGAATTCCATAAAACTATGATTATTTATTTTTATAAATTTTATAAGTTCATTATCAAACTGTGTGGGTTTGTTTTACAAAAGAAATAATGCTATTTTTCTGTTAAAATTTTTTATTTATTATTGTACCAGCATAAAACATATGTGCTGTACTTTGTTTGAAAAAAATTGTATAACCTCTGTATTTTTATTGAAAAGTCCAATTTTATGATCATTTTGAGAATTTTGTTTAGTTACACTGTTTTGTATTTGCTTTTGTTATTTTTTTGAAGCATCTTTTTGCATTTGTTTTGCAAGTTGTTATGCAAATACAGTTAACTTTTCAGTTTCTTCCATAATTATTTGTATTTATCAGCATTATTTTATCAACTCTCTTACATTAAGCTAGATAAAGTAAAAGTATTATTTAGTTATAATACGTATGTAATGCTTTTCAAATGCTGGCAGATACTTGTATTTTATATCTAAGAAGAAATGATTTTCTGCACCTGTTCATTGCTATATCTTGGAAAGTAGATCAAATGGCATGATTGACATAGTTTTAGCATGATAAATGATAAAAAAATGATAGGAAATGACTAGGTGATAGTAATAACAGACTTGTTGGAAGAATTCATTAAATTGGCGATTCTTCATAAGAAGTACAATTAGAACTATTCCTTGGGCACTGTTAAAGATTGAAGGGGTGAAGTTCAAGCACCTTTTATTTAAATAATTTGAAATATTAGTCACTTAAAGATTTAGCCTGTAACTGCAATTTTAATTGTATAATTATGCTGTATTTTGTGTTTAATTTGTTATATTCTCAAGCTTAGATTGTTTTGATGGCCAAAACTTTCTCTTATAACTATTCTCATGGTGGTTTAAAACATAGTTCTTAACCTTGGATCTATAAGCTTAAAGCTCTAAGTTATATATTGATGACCATTGAAAGTATTTGATCTTTAAAAATTAAAGTATTCCCTAACTAGTTTCTGATAGTAATTTATAGTAAATTGAAACTTTGCTCATTTGCCATGCTACAATCATAGAAGTTGTTTTATGCAATTCTCTAGATTCCAGCATAACTAATCATTCAGAGAGAAACTGTTGCTGAATCATGGCACATCACTGATATTAAATTAGGCACCTTATGATAGAAGTCTTCCCAAGTTAAGCTGAAATTACGCGTCTAATTTTGAATTTTTCTAGGAGTCACATTTTTTTACCAAGAGTAAGTGAAGTAGGAAACATTACTTAAACTTATTCAATTGGGAAAATACTATCATTTAGTTGAGATAGTTATGTATGCGAAAGAAAACCATATAGGATAATTTAAGATACTTTTACTAGTTGTTAGCATGTATTAATCATCTGGCTTTGTTGCAGATTTTTTT
The DNA here is from genome assembly GCA_947579665.1 of Sympetrum striolatum. Taxonomy (NCBI): domain Eukaryota; kingdom Metazoa; phylum Arthropoda; class Insecta; order Odonata; family Libellulidae; genus Sympetrum; species Sympetrum striolatum. The sequence goes on from OX388349.1 coordinate 32,370,445, forward strand.
AAGGCAAGATTTTTATACTTCAGACCTGCTTTCAAGCTGCTTCTGTATTTCACTAAGTTGTTTTTGATGCACCATCATTCCATATGAGAAAAATACTTTCTTTTAATTTTAGCACATTCACAGCTAGATCTTGCTTCAGATTTTCGTAGATGAGATTACCAAATTTGGCACATAAGTATCATCTCTGAACATTAAATTCCTGTAATGATTCATTTTACAGCATAAAACTGTAACTTTCCCATCAATGTACTTCACTTTGTTACATGAATGGAAAATGTTGGTTCAGAGGTGTATGTGGTTAGTGTGTATATATACTTTCTAAGTGCCTAAATTAAATTTGTTGAAACAATCTTCCCCATTTCTTATTATGTTTACAAATTTAGGACATGCTTTTCTGTTTCATCTTCTTCTTTGCCATTTGAAGCTGAACTCTTGCTTTTTGTCACATTTATAAGAATATTGTTAAATCCTAGAAAATGAGAATCTTGCTTTGACAAAAGGATCAACTTTAAATCAAAAGTGTAAAATCCTGCAAATTCTGGTACCTTGTGATGCCTAATGGAAATTGATAGAGGTTACAAATGAATCTTAAAATATATTTACTTAAGAGGGGGGGCGTAGAGAAAATTTTCCATTTTATTAATAGTCGGAAGAAAACTTGAAGTCAATTTAAAAATCTTTGTTTCTAAACTACAAATCATTTACTTTTGTCAGTGTTGGTTTAGAAGTCAGGAGAGAGAATGCTAAGAATTACTTTAAATGTTGATCGAATTTCCAATTTTACATTTTGTCTGCTCTTCTTTGTAAGGGTTAATTTTATTATTTAGGTGATTTCTGTCAAAACATTCATAATAAAGTTATAATTTCTAATTTACCTATGAAAAGTTATTTTGTGTATTGGCAGTTTCACGAAAAATTTTAATTTTTAATTCTAATAATATTTAAAGTAGTTATCAAAGAAAGCGGTAATAAGTTTCATATTATTCTTATTTTTAATGGTTTCTTTCGGACCTTATGCATACGAGAAATAAATAACAATTTATCATAATAAAATACGTTGGAGTACCACCGTTATGTTTTCCTTTTTCCTCTAACATTTATTTTAATCTCCTGCAACCATGATTTTTTCTTAGTTAATTGCTTTTTGGTTAGAACAATAGTATTGATTATGAATTACCATTAATTTTAATTAAGGAATTAGAATTAATTTAAGACAAAATTTAATGTTTTTCTGGAATCTTTACTTGAAATAATAAAAATTCTATTATAATGCGATGTCATTTAATAACTCCTTAATACAAACCTATTATCATTGAAAATTATAAAAGCGATTACATGTCGTAAATATAATTCTGCGTAGGTTTCAAAATAACTGATAATAACATAGTATCCATTTTTAGTCATTTTTCGGTAATGAAGACCTTCATATTCTATTTGTCTTGGTGAAATTATCATGCATATATGTTTAAATAAGTGAATGATAATTATATAATAATGTCTTGAAGTTTTATAAGTGAATAATAGAGTGGCAAAAACTTAAAAACAAGGGTTAAAATTTTTTAATTCTGATTAAGATTATTGCAATACATTTTCTTATGATTTGAATATTTTAACCCAGACTAATGTCACTAAATTGTAATATTTTCTCAATCAATAAAACCAAAAGGAATTTTTTCAAACAGAAATCAGGGCAAAGTTTTTTGACTATGATTTAAACTTTTTATTCATTGTAGTTTTCATGTAATATGAATGATTTCTAAATTTATTTGTATATATAATCATTAAAAAGAATCTTTTGATGTTACAAAAATTAAGTATTTTAATATAATTCTTGGAAGGATGCCTTTCCTTGATAATTTTTGTCTTTCAAAGAAAATTAAATATATTTGTCTGGATGAGAGAATTTTACTAGGGCTGCACCAAGCATGTCTACCCTTCTTTTATTAATCTCCTTCACATTCAAGTTTCTTCAATATAATGTTTGGTTTTCTTCTGTATCTCTTCTGACTATCCCAAAATTTTATTTTCCGTCTTATTTATTTTTCATTGATCTACTCAATGCTTCTGTATATTCAGCAAATCGATGCCATACGTGGAATCCTTTTCTTACGCTAATTTATAATTTTCAGTTATTTTAGCATTTTAAAACTACAAGGGGTTTCCAAAAAGTAAGTTTCCCTATTCTACCACTCAGCCAACAATAGAGGTAGGAGGTAGCCAGTTGTATGGAGTGTTAGTACAGGTGTGGTAGTAGTACTGAAAAATTCTCTAGGCCGCCTGAGTGACGTGATGTTTGTACAACAATTACAATCATGGACACTCCTTAATCGTGAGCTGTGAAATTAGAATTGTTATTAGTGTTTTGACTAAATGAAAGATATGAAAAATAAAAAATGAATCTTTGGTTCCTCTTTTACCTTCAATTTTCCCTCAACAACTGTATGAGATAATGTTTAATGTTCTGTAGGATATCTTGTGCCCAAGATAAGCCGTTTTCCATTTTTTATTTTATTGGTAATAACAGTTCTTGCTGTTTTCGTATTCGTTTGAGTACTTTTTCATTACTTACTCTTTCTATCCATGATATTTAACGCATCATTGGTGCGTCCATATTTCAAATGCCTTGATATTTATTGTTATCGCCTTTTTCAAAGTAATTGACCAGATGTAGCATTTGACAAAACAAATCCTAAGGTTCAGGTCTGTGGATCCGAGTACTTTTTGAATTTTCTGAAGGGATTATGAGAATTTTTTATGCAAAATTTTATCTCCATATCCGATGTCCAATCTTCAAAGAACCATGTTCCATATCACTTAAATTTGTTCAATCTTTTAATTGTGAAGCCTTTAATTGTTAAGTTGGTGTTATATAGTGAAGGAATCTAGTTGTCAAAATACAATCATATAATGCATCTTTTTTATGTTAATATTCAAGTCTTGATTCTGGCTATATTCTCCAACTACATTGATGAGTTCTTGAAGATCATCTAAGTTATCAACCATCTTAAGACTCCATTAAATTTTATGCCCCTTTCTACATCACTAAGTGCTTCCCCAAAGATATTCTCAGAATACATGTTGAATAATCATGGTGAAAGAACACATCCTAGTCGTAATCCTCTGCAAATATAAATTGAATCAGTGGTTTCATTATCAACTTAAATGCGAGCTGTCAGGTTCCAATGTAAGTTCTTTATTTATGCCCCACGGTACTTAACATTTAATGGCGATTTTAGGTTACCAGCAACAGATTTGGCTGTAAATATTACTCTAAAGTAAATTACTAAAATTGCAGAAGTGTATTTACCTATGGTGAATCTTCAAACTCATAGAATGTAGTCTTCTCAACATCTAATTGTAAGTTGGGAAAAACATCTTAATATTTTCTGGAAAATGTTGCAATGTGACTATGCACCTGATAGGTCGCACACAAATTATGTAACGCAAAATTCTTCAATTTTTGACCCCCTCCCTCGCTACATGTAGCAGGACCTTAACGCCAGGCCGGACCCCTCTCCCCCACTCCACTCCATTATGTGACGAGTGCTTTGTGAAACGTTTTGGGCTTATATTCAGGAAAGACAGGTTTTTAGTTCCCAATAATAATTCACTTTTTAATTAACAATTTCTATTTTAAAAGCCTTTCATACATTTCACCTAGATTCAAAGACATGACCTGTTGATAATTAGCATTGCTAAAACCACAGACAAGGAAATACCCATGCAACCTACCACATTCCACTTTCACTCTGACTAATTCTGTTCGACACTCATGACATTTTGCTATTATTTGCAGTTCTAAAACCTTGAGGTAACACACTCCTTGACCTCCCCTTCCCCAACGTACCAGGAGCGTAATGCCTTCTGCATGATAGCAGCATGCATCACAAAAAATCGAAGGGAGTAGGTTTGACCAGTCAGGTCCCACTCTCCTACTAACTTGAGATCTTCAATTTAAGGTGTTTCCAACTTTATTTGAGCTATCTAACATTTAATTTCTCTAAAAACCCAGGCCTCAATATGGAATGTTGGAAAGATTGCTTTCTTGATCAATTAAATATTGTATTTTTATACATATTGTCATCTTAGTTTTTGTATGGATACCTAGGAAAATTTTAATTGAAGAACCATTAAAGTGAATAAAATAATATGACATGAAAGAATTGAAGAGTGGAACAATTTGCCAACTTTAGTCCAAACTTTGAAATCCCATTTTTAGAACATCATGATGGTTAGGTAATACTTTCTGCTGAGTACAGCCAAATTTTGGTCAACAATCATGCTTGGATGTTCATTTCATTCAGTAACCTTATTGTAAAGAAACATCAAAACAAAATCAAACCAGGGGAAAATCCAGGCATAAATTTTGGGGGAAAAACTTCCAAGAATGACCATAGCAAGTGGGGGAGGGTCAAGGGGTTAACCCCCCCTCTCAAATTTTGGGGTGCAGTCAAAAGTGAATAATAACATTATAAATAATAATATGGGTGTTCTTTTTCACTGACATCAACGGTAGAGTCAGACCCCCCTCCAAGTGAACACCCCCCTCCAAGTGAACACCCCCCTCCAAGTGAACACCCCCCTCCAAGTGAATACCCCCCACCCAAATGAAGCCCCTAAAATATTTTCTGGTTACGACCTTGCTGCCGGGAAGCATAGATGATGGAGAATATCTAGATATAGGTGCTAAGTAGTGAATTTTAGGTCCTTTAGGTGCTAATTTTTTAATATACTGAGTGGCGGCTATGGCCACGTACAGTGGCACGTCTAATTTAGTGCCCACTACTTGTGTGAACTCCTCCATTTGCAACAATGTTCAGCTATGAGTGACATGACTAGGAAGCAGCACAGAGTGGCCTCGTGTAAAGGGACACCAAGAGCATGTGGCAACCTTAACTATGACAACCATCAGGCATCATCTATAGATGACGTTCAGTTTATAAGTATTAAATTATTAGCCTCAGAAAAAAATATTCTCTTGAATTTGGGTGGAGGGAATTTCCCCCTTTTCCCCCCCTCTCGATCTGCCGCTGCATTAAACCATGAACAGTGAATTACCATTAAATTTAAGTGAAAAATGTATGTATAGTTTACTTAAATTATAATTTACTAAGATATGAAATGGAGGTATTAAATAGTGCCATGGTCTGTGGTTTAACAAAATCCTGTACCTAATAAGTGGATCTCTTAAGATTAATAACTGATAGCCAGTCTTGAAAATTCTTGTTGCAATTTTATGTGCAGGTGTTTTTTCTGTCACAGCTCCTTTCCTGATGTGTAGAGTACTGATGAAGTTTGGGTAAAGAAGGTAAAGCAAAGGTGATAATCACATTATACATTGTCTTCAATAAATTCTGCTCAACACTGAATTCACATTACATGTGTAATGCTAATTTACAAAATTAAACCCCTAATGATGGCATAATTTATTATGAAATGGATGCATTTCAATAGCTTTATTCTGTGGAATCTTGTGCAAATATTTCTATTAAATATGAGCCTTTTAAGATTTTTATATTATATAAATTTTATTTATCTACTTAAAGCTTATCAAAATGCATTGATTGTTGGCTTTCCTCTTTAAGAACATGAGCATTTTACAGTATATAAAATTCCTTCATAAAGGACTCCATCCAAGATCTTTCTATTATTTTGTTCACTTCATAATATTATAATTTTTTTTAGAAACTTATGCTATAGAAAAATTATACATCACCTTTGTATTGTTTAAGTTTATTCTCAGTCTTATTTTTGTACTACTTTATACAGTTGTTTAAATCCTAAGCCTAGTTCTTCTGCCTTGGTAACGAAGAGCTCTAAATGTACCATAAAACACCAATATACTCTATGTTTATCCAAAGGACATTCTCTACCAATTTAAGTATTTTCAAGACCATTAGAAATTTTATGAAACTAATCAGTGGGTGTCAGTCTTTTCAAACTCCCTTTCAATCTTGAATTGATCTTTCTTCCTTCAACATTACATTGTTGATATTATAAATGATTTATTAAATAATATTAGATGAATATACTCTACATCCAACCCCAGATCCTCTGGAGCTTCTTAAATGGAAGATTTTCTTACTAAATCAAAGGATTATACATGGTCCATAAAAAGAAGCACAAGTGTTATCTTATATTCATGAATTCTGTTGATAATTTAAATTCCTGCTCAATCCATTAAGTGTGGGTATGTATAAAATCTAGCTTCTTCTCCAGGCTAGAAAGAGGACAGGGTAATCAGCAAATTTTCATTTATCATCCTCATAAATATTTAGAGAATATTCAAAAGGATTTTGATCAGGTAATGATACTTGAAATATAATTTTCTATTTTCATTTATATGAGGGTAATTCTTGCATATTTTCATTCCTTGGGGATTCTTCTCTGCTTTAGAAAGTTATTGTATTATTGTTTCCATATTATTGTTTTAGCAAGTTATTGTATTAACCATGATGTATCCTATACATACTTTGTACGTCATTGTACAAATGAAAATTATTATTATTATAATTAACCTAAACCAAATTCAAATTGCCCTTCACCAACATTCAGGACTTAGCTAGTACTCCATACTTGTTGATGTTCCTTTCTTCACCTGTTCCAATGTTGAAATTGATTCTTCAGAGGGAATAGATAGGTATATTGGGAAGCTTGCTTTTTCTGTTACCCCAGATACATTTGTCAGGTTAGCAATGATAGGATCAAGACTTACTTCTACATAATCTTACCCAATCCCCAAATTATCTGAAGGTACTATTTGTATCTTAGGCCATGGTTTTGAGTAAAAAAATCTTTTTGGAAAACTTGAGTGTATTTTTAGAATCCAGGGTGCCCAATTTTTATTCTATTTATTATTAATAATAAAATTTTGCTGTGATATTATACTCGTAATTACTTTGAGATTTTTTTCTAATAAAGTGTGGGAACACATTAAGTGGGTTTTAGATTTGCTGAAGAAGTTGAGAAGAGTAGACCACTGAATTAACAAGGTGAATCCTTATAGTGCGACAAGGCTCTTGAAATCAAAATAAATCTCACTATCAGATAAAAATGGACACAGCAATACTATTCTAGATCACCTGATAATATTTACTGTTTCAGGTAGCTAATCAACAATGAATCGCAGCAACAACGTAAAACCATAAGTGGGGTATTAAATAAATTAAACTGTAACATAATTAATTAATAAGTTTAGGTAATTAAACAATTACATAAACTACAAGTTGCATCAGAGAGGGATGTTAGTTATCTAATTTAAAATTACTTTAAGTACACTTGGATGACGGTAAAAGTAATTATTTCCGCCAGTTTGACACTTTTTCCTGTTTGCGTAATTCTTCCTATTCTTCACCTTTCCTTTTATTTGCGATTTTTCGTTCTGATGGTGATCATTCTTCTCCTTCCCCTTTCATCCCATTTCCCCATCCCGTAATTTGCTTTCCTCTTCTGCGACATTCCCAACCCACCGATAGAAACTCCGGGAAACTCATTTTCATCGCTTATTCTGATCGGATGAAAATTTTGAGAGCTTCCCTGGTGGAAATGTTCCTGCTAAAGAGGATCTCTTTCTCGCTTTTCCCCCTTCACATTTTTATTTGGAAGCTATCTAAATCATGGAGTGTTTTCAAATACGATCGCAATCACTACGTTTCCCTCGTCAAAAGCCAAAATGCCACTTTTTGGAGATGTATTTTTTCGCTTTCAGCTATTTTTCTCATGTAATACAAATCTTGGGAGACTTTCTTATTGTATTTATCTAAGTTTGTATGTATGTAAGCTCACCTTATACTTAAATTTATAATGAATCCTCACTTTCATAATAATTCGTCACAAGTTTTGCAGTCGTAGCTATCAGCTTTTCTATTAAATCTCCGGTCCGGTCCGGTCTCTTTCAATTTTTGCACTTCCGCTGTTTCTCTGTATCCCTGTTTGTATTATCTTTATGCCTTTGCCCTACTTTCATTATTTATTGTAATTATTATTATTCTTATTCTCATTATTCATTGATATGCATTTTACATTATAAAATTATTAAAAATTTGACATGGGATTTTCTTGTATTTATTAACATATATATTATTAATATTACTGATACTTTCGAAATTAAAAAAAAAGAAACCAATTTTTATTTCGAGTGTAATCTGGCAGCAGTCTAAAGGATGAAAAATCATTGCTTCATTTGATATTATCTCTTCGTAAATGGAAAATCGCTTTTAAATATCCCCATATGATTATACCTGTCATTAATTATTATCAATATCTGACGAAGTATTATGTAAATAAATAATTATGAGTTAGTTTGTTTATTTTGGTATCTCTAATTAATTTAGCATTATAATCTTCAAAAATTTTCTTGCAATTAATTCCTTCGTGACAAAATTAAATATAATCTGCTGATTTTCACCGAATCCTATCTTCGAGGAAATTTATTACCCGCTCATAGTTTAAATATCGATTAATTACCATATTTATTCGAGAACGTTACGCACAATAATTTCAGGAAGGAGACTTTCGCAATAAAATAAAATTTCAAATAAAAGGATCGGAACTCCGAAACTTTTTCGATATCTCAATATGCAGATTTAATAATACTTACAGCATTTATCTAGATTTTAAACGGTAGATTTAATTTATAGTTGAGAAAAGCAAGTAAAGATAGGTAAAATTATTAAGATGTATTTATTTGTGTTGAGATAAAAAAAATTAATATTTTATTCTCGTAGTTACTCGTATAACGGAAAGGTAGAATTTCAGCCCCAAAGTTTTGGAAATAACCTCGTATTATACGCCGGTTATTATTATAAAATTACGGCACTTCCCTTTGTTAGGCATTACTCCATTTGCAGTTTAGCTTTCAAAGCATCCTTCCAACATCGTGGACATTTTAGAGGACGATCTGGTTGCTGAGGTCAGTATCGTTAATTCTATTGAACATTCTGAGTGGAGAAGCCGGACTACTTTTCTTGGCTCAGGTCCATTTCGCAATTAGCTTTCATATTGCAATTGGCTTAAATCTGTAAACATCCAAAGAGAAACTCTTTCGATCATGATTGTGACCAGAATTGGCGCCGATTTATCATACATTTTAACAGTTTAAATAACAGAAAATTTCTGTCATTACTCATATTTTTTTCTTCTTACCGTCATTCAGTTTTATAATCAATTTTTGTAGCCTTTAAAATTGATCCTTTTCCTCTTTATATGCAGCCATATATGTAAGTGCTCTCTAAAACTCTCTTTTACCCTTCTCGCAATTCATTCCGTTGCTAAATTTCCTATCTGTTTTACAGATTTTTGAAGCTTCTTTAGTCCTTTGTTGGCCCAGTACTTAAAAGAGTAACTGCGAAACTCTGAGCTCTTCGATATTCTTGCGGAGAAATAATGATTGAGTTTTCTGCTCGGACTTGTTTTTCTGTTCTGTCAGCTGAATTGCTCTCGACTGAAGCTAAAGCCGTGAAAATTATTATCGGATGCGCATCTTAAGGCACTTACGGAAGGATTTCTGGAAATTACATCTTTAGAAAATCCTTCGAAAAGGGGGGAATGCTTCTTAGACACAACTTTCTGCTTACGTAAATGCCATCGGCACAATTGCATATACCAACTAACACCATTAGAGTAATAGGGTTAGGTATTTTATTGGATTCATAACACATTCCGAATCTCGTAAATTGCTCCGGACGTGCCAGGACAAATTTGCAGGAGCTTCTGTACCAATTGCCGTATGGAATGGCAAATAAGACTTCTGCTTAGTGACGAACACAATTTAACTTACTCCCTTCTGACATTGACTTGACCCTATCGCGAGTTGAAGATGGCGATTGGAAAGAAGGTGTGGGAGAAGATGAGGTTAAAGGGATGCAGGAAAGATCGTTGACAAGAGTTTAGACGCATCCTCTTCAATAGAATACAAGCTTGAATATGCGAGAAGCTTTGCGAGATCGAGTATATACATTTGCCTCTAAAGGCAAATTTGTTAAATATGCGATATTAATGTATTATATATAAATATATGTATACTTGGAGATGATTACTAGTAAATGCACGATATTTTCGATTAAGTCTAATTGGCCAAAATGGCGAATATACTTTTAGATTACTTGATTTTAGTGTAACCATTATTTTTGTGTGTGCTATTTATGGCCACTTTAGCTTTCATGATGAGGAAATCAAGATAAGTACGTGGCAAGGGGCAACGAATTTACATCGTAAGAGAAAAACTACATACATTCATATTGATTGGTGGGTCTGTGTGCTTTCTGAAATACGAAAACTGTCAGCTAAGATGTGGTTCAGAAAACATTGTTGCAATTAATCAGTCGAAGTTGATTTCTGGTATAATTTCAAGTTAATAATACATTATTGTAACATATTATATTAGAATCGGTGAATGAAATATGGAATCCTTTAGGGTTAACGCCCCCAGAGCAACTGCATAAGTTCCTCTTATGATTTAACCGGTTCGTGACTATGTTAAGCTCAGTGCACTGGAAATCTTCAGTAAGTAGGTTCTTTCCTTCAGTAGCAGATATTCTTCCTCCTCTCCCAACCTTTCACATTACAACGAATAGCCTCCGCTGGGTTCTTCGGCATTTTTCTTCAAGATTCATTTCACGATACCATTCAGCCCACTGTTTCCTTATCCTCCCGACGTAAAAAATGACAAACTCCCGCCTCGGAATTAATCTCGATCTCATAAGAATCCCTCGTTGACATCATACGAGGTTAAACGCGACTCACTTTCACTCCACTGAAGTCATCTGCCCCTATCTCTTCATCGCATCCCCGATAACCTCCCTCTCATTTCCACGCTGCATTCGGGCGGGAAATGTAAAAAGAAGATGCAATGAATGAGAGACTCCCCCGCTCTCGGAGTTTTAGATATATATTTATATCTTCCCTCATCTGAAAGTCTGATTTTTGGGTGAATAGGCCGATAGGCGAGAAATGAGATGGGCGGGAGGGTGGGGTTTTTGGGGTTGAAGAAGATCCGGGAAACGGGGTTGGTGGGTGGGATGATGATAAGAGTGTTGAGTGGGTTGAGGCGTCACCGCAAGGTCGCAAGATCGACTGGAGAAATGGAGTGGATGTAGTCGATATAATGGAGAGGACGTTTACCGCGTCACGGCTGGAGTTGGCGCGCGCGGGAAGCGATGCGAAGAGAATGCGTTGGAAATGAAGTCGAATGGGGCAGAATTCCGGGCGACCTCTGGGAGAAAGTTTATCTCGCTCCGAATAAGTTCCGATTGTCGAAATAAGATGAGCAGCATTGTGCGGCGCTACTGGTAAACGATTTTCGTCTGATTTCCGAAGGCATTCTAGGGAGAGAAGATCCGTTCGAAATTTGAACGGCGGGGAAATGGTTTTGTGGACGAATCGATGAAATTCTCATCCAGACCCGCCATTTTCACTAAACAACGTCGTGGTTCTTTCCGAAGGTAGGGTTTCTGGGGAGTAATTTCTAGATATCTTGCGATTATTTGAAATCTTAGGAAATCGTGAGGAAATCGAAGCACAATATCTATTGAAGAGAACATAATTATTTCCGAAATGAACTCAAGAGGACAGGACCAAGTGAGAGGAAATTCATCACACGAGATTTACTTACTTTATTATAAATTTCCTCAAATACCAAGTCATGTGCTTGTGTTTTTATTCTGTAGATATCAGATGTATTCACTGTTGTAAACATTATTTTAGTCCCTTAACGTCGACTAAGCAATAAAGATTTTTAAGCGAGTTCAGCGTATCATCATCATCCAACTAAAGGCAGGTGCTTTGTCATTTACCAATTATCCCTTGCTATAGATCTTTAATTTTCTTTGAATGAAATGCAATTCATCCGCTGCATTTCATATTGAAGTATTGGTACTCTGGGCATTCCTCTTTCACTCTTTTCCAAAATTTGTCCTTCAAAATTTATTTTAATCAGCTCATCGTGTCTCAATAAATGTCCGATGAATTCCGTTTTCCTCCTTTCAATTGTATCCTGCATGGTTCTACTTCCCCTTACTTAATTCAACACATATTCTTTTGTCTTGTTTTATGTCCAGCTGGTTATGGTGATTTGTCTCCAAATCTTGCTGCATTTTCTCAAAATCTGCACATTTCAGCAGCTGATATTTTATTTTTATTTTGTTTCACTTAAGTCCATTTTACGGTTTCGCAACCAAATCAATATACTCCATAGTGAAACATTTATAAATTAGCCATATGAACGAATTAAGTTGTCTTTATTTCCTTAATTGGACAAAATTGGTCATCAAAACATTTTTCGCTCGTTGCCGAAAATAATCGAAAGAAAAATTAATCTGCATCAGAAGAAAATGAAATGTGTTTAGCGACGTCCTGGGAATTGTAAAGAAAGGAAAATTGGGACACGGCTTTTAAGGAACTAGAGGTTTAAAATCTCCAAAAGTCGTTTTTGTCGGCGTAATTAATTACTCCTGAAGAAGAATGCATCGCATTTGAAATCCGTATTGAGTGCTCTCAAAAAGTGTCCTTTCTTGTTTTCTCGGAATACGGGGAATGGGAAGAGGAACGCCGACAAAAACGGCTATTGGAGATTTTAAGCCTTTAAGTCCTGAGGATTTGTTTTCACAAAAAAGGACGAATCAGACAATCAAATAATTGTTGACGCAGCATCAAAATTATTTTCTCCTAATCCCAACTCTTTAGTTGGGATTAGGAGATCATCTAAACATCTAAACCTTTAGTGTTCTTTTTATTTCGTTTTGTATCTTTCTGTTTCCAAGTTTCGTTTCCATTTCTCAATAAACCATACAAAATTACTTTAAAACATATTATCATATAAAAACTTACAAGTAGATAACAACCAGGTGGTACCTTGTCGTATCACTTCCAACACAATATTTATATTTCTACACTAAACTTTTATCCTACACAATAACAACAATCTCGCATGTAAAGAACATCTCAATATAAATATACCATATATTATATCATTTAATACCGTTTACTACGTCCCGTTTATATTTGAACATGATTGTTTAGTCTTTAGATTTTCAGTTTTTAGGCAAAGCTCAGAAAATGACGTAAAATGTAGCCTAACAGGTTATCTTCGCTGCTCCAAAATAATTTTGACTTAAAATTCGTGTCTAACTATGGAAAAAGAGATCATTTGAGCCGCAAATGAAACTGCCAGGCCGCACTGTAATTTTACATTGTAATTAAAACAGTACATTAAAGAAACTGTTCAAAGGGAAACCAATTTAATCCTTAAATAAGCATAGGTAGAATATTTTCCATTTTATTTTAGCTTAGTGTTTTTCCGTGATTGAGAAACAATAATATTTAATATTAAGTTGTTTAATTAATCAATTTTAGCACTAATGAATAATGTTACATTTGTTTCAGGAAGTCAGAAAAAGTCGCGTTGAACGCCCGAGGTCTCATATTGCGAAAAAGCCGAATGTTCCCCAACTCTGTGTTATATTCGTATCACATTTAACATCTAAATCTTCAGTCCATCTGTTAAGTAAGAAATTGATAGCCTGCTTCATTTCGTTAGCTACACAACTAAGGATTGCGATCTTCGAAAGCGATTTAAAATAAAGATTTTAATATCGCTCCACATAAACTTTTTTTTATTCTGATCCAAACGGCACACAATATCAGCAGTTATTGTTTATCAACAACTCATTAAAAACCATATCACACCAAATAACAACAATCAACAAACTAATCATTCAAATATTATGAGTTACGAGTGTTTTTAAAGACCAAAAAGAAATATATAATTAACTATATTACATCAAACATTAGCTACGATAATTATTAAAACATCGGGTACTTTAAAACAGCTTGTCTTTTTTACGTTGAGGAATTTTTCATTTCTTTGTAAACACATATATGAGCTAATCGATTGTTACTGTTTTCGTAGCGGTAAAATCGATTTATGTAAAAACCTATTTTTTCGCGCGTTTTAGAGATTTATTTCCTCAAATTAAAACTATCTAATTCCAACCAAATATTATGATCGGGTGCTCGAATCTTCTCCGAAAGTAAACCGAGAGAAAAGGCCGTTATGGAAGCAACGGGGAAAGGCTCGGCTATTGAAGTCTTTGCGTGAGTAATGCGAATACTCGTCGATGGATCTGGTGCGCTGAAGAGGAATATTGCTTATCATTAATAAAGGAGGAAGTTACTTTTGAAGGTAATATATGTTTTTGTCATAGAGAAAATGAAATATAGGACTGATGAGGAAGAGATTGGTCTCTGTTTCTTTACTGGATATGGATGGAGCGGCTGCAAAGAATGCTTCAACGAACTTCTTCTATCTGGTCAAATGGATAAGTTTTCAAATGGTTCGTCGATGGTGATGTGGGTATGGTGAGGATATGATTTGTATGCAAAAATTTCAGATTTATCCTTCGGAGAGTTTTATAATCTAAGTAAATACATATATAAAGAATAAATCCCAAATACCATCAAGAAACTAGTTAGTTTCTTGATGGTTTTTGGAATTTATTCCTTATATAGAACATAACCATCAGCAGCCGCTTTGATTTTTCTAAGTAAATACAGCATAAACATTCGTGGTTTTAAAAACCACATGCTGAGGACGCTCGTGCATCTCTCTATTCCTTTCGAGAGTTAGCCTCCGGCAAGTGCGGACGCGACCCTCTCTCGCTCTTGAGTGCACCTTCGAGGAATCCAGCCGTTGTTTTGAAAAACGCTCCTCTCTCAATGCTCTAATATACTCAGAAGTGCGTAATTCGCTTTAAACAGAAGCGAATCGGGAATATTTGACGTTTACGATCAACTCACCTCTAGATAGTATGTTTTAGCATTGGCGTTTTCGATTCCTGTGTCAATGGTATTGCTTAATAGGAATGCATTCATTGTAATTCCTATATTAATCTTTTCTCTATGTTGATGGTCGTTCACCTTGATCAGAGAGAAACCAGGAAGAATCGAACGCCTTCACTCAGTGCATCGGAATCTTCACAGAAAGGAAAGGTAAGTAACGATAAAAGAATTCACTAACTTACGAAGTTTCCATTTAATCTTATTATTGGTTCTCCGTTTCAGTCAATGTTTTAACGCAATCCACAAGCATTTGCATCTTATTTCTTTGCCCATTGTTCAAGGGAAAATTATTTACATACAAAGTAAGCTGAATTAAAATTCAGCTAACTCTGTATGCAAATTTACATTAGTGCTTTAGCTTAATCCACAAGTCTTTAACATACGAAGTCAATCATTTCTATGGCTCTCGGTTAAAACCAAGCGGAAGGTCGTTTACGCGTTGTCGCTAGGTATGGCTGGCTTCCAGAAGGTCTTCGCTTGGCTCTTACGAGAGCAACGCTCCCTCGCGACCAACTGAAGGCACGATTTTCCAACGTGAAATCCTTGAGCAATTTTAACCAGAGTTCGGTGGAGTGGGTGGGAGGAGGATCGTACCGTACCATGCAGTTGTTGCGGGGAAACTTTTCTAGTTGTTTTTCAAGGGAAGGGCAGACTTTTCCAGTCATATGGGCTGTGCTCCCTCTGGAACTGTTAAGGAGGGTTGCTACCGGGAGGGGTAGAACGGTGCGGTCTGACGAGGACGATGAAACAAACCGGGGAAAATTACGGTTCTGCCCCAGATTAATAACTCTACCCATTAGAAACTAATTATATAATAGTGACGAAAGCGTGAATATTAAAAGACATAAGCAGTGCGTTGGATATATGGGAATATATTCTCACATATCCAACGCACTGCTTAGTGCTTAGTCCTTCCGTATCGAGGTAGGGGAGGAAAGTGATAAGGGGGTTTCCTATACGTCACCTAGCAAGAAGGTTGCCGTACTTAGTGAGGATCGTGGCAGTGGTGAGCGTTGCGAAGTGTAATTCACCTCTCACATCGCCTTCCAGGTTTTCCGATTATTGCGTGATTTTCTTGAGATAACAAAACGGCTCCTTTAATTACATTTTTGTGCATTTCGTATATATTGATGATTTTGAAGAATTCTAAATCGTAGAATATTTTCATGTGGCAGAGCTATTCGGCCTGAAAAAACATTGACATTTATTTTTTTGTTTTTATCTCCAACGTCTTGAATACAAATATGCTCACATTTACCTATTCTAGGTGGCCGTTTATGTCAAAACTGTTTACAAATCTCTGAAGTTGGTTTTCAACAAACAAAACTAATGAATTTTATAATATTACTCATAACCAAAGGAAATAATAGCAACTGAAAATAGTATAAAGTTAGCTATAATAAACGAAATTTTTACATTTATTGGAGGTTTATTTCTAGAAGTATGGTAACTCAAAATGTTTTTTTACCCAGTTAATACACCTCATTATATGCATCATTAATGGCAGAAAGACATCTTATATGTAATCTACTCTCTCCTAGTGTTTAAGAGCTGTGCAGGCGTAAAATTTTCAATATGTGCAGAAATTTGATGCCGTAGCTCTGGTAGATCACGAACTGGCGTCGGGTACACTTGATTCTTGATAATCACCCACAGAAAATAATCAAGTAGCCTCATTTCTGGGTTTCTAGGGGGCCAAGGAATCTATGGATTACATCTGCCAATCAAGCGATCTAGGAACTCATTATTCAAGAAATCTCTCACAATTACTGCTTAATGGCATGGTCCATTATCATCAAGCAAACATAGAAAACATTTTGAGTTACCAAACTTGTAGAAGCAAACCGCTAATAAATATCTCAATCACTTCTCAAATTATTAAGTTTTGTATTGTAATATGTTTAACCCGGACTCCCTGAATAAAACTATCGCAAATCTTGGCTTCTCGTCTACGTACCTGAAAGTATAGAAGCGAGGAGCGCCAGAGAGAAAGGAGGGGATTTAGCTGGAAGCATTTGGAAAGAGAAGTTAAAAGGGAGTTGGGCTCGCCCATCGAATGAGGAAAGTTGAAATTTTCGTAAAGATAACATACGGATAGGCAGTGAGAGTATTCGCAGAGTAGAGGTCACTCTATAAAAACACGTGCACTGTGTGAGAGTGGAAACGAGCTGGATAAAACTCCTTTGCGTCCACTTACATACACCGTCGTCGTAAACCGTTGATTTTATAATTAAATACACTCCATATGATGATCATTTACGTTCAACTCGATTTTATTATTTGAAATTTTGAGTGATGACCATGAAATCTCCTCTCCAGTAATTTGTTTTGGGCCATTATTTATAGTTCGAAACTTCGACAAAGACGGCTTTTTGTGATACAAAACTAAAACGTATTTCATATGGCCAGGTATATTTCTTACGAAAGAATGACGCGCTCTGTTGCGACTTATGCATAAAAAAAGTAAAGCTGGCGAAAATTGATTTTGAAAACATTCAGCATTGAGTAAGAGTGATTCCAGACAACATCATGTTTTTTAAACGAGACAGAATACTTTCATAACGGAAAGAAATATAAAACTATATTTTCAAGAAAATTAGGAAAGAATTTGGGTTTTCTTTGAACCATTGTTTTTCAGAAAATCTTTTAAGTTAAACATTAGTTATTTGTAACTAAAACTGCCTTATTTGTTTCATGCTTAGCTACTGTTGCCCTTCACCGGTGATGAATGATGAACTTATCTGGAGGTGCTTCACCTAGGCAACAGTAACTATGAATGCACACAACTTTTCCCTGATCTGTCGGGCTTTGAGCCCGGGACCTTGAGGTAGGACCGATACCTTAGATGGTATGTTATCCACTAGGCCACTAAGGTCTGTAAACTTTTTTGATGCTGTTTCCAACTATGTTATCAATTTTGCTGTTGAAAAATTAGTAGACAAACTTCTATGGGAAATATATGAGAATGTTGAGAGTTTTCGGTAAAATATTATTAAGAAATCTAGCCGATTGATACTTCTCGTTCCATTTCGCTAAGAAAAAAAATCCAGCGAGAAAGTTTCTGAGGAAATTCTGAATTTATTTTTCGTTTAAAATTAATATCTTATAATACAGTAGAAATTTGTGAACTATATGAGTGGGCGTCACCACGTTCAACGCTTTATGAAATATGTTAGTGGATTTTAGGAATGCTTGCTCCAAAAAATTATCTTTACTCACAGTATTGATCGGAGACTTACATGGAGATAAACCTAAATTTCAACGCGATATATTTTGGCAATTTTATACGGCACAAAAGATCATTGAAGGAAAATAAAGTTCTGACCTCTCGAAACGCTTTTGTATTCGATTTGACAAAAATGCTTTCATCCTTGAACTCTAGGACGCTTGGTAGCGAACGAAAAATTAAAGGGCGGATGGAACTGAATGCGCAAAGGCAAATGAAGTATTCGCTAATGAGAATTCTGAGAAAAGGGACAAAGAATGAAAGAAGTGGCCGAGGAAGAGGGAATGCGGGATAGAAGAAAAGAGAGGAATTGGAGATACAACGCGCGAACTTTATAATATCTCTGGGGCGCTGCGAACTTAATATGCTAAAAATTCTTTAAAGAGCGAGATATTTAATTAAATACCTCGGTATAAATCGTTTTCGGGGTAAATTTCGTAGATTATTTGCCGTGAACGGCAATGAGTATCCAAAAGAAATGCAACTACGATAGAGTAACAAATAAGGAAAGGGTTGAGGTGACTTTGCACATAAGGGCGTGCACCCAGGAAAATTCCCAAAGGAAAAACGGACTTGAAAAAAGTCTGACAGGGCCGGGAATCGAACCCGGGATCTTCCTATAACCGGGAGGCTGCCTTAACCATCTAGGCTTTTTTAAACAAATTATCAATCAAATTTAAATGAAAATTAAATAAAAAAAAGAACGGCTTGTTAAAATGTTCTGGTCGGGTAGCCTAGATGGTTAAGGCAGCCTCCCGGTTAGAGGAAGATCCCGGGTTCGATTCCCGGCCCTGTCAGACTAAATCCGTTTTTCCTTGGGATAGAGTAACATTTTATTAAATGATTTTTATCTAAGTTTTGTATATGTGATGTTTCTGAAATAAATATGTACTAGCTTATTTTATGATGTACCAAAAATAACACGTGCAATTGAAAAATTTAATGAAGAAAATCGAGAAACAATAGAAAGTCATCGTACCTAATTTTGAAATTCTCTTCGACCGAAATTTTATTGAAAGAGGAAATTTACCGGGAGAG
This sequence comes from Sympetrum striolatum, assembly GCA_947579665.1. NCBI lineage: Eukaryota > Metazoa > Arthropoda > Insecta > Odonata > Libellulidae > Sympetrum > Sympetrum striolatum. The sequence goes on from OX388349.1 coordinate 32,389,544, forward strand.
GCTTCCCAAGTATAATGAAGCAAACTGCGCATTTATATCGCCTTCCATTTTTGTTTATTTCGTTTTTGAAATCTCTCCACATATTTGGACACCCTATGTATATAAATAGATAATGATCACTCTTAAAAAATGCATATACATAAATGTATATCTTCATCAGCCATTTTCAATCCGACGTCTGATGTAGGCCTCCCCAAGTGTTCTACAATTTTCTCCCTCCTAAGCTTCTAGTTGCCACGTTATGCTGAAATACTTGATAATGTCTCTATTCCATCTGCCTTTTGGTCTTTTTATTTGTCTCTTCAAATCTTTTGGTATCCAGTTGAGAACTGCAGATGTCCAACGGTTATCGTTTCTTCTTACTTTATGATCGGCCCAATTCCATTTTGTTGATCTTACCTCATCTGTCTATGTATCGTATATCCGGTCATTATTCTCCACCAAGTGCTGCGTTTCCTGTCTCTTCTTATGATTCCATACATACATCGCTCCATTCTCCTTTGCGTTGTCTGATGTCTCTGGGTTATTGTTGCATTTAACACTCAAAATTCACATCCATAGGTAAAGACCGACAGAATGAACAGATTGAAGATCTTTTATGATGCCGAAAAGATAATAGTTTACAATAAATTAAACTGTATACTATGATTGTAAGGGTAAATGCTTTCTTAAGGAGAACAATTAGCCTAAAAATATAAATGTTTTAATTTTTCCTTTTGCAATGCATCGATGGATTTTTAAACGTTAATGACTGAATGACTTTTTAATGATTTCTTAACGACTCAGAATGGAAAAAATAAGTAATTTTAGATGAATATGGCACGCCATAGAAGAATAACTGAGAGTTCAGTTTACAACGATTTAGGACGAGTCAAAATAAAAGTAGGTTAAAGAGTAAAATATTTGAAATGGCTACTCTTTGATAAATTAATTGGAGAGGATTGGCAGCGGCAAACTTAAAAGGAGTTGAAATCAACTCAAGGATGCCGCCGGCAACACAAAAGAAGTTTGACACACTTGGAGAAGTTACATTGGCAGTAAAATTAATTTAGCAAATGATTCATTTTATTTCTTTATAGCCCCCTAAATCCGGACGTATGTGATAAGGGAAACCGGTCTCTTTAATTTAAAAGTATGGAATGTAAAACTTCTAGAATGTCTGTAATCCGACCAATATAACAGAAACGTTTTATTCTTATTTTCCAGGATTATGTACACTCCTGGCCAAAATTAACGCAGCACCTCCCTAGCGATCCTTACGGCCGGTGCTGCGTTAATTTTGGCCAGGACTGTACCATGGATTTAATAAATATTTTCTTTATTCGAATATCTTGGTATATTAGACATCTTCCGCTTATAATATTTTTTATGTTCATCTTCGTAAGACTTGAAGTTTATATTTTTAATGGTAAACCTCAGTTCATTTGAGCGATTTTTGATAAATTGATGATTCCTTAAATTAAATTTTACTGAAATATTTTCATCGTTTTCGCTCTTATTCGTTTAGATATTATAGGAAGAAAACATATTATTTTTAAGCGACTTAGGTTATAAGAAGATATGTAGGTAAATGATAAATTCAATTATCATTATCATCATCATATGATACCATTTGGTACAAAAACAGACAAAAAATTTATTTTTTACAACGTAGCATTTGAAATAATATTTATTAAAATTTTAAATGTGTATTTTTGGGATTATAATTGACACGTAACTGTCCATTTGTGTTTCGAACATATCTACTATAATTTTTAATATGAATTCGGTTGAAAAAGTAATTGAAGATATTAATTTGTCCAAGCGTTAAAAATTCTTCGCGGTGAGGTAGTATACCTTCCCCCCCTTTCCCAACTGAATCCATGGATATTCGTACGTGTGTATTTTAATTATATCGTGGTGATTGAGTTAACTGGAAATGAATTGTAGTTAGCATTTCTGTAAATTATTCACCCTGAAGGCGGGTTGGTGCGTCAACCCCTCTAGCATTAGCTATGTAGACGTATTGGAAAATAATGAGGCTTTCTGGGAGTGAGGAGGATGATGAGGAGTGAGGTAGTTTGCTCTTGCTTTTCACCAATGTAGAATACTATAAGCAGAACAAAACCCTTTCCTCCAATACTCATTTCGATCCTCTCTTATCTCCGGAATCTATTCAGAATTTTTACGAGAGTTTGACGCGGAAAAATACAATTTTGCGTGAATATTTGTTTAATTAATTTTTTATTTATTAATATATGTTAAATTTGTTGATTTTTTGCTATTGCATTTATATTTTTGTTCTTTATTATTATTGTTGATCGTCAGTAGTGATTGGATTCGTGCTGTATGTTATATTACTCATACCTCAGTGGCTTTAATCTTATCAAAACAATGACCAAGACAGTGAAAATTTAGATGAATTATACAATTTGTCTTTTTGCTGAAGGATGCATGAAAAATATTCCATTCATCAATATATAATCAGCCGTCAGTATATGAGTCTACTTGTGTTTACATCCCATGCCGCAGGCCGAAAGGCGCCCTGCAGGGAATTAATGTAAAAATGGTAGCAAGAACTAATTCCTATGAAGAGATACTAAATAATCCCATTTATATAATGTCAGATTTGCATCAAACCAGCAAGAATACAATGGAATCTTCCCGGAAAGGACGCCCCCAGAAGTTTTATATTCGCCACCCACACGTCACAAACGAACTTACATCTGGAACTGATTAACCTACTTATTGGGGAAAAAACGCAGCAGCCCGCAAAAAATGCAACACAAAGGCTTCGAGTAGCCTAATTATTTGGGGTCACCTCCGTGTGGAGGGAAGCCGGCCATCTCGCTTAAAAAAGGAGCTCTGCGGCTCATGCTGAATCAGCAACTATGATATCCCGCACACGTGTGGTGAATTATGAGAGGGACTCCTTGATTGTGAGAAGGTCATCGGAAGAATGCCGTCCCTCGCCAATTAACTCCCTCCATTCTGCAGCCAGTCTCTGCACGGATTTTGCGCGCGCTCTGAAAATCGGATTTGTCCTACACGTCATACCAAAGGACCGTTCTTATCCACCGCTTAAATTTCAACCCTTTCTCTCTTGCGCTTTATTATAGTACCGTGTAGTAAAGAGCCTTTTTTTATATTTAGAGTTACTTGGATGTCTATATTGTATGCAATCTTGATTGCCATATACGGAATGTATTGTATCGATAATGTTCTTTTTATAATATGTACTTACCTGTCTCGTATTGTAACGTTTTTCTTTTATGTTTGTTTTATGTTATTATGTATATTGTTATCATTACTTTAAATTTGAGCTGATTCTATGTATCACATGCATGTACTTTCTGATAGTGTATTTCTATATTTTGTCATGTTCTTTTTTCTCCTATTTTTGTTATTTATATCGGTAGGTTTGCCTAGATTTTTCATCCTCCCCTTCTTTGTGGGTGTTTTCCTGCAGTGAATATTTTTTTCATAAGAATCACTTAGGTTTCATTACATTCACATTTCTTCTAATTTTTCCCATACTATTCTCTTCAATGTAATTATTCTATAATTGATGGCGATGGGTTAGATGGAATTAGAGCATTTTAGTCTCAATCTCGCTCAAATAAAGACGATAATTATTATTTTTATTTTTCAGTACCAGTGGGGAATATCGAAAACTTACCCCACTTCCGAATACTTCCACCTTTAGTATCCCTTCCCCCATTTTCATGCAGTGAGTCTCTTCTATGCACAGCAGTGTTGACGAATTCTCTCAATTCACAAATTTCTTAGGCGTACGCATGGCATATTTGAAGATAAACAAGATAACGATTAGCGATAGCTGGCAACAACGAGGAAGTGAAGGTCGTTTTGTGGAGTATAGGGGGTAAGGAGTTCGCGTGAGTGGGGGGTATACTCCTCCGAGGAGGGGATGCGCGAAAATTTCCGCGCAGGCTTTCTACTATGCAGTACCATAATACGTTAAAACCCTTTCCCTCTCGTTCTTTACATTATCGTGGATTTCAATTAAATCCCATCCCATAAGGCCCATTCACTCGGTTACTCGCCCTCTTGGCCCATGACCTCATGCGTCCGTTTAGCGTCAGCCAATAGGGGGCATTCTCTCCGGGAGACAACGTTCTGCTCCGGGCGCATTGTGGAGGGGCAGCCATGCGTTCCGCTGTCGAATGGGCATTTACCTTTCCCTGTTTTAGACCAAACGATATTCAAAAGTCCTGAAGGGAGACTCGGAGGCGGCGTTTGTCAATGCGGCAGACTGGGGTCAATTCTAGGGATTTGCGGATATATGTATAGCCCCTTCGTGAATGGAATCGATTATCCCTGTTTGTGGGATAAAAGGGGAAAATGAATAGCGATTCAGAATAGAAGATTCAGAAATTCAGATTAAGAAGTTCAGATTCAGAAATTCAGATTCAGAAATACAGCGGATAATAATTAGATAATTCGAACTTTTATTATTGTATTGTATTTGTTAGAAATGCTTCTATAGTTTAGGTAATTTCACATATGAGCTACCACCAGGTATCGAACCCGGGACTTCTTCCACCAAAGCAGAAAGTGGTGGCCACTTGGCTATCCGGAAACCCTTATATTATTAGAGACCTTCTTTAATTCGGACGTTTTCTTCGGACCGGATCGTTTCGTATATGAACAACGTTAAAGAATCGTGGTTAATTCGATTTTTTTGGTTGATTACAACTTTTTACGACTAAGATCAAGTAATGTTACTACGCAGAATTCCTACATACCGACTAGGCGACGCGGCGTTTAAAATGAAGTCTATGTCCCTTGCCCTTACCCATTTCGTCCCTTGCATTCTCCCATTCTGGCTGCCAGTAAGTACATCTTGTACATTTTGTGTGTACTCGCTCATACGTTAGCTGTCGCGACACATAATGAAGTGAGAATTTGCAAGCTCCCGATCGGTTCATCATTATTTTTTACATTTATGATTGTTTGATTATCAATAAAAACAAATAAACAAAACATGATATTTGCATTTATTTTTTTATAAATGCGTGTTCATTATAGGTGTAATGAAGTGTGTTATTCAAACCTTTTTAAGAAACTTGCTTAATTCGAATTTCGATTAATTTAAGTTATTTAACTTGTTTCTTCAGGTTCGGATTATCCAAGTTTCACTGTTTCCACTATATCCATGTATTCCAACGTATTTATAAGTTCGATCGGTTATTTTCAATTTATGCGTAATTTTCCGAAGTACCAAAAGTTATGGTGCAAGTCGATGAAAGGTTAATGTATAGTTTAAACTGATGTATGAATTTTCCTTTGAGTTTGGCAGTAATATTTTTAACTTTCGAGTTAATTAAGTCTAGCTCGGAAGGGGCTATTCTCGAAGAGAAAGGATGAAGAGTTTTCTTTTACATTGAGTTTTTTTATTAACCCTTCACATTTTTTTATGATTTCCTCTTCGTGCCTGGCTTCATCTGCATATTGAATTTGAGAAAAATTACGCCAAGGAACCCATAAAAGTCCTACTTTAAGGAGTGGTAATTTTATAAGTGTGCCCAAAAAATATTATATATGGTAACCTGCATCTGTCTTTTCTAACTACTGGAGGTAATGCCACTTTTAACAAAGTAACAATTTCGGAGCGATGTAAGCTTGCGCAGTAATGCGTGATTGTAATGAATATGTTCTGAAAATGAATTTCTATATCTTCTAAAACGGAAGTTATGAGATTTTGTAGAGAATTTTAGAATATGCTGTGGAGTGGTGAGTTCAAAAGATTTTCTGAGTAGTCGTTTTTAGCGCACATGTTGAGAGAGATGTCGTTGGTTACCAAGTAGAGAAAATCTGTTTATATTGGCGGAATTGGTTCGTTTTCATTAGACGAAAAGGAACAATTGCTTACCATTACTGCTTTACGGCGAAGGGATGCTTTGGTTATCGTGAGCTATTAATGTATTTGATTTATTAATTGTAGGAAGTAATTGAGGGTAGAATTTAAGGGAATAACGGTGGAGAAGACAAAAGCAGAAGATGTTGGATGACTTAAAGGGTTGGGCAAGTTACCAAGAACTAAAAGGAATGGTATCGAATAGGGATTTTTTATGCGCATGAACGTAACTAATGGTTGATTACAATAGTATGTAGGTTTAGAATTCATTTTACATCAGTTAAAGCTGTTTGAATGTGCTTATTTTATTTTTTAATTTATAATTAGCTCTTAAATCATATTTTCTAACTAGGGAGATCAATGAAAAACTCTTTATGTCTAATCAAAAACACATTTTTCAGTCATTCACTTTAATCATACTTAAAGGTGGATGATTTATAACTTTTCTCCTCGATATTTACAGCTGAATCAGGAATTAACTCTCAATCATCATGTAGTATGAATTTAATACAAAATTTCACTCTCTAAAAGTTAGCAAAAGATACTGTTAGATGAAAACGAACAGAAAGGTCAAGCTACGTAACTGTTCAACTGACCTGCTATAACATATCATTGGCATGTAGGATAGAGCAAGGATCCACTAAAATAATGCTATTGAAGCTGATTTAACTCGTCTACTTTTGAATTAATGAAATTCTGTTTCAAGTACCACATCAGCTTATCTGATCACTTATCTAAGCATTCTAATTCTGGTTTAATTTGTAGGTGAGATTTGAGTTATCTTATCTTTATGTTTTATAAATTGCGCATGTTATCTTTCATTTTAGGGGCTGCATATTTTTACCATTATTTATTTTTACTAATATCTTATAATAAAATATCTGATTTGTTAACTCCAAATATTATTAATGGTTACAAAAAAATATCATAAATAAAAATAGCCTTAGAAAACTAATTAATAATAACTAAATTTACAATTTGTTAATATAACTGAAGATATGTGCTCAAATTTGCTATAATTATTCATATTTGACTACTAATCCGTATTTAGTTTGTTCAACTATAATTTATACTTAATGACATACATACATATAGCCGTTCTCACCAATTTTATTAAATGCCGTAATCGCTACAGATATCCGCTGCAGCGATTACGGCATTTAATAAAATTGGTGAGAACGGCAATAATATAGAATAAATCCTATAATCAGGGATCTAGGTCCTAAACCACCATTGTAGGCATGATTGAAATATTCCCAGCCGGTGCCTTCAATTACTTTCCCATCGTCGGAAATGAAAAAATTACGCCTAAGGTCACTGAAATATTTCATTTGAATAGCATATGTATTTTTCGTAATGTGTTCAAGGTAACAAGGTCGTTAGTTCCCGTATAGTAATTATAACCATTCACTATGGGTAAATCAGTTGTTCGTGTTTTCCTTTGACGAACCACATTCTCCTCTCCTCCCCATTCGGATCTCGACACGATGTTTAGGAGTTCTTCACCTGTAGAGAAAGAGAATGACTTGTCTTAGATATGATAGAGTTTATAATAATATAATCTCCATAGAGCGACACAAAATACAAAAAATGCATCAGCCAAAGAATGCATACATTTATGGAAATGACAAAAATGTATAAATTTATGGAAATCCAAAGAATTCTCTGAGAAATATAAAAATATGTAGAAATACAAAAATATAAAATAAAGAAAAACACAAAAAAGTAAACAGAGAATTTAGAACTTAAAGATAGACGACAAGAGAGGTAAACAAACGAGATGCAACACGTCTAGCATAAAATACTCATTTATACATCAGCTGCTAAGAGATAGTTGAATAACTTTAACTTAAAAACTCTCACCGAGCTGGAATATTTTATGAAATCAGGTAAAGAGTTAAAAAATTCAGAGCCTTCAATCTAAAATGAATTAAGGATAATGTTTGATCATGTTTTTTTCAATCATGCTTTTTGTTTCCACATTATTGAGCTCATTCAACGAAAGGTGTGTTTCACATTTCTTATACGAGATATATAATTGCGAAGGAGAAGATATCTCTCCTTGAATATTAACTGTATAATAAAAAAGATAAAATTGTATCGTTTTTTGCCGAGATAGAGAATGTGCTCGGCGTTTCTGTTCGTTGTTTTAGGGAAGTTTCTGCGACCATACTCTGATGAATGGAATATTTTCATTTGTCATCTGTTATATGATAGAGAAAAATGTATCTTTTATTTTCTATATTGTTACCAATATGTTTCTTTAACTCTTAATTCCTACATGAGATTTACTGGAGGAAAAGAGTTAAACTTGAACGAGCATATTTCGCATGCATGAGATTTTGTGGTGATTATGTTAAGGGAAATCAACGACTCGACGACGTTTAAAAACGTATAAGGGAAAAGGTAAATACTTGTCAATAAAAAATCTCAGAATATCAACGATAAACGAATAACGTTTGATTTTGTAAGCAATGAAACGTTCGAGAAGAAGATAGACTTGTTTAAATAAATAAAAATCATTTTATCTTTTTCAGGACAGAGAATTTACCATAATCCCCTTATCTCTCCATCCTTGAAAGTGTCGTTGCAGGTGGAGAGTTTAACTGTGTTGTTCCTTTTAGTATCTAAGGGAGGAATGGAATTGTATAAGAAATACGGTACAAAATAACCCGCCTTCACAAATAATATTATTCCAATGAAATGAAAAGATATGTTAATGATTCAACAAGTAGAGTCGTAAGAGTTGAGCCATTTTTAATTCACACTTTTAAATATATTAATAGGATAATTTTGTTATTTACTTCATAGTCTTATCGACCTATATCTGTTCTCCCTATTCTTTCAATGAACTGTGAGAGAATAATTTTGAAAAGACTATCAGATTTACCTTCTCCCTACCTATCTCAAGTACAACATGGTTTTCTTCCTGGACTCTCGTGCCTCACCAATCTTTCTTCCCTTCAGTACCATCCAGTTGAAACTATCCAAACCAATTCGCAATTAGATATTTGCTATATTGACTTCGCCAAAGCGTTCGACTCCCTTGATCACTCTTTTCTCCTCTACAAGCTGCAAAATAGATTTGGAATTCACGGTAATTTTCTTTCTCTCCTCAACAGTTTTCTTTGAAATAGAAGGCAGAGAGTAGTATTAAATAATCATTCTTCTTCATGGGGTCCTGTACTCTCTGGCGTTGCACAAGGGAGTGTTCTGGGACCATATTTGTTTTCATTATTTATCGATGATCTCCCAAAAGCTATCGGAGATGGAAACAATATACTACTTTTCGCAGACGACTGCAAGATTTTTAAAAAGATCACCACCTTCAGTGATTGTTCAGATCTTCAGGGCTCAATCAACGCAGTCTCAGCATGGTCTTCTTCATGGAAACTTAAACTAAACCCCCAAAAGTGCTGCGTAATGTCAATTACTTTAAAAAAGAATAAAATCTGTAATGACTACCAAATCAACGACAAATGTATCCCCAGAGTCTCCTCTTGCAAAGATCTTGGCGTCATCATCGATGATAAATTAAATTTTTCGGAACATGTGAATTTTGTCAAAAAAAGAGCAATGTCTCGACTGGGAATGCTCTATAGATTCACAGACATCAGGGATCCAGTCTCTCTTCGCACTTATTTCTCCAGCTGTGTTCCCTCTCTTCTTACTTACTGTTCTCCCATATGGACCATGTCATCCGAATCAAACCTCTCTTCTCTCAATCGCATCTTAAATTTCTTTCTAAAAATAGTTTATTTTCGAGTCCCGTCATATAGAAATATGCCAAAAGTTTTTATATCACTCCGCGTATATCTTATATTAATTCTCTTGGTACAACGGCAAACATATCAATATTCTTGCTCTATCTAAAACAAACATATGACAACCACGTCAACATCAAAAATGACCAATTATACGAACTAACTTATTTACACATTTGATTCACGAGTGATTTTAAAAATATATACAAGACTAAATTGACTATATTATGTCAAACTGAAGAGGAATTTTTGTGGACTTCGTTTATATTATTGGAAAAAATACTGTAAGAGCTACACTGAGAATGTAATAATTACAATAAATTAGTACTTTATGGCGCTTAAACCTTAATGAATAAAAAATACACGATTTTTGCATCAATATCTTTTTGCATTCATTAGTGTCAGGCTTTCGTTACTACGGCTACAAAGCCATATCTTCGTAGGAATTCGTAGTTGCTTCACATCTTCTATGACTCATTGTCTTACGTATTAATACTATTATAATTTTGCATTCATTCTCGCTACACCTAATTCCGTGTGAGGATTATAAGTCTATGCCAATTAGTGTCTACTACGCCGTGCTGGACGCAGTTAAAAACTGGAAAAAATTACCTCTCGGCGTCATTTTTCCTCAATTCCGGCCCACTTATCGTTCCCGTGCAGAAGTCCGGGCTTAGGACTGGCAATTAGTGCTATTTTTCTGTTTTTTTCCTCCATTCTCGTTAGGAAAACGTAATCCTAGGAAGGCCGACTCAATCATCGAGGGAACTCGGTAACTGTGAAATGTGAGTATTAACAAATAGGGTCATTGGTGACTGCACCAGGGTGTGAATCGGGTTAATCTTCCGGATTTTCCCAGGTTTTGATTTTCGAAATTTTTTTTGCAAGTGAGGGTTGCGTTCTGTTTCGGATAGATAAGAGAAAACCGGAGAGGGCTTTCCAGTAAAAGTTCTTGTTTAAGTTTAATACGATCCGTTTGGAATAATTCCGCTAACACCGAAGTTTTTAGCATAAATTCTAATTAAATACTGAATAGCGTAGCCACTTCCATGATTCCGATTTGCGCTTTTATGTTAAGAATTATTTATTACGGACCACACTGAGACTATAGATAGTTATTTGTTGTGTTATAATCATTTAAATATACAATTGTAAGCAGTTATGCGTAAGATGCATCCATCCTGAAGTATCCGCTGACCTTTTGATAACTCATATACATATATACCTTATCTTTAGAAACACGCAGTCTGCATTTCAATAAAAGCCATAATTTATCTTTATTTTTATAATATGATAATTATAAAATTGACCTTCTGAGCCTTAACTTGGTGGTATTCCATGACAACAGAAGCAAGCTGACAAGGGAATATTTTATTTATACAGCTCTCTTATGCAGGGAATGTTGCTGAGCAGGGGTGTTAATATATGAACATGCAATGAACATGCAATGAACAGTGATGTTAATGAATAAATAAATTATTCCCTTTTCAGTAAGATTATTATGTTTATACTTATTTTAGATTTTGTTTACTGAAGATAAGTAATCTAGGAGTTTAGAAAAATGTTTATATTTCCCCTGTTTTAGGGAAAAATGGGCATTGGTTGTAACGCTTTGAAGTATGATAGTGGAAAATTGAGTCAATTAATTTCCTTAGACTTTTTGATTTTCTTTTTTCAGGTAGGTTCTAATGTACCATACTTTGGACTGATTTTTGGAAAACAAAATTAGATATTTACCAAATTGTTTGACAGTTACTGCTAAATGAGTAGTGAGAATTTCATTGGAGTGCACCGTAGCATAGGATGGCTTATTCTTTTGGATTTGAATATAATTTCTTCGTTGGATTCTTCTATGGAGAATAATTAAGCGTATTTAAAAAGTACACCCATAAATAAGCTCTTCATTCTAGTGAAACGAACCTTTTACGACCTTATTTCTGACTCTAACAGTTTAACTTGAACTCTTGCACTCTTAAAATAACTTAGCATGGGAATGTAATTTGCCAATATGAGTGGCGCAGCGGACGTTATATGGTAAATTTACGAATTATTTAATTTATTCCGAAATGAAAATCTTGTTTAAATATTGTGCATATCTCTTATGCCGCATATTTCGCATTCGAGAGAAAAAATGAAAATTGGAAGTCTGCTGCACCTAATGAATCTTACCTAAGTAAACATACTCTTAAAACAAGTGAACATAACACTTTCGGAAATTATCGCAGCAGTGCAACGCTGAACAAGGGAGTTGTATACAGTAGTGAGAAGGTCTAAAGATGATGCGAGTGCATTCAAAAGGGGCCTGAGAGTCTCCTTCACCTTCTAATGAAGACCTCCTTAGACCGTTCGTCATTCGGAAGGACTTCAGCTTCGCCGAGACAAACCCTTGGCCAGATACACACTCCAATATAACGTCACTAAACGTTTCTTCATCAAGGAAAATAAAGGTCCGTAAGGAATAAATTGACAGTTTGACGCGAAAATATTCCCCGCAATATTTGCTCACATTGCTAAATTTCACGAAATCATAGCATCTATATATATTTACATTACCTCTCTTATATTTATAATCCTCATGTCGTCACTAGGGCTTTCTCCATAGCTTCCACTCCACTATTACCTGTTTTGTTTACAGTATACTAAAATGCCTCAAATTGAGAATATTTAAATCTTTCAACTCCTTCAACCAAAGCTTTTTAACTTATTTAGCAGTTTATATTAAAATTCCGCTTAATTTAAAAACATAATACAAGTAATTTAATGAGATCATTATGCATATTAAAAAAACTACTGCGTTCTTTTTCGAAAAATATTGATAAAATACTACAATCTTAAAGTGCTAACATTTTGATATGCTCATTGATGTTCAACCGAGCAGCGGGAGTTACGAATCTATTTCATCATGAATTCAAAAATCGGAGTAGAATAAGAAATAGAGAATATATAACAAAATTATTACTCTTGAAAAAAGAATGTATTATTTTATTAATAAGTGATTACTAGTTATTGACAAGTGATCTACTCAATTTTATTATTTAATTATGATGTCGTTCCATGAAGTATGGCCTAATGCTATATAATTTACAATGTATTACAGTTTGAAGAAGAGAAACTTGTCAATGAGAGTCTTAAAAATGTCATATTGGCTAAAGGATGTGAAAAGGCACGTGTTTCGAAATACGCGAATATACCCACGCATACGCATATAATTTGACTCAAAATTTAAGATAATTAATGCCCTGCGAGTCCTATTTTAATATGCAAAAATTTTCCCCTCCGTTCTTAACACCCAACGCATTATTAAACATTGAAAGCGGTACGCGGGCAACGTCCTCTGTTATTTTTGTTTTTGGAAAGCCCGTTCAAATGAGGGATTAAAAATTGGCCTAGGAGAGAGAGAGTGGCAATCCGGCCTACGCACGCGGGGGCATCAAGCACGGAAGGAACCCATTTGCGATGTCATTCGTACATGGCTTCCTCACTCCATCTCCTGCTTTCCGTGCGACCCCGGCGATGAGTTTTGATGAACGAAGGATCGTAAAAAAAGGGCAAACACGGCTGCAAACCGAGGCCCAGTCACGCAAACCTCAACTAAAAGAAAGGAATACGGACGGGCAAAAAATAAAGCGGGCGGATCGTCATTAAAATTATTTGGCGCTACTTTTTCTTCGCCGAGCACAGGTCGTCATTTTGAGGGAGGGCGGCGGAAATATGGGCTGCCCTCATTCTGTGCTCTTCGCTCGTTCTCCTTCCCTTTCTACGTCCAATTCTCTTTTTCCTTTTCTTTCTTCGGCGTAAAGCGGGGTTGAGAAATCAGGAAAAGATTGGTGTATTCCTTGGTGTGGAGTGTTTTGTTTAATGGGTGTGAAACGTGGACCTTACATAATGTGGGTTTCATACCTACTCTTTAATGGATAGAAAATGCAATAATGAGACCTTAAAGAATAGACTTGGCCAAGGAAGCCTTCATGAAGCGCAGGAAATTAACGCCTAGTTAAAGAATCAAGAAAAATTGGTAAATTCCTTAGTGTTGTTTGTTTTGCTGAATGTTTTCACACTACAATGTACAAAGAATTTGTAAAAATACAATAAGAATCATTGGCACTAAAATTGCCAACAATTTTTATTCATTGTTAAATCACTCTAGAACGCTAACCACTCTACCACCTTGGCCGACACAATAGAGATGTGTTCATAATGTAAATAGGGTAGGCTGGTGGATGTGGTGACAACAAAGAAATCCTGAAGTTCTTTTTTTCCATTCTATTATTCGATTCCTAATTAATGGGCCACCTTGTGGGTCAATAAAGATGTAATCAACTTTCAAATTGCACTTTGACCAGCCACTATACTCCCTATACATGTGACTTCTGAAGGAATTGACATTTTTGAAAAGTTTACTGCATCCCGCATGGGACACAGTTTCAACTCCAATAATCATATGAGCACAAATTTCACGAAGGACTTTCAGTCTTTCAGGAGATAATTGTTCATGGCATCCGACATTCATGGTTCCGACAAATTAATCTAGACCTGATACTTGAATTTAAAGTAAATACTTCCATAGAATACAATTTAAAATAATGATTCTAATAGCTAAAATTCTAGGGTAAGATTGACGACAATGGTAGGACTTATTTAATTACCAATTGAATAAAAATGATTGAATAACCTCAAATGTGAACTGCATGTTTATTTGCAATGCTTGCGGCACAGAGAAATTTCGAAACACCACAGACTTATCACTATTGAGTGGACATAATAATCACAGCTAAAATGCTGCAATTAATGGAAAGCACACATTAGAGATAAATCATATATAAACGGCACACTAATAATAACACATGTATAGTTTACTGTATCAAGTCATATATTGCTATAGATAACATTCTAGAATTAAACCATAGTAAAAAAATGAAAAACTACTTTTCAATGCAATATACTCGATATGCGAAGGCACTGATGAATTCCATTTCGTCAAAATCGGTGGACCCGTGAAGCATTAGCTTCCCAAACTCAACGGATTTCCTTTTACGAACAGTAGGAGCTGTTTTTAAGGGCCAACCTCAAGAATAAGCCCTTGCTTCTAAGAAAAAGCCATTAGCATAGACATGAACATCTTCGCCCTTACTTTAAAATTTGTTGGAAAAATACATTTATATTGAACGTACCAGCCGGAAACGGAATTTCCAAATAATACTTATAGTAGAAATCCAAGCAAACCAGTTTTTCCAGTGAAACTTATTGTATTTTTACAAATCTTTTTTTACAGTGATAGAGCAGGTGGATCAATTATCTTACTTGGGTAGTACTTTTTTCTTTATATAGAAGATGCGGAGATGAGGTTAGTAAAAGAAAACGTTAAAGACACAGGAAAAATGCATAAAACGATGACTTCTCGCAAAATAAAATTCGAACGTTTATCCAGCTTCTTCCACTAATCGACCATTGAAAGTATAGGCTAAAATAATCTAGTATTATTGCCAGTAATTATTTCCGATATTCATCTCGGGTTACACCAAAAAGAGGAATTTCATAAATCTTAGACTTCCAGTGAATTTTAAAATTAAGACTGACAAACTGACTTCCTAACATTAAAGACTCGAAATTTAGAATAATAATACACTAACTCCGCACAAATTAATATCTACCCATTATTCAAGAATTACATGTAGGGCGATTTTGAGTTGAATCATGAAAGAAGGATAGGAAGATGTATTGGCCAAAGAAGCCATCATGAAGCGAAGGGTATTGATAAGAAACCAGGAAAAGAATGGTGAAATATGTACATGATGTGGAGTGTTTCGCTATTCGGGTGTGAAACGTGGCCCTTAAGAAAGGAGGAAGTCTAACCTTTTAGTTTAGAGTCGTTCGAGATGTGGGTATGGCGTAGAATGGAAGAAGTTGCATTGAAAAACCTTTGGTTTGAATTGTTTGGAAAACACACACGGAGGTGCTGGAGATGGTTAGGGAGGAGAGGGCTTTAATTGATGTGATTAAGCATTTACAGAGAAAATGGGTTGGTCAAATATTGAGAGGGGCGGGACTGCTAAAGAATGTGATCGAGGGTGGAATTTAAGGAAAGAAACAGAGGGAAAGACAAAGACAACAGATGTTAGATGATGTGTGGACCTAGAAAAGAAAAATTCAAACGTTTGGAGGCCTTAAACATGTGGGTGTGGCGTAGAGTGGAAAAAGTAAGTTGGGTTGATAGAAAAACAAACACAGAGGTGCTGGATATGGCCGAGAAAGAGCGGGCTTTGATCGGTGTGATTAAACATCGACAAAGGAAATTTTTGGGTTAAATCTAGAGAGGGGAGGTACTGATAAAGAAAGTGATTGAGGTCTGCTGTCGAGCCTGTACAAAAACTTATCTGTTCTATGCTGAATCATCAATAATTCGGAGTAATACTAATTCGTGAGAAATCCAAATCAGGCAATAATAATAATACTAGAAAGGGTCGAATAAGGGAAAAATGCAGTTTCCTTTAATCTCGTTGAGCGTACCCTCATCTAGTTCTACTGCATAACCTTTGCATCCGCCTATTAAATTGTGAATATTTCTTTCGGTTTACGACACCGTTGGTTGACCGTGGTTCACTGACGACCATCATCCTTCTTTGGTCGCCTAATTACTCTTTTTCACCTCGATGGGAATCAGGGAGTGCGGTACGTAACTTTCTTCGTGATCGTGAGGTGCTTTTAACCCCTTAGATATTTAACTGGTTTCCCAACTGGGCCACTAATTACATCTGCTATCTTCACACTCACTCAGCCAACTAATGCAATACTGAAAATTATTCCACGACGCTCATAACTCACACACCTCGGAGTCGGCATGAAGATCTGCGATAATTTGAATGGAGTTTATGTTGATATACGTTCATGTCCTTCCCAAAATATGCTTCGAAAAGTTGTTTTAAGATAGTTATCTTTGATGAATGTTGATACAAGTACGAATTAAGTGTATGAGAATATTATACAAAGACACTCACGCAGGCATGAACACAAAAAATTTAAAGGTATAAAGTCACTTGCAATGCATCGTATGCCTTTAAGGATCAGAATTTCAGAATGTTGAGATATATGTGTATGAATTAAGTGTATGAAAGAAAGAGCATTATACAAACACTCACACATGCATGAACACAAAAAATATTAAGAGTATAAAGTCAGTTACAATGCATTATGTACGCTTTTAAGGATCAGAATTTGAATATCAATAAAAATGTGTGTTTTGTCGTATTGGGAGTCCATTGATATGCAAAGTTAATGTATTTCAAATGAATGAATTTGGGATCAACTCTTTCGCCTTAATATGAAATCGATAGCGGAGGGCGAGATATTGTTGAAAGCCATCAATTATATTTTCTGTGGAAAACTGAGAAGTCTTTCTTATTGGGATTTTTCTGCCAGCGTTATTTAGAGTGAGCTATTTCTTTCTATTCGATTATATGAATGTAACTACAATCAGCAATAGTCTTGAGCCGTTGACGAAACCTTCCGTGTCTTTGAGATGTTTATCCATGTCGAGTTCAGAATGACTTTTCCCTCTTGGCTCGTTTAACTCCTCAATTGGAAGAACATTAAGTCTTGAAATAAGAGCTCATTATACAATCGGTCGAATTCCTTACACGATATGGAAATTAGGAAGTTTGGCTTGTAATTTCATTCGTTGCTTCTGTCGACACTTTTGTAGTCGTATTCGGAGATTTCCATTCAAATGGGGCAACGACTTCCGTAGAAAATATATCAAAGGCAAAATTTTAAGTGGGGAGTTATTTAACCGTTGTGATTGTTATTTATTCATTTTTCTTTAGGATTCAGTACTTATCAAATGGTTGGAATATCTAATTTCATTCTATTTTTCATGACAGCCAAGCCTTTGCTATATTATCGATTAATGTACATATTGACTTGAGTGCTACTATTTCCCTGTTGATGTTATTTTTTATTAGAATATTTTTTTAGATTCATATTTCCATTATTCGTAAATTGTATGTATATACTTTGGAGAAGACCTACCTACAACCGCTCTGAGTTTAACTGGTGAAATATATTTTTCCGTTTCTTTCTTTAAATACTTCTTGAATTTTATCTTCATTTTGTTTGCTTGGAATAATTTCATAACCCATTTCAATGCAGCATAGCTGGAGATAAAGCTGCAAAACATGTTCCTTGATATCTAATACATCTGTCCTAATTTTCATACTAAGGCCTAAGTTTATGCAAATCCATGCTTTTCCTTTTGTATGTACGTTGTTTGGGCTTGCATATCTATGAAATTAGTGGGCTAATCCCAATCTACAATGATATGTAACTATTTGCGAAGCATAACTGTTATCAATGATACGATGCAAAACGCCTCTCATGCTTTGGATATCCTCACAATCCTACATTATGGCCTAATTGTGTGATCGCAAATAGATATGCATCATTCTAACCAAAATGTAATTCTAGAATGTCTAGTCGGTTCTCAGGATTGAATTACAGTTAAAAATCACTGTTTTTTATACATTATGTGTATAACACTAGTTCGTTCAAAAAGTTTCCGAATTCATTTTTTCCCGCGAAAACGCCGAGCAGGAGTAAGGCAAAATTCTGGAGGTAGATAGGGCATCATTTTGTAGGTACAGCTATCTACCACCTACCTACCTATCTACCACCAGAATTTTACATTTCTCCTACTCGGCGTTTTCGCGGGAAAAATAAGTTCGGGAAATTTTTGAATTTTCTATTATTATTAAGTGATCATATATTTATTTATTATTATTATAATATAATAATAATAATTAAAATAATAATGATTTGTGTCTCTCACTGCCAAAATGTTATTCTTGAACTTATTAGTTATATTGAATTGCATTTTATACATTCAAGAAATTAGTTCAGTATAGTTTGACCAAGAAGTTCTCCATTCCACATAACTAAGAAAACGTTAAAATCAAGTTGGGACTGTTTTCCCAAGGAAATGGAAGGGTAAAGCAAGCAAGCAAAAATATATTTTGCGTATCTTTATTTCCAAGGGTTTTGCATAGGAAGACGATATGAGAAGTTTGGATATGGCCTCCGTCTAGACGGCGGAGATCTCCTTTGAATAAAAAGATCGGTTTTCTTCTGTTGTTCTATTTATAAGAGCGGACGATTTTCTTCGGAAGGAAAGCTTTGTTTCAAAGAGACATATGTTTATAGAATTTCCTTTAACGTAGCTCGTGTCTAATGTCGTTGGAGTAATAATTGACAGAGCTCTGGAAATAGAATTTTACTTTGATTCAATTCAGCCTTTTTTTCTCCGAACGATATCTTCAGAGATGGAATGAGTTCTTATGATAAAGAAATATCAATTTATTATTAGGGAAAGACATTAAGTTATAGAAATGATATTATTTAATATGTATATTATACACAATACTCTAGATACATATCAAATATAACTTTCACATTCAATATAATAATGAAAAGTAATATATTAAATATAAAAATCTGGTAAGAATAGGAAGTTGATATCGATATTATCAGGGATAAAAAAAACGTTTACATCACGATCATGATGATGAACTTAATGTGAAGACTCAATAAATTCTGTTCAATAAATTTTGTTAAATGAAATTTTTACACAGTGAATTTTAGGTATTACCGAAATAATTTATATTATCACATCGGATTGTTAACCCTAATTAATATTATAGTGAGTTTTAATCAATTTTAATATTCCAGATTAAGATTCACCTGCTATATTCCATCGGTGGTTCTGCAATTTCAATTTAAATGGAATACGGTTGATATTTTGCTCATATTTCAAGATTTGAGAAACACCATCAGTCATACGTCTAGATTATTTATTTTTTACACGTCCACATCATTATCCTGCCAGCCTACTTTCGACGTGTAGCAAGAGCGCGCACAATTGACCCATACACACTTTATTTGTGGTTTGAAGGAGGATTTCATAATCAAAAATACTCATTATCGCGTCTCTCATTTTTGTGATGTTGTTTTTCAGATTTTCTATGGTAACAGGGACAGCCTCATCTCATTCCAGAACTTATCTCTTTAATCTCCTTTTCCTTAACGATTTACTTCCATTGCGGGAGTGCAGCTCAGTTGTATTTACTGCAATTCGCAAGACGGAATAACTCTGGTTTTGTATAAGAGTGAATGTACAGTTTTGGAAGGTTCATCTACGCAATCGTGTAGGTGAAAGGAGAAATCTTGGCTGCAAGTTAAAAATAGCGTCTTTTGGATTATTAAATGTATTTTCTTGATGCTTGCAGAAGAAATTCATATGTAAATGAAGTAGCGAATCGTAAAGAGGAACTTTTCGTTACCTTCTAGATATGTAACAGTCATTTGTGCAAATAAATTTTAATATACGTTTTATATAGCTGAATATTTGAAATTTATTCGTAAATATTGAGAACGATTAAAGTCGTTGTGTATATTCATAGTACCTAAATTGCTATTTATGCTGTATATCGAGTTGTTTTTCGTAAGATCTCGTAAATAATGGTTACTTACTCCCATAAAGCTACTGCATTGAATTGGTTGAGTTGAAATAACAAATAGGTTTTAAACAACATGTAAAACTCACTTTTATTAATCGTCACCTTTAACCCAACTAACCTAATTACTAACCCTTTACTAATTATTTGTTAAGTTATTTTCATGAGTTGTTTAAACCCTGTGTTCTCGTTCCCTGTGAACTCAATCTATATAACATGTTGAACTTTCACCAAGTTATGGCTTCCTTCGTGATTTTTTTACTATAAAGCTGTATTTACTTTGAATTTTGATGATTTTTGGGGATTTGCTGAGCTTAAATCGGTCATGAGGAATATAAAAATTCACGAGCCGCATTTGTGGCCGCGTGCGGGCAAGTGGCCACACTTGATATACCGAAAATCGTTCGAATGTGCATGCCTTGACTCGGATTTTTCCCAGAGTTATATATACTAAAGGGAAGAAGCGAACCGCAAAGCTGAGAAAATAATCATCTCGAAAACTTTTATCTGAACGAGTAAACGTTCTTCCGATCGCAGGAACCCTCAAGGGTCCAAAATATTTGTGCCCGCGGTGGGGGACCTTTCAGGATGTTCTAAAAGGCATCGCTCTCCTTCATCGATTTTAATAAGTTGCGTATTCGAGGGATAAAAAGAACGTCTCTCATCTGTGCAGGCAGACGGATTCTCCTCACCAATTGGTCGATATCACTCTTCACTTGTTCCAATAAAGCGAACGGTAGATATACATATATACGAAGACTCGGATCTTCAAATGAATTGCGGGAGGAAAAAGGGAGGGAAAGAGGAAGTAAACCAAGGAAAATTTTAAAGCTACGAAATGAATATCCGGGAGGGAGAGAAAGCAGAATCGCTGGAGTGTTTCAACAAAGGGTTTCCTTTGTAAATTAAAGATGGCGTCTCAGTTACGGGGCGATCGTTTCAATTGTTTACAAATGGAGCGTTGAAACATTTCCTACAGTTTTCAAATTCGATTGTCGTCTAAGTCTGCCTAGGTATTATTTTGGTTTTGTTCAGTTCATTTTCTCTCGCTTTGCATAATTTAGCGGAACATTTAAGAATGTTTAGTTGTATATTTCCTCCCCAATTGATTCAGTATCGAATTATTGGTTAATCATGATAATTTTTCTTTCCGTATTTTCCACTTCCTATTGCCTGAATTTCTAAAAAAGTTTCGGCTACTTTATACAAGGTCAAAATGTATATTCGTACACCTAATTTTTCTTTCTCCTGCTTCAATTGTCTAATAGGTCATGCCATATTTTTTACACATGTTAGTGAATATTAATTTACATACATACAATTAATATTATGTTACAACCTTCTTCAGGGACCTGTACTCATGTCTTAGCCTCAACTTATACTATTTAGATTTTTACTGCATTTTTACGGAACCTATCTTTTTTGTGCCATGACTCACTTTTACTTTTTCAATGTGTTCTATAATTTACGAAAAGAACTTAGGCACGCAGTGGGCGCTTTGATCAAAATTTCTATGTACGATAGCAAATGAGAACGTAGAAAAAGTATCGTGAGGAAGTAAGGAAAAAGTAAGGCCGGGAGGCCACCGAATGCGAAGCGGCGCTGAGCTGAGTGGGACAGAGTGGACACGGAGCGAATCGTAGCTAAGTTTAGTATCTGAGGGTCAGCAATTGGAAGAGAAGCTGAGCGAAGCAATTCGTTTTTAAACAAACAAGATATAATTATGCTGGCACACTTTTATTAAGATATTATTTACAGCAATTGGAAAAAAATTATCTATTCCGTTAATAGCATATACGTTTCCTAATGTTCGTACAATACTCGAGTACATTTTTCATTTTGTAAAGACGGAACTGATAGTATAAATAGTTCTTAGTTTAAAATCAATACGTTAGATAAATTATTTTGCAAGGAGCATCACAAAAATCAATCACTATACTCACGTAAGCATGGCAATTACATTTTTCTTCACTCTTCATCCAACGTCTAACTTTTGCTATCGGGTACATATCTCGGAGAGGAGCATAAGCCATTTTTAAACCTACTTAAAATCGTCGTATTTTTATTCTTTTTAAGGGTTCATAATCCTACTGCTGTTTTTTGTAATGCTATGGTTTTAAAGGTTTTTAAGCTGGTGTTCCTCTCCGAGACAATTACCTGCTGACGATTTCACAATATTAGTTTTTATTTTCAAAAACTGACCTGAGTTCAATGATTAAATTTACGAGAAAATTTTTCTCGGCTGTAGTGAACCCTTTGGACGACATTTTCACATTGATTGAGTTCCCTAAGACGAGTGAATATCTTAAATTGGGACTTAATTGAAGTGTAACGGCATTGGAAGTAATTAAATTAGGTGTTCCGATCACAATTGTCATAGATTGACAAAGTGATTACATTTTGTGAAATTGAATCGTTCATCAATAATTACATTAATGTTAAGCAAGCTGTAAATTAAATTAAGCATTAATTAAATAAAGCTGTAATTGGTAATTAATCAAACCTTTCATGCTTGTGAATGTGAGTCCTTCACACACTGTTATTAATTCAGATACTGCCGAGGAAAGAAGCGAGAGGCTCCCCCCTCCACCTCTATCGCGTTGAGAGCAGTGGAGGGGGAAGCTGACTTCGCTTCAGCACGAACCACGACCGTTCGGAAGATAGGCCGTGCGAAGCTGTGGGACATCAAAATTCTCAGCTCAACTCCGCTTCGTATCCGGTGGCCTCAGCTGCATTCAAAAGTATAGGTTCTATTGTGTAAGCTTAGTCCGCTCGGCGTAACTTCGCTCAACTTAGCTTCGTTTCGCATTTGGTGGCCACCCGGCCTTTAAGAAGCGTTAGTTACACTTATTGTTAGTCACACATAAAACATAGTGAAGCGAACGGATTTTCTGTAGCATGAAATTTTATGTATATTATGAAAAATGGGAATATTTCTCTCTTGATATCCAATGGAAATCTCGATCTTTGCGCTTTGGACCCCTCATTGCCTAAATCCGCCCCTATCCATAAGTATTATACTACATGATTGATCACACACCGTTTGCGACATACCGATTTTTGTAGCATATCAGAGCGTCGCGACCCACCGGTGTATAGCAGCTTAGGACCAGGAAGATGGGGGAAAAGATGTGAAAATGCAGATGGGGTGCAGAAGGGGGATTTGGTAGCGAAGGGAAAGGAAAAGTCGAAATTTGGGTGCTTCGGAGAGCAAATCCGTGATTCAAATAAGAGCGGAAGAGGCATTGGCAAGGCTCCATTGGTTTGCGAAATGAAAGGAAGACGGGGGGATTTCACGCGGAGATTTTCGATGCGGGTCTCCCAAGTGGGATTTCCAGGGGAAAGGGAAATGAGCGGCAAAGGATCGGGAGCTGCGGAGTTAGCAAACAGCGGCCTCTTTTGATTGCGCCAAGAGATCGACTGCGGGACTTTCTCCGCATGCATGGACATGATCAAAACCCGGGGGTTGATATAGTTCCGTGGGTTCGCTCCCTGTTTGTACTTCCGCCGATGAGTGTTTCTGACGCGTTCGAGGCGACTCTGAACAGACAAGCAGACTTCATCTAAAGAGAGGAAAAGTTGAAATGTTAGCGACAATCCATGGGATTATTTCCTTATTGAATTTTCTGATACACTCACAAACGCAGTATAGCGGTTAATTTTGAGTCGCTAAGAGATTTCGATGTTTATTCCCCATTTGAGTTCATCAACGCCCGACAAAATCTATTGATTATGGCAGTTGTATAACAATTACAATAACTACTTCTTAAACGGGAAAAGTAGACAAGACACAACACGGAAAGAACTTATTGTAAGTGAAATATGGTGGAATTTCATTTTTAAAATCGAAGAAGAAATAACATGTTTACTTTACACAGAAATAAAGTGGAGAGTAAACACCTAAAAGTGGAAAGTTAAAATCTTATTTCTACTTTGATTTTTTAGACAACATTCTTTATTGTATACTAAACGACAAAACAATTCATACAACACGACCAGGTTTCGATACATAGCATCATCATCAGGTACAATTCAATGGTGATGATTGATGATGTTATGCATAGGAAAGTGATCGTCAGTGTGTATGTATTATTGTTTTGTGGTATAATATAAACTGAAGTATCTTATCAGCTTTTCCCTTTATTTTTGATGACCACCAAGTAAAAGCCGAGATTTCGCCATTTCGTCTTTATTAAGTGAATTTTATTCTTAATAGACTCTGACCAAATACCATTTTACCCACAAAAGCAAACGACAATTCCCTGACTAGGATTGGAAATAGGGATATTATCAAAGATATCCTCTGTTGTTACAAGCGAATTGCAAACTTCTTCACAGCATTACTTTACGCTATAACTAATTGGATAATGAATTTAATGATAAGAAAATGAGGTGTGTAATTAACGGAAAAATAAAATAGGATGTAAACTAAGATACTCTGTTAGAGGTTTAAAACAATCATTGTTTAATTGATGTATTTGGCCAACCTTTTGTTAAGTTTCAGCCGTAGCATAACAAGGAGGTTACTCGAAATGTACGCGGAGTATAAATGAAGAGTTTGAAAGCAAAATTAATTTTACATTAATATTCATATTAAATTTAAATTTTATTATACTGAATTAAATTTTATTTCAATGTTGATTGATGAGGAAGATCCTGGGTTCGATTCACAGCCCCGTCTGACATTTTTAATTCCGTTTTTCTTTTGGATTTTTCCTGTGTGCACACCCTTATTTACAATGGACCTCAATGAAATCAGATGGATACATTCATATAAAGGTGGCAGTTATTATTATAAAGGGTAGCTCCTTATTCTTCGCGCATTCCATGCGTAGGATCTTAAAAGCGAAAGTAGTTTTGTCCGTCGAAGCTAATGTCTTGAGATCGGTGTGTTTTCTTTTTCATTTCTTGCCTTCTGCCTTTGGTAATACCTTCGATTCTTTCCTCTTTATTTAGAATCGCTTTTTGTATTTTTTCTAAGTTTTCATAAATAGAAAGGAAACAATACGACGTAATGGGCTATGCAATCATCTCAAGGCCGAGGCCTTCCCAAGTTTCCATTACTTTCACTTATAAGCTCTTCTCAGCTGTTTCAGCCAGCGATTTTTGCCATTTTGACCTTAACGCTTTTCCCCAAGTTCAAGTTCTTGCTTTCGTAAATAAAATATAATATCCATGGTTTCCCTGTGTGTTTCAGAGATCAGAAGTAAGATTTGGGTGTCATATTAATCTTGAAAACTAGACTTCTTAATTAACATAACTGAATAATCATATTTAGTTAGATTTCAATGAACTCTGAGGGATGAGTGTGGTAGGAAATTATTCCTGCTTCATTATTCTATCAACAGCTCATTAAAGAAAGATGAAGTTTATTTGAGTTTACGGAGCTTTGTACTCTTCGCTCTTGTACACTGTGGATCTGAAGCAATTTATAACTTAAGCATATAGATGCATAGACAATATTATGTCGCTGTATATCAGTGATATTCTTCTTCAAAGAATTCCATGCCTGCTAAGTTAGTAATCTCTTATGTTCATCATCATCGTGAATATATTAATAGGTTTATTCACACGATTTTAGAAAATTCCACAAGAATAACAATTTAATCATATTTTTCATCAACTGAAGACAATCTTCTCCCGTAAAATTTATCAGAATGAAATATTTAATGGGGAATGTACCGTAGTGAAGAAAAATACACGGAAATTTTTTTATTTATATAACTATTTTAATGGTTTTGAAATGGGGAAAACCTACATTAATTAAGTGGATTTTTCCCAGTTTGTGAAGTAAAGTTGGCAAATGCTTACGAAAATATCAGAAATATATATTCAGACAATCAATTTACGCTCTAGTGATCTCTTGTTAAATCTTCTATACCACCATGACTTGACTTAATTTCAAGGGATCCTATAAAAAAAAAGTTTTGCTGCTTCAGTAATAGAAGAATGTCTAAATTTTCAATCATATGATTCAAGTAACTTACTGCGCTCGATTGACTAAAACAGCTAATCTTCCCTAAATTCATGTTTAAGAATTTTATAATTGCATTATTTTAAAATAAAATTAACAGTCTCAGGCGATGTCTTGTGGAAATACGTCATGATGAAAAATAACAAATTTGTACTTTTTCCACAGTATTTATTAGAAACAATAAATGGAAACAAAACACGACTAGTTTCAGAGATTGATCTCCATCATCAAGTGACCAAGCAGAAACGTAAACGTTCCTTTTTCCTATTTCCTTATTTTCCCGCCAGTCTTACTGGTATATATTATGCTTTACGTTTGTGCTTGGTCACTCGATGATGGAGATCAATCTCTGAAACTAGTCGTGTTTTGTTTCCATTTATTGTTTCTAATAAATACTGTGTAAAAAAGTACAAATTTGTTATTTTTCATCATGCAATATTTTATCATAAAATTTGCCGTCTTAAAATATAATTATATATTTACCTATTCAATGTTAATATCTTCGATCTTCCGTAGGATGGATTGGCTAAGACAGGACTCGAATCAAATTATCGCTTACTTACTCTCAATTTATATCGTAATGCACAATCGTTATAAGATCATTTGCTTAATCTTTTCTTTGTTTTAGAAAAAAGAGCAAAGCGGCTGCTGATGGTTATGTTATGTTATAGAACACACTCCAAAAACCATAAAAAATTGTTTTTTTCAAAAACCTTTCCATGTTTTTCCAAATTTCATACTTAATTAACTTAACTACTTAGACGTTGTTAACTACATGTGTAGATGTTCTACCTAAACAAGATCATCTCCATATCACTTACTAAAATAAATAGTGTATTATGCGCTTAGGTTGGTGACTTTCAACCCGCATTTTTCTAAATGTACAGTTAAGGGTAGATTTACGCGAGGGATGATGTGATATATTTTCTAATAGCATCCCGAAATTTCGAGTTTTGCAATTTGTCTTATGTTTTTAATATTTCGATATTATGGATATTTGAAAATAATTAAAGTTGTGTATTTAATCCATTAAGTTAGTGAATATATATTTAACGTAACCATATAATGTTTATGGTCAAGATAATTTCATAAAACGTGAATTCCTTTCCTTAGGTTTACGAACATTGACTAATTCGTTTTTTATTATTATTTGATTCCCTCATTCGTAGAGCTATCACGAGAATCATTCTGTGTTTATATTGACAATAAAGTGCCTCGGCAATCAAATCCTAAAATAAAGCCACTAAGCTGTTTTCCATACATGTCTGCATCGATTGTTTACAAGCCGCTAATTTCCATGTGACTGGGAGTGTAAACACTGAAAGATCAAGTCAAATGCTCTGTCTGATGCAACCTGAATGTTTGCAGTGCTTGCTGTTTCATCATAGTATTTGAAACAATTCGCCTTATGGTGCACTTTCTCAAATTGAATTGCTGCGTAGGAGGGAGATAGAATGTCATCACATAATGGATTATATGTGATGATTAAATGAAAAAAAAAACTCCCAAAATTTTTTATTTATAGACTTTGGGCTTGTTAGCCCTTTCTTTTGATCATGAAGTCATTGAGGAAGAAAATATTTCAATGCATCTATGCTCAAAATATATCTTTTCTAATGAAATCGATATTTGAAAAAATGAATGAATGGAAAAACATTGCAGAATGAAGAAACACTTATTAAGTTTCCACATGGTTGAATATATATTGGAAACACATATTTACAATGCAAAAGCGGGTTATTGGAGCCATGACTAAGGTTCCCAGAAAATAATCATTTAAACCATAATTTAGACAATGGGGATTAGTGACGATACCCTCTACATAACGCTATTCAGTGCTATCCACATTCACCAGAATGTGGGCAGGTACTTGAAACAGGAAGACCAACATATTCGTTTTACCCGAGGCAATGATAAGTTGAGGATTCCATCGCAGATTAAGCCTAACTGGCAGAAGTTTCGAAGTGATAGATTTAAAAGTTTATAATAAATTGCCCAACGCTATCAAAGACAATAAAAACGCACAATCCGGGAAACAATTGAAAAAATTTCTCCTAACCAAACTTATTTTAGTGTTAATGAATTTGTAAATGAGGGGAACCAGTAATATGTTAAAGAGATGAAATTTGTTATTGAGAATAAAATACATGCTGTATTATAATTGTAATGTATGTTTTAATGTGTTTTTAATGTAAATTTGACTGAGTTGTGTTAAAGTAATTATTGATGACTTATCCTATAAATGCATATGTTTGTCCTTGAATTAATAAAATTATTATTATTATTATAAGTACGCTTACGAAACCGGTCACGAATTTATGTTCCTCTGGAAAATTACTTAGTGTTTATTTATCTATTTATTTATCATTATATACGCTACGAGTAGAATTTCTTCCGATGGCAGCCCCAACCGTTGTCTATGAACTGAATTCAGTCCCCAATCCCCCACACCTCACAACATACAACATACTACTAGGTCATCAGTGTTTATTTATTTTTTTCAGCATGTGATATACCTTATAAAAATGTACCCTTTTCGCTTAGTGGTTATTAAAATTTCACCAAATTGTTGTTAATTATCCTTCGTTACATTTACTTTTTGACGAGTGTCCATTTACATGCAATCTGACGACTTATGTAATTACTTGACAGGGGCCTGTTCCAGAGCCATCCAATCAACTTTTATTCACTTTTGATCTAAGCACCATCGTCGGAGTCAGCGATTACCGTCATTTTACGCATATGTTAAATTTCATGGATTCTTAGCTTAGATCCGGAGTTAAGTGTTCCAGTCATTACAAGTCGATGAACGCGTTAACTCTCCCAAGAGAGCGCGGATATTTCTCGCGCCAATGCTCCCAGAGTTCGCCGGGAATTCGTTCGATTCCGTCCGATCGAAATCTCCTCCGATTCCCTTTTCAAGCCGCGGCACTTATTCACCGTTGGAGCAAATCAGCGGAGTAACTCATGTCTCCCGAATCGATTCGAGATACGCGATAATATCGTAAATCCGGAGGACGCGATGCGCCGAAAGATTCTTTTGTCGACGTCTTTCTTTTGTCGACATCTTTCGAGAGCGTTCAACATTCCGCACAGGTGCACCGCGTAAAAAAAATACGACCGAGTCCTCCGAAATCTTGAAGAAGCTAAAGATTTCCGTACTTTCTGTAAATTACAACCCGAGCTGGAAATGTTCATGAAATATAAACAGCGCACCGAAAGGAGGCTTTTATGTCCTTCCTTACTCTTCGCCTAAACTCCCGTCTTCTTTTATTTCGCCCGATTTTCTTTGTACCTTTTGGAAACGTACGTTTCGACGAATCGACAGCTTTAAGGATGTTTCGCGAGGAAGTCGGTTGAAAACAAAATTTAAACGAGATTCAAGGAACGTGGAGAATGCTCTAGTTTAGCCAAACGTATGTTAGACACTGGTTTAGACAAACGTATGTTAGACACTGGTTTAGACAAACGTATGTTAGACACTGGTTTAGACAAACGTATGTTAGACACTATTTCCGTCGATGACTTGAAGTTACTGCATGAAACACATTATGGTTTAAATTCTTTCGAAAACGCTTAAATTTTTAAATATGAAGACACAATTATGAACTGGCACCTAGATTTTAATAAAACACTATGTACAATTTTTGATTTTAAATTATGACTTTCGCCCTTCCTTTGTTTTTGGTCGCTTACCTCGGCAATGACTTTCATCGTCAATTACTCACCAGTCTCCTCTGAAGATGCCTTCGTGAAAGGCGAAATACGTATCAGAACTAAAGTAAATCCTTGTTTGATGGTTTTTGGACTCTTCGAAGTACAAAGTACAGAATCTTCGATGTTGGAGGAAATCTATCAGAACGGCTGGAATGAATGCATTTTTCGATGGGGAAATGTCTGCAAAAATTCTTTTTGTTTAGTGCCTGACTAAGATGAAGGAGATGTTTTAAAAATATCGCGATTCATTGAATGATATATCGCAAAAAACTTATCGAAAAAACGAAAAATCTATATTTATTTATTTGTAAGGACTACAAATAGGCACCAGGGCAGGTGGTACTCATTCCTATGGGAGAAGGAAAAATAAAAAAATCCTGCCTTGTATTCACCCTAGTCGGAAGGAATACCCTCAGAACCCTCCCGTACGTCTTGCGTGTATTTATAAAATTATGAAATTTAAAAAAATACAAAAATATTACTATATTTTAAACTTGACGTTAACATTACAATAATTACAAAACCTTTTTAATTCTATTGATAAATTTTCTATTGATAAATTTTCTATTGATAAATTTTCTATTGATAAATTTTCTATTGATATAGCAATAAGGCTGAAAAGGTTAAAAATGTCTCCAGATATATTGTTCTATTCTACTACCCCCCAAATTATGAAATGAATACTTGCTAACATTTGTTCTCTGTTTAAGAGTAGCTACTTAATGTTTATGCCCGCTTCTACCGAGGCGATTCACTTCCTTGAGTCTATTGAATTATTGTTTCAACTTTCCAGCAACGTGTTTATATATATATTCCTTAACCTAATCATGCAACACCTCTAACAATGTTTCAAATAGGCAGCAGTTAGCCAAGAACTTGCGATGTGTGTGTCCAGTTCACATGCTGAATGGCTTTGCGTAATTTCATTCCACGTTAAAAATTACATGGTGGGTATGACTGCTTACTTCTTAGCCCACCAATTGAATCTGTGTTCTATTTATTACATGCGTTAAATTTAGTTAATTTTAGTGATGATTAAGGAAGATCTCTAAGACTTGGTTGCATGCCCTTTTTTGATTTCCCTTCAAAGATGTTATTAAAAATGAAGAAATGTCATGTTCTAAATTATTGAACAAAATTTTTGCGTGAAATAATGAGTTATTAGCCTGTATATCTGTATTGATTTAGAGATCGAGACAAGCTGAAAAGACTTGTCAGTTTCTTGTTTTGTAAAATTTTTTTAGCTTTTGAACTTTGAACTTTATGTCAGACAGAGCAATTAAAGAGAGTCATTTTAATTCTGAGTAACCATTGATATGGTTTTGCTACGCATTATTTAGATACCCAGAGCTCTATTTTAGTTGCACTGTTCAGTTAATTTATAGAAAGTTAACTTCAAACATACATAAAAATAAAAGAAAATCTCATCAGCTATGACATTTTACAATTTCTCTTAATTAATTCTGTTATTGAAATAGTAGAAGAGATGTATGAGTACATAAAGGCATTTCATTGGGAATTTTCTCGTTTATTCTTAATTTAAATCTACTTATTCATGGATTTATATCATAGGATTTTCCTTTTACTTTTGCTGCATCTTCTACGATTTGCCTTTATGCAAAGCTAATCGATTTACGTCAATTAAAGGTGCAAAAAAAATTCCTATTAATTTATTCCGATATGGCTATAGTTTTAAGCGTGATTTATACAATCTCTCGCCTTTTACAAATAAATATGAAATGCATTAGAATTTTGCACTTAGACATTAATGTTGCGAGCCGCCAATGGCATATGGCTTA
This sequence comes from Sympetrum striolatum, assembly GCA_947579665.1. Lineage (NCBI taxonomy): Eukaryota > Metazoa > Arthropoda > Insecta > Odonata > Libellulidae > Sympetrum > Sympetrum striolatum. Next base: position 32,421,157 of record OX388349.1, read on the forward strand.
TAAATTAGTACCAAATTCTTCGATAAAGCTTCCGTCTGTTATCTAATCTCCACACCTGGAGCAAATCCCTCTTGAAGGACTCATTGCCGAAACACTACTGTCGAAGCAGAAATCTCTGCTAGTGAACCGAGATGCTCTGCTTTGGAACATCTCTAAATCGGAGACTAAGTCTACTTCATGTGGATCCAAATTCACAAAGCAGTGTTCGAGAACAGGTCCAGCAATACTGGAATAAGCTACTTACAATTCTACTAGTTAATCCATTCCATTCGCCTTCCAACTCAAGCTGGACTATAGTTTTATTTTACCATCAAAATAGTCTTTTAATTAAATATGTGAAAATTGATTATGTTTTATCTTTCTATTATGATTATCCACGGAACCAAAACTTCGCATGTTATCATACATAAGATAATATCGTTGTGATCCTAATGCTGGTATGCGATATTAACATGCTGAAATGATATTTAATACCGTCACACGCTTCCCAAGCTTTGTTTCTCAATGAGAATGTTGTACTGCAATGCATATCGCGGAGGAAGGATTGACCTGGAGTGGAGAATCACGACAAAATATTTTATTTTTCAACATTCCGCTAATAAATAAGTCATGTAAACATTTGACAGATTTTGGTGCAGATCTGCTATTACCAATTGGTGAATTGTGAGGTTAATGATTTTACGAGATCTAGTAAAAGTTAGGTTGGTAAATATTTATTCCTATTTTTCATATCAATCCATCTGTTAATTTGCGAATATGGAGGAATTTCTACTATCGCCATCATTTTCTACGCATTGCTGAAGAGAATTAAGGAGCTAAAATTATTTTCACTTTACGATGGTTATATTAGGAAAATGTACGTACAACTTTCCAGATCTGTCCTTTTGTCAGATCATAATATTTGGGTTTTTAACCCCACAAGGTCTTCTGGGTAATTTTTGAAGCTATCTATTCCTTATAAATTTTAAACTACGAAGGTTAGATGTACGTGTATGAGTAAGAATAAAGATTTTTTTCTTTTTTTACTCTTACCCGCAGCTCTTTCTAAATACGAAAGACTCCCAAGTATACCTATCCACCGAAAAATGCTTGTCCATAGCTCTCATCGGATTTCTCGAGACCTATAGACAAATAGCAAATAGAGAGAAAAAAGACGTACAGCAGGCGGAAGTTTGCAGTGTTACAATATTTTTAACTCAAGTATCACCGGCTGCATAAGATTCAGGAGTAAAAGTAGCACCTGTTACATTTTTTATTACAGACTGTAAGAAAGGGCTTGATAGTTATAATATCTCCCAAATGAAAGTGGCTATATTATTAAAATTAATTCAATGACTAGTCTCTGTTTCCATTGCAAATGAAGAGAAAAATTTTTTTGTTTCTCAAGTAAAAATTATCACTTTCAAACTAGCTCGATCTCATCCAGGAAGCTTTCACAAAGTACGATATCAATTAATTGAACAACGAAGGAAGTAGAATGGCAAAAAAGAAGTGGATTTAGGAGTGAACTTCCCCAAGGGCTCGAAAGCTATTTCTATGGAATTATGTAACCGGATTAATCTTAGTTCGACAACTTCTGCAACCATGACAATAGGAGGAGATTATTCAAATTCGTCTGAGCTCTTAATCATCCCGGGGTCTAATTTAGCGATAATTCACGCATGCGCCCTTTGCACCCAAATCCGCTGATGAGTTCGCTCTAATCAAATGCTTTCGATTGGACCGCCTTATCTCGACTGGACAGACTCTCGTTGATGAATGCGAAAGGCGTGAATCACCCGAAATCCCCCTTCAACCCTTCCCAACCACCAGTGGCTCAACCCCTTATCTAACGGGGAGCCCGAAACCCTTTGATGCGTCTTGCCAGCGCACATTTTAACTTGTAAACGCATCACTGGCTCGTGAAAGACAAGTTTTTTCCTCACGGTGTCCTTGTTTTACGCGAATTCTTATAATCTGGGGAAAATTACTGCTTTCATATTAAATACAGTTCCAAGACGAGGCATTTGAGCAACTGTTACATTAGAGATCAAATAATATCTGAAGGGTAGGTTTTTTGGCATAATTATGTGAGAAATGCATGGGTTGCGTACCAAATGATACTTTTCTGTTGTTTCTTGATGACTCTCTTGGTTCAGAAAAAACCGTTATTGATTTCAACTAGAACTTTTGACGTTTCACACTGCTTGCTGCGAAAATTGAAAGAGCCTAATTTAGATCTTAATTATAATCCAATATTTTACAGAGATGATGCTATTTTTTATCACTGTATTTACCTTAATTTATAAAAGAGCCACATAATGGTTGAAGAATGAACTTGTATGGAGTATAGAGTGATAAATTCCCAAAATGTGTACAAAATGACGTATCTATTTTTTCTTGGTTCAAACAACACCGTTATTTAGCTTCGAAGTTTCCCTATGCTTGATTCAAAAGTCAATGAGTTTAATTTAGATCCTAATAATGATCCTACACATTGTAGTGATGATACCAATTCTTTATTATTGCATTGATCGTAAATTATAAAATAGCCATCGTAAAAGAATATTCAATTTGACGAGATGTAAAAATATCATAGAATGCTTTTTATTAGCTGTGAATAAAAGTCTTTCCATATAGCTATAATATGTCATAACTAATTTAATTGCTTTTTATTAACTCTCTGCTGTGCTGATTGACACACTTATATTAATCTGAAGTTTGTTTTACAAATTTTAATGTTTACTATGTCATTGCTCTCAAATTAATGGCCTTAGCAATTTAATTTTGATTAATATGTAAGAGAAGGTTTAACTGAGTTGTTGCTGTCTCCTAAATTTTTATGATAAGGATACATGTGTACTCTATAATAAAAATCTGGTGTACGTAAATCCTCTCCTTCCAATCCTATAGGTATCATATTTTAAGAACCAATGGGACGTATATTCCACTTATGGCAAAAGATCGCCTGCATTTATTCAATGTGGATCATTCACCTTTGATTCTGATAAACATTTATTCCTTTAAAAACTATTCTACCCGCTTTCCTCTGAATTCTCCGAAATGGGCAATTGGTTTAACTCGATGTCTCAAAGCAATTCCAAATTCTTTCTCATGAAATAATTTCAAACTTCTCTTTTGCCACTATCTTCTCTTCCCACTTCACAGTCGCTCTCAATCCTTGAATCCCTTTGTTAACTTTCCAATCTTTTTCTTTCTTCTTGGAATAACTTCTCCGTACATTCACCCTCTAATAACCCTCCTTTTCTTTTTTTACTCCTCTTCTCTGTCCCTTACGTATTACGTTACATATTTAGCCAACTTTGGAATTAGCCCCGGCTTAAGAGGGTTATAAACTCGCTGAAAAATTTCGCAAAAAGTTAAAATTTTCACGAGCAAATGCAATTGTAGCCTGATTCACTTTTGGTTCTCCATTACAAAATTTAGTTCGTAAAATACCCCATTGCATTTATTTTGTAAAACTGATTACGAAACGTTCTATATTCCCAATTTTGATCGAAAAGACTTGTGCTCAAATGCTTGTGTAGAGGTAGTGTACTTTATATATTTCTTGCCCTTCTTTCAGTTCTTATTTCTGATGATGGCGTAATTGTCGAAAACGGTCAATTCTGTTAATTTTATTGTTATTTAATATGTGAAGTTGAGCAGATTTTGTTATTGAAATTGTAATTTTACAAGAAATTCCACCAATTATCGCACGAAAACGTTCCTTTTTAGTCATTCGTCAGTAGGCTTTTCTATGTTTATTAAGTATTGTGACTATAATAGCATATTAGCTATCATGAAGTTAATCCTGCAGAACGATAATTTATTTTAACGTTTGTTGCTTACTTACTGTTGTTTATTTTCTTTGCTGTGTTTAAAATGTGTATCGAAAAGCGACAATGGCTAGAGGAACGTAATTTAACATTTTTGACATAACACTTTGTTTCTTACAGTTTATAACACTGTCAAGTAATATATTCGACAATATTAAAACATATTTCCAATATATCTGGTACCAGGAAATTGGCTTGTAGGGTTTTCTTTAGTCATCGCAAAAAATTTATCCCTACCATATTTAGAACACAAAATCTAATATGCTTTGCATTTATTGAATAGGAGCGGTGCTAAGTATTTCTCTGGTGTGTAGATCGACTCGAGATTTTTCATTGTAATTGTACTTTGAATGGTAGAAGTACATTCTGCTTTACAAACAAAACACTATACATGAAGATTAATATTCAACGACCTGACTATTACCGTATAACGGCCTAATCTAATACTCAAATTTTTGAACAAAATTCAGCATATTTTGATTGCTAATTCCGTGTGATTTACAGGTAAATTTCACTGCAAAACACCCTCTTGTACACGCGACTCAATATGAATTTGATGTAGGATCAAGAGTATTACCTTGCACAGCGATAAGCAAGCTATTGTCCCCCTCCCACAATCACCCTTCAACAAACCCCTAATTACTTCCCTACCTCCTGCGAGATTGCGTTTTCTTATCCAATAGGCATATGTACTCATTATTAAGACGTGATCCCTCTTTATCTCACGGAACACTAACGACGGCTTAACATTCCCTCCTCGTCTCATTCCCTTGTCTCACGCACCGAGTCTCAACCACCTTAATTGCCTTCTTCCGAACGCAGCCCTCGTCTTCACCCCTCGATGCACTCCCCTGCAACTCAAAATCCCAGTCTGTATCTCCCCCTTGTACTCACTTGCAGCCCCATCGACTTTGTCAGGATTCGCCAACTTATCGTCCCGAATAAGACCACAAAAGCCTCGGAAATTCCCGCGCAATCCTTTATCTTATTAATTAGAAAATCCGGGGGCGTGCGAGTGCAGTAAATCTTGGAGGAAAAGATGCGGCTTCTTGAAATTTCGATGGCTGCTCGTGGCCTCAGTGGATGGATTTTTTTTACGTAAAAATGGAGACGTGTGGTAGATTTCTTCTTACATTAACTTTAATGATTTTTATTCTTCTTCCAAGAATCATAATATAAACCAAAACAGTTTTATTCAATGAATATAGGTAATACTTCATCTGTTTCGGGGTTACCTTATCTTCATTATATTTGAATAAAAATAAACTTAATGATATAATTTTAATTATATTCTTAATACTAAAGTATAATGTTAATAACATATTATATTCTTAATAATGTTCGAAACTTAAGTTCGAGACCCCTTATGAAGCGCCGTAACCTCCTATTTTGAGTCCAGTAGTAATTAATTTTTATTCTTTGTATGCATTGTCATGACTTGTCAACCCTTTTTTTAAACATTTTTATTGTACGTTTTTATTGTATGCTTTTTATTGTAGGATTTTATTGTAATATTTTAAATTCCATGTTTATTATTATTAATTCTATAATGGATACAGGTTGCCCCAATTACATCCATTATAATATATATATATATTAAAATTATCATAAAATCAAGAAAATACAGTTTTGTGGTCAATAAAAAACATGTACAAAAAACTACAAAAATAAAAAAATAAAATTATTTAAAAATTTCATAAGCTATCTTTCTAACTTTACACTGTGGGTCCACGAAAAAGTCTACACAGCTAGAAAGTTCATTCACGGCTCTGGCCATTTTTGGAATCGGTGAGTACTTGTGCAAAGTTTTCTTAGGAAAAGGAACAGCTAACAGAGATGACTGGCGAGTTCTTTGGGAAGGAACTGCTAAACCAAAGAGATTACATAGAACAGTAGAATTATAATTGCTACATGAAATATTTTGCGCAAAAGCGACGTCAAAAACCTTACATCTAACCCATAAAGGCTTAATGTCAAAGTATTTGCAAAGATGTACATAGTCATTTCTACTGTATGTTAAGTTCTCTTTGTAACAAAGCCATTTAATAAATCTCCTCTGTACATTTTCATTCAAATCAATTTTAGTAGAGTGGGAAGGATTCCAAGTTACTGAACCATATTCTAAAATGGGGCGAACCAAGGACGAATAAGCCTGGATCACCGTTATTTAAAAATTAGGAAAAGTATTACGTTTAATAAAACCTAAAAGTTTAAAAGCACGTGAACGAATAGAAGATAAATGAGAGTTAAAATTCAGTTTAGAGTCCAAAGTGATACCCAGATCGGTTATTAAATGAACCCTTTTAAGCACGAAGCCATTGATGGAATCTTTACTTTCTTAATAGCTATTATTTATCTTTTTTGACCTTATCATTCTTTTGTATTATTATAGCTCAACTTTGTGGACACGGCCTGTTTGAGTTAAATAAATTAATGTTACAATATACAGGTGTTCTTAATATCCTTTTGTATTTTTTTCTATAATACTTATTTTTTTATCATTTATTTTTACTCAATTTTTTTACATTTAGTTTTGACTTATTGTACGACTCATGGAACTAGTTTTCTTGATTCCGTTTAGTTCCAAATGAACTTAAAATTGTAAATTTCCAGAATTGTTCCTTAAGGCTACGTCAATTGGTTCAAGAAGTTCTTCCGGGTAGTGGTATTTTGGTAAATGGTATCCACTCTCCTTCAATTCTGAAAGTTTCTTACGGCGTGTTAATTTTCATGTCATAATATTTCATTAAATTAATTTCACTACATTATTACAGAAATTATTAAGAATTGAGTTCACCTATTATGGTTTTTGATAACTAAGCCATTGTTCTTCACTTTAAATAATCATTCTTCTGCGGTGTCTCAGGATGTAAAGTTTCGTCCTCATCCTTGATATTGATTACGCATTAATCTTCAAGCGCAGAATATACCGGATCGTTTATATATACCTTCTTAGGACCTCTCATTGCCATTTTCTAACTTTAACCGCAAAATTTATCCACAGTTAAGGTCTTTATTTCTTGGTAAGACTACAGTAGAGAATGTTTTTATTACTCCTAAAGAATAGAATTTATTATAATAGACAATTATTCGTGAAGCAACATTGTGAAATTCAATATTACGTTATCAAAGCGGAAATTACGAGGCTTATATTTTTAAGTATCCTGAGTAAAATATTGCAGTTTGATAGTGTTCGTACGCCATAATCTTCTGTAAATATCACATTATCATCACATGTTTCCGATTACATTAGAAATATTATCGTTTTATCAAAACAATCATCTCTTTTACCACAATTTATGGCCAAATCTGTCAAATGTACCTCAATCTCTCCACCAAAAGCTACCATACGTCCTAGAGAAGGAATACTGCTTACTAGTCAAGATGAGAATGACGATGCTCGGATCTTTTGTTTTCTCGGTGTTCAAAAATTCGGAGCCGAGCTATATTTCTGCTCTTTTCACTCGCAAAAGACAGCTTTCTACCAATACTAGATTCACACGAAGTGGACTCGAGCAAATTAAATTTCCTACTCCTCGATCAAACATTTTCCTTAATTCAATTCGGATTGAAGGCTTTAACTTCTGGAACTCTTTACCTGGCTCTATAATATATTCCAGCTTGGTGAGAGTTTTTAAGTTAAAATTATTCAACTATCTCTTAGCTGCTGATGTTTAAACGAGTATTTTGTGTTAAACGAGTTGCATCTCGTTTATTTCCATCTCTTGTTGCCTATCTTTAAGTTCTAAATTCTCTATTTACTTATGTTGTGTTATTCTTTATTTTGTATTTCCACATATTTTTGTAATTCTCAGTACTTACTTTTGTTCTTTTGATTTTCCGTATATGATTGTATTTCTATCGAGATTATTTTGAAAATTTTTGTTTGTATTTCCACTTATTGTTGTATTTCTCAGAGCATTCTTTTGAATATCCATAAATTTTTGTCTTCTTTGACTGATGCATTTTTGTATTTTATATTGCTATGGGAATCTACCCAGAGCATAACGAATTGCATATTATTAGTTTAGGGATTTATTGAAATAAACGACAATATTTGGAATCGCTCAATGCCTAAAAGCTTTATATAAGAACTGCTACGTACAAAACTGATAAAAAAGTGGAATTGTGTTCTTTTCTGTCCTGCTTCGAAAGACAAGTGGAAAATATTTAATTTATAATTGGCAGATGTAATCCAAAGATCATGTGGAATATTCTGGTGTAATTCAGTTCTTAATCTCTTATAAAAATACGGAATCAAATATATGACTAAGTCAATACGGAATCTTTCCCTGTATTATAAGAGGATTCCGAAAAATGAATAAAATCAGTGAGTATCTTCAAAATCGAATTCTAAGCCAATGATCCTTTTGATCTCCCTAGGCTTAATCCCATAGTCTTGGTAGGCGTGGGTGACGGGTAACAAAAAATACCATCCGCATGTGCGGCTGTTAACCAGACGTGCGGTATCCTCTTCTGTTCTCTTTCCCCGTCTAATCTTACACCCCTCGTTTTCTTTGCAACTTGATTCCCTTGGACTGCGGTTAGCCGCAGAGGGTGAATTCCCTCCCAAGAGGGTGATTTCGGTCTTTCGGGGGTGGAATTAGGGAATTATCACAGGTTAGGTACACATTACGCTTTGTAAATTGATGCGATCTTCAGATAAGGAAAACCAAGGCTGCTAAAACAGCAAAAGCTTCCAATGAATAAAATTAAATAAACAGTTAAACAACAAAGTTTAAATAATTTATTAATTGCCAAGGGTCTAGTAATGAGACGAGTCTTTGTAAGCAATCATACTGAAAAAAGGTGGAGTATTAATGATTTCTTTACAAAATGGAGGACGTACACTTTTATGTAATAGTATTTCAATTTTGTATAAGTCTGTATTATATTAGTATTCATTTTTATTTTTTTTGGTATCATATTTAATAGAGTTGAACTTTGTATGAGGATGTATTATATTAGTATTCTTTTTCATTTTGTTATATAGATTTATATAGTTGTATTTAAAAAAATATTTTTATAGAATTGTATTTTATTTTGTTATATGATTAGAATTTTGTATTATACTATGTCATATGTATTGTAAATGTTTATGGTTAAATGGAAGATGGGACTAAAAAGTCCCAATTTCGCCTAACAAAGGCCTTTGTATGTATGTATGTATGTACACCAGTTTAAAATACTTCTAACTCCTATGTAATGTATAATAACTATCATCACCGAAATAAAAATTAAGTTCATACCTATTTTGAGGACTTGAAGAATATTTCGTATAACTGCCTAATTACCAGTTCATTTGATAAAAGTTTCCAGAATCGAATCTTAAGAGGGTTGAACGTAATTGAACGAGGGGACACTGAAAACCAAGTAATATGCTCGATAATAAATATTAGTTTATGTTCAACACATAAGATGAAATAAACTTTACTTTATTTCATTAATTGAAGGCAGAAGTGATTGAATTAGCTAGGTAACGCATTTAAGGGACTCTTCAAAATGAGTATAATTAGTTTGTTACAAGTTTATGTACGATAATTACTAGTTTACTGATAGAAATCGACCTACTGCATCTCATGCTATTTATAGCGCGAAAGGAAACCTTTGGCAAACACCTTTACTCAGGAATACTGGAAGATTAAATACATGTACATCTGTATTAGAATTTTCGCTCATTATGTGCCATAGGAAGTGTGCAAATTAAAACCTTAATTATTTATTTTGTATCTTTTAAGTACTATTTATTAATATTACAAAACGCATCTCCATGCGCGGCATTTTTTTAAGTTTTCATAATGTTCTTGCTTGTATTTGTTTGTTACGTTGTTTGTGTATGAGTGTACGTAAATGTATAATACAATTATTTTTTTAATTTTCTTCTGGCCACTTACAATCAACTAATGCGCCACTTTCGGAGGATTAAACATAGGGTGGCCATCCCTACCCTACTGTGTTGACGTTTACTTGTAGTCACTGGGGATTTCCACTCTCCCTAGAACATCTTTTATTCCCCAGACAACTCATAAACCCTCCCTAGGTCTTTCCTATTCCCCCCTCCATCCCACAATCCCCCACTCCCTTATCTAAGCAAGGACGCCATGTTTTAGGGTGATCGCGAAGCTGGAACAATCGTAGGACGGGCGGAATAAATTAGTGGTGTGAAATGGCGGAATGTTTCGGGTTTTGGCTCATCAAATGGCCACTCTAATAACACCGACAATGGGCGGGAAGAGGAGGGGTCTGCGGCTGCTCCGAGCTTTTGTTTTCCCTCGTTTTGTATCCTCGGAATGGGAAGCCGATGATTTATTATTCATCAAGATATCTCCCGAGACAACCGCTGCTGAATCTCTCGCGAGGCATCAATCGCAAGCGAGCTTACGGATGTTTCTGCGCTTCTTGCGCGCGCTTTTGTTTCCCGCCGGCGCGTAATCGTGTTAATGCTGCCATCTATTAGGAAAGTTATTAATATTGCCACTCGTGTTGTAACTGTAGGTAATATATGAATGGGAAATGTTGCTGACGTTGCTTTATTTTGGACATATAAAACTAGAGCTCTGTTTTCCTCGATATTATTCTGATCAAATCGAAGCGTCAATTTTCATTATAAATTCGTCTAATTTTGGTTGAAATGTCTCTCGTAATGCCCGCTTCTTGAAGCTAAGCTGTTAAGCGCTATTTTGGCGGTATAACTATACTTCGTGGACGTTATTCATCTTTATTAATTTTTTTAAACTTTTAGCTTTTTGCAACTTATTGGTTGCAGTATGAGATCACCGTTATATACCACAATTTAAGGCTTTGTTCTGAGCACTAAATATTGTGAAAAGGTGATTTAAAAGTACGCAAGGAAAAGGGTTGTGGTTACTTTGCAAATAAGGGCGTGCACGCAGGAAAATTCTAAGGAAAAATGGACTTGAAAAAAGTCCGACGGGGAACGGGAATCGAGCCCGGGATATCCCTTTATTGGGATGCTACTTTAACCATCTTAGCTACCCAGCCTAAGCTACTAACATTTTAACAAACCGTTTTTCCGACTTTTTGAGCATGGGCAAGTGTGTTGAGTTCGAATTCCGGCCCCTTCAGACTTTTTTCAAGACAGTTTTTCCTTTGGGAATAAAAGTACGTGAGCAGAGTTTTCTTCTTCATTTTTGTGTTTTTCTCCTTTTAGAGATATATTTGCATGAATGGTTAAACATAAAGACGAAAACATCTTCAGGATTTTACGCTTTAGCATTATTTCGAATTTACTAAGTCATAAATAGTTGTTAACCTAATTTTAAATTCATATAAGGCTTTTAAGTTCGGAATTAAGCAAATTCAGTATCCTATCTAGTATAGAAGTAGCGGAAAGGATAGCGGAGTTTTTGTATGTGATATGAGAGGCGAGTCGTAATTGGATGAGTCTAACGGTTCACGTTTAAAAACATAACTGCTTGGAGCAAATGATTTGACAGTTTGGAAGATTTCGGAAGGAAACTGGTCTCCGTAGAGTTTCAGATTAAGTCAAACATGCACACCGTATTCTCTTAGAGGGCATGAGGCACATTTTGGGAGGGATATGTAATGTGCGAGTCTTTTCAAATAGTACTATCTGTTAGTTACATGTTAGTTTTAATATAATGTATTTAAAAGTAGCATTACCTCCAGGTTACTCAGTTTGTCGAGATTCTTTAGGTCGAATTATTTATGAAATTTTGTTACTGATGAATTTGCTCGATAAATCAGTTTATAAAAAAATGAGGTACGAATAAAACACTATAGTGTTTTATTAATCCATTTCTAAATTCACTGTTACGTAATCTTAAGTGTGGTAGTCCATAAAGGGTAAATATTATATAATATATTAAGTTAAAATTTTAATTTATAATTATACTGAAGAAAATGGAGTATTAAATTCGAAAAATTATGACGTAGTGAGAGTATGAATGTCTGTAGAAAATTCATTTTCACCACTTTCGAAATTTAACAGTAATAAACGTTAATCACAAAATTCCCTCAATAACTCTCCATGACGCAACAGCAATTACTTTCCATTATTGAGACATTTTCTCATGCTGAAGCATTAAATATTCTCGCAGAAATTACAGTTGGTGAGTTTGGATGGGAGGGCCTCCATTACCAATTCCAGTTTTTCCATTTGGGGTTTCTCGGATAGCATTTTTGCAGACGCACCTGTGCTTTCGCTTTTGGGCCTTCATTTTCGCCGCTCGATCTAGAAAGCGACTCTTGACATTCACGTAGAAAGGTGGCGCCAACAGAGGGATTTTTCCTTTCCCCATTCCATTTCTTCTAAATTAGGGTCTTTATCAATTAGTACTTTCTCCGATTTCATTTTTAGATATTTGTTCGGACTCATCATCATTATCTCCATTCTGCTCCTATCTCCTCCTACATTCTGACAGCCTTCAGGGTCCAGTTGATTATTGCTGATATCTAACGACTGTTTTTTCTTCTCTACGAATGCCGTGGCCACATACATTTCACGGTTATCATGTAATCTTTAATTTGTGTCACTAGTGTCATCACCTTTCTCATCCTCTTACTCCTTTGGTGTTTTCTATCTCCACATCTTAAATAAAAAATTTCTTATATTGATATACAGTCGTCTCGCGCCGGTTCGCGTTTCAACTTTCGCGGCTTCACTCTATCGTAGTATTTTCTAACATTTATATACATCTAAAATTTTAAGTTACTTGTATCGTCTAATATATTCTATTTTCTCTTAGTCTAATATATTAGGTAATACGAGTGTAATGGTGACCAAAGGGTGCATTTTCATGTCTAGAAGCTCAAATAATGTTAACAAACGTATTTAGGTCGTGAAAGGTTTTCTACGCTCTAACTACGAAAAACATTCAATTTATAAATAAAGAATCCTACTTTGCTGAAATTAACTTATCGCGTTATAGTCAGGAAATGATTAACTGCGGTGAACGAGGACCGACTGTATCCGTCATATATCATATCCTTGTTTCTTTATCGCTATTTGATTCGGAATATAAATACATGAGAACAGACATTTACCCTCTGTTAACATACTAACGAACGATTTTAAACATAGATTTCATTCCTCCTCGATATTCATTGGTTATAAGAACATTTTCGGTTCTCTTAAACTTGATAGTAGCTCCATAAACAGCCTTCGCCAGCGCTATTTTATCCTTGAAGATAGTTAACGACTATTCTATGAACTTGTGTTTGACGTATTTGGTAGTTTATAATTACATAACTAAATATTCCAGTGACTTGAAGATGCATTTCTTGTCGAAGTCTAAAAAAATGACAATTAACTGCTTCAGCAAAAATTTATTTTCCTAAAAAAATGGTACGAGCACTAGTATGACTTACGTTATTACAAGAAAGAAGAATTTTAGTTAAAATAGTAACAACAAATTATTTTTATTAAATCTCTGAACGATGGAAATGCGTCTTGAAATTTCAAAGGTTCTAACTTTACAAATAACTCAATATGTATTCCCCAATATTTTATCCTTAGCGAGAAATAATATGCTGATTTCGCACATTATAATATATTAATGATGACAAAGCTTTTTTTTTTTTGAGCAAGATTGAGAATAACAAGTCTCTTTTTACGTATAACCCTTCATTCGGTAAATTTGGTCTCTAGAAACCCATGCCTACTGCGAATACAATCTCTAGCCACCTTGTGTAAAATTGACTCGACTTTATGGGCTTACTATGCTTTCCACAGTTTTCCTCCAGAGAATAGCGAAGGATACTGATCTTCCATTACGCATCATAATTTTGTAAAACAATGACAGTGTCGGGGCCCAGAAAATTCGGGGACCGTTCCGTATGACCCACTTCGCCGCTCATCTGTTGGGGATTTGCGGTGTATGGGAGTTCTGAGAAGGTCCTTCTAATATAAGGACGCATCTACTCTGGAGCACCCCTCTAGGGGGATGCAGGGAAGATGTCCCCATTCGAGGGGGGTAAGCAGAGGTAGTGGAATAACCCGTATTTGGGGAAATTGAGCTCCGACATCATCCACCCGGTGAATGAAAGTCTTATCTGAGCAGACTCTTGAAAATCTTGTTTTGGGGGCCCCAAGGCATCGAGAGGTACTCGCAGGTGATGGTACTATCTCCAACACACTCATTACTACTGATTCTCTCATTTATTCTTGCCGCTACATCTCATCTCTTCCTAAACTCAGCTGTGTTCACCTCTGTAAAGGTAGTGGAAAATATTTCTCTATCGATATGCAAACTTAGTTCATCATCTTTCGATGTGAAAAAGTTTCTGAATGTAATTTTTTTATTGTTGATATATTTGAGCTTTGTTAAAAGTTTGGGTTGGAACATATTTACGTTTTTTGTTATCTATATTGTCTTTTTTGCCTTTCAGATCTCTCTTAACCTGCTTTACCATAAGAATTTACTTAGCTATCTGTAGGTTTTACAGGTTTTAAACACCCCTCCTCTTGCGGGTGTTTTCCTGTTGCGGTGTATATTTTTTCCTAAGCTAAACCTTAGGTTTTAAAACCCGAAATTTGGTTTGTTTTTGTGTACTTTTTCAAACTATCTGTTTCTTTAAAATTTATTTGACGAAAGATTAGATGTAAGAAGAGAGACTTAAAAATCTCTAGCTCACCGTTATAAAAGATGTTTATTATTTTTATTATTATGCGATTCGAAAGGTTTTATGTTCTACGGTTGTGAAACGTCATATCTAAGGAAGGGGAGCTTTGAAAAATCGGCAGCCTATATCGTTTTGTCGGAAGAATGTATGAATGTACATGTGTCGTAGTTTAAAGTTATCTGTATTAATACAGGGCCGGATTTATGGGCAGGCGATTAAGGCGGTCACCTGGGGCCGCCAAAATTAGGGGGCCTCCAAATAATTACATTACAAGATTATTATTATTAATTGACTCTCAAATAGCTCACAAAAGCATTAGATAGAATCATAATAATATAAGAATATAAAATATTAAATAAGTCTATTTATGGCCGGAAATTTTTTAATTTATTTAATTATACAAATGAAATTTCTCGTCTCATAACCCTCCATAACGAATTTTTCTTACCACTCCTGTGTCAGTGGCGAACGAAGCTTCTCAAAACTGAAACTGATTAATACATATTTGCGCTCCACGATGGCGCAAGATGGATTTGTTAATCTATCTGTGATTTCCATCGAAGACAGCATTACCCATACCCTTAACTTTTCCGAACTTATTAACGTTTTTGCTACCAAAAAGGCTAGAAAAGTTAAATTTTAGCACTTTATATTTCACTTTATATTTGATATGATGTGATAATCATTAATCAATATTTCTTTTGACCAGTATAATTTGTATTAAACTATATTAATCAAAGAAATGAATAAATTGTTACAAAGTCACAGTTGCTTTAAATATATAATGAATACTGTGACAATTTTATTATTTTATATATTTTATATTTTAATAATTATTATTTATTGATATTTCATTGTAAAACATTTCATAGTTTGATTATTTAGTTTATTATTCAATGTTAAAAAGCCTGTTGTGATATTTTGTCAGGTTTACACCATTATTGAATTTGCAATATTACAAACGGGAGGGCCGCCAATTGTCTAAAGACGGCCCTGTATTAATATAGAAGGAAATAAACATTCCTTCAAACAGTGGTGGAAGAGTTATTTAATAGATAGTTTTTGTTAGTTATTAAGTTAAGTTATTTGATCAAATTGTTTATCTAGAATTAAAGGAAAGGTCTTTGATTTGGAAGTTTAGTGCACACCTTATAAATAAAGATGAAATGTGAATATAATCCTAAACTGCCAGTTATAGTAAATTACTGTGAAACCATAAAGAATACTTTATTAACTTCTCTATTCAATGAAATAACACAAGCTAATTCGATTTTGATAAAGTCGCTATTCCTTCAATAAGGACCTCAAGCTCTTGAGATGGCCTGGTTAGTGAGGAATTGCTTGTAATTTGGGAGGAACTTGAATAGCGAATTTTATTTTTATTTTACCCTACGTTTTTAATAAAGCAACAAACCTAAGTGATTGAAATGATACTTGATCACTTTCAATTTGGAGCCGTTTTGGTTGTGCGATTCAAAGAGTTGGATCCCACCGGAGTTAATTGGTAATTTTGACTTGGCGGAATTGATGGCCTTGAGCAATTACGGGAACAATTCGTTAATGAATTGATGCCATTGCCCCTTGCAGACCTTGACTCCGTCCTCAATTATCCCTTTCCGACGATTTTTACGAATTCAAGCATTCCTCGATGAAAAAAGCTTCAGGAGGATGTCAGGAATCTATACATTGAAGTTTTTGCACGTAAATTACATTACTTCCTCTAACAGGCTTTCATCTCTTATTCAGGTTTTGCAACTTACTATCTGTACGCCGTAAAATATCGGTTGAAAAATTGTAAGAGTTGAGGTTTTTTCTTAGAGATGTTACTTAATAATAACCCCTTGCCACGCGCTACTGGCGGATTGAAGGGTTTATATGTTAATGTACTATCAGTTCACTTCTATCGTTAATCGGCTGAAAATGTTGATACTAGTTACTAACTAAAGAAAAATTATTCTGATCTTTCTAAAAATGATACCCGAAGGCCTAAACAACATATGGGCAATTTCTCGGTAAATGGAACAGAAATTGACGCCTAGTTTTTGAAATTTTCCATACTTGCGTACTTCTTTTAGAATACCATAGGGGCTAAATTCCGACTCAATGAAATTCTTTTCTTATTTATTTTAAAATTTTCAAATCTTCTCAAAAATCGGCGAATATGTATGATTTAGAAGCGTTTTAACTTTCAAACGAAATGTGTCGTGTATGTTGTTCTTTAATTTATTAAAATATATCAAATGCGTCTTTTTTAAATATTTATTTCATGTTCCACATATATTTTTAACTAATGGTTTAAATTTACATCACATGGTTTAATGCAATATTCGGCTGCTTTAAAATGAATCATCGAAATCTATAGTTTTGTCTGTAGAAGACGATTTTTAAATGTGGGACGGCCATGATAAACAACTCTCCATTGGTTTCGGAATTTATGTTTATCTATGATTATTGATGACTAATTGTTCACCTCCCATTTAATTAAAAACTACAATAAGTTTGTAACTAAACAAATATATATATTTTCATAAAATATCCTTCGTTAATTATAACAGTAACATTGAAAAACCAAAAAATATTCACCTGGGGCCAGCAATATTTTTTTCTAAAATCTGCACGTTTTTACCTTCTTATTAGTTGTGCAGAGCTGCTGTAGGATATTCATACCGGAGGCCGGTTGAAACCTCATCCTTTCTGTCAATAGCTACCATAGTTTAATAGATGGGAATGAGGCTTATTAGGTGATATGAGGAGAGGGCTAGTTTGAATTTTCTTTCATCATCGGGTCGGAATGCCATAGGGCGATAGAGCCTACGTAATTTAAGCACAATGACTTTAGGAGATATTATTCTTTATAGATGCCTTTATTTGTTATTTTTTCATCCCTTAGTAGTTCCTATATCATCAGAGCTATGATATGACAGAGAAGAAGTAGATAAAAGGTACACTTCTCTTCATCCTGTTCAAAAAGGAAATGAAAAGTATACCATTCATCAATATGTGGTAGCGATATCTTCGCTATTGCACGAATCTCCAAATCGTTTCTATATTTACATATATTTGTTCTTGCTACCACATCCTGATGAATGAATATTTGCCATATGGTACTGGATAGAGAAAAATGTATCTTCATTTACTTTTGTCACAGTCTTGATCATGGCTGTGATGAAATGAAAGCTACCGAGGTATGAGTGAATAATTGCATTGATCAAGTTCTCTCCTTATGGATTGACAAGAAAAGTGTTACTCGTAGAGCCATTGTGCTTCACTTGCATGGCCATTATCTGCTTGTAGCATTCTGGCTTAGTGAAGAAAGCAATTACAAACTACCTCACTCCTCATCCTGCCTAGTAAACATCTTTCCTCTCTACAAGCTCTTCGTAGCTTATGTCAGAGCCTTCTGGCTAAATACTTTACAGACATACATATATTTAGAGAATCAACCAAGTTAAGTTTATGATTCAGTCTATCCTTTATAGTTGGCTCCTAACTTGTAAGCTAATTACTAGTTCTATATTCTTGATGCTTTCGACGGCTTGAAGTAATTAGCCCAAGTCTAGCGATTACTCTGAAAAGTGTTGTTCGGACGGAACCGGTCTTAAACACTCCGGGGAACTTCAATAATGAATATTTTCCAAAAATTAAGAGAATAATTCATAACTTAAAATACTGCAACTGAACGTTGAAAACATTCGCACAGTGAAGCGACTTCGGAAAATTGAAATTTTGGCAAGATATACGGTTCATCCATGTCTTGAGTTTTAGGCAATAGAGCTCTCAAAGCTGAAGGAGTTTCTTGGAAAGTTTCCAAAGCTCATATTCCTCGCACTATTTATCGGCGTAATTAAAGATACCGTATTTCATTTAGGCAAGTTTCTATTCGGAGTATGTTCGACTCGACTTTCACGTAGGAGTTTGTCTCTATGAGGGTATTGGCACGGACTAGACTCTGGGGAAGATGCTGCCAAGTTGGAGGCTTCGCCGTTTTTCTGAACTTTTCCTAAATTTTTCAATTTATTCATTGTTGGATATCCTGCTTTCTTTGCCTATTAGTTTTCAGTTTGTCTCTCAATACCTCGGATGGCATTAAGTAAACAAAGCTATTAGAAAAAGGAAACTTCGTTAGTTTAGCACTCCAAAATGATCACCACAATCACTTTACTAACAAACTATTAAACTCGTGAAACTTGAAAAATTGAAAATTTAAACATGACGTCAAGCGTAACGAAAATTTAATGAATCATATAAGTACGTGTATGAGTTCGGCTTCAACAATCGCCTTAATCGTCAAGGAGAGGAGTTGATTATAGTCATTAAAATTTATAAAATTTTTATCCATTTTATTGATATCAGAATTCTGAATCGAAAAGGATATTCCACGAACAAAAGAGTTATCTTCAATAAATATCTCCTCATTCAGCTCTTGCTTCGATTTTGTATAACCATCATTTGGCTGTATGATTTTTTTGTAAAAGAAAAGAATCCTGTAGGAAGTCAAAATTAAATTCACGTGTATATCATATGGATGTTATTCTGCCCCTTCTGGAATCGAACCCTAAACTTTTTGCATGAAAACTTTTCAGCTCATCATTTCGCGGTGCAAATTCCAAGTAAACAAAGTTTGGTAGGAGTTGGTCAATTGACCTAGGAGAAATGCTCCATAAATATAGATTGGGGAACAAATAAACAAATCGACAGACAGAGAAAAAATGTATACAATACAAATGATATTAGCTCTGAAACAAGAGCGAAGAGGATAAGAATAATATATTTTGGTACTTCCTTAAGTTCCATTGATTGAAAATGGAAGAATAGAAGAGGTGAGGAAAGGATAAAGGCACATATCAGTAGAAATATAGTAAGAGAAAGAATTTAAGAAATAAGGAAGACTGTTTTTGAAGCCAAAGTAATGCGCAAGGATGGGGAAAAGAGGCCATTAACTGGAGAGCTTGAAGGGGGATCGTGAGATCGATGTGAATGCAAAAAGCGAAGAAATATTCCTATATATCTTATACAGATTTTAAGACGATTTCTCTGAAAATCTTACAACCACATTAGTGATAACGTTAAGGGGACTACTTCAATCTGAATATAATGATACCCCAACGTAGAATAAATATCCCTTCATTAAAAATACTCCTTATTTAAAAGCGATTTTTATTTAACAATAAATACAAATTCATTTGTTATATATTCAGAAAGGCCTCCTATGAGCAAGTTTTGCTTTACAGCCAATCGCAATATTTCTGAGAAGAAGATAAATATGAAAACTATATAAATGATGAGATCCTCAAGAGGATTCAACCTAGGTACCGAAAGATCACTTGGAAGGCCTAAGTACTTTAAGGGAGATTGCCATGGTAACTGCCGGTACTAACAGAAACGTTTTAATGCGAATTTAATGCTAGGAAATAACTTGACAAGAATAGATTACTTATATTTGTACAAAAGTATATCAAATGAATAAGATAATATCGGTGTTTTCTCTGACTATATAACTACTGTGTCTGTGAAGTATTCAGTTTGAAGACTAGCTGGAAGCACACCCCCTCTAGCATTAGCTACCAAGAGCAAGTAGGGGGAATGGTGATTTCTAGACAAGATGAGGAGTGAAAAGTAAAGTAATTCGCCTCACTTACGTGAACATGTGGTCCTTGATTTCCTCATCAAGCATCAAGATCAAGATTTATCAGAGGTACATGTTCACCTAAGTGAGATAAAATTACTCTTAGAGGAACAATTTCCTTAGAATTCCATAAGGAGAGATCTTAATCATTATTCAGTATCACTAATACATACAGTATACAATACAAATCACATTCATGAACAAGATAATGAAAAAAGTAAATAACGAACATTATTTTCTTTATATTAAATGAAATATATTCAATCCATCATGATATTAGAAAAGGAACAATATAACTAGTACGGTCCTGATACTATACTCTGATGAATGGAATATTTTCATTTGTCATGAGGTACAGGATAGAGAAAAATGTATCTTTCATTTTCTTTTGTCCCAGTCTTAATAATGGCTGTGATGAAATGAAAGCTACCGAGGTATGAGTGGATAAACTGATCAAGGTCTCTCTTTACGGACTGACAAGGAAAGTGTTATTTATAGAGTCACTGTGCTTTACTTGCGTGGACATGATTCGCTTATAGCATTTTGGTTAAGTAAGGAAAGCAATGGCGAACTACCTCACTCCTCATCCTGCCTAGTGAACCTCATTCCTCTCTGCAAACTTTTATTAGCTTATGCCGGAGGGGATGAAGTACCAACCGAAATAGTGAATAGTTTACATACATAACTAGTACTAAAACATCACAAAAGACGAAAAATTTACTACTTATGTGATAATCGAAGGTTAAGATGGTGACAGAAATGAGCAATAAAAGAACGATCCTTTAGAAAATATTTAAAACATAAATAAATTAACTAACCAAAAGCTCGGCAAAAAATCTGAAAATAAAGGAAAAAGTAAACAAAAAGAGCAGAATTTAATGATTGTGAAGTTAAAGAGCTAGGAAGCGAAGAAGTCAATGGACGAAAGACGCTATTGATACGTCTTGTAAGAAGGAAGTACGAAAAAATATGCATAGGAAGTAAGGAGAGGTTCGCCTCTCATAGTAAAGAGGCCACTACATAAAGGAATAGAAGTAGTATTACGTAAGAAACCTAATAGATATGAAAAAGTTGTCGAGAGTTCATCGAAGGCGCATCTGAAGGAAGGCCCCAATTAAAAAGTTTACTACAGCTGGAGAAACTTCTCAACAACTTACCAATACGAACTTCCTGGTTGTTACTCTTTCACGAGATATCGCTGTTAGCCTCGATAAAAGTTGAGGTTTCTTATTGACCGAAGAAAAATGAGTTCTCGGAATATAATAAATAAAATCAAAGATTAACCTAGTGATATTAATAACGATCAAAGATGCCCTAGCTGAGTCTGCTTTGATCTTGCAATTTTCAATTTTAGGTAAGTTTACTGGTTGAGCATAAGATAGAAGGAAAAATTTCTTAATTATTTTTTAAATTGTGAAGTGTATAGAGGAATTACGGATGAAATAATATGGTATGAAAAAATACAGAATCAGTAATATATATACTATGATAAAATTATGAAATGTATAGACCTTTTTCTTCTTTGAAACCAATATTTACTTATTAATTTCGATGGAGAAACTCAGATAGGCATATCACAACTAATGTTTATTACAGTTAATGTGATTACGGTCAATGGCCAGTAGACGTTTTTAATGGAATTATGAAACTTGCTTTATATATACATTACATCGTTTTAAGTATATTGCTTTAAAATCTTCAGTTACTAATTAAACTTTAGATAAGATTTTCCACGATCTAAATTAAGACAAGAAGTTCCACGATCAAAATTTATTAAGAGGAGGTTAAAAATCAAAAACCTAGAACGCTATTGCAATAATAGGAACGTTAAACGAATGAGATAATTAGACATAGTTTCACGAAATTTTTTGTGGTAAAAATAACAAGATATCGTACCCAAAATGAAATATTGAATCGAAATTAAAATTGTCGGAATTGTTTCCGCGTAATGCTCTAAAACATGAAGTTGCTGTAAAATTTTCCCTTGGTTGAGGAAGGAAGTTATTCCACAAATGAAGTTTCAACATGATTAATATGGTTTAAAAAATGCAATACATGAGGGGTACCAAAGTAAGGGCTGAAAGAAAGTAAACCGAACATGAAAATTAAAAATTTGTAGTAGCTAAATAATTGATAATAGCCCCGAATGAGTGAAGATCAACTCTAAGCGATTTTGGTCCATCGCCCTTAAATCTGTTTCTACTTCGGTTCAATACGTTAATTGCCAGGATCACCAAAATAAAGAAACTAATGGAAAACCCTATGATTTTGGTGTAGTGATCATTTTTCAAGGCGTTCCTTATAAACCTTTACCTCCATTTGTCGTTATATGCTAAGGATAATAATAATTATTGTTAAAGATCGAAATATACTTTCAGTTACAATGTATGCTAGACATAGAGATCTTAAATAGTATTACTCTTTATTCTTTCGAAGGAAGAATGCCGGTTCTGGAACGTTATTGTAGTAACAATTGCTAATTTAACCGCCAAAAATGACGGTATATTTCCTATTATTCTCATCTTCTTGAAATTAGTTTTCCTAATACCTGTCATACATCGTTCAAAAAGTTCCCAAACGTTTATTTTACAGCGCAAATGCCGAGCAGAAGAAATGCAAAATTCTGGTGGTAGACTGGTAGATGGTAGGTAGATGTACCCGCAATATGTGGCGCTATCTACCACCAGCATTTTATATTTCTCCTGCTCGGTGTTTACGCGGGAAAAAAAGTTCGGGAACTTTTCGAACATAGTATATTTAATCTCAGTCATTTAACCTAATAATTGTATAATTATTTCCAATTGTATCCTCACGGATAGTTTTATGTAACGATCGAGATAATTTTACATCATTATCGAATTCAAAAGTCTGGCAGCGATTATTCTTGCTGATATTACGCCGAAACACTTAAAATCCATCTCAAAATAAGCTATGAACTGAGAGTCTGGTTCATAATTAAATTTTCAATCTCCAAAGAAAGAGAATCCTCTAAAAATCGCATTCATACAGAATCAGTTCGCAATTACGTCTAAGGCAATTCGATGAAGATAATCTTTCAATGACTCTTTTTGTCACACTCTTTGGTAAATGAGGTTTTTTTGAGGTTTTAGTAACAGTCACTCTTGAGGTCTTGGCGATTGGATTAGTTTGCCCATATGATTTCGTTTGATTAAAAATTTACGAAGAAAATTCTTGGATATACATCGTTAGCGGTTCATTTGGGAAGTTTGAAAGGGCTGATTTTTTTCTCGTTGGAAGTAGTTTGGAAAGAAATGATATCGTAGTCTTGAACTCCTTTCTGAAACAATGGTGGATTGATTAAATTCATCGTACCAGTTTTAATCCCGCTATTGGTGTGTATTTATATGTTATTCGGGTGTGAATTGTAGAACTGCACTGGGCTCTGGAGATGATTAACATTTCCTCACTCTTCAGGATGCTGTGTAAACGGTAATTTTTATAATTTCGCGAATTACTATGGAATTGAGGTGTTAAAAACTCTCGGAGGATAGAATTGAGTCTATTTTCGAGTTAATTTTTTTAATGATGGAAGTAAGTTAAAAAATAGCGAGTCACAATTTTTCACTTCTTGTACAACCTTAATATTTTTTGACTCACTCTGCTGTTAACACGGCAAAGTTTTGATTTTTACCTATCTTTCGACATGAACCACAATCATACAGAAAGCATGGTTATGAAGGAATTCCACCAAGTTACACCTCAATCCGTCATGTTTATGAAACACAATATCGTTCCAACGAAATGAAAATGAAACAGTTGGGCATAAACTAAAAATGTATTCATCTTTCACAGCAGAAAGTAACGTACTAGACTTACTTTGTGCCTCAGATTTCCTTTCTCATACCTTTGATTCAAAATACCAAATTGGTGTTATTAAAGAAACAGATTGCTTTCGCAACATGCCTAGCGTACAAAGGTATTATTCTGTTTAAATAATGAAAGTATATTTGAATTTGAACTTGAATAGATTAGCGGAAAAAGCCAAGTGCTAAAAACACATTTTAAAATCGAAGAAGAAGCCAAAATCTTTTTTGTTCTTTCCTTGTTGTCTGTCTTTAAGTTCTAAATTCTCGATTTACTTATATTTGTTTTTTTTTTTTAATTTTATTTTGTATTTTCACATATTTTTGTATTTATCAGAGCATTCTTTTGTTCTTTTGACTTTCCATACATTTTTACTTTCTGAGCATTCCTTGTATTGTGCTGCTCTATGGGAACCACCCAGAGCATAATAAAATTATTATTATTAAATCTAAAAACTATTTTATTATTTATGTAAAACATGTGCTAAAACCCATTTTACATAACAAATGACCTCGTCTGAAAACTATTTTATTATGCATCTAAAAATTTTCATCATGATGCCCTACGTACAGAAACATCGCAAACATTCCGATTTGATTCCTTCTCTTTCGATAAGTGCCGATCGATCTTTCTTTAGATGTGGAATTCGAGGATCTGGAATGCCTAATAACTCTCGTAGCCCTTGCAAAGTCCTCTCATAGAGGCACGCTCGACCTAGTTCGTAGACCGCTGTCATAGCGGATATAATTGGCTTCGGCCCATTTTCATGAAATGAGTTCCTATTTCAAAAGGTAGACTCCGAATCGCTTCTTCCCCATGTTTCATTAAAGGCGCGAATACGATCCGTCCAATCCTTGCCACAAAAATGGTTTAATGACGGGGACCATATCGGATAAGCCGAGGCGTAAGGTAAAGAAAGGGTTGATTACCGAGTAGAAGAGATTGAGGGAGTGCGGGTCATGGCAGCAGTGCAATTTCTCAATTTTCTTTCGTTGGGATGACAGATGGAGTACTTTATCAGGAGGTATGGGGAGATGTTCATAAATTGGGAATATGCCAACGAAAATCACAATTATGCGATAATGAAAGCAATCGAAGTTTGGGAAAATGCTAAAATAATGAAAAATTGGGGTTTGAAATTGCAAGATTCTTTTCAACGCTTTCGAGGTGATATAAGAATATAATCGATACGTCCTGACTTTACTTCGTGGAACTACGTCTTAGGTTGAAAGGAAAAACTTATGGAAATTACGAAGTTTTTTCTTTCAACCTGTGTTCCCAAAGTTCCCAAAATTTTTATTAGTATCGTACAGTATTTGGTGTATTCGATTTTCAAGTTTTTGGAACAAATGCAACAGAATAAGACACATTCTAATTAACAGAACAGAGCAGAGAAAATTGCTTTTGTAATTACTTACTTATCGTAAAAGATTCTCTCGTTCTGTTCCTATTCGTATTATTTGTCTTATTCTAAGCAACTTTGGCTTTTATTAAGGGGAAAAATAATAAAAAAATATTAACAAAAATAAATAAAAACATTTATGATAATAAATATATATCACAAAAGAATTATAAAAACAAAAAAAATAATGTATGTGGAATACATATAATAAAAATTTAAAAAATATCTATTAATGACAATAATCACGCAATGAACGGAAAGCCTTAATTTTTATTCATCTCTTACTTTTCTGTGTATTTTGTAATTTTTCTTACCTAACTTTTGATGTTTTAGAGTTAGTTATTCATTCTTAGGATTCTTGCTAATTTGGTTAGTTTATTATACATTACCCAAACCAGTGTATTTTTTATAAGAGCCTAATTTTAATACTGGGATGCCTTTGCAATATTGGGATTGAGCTATACATCGAAAGTCATACCGCATATGTCAACATTGCTGATGAAAAGTCAGACCGTAGGGAAGTTTTTGGTATAAATGGTTGATGTAATATTTTAATTTTTCATAGCATTCTCACATATTTTTCGTACATCAATAATTCTATTCTAATATTTTATTATTTACATAATAATATTTTTTAATTTTCAAGCCATGTGGATGTCTACATTGTGTATGTATTGTAACACAAGATAGGTTGACTCTCATAAAATCATATTTTTCATCTAAAATTTTAGATTCAAGGTTCTACATGAATATCGCTATTTAGAATAAGGAATATTCGCTCAACTGAATTTAAGTTCATGATGCGTTTTCCTGCTCATATTCAAAATACGTTGGACGCGCTATTTCGAATTAAGTCTATACGAATATTTATATTATTGTCACTTCTATCGCATTTATTACTTCTATTTAAACAATAACTAAATTTATCCTCGCATAAATTCAGTCGGCTCGTAATTTTTCGACTCAGCGCCTCACCATAATCAGTTTATCAACCTTACCGACTCGAGTCTCCTAATTATTAAACCAGGTTTGGAGTAATAATTCTCAAATTAAATGAATTCCCTTTTCCCGCTCGAATGATTTTTCCCGGCCCAGCGCGAGATGAATCTTTTTCGTTCCCCTCGTTTTCATTCCCTTCTTTGCCTTTCCGAATTTTCCACCTCGAGGAAACGAATCGAAATTTTTCCTTATTTAAAAACACGCTTGCGGACCTACCTTTTCTTTTGTTTTCCATTCGGCATTTATTATCTCGTATCGTCTTTGTCAGTCCTCTCTCATCTTCTCTTCCCGCAACCCCAATTGCAGCTTACCTTCTCCTGTGATTTCCTCCTATTCCTCCATCTCTTATCTCGTATTTCCTTTCCTCATCTTACGTGTAATCTCATAGGCCTTATCCTCCTCCGAATCCCCTTGCATTTCCTCGTTGGGAAGAGTATATCTGCATCAATAGGGGAAAGTGTTGTACCTTGACCACGGTGTACCTTGCACCACTGTTAATAACTGGATGGCGCTACTTCATAGCAGGCAGCTATTCAGCTACTTCGGCCATTACATCATCTATCATCCCTGTGATGAGTTTAAGCGGTGTAGGTGGACTCGAGCGATAGTAGGAATTGTTTTTCATTGTTAGCAAGTCAAAGTATTTATTTCGTGCGTCGCATAGTGCGAAATATTTCGCTTTTGCTGTGAAAAACGTGGGTGAACACTGCGCCAGTTTATAGAGCAAATTTCGTTAGGTAAATTAATATATTTTTTTCCCTATTGTTTTTTGTTTGCTGTTAGTTTTTAAGCAAAGATTATGATCCGGTGGCCATTTTTGTTTAAAAATAATAAATCGTGTACCTTGAATCCAAGTCGTATCTTGTACCTTGGGCCAGTGGGTCGTATTACAACATGTTGAAATAATTTTTCTCTTTATTTTACTATACCAAGAAGCAAAACGGGGGAAAAATGTGAAAATTGCAGGGTAAGAATGGATGAAGGGTTTTTTTTTTAGAAAGACATTCAGATGAAATTTATTTGTTTGCTGGAGCACATTATTTGTTGTAAAGGAAGAAATATTGGAACACGGATGTTAATGAATTAGAGGTTTAAAATCTCGAAAAGCCGTCTTTATCGGCGTTCCCCCTCTTAATTCCCGGTAGTTATAGTGCTTTATCCGACTACCGGTAAGTAAGAGGAGGAACGCCGACAAAGATGGCTTTTGGAGATTTTAAACCTCAAACGCATTACTTGTATGCTGGAATTAAAGTGGGTGCTTGGAAAACATACATTTGTGACTTTTGCAGTAGACTTCGAGATGAGTTTGAAACATTAGGAATTTATTTTCCTTAATTTTTTTTAAAGGTGTATCAAGGTACACGAGCCGAATGTGTTATATTAAAAATTATCTTTAACAAACTTGACTTACAGAGAAAAATAAAAAAAGTGGTCCAAGGTAAAACAGCTTCCCCTACCCGAAGAATTCCTATCAGCGATTTCTTTTCGGAGTTTTTATCGATTCACGGTCTGGAGGACAGTGAATTGATTGCCACCAAATTAAAAGATAGGTCAGAAGTCACTGGTCAGATTACGTGCTCAGTGTGCGAGGTCGGGCTTTTAGTTAGGACACGTGATTCGGTGAATACCAATCATAATTTGTATTCCTGGCGGTGTGGAAATGTTTGCAATGTGTTCGGAAAAATTGAAATGGGTTGATTTTTGTCTCTAAAAGATAAATCTTTCGTGCGCAGTGAAAATTTTACTCTTTTGCTCGAATGTGATTTAAAAAAATGATGGTATTCTTTATCCTTTCTTTGTCTTGATTCTCTCGTATTTTAAAAATATGTTTTTTGAAATTTTTATCGTATTCAACTGATCCCGTGTGATAATACCAGTGTGTTATTTATTCTTGGCATTTATTAAATCGGTAGTTTTTACTAATAGTCTTATGCTCTTTAATATATATGTACAGATATAATTTTTAGGAGGTACAGGCTATTCATCTATAGCGAAAAATAGGAAAACCATTCCTTTTAGATGTTATTTTGCTTTAAGCACTTCTTAAGTTTCACTGAGACTTCTCATATCCAAAAACTCATTAAATATGTTAAAATGTGTCTGTATTTTTGGAATAATGTCTTAGTATTTATGAACATGAATGTTGCATAAAATGGAATAGAAGACATATTTTGTGTAAACCTTGTCCAAATATGATGGAGTTGGACTTACAACTAATTTAGAGATAAATATATAACTGCTAATTACTAATGTTTAGAGACTTCCAGTCCAGATACTAATTACGTACATTCACATGACCTTATTCGAGTTTCTCTTCGGAAGCAGAGTATTTTTCATATTAATCCGAGATCGGAGTTGTTATTTAGAAAAGGGCTCAATTTCGTCTCTCTCGCCTCGTATCAGTAAGCTTTGTCTCTGAATCGTATACTTCACTTTAATTTTGCATTTTCGTTCTTTGATCGGAGTTTGATGTCAGCAGCTTGATTTTCAGCATTAGTTTTAGGTCGTAGTCTTCATTTGGTCTATTACTTAGTCTGTCTGTAAATTATACATCCCGAAGGCGCATTTGAATCTCAATCCCCCGCAAATAAGTAACCTAAAGCTATGGAGAGGAAAAGAGAATTACTAGGCAAGGTTAGGTACAAGGCAGTTTTCTCTTTTTTCCGTCACTGGGAATACCCGGAGTGAAAAGGTCTGCGTAAATGCAGCTCTCTATCTAGCACCAGACCCGGCGAATTACTCTTTTCATAGTATTCAATGAGTTATGACCAGACTGAATACCTACAATTATTCAGTAACACCCCAGCAGCTCTCAAATTATTACATACGAGAGCATGACTCAGAAAAATATACGCAAGATTCAGTTTTTCTATCTAGTCCCAGAGATAAACACACACCAATGCACTTATTAAGACGTATTAGTAAAAGCGAATTCAGTTATCCGTATTTTCTAATTCTTTTATAACTCAAAAGGTATTTTGTTGATGTTCTAATTAAATTTTTGATTACTTAAGTAAGAATTATCGTTGTTATCAGTTTGTTTTATTTAGTAATTTTTTCCTGTTCATAATGATTTTCTTTTTCGTGTCACGTTTTATGGCTATTGAGATTTATTACGTAAAGAAGTTTGTTAATTTTCGTTGTTAGATAAACCAGTTAGATAGTTATACCACAATATGGTTACATGAATAGGTTTATTTAAACTACTCATTTATCCTCGTTACCATCCTTTGTTATGATGGACTCCCACAAAATTAAGGCCGACACCATCCAGTGTAGGTATTTGTATGCTAAGTTTTTAATACTGGAAGAATTAATCAACAAATATTAGAATCTGAATCAATAAATCAGATAAATGCTGCCTCGTTGACAAAAATTATATAGAATTAGTAAAAGCTTAATTAAAAAAATTAAATGATAGGAAAACGGCCGGAACAAGGTTAGCTTATTTTCTCATTGCAATAAAACGGTGGAAGTAAAAATTTACAGTTGGCACTATCGTAAACACAGAAAATCCCCAGTGGGTGATACCGCGGTATTTTTAATTTTATTTAGCTGCTGCTATCCAATGATTCTTTTTCGTGTTAGGTCTGTCCCTAAAAATTTGCGATACACAGTTCACACGGCTCAGTTACTCTCAACTTAAAATTGCTCATTAAAGAAAATAAAAAAGGTAAGCTTTCGTGATTTTCCCTGATGTCCTTCGGATATAAGTTTATCCAGTCGGGAGACCATTACATTTCACTCCTCTCTTTTTGACATGGGTTTCTTCGATTTATTCTATCTGATAAGGTTGGGATATACCCGCTCACTTATCTTTCTCCTTCCCTTTCGCTTTGAAAATATTTAGCCACAATTGATGACTTTGTATTAAATTCGCGGTATGATCACTATTTTTTGTAAATTATTTTCATTTTTTTATGCTAATTGAAAAATTAACTTTAACATTCCAGTAACACTTGAAAGGAAAGGAACTTAGTAATTTACGCACGAATTTCTGTGGAAATAACAAAATTCTTTTCTTTCCAAGTATAGCACCTTTCCTCAAAGTTGAACTTGTGCGTGCTAGATTAATGTAATTAACTATGAATGGCATTGGTACAAAACAGCAAAATGTCATTGATATAACGAGTTGAATTAAATTAACCAATCATATTCAAGCTAAAATTCCATCTAAAAATTAGTGTAAAGCTATAATTTTTAGAGATTCCCTTGATCGAATGAACCAAGTTATTTAATTCTCCTACTTTAATTAGATGTTTAGGTCAACTGACTGAGCAAGAGTACCACCATAGTCTCTTTATATCTATGAAAACGCTGGTAATCAGTCTAAAGCTTTGTGCAACTTCGTCAGATTTGTAAACGACAAGCATGTAGGTAATGTCTTATTTTGCGATCGTTATGTTTCTTTGGGTGTCACGTAAAATTAAAGAAAGCAGTACCTTTTTATAAACAATTGCCTTTCATCTTGAAGGTACATTTTAAACCGGATTAGAACGTGCAAGAACTGCGACATTCTATTTTAATAATAATTAGAAACGATGTATGAAAGATAGAAATGATCATGAACTCCACTACGAGTAACAAATTGAATATCAAATTTACCGGGAGGCTTAGATTTTATGTATATCTTCAAAGTGTAATGTGCTACTTCAACTTAAATTAATGAAATTGGTACGCAAGATTGAATAATGTTAAGGGTTGATCACCTTCATCGATGGTTTCTTCCTAATATTTAAAATTGCAGTAATGCGGTTTTCTTTATAGCGTGATTAGTTTTTAAGATTGATTTATATTATGACAATAGTTTGAGGGAGAATCTATATGATATTTTCTTATAAAACGCCTTGAACTGTATGATTATTTTAGAAAAGACGAAAAATATATTCTTAGGAAAGGTTATTTTAATATTGAGATTAAAAGTTTATCTTTGTGAAAATTTACTCAAGATTTCCACTAAAATAAACTTTAAATACTGTGGGGAAGGAATAGGTAATACGCAGTATGATGAAGACGTAAATAATAAATATAAATCAAGAATAATACATCCGCAGATTTTACTAAAATATTTAATGTATTATAAAGAGGGGAAGAAAACTTACCAGAAGAAGCCTTCATGCGCTGCAGGTTTAGCAATATATGAGTCACACATTAAATTATGTGGCGTCCCTTAAGGCATTTTCAGATTTTCAAAGGAAACCAATTTACTGGAGGAAAATTACTTAGAAAAGGGAAAAACATTGATTCCCACGCCTGTGAAATCGAAACTGTTAAATTTCGAAATATGTCGGAAAATATGTTTATATAAAAATATTATCATATAATCTTACCGTATCTCCTTAAAGAAGCACTATCCAACCTGCATTAAATGTGATGCATTAACCATGAATACTAGAATTCACACATACGGTTTATGCGGATCGAATTATCGAAAATTGGATGGTATTATCCACATTTATGACTCCCTATTCATTAGAGTTTCCAGTGACCAGTAGTACAAAACCGGAACATTTACTACATCAAGGACAAAAAATTCGGGAAAATGTTCTAGTTCAGTCATGAACGTATTTAGGAGAATAAGAATACTTCTAATTAGCTTCTTGCTTTCATTCATCTATCAATTCTAACAAAATGAAGTTTAAATGTATTAAAATTAAACTTACTTAAAATTTCATTATTATTTTTAATGAAAAACTCTGAATTATATAATATTTTATATTTATGCATGTAAAAAGTTGGAAAAATTGCCATACAATTTAGTAAAATACAGAACAGCATATAAATAAGGTAGAATGAAATTATTCTTGATTTTTAACTCTTAGTTAGTCGCGTCCTTAGGTTTTGGGATGGGATTTATGGATTTTGTACTCGCATCACGTTTATTGATGATCACACAGTTCAGTGATTACGAATATCTCGGCTGGCTGGTATAAATTGATATAGAAGAGAATAAAAAAATAACTGGGAAATTTGGGTGTCCCGAAAGTGGTTTTCGGTACACCGGGTTTAATGATTAAAGTCTGGGTCTAAACCCGGAAAACCGAGACATCTGGGCACCCTACTCTTAATCCCATCTGGTTTTCTCTATTCTCTTTCTATTGTGCAACAGTCCCACCCTTATCCCTGTCCATCCTCTCCCTCCATCCTCGTCCTGTCTTCTCTTATAGCTTCTCTTCACTATTCCTCACCGTTCCCTTTACTTAGCCCTCCCATCTTTCTCCTTCTATCTCTTCATCCATTACCCTCACCAATAGCATACACATTGGGGTGCCAACCATAGAGTAGGGGACCTATCGCACTCAACCACGATTGCCACAGACCCATTTTCTCATTTTTGCACCATAACATGGCCACACATCTTAGTTTTAGGTCATCGTTCCTTTTATGCACCATTATTTTCGCGTAAAGTAAAAAGTATTGCAGCCGATAGCTATGCATGGACCCACCGGGAGGGTCGGATAAGGGAGTAGCCTTAATTACAGGGTCTTGTCCCTCTGACAAGGGGGAAGAACGTCTTTGCAGACTAATCTCCCATTATGGGCGCTGTCTCCTCGCTCCTCTGTTCCAAATTTAGTATTATGGCCAAGAGAACTTTGGATTGCGCTTCGGTGGAAAAAGTGATGCTCCGGCTCGAAATATTTTTCTATCAGGTGAGCTTTCTATGCGTTTGGGTCAAAGGATTCATGTTATAGCGGAGGGATTGAAATTTTTAGTTGGAGAAACGAAAAGTGTGAAAGCTCCTCTACATGCAGCCTTAGTGGATTGTGTATTATTTCTCGAATAGTTATAAATCTACAGAAATATGTCCTTAAAATAGCAATAATGGTAACTGATTGCTAATTAAAAGTGATAGGCCAAGGATAGATGAATGTGGAAGCAAGAACAGGAATGAAAATTATTCATTTTGGTCAAAGCCACTGCGTGTTAGCTTTTCTTTTTCTATTTGTGTCTCTTATCTTTATTTTTTATCTCTTCTTTAATTGTTTATCCTCTTTGTCTCCGTTCTTCGTTCGTCCCATTTGTTGTGCTGACTGTCAATACAATTCATTACAAGTTTTTAAGGACAGCGTTTTCTTTAAATCATTCTATATTAAATTTATTTGTGTAATTTTTTAATATTAAATTTTATATATTTATTTCAAGATATCAATATAAGGGTTGGATGTAAGAAGAGACTTCCTAGTCTCAATCTCGCCCTAATAAAGTCCTTAGATTATTATTATTTTTATATAGATCTCTTAGATACAATTGTTAATTTTGTTACTCTTGTTTACAATGCTAGCGAGATACTAGGACTTCTGGTCGGTCGCGAAGCAAAAGTTAGGTAGGAATATCGTTGTTCTCAGGTCATACCCACGCCGCCGGAGGTTTGCAGGGTTCAAAGTAAGTTGAACTGTAAATATGATACTGTATTCAAATCTCGCTACCTTGGAAATAAGTGATTTGTAAAGACATTTAAACGTTGAGTCGAGTGTAAATCGAACTAACGAGTAATGTATTCGAATTTAAGAATGGAAGATAGCTTTAGAAGGAAATGGATTGTAGCTCCAGATCCAATTTTGCTCCAAACTACGAAAAATGAACGACTTTCAACCCATCAATTATACCAATAAAATTTCTGTGATTAAATTATTGGTGAGTAAATACGTGGTCGGTAAATTGATCCGGGGGGAATTCGTACGCGGGGAATTGATCTCCCGACAGATTGGTACGTGGGGAATTGATCCCCCGCGCTGATGTTGTACTACTGTTATTCAGTCTTATGTTAATCTACACCCCCTGATTATTGGTTAATGTTATAAATAAATTAACCGGAGGGGGGGGGGGGGGGGTTGGGTGGGGTTGGGTTTTAGTACAACATCAGCGCGGGGGATCAATTCCCCACGTACCAATCTGTCGGGAGATCAATTCCCCGCGTACGAATTCCCCACATACGAATTCCCCGCGTACGAATTCCCCGTGTACGAATTCCCCGCGTACGAATTCCCCCCGGACTAATTCACTGGGCGCCGAATAAATAATATCCATTCAAGGGATTCCAATTTTAACCTCCAGTTCTAGGGAATTGAGCATCATTTCTCAACCAGGGTTCCATGGAACTGTCAATGTCTACGTAAGGTCCCTGCAAGTCGTCTTTCGGCGTGTGGCAGGGCTGCAAGCACCTTGGCTTTATTTTCCTTGCTGAGGTTTCGCGAGGGAAAGGAAATAATTAATAAAGGGAATACATGCGCTTTTATGACTTTGTCTCGTTTTTTAAATTGACTATTGTTTTTGGGAGGGTTGACTAAATACTTATTTCTAGAGTCTGAAGTAATTAACCAATGTTTATGGAGAGCTAAGTTTGCCGCAGTTAGTATGTCATTTGTCAGTTATTATTCCACCTGGTTAAATCTCAACGGGAAGTTCGGCATGTATAATATAATAGTAAACTCTGGAAACTAAAGGAACTCTCCAGAATAAATCGGTAAGATATTTTTTTTAGTGTAAGTATATCATTTCAACGTTTGCGTAAATTGTGTAAGAATTTAATTTTAAACTTTCCTCTGGATTCAACCCGTTACTAAAAATCTCGTAATACTTCGGCTTACATAACTTTGGTTGGCCATCCGAAGCTTAAAGAATAAATTCTATAGGCAGAAAATTTATTTCTTTACACATTTCTCCGGAAAATATCTGGGAATCGGTTTGATATATCCAAATAAGGAAAACAAGTACCGGTGAGCGAGTAGAATAATCGAGCGGAGTTCCCTCCAACTGCTGCTTTCCCTCCAGGCTTTCGCTGAACCTCAATCCGATTCTCCATGTCCCTCCACTTCCTTTCGTTTTCTTCCTCCACCAGTTAATCATTCCATATTAATCTTCCTCCTCAACTTGTGCTGTTTCCGCCCATTTTATCGGCCCTTCCCTAATCCTTCATTTCAATTCCCCACCCCGCCTATCTCGCTGTAAGATTTACCTTATCGGGCAAAGAATTCATTTCCAGTTGAAATTCCTCGAAGAATTTTATACACGCCGGAAATGTTTATGGAAAATTCATGAGTCGGTTTCTCTTATGAGAGATGTTTAAAATAATTTTTCCTTTTTTTCTCGTGATAACCCTGACAGGTTTATTTGGATCATAATTTACCCCGGGTTGAAAATTTAAGAATCTGAATACGTTAAGGCCATTATTTTGCTAATCATCGTTATTTATCTTATACTTTTCTACTTAAATTCGTATTGTTCTTGATTTTGATGTTGCTAAAATAGAATTCGGACCCATTCCATTGACACCGAAATAATCCATTGATGTAAATAAATCCGTAGTAGAAAGAATTTGACGGAAGTGGTTTCACTGTTAACTTAAGGAAATTTTTATTGTTCACGGTAAATGGTTATAATAAGCATTAAGGAAATGAGAAATATATCTAAATCCTAAACAAGAAATTTCAAAAACTCCTTCTCTCTTACCTTATAATTCATACCGAAGAGTTCTGTGGATATATTTTAAAAGATTTGCTATCGTAGCCTATACCCGACGAATTTTGTTCTTACATGTTGACTTCATTTAGATATGTATGATTATTTCAAATTTTTCCATTTTATTTTCTTCCTCTATTCTATTGGTGGGCGTCAATGGGCTGAAGGTTTCTCACAGCTGAAGATTTTGTATCGCATCATAATTAAAGAAGCATCGAGTTGTGGAGATACAAATGTTTATGAATTTTTGTTTTAACATAGATAAATAACACCTTTTTGTTAGTTTAATTTACCGAGTTTCATTTATTTAAACATTTTACCTGTACATTTACGGTTCATTTCATTCTTAGTGGTTTCCTCTCAAATAAATTTAATTATTTAAATAGTTTTTAAAAGAATTCGCCGTTAAACATTTAACTTTGGAGGATGAAGAATATAAAAAAACTTGGATTATTGGAATTTGTGACTGTAATTTTCAACAAATTACGCAGCTATTAACTCTGAAACAGTCAAACGAATAGAAAAGAAAAGTTATTCAAGCTGCTGAACTAAGGACAGCCTATGTACTGATATAAATTAGCAAATTTACCTTGATTTCTATATACAAGGTGTCTGGGTTAAACATATAATAAAATAGAATGTTATAACTTGAGAAGTAATTGAGATGTATATTAGCGGTTTGCTTCTACAAGTTTGGTAACTCAAAATGTTTTCTTGATGATGGCGCACCATGCCATTATGCAGTGATTGTGAGGGATTTCTTGGAAAATGAGTTCCCAGATCGGTTGATTGGGAAAGTCCATCGATTGCTTGTCCCCCTAGAAACCCAGCCATGAGGCCACTTGACATTTTCTCTGGGTGTTTATCAAGAATCAAGTGCACCAGACACCAGTTCGTGATCTACCAGAACTGCGCCATCGAATTCCTGCAGTTATTGCAAATGTTACAATTTTACGCAATGCTGCAAAACACTTGGAGAGAGTAAAATACAGATTAGATGTCTTTCTGCCACTAATTCTGCACATACCGAGGTGTATCAACTATGTAAAAA
Source organism: Sympetrum striolatum (assembly GCA_947579665.1). NCBI lineage: Eukaryota > Metazoa > Arthropoda > Insecta > Odonata > Libellulidae > Sympetrum > Sympetrum striolatum. Next base: position 32,457,942 of record OX388349.1, read on the forward strand.
ATAAAAGAAATAAAAATATTTTGAGTTACCATACTTCTAGAAACAAACCGCCAATAAATATATCTTAATTAACTCTCAAGTTATTACATTTTGTATTACTATACGCTTTTCCCGGACACCCTGTTATATTCTTAGTAATGTCCTGCAATGTTATTCCTTTTTTGATAGGGCTCCCGGATAGTCATGTGGACAGCGCGTTTGCCTTCGGTAAAAGCGGTCCCGGGTTCGATTCCTGGAGGGAGCCAATGTGCGAAATGACCTAAGCTGTCGAAGCACTTCAATAATACTACTACTACTACTACTTTTTTGATAACTCGAGAAATTGAATTCAACGGATTTTCGAATATCCAGAAACCGAGCAACTATTAAAATTCCTCTTTCCTATTTCATTATAATCTATCTCTGCTAAATGTTTATATATCAAGTTGTTTGTTGCATGAAACTCCCATAACACGTTGCTCCTGTGATAGTGAGAACGATTTTCCTTCTTTACGTTTTATTGATTTGTAATTGACCAGGAAGTGGCGCGATAAATGAAATTTCCAAGAAATGTTTGTTTTCAAAACAATTAAGAGAAAATATCCCTCGCTGTACTTGATGTGCTCATAAGACATCGTAAAATACAACAGACTTAAAAAAAGTCTTTTAAAAGGAAAATTTAGGGCGATAATTATTCCCATGAATGCCACCCACTCATTTCCGCAACCTATATTTTGTTAGCGATACACCAATAGGATGATCTCTTTAAAGGTCAGAAGAAATGCCCACGGATATTTGTTGGAAAGGCCATTCACCAATTAGTCGCTCTACTTTGTCAGATTAAAATCGTCATTTAATGTTCCTGATATCTAACACTCACTTCACCTCTATCCGGGGAAATGCCGAGGCGACCTTTTCTTTGAGCTCAGAAGAATCTTCATCGAGTTTTGCGGGAAGATTTCCGTTCGCAAGGCCAAGGAAACAAAGAAGCCACAGACAGATCCCTGCTATGGTCTCTCGGAATCCGATACGTGACATTTTCCGTAACGAGCTAGTTAAATGGAAAGGAATAACTGTGAGAGAGAAGCTGCTTATCGCTAACGATTCCCAGCGATGGGGAGAGTGTTTCGGAGAAAGTGTTTTGATTCTCAGCGAAACAGGTTGAATGAGGTTAGCGAAAGGACATCTTGTAGCAGTCGTTAGAGTTTTGAAGTGTTGATTAATAATGAAAACAGCACGTTCGAGACGAATAACTCATTACGAAATGTGGAAGGGTTGCATTAATATGCTAGTGAATGGTCGAGATATCTTAATTGATGATTGCTTATTAATGATCGGTCTAATTAATCAGAAAGGATGAATAGTTGAAGAGTTTTGAAAGATTCAAATTATTTTTTGATAGAAAGTAGTTTGTTAGGAAATAAAAGACGAGATATATGAAATCAAAATTAGAATGCTTGGATGGAAAGTTCCCCTTGATCTAATATTAGATTTTATTTGATGGTAACATGGACCGTTTCTTTAGAACCTCTTGCAGTTATGTTGTAATAATGATTGTTTTGTAAGTAATGGAGATATGTTAAGTATGTAAAATGGCCCAGTTAGCTCTACTTGAATTAATTTGAAGAATGATACCATCTGTCAGATAGAACTTTATGAGTTTATTAATCAGATAATTTGTAAATATCTCATGAAGGTGTTGATTGAAATCGAGAGACTTCTCAAGACAGGTGTGCAGGACTGTTTCCATGGGGAGGCATATCATCTCTACATCTCGGCAATATTGCACTTGTATCTTAATCGATATGGAGTGTTATTGATAATGATGAGAATGATAATTTTATTATGTCACAAGATATTCATTCATTGCAGCAGAAATATTCAGTCCTAAAGTTGCGGGAATGTCAAACAAGTGATTTATACCTTGCCTTTTATTTTTTATCAAGAAACACAGCAGAAAATTACATAAAGAAAGCTTAAAACATAGTAACTTTTCTTCTGAGCCTGTTTGGCTAGCCAGGAGTTCCAAAATACATACATAAAGTTACTCTACAAACATACCACTAAACTGACAATGAAGTACTAACACAAAAATGGCGATACTCATATTTGATATGATTTGATGTGAAATATTTGATATAATAATAATTTATACATCACAAAGAGATTATACAACCCAATTACATGTGATTTAATATAATTAAATAAAAAGAGAGGGAAAAATTTATAAATAACGCCAAAAATATTAAAGGCATACAAAAATAAATAAAAGCTAAATAAAAAAATACATAAGAAAAGAAGAAGGACATACAAATAAAATAAATCATGAAACATTTGATATGATTTGATATGAAATATTTTATATGATATTACTGGCAATTTTTTTGTAGTAAGAATACAGAAGTAGAGTATTGGTTTAACAATTGCAAGTAATGAAAAATTTACCGCTATGGTCCTTCTGATCTAGACAGGCAGCTCATCGTTATTAACACTAACAATGCGTAGAACATTTTTTAAATTTAGTTAAAAAAATTAAATTATGTTTTCATATTACAACATCATAAATTTACGTCACAGTTCACACGATTTCACAAATATATAAACCGAAATAAAATTACATATTACATGAAAATGAAAATCTTAAAACATAGAGCAATCTTTAGTCTAATCTTCTAAAAACTCTTCTATGGAATAAAAATGCTAATTATTATAGTATGAAGACATTGTATATAGTCTTCCATTGCTAATGTAGTACGTATCCGCGTCACCAAATGGAGGAGCTTTATGATATTTTCGAACTTTTTTTTTGCATTTTAAGAGTAGAAAGCCGAAATGCTCGTGGATACTTGAGGGAATGGTGTTAAATATGGTGGAATGCTTTTAGGGCTGCGACGGTGGGGTGTCCTAACGTCATCCATCTCCTATCTCTCCTCCTTTCACTTCCTATCCAGCAGCCATTTTTCATATTTCCGCACTCACCCTCCCCATCTGCACCCACCCATCTGCTCCCTCCTATCGAATTCAATTTCAGAGCGATATTCATATTTCAATTTTTAATCACTATGGGTATTCAGATATCCTCGAAACTCGAAATATTCCTCTATTAAAGAGATCGCTTGATTGGATGAAAAATTTGAGATCTTTAAGATGTAATCTTTTATATACTTCTCACGTATTAAGAGGAAATTCTTTCGCATAGCTCTTTCCTTTATTAAGAGCATTCTTACTCTACGTTATCTAGATCGGAAAGATGATTACTATAAAACTTCTGAATTTGGTATCTAAACCAATAGGAGGTTGATTAAGTTTAAGCTTTAGTGTACAAAATCGAGTCAATTGCAATAGCAAAGGTCATGTTATTTACATATCGCCTAGTAATCTTACTAAGAAAACTATATTGATGATGTAGATAAATTAGAAGTATTCTGTAACTGAGTTTTCACGACTTAACTACATGTAGTCACCGAAAAATATTATAAAAAGTTGTCAGATTACTTATGGAAAGATATAACATTAAATAGAAATCGCCAACCTGATGTCACAGGTCAAGATTCTTATTTAAGCATTCAGAAGTTAACAACTAGTGTCTGAAGAAAGGTTTCAGTGATTACATGTTTCCGGTAATTTGTGACTCTTCCGGAATGAGTGTGCAGAATGGAAAATGAAAGATTATTTAAAGGGAAAGGTGTGAAGATTATAAAACATTGATGAAATAATGGAAATGCATAACAAGATGTTAATACCGTAACGAAACCGGCCGCAAGAATATATATTGTGGAAGTTACTAAGTGATTTTCATTTAAAATGGCTATAGCACCTTTCCACGAAGTCAACATTGATCATATTATTTTTTATTTATTTAAAAGGTTGTCAATTATTTTTCTCTGCATCGTAATTATACATCTTTCATTTAAATATTTGTATGCGTTATTTGTGAACTTAGTAATTTCTACATTCTACATGAATTTCCTCAATACCTCGTCTCTTACTCTGAATTTAATTATTTGATTATATTAGTACAAAACTTTTTTATACTGGCAAACCCACATCCTGACTCCTTGAGGATTCAAAGGTTTTCGACCGATTTTCCCTGAGAGATAACAAGAGCAACAGTTTCTCCAACTTCTTTAATAAGTTTGCTCTTGTATTTTTGGGAGGTTGTTTCTCTATCCCCTTAGCAAGTCCTCAAGAGAACCATTTTTAGCAGGATTCCGCGAAGCGAATTTCTCAAGAAAGAGGCTTTCCTCGTTGTTACCTTATGAAATCTCTTCAAATTGTCCATGAAGGATCCTTTGCTTCTCCTCATCCTTTGCAAGTGCATTGCGATGGCACTTTTTGGTTTCAAAAGTTTATTTTTGGTTCAAGTGTTCCGATAAAAGCAAGAAAATAATGCAGTTTGGTTGCGCTTTTTTGTCGATAAAATAATTCAGTTGCAGATATATCCGTGGTTATGCAGTGTTTCTGTAGTAAATCAGATGATTGATTAATTTAGTAAATCAGATAAGAAGCATGATACCACTCTAATTATTATTCTCCTTTCGGCATCACTTCTTACTAATTTTGACTAATGATGAACGAACTAAAGGTGAACAGATCAAAGAAATAATATTATTTATGCGCATTTAACTGATACTATGCAACCAGTAACGATCATGGGAGTGATTGATATAATTAGAAACAAGCAAGTTAAATCACGTTGATTTATTTATACAACACGAAAATTTGTCTTTATTTTATTACCTAATTTCAGTTATAACATTTATATATGTATATATATATTTATATATATCATATGTATTTCGATGTTCATTTATATACTCCTTATTCTTGTATATATACAAGAATAAGGAGTATATAAATAAACATCGAAATACATATGATTCATGTGAAAGCCAAAGATTAGATAATTTAATCTTTTCCGATTATCTATAATTAAAATTTAACATTAATAAATTACATAATAAATTAACATTACGTATGATAGATAGCACAAAGCTATGCATTGAAATCTATTGTGATGCTTTATAGATAAATCCTCTATAATTAACTATTTCAATCACAAAATCTATCCAATTTCACGGAATGAACTACAATAAAATTATGAGGATGGACCGGTTTCGGCGAATTACGTCATCAGCAGAACTAAGTACCATGCGAAATGCAAAGGGGAAAATATCGGAAATTTACAGGCTAGATTATAATTATGGAAGTACTCCTTATTTAGATAAAACTGGGGTATGCGTTATTTAATGAACTACTGAGCATAGCAATACTTTCTTTAAAATTATCTATCCATTCCAAGTTTGCAGACCTCCTTTGTGGAAATAGCCATTCCATTTCCTTCTCTCACCTCACCTTACTATTAAGAGTTAAAGGGAGAAAACTGACCCTTTTAGAAGAACGACTAAATTAATTCCTTTTATTTAACTGACGAATTTCTCTTTTCCAAGAATCGTTCACCGTTCTTAATGACACTTCTCCCACACTCACCCCTCCTCCTCCTCCCATCTCGAAACATTTGCTGTTGTTTTTCACTTTTGTCACCACATTGCCTTTTCCTCACCTCTCTTTACTCCCCCCTTTCATTCCCATTTACACCCGTTTCCTCCCCTCCTCTTCCTTTTACTTAGTTTATTCCTTGCTCTTCGTGCAGCTATGAGATCTGTTGATAGCGTGATTCGCCGAAACATGTCAATTCTGTTCATTTTATTATAATATATTCTGTGAAATTGTAGAGACATTGTGAATAAAATAGTTGATTGACACGTAATTCTATGAAATATCGCACGAGAATGTTCATTTTAGGCTGACGTCGTCGGTAGGCTTTTCTGTATTTATCAAACATTATTGTATAGTTATAAATATTCCAAAACTTTCTATGTTCCCAAAAACATTTGAAAAGACCATTGCTGATATACTCGTGTAAAGGTACTGCATAAGGCTTATTGTGCTTCTTACACTTAGTTCCGGAGGTGACGTAATTAGCTGAAACTAGTGAGATTTTTTATAAATGTGTTATTTATTTTGTGGATTGTGCAAATTACACGATTAAAATGGTTTTGCTTGGGAATGTTCATGTCCTTCATTTCGTGCAGACGTCATCAGTAGAATTTTCTATATTTATTAAATATTTAATACATAATATTAGATTTGCTATCATGAAATTAATTCGGGAAAATAATTATTTATTTTAAACTTTGAAAATTTTAAGTTGAAAGAAAAACTTCGTATTTTCCACAATAAGTTTCAATTTATTCGACCGGTTTCGAATAGGGATGTACAGAGTTTTGAAGGAAGCACCAGGAGAGGGGAGGGATTGAGGAAGGTGAGATCGTTAGTTAGGGGTTTTGTTGAAGAGAGAATTTACACTGTTTCCAAGGAATCCATTTTCTCCCTTTACATTGTCTGTGGAGCAGTTTCGGATTGAAAGAGCAGGATAAATACTCTATAAATACTGTATTTTCCGATGTAATATCACCTGAGGATGGCTGTTAATGCCGAAATCGGTCGAATGAATTAAAACGTATTGTGGAAATTACGAAGTTTTTCTGTCAACTTAAGATGTCGTTCCACGAAGTACGGCTTGGACATATTGATTATATTTGAAAATTTTAAATTGGATTTTGATTGAACATTTTAAACATCCAACAATACAGTAACATAACTTCGACATCCAATAATCGAACTTTACGAACGCAATCCAATATTTTTTAAATAAAACTTTGTGCTTCATAGTTTAACTACATTGTGAAGTAATACATTCGAATATTTTTATTTTGCGAAATTATACAGATTTAGTGAATGAAATAGTGAATTAAGCTCGAAATTAATGAAGTATCGCTCCAGAACTTTCATTTTAAATCTTCAATAATTGATAACTTTATTTCTGTCGTAATAATTTTACTTCATTTTGAATTAACTCTAATATTTACGATAAAAATAATATTTACACAGTTGTATTCAGTGATTAGAGTTTAAATTGGATTGGTTTTGGAAATTAGTCATTTTAGAAATGAATTGATGTTAATAAAATCAGAAACAGGCTTCGTATTTTCCACGTGTTCAATAACAAGGCAACCACTTTTGGCCTATTCAGTCATCATCTGGTACATCAATGAGAAACACTCATTTATTAATATTAAATTGTTGAAAATACGGAGTCCTTTTCTAATTTATTTAAAGGTGTTCCACGAGCTTCACTCAACCATCATCGATCACATTAGGTGATGATTTTTCGTAGAATGTTCATTAAAAATTAATAATGTAAATGATTGCACGCAAAGTGTTTGGACTGCTTCTAGGAAAGGTTGGCAAAATAAGGAAACTGTGCCGCAACTAATATTTAAAGAACTAAAATATGGGTGTATAATGTTCTGGATTCTTTTTCAGTGTAGAGAAATATTAGGGTTGGGTTGGGTTAACAAGAACTTGCTGAAGGCTACATTATCTTTACATAATTTGGAATGATCAATATTTAATCGATTTAAGTATCTGAAAATATTTGTTACGGTGCTTTTACAAAAGCTCATTTTTATGTTTAAAAATTCCTTTACCTATAAATGTATGTTCCTAACAGCCAAAAGGCACCTAGTGTTAATAGTGAAAGACAAATGCATTCTGAAGAGTGGAAAGTTATATAGATAAGAGTCTGAATCGGAAAAAATTTCTGTGAAAATAAAAAAAACAAAGATTCTGTGAATTTTATAACATAAAAAATCTATTTATAGTTGGTAGTCTCTCTTATCCAGGAAGTAAACAGCGCACAGTAGGCTAAATTGAAAATAAATGATGACTTGAAGGCTGAAATTATACTTTTTTGAATGCGAGACTCGAAACTTTTGCGTTCGTGGTAATTAAAAATTGATTTAATCTTATATTTTCATTTGTCGTTATTCAATATTTTTATGCGTAAAAAATACAGCTCGTCAAACTTGAGCAATTTTACTGATATGGAGCCTCGAAGATTTTTCGGAGAGAGTTTTTTGCAAGGTAGAGGCTTTTTAAAGAAACAGTTGGGAAAAACGGCGATGTAGTGATCTAGTAGATTTTTTAAAATTTTTCAATCAATTCGCTCAAACGTGAATCTTCAATTTTACTTATGTAAAATATAGAAAAAACTAATCATGGATTCCATATATTGTTAATATTTTCATATTATATTTCAGATCGTCATAATGATAATAGACGTACACACGTACAAACGTATTTATTGAGAGAAATTGAGGCTATCCAATATTTCATTTAACCCTTGCTCAATACATTTACGCATAAAAGCGAGAATATAACTAGTAATATATACAGATCTTACATGAGTAATATGGATTCAGAGAGGAAATATGAAAATAAAGAATGACTTCATGGGAAAAAGTTTAGTTTTCTTTATTTATTGATATGTAACATTCACAATAAATTCAGATATTGCACTGAAGTGAATAGATGTCTCGTCAGATACAAAAGCAGTAAAGTAGTAAAATATAATACTATGTAATTGCAAATGTCAATGTCACATTATTAATATTAAAATTATGTACTCCGTATTAAAAATAGATATAAATATGCATAAATATATATTTACATAATTAGATATGAAAATGCATTATTTTTCACAAAAGAAGAAAAAAGGCACTAACTTATTTAAAATAAGATGACAGTAAATTAATGATACAATTGAATATGTTAGTTTAAAAATTCATTGTTTGAATAAAGTATTTTTCAACTCTCCAGAAAAACTACGAAAATTCTCTTTAAACTTTTTCCTCATTCCGACCGGCATTTTGCTAAAATATTTGATTCCCATATATAAGGGGCATTTTTCTTTAGATTTAGACCCATGTATTGGATTATTTATTTAAAAGATACTCAACCCTGGTATTATGGTGGTGGTTTGGAATATATTTGGAAAATTCTTGCGTACGTATACGATCATTCCGTATATAATCTCGCCCAAATAAAGACGATTTATTATTATTATTATTATTATTATATATATATATATATTGTAGGAATGATTGAAAGAAAGGAACATATGCAAAAATGATAATGGAAGACTTTAATATGTTATCGGAAACTCTCAAAAATTCTGAAAACAACGAAAAGTTTGGCGTAAAATCGACTTGGAAACCTGATTGTTTTGGGAGTTATTATTTAGCTTATCCATTACCGTGGATCAAACGCAAAAAAAGCGTTCGTCTGATTTCCTCCCCCGTTTCCCCGTCTGTGGTTTCATCTTCTCCCACGTATTTCCCTCGCCGCCACTTTCACAAGCAGTAGTTCCCTTCAGTTCCTCTCTCCTATTTCTTCTCTTGCCTACTTCCTCTAGGCTCGAATGGCTTCCACACATCCTCAGCTAATTCACCCTCCCCTCCCGTCTCCAAAGCTAATTTCCCTCGAACATTGCCTCTCCCCCTGAAGCATCCTACCGAATCTTCCCTTTCCTTCACTTTCTCGTGCAACGAGACTGCACCATTCTAGGCATCGTCACAACTTTTGACACCTTAACCACGAAATATTTTAAGCAACCAAAGTTCCCCGGTGAAAGGTGCTGTAAGGTGAAATTTCTCCAAGGTTGTTAAAATACAACCCGAGCTGAACAAAGAGAATGGTTTCATCTATAATATCCTTTTGTGTAGATGATTAAGTGCCATTCGTAATTCAACGGAGAGCATGTTTATAAATTCAATCACATCGTGAACAATTTGTTCAGAAACATACCTCATACATTCGAGTGTAAGCCGAGGTATCTCATCACAAAATACTGGAAAAACTAATTGACTCGAGTGTAAGTCTAGAGTGGGAAATGCAGCATCTAGTGGTAAATTTCAAAATAAAAATAGATTCCAATGTAATTACAGTAAATAAGGCATCAGTATGTTAAATTCTTTTGAATATTCATTCGATTATACAGTTTATATATTAATTTAATTAGGTCCTACTTACCTGTTCTATTTCACTCGAGTATAAGACGAGGGGTGTTTTGCAGCATTAAAAATATGATCTAAATCTGTTCTTATACACGAGTATATACGGAATTAAATTCGGAACCGATTTCTTAGAAACTGTTTGGAAAGTCACTGAAAGGAATGCAATTTTTATAATGATATCAAACCTTGAAAATTTTCGAGAGGAATAATTTTTGGGCTTTCTACACTCAATAATCTCTACTTCATATCCTATGGTGAATATAAGACTATAACTCAAATTACAGTCGTATGCAATTATCTATCTAATAATATGTTAATCATACTTATGACTACGGTTCAATCAGATCCGAATGGAAATGTGGAGAAAATTCAGTTATTTATGAAGGAAGGTATATACATCCACCGGTATCTGTGAGGTATACAAGTACGTTCTTCAAAAACGTTGCCAGTACCGAAATTGTGGGTACAAAATCATATGTTTGCATTATATCCGAAGTGTAGGAAGACCTGACTTATAATTAGAATTCAGGTTATTCCTTTTCACCAACGTTGAAAGTGAATAAAAATTTTGAATTTTTACATTTTAATCCCTTATAAATATTAATCTACAATCAGTTTTCTAATTAATTATTTACAATGAATTTAATTACAAAATAGTTATTTTGCATATTTTTATTAACAATTTCTGATGTGAATATTTTATCCATAATTTAAGCAGCCAATTTTTATGGCCAATTACTTCTAAATAAACTATTTGTAATTTATTAAGTTCTAAATTAGATTCCATGAAAATGTGTTAGCAATTAGCTTATATGCGAATCCTAGACAGCGAATACAGGGTAAATGACGAATAAACCATTCCGCGAATTCAAGGGTTCCAATAAAAACAAATTCCACTCCCCATTTTTGTAACACAGTTTTTCACGCAGTTTAGTAACAAATTTATCACAGTAGTTGTAAATATAAGCTTAATAAGCTTATATAATAACAAACGACCGTAAATAAAATTGACCTCATTAGTTTCATCAGTGATATTATTTGCTGTAGAGTAAGTGGGTAATTAGTTGTAGCATTAATCATAATTATTATTCCATATTATTATCCTATACTATATATTATTCATAATTAATAATCTATTCGAGCGCAGTCTACCCTAGTTTGTGCCGGAATGCAATTTTTGAAATCATTAGATGTAAACCCAAAAAAATATTGTTTTCATTTTGCATGGAACTATAAGATTTATTAAATATTATGGAACACTGGAGTACCACATAAGGTTAGTGTAGAACTACCATGAGACGGTGTAAAGTAAATGGACTGTAGGAATGAGGAAACTTCTTATTCAGAAAGACAATTAGACCAGGCGCCTGTGACGGTTTAGTGCTGTGTTAGGGAAAGCTCGCAGCGCATCATCCACCAGTCACGTGAGAGGTGTCTTGAAGGGCATGTTCCTGCTAGGGAGGTGTGGTAATGATGGATTGAAGAAGTTTTCTTGAAGACGGAAATAAGAACCAATATCTATCTACACATGCAGAAATATATGGAGAGATTAGCTCCCCAAAATGCATCGTAAATTAGGGATGACATTTTTTCAAGTTGAATAAAATGCTTATAAAATAGATAAGGAGCATAAGAAAACGTAAATTTTAATAATCATTATGCCAGTGAATATCATTTTACTTCTTTTGAAGTCAATATTAAGGAAATTCTATGAAATATATAGTGATTATTTTTTACTTCGTTGTCATTAATAGCTATGGGATAACATTATTTACTGTAGGAAGGGCTATTTACTCAATCTTAAAATTTCACTTTTATATAGGGAAGAAACATTTTAGGCATGAAAACGTTGGATTCTTAAATAACTATTAAATATAGGATTTTATCAATGGCTGAGTAATAATTATATATATTTTTTACAATATAGTTACTATAGTTATTTGCAATAGTTACCTTATTCAGTTTTGCATTATGTTCCTTAATAAACATGAATTTTTAAACTCAAAAAATTAGATACCTAATGCAAACGATATTTTGATTTTCTTTTAATTAAAACTCAGATATTAAAGTTGCCACTTAAAATCAACCATTCGTCTCTTGAATTTGATCTACTGGTAAAGTGACTTTAAAAAAGGTGAAATAAATAAAAACTTCGGTCATAGTTGAAAGGCAGTCGTAAAATCTAAAATCAAATTTTCGCTCACACAGAATGCCAGCACAAGATCTAAAACTCTTTTTTGAAAGTACTTATTTATTTATTTCACGAATTTTGTTTTAAATTTACCAGAAAATTGTGTTTCTACCACTTTTATGCACACGTTTATATGGATTTTAATTAATTAATTTATTTATTTGACCCTTTATAGGCGAGGTTAGGCCCAAGTGGGCCTCTCTTCCAGCTAACCTCGTATGTCGCTAGAATATGAATAATTACAAATTAAATTAAAACAAAAAGACAGAGTAGAGTGTGGGGAAAATATCTTTGCAACTGAAGGTTGCTAAAGAAAAACCCACGTTGCGGGAAAACACCCGCAGAGAAGGGGGGTGAAAAAAAAACCCGCGAAAACACAGTAAAAATAACAATTAAATACAGACAATAATAAAATTACATACAGAATATACATAAATCAATGAATTTACAGAAGAAAGAAAAAAAATAAAAATATTATTAATTTCCTACTAATTAGTATTCGTCAAAGAAAAAAATAATAAATAAATAAAGGTCAGCCAGCGGCGTCCGTCCACTTTTTCAAATTTATCTCAGCAGAAAGAGGGTGAGATGAACCTGAAAAATTTAGTTCTATTTGAAACTATATGGTGTGCAGGTAGAATACTGAATTCTGAAATTTCTAACCAATGGAGTTGAATTATTCTAATGCAGTGTAAGGCAAATCCAGAGATTGAAAATTACTGGGAAATGACTGAATTCAAATCGGGTAAAATAATCGTCTCTCTCTTCTGCAGCACAATCTCTTCAACGTCTCAACAGGAAAATCGCATATCGCTGTCGATGTGGATTTTCCGTCTCCTTCTCAGTGAGCGCAAACTCAATTTCCGGTGTACCTTTTCTGTATCTGCGAGTCATTTCCGTGCGTGCATTTGACACTTTGATCAATAATCACATTTAAATTCATCTTCTGATAATGCAGCCGGTAACTGGATACGAAGCTTGGAAATAATGGTCTAAAACGCCTCCCCTCTCCATGATTTCAGTCGATTCTTTATGTTCTGGAAAGCAATTAAGAATAGCAACCAAATTAATATTCAATATTAATAAACAATGAGAAAAAATGTAGTAAATTGAATAGGTATTTATAAATTTCAAAGGATATGAAATGATTAAGAATGTTAAAATAATTCCACACGAAACAGCTCATTGTAATTATATATTTTTTCTTTCACATTTTTAAATGTCATTACCAAGTATCATATTATTTGTTTAATATTGATGTAATTTTGGTTCAACTTAATATTAGTCTTGTAATCTTTTGCTTTTTCTCTGTTTCATGTTTTTCTCAGATCTAGTTGTATATACTGTAGATGAGCTAGTACCTAACTATCGGTCTTTTATTCCTAAAGAGCATTTAGGAAATGCGTAGCGTATTTTTTTTATCAATGGCTTTCATTGAATGAAATTAAATTGAGAATTTTTTGAAGACTAAAGCTGCAAAATCTTGCTCCAAATTAATGGTAGTTTTTGATTTTAGGATAACTGGTATTGAAAACCAGTTGCGCAATTCTTTTGCTCAAAGATTCACTTTTATATTTCTGTTAAAACAATAATCTGGTTAAAATGTAAGGATGGAACCATATAGAACGTAGTGTCAACTACATAAATTATTGATATTTAGAATGCATTAAAACGATCATTTTTGGTTTCGCGTATAGTTTACTATATAAAAGTAATATAGAATTTAATTTACCCTAAAATATAAGATCATTATTTCCAGTAGTGCAGTTTGGCAGATAAAATTATCTTTGTTTTCAAGTTTCTTTTTCTCCCCTTCTTGACTTTTTATTTTATTTCCAGATGATAAAACGGAATGACATTCTGAATACAAACTCCGATGTTTTTCAGCCGTAAAACAGCAACGTTTCTCGAACCATAAGTACGAAACATGGAATTATACATTTAGATTGACTCTAAATTCATCTCGAAACATTGCGATTAGCATACTTCCATTCTCATAGGAAGTATTTCAGAATGAAGATTTATGCAAATCCTTTTTGAGACCTCAGTTTTCATTCGGTTGAATACATTTTTCCCCAAGCACGATATTACGTCTCGAAACATCAATTCTCAAATTTCCCTTCTCTACTGGAACAAGAGAAAGTGGCAAGAACTTAAATATTTCGGAGACAAAAAATAATGTCTCAAGTTACGCAGGAAAAAATAAAATAGCTTTTCTATCCGATTGGAAACTTTTGGCGATACTCTGAGAAGTTTATCTCCCATTGATCTTAAGTTAAACAGCTTATATATTTCACATTCTTCCTTTGAAACTTTTTCTTACACCTAGACTTGTCTTTATTCGATTTATTAACTATCAATTTTTAATTTCTTTGCTTATTCTTCATGTATTTCCTTTCTAAGTATTTCCAAGTTATTAAATTTGGGGACTTTCTCTATAATTTTCCATTCGCTCGAAGTATATGCGTTAATAAAAGAAGCTGTCAATGTACAAAACTCTACCTGAGGAATCCGATTGTATTACAGGCATTTCTGTTTTGAAAGAAAATAATTTCTTATGACCTAATCAATAAAATCAAAATTTAATGATATTACTATTTTAATTTAGGTTATACAAAAATAAAATAATTTTGAAAACAATATTTTCGAATTGAACTCCTTAAATTCAAATTCTGACAGATTTTCCGGTGTGTAGTGATCTTATAGTTAATTGCATATAAAGCTTTATTCGATACTAGCTGTACCCGTTCACACGTTGTTGTGTTTGAACAAAAAGGCAGTTTTGATATCTAAAACATAATTTATTAATGTTCAAATTTATACAATACATCAAAATGAAAATTAACAATAAAATTATCCCTACATATAAGTCATTTGAATATAACATATGTACAAAACATAGATATAAATAGGTGATGGTGAACTTTATCTTTGTAGTGCTTGTAAATATACAACATTTTTTGTTTTCCTATCTGGTACAAGAACAAATAAATTTGATGGTTTTCCAACTCGTGAACACCCAACGTACAGCTGTCCATGTGAGAAGCATGGATTTATCAAATTCAATCCACATATTTTTAATGATTGTCCCTGTGCTTTGTTAATGGTCATTGCAAAGGCTAGTCGTACAGGAAATTGCAGACGTTTGAATTCAAATGGAGTATCTGTTGGTATCATGGGAATGCGTGGTAGTAGTACATGTTCCCCTTGGTGTTTTCCATTTAAAATGGTTGCCTCAATTATGTTATTCATCAATTTTTTTACTGATAGCCTAGTCCCATTGCATAGTTGCGGTGGATTTATATTTCGTAGAAGGATGATTGGGGAACCAATTTTCAAAGATAAAATATGCGGTGGCATTCCTGGTAGATCCAATGAATTTAAAAATTCTATTGGATAATTAACTGATTCATCGTGATTGACAACAGTATCTATAGATTTATATGTTGTTTCTTCATCGGGTATTTCATTTTGAATTGTGCAGTTTATTAAATTCACATCAATGTTTTTGGCTGCCAATATAGCACGCTCGCTAATCCATTGATTATTTTTATAATTCAGAGATAAATTTGGAAAAACTTTGGCAATCAATTCATCAGTGGATTTTACAATGTGACAAAAGTTTTCTGGTAATGTAATACAGTGTGTGGATTCGTCCATTTCCATTTTACCATTCCCAATATCTAACAATTGTTTTGCAAATAGTTCAGATGATTCATCTTGTTGTAATTGAACACGCATATTGGTCTTTAAAGATATTTTCTCCACATACCGCCATAAAACTGATGACTTGAGACATGCATTCAATTCATCTGCAGGTGTTGACCGTGGTATAACAGGTAATGTTTGTCGAAAATCACCTGCTAGCAAAATGAGTGCACCACCAAAGAGCTGCTCATTTCCTCTCAAATCTTTTAATGTGCGATTGAGTGCTTCCAATGATTTCTTGTGTGCCATGGTACATTCATCCCATATTATAATCTGACATGATCTTAGTACTTTTCCCATTCCAGAATGTTTGCTAATATTACATGTTGGAGTTTCAATTACCTGCATATTTAATGGCAACTTCAATGCTGAATGTGCTGTTCGACCACCGTCCAAAAGAGTTGCTGCTATTCCAGATGATGCAATAGCAAGTGCAATATTATTTTGTGATCTTATAGTTGCCAGAATTATTGAGATAAGAAAAGTTTTTCCAGTGCCTCCAGGTGCATCTAAGAAATATAAACCACCACTCTTGTTAGATATTGCATTTATAATTGTCTCATATGCTGTTCGTTGTTCTAATACCAATTTCGGTAGATTAATTCGAACAAATGTTTGTAATTCATTAACATCGAAGTGCGTTTCTCGTTGTATATCACGATCGAAAATGTCATTACCAAATCTATTTGGAGCAATCATTCCCAATTCTGTCAGTGATTTGTTGGCTATTGTCAAACATACATCCTCAATTAACATCAATGCTTCATTGTATATATTTGATGTAAATTGAATGTTGGGATTAGCATTTATTCTACGCATGCGATGTAAAATGTCTTCACTCATATAGTCTTTATATTTTTCCCAAAGATCCTTTGGATTAGCAGGAAAACATGTAGTTAGTATGATGGAAAATAGTGTACGTATCTGCTGTGGTTGAGCTGTATTAGAAGCATCAGCGAGTGAAATATCCCAATGAGTATCGTTTTCTAAGAGATTTAATTTCTGGCAAGCCTCACGAAATGTAGCACACACATGGCCATTGACCGTTTTTAATTCTTTGAAAGATGTTGGCCCACGAACATTGATTAATAATAATCTTAGGTAAAAGCATTCTGCGTTATTTGGATGTACAGTGTACAGACGACCCAATGCATCTGTGGAATATAAATTTAGGTGTCCTTGTACTACTCTACCTTGTTTACGACGCTGAAATTTTCTTGTTGATGCATTCCATGTAAAATAAGTTGGTACTTCAGAGTACAGTAGTGTCCTTGCAAAGGTATCATTTCTACATAATGTGAAAAATTCAGTTAATGTTGTAGGCGGTGGTGATATTGCTCTTGCACGTACATTATCTGATGTAAAATACACACGCTGTCCATTTTCAAGATGTACTGCTAAATGAACAACCGTTGGATATCGCTCATGAATGGGAAATGATAAAATACGCCATACAGCCTCATTGCTACTTATGTAGCGTCCCAGTTGATATTGGGTGACTTCATCGTTAGATGCAGTTGTATTTTCCACTCCAAACACTGCCATATCGCTTCCTTTGTTCACATATTTGCAAATATATTTTATAGCTTTCACTGAATTGCAGTACTCAACATTTATGTGTGCGTCATACGTTTTTAGTAGCAATGGAGAATATGGTACTACCCAACGATTATCAACATCAATAGTATTGTTGAGTACTTTTAGTTTAATGGATTTTCCACCATCTTCGGTAGATCGTCGTCGATAGAGTGGATATCCATCTTTACCTGAAATAGTTTCAGCAAGTAAGTCTCTAGGATACCGCTTTGTGCACTTTCCATCTGACATGCATGGTGAATTATTATTTAGTGAGCCACATGGACCATGAATCATATTTTTTGAGACAATATCGTGCAAGTCTTTATCAATTTCAATATCTGGTATTTCTGCAGAGATGATTTCATCAATTCTGTTTGGTGTTATCTTTTCCATCATCCATATTAAAATATGTGCATGTGGTAAACCTCTTTTTTGCCACTCGATGGAATACATCCAACAGCGCGTCTCTCCAAATACATGGTGTTTGACAATAAAATCTATTAAAGATTTTAATTTTTGTTTAAATACACGTGCAGAAATATCATGACGATCTGATGGTGATTGTCCAGTTAATAAAAGCTCCTTTATTTCATCCCATGCTGGGTTGCATGTAAACGTGATGAAAAAATCTGGACGACCATATGCACGAACATACGTCATTGCATCTTGTGCATATTCATGCATGTGTCTTGGGCTTCCTGTAAATGTGGATGGTAAAATGACCATTTTTCCCAATTCTCTGAGATTGCCATCATTTACAACTGCATCACGTAAATGGATGTACTCTTCAGAACGCAATTTGACTTGATTTAGTCGTACGTAGAGGAGTCTTTCACTTTCTATTTTTGCATACATGTCAACAATGTATTGATGAAATAATTGTCTACATTTCAATAAATGATTATCAACATTCTCACGAATCATCGTTCGATGTGCATAATAATTCATAGCACTGACCTTCTTGTTAATGTCCACATTAGTTGTAGGATTTCTCATATTAATATTAAAATGATATCCATCCTCTCCTTGCCAAAATAGAATGGGGTATTGCAATGCATCATAAGAACGATGGGTTTCTGATACTTGCTGGATGTCACCATTTCTACGATGAAGAATTATATCGCGAGAATCAAATTCTTCACCAACTATGACAATTGCCACTTCATCGATCGTTGGTGCGTTGAATTGTCTTCGATGTTGACCAATAGGTGTTTTATCTGCCTTTATTATTACTTTGTAATCGTCAGATGGCATTTGTTCAATGGCGGTTTTAAATAATTTAATTAATTCATTATGTTGTTCAAACAAATTTTGTAATTCAGCGACAATCTCGCGTTTAGTACTCATATTCAGTTGACACCGTCTGTCGATTTGTTCGTCAGTATTTCCCATAAAATATATCTGAAGATATTTGTGATCAGCATTTGGCAAGGGTAGTAGTGATCCAGCATGGTGATAAATTTGCCCTTGTACTTTAAACGTTGGCATATAATTTGCGCTAACGATATTCGTTGCTCCGAACGATGTCATTTGGAAGCATGAATTGTACTTGCGTATATTTTTCAAAAAATGTTTTGATTGACTTGTTTCACCTGATACTAAAGTTAATAATGGTTCAGGTGGTGAACGCAAGTCTGGTAACTTTACTTTTCCACCTGCACAGCACATACCTGGTGTTTCATTTTTAAATTTTTGAGCACCACAATACGCACACTTTTTATCCATTTTTCCAATAATTACACTTGGGTGAAGACTGTAATTGTAAATTGGATTGTAATTGAAACCACATAATTTCAAATCATAATTCATCGCTCGTCTTGTCTGTGTCCTGTGAATTTGATTCCTTTGCTGCCTTGCTTGCCTCTGTTCAATCGTTTCTAATGATCGAGCAAGAGCAGTGTGATCTCGATCTCTTTCTTGCCTTGCTTGCCTCTGTTCAATCGTTTCTAATGTTCGAGCAAGAGCAGTGTGATCTCGATCTCTTTCTTGCCTTGCTTGCCTCTGTCCAATCGTTTCTAATGATCGAGCAAGAGCAGTGTGATCTCGATCTCTTTCTTGCCTTGCTTGCCTCTGTTTACTCGTTTCTAATGATCGAGCAAGAGCAGTGTGATCTCGATCTCTTTCTTGCCTTGCTTGCCTCAGTTCACTCGTTTCTAATGTTCGTTCTTCTCTTCTCCTTTTTGCTTGATTTGTAGATCGACCAATGGCACTTCGCTTTGGTGGCATAATTGTAGGGTTAAATAAAACGTATTCCCAATTATTTTCCTCAGCTGGAAATGAATAATATTTTTATTTATTCACGTATTAATAATTTATTCTCGTATTAATAATTGCAAAAGTTTTTTGACTGCATTTTTGTATTTATGAGAATTTGCTGGCGAAAAATCGAACGTGAAATGCATTAATGTACTTTTTTGTAATTTACATTAATTTGTTGAAATCTTAAAAGAAATACAATTTATGTATTTAAAATATTTTAAATTTTAATTTAATTTGTAATATTTTAACATTCATTGAAAAAATATAAATTCTGCAGAAATGGGATCAATTTATGTATCGTACTTCTATTTTTCACGTAGAAAATCCATTCGCAATTTGAATGGCAGGCTATTACAATGAAATCATATATACGATCTAAATTACTTTCATTCGGTACATAAGAAAATATATTATCACAGTACCTTTTCAGTTCGGAGTATGATATGCTAAATCATGTGCTACTCTACACTTCGCTTTTCGTAAATCTCAAACAGAACACATATTCAACTGAAGAAGACCTAAGAATGAAATTCAGTCTAGTCAAAGACATAAAATAAATTGAAATGCTGAAAATAGATTACATTTGTAATCAAATTCTGTAACGTCATCAACTCACCAAGTTGTCCAGTACACACAATCTCTTGAATGTATCAAAATATCATTTTCATTAAACATCGAAAACCGTTTCCACGATAATATACGTAAATATTTACGTTGCTATAAACAAACATCATTTGAATACTGGAATAAATTCTCAATGTGTTCTTATGAGAAAATTCAACAATCGCATTCGTCGTAACTGAGAAATAGTTTGTTTATAGCCTCAAAATTCATAAAAATTATCATCTAATTATTCAAATTCTCGTAATTTCCGATCGTAAACTATATTTCATGACCAAAATAAGAAACTTTATTCAATTTCCCTTCTTCTGGTGGTACTTCTAAATCCATACGTTGGTTATTTCTAATTTAATTTTGCGAAAGAAAGGAAGCATGCAAGTGATAAAATCGAAGTTTACATGTATTTCTTATGGAAACTGTTTTTACTTCTGGAGTCGAACTGAGAACTCCGAATAAAATAAAAATTTACAAAAACCTTCCCGGGGATATACGTAATAATTTCCCAAATTTTCACGACGATTGGATGTATGGTTTTTGAATCTATCGAGTACAGACAGACAGACAGACAGACAGACAGACACACATTCATTTTTATATATATATATAGATTATATTGTGCTATTTTGGTAATTAAGAAAATATAATTAATCCGTATATAATAACAGATTATGTAGATAGTTTTCCTATTGATACCTTTGTCCCTGAGAAAGAAGCAACCAGCAAAACGCTAACCCCTATTTTTACCGCACGCATTACATTGTTGCATTGAAATTGCCTACAAACAAGACGCTATATACCAGCAAAGCAATAAAAACTAACTTTTCTATTGAAATATCTTAATTCAAATAATTCAATTGAAATTACGAGCCTTGAATTAAGGTATAAAAAATAACTATCATACATAGAATTATGAATTCCATGTATACCTCGAAATTACCCAGTTAATAAAATCTATGTTCAATAAAACTATTGCATCCTGGGAATTTATAGAAGAATGTTACACGTTTAAATCATGATTAACCTTTAAGTTAGTTAAATTATTCGTATGGAAATAGTAATTGATTTATATTGTGGACAGTGTTCATTTCCTTTTAAAGAGGTATCTCAGGGAAGGGGTTGGTAATTCTTTCATGTGTATTTCGCCTTTTGAAATAGAATCCTAAATGTATCTTTTAGTCGATTTTCTTGAATTAATTCAAAGATTCAAAAATTGAAAAATTGGAGTCTATTAAATCCAGTCGTATTAACCTACGAGCTAAAAATGCTATCTTTCCTTGTAAATATTCCTCCCGCTGAGTTTGCTGCTAATAATTTCCTTAGGGAAAATCCGTTGCACGTTATTTTAGAGCTTAATCGTTGGATATATTTATTATAAATGAAACGAGGTTGGAGAGACTCTCTGCAAGCGAAGTTAGTTTCTCGTTGCCTCGTCATTTGCTTTAGAACATCACCTGTATGAAAAGTTTTTCTCGCTTGTTTGCGAGGGTGTTATCCTCAGACCACAAAGGTGAGGCTGGCAAACTCCGCTCCCTTGGTCTTGCCGCAACTAACGCCCACGCAACATCCATCTAAGCTTTTCCCAGGAGACAGTGAGTCACTCGGAAGTGCGGGTCACGTGTGTCTCTCTTGGAAGGTACGTCACTGCGCCGAGGGCATGTTTCAGCGGAGATGACGTGTGTGTTCATCGTGCAGGAGGGTGACTGACGTAAGAACACAACACGGGTGAATATCAAGAAAGAATCGAATCACAAATTATTACATAGAAATGTCTCAATCAGAAGTCAAGATATGCTACATAACGTTTACCAAGATACGTAAATCTCAATTTGCGTTTACTCGGCTTTCAGTAAAATTTATATATAACTGCAAATCAGCAGTTTTCATTTTTTCCCTTAGTTTTTTCTATCGGAAAGTTGCGTTCCTTCTACAAGCTAGATTACTAAACAAAGAGCCTGAGGTTACTCCAAAAACTTTTACAGTTTATCGTAAATTTTGTGATAGGGATACGTTAGATTTCGTTTCTTCTTGTTTTACATGTTTTAGTAACTTATCGAAGCGATATTTTGGCTGAAAATTTTCTATTAATCAATTTTTACCAATTAATACTGCATTGCACGAGAAAAGCGGTAGTATATACAACAGAAACTCCAAATCAAGAATATAAATTCCTACCTCTCTCAAGGACTAGGCATGTAACGCAAGGAATATTTCATAATCCAGCGTAAATTAGGAAATTGGCGAGCAATTAAAATAAACTGAAAATGGCGTCCATTCTGATTGATCTGCAATATAGTGCGGTATTTGGTCGCGAGTTGTCACCGCAGTAATTATTATTAATTAGTAATTTATTGATTAATTAATTTATTCCTCATATATTTTAACAAAATAGTTCGATATTGAGCCAAATTCTTAGGAATACACAGTGAGATGCACCAGTTTTTTTATATAGAATAAAAATACCACTCAATAAAAAAATCGACTATCCATTAATACACCAAAATATCCATTACATACTTGAAAATCAAAGCATGAGAATGAGCAAAGGATGTTTAAAATGCAGTAAATGTACGCCAAAACCAACCAAAATTATGGAAAGGGTCGGATTTTGATATAAATATTAAAAGTTGTAACTGATTCGGTGCGTTTTGCTACGAAAATCTTGACTGTTTTTGACTTACAACATTTTTTCAACAATTTGAAATTCCTCATTCAAACTTCAAGTCAGATTTTATTTTGAGAAATTCATATTTCTGGAGGTAAATAAATATTAACGCAATAAGGTTAGTAGATAACTAGCCATTACCGGTCACAACCCCCCTATTCTTGTTATTTTTGGCGTATAACTGAAATTGAATCTTGTATATTTTTATTAAAGATTGTAAAGTTATCTTGGAAAATGAATGTTTGGGAAGCATAAAATTCTTCAATTTTATGTCTGATAAGGATTTGGAACTTCATTCCATCCGGAGGATTTTCTAAATTTGACTTCCATTTCCAGAAATACAAATATCACAATTCCGATGCAAATGCTGTATGTATGTACGAATATAAATCCACGAAAAGGTGAACTGCATATTATATAAGGATTGCGTTTTACGTAGATTGAAATGGTAATCCGCTAATGCTACGGCCTCGCATATCTCGGATCCTTAGTTGAAGTGGATTTTCTGGTAATTCATTTAGGCAATTCGTAGGGATTCTCGGAGATAAAATTGCCACTGAGGCAAATCGATTGCAGTGACCTGCGAAGGCGAACAAGGGACACTCATTTCCAGAGAGCAGCTCCTTCGGGTCGTATATCACGCAGCGACCTTTCTCTCCTTTTTAACCCATTTGCGAGAACATCGCGCCAAGAGATCCATCTCCCTCTACGCTCTTTATCAGTTCTTCGGATGGAGAACGGATTAAATATTTGATTACCGTGCGATGCATATTACATGGGAGATATATACTAGCCGAATAAAAATGCAAGTAATGATGTCTTATCCGTGGCTTAATATGGTGCCAACTCCATTGAAATTGTAGCTATGGAAGCTTCATCATATTTCATCTCTCATGTCTTTTAACGCGCTCTTTTCGTATGGTCAAGTTGAAAGTTATCTGATGAATACATTAGATTCCTCGTAATGATTCGTATTTATTCACAAAAAATATATGTATTTCTCGTATTTAAGGAGGCATACAACTCAACGTTGGGAGATTGCATAATCCACCATAGGTTTGGTGATTATATTAGCGAAAAGTATGTAGGTATTTTTGCCTTTATTAATTAAGTAAATCATTATATATTTATTTTATGGATATAAATGGAGAAGAAAATAGCTTTTAAAATATAAAGAAAAATAAATTTTAGATTGTTTAAATTTATGAAAGTAAATAAATGGAAAGTTTTTGCCAATTTTACATAAAAAATAAATACTACTCCTCATTAGACTCATTTTTAAACCATTTGATTAAATTATCTGGCTAACTATAAATAGAAATATGATTTTTACTATTTGTTAATGAAATATGTAGCTTTTGGTCACATGGTAAATTGTTAGATTGAAATTTCATGTGTGATGATTTTGAACTTCTACGTCAATTTTTCTGCCTGTCAAAGCTCCACCAGTACGAAATACAACAGGAAGAATATGTGCTGAAAATTAATAATAACAAGTTAGGCCGACAAAATCGTTATAAGTATCAAGACAGAATCAAACGTATTTAATGTCATCTTTGACGATAAATTATATTGGAGTGCTGCAGTTTTGATTTTACATTCTTTTAATATTTCAATATTGATGAGGAGACTGACTTCATCACGACATATCGAAAATAGCACATTTTCATTTTCCTAATTTCAATAGAAGTATTCTTTGAAAGAATCTGGGAAATGCTGTAAATTTATAATAACGAAGACGCCTCTGTCTTAGTACGGATGGATATATTGTTAAATTATACTGGTGCAAAGTGGAAATTAAAGAGAATTCGGTAAGCCTGGGCACTGAAAGTTATTTCAATAGTAATAAAGAAATACTTTGAATCCTCTCATCGAATGAGAAATTATCGCTTTCGTAAGCTATGGTTGTGCTCAACTAGTATGTTTGTGGACCTGTAGGACTTTATAAAGGTCAAAGACATTTTATTTGAATTAAAGGCGTAATAACTTTCCACAAGCCGTCTTTGTGATCTGGAATCTGTTGTTTTCGGAATCTGTAGCAACGCGGAGCGGATCACAGACGAGGGCGGCTTTTGGAGAGTCCTTAAACCTCTTTTTTTATCAACAGCAGTGTTGAAATTTACTGTATAACTTTTTACCTAAGGTTTGGCAGTATATTCTTCCTTGTAATTTTAGGCGCGGTAAAGAATTTGTTTCACTTTAAAGGTATCATAAATTCCATATAAATACACGATATAAAATTGAATTATATTCAAGTAATCCTCCTGACCGTCGAGTATTTTCCGACCTATATTATTATCACTACAGGAACACTGCGGATACATTAAACATCTGGTGGCAGTGGTTATACATTAGATAGGATACACATACTTTCAGTCGTACATAGTCAAGTAAAAGATAAATAGTCCTATTATGATAGGACCTTATAAGTTGAGGGGAAAACACAATATCTGTCAGGCATTTGCTCAAGGAGGGAGGGAAACCCCTCGGAAAAACTAGGTAGAAGTCAAGACGTATACATTATCTAACCTTGACACAAATATTATCCCCTCACGAACAAAAATACATCTTTACGATTTATAACACCACGGATCAAAAAAATATTCACGAATCTCAGAAATTCAGCCAGTCCTAATATGATTTAGTCAACAATTATAACAAATTAGTTAACTTCTTAATTAACTCAACAGGAATTATAACAGGAACTTAATTAACTTAGGGAACAGAACACTTTACCCGGTGAAATTCTCATGCCAATGCTTAAAAATGTGAAAGTTTTCAAAAATAAGCTTAAGTTAAACCGTATGTAATTTAGTATAGTGCAGTTCACGGCTATCTCCTCTTTATTATTATTTCGAAATGTATTTGCTATATTCAATCAATCTATTCATATTTATGTGAATATATGGATACTATACCATGTATTGTATTATTTTAGTTAAAGGATAGATTTTGAAAGAAGAAATACTTAGTAATTCCCACAGCAGGTTTATTGAACGACTAAGATGTTATATCTTAAGCAATTATAATATGTTTAGAGTAATTTCATATTACAGCCTACGGGAGGATTTTGAAGGGCAAATTCCAGGCTTAAAATTATTTTTATGTTCCCCTTAAACGTCGCCACCTGGCCAGAAGGCCAACTTGCTATGTAATCTTAAATAAATAATGAATAAATAAATAACATAGAGAATCTCGGCATGTGAGATTTGTTTCCAGCGCCATCTTAATCAATCCAGTTGCTGTTGACGTGCATATGTTGCTCCATACACTTAAAGCATAAGCCTCCGCATCTGGAATCGCACTAAAAGGGTTAATACGCTCCTTAATGAGGCTGGGATTCCCTTCATCCATCCAAAGTATCACTTTCTGGCTAGAATTCTCGACCTTTGCCCTCACCCATCAAACTCCACAACAACGAGAGCTCTACACAGCATCACGCACGTCACTATAGCACGCGCTCAAATCCCCACTTGCCCTTGATCAGGCAACGTAGGTCGTTATCCTGCTTCTCTCCTTAACCCTAAGGGCTTTTGAGGGATCGGACCCTCCCTAAGTGTACTAGGGAAGATTGGAAGGAGGGGCTAAATGCCCTCCCAAGGAGACTGGAGGATTTCACGCAATATTCTCGGCCAAGTTTTCCAACGAGGACTTGGAGGGCATTGGGAGACATTCTTGGCGCAGCGCGAGTTTTCCTCGCTTTGTAACTCCTTAAGCCGATTTCCCGCTCTACAGAATTCATTCCGTCGGAAGCGTGTTTTTTTCGTTTCGGTGCCTAATCACGCAGAAATCCGGTCGATTTTTTTGGTACGTCCCGAAAAGAGGAATAATTAACTTTTTTGTATTTCAATCTACTTCATAGACTGGTAATGTAGATGAACGCTTTGAATGAATTAAACATCGATCGAGGAGAGGAAAATATTTTATTAAAGTAATTTATCATTATTAGTCATTTTTACTCTTAAGGACAGTGACAGGACCCTCCGTCAGCCGCGCGGTTGAATTTTGTACAACACAGACGGTTTTTCGGGTCCTGTTTCTACCTGGGTGGTCCCTTGAACCTCATGTCCGAGTCTATTCCTTTATCACACTTACCATTAACTTGTAAAGTCGTCAAATGCTTCTTTTTAGTCTTAAACCAACTGCGAAAGCGAGTAAATCTGTGAAGTGACGACTGTTGTAACACATACAACGCGCGACCGTTTGGATAAATGTTTCGTTGGTGAACTCTATTTTTGCTTATTATAACTTTTACATGGAGTTTTTCACTTATTTTGTCTTAAACTTTATTAGACGCATTTCAATTTCGGAACTAATTGACATCTAGCTTTTTTGATACTCTCTGAACGCATGTAAATAAATAAAGGTGAATAATAATATTTTTACTAGTTGTTTACTTCTTAAATTATTCTTAATATTAATTATATTCTTATATTTCTCTTAAATTATATTATTACCTAAAGTTTAGTACTAAGAAATAATAATAAGTTCAATTAATTTTACAATTTTGGCCGAAGAACGATCTGTTGTATGGAATACAACGCGCGACTGCTCGTGTTATGAATATAGGCGCGACTGATGATAGGTTAAATTTGAATGTCTCATGATACAGTATCCTTCTTCTTCTTTTTCTCCTCCCAAAATCTCTTCATTCTTTGACTATGCTCATATTTCCTCTGTTCCGACCAAAATGTTCCTGTTTTCTTATTTTCGGTCTCTTTAAGTTTTGCCTTCATAATCTTGTCTCAGAATTTCCCTCTTTCTTCTATCTTTTCCCTGTTGATTAGTTTTCCTGGTTTAACTGTTTAAAACATCAAAAACATTCTTTGTGAGTCTGTTATTGTTTATTCTCCGAATGAGCCGATAGAATATAAGTCACCGCTTTACTGATGATTCCTATCTATAAGTCTGTCCGTATGTTCGTAAGGGTCTTTGTTAGGTCTCTTGATCCATATTCCATCTCTGGGTATTGATCCAAAAATTTATCTAAGACTTTCGCGTTCTACTTTTCTGGTTTCTGTGATGTCTGATGCTCCAATTGTTGTCGTTTCTGATGCGTATATATAGTGCTTCTGGAAGTACCACCGTGTTATAGTGATTGAATTTGGCTTATGGGTTTGAGTTAAAGTAATTTATTAAAGTAAGATTATTTTAGCATGTACATGGTAGAGTAAAATGCCCACGATTAATAAGAAACCTTTACTATCCCGTAATATACGATATGAAGATGTATTTCATCGCATAGAAAGGATCTCTGACGTATAACTTTAGAACATGAAACATCTTTACGAGTAGAGAGAATGTTTTTACTTATTGAATTATTATTTCCTTCATTCTTCTATGTAATACATTTCCAAAAAAGTCAAAGCAGTCTAATAAGGGCCATGATATAAAGTTTATTACGAATGATACTATTACTTTGTTAACCTACGCCTGCAAGAACAACTCCATAAAGGATGACTAGGTAATAATAGACTGTAATAGATTGGCATTGTTGAAGGTCTTCAATTACAACTAAACCTTGTTTCACAAGACGGTAAAGGTAGAAGAAAATAAAGCAACAAAGAAAGAAAAGAAGATAGAGGTAAACAAAATTTAATAAATATATGTGGGTCATATACTTCAGAAATAATCTCCACTGCAGGGAAACACCCACCGAAGTGTGAAAAACGTACGGAATCTACCGATGATAGCTAACCTTTTAAGTTAAAGGAAATTAATTTCTAGAACCTGGAAGTTAAAGACTAAAGCAATAAAATAGCTTCGTAAAAGGAATATAACGGTGTGGGAAAGTTCTAAAATGGAAGAAATTAAGCATTAGAAATATTCCAGAGAAAAATAAAAAAACCAAGGTTAGATATATACAATAGAAAAGTGTTGATAAAACTACTAGAGAAATGACAGTCACTGTCTTCATTTACATTCAGAAAAGTAGAATTCAACTTTTGGGACTAAAGTTTCCTATTTTGGAATCAGGAAAGGATCGCCTTAAGTTTACGCTCGTGAAAAGTTCCCGTGATCAATAGATTGACCCAAAACTTCAGGAGAAGGGGAGAGGGTGGGGCGGTCAAGGAAGATTCATCCACGTGGACGATATTTGGACAATCCACTCTTCGCAGCACTTTAAGCCATCAAGTGATGATTAATGATAAACAGCAGAGTAATTCAATAAATCTTCTTCGTCGCTAAACCTAACTGCAAAGAATTTTTAGCGCGCAATTTCAAAAAGGGATGGTCATGTCGGTCGCGCCTCTCAAAGTAATGAAAGGCTTTCATTCAGGGACCACTTGGCATCATGTTGGATGAATATTCATATCGGATCATCGGATATAGGTACTGGAAGAATGAAAGCGTGATGGGACACCTTATCGTTTTGAAAGAACAGTGGAATTCCACCCGGACAGAAGTCCCCCTAGCGGAAAATTAATTTTAATAAGCGTTGATTAATCACGGCTGGAATCATAACTCTGCCTCGTGAGATAATAACGCCTTTCGAAGACGTATTAAGGGAGGCGATGACACAGGGAGTTGCAGAATTCCGAGGGACAAAGCGGAGAGCGGATAAATAGGGTCGGCGGGGGGATCCAAGGGAACGGGGGTCCTCACCGGATTACACCCCCCACTTTGCAAGGGATGCTAAGTTTCCGCGGGTGTTTCATTATGGGAGTTGATGCGGATAGATTAAATGGTGCGATAAGGGAAGGGGGATCCTCTCTTAGAGATACTGAGCGCATTTGCGTATGCCTTAAGGGATTGTTTTCGTCTAGCGGCAAAATGGGTATTAAACGAACGGTCTTCTGAAAATGGATCCTCCCACGGTGTCTTGAGGACACATTTTTTTCGGGGGAAATTAGTATCGACTGCGTGTCGCACAGTGGGACCAAATCAGAAAGGGTTGGTGAAAAAAAGTAAATATAATATAAATTGGCTGATGCTGTTATCTAGAAGTAATGCTGACCTCCTTAGTTCAATTTTGGCATCAGTTTTGCAAAAGGGAAGACCGGGGCAGGTTTGGTACAGGGGTAGGTTTACATATTGCTCATTACTCTCATACTACTACTAAACATGCTACCCATAAACATTATCACCTGGCCAGAAGGCCAACTTGCAATGAAATCCTAAATAAATAAACAAGCCAGTTGTCATATCAGTTGAACTACTGTGACCACTATCTGCATTCACGCCAATTTGGAGATAGTTGCACTTGTTACCAGTAAGGCAGAAAACTTTTTCTGATTTTTTCTCCTTTTGCAAATACATATATATTCCCATGTAATGGTGTTAATAAAACCTGTACCATCAGAGCATCATATTTCATTATACATAATTCAGCTTAATTAAACATTACCCTGTAGTACCCTGTTTAAACTCACCCCTTTTAAGGTGTAGATTTATACAGGTGGCATCACTGTAAAACAATCGATGAAATTGAGAACTATGATAATTTAAGGCGTAGGTATAACAGACACCGAAATGAAGCGGAAAGTTCAACAACTGAATGAGCATGAAAAATGGGTAAATAAGTGCAAACATTAAAAAAAAGAGAAATAATTCTTGAAAAACTATCTCGACTGCCCCGATCTCCCTTATCTATGCTAGATATGGGAGAATTAACTACTGCAATAGTAGTTTACCCGGATACCGAGAAAATTTGCTTTAATAAATACTGTTATTTTTTCTATTTATGAAATAATAAATTAAAAGTTATTTATAATTAGTGAGTATTGCATTACAATTAGTAAATATTGCAAATAAGAGAAACGTGTTTATTTAGAATTTGCTGGTAATGAAAAACAAACAATCGGAGTCCTCATCTTCCAACTCGTCACTTTAAATATTTATTAGTTCCCGGAAAACTATACCAGTCG
Source organism: Sympetrum striolatum (assembly GCA_947579665.1). NCBI lineage: Eukaryota > Metazoa > Arthropoda > Insecta > Odonata > Libellulidae > Sympetrum > Sympetrum striolatum. The sequence goes on from OX388349.1 coordinate 32,488,728, forward strand.
ACATAAATTTCAGGCATTGAAGATTGAAAAAATTTCCACGGTCGTCGACAGCCCTTTTTCTGTAACTTTGACTGGTTAGTGTCCTAAATCCCGAGCTAAAACGAGTAAAACACAGCTGGAACTAAAATTCCTTACTAAAATATCAATAATAACATATAGTTGTTGGTAATATAACAATAATACAATTGTATAAAAATTAAAAAAGTCGAAAATTGGCCGAAACTGATTTTTGGCCAGTTTTTTTCGGATTCGGTCCCCCCGTGAGTCTTTTGTTGGGAATTGAGCCCGTACGGGGGAAAGCAGATTATGCATCACACGCGTCCTACGCAGGTCGGATTGCTTCCTCATCTGAGTGCGTTATCGAATTAGAAGGGGATTAGGGCTCTTCGGCATGCAGATGGAAACAAACACATTCTTCACATTAGAAACCTCGTTTTGTTGCGGTGGTCGTTCTCCTTCAGAAAAACAATGTGGGAATTCGCTGGCGATGGAGGAACTGGGTCAGTGTTGTACCAGTTCCTGTATACTGCTATTCGGTCCTTTTTCTTTGCATCGTGCCAACTCCTTCACACTCGCTTACGACTTATATATTACTCTCTTACTTTGCCCCCTTATGTTCCTTTCATTACTTTATTTTTCGTAAATGATAAGAAAAACAAATTTTGATCGGTCTGGAAATTCTTTTCTTTTAAATATCTTTCTCAAGTATCTCAGTGAAGCTTCAAATAAATAATCTTTTAATAATTATTCAAATTTTATATTATTATTTTCCCTCCCCTGGACAACAACCTTGTCGTGGTGGAAGGGCTTGCGTGTTCATATGACCTAAAGAGCATAATAACTGGAACTCATATGTTCTAAAAGAATTTTTAATCCAACATCGGTTTTGTCTTTATAGCTACTATCCTGGAAAAAAGTAAAAAACACAACGTATTCAATTCCACAACTTTAATACCACCACACACACGACCGGTTTCGACTAGTCATAGTCATCATCAGGTGAGGAAGGAGAAGGGCAAGAGTAGATATACTAGATATACCTTACTTATGGAGGGGGTAAAGGTACTAAAGAGGGGTTAGGAGAAAGGGGAGGTGGGGGTGGAGAGGAGGTAAAAGGCTGACTAATCCCAGAAGGGGAGAAGAAGTGGCAAATTGGTGTATATTTGTGAGTTGAAAATTATTTTGCTTGTGTTGTAAAACTTCAAGCTGTTCCAAAATATTCAATTTGGGGCCTTTATGTTGAATATGCAAGATCTGTGGAAATCTGGAGAAGTCAGAAAAATGTTTTCCTCTAAGAGATGTTGTGAAAAATGTTAATTTTGCATGTTGTTCTTTATAAAACATAGTTTGTGCTCCTTAACCCTGGTATGAAAATTTCTCCCGGTCTGACCGATATATATGGCCCCACAATCACTTCATGTCAGTTTATATATGTTACACCCCAAAGGTGTAATTGCCCATTTCATGAAATGGGAAACTTTTTTTACCCAATTCATGAAATGGGCAAATGTTGACCATTTCATGAAATGGGCAATTACACGTTTGGGGTGAAAGGAACCCTACCTACCCTACTCAACCCATCGGCACCGCGCATATTTGATTAATTAATTAATCTCCGCTGCAAATCGTGAAATATGCGCGGCGCCGATGGGTTGAGTAGGGTAGGTAGGGTTCCTTTCACCCCAAACGTGTAATTGCCCATTTCATGAAATGGACAATTACTCGTTTGGGGTGTATATACCGGATAAAATAGAAGTCTGTGTTGATAATAGAAGTCTGAGGTGAATGTTATTTTTTTATTAATAAATACTTTTGCCTATATTCCAAGTTGTATAAAATGCTGGTTTTAGTTTCTTAGGAACGTAATTAGCAATAGAATAGCTAATGGGACCTACAAAATGAATTTTTACCCATTTGGGAGTATCAATATTAATAGAAAGGGGGCCATAAATCCGCCTCAAGTTAAGCATCTTCTGTTTTCGTGTCATTATCTTATATCAGTTTTTCTGATTGTGAGTACCCATTTGAAACCACAATGTTCTTGATGACATTCAACTCTTTTGAAAAGTGAACAGGTTTTAAAGGTATATTTAGTAATCTATGTACCATGCTATGGAAAGCTGCGTGTTTTTGATGATTAGGATGATTTGAGGATTTGTGAATAGTGTGGTCTGTATGGGTTGGCTTTCGAAAGATTGAAAATTGAATCTGTGTATTGTCTTTTATGAGTGTTAAATCTAAAAAGTTCATATACTTTTTGACTCTAGTTCACAGATAAATTCTTTGTTTGAATGAAGCGAGTTTAAATGGTTTAAAAACAAATTTAACTGTCTCTGTGAGCCATTCCAGATACAAAAAACGTCGTCAACGTATCCAAGCCAAAGGCCCACGTGCTTAAGAAGACTAAAATTTGATTTGAAAAGATTATGATCGAATCTGTCAGGAAAAATCTCAGCTAACAAAGGGGAACTTCCTCACCCGATGATAACTACGACTAGTCGAAACCGATCGTCTGTGTGGTGGTATTCAAGTTGTGGAATTGAATACGTTGTGCTTTTTACTTTTTCCAGTAATGGAATTCCAAAAATTTACGGCTGTTATTATTGAAGCTATTATCCTGTACAGTATTAGAAATACATATTGTCAAAATTTAAACCCTTTCACATATTTTTAGGACAAGATTAGGCAGAGAAATTCCATTATCATTATTTTAGCAAATATAGAAAGGGTTGAGGTGACTTTGCACATAAGGGCGTGCACCCAGGAAAATTCCCAAGGAAAAACGGTCTTGAAAAACGTCTGACAGGGCCGGAGAGTGCAAATAAAAGTGGGATTAAATGTAGCTCACTTTTTTATTTCCTATGTTTTCTTGTCAAAAAATGTCTTTAAAACTTTTACTTCTCATGTATGCAGTTATTTTTTCTCAGTATATTATTTGATGTGAACGTTCTGTTTTATATTTTGTCCTTTCAAAACAAAAGTTTCTGGTTGAGGTAATTTTTTCCTCGTTTTTCGGGCCATGAAAGACTTTATATTCAATATTTATACAAAAGTATATGTTATATGTAGGATTTTATATTATTTATACCTAATACAATAATGTACACGATACGGTACGTATCGTACAATAATGTATGATACATTCTTAAAATTTATGTAAAGATTTAAGCCTGCGGTGGATATAGGAACTTCTTAAATGATAAGGGAGCGATTAAGGACTATTATTTCAATAAAGTAGATGATGTATTCCTTAATAAATAAAACATGAGAATATAAAGTAAATAAACTCAGAAACCAAGTAGGAAGAAAAAACTTTTTTGTTAGAGGTTTAAAATGTCCAATAGCCGTTTTTGTCGGCGTTCCTCTTCTCTTCTCATTCCCTGGTATTCCGAGAAAACAAGAAAGGACACCGCACTGTTTGGGGTCAAATTTGATCAGACTCGACTGTACTGATGGAGGTCGGTTGCCCAAAATTGTGAACTCATAAGTTTATACGATATTTTTCTATAAAAATTTTTCTTTGCTTTATTTATTATATTTTATATCATATATATTATTTATTACATATTTACTTATTTTAGTTTATAATTAGACGGGATACTTAGTCATTCAATAAGATTTCTGTTGACAATCTTCACGGGCCTTCTAATATTATACGGGTGGCTATATTTGGCCAGTTTTGGAATTACTGTTGTAGATGATGCTCCTATCGATGATTTAAATTCGCGTGTTTATCTGTCGATGCCTTCAATTGGGCAAATATTTTATACAGTATACATTTTCTAACTTTCCAATTTCGTTAATAACGTATATCCTCACAAATGAAAAGATAGATATGGATTTCAAAATACCCCGATATTCGAAAAAATTGATTAGGCAAACGTAAAAGCCTACGTTTTACCGCATGTTGGGATGCCGCAAATACATATACATAGTGTTGTCCCGCGAAGTCTATATATTTCATTATAAATTCATCAAGAAAAGAATAAAATGATTACTTCAGAGAACTATTCAAATTGGCTTAAAAATGAAAGGTGAATAAATTCTAGTTCACTATTACGGTGTCTTTCCCTAAATGTAATGTACATGTAATGGAAGTAAAACGAAGTCTTGAAATGAGTCAGATATATCTTAATTTTCACTCACATTAGGACTATACTATCTCTTGGTTAGTACTTATTGAACATTATATTATTTAATAGTCCAAAAAATATGGCTCCATTGCTTAAATTTTTAATTATACTAACAATTTTTTTAGTATTTAAATTAATAATTTTATTAGTAATATCTGCAATATCGCTATTTCCATTACCGCGTTGCTGCGATTTTTCACATGAGTGGAGATTTTCTGTTTTAATAGTAGGTACGATTTACATTTTACATTTAAACCCTGCAATCCGCCAGAGGCGCGTGGTAAGGGTTGTAAAACACCGACATCCCTATCTAACCAAGAGAGCTATTAGCTTCTCTAATATTTCGTGGGAAAAAGAACCATAAGTAACTATCTGTCCTGGCAACTACTTCCCTGTATCGCTTTTTTGTTTTCTCCCGAAGATCGCGTAAGTTTATAACTGGGATAACAATAACAGCTATTTCCTCCCCGAAATCAGTAGTGATAAATTTATCAAATAGCTTCCGTCGAAACTCAAGGTTTCTATCACTAAGATAGTTCCATCCGAGGGATTCTATCATAGCCGAAACACAGCTATCAAATTTGAAATCTCCCTTGACGAACCTTGCTGCTCTACGTTGAACCATTTCAGGATCGGAAATTAATCCTACTTCGTGAGGATCCCAAATCCCACAGCAATACTCAAGAAGAAGGTCGAATCAGAGAAAAGTACGCTATTTCTTTAACTCTCGATAAACATTCCCTCAGATTTCTATTGGCTAACCTTTGCATCCCATTCGCCTTTCCTATTACGCTTCGTATATGGTCTTTGAAGGAAAAATTACTACTGAACGTAATTCCTATGTATTCTATGTTTTTGCACCCGAATCTTCAAGTCGAATTTTCGCGAGAGAAAACTGAGTGACACTTTAGTGTGAGAAGTAGCTCTTTGCTCGGACAATACATTCTGAAGAGCTTCCTTTGGTCTTGCTGGATTTTTGGCAGGGCTAGATTGTTTCAGCGAGGATTGTTAATATTTTCATTATTTCCCAAACACAAATGGTACCTTTTTTATACATTTACGGTATTGCAGTCATAGTTTACCAATTCATAACCAGTTCCTTATGTTTATGAAGCATTTACCATTGAAATACTTACAACTATCACCCTCTTCCATTGCTCTTAAAGTGATACTATGCTTGAACTTTATTAGAATTCTCGGTATACAAGTATGTTATTCTCCCAATTATCTGGACTAAAATGAACTTTGCTTCGGATATTTAATGAAACGTTCGGGCTGGAAAGTTGCAATCGCACAAAAACATTATTCTGTTCACGTTTGCGACCTTCCTTAACCTTTTCACACATGGCTTAGTATCACGGCCATAAATTTTTCCTTTAGCGTGCATATTTATGCAGTAAATATCCTCCTGGACACTGGAATCTCCATACGTACTTCTATTCTTCGTCCAACTTGCTCTAATTCGTGGCCTTTTCCTCGCAGCACTTCCTTGTCTTGAATTATATGGTTTCCCATTTATTTAGCGTTTAGTCTACAGCAGTGTATTTTTTCCTTCGCGATCTGAATATTTTGGAAATGATTTCCGAAATTGTATTTATGTATTCTTTAGATACACTATAACCCTTTAAGGACCGTAAGAGGACCACAATTGAAATAACGTTTTTTTTACTAAATTCTGTTATTTGGGTCAACTTATGATACCAACTCCATTCTTATCCAATTAAATAGCGAAGCGTGGTAGCATTTTTATGCGAGAGGAACAAAATGGTTTGAAATTCGGCGATGTACCGTTCTACGGCCGCCTGCCCACGAAAATATATGCCACAAAACTTTAAATTTTCAATAAGGATTAGTAATCATTAAGAATAATTTTATTAATTTCATATATTTCTACATAGACTTCATCATCTAAACATAAAATATGATGAATGTGGTACAGTTTTCTTGAAAATATTTCCAAAACTATGGAAATTGAGGATATCCAAAACTACTTAAATTGTTATTTTATTTTGCTCTGTAAATATAAAAAAATAAAAAAAATTAAACTACTATAAAGTATAAACATATTAAATTAATATAAGAAAAATATCATTAGAATAGGACGATAGATAAATTAACCAGAATATTTTATATTCATGGGACATATATGTCTTTGCCCTTGGTCCTTAAAAGGTAAAAACTAAATGCTTTTCTGTCAAATTATATTATTTATCTTAACGGAGTGCAATGGGATTTGGAATTAATTGCTAACACAGTTGATTATTCATACAACTATCATCTTCGCTACCTTAATAAAAGATGCTTGGTAACAAACCTATACTCTGTTTAGTTGAACCAATAGAGTTTTACCCATCCTATTAGAGAGACGAATTAGAAATTGAAGTTCAATTTGACTTCAAAAAGCAAGCTTTGAGATAAAATTTTTCGTATTCTCTGGAGCTATACTTCAAATGTATAATCGTGGTATTAATTAAAACTAACGAAGCTTCAGATTCTAGCGTTCCATCATTTTCTATAACAGCGTTCGAACCAGCAAGATATTCGAGCATGCCGAAGACTATAAATATATTTTATTATCTACGAGGGAGGATAGGAAAACGTTTTTAAAACTTATCCCCAGAGAAAATTCCATTCAAATAAATTGGTGAAATCTGACAAGCGTCGGAATAGAGTGAATGAAAAATCCCTATTTTGTCCGGGTAGAGGTACCGGACACAGACCAACCCATTCATAAATTCCGCTGATTATCTTGGTCCATAGCTTATCAAATTTCCTCCCTTTGTATTAGTGCCTTTAAGTTAGGCGAGTGTCTAGGGGTCGAATTATGTGAGTCGCGGGAGAAATGGATGGTAAGGGATATTGAGGGAATGAGGTGTTGGATAAGAAGAAGATAGGTGAGGGATGAAAAGAGGCATGAGGAGAAGTTGATTGAAGGGAGAAAATAATAATAATAATAATTAATATATTAATAGAGACCGAACAATTCAAACAGATAAAATAATTATTCACAATACACCAGACAACAATTTTACCAAAATGATTTAAAAACATCATATTAAATTGACATAGCTATCCCCAGTGACGCGACTATCATAAATACTGAAGAAGAAATATGGCTAAAAACACCACATTTGCGCAGCAAATTAAAGTGTTATTGACACAAGAAACAGTTAAAATAGTACCTATAGTAATTTCGGTTACAGTTACAACTCAGAACTTCTGCACACTCCTTGAAAAAGCAAACCTCGACAGAAAGATTCATATGATTATTCAAAAGGCAGTCATTCTGGAAACAGCATCCACGGTAAGAAGATTCCTCAAGCTACAATAAAAAAGTATGTGACTTGGTGAAAACCTGTCACAGGATCGAAAAAAAAACATCATGAGTGAGCAAAACAAAAAATTTAAAGAAATACATTATGATATAATTATACGTTTAATATGATACATAAAAAATATACTATAAAATATTGCAACATTGATAACAAATATAACAAAATACATATATTAAAAATATTTAATTAATACAAAAACATGTAAATAAATTATAATTAATGCAAATTAACTCACAATGTCAAGGAGTTAACATTTACATTAAAACCCTGCAATCCACCTGTGTCGCATGTCAGGGGTAGTAAAACACCGACATCCCTATCTAACCTAGAGAGCTATTAGCTTCTCTAATATTTCGCGGGAAAAAGAACCATAAGTAACTATCTGTCCAGGCAACTACTTCCCTGTATCGCTTTTTTGTTTTCTACCGAAGATCGCGTAAGTTTATAACTGGGATAACAATATCAGCTATTTACTCCCCGAAATCGGTAGTGATAAATTTATCAAATAGCTTCCGTCAATACTCAAGGCTTCTATCACTAAGAGAGTTCCATCCGAGGGATCCTATCATAGCCGAAACACAGCTGTCAAATTTGAAATCTCCCTTGACGAACCTTGCTGCTCTACGTTGAACCATCTCAAGATCGGAAATTAATCCTACTTCGTGAGGATCCCAAATCGCACAGCAATGCTCAAGTAGAGGTCGTATCAGGGAAATGTACGCTATTTCTTTAACTCTCGATGAACATCCCCTCAGAATTCTACTGGCTAACCTTTGCATCCCATTTGCCTTTCATATTACGCTTCGAATATGCTCTTGAAAGGAAATATTACTGCTGAGCGTCGTTCCTAGGTATTTTTGATGCATCAAGGGCTTCAAGGGATTTCCTGAAATTCTATAAGGTACGTAGGAACGTTGGTAGACCGGTGAAAGTCATAGCAATTCACTTCTTTACATTTACCTCGAGCTGCCAAACACTAAGTACTATATTTTATTATATTTATTTAGTTAGTACCATATATCATTGCATTTTTATGTAAGCATACTTTATTTGAATGATATTTCTTTTAAACATATGTATGGATAGGACACTGAAGAAATCATTGCTAAATTGTTGCATCCTGGTTGTTGGTGAGTTTCATAAGTAATTTATTGTATGTTTATCATTGAAAAAAGTATCATCTGACCTTGTTATGTGCTTAGGAACTCTTATTTGAATGTATGATGATTATGTTGTACAGCCAATTTTCCCTTTCACCAATTTATGCTAAAAATGAGTGAGGGATGAGGAGAAGATGGATTATGGATGAAGGAGGGGATGGGATGAGGTCTGAGGTGAGGAATGAGAAAAAGATGGGATTTATTATTTATTTATTATTATATACGCTGCAAGTATAATTTTTTTCCGGTGGCAGCCCCAACTATTGTCTATGAACAACGCAAATTAAACAAATGTTCCAATAATAACATACAAATACACATGGGCAGTATTCATACAGACATCTCCCCGGTACCCTCACCAAAATGTAACCTTCAAACACAAAAACCACATTTCTTTTTTTTACAATGTAAATTTCTTTAGGCCAAAATATCACTTTATCGTTTTTGCATCGTCACGTTTTAAATTATCCAAATAATAATAAACAACAATATTTAATCCACCTAATTAGATGCATTATAGCTTCTAATTTTTAATTCCTTTCTTATTTTGGTAAGGGTTTAAAGATTTCTTCAGGCAACTTATTCCATTTTTTGAGCCTTCTATTTATAAGAGAATACTATAAGAGAATACTTGGCGTTGTCAGTTCTTTGTTTCCTCAGCTTTAATTTCTACTTGTGATCCCCTCGTGCAATATAATGCGGTTCCTCTATTCTGATTTTTAACTCTATTCATGCCTCTCCTTCGTTTCTAACCTGAAAGACCAAGTCGATTTACTCTTCGCCTTTTTTCGAACGTTTCCCGACCGATAATCTCTAACATTTTCGTAACACTATCTTCTATCCTATGTCTCCCTAACACATACCTAGCTGCTTTACGTTCGACTTTCTCTATCTTTTATATTTATCATGCGGATCCCACTCATTTGTTGAGTATTCAAAAAGAGGTCTCACTGTTGTCTTATACCCTAACTCTTTTGCTTCCCTACCACTTCCTTTTAAGTTCCTCATTACGTAATGTAGATTTTTAAAAGCTTACACGATTTCGTCTATGTGGGTACCCCATTTCAAATTATTAGTTAGTTATTAGGATGAGAGAAAGAAAAAGAGGACCGACTGAGGGAAGAGGATGGGGTAAGGGAGAGGAAAGGGTATGGAGAGCGTGAAGGTTAAATTGGTATGGGCGCAAGGGATGGCACTAATTGGGGTGAACGTACTGTGGGTGCATTGAAAAACTTAACTCGCGAACATTTTCAGAGATTACATTCGTGAAGCGGAGCGGATTATTTTCTAAAATTAGGATTTGTGACCTGTGGAAGTTAATTATGGCAGCCAATCAGTTTGTATTCATATCGGGCGCGTGGCCCTCGAGGATAAATTTGATAAGCGTGTTTTCTCATTTTCTGCCTTTTCATAATTATTCGCGACGAAGAGGGAAAGATGAAATGGTCCTCCGTGAACGTCCTCAAGCAAAGAGGGTCCTTCCTTAAAGGTACGGATAAAGACTTTTATTAAAGGAGAACATATTATTATATTCAGGGTATTACAGGGGCTTTATTAATCCTTTAAGTGCGTCAAGGGAAAAATTTTAGATTCCACTTGAGATGCCAAATATCCATGCGAAAATCATATTCTGAAATTTGGTATTTTTTTATTTCTACTTCTTAATATGATAGTCGTGCATCGATTTTCAGCATTTTTGGCTCATGATATACTTTTGATAAAGGTTAATTTGTATGTTTTTCTTTTGGGTGTACAACCACACTCGTCAAATATTAAGAAAGGAATGTTTCATTTCAGACTTGACTTATCCTTATATTTTATTTATATCACCATAATAGTGCTGTAACATTTTCCCCTAAAATGTTTGCTAAGCAAAATGTCTAATTAACATCTCTTTAAAAGCAAAGGAAAAGTTTGTTCTAAAGCAATGAAACCATTTTCAGTAAAATACTTAGTGTCAAACCCTTTTTTATAGTCCGTAGACAAAAGTCGACAACCGCTCTTAAAAGTTTAAGGCGAGATTGAGGCGGAAAAGTCTCTTCTTCCATCTAACCTTTCGTCAATAATATTGTACACATAAAAAGTTTTGTGAAGGTGAATAGAAATAGAGAGGAAAACTTTAGGAAGAGTGGATGTAAAAAAAGAAACCTAAGGTGTTATCTAAGGAAAAAATAACCACTGCAGGAAACACCCGCAAAGAAGTGGGGTGTGAAAAACCTGCAAAAACATACTGATAGTAGAAGCTAAAAGATGAAAAAGGAAGCTGTTGAGACAAAAGTAAATGGTTGCTAACCCTTTTTTATTTTTCGCTATGTATAGTTCAAAACTGATCAACTAAAGTATTCTTCACGATCTGAGTGAGGTAGGTACTCAAGAAACCACTCATTTTCTACGGAAAAATAAATTTAATGAAATTATTTTCCAATATAACTCTCTAATTAACAATAAGCATAACTCTTTCATGTGATGTAATTTCGGAAAATGTTTTCATCATTTTTTTCCCCTGAAGATCTAGGAATAGTGAAATGCTTTAAATACAGCATATGTGTGTATTAATATGAATTAATGTTACTTAGTTTCAGTAATTTGATAGTTAAAGTTGCAACTTTCTGTGTGAGTTAATGTGGTGCCTGTATTATTTATTATTGTGGATTGTTTTATACTTTTAAGTCAATCATTGATATACAGTAGAACCCCGATCCATCGTTCCCGCATTTGTCGTTTTCCCGGATTTATCGTTTATTTTCTATTGTCCCGACTTAGGCCCATAAGGAGACATGTAAAGTAATACCGCATTCATCGTTCATCGAAATATTATTTTCCCGCATCCATCGTTCAGATTTTTGGCCCAATCGAGGAAGTAAGACAAAGTATTAGGAATTGCGACAAAAATTTTCTTTGAGAGCTTGGCATGAAATTTTTTTAAGGCTGTCGTAGTACTTGCTCAAAACGGCCGATTTTGTAAACACATCCGGGGCTGTTTTAATACATTGTATCCTATTGGAGAGCTTTCACATGGGTGCGCGTACGAGCCCTGTTTGTCCATCTCAGTTTACTGGCATATTATACCCTGTTTGTACCGTCTCTAGGAGTTCAGTACGTTTTCTTTCGAAATCTTTAGGGGTTTTCTTTGGATAAACTTTCGTTATGTATTCATTTTAATAGTGTGAGCTGAGTCTACATTTCCCGTTTTGATCGTTTTCCCGCATTCATCGTCTTTTTCTCTCGGTCACTTTAACAACAGTAGATCGAGGTTCTACTGAAGTTGATAAAGTATATATGTAATATACGAAGATGTACGTGTGTAATTTTAAACGATATGACTATATTTTATTTTTTTTAAATAGTACGACAACTTTCGTCTATCTGTAACTTGTTATATATTAACAATATACTTTAAGATGCCAGCAGGTATACATCTTAAAAGTAACTGACAACCGGAGTAAGTACCTGAAGTATATTTTTTTAGGATTGATTTAGCTTACCGATCAAAACGGCGGCTTTTAGATGTTGAAAATTGTTTCAAAAATTTATTAAATTTATGAAATACCGTAATTTTCCATATATAATACGCATTTTTTTCCACGGAAATACGTCAAAAAAGTAGGGTGCGCATTATATATGGTTACAAACATCATCTTTTTATTCGGGCTGTAGATGACATTTGAAGTAAATAACTCAACATACATATATGCATTCTGATTTCACGTTTATTTTGAAAAGAACACCGCTGCATACTAATGAAATTATTAAATTAAAACCAAAATTCAGAGGGGAAGAACCTGTTACTGATAGATCGTCACATTGAGAAATCAAAGGGGTTCGTAAGAGCAAGGGGGAAAGCCATCCATTAGCAGCATTCCATGCTTGCGCGGTGATCGGTCAGGTGTTGAAAGGTCCGGAAGATCATACGCGAATAATAGCGTAGAACCATTATCTAAAAGCCAAATGCGTATTATGCATGGTGATTAGAAAATTCTCACAATGCGCTCGTAATACCGTGGGTGCGTCTTATAGTGGGTGCGTATTATAATTGGAAAATTACGGTAAATCTTTGATCGCAGCTTAAGTCGAGGCGTGTTGATAGTCGAAATTTCATATTTTCATTTTCATCCTCGTTTTGAGGGCTCTGCACCTATGCATTGTTTGATAGCACAAACCACGTTTGTGGCACAAGTATCCAGGCAAAGAGCGTTCCCCTCTCAAGACGCCTTCCTCGAAACAAACCCTGGAATCTTCGCCGTCGCTGAAGACAGCCACCGAGATCTTCCCCGCCAAATATCGTTTCCCTTTCATCAGCTCATTAATTTAGCCGATAGAGTTCGGCAATAGCAAACCAAAGGCTTAATAGCAAACTTGGAGACGAAGAACGAAAAGTTGCATCCTTGACCGGGGCTGCTCCGTTCAGGGCCCGCTAACTTCATTAGCAGTAATGGGTATAGCAGCTTCCATCGCTCGCTAATTATCTTCGCGGTTTTCTCCCACTGAGTAGAGGCGCAGGAAACACGCAATTCTCTCGCACAAAAATCCCGTTACCGAAAGTAAAAGCATACTCAGGAAAATGCTTCCATTAGCAACGTGGAGGTCTCGCTAACGTCGTTACGCGCGAAAGCAATCGAAGCAAGGAGCAGAATGACACAAAAGGTCGACTTTATGGCAAAGTACTTGATCAAAGTGGTTCGATTAAATGCCACGCAATTAGTTCACTTGTTGCGGTGGAGAGCCATTCCCTCTAGTTAGGTCGTACTTCAGTGTTTAATTTCGAAAGCGGGGTAAATCTCGAGGGTAGAGGTTACAATTACATTTTTCAATTGCTTCTTTATTACCCTGAGCTGAAAACTCTTGCTAAGTGCAATAAACACTCCTATATGCACGAATACGGATAATTTGATGGTAGGGTAGGTTTTATTTCGTATTTCCTTAACATCCCCTTAAGATTTATGAATACAATACGAATTTTTAAGAACAAGATTGAAACTATTCTCTTTCCTATAACAGCTAATAAATTGTTATTTTAGCTTTACAAACTAAAGAGCACAAAAGTAAAGTATAAAAAAAGAAAATAAGGAAGAAACTACTATGTGGGTGAAAAATAACCTGGTCAAATTCTTGTGTATTAAAATGTCATTGCTTGTCAACGCCCACACAAAACGGGGCTCTGAACAACCTGCTAATAGTAGTAACCAATCTTATAACTTTTAAAACAAGGGAAATTACTTTCTGTTAAATGAAACAGAAAACATAAATATACAGAAGCCCGAAAAATAAACTTATCACGCGGTGGAAAACTTTTTATATAGAAATTAAACTATGATCTACCATTAACGAATGTAATATTACAAATAGATAAAAATGAGTAATCTGTATTGGGTATGTAAGTTTTAGCAGATTTAGCAAGTAAGGTACTAAAATATAACATACCATCTTAAATGGTTGAAATTTATCAGTTTTTATCTTCGATGAAGTATTAATAGTGAAGTATAGATACGCATTCAAGGATATTGATTGCGTAGGAGGGCACTGCTGAATGTTATATTTTATGTTCTATATTAATCTTGTGATAGGCTGCAAGAATAAACGAGGTTTTAATTCAGATCTCTATTTCAGACTTTTTACAAGAGCTGGCCTTGCATCGCTATGGAAAGTACGCAAGATGCAGTGAAAGGTAGGTAAACATTTTTCATGATATACTTATCCCTCGCTTAATTATTTAGGGTCATCTAAGTGCAATTAGAATTAAGGATTTTTTTAACTATAACCCCCTTAATGAAAACAATGAAAATTATCGTTATAACGTGTGTCGCATGTAAGCGTATTATTTTTCATTAAAGGAATAACACAATTTCCTTCGATTATGCTATTTGACTATTTGCGAGTATGTGTTGCTGAATTAGCCTTTGGTATGATAATCTAGTATTTCGATTCGGTAATGTTTTATACGTACATACAGTTAGATTTTTCCCTTTCGGTAACTCTCTTTTATGTTCCTCAATTTTAAAACTAATCCTGTATCAATTCGCTTGCAAAATCACATCTCGTGTTCTTGTTGTAGCATGGAGTTGCCCTTCAACTATTACTCTCTGCTTTTTTGGTATCGTTCTATGGTTTCGAAGTAATAAACAGAGAAGTAATAAGAAAGAAAAGTCAATCCTTTCCTTTTGATAGAAGTAGACGCAATATTATTCATAATTTTTGGTGTACTATCTCTATCGGTTACCATATAAGATAATATGAAATTCATTTGAATTATTATCAGATGGTACGCCTGACGTAATAGTAAGTCAGAGGGCGAGGGGTTAAGATTATTATTATTAGTTAATTAAGTATAATTAATTGCATTATTGTTAGTTAATTAAGTATAATTAATGTTATCTCGTAAGAATAGTTTATAACTATTATATCTTATAATGTATGCTCTTATGTAGTATACATCGCAATATTATCGTATATTGTTGTCATTTTTGTTAATGGAGGGTTGGGTTAGGTAGAGGTTTTATCCATGTGGGTGTTTATTATTGTGATGTTTCATCATTGTGGGGTTTTACCACTGTGGGGTTTTACCACTGTGAGGTTTTTACAATGTGGGCATTTATTTCTATAGGGCTTTATCCATGTCGGATTTGAGTTGTGGGCTTTTATTACTATGGAGTTTTGACGTGTGGGCATTTATGTCCATTGGATTCGTTAGTGTGCGCTTTTGTCGTGTGGGGTTATGGAACCATTCCCCTTTCCCTTTCCTTGCCCTTCCTTTCTCTCTATCTCTCTTTTGGACACATTCCCATCAGCGGTCCATCTCTCGGAATGCGCCCTTTTTTCTACATTCCCCGCGCCGTGTTCCAGCGGAAATTGCACTAACCGCTGCAAAATACAAGGGCGCTGTGGCGAATCCCCTGCGCGTACCTAAGGGAGGGATGCGGGAGGATGATGGGAAAAAAGCGGGAGTTGTCGCATCGGCCGAGTGAGATTAACTAACTGAAAAAGGGAAAGTGCCCGCGACAAACGGATTCTATTCGGTTCCACAGCGTTCGGCCGCGAAATCTTTGTACGCGGGTCTGTTTTCCTCTCGAAGAATGGCGGATTCACTCGCAGATATAATCCTTTGTCCCGCCAACAATGGTGAGTTGTTTGCGCGAAAAACTGTCGGAGAGAGTTATTTACCGAAGCATTCCCGAGCAGTTGAAAATGAATGAATCTCCGCGCTGAATTAATTAGCGTCCGAACTGATGTCTTATTAATTATGCTCGTCACAGGAAATTTTGATGTTTAAGATAAAATTTATCTCTGCACTAAATATTGTAATTATTTTCACCTTTTTATAGGGAAAAACTCTCATTAAATTCTGTAATTCTGATTCTATTGTGAATGATGTTCAATTTTTAGTACGAGATTATCTTCAATTAAATAAGATTAGTGAAAATTGTTTAATTAACTTAACTCTTTATCCCTTTTATTTAAAGTGTGTAGATACCAGTAGAAACAAAAAGGAAAAACTTTCAAGAATAAAAATATCATCAATTAGCGTTCAAACGGATGTCTTGTAAATTATTCTCGTCAAAGTTTAAGGTTCTTATTAGGAATAGGAGGAAAACTATAATGTCTGTACCTAGATGGGAAAATATCGATATGATATTAAGGAAAAAATAAAAAATTCATAAATTCAAAAAAGTAAATTAATTAATTTCTTACAATAGTAAAATTAGATCCATAAGACTAGCTCGCTGCGTAACAACATGAAGAAAAGAACATCTTTCATTATTGGCAACTGGGGGTAAAGACTGCGAGTTAATTTATGTGAAATTCTTTTGAGAGATTTTTTATTAAACCTTATATTTGCCCAAAGATTTTTTTGAAGATCATTAATTATGTAATAGGATCAGAATTAAATACAGCGCAGCTTCTCTGATGTATCGGTTTGCTAAAGATATTTAATTGAAATTAATGGAAAAAGGTCTAGTTACTCTTCGATCATACTAAATTGGCTCTCATGAGAAATTTGGGTTCGCATATTAAGGATATGATATTCATTTTTCTTAGTAATATGAGAAACTATCATGTGAGAAGGGATAACGAATAGGTTAATTAGATAGGTTCAATTGATAATTGGTGTTTGATTATGATTTTGATTGAATAATGGGCGTTATTAAAAAATCGGCAGCATTAAAAAAATTAAGTTGGAGCACCTATACGCCATACTTCTGGAAAAGCATATGTTTAGTTATTTAAAAACAATTCTCGAGTACATTTTCCAAATTTTTGCCATTCCAGGGATTTTTACGGTCATAAAATTTCAATTTTATATCTTATAGATATCAAATCACAAAGTATTAATAAAAATTTATTTAATTTCAGTATTCTGCTTTTATTAATGAACATCACTAATTGAAATATTTTTTATGACATTTCTGAGTACGACTGGTACGACCGTTATCATTGTGATGATAAAATTTTCCAATGAAAATAAAAAGAAGAGAGGTTAAAATAATGTTCAAATTGAGAGAGAAAGAACTAAAGTTCTTTTTGCTCCCTTGAATATTTACGGCTATTTAGTCTTCTCTTTGTGAGCTTAAAAATTCGTATGTTGATCCTCACACATGAAATTCCCTGTAATATATGGTAGCATTGCTCACTAAATCAATCAGATACAAAATAAAATCAGATCAAGTATCTTTCTCTGCAATTTCACTTGTAATCGTTACGCTTGTAGACGCAATTCGGCACTTTTATCTTTCGTCGGACTTGTACAATTGTTCACCGTCGTTGAACCGATAATCGGGCCATTTAAACAAAAAATCCGACCTTCAAATCAGAGTGAATCGCCATTCGAAAGAGTAAAACGAGGGGCGTAATTATTTCAATGAAAGTTTAATGCCTTGAAATTTATATCCGCTGGATTTTACCACCAAGCATTTTTTTCCCTCCCAAACTTGATTCCGGAAATCGCGAAAAAATCGTTTTCTATCTCCCGTCCGCGCCGGAAGAGAGCAGCAGCGTTGCCGTTGTTTGAAAAAAGCTCTCTCAATTCACATCTGGCAATTGAATTTCATATGGCACTGGATGATCGGATGGGAAAGCAATGTAACCTTTCTCATTATATGGTCACGAGTTCATCATATCGCCAATGCAATGCGTTTCGAAACGATTTGAAACCTCCGCTTCTCTTTTCTCGAGGGATCGAGTTGATGAGTGATCAAGAGCGAGTTGCATTTGTTTGAAAGACGCGTAACGAAATTGAGAAGCGCTCGGAACTAAATATTCTTACGCGCTTTATTGTGGCGCGGGGAAATCAGGTAGCTGAAAAAAGTGAAGAGCTATTCCGCATTGACTCAATGAAACAGCTCAGATAATTAACTCCATTGAACCGTCCCATAGGCTATTGATTATCTGCCATAAAGTATCGCAAAGGTAACTAAAAATATATTCCGTGGAAATAGTTTGTTTTTAAGTCTGTTTACTGGGTTACGTGGAAAACTCTTCACCTATTCACGGTAACAGAATAGACTGCAAATTTCGAGGACTTCTGCACACTTATTCCTGTTGAATAGTTTGCCATGATTTCCTTTTAAATGTTAGAAGATTTCACTTATGTGCTATTCAGCAAGCTCCTACCCGAGATTTATTTTTGTACTTCATTATTCCTGCAGAAGATGTCGAGTCCTGTTCACTTTCGGATCCCACTTTTGAAATAAAATTTCGTTGTTGACTATAGAGTATCTTATGTATGGAATTGATCTCTAATGAGATTTTATGCATGCATCGGCCTTAGAAAATCAAGTCCTCGTAAGAAGCTTTACTATTAATAACGCGAAACAAATACCAGTAAAAATTCAAGTCACTCGCTTGCCGAGAGAATACAATTTTGTGAAATTAAAATGTATGTTTGAGATCTAGAAAAAGAATTCTTTCAAATGAAAAGCAAACAGGAACGTAAAAATAGCAAATTTATTAAGAGTATGTATCTTAAAATTCGGATTCGTAGTTTATGAATTGTGCAATTTTTCTGCATTCACTCCCAATAGATCCTTTACTGTTTCACATAATTGCTGCTTTCTTATGCACATTAGGATAAAGATTGCTTTTTTTCAATTATTTCATATATTACGCATATTATATTTTATTTTTTTTTCTGGTTCAGACTGTGTACCGCCTGTTTCATGCTGAATATAATAATTAGAAGTCATAAATAGAACTTGAGTAATTATATTAAGTTATTATTCATTTAGGATGGTAGGGAAAATGTAAATAGGGAATAGTGGGGAAGAGGGAATTGGAAGTAATATATAATATTTTATTTATTATTACTCTTATCATCACTTCAATCATTACATACAGGTAGACTTATATTCCAGCGGCAAAGTCATTGATGAAAATATAATTTCATACATAAATGTATTAATACCATTCTCTTGTATAAAATTATACCGTACTAATGAAAATAATATAACATAATTGGTTATTACAGAACTTATATTATCTAGCTGCAACTATGCACAATTTTAATACAAATTTATCCCGTACAAATGGTAAAATTTAACGCAGAAGTATGCAACTTTATACAATTTTACGTATATCTACATTTGTTTCTAACTTTGTAACCTTATTTTCGTACAAGTTTTTTCGGTGCTCCTGGCTTATACTTCAGACTGCATTATTTCTATGGAAATTGATACCTGAGATGAAACGGATATTAAGGCAAGATAAAACTATGTATGATCAGAAAAATGCATCTAAAGCTCTTTCATATTCGCAACATATATTATATTAGTACATAGGATAACTAAATTTCTTTTGTCAGCAATTGCAGAATATGTCCAGGGGAGTTTTTCCATAAATAGGAGATGGAGTAGGAATTAGCTCTCAGAAATCCAAATAGATTTATAATGAAGACATGCTTTTTTAAGTCCTTATGGAGCGAAATTACAGCCAGTTTTATTTGCGACGGCCCCACGCGGACACACCTATGGTCGTGTTTAGCTCATTAATTGATTCTCGTGTTAGTTAACATTTCCTACGTGCTTGTACAATGGCGTCCGACGCGGATGGTCGCTGTTGGCCATTGTTGTCATTGCGCCGAGTTAATCGCGCGCAGGATAAACATTTATGGGCTAAACGGCTCGCGCGCTTCATTTTTTATCGGATCCGACGCGCTCCATAGATGTCGCTAGAGAGGCACGAAAGAAGATGGAACTATGGCGTGAATATTTGAGGAGCGTGGCGAGCGATCGTTTGGAAAGTGTGTTTACTCGTCGAGAGAGGACCTCCCGAGTGAAATGAAACGCCTGAAGAAGTTATGAAAACCCTATTAGCGAAGTTTGCGAAATTGGAAATGAGGTGGTGCTATCTGGCGGCGCGCTCGGGAAGTTTCGAAGATAATCAAGATCTGGTGACTTTCGAAATTATGGAACCCTTTCTCCCATAAATTCGGGATGGACGGGTAGCGATTTTATTGGGCTCGGAAAAGGGGTTGGGGAAGGTAGAGAGGGGTATTATGCGCGGTGAAAAGGGTCAGGAAGATACGGGGCGCTGACACAGTAGGGTATCGTTCAGGGTTTAAGGCTTCATTTTCAAACCGATCATCGACGACTCACGTGTGAATTTATTCAATTCCTGTTGACGTTATTAGGTGTTATTCCTTTCTAATTGTATTCTATATCTATCCTAAAGGAATATTTAATATTTGTCCCTGTAACAAAGACATTGCGAAACACAGAGAAAGGGTTGTTTCCACAAAACCAATCGATAAAAAATCCAAACAAATCTTCTACGAATTTTCGTCACCCATCTTAAAAAAAAATAACTGAAGTAGAGGTTGAATGATATCTATTCTGTTGGATTTTCATCGCTTTTTTCTTTTATGTAGCATTTAATTTTGAAATTATTATAATACTTACCTATTTAACTCTTGTGAAAAGTAACTGATTTGATAGGGATCCGTTCTTTCAGTCTAGTGTATTTTTGTATTTATGCTATTTTATTTTCTTCCAAGAAAATTACTGTATGTACAACCGGAGATAATATTCTTGCTTTAATTTTTTATCCCAATACCAATTCTCTTGTGGGAATTTTATTCTACTGTATGCTTTTCTGTTTATTATTCTCTTTTATCTTTTATGCGTATATGCATTTCCTAAAGTCCCATTTCTTTTCTAGGATATGTGCTATCAAGAGGTATATATTTGCCAAATTCATCTCTATACCTCATCTAGGCAAACATTTTAACGAATTGAGAGAATTAAGAGTAAAATCTTTAGAACATGTTGACGCATGCAATTCCATTGTCCTTGGTAGACATAACTAAGGCAGTTAAAGTTATGATTTTCTCCTCAATCACCCGGTATATGCTGTTACAACTTTCGCCTCCAAGTGTAATTTTTCATATTCATCTCTTTCTTTCAAGTTAACTATTGTGAACCATTTCATTATTTAATTCCCTAGTAAAGGGTAAAAAGTAAGACGGAATGATTAAGTTTCATAACAGAAACAGAGACGTATGTATTTAAGTATATAATTAATGGGCCAGTGCAACATAATCGAGGATCAGGTACGGTCCAATTTTATGAGAGTTGTACCAAAGATATCTAATTAAACATTGCGCTTGCTATTTGATACGGTGACTGGATAACATGCTGAATTAGTGTTAGTCAGCCATTATAAGATCCTTTTGAAAAAATGATGGAATAAAATTGTGAGAGTATCTGATTCCTATTGAAAGATCAAGAGCATCGACCATTGACAACGGAAGGCTACACATCGTGACTGTATCTGATTTTTTCTAAGTAGGAGCTCTTGTAGGTAATTGATTAAGGAGAATTTTTCAATTACAGTCACTTCAAGATTCCGCTAGCGCCTTGCGTATGATTCACGCAATTGAATATTTGTCAAAAATTTTTTATTGAAGCAGTGGTGAGTGGAAGAATTCAGAAATAAGATAACAAAAAACTGAGGTAAACACTCCAGGGTGCTAGAATTCTCCGAGAATTGCACTGGTAATGAAACGATCATTGTAAAGACATTTCTAGCTCAAATATACTTTAAGCTTTCAACGAAAAGATGAATAAACATATGAGAGTCTAATTTACATCTCGCTGTATCATTAAAATGAGTCCCTCGGGAGAACTCCGTGCTCAGTGAATGGAAAAATCGAGTTCCATCTTTAGTACTCCTCGAGCTGTAAGATTACAGGAAGGTCGGTTTGCAATTAGGTCTAAAATGAAAGAACTCTGAACTTGCGAACTTTACTCATTCCTTTACTATATTATTTGCTTCATTTCTTATTATTGTCGGTTAAATGTGTTACTGAGAGAGATTCCTCATTTGTAATGCCCACATGTTGAGTGCAATATCTTAGCGTTAAGTCTTATATTTCTTTAAAAAATCAAAATTATACATTAATTCAAAAGTATAAAAATTCACTAATCAAAATATATGTGGAATATAAAAAAATGATAACAATTAGTTTATTTGTTTTTTTTAAGTCGGGGAAGAAGAGACAGTTGTCTTAGTTGGTAGGGGTTTAATCATAGTTTCTCTTATTTTATTCCAATCTCACGTTTTCTGATTATATAATATAGTTATCCTTGGACGATACTACCAGTGTATAACCTCTTCAGAGGCCTCTTTTCCTTTTGACATACAAAACATGGTAAAGAAATAAAATACACTTATTAATTTTCACAGAATATATTTTGAAAAAGCGACCAGTTTCGTCCACAAACATACATCTTCAGGCAACAAATATACCGTATTTACTCGAAAATAACCGTCCCTCGAATATAACTGCCCCCTTTGTTTTGAGCTTATAATTAAAGGGCAAAACTAGTGCGCGAATATAAGCTCCACTTCTGAAGTACAAGGCTGTTTCACGCTATATAGACGTGTAGCTTATATACTGCACATTACACTCACCGACGGATGAGATGTGTCGTATTTCTTATTTAATAAAGAAATACATAGCAAAGTGACATTTTCACGTACAAGCCCGTAATTTCTCTCTTCTCGGTTTATGTTTAATTCGCGTGAAAAGTGAATTACAAGAATATAACCACCCCCTCTGTTTTTAGAACAAAATTATTTTCGAGGGAATACGGTATAGCATATTTAAGTATCTACAAGATGGGAGGGCAAAATGTGTTGTTGGGTGTGGGAGGAGGAGCAGGGGATTGGGACAAACAGAATTCATCAACAAACGAAGGGTAAGGAAATGAGAGGGGAAGTGTTATGGAAAAGGTAATCATTTTTGAGGTGTTTGTCTCTTTTTCTTTCTATCTGCTCCATCAACTTTAATCTCCTTCCTTTTGTCTCCTTGGGGGGCATTTTTGGCGAAAACTCTCTGCTGTGTCTTTCTCTTCGGAAGTGGACAGCAAACGCGGATACAGATCCAACAATGCATTTTCTCCATCTTTTCCTCATTCTTAACTTTAAAATGTATTTGCCACCTGAAGATATCCATTTGTAGGCTTAACTAGTCGCTTTTTCAAAATGTGTTTTTAACTCTTTAGTATGGCCCCCTTCCTCAAAAATGAGCGTAGAAACATCAGATTTATACAAAAAATACTTGCCTGAAGCAATTCTAACTATTTTTCCGTGTGTGGAGTTTTATTTTTTATTTATTCAGATTCGTATAATCAAAGTCACTGAAATATATATTCAGATTTCATCGCAAAGATATAAACTTGATACCTCAGAACAATGGCCTTACAGAGATTTGTTCTACTTATTGCAGGAAGAGGTTTGTAAAGCCAAAACTAAATCCTTTTACATTTTACTTAGAAATTAAAGTAATGTCTTCGCATAGTCTCTGTATAGGAATATTTAAATGTAGGCAAAACGCAACACAGTAGCGGAATGGTGAGTTTAAATGCAGCTTCCGGGTGACTAAAAGTCTCCAATTTCTACTATTTTAATACCTCAGCATGGTTGTTTCATTTAAATTTATGCACATTCATCCATTTTTACGCGTATGTATTCAAACCCTCAAACCCCCAAATTAGTTGTGAAAGCGAGCTAATGCAAGAGATGAGGGGGCTAAGTATCGTGGCGCGTTTGGAATTTGTTGAAAGAGGTCAGGGCGCGGGAAATTACGAAGGAAAGGGTCGAAATGTGGAATGTGGAGGCGACCGCAATGAGCGGCTCAAATGGTCGAATGGGGAGAGAAAGAAGGGCGGAATTCAAATGGGACGCCGTGATTGAAGGAGGGGATTTAAGAACGCGCAGGATTGCGGTTTGAAGGGAGACGAAGTTGTTGGGGCAGTTGCGAATGGATGACGTCGAAAGGAACTTAAGGGCGAAATAGGTCGACTCGAAATATTGGGGTTTTATCCTAGCTTGACTACGGGTTGATGTCTGAATGGGCGCTTTTGGTGACCGCGTTTGCGGAAGTACTGTGTCCCTCGAATAAGAAGACGAAATTATCCGCGAAATTTTGTAAGCATTCGGTTCTATTCCAATAACTGATCTCCATTTCATTTCAAAATGTGTTCTGCCGCCTGCAGCCCTCTTGCCGGGAACTAGAGACCTCCATCTTGTTGTTTATTATACAGGGTGTCCGAGTTAAACGTATTGTAATACAAAATGTAATAACTTGAGAGTTAATGAAGATATTTACTGGAGGTTTATTTCTAAAAGTATGGTAACTCAAAATGTTTTTTACACAGTTAATACACCTCGATATGTGCACCATTAGTGGCAGATAGAAGTCTATTCTCTATTTTACTCTCTCCAAGTGTTTTGCAGCATTGCAGGCGTAACATTTGCTATAACTACAGGAATTCGATGGCGCAGTTCTGATAGATCAAGAACTGGTGCCATGGTACACTTGATTATTGATAAACATGCAAAGAAAAAATCAAGTGGCCTCATTTCTGGGTTTCTAGGGGGCCAAGCAATCGATGAGCTACCTCTCCCAATCAATCGACCTGGGAACTCATTATCCAAGATTTCCCTCACAATTCCTGCATGATTGAATCAAGCAAACAGAAATAATTTGAGTTACCGTACCAGTAGAATCAAACCGCTAATAAATATCTCAATTACTTCTCAAGTTATTACGTTTTGTGTTATTATACGTTTAACCCTGACACCCTGTATTTTGATTTTTAATACTAAATAATAATAAAGTCCCACTATTATACAACTCCGGTATTTACCAAGCCACTTGTCCTGAGAGTAATCTCAATAATATTGGGAAAACCAGGAGAAGATTTATCTTAAGATTTAAAGAACATTTGGAGTAATTAATAACAAGTGATAGTAATTAATCTATAAGCTCCTTTTAAATTCGGAAGATTTTCCTATTCCAGTGTAGCTAAAAATGTCTGAAGAAGCTCATAACATTTCTGTTGAAAACTTTAATGTAATTTGCAACCTTAACTCTAGTTTTAGGGCATGGAAGAAACTTTATGCTCACGAAGTCGCCGTTTTAAATTCTGACATGAATTTCGACAAAATATTATACTCCTTGGTTGATCATGATGATGATGATTGATGCTTTTTTTCTGCCCAGCACACGTTACTTCTTCTCTTTATCTTCAGTCTCCTTTTGCCTCTGAAGATGCTTCCTTTGGAAGCGAAATACGTATCAGGCAGATTCATTAATTAATGGTTTTGATACTTAAGTGACAATTTATTCTACTAAAGGAGTAAAACGCACATCTCAATGCTAAATGCTGAGAAAATTACTAAGTTTGTTTCACTCCTTTAGTATTATATGTAAGATAGAATAAATGAAAATAGGGCTCCATTCCATAGAGTTGAGCATTGATACATATCTCTACTCTGCTTTGTTTATTTTTTAAAAATAAGTAGGAAGAATTACGAAGCTTGAATATAGGCGCTTTATATTGCAATGATTATATTGTGTAGCGATTTCAGTATTGCAATGACTATAGTGTGTAGCGATTTCTAAGGACCGCGTAGAGACAGGGATGCGCAACACCCTGGACCTGTTTCTACAATCGGAGCGTTTCCGGGATGCGGGTGGTTATGCCATGTGTTGACTATCTGCAGAAAGGGAATTTGGAAAGCGTTGGTCCTTAGAATTCAAAAGTAGCGTAGTGATTTGGTGTGGGAAACCCACGCTATGGAAGTCGCGGGCTTCTGGGTGTTCTGGACCTTGAGGAAAAGACAGTCAAGAGCTACAGCTTGACCAGAACGGTCCTCCAAAACCCTGACCCACTCCTGTTGTGTTTTAGTGTTTTGTGAATTCGTCCCCCAATTATCTTGTTTTGTGTGCTAATATGTGTTCTGTGAGCTAGGGTATTATAGTGTAGTGTAAGGTTTATTGGTGGTGGCGTTTTATGTTTCGTTTCTTCCTCTTCGTTCGGTTGGTGTTTCTTTGAGTTACAATGTGTGTATTTTGGGGGTAAGGTTTTCATTAGTTTGAGGTTTATTTGTCTTATAGGTCTATTTGTCTGGTACTGTCTTGTGTGAATCGATTAATATCAATTAAGAGAAATTGTAATTTTTATTTCCTTCGGAAATCGAGTGACCCTGAGTGCATGCATTTCGCGGTAACTTTAATTAATTGATTCTTTTGAATATTGGCGCCCAACGTTATATATTTTCATCAATTGTTTACCTTTTAACGTTTTATGCCCCGCGCGGCATTGATTTTACCTTTTATTATTAATTAATATCGTTAAAATATGGAATATGCATTTCCATTTTCCAATTAATAATACCAGTCATCACTTGTTGGCAAGACTTGAGAGATAATATCAAAACTTTTATATGCCCGCGAAGCACTGCTTAGTTTAAATGCGTTGAAATGTAGCATGTCCTGTGAATAATACGTAATAAATTAAAAGTTAAGATGGTTTGAATTTGTCTCACATTCTTCCTATAAATTGTTAACATTATCTTTTCGTTATAAATTTTCAATTTATTTCAGCCGAGTAGCCGCAATACATCTTATGGGTTGATATAACCAGTGTTATTCTTTTGAAAAAATTCTTCACGTGCCGCTAACATGGTGGAATACCGACGTTTCAGCTGTAGTGATAGCAGCACTGAAGACATTCTTCAACAGACCATTCACCTGGAAAGCGTCAAGTCACAGCGTTATTGTATTTAGATATGAAGATTAATAATATAAAGTCGGCATGTTTTCACAAATATGTTAGTAATGTTAAGACCTCGGTATTTTCATAACAATTGAAGGCAACCTTTTGGGTGAGTTTTGCCTCTAGTTGAAGATAAATAAATAAAAAACTTGACCTGGTATTTTCCATAATGTTGTAATCGACGACGGGTTTCGACCATCATCAGGCAGTAGATGCTATGTTTATGGTATATTACGTTCATCGTCAACCTGTTGATGACTGCAACGCCGATACCGGTTGTTGATTACATTATTGTGCTAAATACGAGGTCTATCTTTTTATGTCGTTCACGAAGGCAGATTATTAACTCATATTGATTACATCTGGTTAAAGAGATTCATTGTTTAACTTTTGGTGTTTGTTTTACTTCAGCTATCTATGCTCGTAAAAATACGTATTTAAAAAAATATTATCATAATCTACATATTACATTTAAAGGAAAACGTTTGTTAGTATTTATATATGAGATTGGATATTGATACTAACGACACAAGCGATGATTAATTCAGCATTAAAATATTCAGTTTCATGTGTATACGAGAATATACTCCCCGAAATAAGCATAATAGTGTATTTTAGGCTCCAGTAAACGAGATGAATTGAAAAATAACGTATAGTTTGTTTGTTCGTAATTTATACTGCAATGTAGTTTGAATAATGGGCAGCCAGGCTCAACGAACTGCAATAATTAATATCATTAGCGTTTAACACGAACTGCATTCACTAATTTTGTAATGTGCCGATTCAGTTATAGAATGTGGACAATTGATGTTTCTAAAAATCCTCATATGGGTCAAAGTCTGCAGAATAAATTTGTCTTCCCCATAAATCATTCGAAATTCTTTGCAGTATTTTATAGAGCCAATCTTTTCTAAGCCCAATGAAGATTAATTATGTTATGCTACTAATAGTTTTGGATCACTGAGAAAATGCTACCAAATGGAAATGAATGAATTCCTCCAAAACTGAGACTATCCTAACTAATGTCATTATCTGTAAAGTTTAAATTTCTATAAAGATATGCTTGTAAACCTAAGTAGATAGGGATAATTAGACATGAAAAACGAGCCCTATTGCTCCTTTACATTTAGATTTTACTCTTTAACTTAAAGTTAACTTTTATAATTCAATTTAAAGTGAAACGAGTAACTTATTCGTGGGTGAAAAGGCTAATTAATCAATAAAATAGAGCAAAAATTAAACGTTAATACATTATTAATGCTCTATGAAATATATTTTTGAAGCAAAAGTCGTCCAAAAACACAATTAACAATGTAGGAACACTGCAGGTCAAGTAATATCAATTTAATGAGATTTTGTTTCCCTTAGCGAGAATTTTAGAAGTAAATCCTAGATGGTTTTTCTATTTCATCTTTTTATTTTTATTTCATAATAATTTTTATAATTGGCCTTGCTTGAATTTAAAGAAAACTATGATATTTTAACGTTTACGTTGAAATTTTGATTGAAAAAAGACAAAAAAATAAACAATATTGTTTCAATTTTATCATCTTTAACTTCACATAAGAAAATATTTGTTAGCTGTTGATTTGGTTATGGCCCAATTTTTTACCGTCTTTTTGATGATATTTAGAAATATTCAAACTCAGAATTCAGACAGATATGCATTAGTTTGAAGAATTTTCCTCGGTACAAATTCATTATTTGTACATTCATTCCAAAAATGTACCGATTTTCATGTACGATTCAATTATTCAATGTACATTCTCAAAGAGAACCGGAATTCAATTACTTAGTTAATGTGATGCATGCACGGTGAGGAATATAGACAAGTTACGTTAAGAAAAGAATCGGAGGGATTATTTTGTAAGAATAATTTTGATCTCACCTTCTTATACAGTATTGTTATTTATTCAAAAAATAAGGCGATGCAGAATTTGCCTGAGTAACTTGCTTACGTATAAAGTTCTTCTAGCCTTAATGTTTTCTTAAACCTAAAATATTAATGTTTTTATGAGCGGATTAAAGCTGCTTTTTTGTA
The DNA here is from genome assembly GCA_947579665.1 of Sympetrum striolatum. Classification (NCBI taxonomy): domain Eukaryota; kingdom Metazoa; phylum Arthropoda; class Insecta; order Odonata; family Libellulidae; genus Sympetrum; species Sympetrum striolatum. The sequence continues at coordinate 32,517,453 of OX388349.1, forward strand.
TTGTTATTTATTAATTTGTGACTGAAGAACTAATAGCTAGGCAAATTCATTACAGTACTTTCTTACGTTAACACTTATCCATTCTATATATTGATACAATAATGTATGTTATACTAATTACAATAATGCAACGTTTTTTACCATTGTAGAAAATACTCGTACATGATTTTGCTATCGCAATAATAATAATGCAACTCATTTATTACTAGCTACGACCTTTATCCAATATAATACCACTGTCTCCAACCATAGACTGCATTATAACTAAACAGCTGTTAGGTACATATATAGCTGGTAAAGTACTCTCTTACAATACAATGCATTTATTCCCCTTAATAATGTTAAATTTTCAGGTAAAAGCTAAGTTGCTCTAAACAAATTTAAGTATACCAAAGTTACTTTACATCTTTTATTAATCATACAAGTCCCTACCGTACATCACTCTAAAAAGTAATCCCCTCCTCATCTCACATCTCGTTATCGGTAGTCTGATTCGTCCAATCAGGCTCTACACATAGTGCTGAAAAACTTTTTGCCATTTTTAGGGAAGGGATCAAAGATTCCTGCAGGCAGAGTATTCCGCTCAGTCACCAATGCTATTTAAAAGCGAGAAGATATCTCCTTACTTATATCACGTCACTCAGAAGATAACACTCAAAGGCTTTCTTTGAATCGTGAATGATCAACACGCATACTAATGAAACATCCTTTACTGACGCACGGCATCATACTTAAAATATTTTTATCTTTCTATTATGCGCATTTCGCAAGGAAAGGAAGGCATGAAATTGGAATTCATGGCTCGAGATGTATCCGATCATGTCTGCATTGCTTCAAAGAGATGCTAGTTTACGACTCGGCTTGCTACGTTTCCAGGTTACTGAATGGAATAAAGGGTGTCTCAGTAAGTGCGTAGGTGTTGGAGATGCGCTATACTGCGAGGGAGTGCATTTACTATATATTCTCACTGTGCAACTCACACACGACATGCAATGCTGCTCGGAAATGCTAATCTGTTAGACCAGACGTGACGATGATTCTTAAGGAAAGAATAAAAATATATTAATTTTCATAAATACGATCTTAGCAATTGTTGTCAAAGATACTTAATTTTCCGCTTTATCCAATCCAAACGAACTCATTTTCTCTTTCATGGATCTTTTTTGTCTAGGAAACCATAGTTGATAACGTGATTTTGGGAAAAGGTGAGTTAAATTTAAGGAAAAAGGGTTAAGGGTGATCTGGTACGTAATAGCATGGCCAAGGTAAATTCTCAAGGAATATTGGGGGAAATATTAAAAACAAATTTGATTGGATCGGGACTCAAATTCGGTTCTCCCAATTTCCAGTCGGTTGCTCTATCCATAGTGCTATCTTGCAAGAACATTCAAATGAGCCGTTTTGGAGACTTGTAGGCAAGAGTGTGTAGATATTTATATCTTCCCGAATAAAATTTCTTTAAGATAACCATAAGCTCTGATTTATATTCATATGATACACTCAGATATCGTAAAATAAAATCAGCGAGATTGAGACAGGCACCACAGACGTGCAGTAACAACATCAGCGAAATCAAATCGATTGTAAATAACAGACATTAGCTGGCGAGAGTTTGTATCATTTTCGATATTTTATGCGAATATATATTTATTTCAATACACGCTTTTGGAATGGAAAATTTTCTCATAGATACTGATGAAAGAACGTGTTAGGATATCACACGAATTCATTTGAGGGAAATCAAAGAAGTTCAGATTTAGGTTCGTACTGTAGGATACTTAAAAAAAATACTCTGAGATTTTTAGCTGTAAAACTAATCGTATCATATGCAAGAGAAAGGGAATCGATCAAAAAAGGAATGGCTTATAAACTTCCTTTCTACCAGCGCAATGGCTCATACATTTAAGATCGGGGGTAGTTTCTCTGTAAGGACGATTTACTACGTGAGCCGTTTACTTGAAAAGAATTTTTCTCTGAAGGTATTGCTAGGCTGGAAATGTTTTCATTGGTATGAATTGAACTTTTATTTAATTCAATATGTATCATCAAAGTGAGACATTGGACTATCAATGAAGAAAATAATTTTCATTTTATTATCTTTAACTTCCCATAGATAAGTATTTCATGACTGTTGATTTGATTAGATCCAATTTCTCGCATTATTTTCTATGATATTTAGAAATATTCAGACTCGGGATTCAGACAAATGTATGCGTTAATTTGAAAAAAATTCCTCGGTGCATAAGCATTGTTTCTACATACATACAGTTGCATATACATATAGAATGACTGGTAATTTTTTCATTGGTATGAAATGGACTTTTATGCGATTCAATCTCTATCATCCAAGAATGATTTTATCCGTCATAAATATTCACGGAGAAGCAAAAGTCATTGCTTTTCATGGTACGCCGTGAAAAGGTTTTCCTTTTGTTTTCGAACACATTCTAGGAAATATTTCCCCTCCATATCTCTGTACCCCCACTAAAGCTTATCGCTCCTTCATCACCTCCGATCGCTTTAGAAACGTCCTCGTGCTCTGGATAACCCTCCTCCTACACACTTTAACTCCAGATCGTGGCCCTTGCTTTCACTTTTGCCTTCTTCTATCGTTTTTGTACCTTAGGGATTTATTTTTCTTCTCCGCCCACATCCCCGTTTGCCTATTCTTTTTCTAGGGCCTTTCTCTTTCCTATCCCACACCGATTTTTCTCAGGGATTTGCTCTCCTATATTTTTATACCGATGCTTCCTCGGTGGAACATTTGGTGATATTTCCGATTTTTATTATATTGCTTAAGTTATTTTGATGCGAAAATCCTTGTTTAAGATATTTAAATACAAAAACCATTGTTTAAGTTATTTTAATATGAAACCATTCTTTAAGTTATTTTAATGCGAAAATAATTCTTTAAGTTGTTTTAATATCAAAAACATCGTTTAACTTATTTTAATTCAAAAAACTTTAATTTGGCATATTTTATACATTTATATATTTTTCGCAAGGCCTTTGGATGTATGGAAGAGTCAAACTTGTTATTCTAAGTTTCATATTAATAAACCTGATAAATCAATGATGTTATTTATATAAATCCACTCTTGATGATGCAATATTGGAGATATTTTCTAAATTCATCTCATTTATTTTAGATGCGATGAAATCTTCCGTTACGCGATACCTTTATTAGTGTTTTGAAGTTTATAGAGAAATGAATCAATAGATGTAAAATTCCAAAAACATTAGAACATTTTTCAAATTTCCTTATTTCATGGTATCCAAATGCCCGGCCCTCATTTTGAAGAAGTTCACTTTCGTATAACCATCAATCTTTTATGAATAAGCTATTCTTTAAGTTGCCAAAATTTTTGCCACGACACTGTCAAGTGCTTATATACATACATTGTCCAAACGTATATAAATACAGCAAGATTTCTCGCAATGATATTTTTTTCGAAAATTAATTTTAATTATCTATAAAATAAAATGATCGAGGCAGGCTTTATGAAGTGGAAATCCATATGAGTAGGATTGTAAATATTAAATTACAATCCTCTTCAATTATCTATGTAAGAAAATCAAGTTTTCGTAAAATAATCTGTTATTAAATGTACGTAAGATGTTTTTCTGAAATGCAGTGTCTAACAAAAGTATTTCAATAATCCAAATTTGCAAATGAAAAAAAGGTCCATCTGAAAATCATTATTCATGATTTTGTAAAGATATTGATAGTAACGTAATTATAAATGCTGTCATTATTAAATTAAGATATTAAAATTAAAATATTGACGTAAGAATACAATATTTTTTTAAACACGAAATTTCCTTACAAAGACTAAGTTTGGGAAAAATTCGAGTTTGTAAGTATGCGGAGCACAGATTTATAGTTATCACGTCACTAAACTTAAATATGTGACAAATCGTTCTAATTATTCGTAATTGCATTAAGTAGGTCATTCTAACAAAATTCTGAAGATCAGGGAAGTGGAAGAAGCACCACACGTGGAGTAACTCCTGAATTGATGATGCGGCAAACCCATTCCATCGAAACTCTTCAGTCGGGAAAGAATTAAAACCCATGAGATGCGAAGGAAACTCGGAAGCCGTGAACATATCTCCATCCAATGCAGTTAGCAAACTGTCAGGACTCCATATCGACGCCATCGCCACCTCGTGACGCTCAGAAGAGGCGCCGAGAACAATTGACGGTCGTTTTCATGCTCCCACAGCGAAAAGGCTCAATTGACTCCATTCCAGATAAAAGGGAAAGAATGAAAGAGAATAACGCTACAGCGTACTTATTCCGCAGTGTATTTTTCTAAAGGTTATTTTCACTCTGCGAGATCTTCTTCAAGGCGCAATATCTATTCACGGAGGTTGGTCCATGCAACCGGAAGCTGCCTTTCCCATAGCCGATCCCTCCCCCTTCCTACCCGCATCGTTTTCCTTCCTCTCTTATCGTCCTTATCACGCTATATATTCTGCTCGGAGGGTGGCCTATATTAGGCCATCCGAGGGGCATTCCCTTAAAACCGCCGGTCTCTCCTCAACACGTTCCGGAGGGCGTTCCCTCGACTTTACGCCTCTTCCCCCGGTCTTTATTTCCCTCATTTTTCCAAATTCGTTTCAACATCACGCCTCTGAAGCCCTCTTCATCCGCTCCCCCGGTTATTCATCTTAACCTTCGACTACCCTATATATACTCGTGTATAAGCCGTGTTTTCATCGCCATTTTTAGGCTGAAATAGCCATCCTCAGCTTATACTCGGGTGAGGGTCCCACTTACCTGTTCTCTGGTGAAAAAAGCAGGTGCTAAGTAAAATGACTTTGAGTTGGAGTAATTAAACTATTAGATATATTATACTATAATACATTGTGCTGTTTTATGTTAGAGCCTTCAATTAACTTTTCAATTACATTGGTGAAGTAATCATTAAAGTTATCAGGTGACATATGTTAAGCAGCTTTCAGACTTAAGTTGAGTCTCAGCATTGATTACTTTCCATAAAGCTTTTGATTTATTATTAGATGTGGCAATGTGTTTATTGTTTGATTCCACTTTTGCTTGCCTAATCCTGTAGTCTTTTAAGGTCTTTACTGATAACCATTAGTTTTATTTTGATTTCCTAAAGTTATACTAGTTTAACTTATCAAAAGATTGTATGGGTCAACGTGCTCCAGCCTCTGGGCCAACCTACCCCGATGTAGGGGCTGATTGGCCCACTCGACATACATCCAGTAATTGTTATATTTTTTTAATTTTTAACTCATATTTTCAAGTTTAATAATTGCCATCCAGATTCAGTAAGAATGCATCTAAAATTTAGCATTAATTTCATAAGTTTATATATGTACAAAAAAATAATATAAAATAAATAAAAAAAACCGGGCCAACCAGCCCCGGTCTCCCCTATACATACTGAAAATATATATACAGTTCATGCCTTTCCCATTACATAATTGTGATAGAATGTTTTGAATTTATTTATATTTTTGCTTGCTTTTATTGGGAGAGGCAAAGAATTCCATAATTTTATAGCTGAACTATACATGATTTCTCGTATAAAACGGATTTTTAAGGAGGACAGTCGTAATATTGGGTGCTATTTCTTAATTTTTTATGCTGTCTGTATTGATTCTTGTATGGAACTGATTCAAAACATACTCCGGTCCGTTATTTTTCAACGTGTTATATAAGCATACACTTAGGAAGTAATCTCTTCTCTTTCTAACCGTTAGCCACTTAAGCTCTTGACGGTATATATACCAGTATTTAATATACATTTTCCAGTATAGAATTCAGAGAAGAGTAATCACTCTAATTGGATTACATTAAATTGTCACTATCCAAGAAAACATCTTATTTAGATTAAAAATTATAATTACCTCTCTGTTTTTCTGTAATTTCATTGCTATATGTTTTTATTTTGAAATTTACCAGTAGATGCTGCATTTCCCACCCTAGACTTATAATCTAGTCAATTACATTTCCAGTTTTTTGTGAGAAAATCAGATGTCTCGGCTTATATTCGGATCTGCTTATACTCTAGTATATACGGTATTTCGGCCCATCTCCGGTGTAATAAATGCGATTCTCAAGACGTCGAAAAAGCGCCTTTCCCACCCTATGCAGCTACAAGTAGCGCTCTCTTAAAAATCTCGCATCCCGTGGAGTGTACGGATGCAAAGTTAAGGTCCGGATTTGGGTCATGTTCATATCGTATTCTCGGACTTTAAGATGGAGAGATTTCCTAGTTTTATTTAATATTTCAGACGGAGCGCGAATCTTTTGAGAGGATTTTTCCCTAGAATAAAACCTTATCCGCTCTCTAATATACTTCTTGCGCACGTGTGCACTTTCGACCGAATATGATTTTGTAAAGGGAGTCAATAAATGCGGGGAATGTTCAGAAAATTCCAAAAGAAGTAGTGTCATTTTATGCGATTCGTAGTTTTTCTCGGAATACGGCGTGGGCATCTTTTAAATTTTAAGAGTCCCCGAAATTTATTTTATATTCCCACCAATTCAGCCTTCTTAGAACCTTACGGTATTATCCAACTTTATAAGCTTACAAATTAATTTCTAATTTCTTAACCTAGTGATGACGTTTTTACTTGGAAACAATTTTACGTTTAATAAACAATTTTAAGAAACCTTATTACACTGACAATTTAGTAAAGATGAATAGAGTAGGTGTTGTTTATGAATATTTCAGTAATATTATTATTAGTACCTCCTTAAGAGGAATTATAAATTATAACGAGAAATACATTCTTGGTAGTAATGTTTATTGTATCTAATATTATACAGGTATAATTTCTTTCCACTATCAATATTTAGTGCTCTTTTAAAGTTTGAAAACTCTCACAATTTATATTATAGATAATAAATGTATAATTTCTCACTTATATTAATTATGAAGACAAAAGTTTAACTACCGCTACCGCTAGTATAACAAATAACATAATTTATGAAAAGAAAGGAAAGTTGGGACACGGCTGTTAAGAAATTAGAGGTTTAAAATCTCCAATAGCCGTTTTTGTCGGCGTTCCTCTTCTCATTCTCCGGTATTCCAAGGAAAGACAGGACACCGCACTAGGATGGTATCAAGTTATCAATAAATAAAAGAAAGAGCATAAAGTAATTTCTTGACTTAAAGACCTACCGATACGTGGAACCAATACTCTCTGGCATATAATCTTTTAAAATGAATAATTTTCTCGCATAAAAATTTATTTTTCAGATATAGTTGACTATGCAAAGGAAATATCTCAACTTATCATACGGACGATATTCTTTCAGTTCACGAATATTCCTAAACATTCACGTGTTCATAAAAATGTACCTTATTAACCTACATTCTATAGTACCTATCATAACCTATATTCACTAAATGTATCACCGTATTAGGGTTCAGAAATTTCGCAGACTAATCTGTAGCTTATCCGACTAATCCATTAACTACTAATCTATGGCATATTAAAACATTTTTCTGCATTGTTCATTTCTGGTTTACTTTTTTATCATTGTGAAATGTTGAAAACTCATTTTACCATTCTTTTGGTTGTTATAAATCGCAAGAAAATAATAATTTAGAAAATGCTAAGCGAATACAACAAATTAAAATATTTTTGATTTTAATTAGATTCAACATTTTCATTCAAATTTAATCTTCCATCGAAGTATAGAGGATATTACATTTTCTCAATTATTTTCCAATCAGCATTGTTTTTGGTGATAAATTGCGTTTCGACGAATCGTCAATTCGTATTTAAATTAATTACAAGAGTCAATTTGTGCATATTCCCTACTCCTTCGATGCTATATGGATTAGATATGTCCTCGGTGTTCCCGTTTTCCAGGGATTATAATTATCCTTATTTTACACAATAAGGGCCGTATTTATAGTCGACTCTTAGGAGTTTCCCAGCGCCTAGCACTCCCCCAAGGCCAAAAACGGTATTTATAGTCCTCTTCCTCCCCCTTACAACCCCCTTAGAGACTCCCAAGCCGTGAAAAGCTGGGTAAGCAAGGTAGGTGATCCAGCGAACCCCTAAAGCGTGATACCGGTGGTGGCAAAACTGCGTACTAATTTAGTAAACAACAAACATGGCGGATAATCTGTTCGATTCGCTCGATTAGATTCAACAATTGATGTATAAAATAAAATAGTGGACTGTAAAATCCTCAAAGTTTCTTTGAATTAGAGTACAAATCAGCAGAATATTTTCGGTGTACATTTATTTTATCCTAATGCATTTAAAACTATCTAACGGATGTTTTAAAACCTCATCTTGGGCAGTCGTTAAGAAATGTGAAGTTATTAGTTTTATTACGTAAAATTTTGATTTCATTGAGGTTGAATTTATTGGCAATTACTACACGTATTAGTAGAGATATATTTATGTTGTGCACGGGTGATTTCTACTCTTGATTGCTGATTCTTTGTGGCCTTTCGTTGTCGTAGTCGTGATACATAACCTTTGACGCAGGAGAAAGAGTAAATATTTACAGTGGAATGCCACAATGGTCAGTATTAGGCCTATTACTATTTTTAATATATATCAATAATATATTTTCTGTTATAAAGTGCTGTAAATTATACTTGTATGCTGATGACGCTGTATTAATATCTGTTCACAAATACTTCAATGAGGCTGAAAGAGCTCTACAAACTGACTTAAATAACATTAATAAATGGTTCCATGATAACAAATTAAAAATAAATTTTCACAAGACAAAAGTTATGAAAATTAGAGTTAGAGAAGAAATAAATCAGAAAGTGGCACCTTTACAATACCTTCACACTTACATCCTGCTTACAGAAAATTACTTTTCCAATAAGCACAAGGAAAAGTTTGCTACAAAACAAGGCTTGATAGGGAGAGATAGAATAACGTACAATGTACCAAGCTATTATGATATGTATGGCAGGAAGCGACTTGATGTCATAATACCTATGTTATTTAATGACTTACCTTATAACATGCACTCAAATTTTGTACTTAATTTTGAAAAACAAATAACAGATCCCTTGGTACATAGATACAATGATATATGTCAAAATTGTATTGAGTTGATATTGTACATTTATTGCTCTGACTATGGGATGCTAATGATTGTATCTAAGTTTATATCTGCTGTTGTACTTTGTGATTTTATATATAATGCTTTCTATAGTCTTGAGTATTACATACTTGGTATATGTTCTATGTTTATTGTGAATCATTATATAATTGCTGAATTTGATATTGATTTTCATATTATAATTAGTGCCATAGATAAGTAAATGCAGTATTTACAATTTTTGGAATCATAAGTAGTATTTTGTGATTGCTTTTGTAAACTTAATGCTTTATTTTGCTAGAAACGTTTAAAAATGTTTTTAATTTTCAACATTAATTTATGAAATACTCCAAATATTAAATAATTTGTAATCTTAGGCTTGTGGTTATTTAACTTCTGGCACCTCCTGATGAGCCTACATCTGGCTCAGGAGGACCAAAAAGATGAATATTTACAATCCTGTTTCTTGAACTTAAATGTCATGTAAATTTATTTGTAAGCCGTTCCCAGGCAGGGGATATTATTTACATTGCATTATTGTATTGTTTGAACACTACAATACAACAAAATTAAATAATAACAAACAATTTTTCTGAATAAAATATTCTATTATAATCATAAATCTCATGGATAGAATCAGTTAAAATTAATGGGGCGTGAGAAAATGTGAAAGATTTCATCAGCATTTATCACTGATTTATCTGTGAATGTGAAGAAAGTTGGTGAAAAGTCTCCTATATATTATCTTATGAAGTCAAAATTTCTATTGTTTGTGTAACTAGATACCGGAACTTGTTAAGCATTAGATGGATGAAGCAGCTGCTTCATTCATTGATTTTTTATTTAATCGACTTAAAGTTAACATTACCGGCGTTAATACGTTGCGTTACGCTAACTGATACATCGGTGTCGGGAATTTTTAAATTCAAATCTATGACACGAGAACTCGGTTCGTGGGAGGTTTAAAATTTCACAAAATGTCCTTCTTCAAAAGCCTTCTTAAGTATAATCGGTTAAATTGAAATTATACCGTATAATCACCTCTTCCCTCACCTTTTAAAAAATTCACCTAAAGGACGCAAATTAAACATTCATGAACAGTTGGAAATATCACACCAGATACAAAGCAACTACAACCTCACAAACGCTAATCTGCTGTTTCTATCTTGATTATAGTAATGCAGTTTCAACAACGGCTGCCTTAGTAAATTTTTGATACTTTATTATAACTTTAATAGTTTTGTTGTAAATTGAAGTTATTTTTTATTTATATACATTTCCTTTCTTGGACTGTTGTAAATGTCATTAACAGGAACATTGAGCTCAACAGAACCTTGGTTTAAACATGAAAATAAATACAAGTAGAGCTGAAAATGGATGTGGACAGACATGAAACTGATTTTTATTGTCATGCAGAGCTTAAATGTTATTAGAATTTACAATACCTATTCAAAATTTGCCATTCATACAAGATTTCATGTGAACCAAAACAAATTAGCAGAAAGGAATATTAAAAAAAACTGAACAGCGAAACAGGTTTTTGGGAACGCTGTTGCCAAATTTATCACGAGTCCGTCTCCTCGTCAGAGGGCTGCTGGGAGTCGTTTATAAATACCAATAGGTACTGCTCGCCTGGCAGCTTACTCATAAGGGATTCGTTAGGTATAGGTGAAGGAGTCGACTATAAATACGGTCCTAACTCAAGCATAGCTTGATACAAACAAATAAGAATGATGACCTACATTCACCAAATATATCACCCTATTAATGTTCAGAAATTTCGTCGACATCGAGAAATAAAATGAGCAGGAATTTCGAAAAGCGCAGATTTCCTCTCAATAAGTTCGACCTTTGCCCGAGAATTATTAAGGATTGAGTGGAGCGAGGGGAAATGTCAGCGAGTATATCAAGGTCAAGTAAAGAGAGATGTGATTCGTGGTAATCGAGTGAGCTTAAGACGCACACGGGTGTCTGCAGCAGGCATCCTGAAAACTCGAGTCCATTATTTGGGTCACCGGAAAAAGGATTGTGATGGGAGTGTTCGGATGATTTTTAACGAGGTTTGATGGGATGAAAAAATGCAGGATAAGCCAATGAAGGACCGTACAAGATATGGAAATGAGGTTTTTTAAATTTTTATGATCGCGATCCGTCGCTCTTTCACGAGAAGGAGTACAAAAGTAAAATGCAGGTTAGATGGAAGAAGAGACTTTTTAGTCTCAATCTCGCATGTAATAAAAAACCCTAAGAATAATAATACAAGCAAATTTATACATTCCTGTAATCTTATAATAATGGTACAAATATATTTAACTTCAAAGTTAACTATTTACTACAGATTTATTTTTAACTTCCTGTTGGCTTTACGTAGGTATTAATTCGTGTAAGAAACGTCAGAGTTCCTTATTATTTTATTTATTCCGAAAAATATATGTATTACGATAGTTTCACGATTATCATTATCATTAGTCCATTTTCAATCTATTCATTCATCAATAGATTATTTTATGTTACTAGTAGCAAAATATAAGTTTTGATATAGCAAATTCATGATCCTACTGGCTTCGTTGAATGTCTTGCTGTTATGGGCATATTACCAACTACCTACTTATTTTACTTTGGAAGAACAAGATCTAAATTTTAACTTAAGAAGATCAATGTTTTCATAGAAGTAATCAAAGTATTCCTATTGGAGGTTCATAAACCAATAGGCTTGGTTGAATAAGTTATTAGTATGGTTTACTTAAGAACTATTTATTTACATTATTTTGGCAAGGCGTGATCATTTTAATACAAAAGCCTAATTTTAAGGTAAGAATATCACAGCTTCTTGCTGTGTTTTCTTAGAATGTTTATTCTCATGACAATATGAAGTCGGATGATGATAATTGTAAAGATGAAAATTGATTACGATGAATTTAGCCTAGCTTTTAGTTTTTAAGCATTAGAAAAATTTGGTTCTCAATAGGATAGAACACGGAACCGCGTTTGTCAGTGCATGGCGCTCAGTCTAGTAAGGCTAACTGTAGCTCTAGAAAAAAAGGACCAGTTTTTCCGGTAAGTATAATAGTTTTAAATTGTAAGGCATCATTAACTACTCAAAATATCTATATGATTACTATAATGTCTGCATGTAAACACTAATGGAATTCTACATGATATCACGCACATATCATTCTATCTATCATGTCATTCTGTAACATGTTTTTCAATCAGAATTAGTATCACTTTGCACACATTGATATTTTAATCTCTTTTCCCCGAGTTTCGATGTGGTTAGCGTCCAAGAGGTGAGAGACCATTTGCTACCTTAGAGGGGTATTTCCTGGCATAAATCTCAATGGCTTGTGAATACGTCGTCGCTGCTATCATGAGCAAGGGATTAAGGGTGTTCCTGCATTACCAAATAACTATTTAATAAACAAACATTGCTTATTCAATGTGCTACTTGAGCGTCTTTACGACCCATCAGCATTATCCTCATGGTCGTTAAGCTTTCTCGGTTGGAATAATGGAAATAGACTGCATGCATTCCCATTATACACCAAAGTGCTCCAGAATTCTCGTAAAAGTTTCCAACTTATGCGCTCTGTACAGGATGAAATGAGACGCAAAGAATGATTATATTGCGTTATTGCGAGAGGAAGCGTTTAATTTGCAAGCATATTAAAAGCATTTTCAGTCATGCATAGAGAAACTGAGCTACATTTGATGATGCTATCTTTCTAATTGACTCTAAAAACTACATATCCTACCTCTTGCTTATAATTAAACCTACTAACCTATAGTATATAAAAGATATTCTTTTGTTTTGTTCACATCTGGTTGTCTTGTGATCAATAAGGAATATTGAAGCTCTTTCTTACTATTCAGAATGTTGTAAATCGCAAGGAAATCATTATTTGAAAATGTTCTGTAAATAAAACTACTTCAAAGCTAATCTTCCATCAAAATTTGAAAGATATTAAATTTTCTTGTTAGCATTGTTTTCGTTCACAAATTGCATTTCGATGAAACACTCATATTTGAGTTAATTACAAGAGTCATTTTATGCAAATCCATTGCTCCTCCGATGCTTCTTGGATTAGCCTCTCGTTCCTGTTTTGCAGTGAAATTTTGCTGCCTCAAATTTCTTTGATATCTATACGGGACTCTCTAGATCAAATGGTTGGTTGCTGAAATTTGGATTGGTACCTATGGCATTTACAATTTGTGAATTATTTTCCCTACGAAATTCTGTAAACACTTAATTCGTATTATTAGCAGCATTTAAATCCATTTTAATTAAATATTATAAAATTAGCATTATTATACTCAATTGAATTATAATTTTACTCAGTTTTATATAATTAACGATATTACACTTGATTACAGTATTATCTTACTCATTGAATTGCATTACAGTACTTAATAAACCTTTATTTTACATTTAACATAAGCAATTTATTTGTATTATTTTTATCCGAGAAACCATGAAATCTTCCGTTAACCCTTAATTAGTCGCGTCAAAAAAGGTACGTAATCAGTCGCGTGGATCGCGTCATATGTCCCCAAAATTCTCTGAACTATTTAGACCCATATTGACGGTAAATCAATAAAACAGTGTATCATAGTTCATAACTAATCCTTATATAACATTTTTAACGAATTATCATTTTCCATAAATGATTGATTAAATAAATTGTTTGAATATGTACCAAAATTGCAGGTACTATAATAGATATTTTTTTTTAAATTGACATGGGAATTTCAAACTTTCGGAAAATATAGGAGAGGGTGTATTATTTTGTTTCCTTTCAGCAAAATTATATTATGTTTTGAATGCCATCTATAGAAAACTAAAAAAAATGATTTCTCTTCTTAAAAAAACGTAAAAATATAGGGCGAAAATTTACAAATTAAATACATTACTTTACTTATAAGCGCTTCGAAATTATTAAAATATTGTTTAAATAATTATTAAAAATTATTTTTGTGAATTTGGTAACTGCTAAAACTGCATACTTCTTTCTGGTTCTAAGGCTTTCGCTGCACGTAGTATATTCCATGTTGGTTCTCGGGAACGTAGCGGTGGTCATTACATATGACGACGTTCCGACCTGAAGAAGCCAGCAGTACCGCCGGCGAAACGTCGTCATATGTAATGACCACCGCTGCGTTCCCGAGAACCAACATGGAGTATATATACTTCTTTATTGATTAAAAGAAACCGAATTCTTCAATAATCATAAGAAGATGAAAATCTTCACAAAACGAAAATTTGGTTGAAACATGTTGATTAGTTTTTGTTATACTGAGGAAAATACCCCACCTGGGGACACATTGACTCCAGGCGACTAATTAAGGATTAACGATATGTGATCTCCGTTAAACAAAGTCCTGTTTATTCCTTAAGAATTCATGGTTTCAAAATATAAAATGATCTCTTTCTCAAGAAAACTTAGGTATGGGCAGTATACCACCCCGAATAAAAGCATCTTCACCATCGCTCAAATTCCTCCGATGTTTGGCATACGCGGTAACCACGAGCTGCCATTCCTCTCGCTCAAGAAAATTCACTCTTAACACTCTTTCCATGCACCCGTGTTAAAACCCTTCGTCTGTCAGCCTGCCATTCCAAATCTCCCTTTGTATCCTTTTCTTTTCTTCCTTTCTTTCTTTGCCACTGCGGTCTTTTGTCGCTGCACCCCCATGCGTGTCTGCACGCGCCGCTCCCGCCAACCGATTCTGATATCGAGCACTTTCGCAGGAAGAAGAGCGTGCTCCATGCGCCTTATCGCTTTTGACGAAAAGGAAGCACAAAGTCGGGTTGAAATACGAGGAAGGTGGAGCGATCGGCGAACGTCTGTTGCTGTCGTGGGGGTGAGAACGCCAAGTCCTCTTAATCACCGAAATGGATCGACTCTGCTCCGGAAGGCTTCCTTTGCCTGTGATCTTTAACCGGTTTACTAGGCCATTCTCCCTGAGTTTTGGATTGATGAGATAGTTATGTGAACTCTCACCTACACCCAGTAAAGGGAACTGATTACTAGAGGTCTCGATGAAGGAATCAGGAAAAGATTGGTTAAATCCTCGGTAAGGAGTGCTTTGAGTAATGTAATGTACGAATTTACTTAGGTAAAAGTAATGAGATTTACGTGGATGGAGAAAAACAAGAACAGGTAGATAAATTCTCTTACTTGGATAATACCGTAGAAAGGGGTGACTTCGGCCACGTGTGCACTGTTCCACAAAATGTAAATTTGTAGCAATATCTAAAAATTCACAAGGTGGCTATTTTTTCCGCTCTTTATAACATTACTTGGACTTATCACCAGCAAATTTGCAGTGCTTCCTGTAACATTTACAGTACAATTGTCATTGAGAGCTCAGTTGACATTTGTGCATTCTCGGTACAAGTCTACGAAACCTCAGTCGGCTAACTTCTCTACTAAAGTCAGGCAAAAGAAAATGATGTTATAATTTCATTAGTTCGTTCATAGCCACAATATAAAAAAGTAAATATGTTTGACTTAAGATCTTGCTATTATGGCCCTTTAGGAACATATTGCAATATTGTGGGTTGACTTCGGCCATACCCAAGAACAACCAAAAAGTCAGTGATAGGCTCATCAGGGGCCATAAAATAAGTATTTTACGACTCCTGATGTGGAAGGCATTGCCTTCGAAAAGCACTTTGAGTATCTTAAAAGTGCGGCATTCTTTTCTTGTTTTCTCCGATCAACGGGGAATAAGACGGGGAACGCCGACAAAGACGGCTTTTGGAAATTTTAAACCTCTAATTCAGTAGCAGCTGTTCCGAGTTTTC
Source organism: Sympetrum striolatum (assembly GCA_947579665.1). Lineage (NCBI taxonomy): Eukaryota > Metazoa > Arthropoda > Insecta > Odonata > Libellulidae > Sympetrum > Sympetrum striolatum. The sequence goes on from OX388349.1 coordinate 32,533,325, forward strand.
TTTAATTGACCATATAAATGAAACTCTATCCATAGATGACAGTGGTCGTCCAGAATGATTGAAGAAAAATGATTTTACTGTAGATAAATAAAGTGAGAGTGCAAGAAAACATCGGGAAAGGACATTTGAAAAACTAAGAAAAATCTGGGGTCAATCATGTGTACTCTACTGAAGTCAGAGATGATAGGGTAAAAGCCATGATCCATCGATGCATGAGAGAATGGATCGCTGTAGGATGTTGTCAAAGATGCAAAGGAGGAGAAGTGCAGAAAAAAGAAGACGAATCGACGACGAATCATTCGTGTAGAGATGTCGGCGTCGCAAAAAACTTAAGAAATGACGAAGTGGACTATGGAAAGAAAACAGGCATAGCTTACGATCAAGTAAACATGCTAACAAGAAAAATGATGGCCGTAAAGGAGGTGACATTATTTAATACTGCCTTATTTTTATCAAAACAAAAATCCAATCAGTATAAAAAGAATAGATTTTATTTCAGCTTGATCTTCGTCGTTGATTCAAGTCTCCATTTTATGCTCTTTAGATTTTTGCAAAGATTATTGAAACAGGATGTAGCTTCCTTGTAAAAATTTGTTATTGTAAATTTAATATGTTCTTCATGGCATTCCTCCAAGTTACCGCTTGCTCATTTGCGGTTATTGCGTAAATATTTTTTCGCGTTGAGAATGATTATTTCAGTGGACACATACCTATAATCATAAATATAAAAATTCATATTTAAAGTTATAGATCAGACTAATTACTTAACAAAAAACTCTTAGTAACTTCCACATAAATATTGTAAATGACGACGACGACGACGACGACGAAGTTTCATCGATATGTTTCACCAAAATTATTTCGATGTATAGATGGAACTAGTCACCATTAAAAATATAACTGTGCAAGTTACTTAGTGTTTTCGTTTGTTATCTCTTACATTTTTCACTTACACTGCTACATTGTAAATACGAAGGCCAAAAATTAAACAGTCTTAAGATAATAGAAATAATAGACCACAATGTATGCAACTACCCACTCGCAAACAATCACCTTTTCCCCAACCACTCTCTCTTATTATCTTAAGTCAATCTGCTACCTCTCCCTCCACCTCTCCCATCCACAATTCCTACGCTCCTGACCAGTGATTCCCGGCAAGCATTGCCTATATGGCCTTTTTAGGGACCTTTTTAGGCTTTAAGTACGGATGGCTTGGTAAGGTTATGCAGGATGAATTCGTAACAACTGGAAAACTGTGACGCGATTTAAGGAATAAGGTAATAGGTATGGTAAAAAGCATTTCAACCGGAATTCAAAAGGTTAGGTTACAGAAAACGTGCTAGTGGTGAAATTTGAATAAGGGTAAGATGAACAGTTTAAAGTGTTGGATGTTAGTGTTGTAGAGGTGCGTGATTATCAAATACTATTTTTTAACTTTCTTTTCTAGCTGGTTTTATATGGTTTAAAAGTAAAGTTGTGAATAATTTATTTGGGTTGCCTGATTCTCTTTTTTTCTTCATTTGGATTTGGGATGGTAAGCCCAGATATCTCTAAGGAGAGGGTTTTCTAAATTTTGTAATTTTAAATTAGATTTTTCAACCATTTTGGCAACAAGGTTAGACACTGAAGTGAGTTTGCTGCATTTTTTAATTTTTTTAATTGAATGTAATACAGCGTTTGTAAAAACCTTCTATTTTTTGGTATTGTAATTGGTGCTATTGAAGGATAGGATGGAACCATTGGTAAGGTGAGGAAGGATGAAAGAATTGATGAGTCTGAGTTTGTAAATTCCTCAACGGTTAAATTTCTTCTTTTGATTGGCTATGTTTCCCACCCTTTCATCGGTATGAAACCGATTGAATGTGTATTTCTTGTACCTGAAGATGAGCTATTATGCTTGAAACCGGTAAAGTAAAAATATAAACAATAAAAACGTTTTTGTGGCATTTTGCATAGTTATTGCATCATGATCCTGTTTGCCGTTTATTTAGTATGGCTCCGTCACATCAGATATATTATAAATAGTTAATGTTGATGTGAAGTAGTGTACGTCATCCAGAAGAACAACTTCTGTATTAATGAAAAATTGAGTACAGGAAGAACTCAAAACTGGTAGCGAGTACAAGACGGTGTAATGGTCTTGCGATTCAGTAATTCAGACTACGTTTGCTTCTCTAACTTCTAAAATATATAAAATAACGGTTTTTCCGTGCTTCTGTTTGCCTTCTTTTGCCTTTTTTTCGGTCCCCTTATAGGAAATACGGTGTCCTTGGCGGCAGAAAACTCTAAATTTTTTAAATTAAAGGGAACCTCTTGGGGAAAGCGGAAATTAGAGGAAAGCGTAAAATTGGAGGACGGGAAATTGAGATTTTGACATAAATAGCAGGAAATAAGTAAATAAGGAGTTGAGGGAGTGGAAAAAAGCGAGGTTGTAGGGGAGGATTATATGAATATCCAAAGAGATCGTTCAAAGGCACACTTTGTAGCGGTGTACCCCCAGGCGGGATATTTCAAGGAAAAACTTTTTATGGGCACATTCATTAGATAGGTACTTCATTGAATGTTTGAATGTAAAGATTCATAATCAGTATTAATAGACTTTACATCATGAAATACCCTTACATAAATAAGACATAAGAACTTACATATTTTCCAAGCTTTTGTTTTTTATTGCATTATATATTAAATATTGTGTAAAATACGTACTTAATTACTTGTTCTACATCTACATCTACATTAACACCCAGCGTGCCGCCTTTCGGCGTGTGGCATTGAGCGTAACGTCTGAGAGTATTTTTGTAACGTTTGCTTTTTTATCTTAGCATTTCTTAACAAAAGAAACCGCCACTTTCTCGAGTTCGCGGGTACACGTTTCATCTGCCGGATCCCATATACTTGCTGCAAATTCCATAAGTGGTCTTACCAAGGTAAAATAACATCGCTCTCTCACCTTTTCACCACATTTACTGACAGTACGCTTTACAAAGTCAAGTCTTTTAATTGCTTTGCACAGATTTTTCGAATATGCGTGCTCCAATGGTTTATGTTAAGATTCGGGTTTACAGAAAAATGTTGACATGGGAGAGATTTAAAGATTTACAAGATAAATATAAACAACATCGAATGTCAGGGTAATGCAGAAGACTACAGGTACATCAAATCCATTTCTAAATTGGTATAATACCTTTGAACTTAATGCAGGGAACATAAGCTAAGATTTTATACAAACTTTCGGATGGAAGTTTGAGTAAATCCTAATGTCTACAAGAGTGGTCATGGATTCGATTCTTGAAGAGATTCCGTAAAACATAGCTATCGGAACATGTTCCTTATGTAGCCATTAATCAGTCGGTTCCGTGGTTTGGCCTTGATTTTCCTGGGCTGATTAATTCTCGGAGTTTGATTAACCTTTCAGTGACCCTAGGGTTGAATCTATTTTCGGAATTTCCCCGAAATATGAAAGGAAGTCTATTTCTCTATGAAAGTTATCATTAAATATCGCATAAAACTGGAGATATAGATTTTATATGAATTTCAAACTTTTAAAAATAATAAAGCTCGACTTCCGGTCAGCGGATTCACTCCAAACACTAATCAAGTCTGACAGCACACACCACAGTGTTATATGTGAAGTTTGGTATGGATACAATTAATAGTTTTTACGTTAGAGCGCCCACAAGCTCACACACACATACACATATACACACATCTATACTTAGTATATGGAGAAAGTAAAAAAGACTTCATAGTAGGGAGAGAATACCCAAGTAAATTTAATTTACAATTTCAAATATTTTACAGGGCAAAACGATTTAAAAAAAACTAACTATATGATTATTAATACAGTTAATTTAAAATTTACTGTATTACATTTTTCTCACTTTGCAATATTCTTTTCATTATATTTATTGAAACATTGCGGGAATGGAGGCAAGGTCGAAAACTAAATATTAAAGTAAACTCTCGATTCAGTTGTTCCATTACGTTATCCTGGATTGTTATCCGATTTTCAAATGCCTATTTTGCTTAAACAAAGCTCTATTGAGTTCAACAACCCATATCTATTATTCTATAGCAGTGAGCTACCCCCGATTCTCTCTAGCGAATCCGTATTTCAGAAAGTGTTTCCCTTGTATGAAGGATAAGACTGTCATTGAAGCTTGGGTAAAGACATTTTTTTATAAAAAACTTATTTCGATATTAATTATTTACCTTTTTATTAATGCTCTGATTATACATTTTTCTCTGGATAGTAATAATTGTTCTATGTAATTTTTATATGATAATTTGCAAATATTATGAAAAACAGTTTTAAAACTGTCTCTCTATGTTACGTAGCTCATGCGAAGTCTTCTGTTTTCTTTAATTTGTAAATTTAATATAAATCTTGGATAGTCTGACAAAATTATTCAAACCCTTTTGATATCACACGAATTTTAACTCTTTCGCTTTGTATACATTTTATGATTATTACTGAATAGTACTTATAAATGTGATCTTTCTTGTTATAAAATAAATTGTAAAGCGGATTACTATGACGTAGCAGAGACAATACCGGGACTACAACACCAGATTCCAAAGCTTCTTTAAGATATTTAACATCTGATGGTTTCATCGCTCTCAGGATTGGATTTTAACCTGCGAATAAGACATCCGTCTCGTTAGAATAATTCCTTTTCTCATCTCTTTCCCTTGTTAGTCAAATTTCTTCTTTCCTCAAGCTGTTTTTTTACCAAGTAAAGGTGTACTTTCTCCACCAACGCACATTTCTCGTGACTTGTCCGTGCGTTGCTCCTAAGAAAAGAGACGAGTGGGGGAAGCGTCCGCTGAATGGCGAGAATGTGTGGCAGGGGTGCTCGGTCGGAAGTGGCGCCTCGCATCGGAGAGTGGTGAAAGGAGGCACTGCGACAAGTGGGGAGGACAATGGAGGGAGGGCGGGCGCAGGATGGAGATAAAATAAAGGAAAGAAGAAATGCGTTAGAAATGGGAAAAAGATATCGCCTTAGAGAGAAAGTGGTAGAAGCGGCGGGGTATGTCGCAGGAAAAGGGGGAGGCCCTTAATGGTTAGGAAAGGAGTGGAGAATGGGGTTTTGTTGGCGGTGTTTAGAGAGAAAACGGCACTGAGGAGACAGAGGCTGAATAGAGAAGCGATTGGAAAGGGGCCAAAGAATCGAACACGATAAAAGCATCTAATGTCGCGCAAACATATGTGAAAGGGTGGGAGAGAAAATGATGGTGCGCTAAAACCCTTATTCAATCAGCGATATTGCAGTCTTCAAGTAAATACGGAAAAATTTGTAGCACATTACGTATGTGTTTATATATAAAATCGATGTGTGAATGCGTAACTTTGTGGAAAGCCATGAATAAAGGAAGCAACTTAGTAATTTCCACACTTAATTTATTTAACCACGGTAATTTAACACTCCAGTCCTCGTTCAACCTGAATGATGCTTACTATTTGCTTACACGATTTTACGGTCAGTTCCTGATAAGCTAGGAGGGGTTATTGCTCTAATTATATCAATTGCCATTCTATTTATTATACCTTTAATAAAGATAAATTTCCGAGGATTACAGTTCTATTCTATTAATCAATTCTTATTTTGAACTATAGTATCAATTGTTATTTTTTCACCTGAATTGGAGCCCGTCCAGTAGAAGACCCTTATATTACTACAGGACAAATTTTAACAGGTTTATATTTTACATTTTTCACGCTGCTATTATAAAAACTTGGGATAAAATCTTACACTAACTAATAAGCTTTTAGTCCCAAGTATTTTGAAAGTACAAGAAAATGAATGAATCCTCTATTATTTTTACTTATAATTGTGCATTAAGATAAGAAAAAAGGAAATAAGAAACATATAAACATATTTTCAAGCAAGATACATTAGCTTAACAACGGTATCGTGGTAATGTGAAGCCAGTGGAAGCAAGAAGATGTTTCTTTGTTCATATATTTTTCCTGCTACTATATTGCCTTGATATTATTAATACTGCAAATTTGATGCTGAAAGTAGAGTCGCGATCTGGCGGCAGTGGGTAAGATGTTGAAAAAATTTACATTTCATGAATCATCATGTGTGTTCTACCTCTCTGTAGGCTCATGAGCATCAGAAGTCCTTAATATCTCTTTCACTTCTTGGTAGCATACCCTACACTTCATGTCATCTAACATTTTCTGCATTTATCTTTATCTTGCATTGTCCCAATTATTTTCCTTAGCAATCTCTCTACTCTCAATATTTTACCCATCCGTTTCCTCTATCGACTCTCAATTACTTCAATATTACATATATAATTAAAGTTACATGAAACTTGAAAAATATGTATGACTTGAAAGGAAAAAAAACTTTTTATTTGCATGGAATTTGAATTAAAAGGGAGGAAAACACTTTAAAAAAACCTCCCTTAGACGGTAAATATTGTATTTACGAGTCATTTAATTTAATTTATTCTAATTTTACGTTAAATTATTGCTGTGACTATGTAAAAATAATAGTAAAATTTTAATAAATACATTTATATCTATTAATCGAAACAACAATGTGTACAGAATGAAACAAAAAATTTGGCTCCGTCGTCCCAGGAAACAGTCAAGAAACAGAACAGAAACAGAGAACGTCACTATGGTTCCACGTGTTTATTTTCTGCTATGACTTTAACAAACTGATGCTCCCAGGAAATCGTTAGCAAGAGAAATTACGGTGGATGCAAAATTTAAAACTATAATTCCTAACTATAATTCGCGTTCCTGCGCAAACTTATCTAAACAAAGATAAAAATTGATTATCCCTAGATTTGCGCGGCGTTGATCGGGGAATGGAATCAGATATATGTATTTTTGAGTATTCATGAATGACCGGAGAATCAATGATGAGGAAAATATCATTCTACAAAATGGTTGAATCTTAATATTTAATATGCTATATCAATACTCTCGGTGAAAAATTATTTTGATTCGTATTTTTGAATTTATGACTCAGAGTAAACAGTAATAATAGTATTATTCTCTAGAAGGAAGGCTTGTTTGCTGCCAGCACTCTCTACTCTCCTATTCTCTGTCATTTTAATTCCTCATACCTATGATACGTTTTAAATCATCCAAACTTCTCAGCTTCCAAAATAATATGAAATATGATAAGGAAAATCATAATTTGTTGTGTTTGCCCAGTAGTTTTTTGTTGGGCGAACCTAAAACATAATAAATAAATAAATTCATAATAATAAAATGGAAGTATTAAACATATGTTTGCAAGGAATCTAGAACTCTTTAGAATTGTTGGAGGGATACCGCAAATGGAAAAGCCAATTCAAGATTCATATCTGAACATGAAGGGATGAAGAAATAAAGAAGGATTTTTTCTGTAATTTAGCTTTCCAAATTTTAGATAAGGAGTTAGAAAATGTTTAGCGTGATTTTATAGGAACGTATTGCGATTGTAATAGACATAAAATAGTATATTGATGAGTGTGTGTTGCTCTTATCTCAATCTCAGAAGGTACTTAGAAAATCATTATTACTGTGCGCCAACTCTTTATTTGTTCTTAAATATTACAAATAGGCACTAGCCTAGGTGGTAGTCGTTCCTGTGGGGGAGGGGATAATAAAATACCCTGCCTGGTATTCACCGTAGTCGGGAGGAAAAACCTCCAAAAACTCCCAAAGGCAGTAAGTCATACAATACAATTATAGAATTATAAATAAAAATACAAAATTTGTAACATTATTAGAATATTTACGAGCTAAATTTTTTAAATTTATCAGTTTTACCAATTTAATAGTTTTACAAATTTAATAGTTTATAAATTTAACCGTTTTAAAAATTTAACAGTTAAAAATATTTAACAGTTTTACAAAAAAGGTTTCACAATTCTAACGGATTTACAAATTTAAAGTTTTTCAAATTAAATTATTATCTAGCTTTTCAATCATTTTTATACCGGCCGATATTAATCATCTTCTCATACTGTATTCGATGAAATACGACTGAGTAATCGCTCTAAATTTTCATACATCCGTAATTCAATTCCCATTCCCCTTCCTCTCAAAGATTCCCTGCCAGCGTCTGAGGAAGCTCCAGCAGCGCCGACAGTCTTTCGGCATTTTTTAGCGAATGCAGAGTCCAGTAATGGAGGGAGGGGTAAATGCGGAAGAATCCGGAGAAGGGGCATTGAGAGGGAATGAATCATCGTGCTAGTATTCTGCTTCGCAGTGGCTTTAGATCTCCGAAATTTATTGCCCGAAGACATCCCTTTCGCCTTCTGGTAACCATCCCATTCCTTAGTGACATTCAGAAACTATTTCATCCGTCTCTTGAAAGCTCGCAATTCTTCAAGAGATCTAATCTCATTAGTATTCCCTTCACGAACCGCCCTGTTTTCCCTTTCCTTATCTGTTTCCTCTTTAATAATGGTAATGGAGGAGTGATGATGGAGACGTATTAAATGCTTCACTGATCACGTGTCATGAATGAAAGTAATGGAGACTTCTTCTCAGCATTTAAGAGAGATTTTATTAATGATTGCAAATTCATAAATCACTCGTTTCATTAATATATTCAAAGTGAAACTTGCCTTTTGTAAGCTGTAAATGCAATGGCAAGGAAAAGAATAAGTCGATTTTTCTTTTGGAAGAATACGTCAATTTTTGTCACGATCATAATTCTAACATCTGAAGTATTTTCTAGTTTAATTAGAATTGATGATAAATATATAAAGGTTTCTCTGAGATGATATGTGAATCCAAGCAGAAAAGTTGCCCATTGTCAGGTTGTCAGTTTTTTCGAAAAATGTTGATTAAATTAATTATGCTAAGATTAACTTGATAGAAACTTACATGTGGTCTACAACTAATTAGTTTTCGTTTTTTTCCCTCCCAATTATTTACAAAATTATTATTATTATTATTTACGAATTATTTAAATATGAAATTTATAAATATTACATACTGTTTCCGATAGGTTTCATTAATTTCCCATGCCCATCTTCATCATAGGTGTTAAAAATTTTAAACATTATTTTGTTACCTACACCATCGGGATAATCCTACTTAATTTTTCTTCCTAATCTTCTTCTATTTAATATTTTATAATAATATTTTTAGGTAAATAAGGATAAGATTGAAGAATGTAAAAGTTTTTATCTCATTTCATAAACTTCTTTCCATAGGTTATTGAAACAGCAATCGTCGACTCGGTACAAAAAAAGATAGAAGAAAAACGAAATAAAAATCATTGTGAAACGCTGAACTTTGCAGAGGTCGGTGAAATATTATTTCGAGCATACATCTGTACGTGAAATTCCAAATTTAGATGTTTTAAATATTAGAGCCCTTGAAAACTTTTCATACAGCGACTCGATTTGAAAGTCTTTGTTGATTTATCTTTTTCCCTAGGGTAACGCTCTATTGTATGAAGGAATTCAATTATGTCGATCGGAGTAACGTGCTTCTGATAATGCGATGTAATTGTATTCGATATCGGGCGTTACGACATTTCTTGCAATAATAAGTAGTAGAAATTTTTCATTCATGGAGTAATGCAATATGTACATTTCCTTTCCAATAAGTGTCACTAGATGCTTCATCAGATAAGGCAAGGACTCACCTTTGGTATTTCTAATCTTGTTCTACATGGTGGTTGAATTATGCTGTAATAAAGGGTAAAATTTTGAAAAAATATTGTTCTAAATAAGATTTCTGTTTGTTTAATGTATTTTAAATTAGTATTAGTATTAGTACTTAGTATTTAAATTAGCTACTTGCTGTTATTATTATCTATATAACTCACGACCTGATAAAGGAAAGGTATGATAAAATGTGTTATTACGTATCTGTATTGTTACTTATTAAATAATATTATTAATAATACATATATGACGTTGACTTAGGCGCAGCACTATTTGGTATTGATCCAATAATACCGAGCTTCATAATAATTATAAAAGGGCATGGCAGACTAAAACTTGATAATCTTAAAAACTTATATTTTTCGTTATCTTATCACAAATCTTGAAATTAATTTGGATGAAGATAATGCTTTGCAAAAATTTTCGTTCTGCATAAGAGTAAAACAATGAATTTATTCAATCATGTATTAATTATTCCCATGGAAAGCTAAGTTGTTTTATTCATACCCTACCAATTTTAAAAATTCAATCCGTATTAATAGGAAATCTAAAATAAGAAGTTTTTGTCGTTTGAGGAAGAAGATTTTGGACTTTCGATTTTAAAATAAAAACGATTAATTTTTTTGTATGAATGCGAGGGATTATTTTTTACTCATTATTGTATGACATTACTTCTTTATTTTATGAATGCACGAACTCATGTTTATTGTTCATATAACTATATTTGGATTGTAGTAAAACCGCTGACAAACCAGGGTTCAGATTCATATATATATGCGTTATTTAGCTGCTTTATAACTTTTGCATTTCCACAAGAAATACATGATACACAGTGGCAGTAATAAATACGAAGAACTACGGAGAAACGGGAGGCCCGTAAACTATCCACGAAAGAAATATAAATCGAAAATGAGGTCTATGGAGCCGAAAGGGCCGTAATGTGGTTTGTACGAAACAATGGGCCCATTCATCAGAGTAAGTACGATTTCCATATGGGGTTTTAGAAGAAAAATGTTAGCACTTTCTTACAGTGACCTAGTTGGGCCAACCGATAAGCAGTGAAATGGGCGTAATAATTCTTTTCTTAAAAACTTTTTGACATTGCTTTTCATGTTAAAGTGCCGCATAATTTTAAAGCTTTTGTAATTGATGGTGACATCATCCGTCGTACTGAGTCTGCAGAATAATATAATTCTAGTTTTCATAAGGTTGAGCTGATGACCTTCAACTAATCAACTGACTCTTGGATAGATTATGATCCAGAGTGAGTTCTTCGCTGAGGCAGTGCTGGTTCAGGTAGATAATTACGTAGTACCAAAATCTTCTGGAACTAAATTGATGCTTCCTTTAAGGTCTTTATTTTAGGTGGCATTTTCTAGGAGATATGAGTAGCTTGATAAAGGACCTTAAAAAGAATGTCGAATGGAAAGAGGTCCCATCTACGGTTGTACTCTTCCTATAATTTTTCATCACTTTACAGTCAGATGTAAATCTTATTTTACATTCTGTTTTGAGATGATCCTCCAAGTACCCAAAGCAAATCAAATTTTACCATATCAAGTAGTTTAATACTTTAAATTAATTATTATTTCGACTGTCTATAATTAGATCAATAAAAGATACAATCAGACAAAATTGTGTCTTTAAGTACGTATCTCCAGAATTGGTTAATTATTTCTGTCTATAATTATTTCTACTCTGTAACCATTTGAGATTCATGAGCAACAATTGAAGAAAAATCAACATTCCACAAAAATGTTGCTTTTTATGTAATTTATTAAGAAAATGATTACAATAATTATAATAATTTTGATAATAAATTGAGTAGTATTGGGCTCCATCAGGATGATTTTTATCATTTACTTCATTTTTAATGTTATTTTTTCTTACGTCATTTTTATAATGCTATTTTTTATTATGTTATTTTGTTCTTCCTCCTTTGATCATTTGACTGTTTATGTGTGTTAATATGACCACTTCTGTACCAGTAAAATTTAAGAAAACGAAAAATAATTCTTTATTGACACAATTTTTCTCAATTTCATTTTCCCTATTTTTCTCTATCTACTCAAGTTTATTCATGAAGTTATGGCTCATATGTTTGCGACATCCTTTCAATCTCTAGCTAAATTATGATTGGAGAGTACTCAGAGAAAAATTGACTTAATGTACCTCCAATTATTTCAATCTGGATGATTCCTTTCGAATTTTCCAATAAGTAAGCTTTGTATCCATTATAGAACCTTTTTTTTCCTCGATTGAGAGCATCGATCTCAAGTAATCCTTGCGCAAGCCACCCGAACTACATAACGGACGCTTAATTGAAAAAATCATACTATCGCTGACGATGACTATGACGGCAGATCGTGCGGCCGATTCATCTTTGGTTATCCCCACAAAAGAAGAGGAGAAATTTTCAATTAATAAAAGCCCATAAACTTCACTCAAAATTTCTTGACGTGCTTTTGATTGATCATCTCCCTTCCCATGACGCTCGCCTTTTGTGCCTAACATATAGATTTCCGCTTCGCTTGCTCCGAATAATATGGTTTATAAAAAATACGGCAAATCATCGATTATATATAGATGGATCCTTCAGTGTTCGTGCGATGCTCTTGTGAACGCAGTGAAAGTTGTCACTTCCATCTTTCTATCGGCATTTTTGATATTCTAGTCGAAAGAAAACAGTTGGAAAATGCGGAAACAACGAGCCGTAGGATACCATGTTATATAGTTCAGTTCTAGCATTTTTAGATCATGTTCAATAAATTTGGAATTGAAAGTTATTACAACGCAATCTGTAACATAGAATACCTCTACTTGCCTGACAATCTATTTCGTTTAAAATTTTCTATGAATTTTTCGCCTTACAGATAATACTCGGAGATGACTGTCGAATTTAGAAATTACTGCTTACTCTTAGGACCAACTTACAGAGAAAGAATGGTAGAAGTTAATTCCTGTACGTATATACAAGGCTTTAGATTAAACATGCAGATTGAATTACTCCTTTGAGAAAAGAAAGTTTGGAACATGGCTGTAAATAATTGGAAGTTTAAAATCTATATACTACACCTTACCGTGTCTAAGATTTCTGAAATTGAGATATCCACGGTTAAATAAATATATATTCATTTGTCTTTAATTCCAATAATGTACTTAATAATATAGTTATTTGTTATATAAATTTTTGATTGTGTAAATAATTATAGTCCTCAAAACCTTTTTTGGTCGATACTTTCTGTGGGAGTTTTTAATATTATTTATTCATTTGAATAAAAATTGAATGGTACAATAATTATGGTTCACTTTCTCATCAGTATTATACTATCGTTTTAATTATATTGGCACGGACTCATTGCAACTGTTTATTCCCTGGTAGGCTTTCAAATTATTGGTCCAATATGTTCAACAGAAATTTAAAAGTAAATCTATTACTTTTATGAATAAAAGGTAAAATATCAATGTAAGGAATTGTAAATGAGATTTCGCCAAAATAAAGATGGAAAGTAATTGATTTATCCTCACTTTGACGGATTCCGACATGTTAGCGATATTTGGGTATTATTTTTACATTTAAATTTTTAACCATTTGTTTTCAAAACACGTGTGTCATACTACTGTAATTTACGTCGTATGTGGGCGGCAGGAAATAATTATATCTGCAACAGAAGGTATTGTACGGGGTATATTATGGCGGAAATTGGTTATTGTATTTTTGTGTTGTGGTAACGTTTGTATTGTGATTGTTTATTGAAGAAACAAAGATAGACTTATTCTATATCTATACATATTTAGGGATCATGGTGAGGAAATTTAACAAAATCATTCAGATTAAAGAAACGAATCTTGCTCATTAAACGAAAGAAACCGATAGAATATTAGCAAAAATGTCCAGTGTTTATAGGAAGCTTTCATTTACTTAAAAAAATACTCTTCTTTCATCAAATTATTATTGCTATTATATCCCAAAAAACTCATAAAAAATATAAAACATGAATATACTGATTTTTCTTATTTTTTTGACAAGTACGTCATATATCAAGCATGAAACGTTTATATCAACCATTCATTTTGTGCTACATAAAGCGTGATTTCGATAAAGGTGCTGAAAAGAAAATCACCAAGCTCTGAGCAAAACTCAATCGAGGGTCCTTAAGTTAATTAACCCAGTTTCGTTAATGATTAGGGCCCTCTCATTGGCCATAAATTCCCACTTCGCAAAAAGGAGAAAGTTTCGGTACAGCTCGGTCATTGGTGCTTGGAAAGTGATCTATGTAGTTTCGCCCAAAAATTTTAGAAATTTCGACACTTATCCCAACTTCATTAGTGAGGAAAGTTACTGCGGGAGTAAGGGGTCGAGGCGTGGGAGGAAAGACTCGGAAATGAAGGAAGTGGGCGACTGAACGAAAGATGAGGAAATGGAGGGAAAGGAGAAATGAACAAACAGAAACCATAAATGAGCTAAGGATACGGATGGATATTTAGATGGGCATGGTCTGCAAACAGAGAAATGGTAAATAGATACCAATGTGAATAGTTACTCATAGAGAATCATATTAACCCTTAATTAGTCGCATAAGGTCAATATGACTACAGGCAGTACATTTCCTTCGGTAACATAGAAACTAATGAAGATATTTCAGCCAAATTTTGTTAAAATACTGTTTGCTGTGTTATGATTATCTGAGAATTTTGTTAATTTTATCTAAGAAAAAGTATGCTATTTAAGCAGTGTTACCAAATTTACAAAAAATAAATCAAATAATTATTTAATAGGTATTTTAATAATTTTAAAGCGCCCGTAGATAAATTAAATGATTATTAAGAACTAGGTGAATAATGAACAACACATCATGCATCTGAAAAAAAAATCCAAAAGATAAGTTTAGCGGATTTTTTAAGAGATTTTAGTGAATATTTTTCGAATGCATCTATGATGCGCAAATGCTCCTAGGGATCACAAAATACTTTACTTATGCTTACTGAGTAAATCTGTGTTCGTATGTTTCCAATATAGGACAAAGAGCTACGCAATAAAAACTTTTGAATAGAGTTTTTCTGAAAGTTGGTAACCCTGCTTCGAGGAATTATTAGACTGGATATAGGTTTAGAAATTTTTATTTATAACGAATTGTTTAAAATAAAATATAATTTATACGCCCCAAATTTAGCCTGATACAAAAATATTTTTGATATAACACTTTTATAGGTTTGTAACACTGATAAGGATTAATTTAAGGATTTCGAAAATATTACTAATCATTCTGTCATTGTCGAGAACTCCTTAACTGAAAGTTTCATAAAAAATTCGAAAATTTATTTTCACCACATAGTTTGATTTTTTTCCGAAAGTAGTGAAATTAACTTTCATTATTTTTCGACGGATGGAATTTAAAACATAGTGTGATTTTGTTTAAAGAAAATCAAAAGAATAAACCCCCTACTAGATATTCTAAAAGTTTGATATTATAAGGTTAATTTTTAACAGGAAAAAATATCTATTGTATAGGGTACTGCAATTTTGTTGCATGCTTAGATATTTTATTTAATTAATAATTAATGGAAAAACATAATTCGTTAAAAAGTTACATGAATTTTTTCAAAGAATCCTTTATGAAGTATTATGAATTCAATCAGTTGATTTGCTATTGAAAGAGGTCTTAAAAATTCAGAGAATTTAGGGGTTATATTGACCCCATGCGGCTAATTACTTAACTTTTTTTGAAGTGAATAATCAAGGGTTAATAGATAAGGGTGTGTGTATATATATGAGTGCCTACAAATAGATACAAGAGTAAACAGTGACGTAGTTGGTAGGTATTTGTAAAGTGAGACGAATATAAACAGAATTTAGATAGAGATTTTTGTGAATGTTGACGGTTGTCAAAATGGGAGCACATGAATAGTAACGAATAATAATGCAGGATGTGTGGAGAATCATATTAATATATATGGGTGTTTGAGGAATAGAATAGATACAAGTGTAAATAATGAAGTAGGTGGCATATATAACTAGAGTCGCAATTGAACACATTTGTTAAGACAGACTGTTGTAATTAGAATGTTTTGTTAATGCACAAATTGTGAAAATAAAAGTATATAAATAGTTACGAATCAAAATAAATATCTAAATAGCGAGAAAAAATATTAATATGTTTGTACGTAATGTAATGTAAAATCTACATATATACGTACATACATAAATAGATAAGAGCATAATTAGTAAAGTAGAAATAGAAGTAATATATGAATTGCTACGAATCGAGATTATATCTACGTAGCGTAAATAATAATCATATGTTTTGGTGTAGATACAAGCGTACATAAATAGTCACGAGCATAAATAGTGAAGTAGGCAGCAATTAGTAAATAGAAACGTGTATAAAACAGTTTTTTAGTATAGACAATTGTAAATAGGGATTTTTGTGAATTATAAGGCTCGTAATAGTGGGAGTACGTAAATAGAAATGTGTGTAAACAGGAAAATATGTCAATATAAACATGTACAAATGGAGTTTAGGGGGGAAAATGAATGGAAATGTTTATAAATGACGATATAGAAAAATACGTGACAACAAGCGTGGAAAATTGTGCGAGTTATGTAAATAGAAATATCAAAGAAATACGTGTAAAAGTAGATAAATTGAAGAAAAGAAAACAAGCGGAGAGGGACGAAAATCTTCTCGTTTCGCTATTCGCGAATTGTTATAATGTGAAGGTGGAAACTAATGCAGAAAGGGTCTCGACGCTTAAAGGCTCTCTTGGGAATAGGTGAGTTAAAATGAGCAGGGGAGTCGAAACGCATTACGGTTTGGAAATAAGGGAAGATATAAGGGATAATTTAAGGAAGGCGAAGAGGGGTTTGGATCGAGATTAGTAGAGGCCATCGATGTTAATCTTAAAGAAGACCACTTACTTCTTAATGATCTTCGTTCCCACTCACCTACATTTCGTTCCAATTAACTTCGGGAGCTTCTCATATTCCGCCCATTCCTCTTGCATCTGCAATGATTACAGATTATTTATAAGGAATTGGTATATATCTCTGAAATGAAATACAAGTCTCAGGGGAGAGATTCAATAACATTAGCTTCATGGGAATTCAAGTAAAGTGCGGTTTACTGCTTTAACTATCCACCTCGTATGCAGTACAGCCAAAACAAAGATTAATTCGTGATACGTGTGGATTCATTTCTTTTATAGAAAGATTTTTCTCTAACGCGGGAAATTGGAACATGGCTAACAATGAATTGGAGATTTAAAGACTCTCTAAAAGCCGTTTTTGTCAGCGTTTCTCATCGCTAGAATAACCTCTTAGGGGGTCACTAATCTTTATCTTGGCTATTTAGTTTATTTATTCAACAGCGGTAAAAATGAACAAATTATTATCCACATTGATACTCATATTCATAAAATTGTTTACATTTTATATTTTAATTCGCTACAGCATAAAAACCAAATATGTAATTTACCTAAAATAAATAGTACAGATTCGTCTATTGCCTTTCTACCAGCACTTAGCTCGTTATAATTTTAATTAGAGTCTGTTTGAGGCAACAGCACTAGTAAGATTCCAAGTCGGGATATTTCGGGAAAATAAGGGAATTTTAATTTATTTATGTTTTTATAAAATAATTTTATTTAAGTCTAATTCTATGTTTTATATTAAACTGATGCGGGATACAGACAAGAAAAATCATTTCTATTATCTCTATTTCTTATACTAACAGTAGGGTTACTAATATGCCATTCTAGGGTCCATCGCGGACAACCCTTAATATGTTAAGAGGTAAACCACAAATATTGGTGTAAGATCCCACGTAAATGTTAGTTTGAACAACATTCCAACTAATGATGGCACGATCTATACCAAAACCGGTCGTGTATTAGTATTTTATTTATACAGATTTTTACAAAAATGTTTATGATTCAATATTGGACATACCGGGTTCACTAAATTAGTTTTCATTTACCCCACGAATTTTTGTTCGATTACTTTCTAATCTCTGTTCTCTTGTTTGAGGACTCTGTGGTGTCTGAAACCACACTTTGGGAAGGATAATAGATAGAGCTGAGACGAGGGGTCTCTGCAGAAGAATGAGGTTCCCTTCCACGTCTAGACTTTGGTTCAAAGGAGGCTGCGCTGACTAATAGTTTCGCGTTAAGAGCAATATTGGGGAAGACAAGGCGATCCCTCTTCAATTATTTCACCGCGAGCACTATCCTTTCTAACTAAAAGTCAACTTTGAGTACTTCGAGGAGATGTTCTGGGAAACGTAAATAAGATACATTGCCTATGACGTACAATCTAAAACTTTTACCTCCGCGACTTTCTTGACATTATATTTAATTAAATGTTATTGAAACTAATTACTTCTTCATTATACAGGTAGTGTATATTTTTAAAGTTGATTGTGCTTTAATAAGGAACAAAATATCTACATACCTAATTGTAAAGTTAGAAATTTGCGGCGTTGGAGAAAATCTTAGAAATTTGGTTTCAAATCTGCCAGTTATTACAAAACGAGAGGGTTGTCATTTGCAAATGAATCATAAAACATCACATACATTATTTTTTAACCAAAAAATAGGTTTATAATTGTAGGAAATTTATTTCATCTAATAAGCGAATATAGTCCATTATGAACACTATTTCAGTTTTCTTCGCTATTCATGTTTTTAGTAAATGTTTTTATATCTTGATTCTTCAGAGTAAACAGACGAAGTTATATTCTCAAAATTAAGGAGATCAGCGAGGTAATGATTTCCGTAGCATTTATTTGTGGATAAGCATTGTAGGGAGAAATAAGGAAATTTTAAACATCTCTATTGGTTTTCTAATACATTCGGATTTCATTTATCAGCAAAAGCGTTAATTAATTATAGAAGAACATACGATTTCCCTAGCTACTGCATCAAAGCCAAATTGTACAGCTGTATACATCCTAATTGCAGAAGAACGAGTAAAACGTCTAAAGCAGGATTGTCCAGTATATAGCGGTCGAAAACACTTGAAGTCATTATAAGTCCTACCAATCTTCCGTAAGTTTTTTAAAACTAATTACCTTACCTTAGAAATTTGAATTATTACTATCCAGTAATTCGTTGATATCCTTTTTTTTTACTAAAACTAGCTTTGAACTGCATAGCTTCTAACTAAGTTTTCGTGCATATTTTAATAATATGATTAGAAATTTGCTAACTGTGATTTTAGCATAAATAGTCTGCACAACAATAGTTATGAGAAAATGCGAATTATTTGTACGAGAAAATGATAGTATAATTATCATTAATCTTTCTCTCGTGTTTCATCAAATTTCTAATGATTCTACCACCATAAAGGTTGAAAAATCCAGGTAAAAATCTCACTTTTGTATCTTAGATTCAACAACAAAAGAAAAATTTATCCAAAAATACTTTATATCCTCTTCATGAGTGATCGGTGGGTTCCTGTACTTTAAAATCCCAATTAAACGCCACTTCCTTCAGTTTCCTATAGTTAACCCGACCCTTTAAGTCATCCTACAACCTCTGTCTCTGTCTTCTACTCTGATTTTCCCCTGAATTTTACTCTCATAATTAACATTAATTAAATTTACCTCCAATTCGGGGAAAGTAGAACTAACAATATTGCTTGTAATAATAAGTTTCACATAACATTATGATTTAAAAGAAGAAAACATTTAATTCTCGCAAAATTTACCCACTGTATACTGATTTATGGAGGAAGTAAAAAGGATGAATCGGGAGCACGAACTTAGAAAGTATAGGACTGGAAACTGCTGAAATTTTTTGGCTCCCATAATTTCCGCATCCGCGAGATGGCAGCACTGAAGCTCGCCCTTTGAAACCATACTCTCATATGGAGTAAATGGAAAACACAGCACGATTATGATACTTTTTCCCTGTTTTTCTTTGTGGGAGTAGTATATACGAAAGATGGAATTCAGAGTTAGTGATTTATCCATTTATAAGTACTTAAAACAATTGAATAAAATGGGCAAATTAGTAAATCCGAAGAATAAGTGCAGGTTGCCTTCAGGGCACACCACAAGTAACTTCGTCGCTGTGAAAACATCATTCGTAGATCAGCGAAGTGCAATGTATTCTGCTTGGATATCCAGAAAATAATTGATCCTTAATAAATTACCAACGTTACATCTACTTTCAACTAGGCCTTTTAAAACTAGAATCGCAGGATGCACATGGGTGGTCTGAAAAGTTTCCGACATTTCAACATTTCTTGACATGGTTTCTGAAAATGTTCTGAAGATGCCTGAAGAATCTGGGATTGGAAAATTTTCAGACCACCCTCGTATATACATTTCCTGAAAAAAAATCGAAGTTCCCAGAAATAGTCTCCAGGAAATTTGCGAAAAGGAAATTTGCGAAACTGTCTAAAACTTAATGTTTGGTCAATACATTTTTCATACCACTCTATCCTTTATGTTTGTATATTTTATAACCTAACTTCACATTTCAGGCACCCCAAGATAAAATTCAATCCACGCCGGTCATTAAAAGTCGACACTCTTGGATTTATGCATGTTCCAACAATATTTGACCGTTTACTCATTTCCTGGAGTCTATTTCTGGGAACTTCGATTTTTTTAGGAAATGTATATACGAGGGTGGTCCGAAAAGTTTCCAACCCCAGATTCTTCAGAAATCTTCAGAACATTTTCAGAAACCATGTCAAGAAATGTTGAAATGTCAGAAACGTTTCAGACCACCCACGTGCATCCTGCGATTCTAGTTTTTAAAGGCCTAGTTAAAAGTAGATGTAACGTTGGTAATTTATTAAGGATCAATTATTTTCTGTGTATCCAAGCAGAATACATTGCACTTCGCTGATCTACGAATAATGTTTTCACAGCGACGAAGTTACTTGTGGTGTGCCCTGAAGGCAACCTGCACTTATTCTTCGGATTTACTAATTTGCCCATTTTATTCAATTGTTTTAAGTACTTATAAATGGATAAATCACTAACTCTGAATTCCATCTTTCGTATATACTACTCCCACAAAGAAAAACAGGGAAAAAGTATCATAATCGTGCTGTGTTTTCCATTTACTCCATATGAGAGTATGGTTTCAAAGGGCGAGCTTCAGTGCTGCCATCTGGTGGCTACGGACATTAAGGGCGTCAGCCGATTGTACAGCCAGCATAGAGGAGCTTCAGGGGCGTGATCGGGAGCTATAGAAGTAAACCATAGCTCCCGACCCATAGTAAGATTTTGATTAGGACTTGCACAAAAATAACTTTTTCTGAAGTCATTCCCCGATGTAAAATCATTACGCCTCCATCCCTTTCCTCCCAATTTCTCCTTTCCCTAAGGTAAAAGTAAATATTAATTAATTCACTGATTCTCAATTCATATGGCCCATATTGCTTTTCTAACTTTCCTTTATTCAAGTTTTTTTGTTATTTGTTGAAACGATGTTGGCGCTGTTGCGTCATTCCCCTTTATTACCGGCTTGTTTAACGGTTGCATCATCTCGCGTATTCTCAGTGAAAATTTTTCCGACCATGAAAGATATTAAGCGTCTCTAATGAAAACTGTCTTTAAAGCTCACTAATGCACCTCGTATCTGTAAGTTGCGTTTGTTAACGATGGAAGCCGCAATTTCCTTTGGTAAACAACTTCGAGCGCTTCTCAGTAGAAACACAGCTTGCTCTCATGCGTGTTTTAGACATCGTGATATTGTAGAGTTCAAATTGAAGCATATTATTTTCTAGGAAAGATATTGCTTTTGTGTACCCTGCTTTATAATTAGCTAGTTTATGTAAAGATTTCAATACGTGATAATTATCCTATCTCTCGAACTCATATTTTTGGAACAAGAGTGATTGAATATTATAGTAGTTCAAAAACAATCAAGGAATAAGATGACTTGCTACTCTGATCTCTTCATTTTGTATCATTGTCTGTTTCTACCTTCAAATCCAGAAGAGCTGTACTTATTACTTTCATCGGTACAGTGAAAGCTCGATCTAACGTTTTTTTACCGGATTAAGGGAAATCGACTCTAGATTTGGAAAAACGTAAGATGCGAAAAACAAAGGGTGCAGTTGACGTGGTTGGGACCTCAAAATTTCAACCTAAGTGTCATAATAAAAAAAAAAAACGTTAGAAACGAGAACGTTAGATCGGGATTTCACTATAATCAATGATAATATCCCATCTTGGTTATATCTACATTGTGAAGATACTACCTTATCTTCTATATCTATCTGTATACATAAGATCCCTGCCAACCTCCTTTTCGCGCGTCAGGGCTTACACGCACAATTGAGACTATTGTTTACTGTTTAGCGAGAAAATTAATGTTTAGATTCATCAGTATATCACAGCGTATTAAGCAGAATTAGATTAGCTCAATCTAGGGGAGTAATACTCTATCCCTCCCACTGCATTGGTGCACAAAGCCGCTAATTTCGTGCTGAAACCGCCTTTAAATTGGCTCCGATGGTCTTTTGAAGATTTTAAATAGCTCCAGCGAAATATCGATTGGAGAAAATAGAGCGATGTTCAAAGTTGGGATCCTCAGGAGTATTTAATTTCTAATTATTTCTCGAATCCATTAAAACTTTGCCAATAACACTAATTGCCGAGATATATTGGGAGCAAAATGAGGCGTTTTGAAGTTGAAACGGCAATTAAATCGTCGCCGCCGCGGATTGGATTTCGTGGCGGAAGATCCTCGCTTTGAGGGAACGTGTTTTTTAAGTTCTGTGCTTTTTAACGAAAGATATCAGGGGATATAATCATATTTTATCAAAATCGAAATCCGTCTCATTTAAAAACGATTCTTTTAAAGTTGATGCTTTCAATCCTTAACTTTCTTTATTATTCTCAAGCAAGCGTAGATTCATGTTGTTGTTGATGTAATTAACTGAACAAATAACTTCTTCCACGGAAGAACAAGTAAAAGTTTTTGATATTATGTTGATTTGTGATATTTATCAATTTCTATGATAGAATGACAAAAACCAGAGATGGTTTCATACGGTTTCACCCGCTTATAATATACTACCCTCATTTTATCTCACCTTTAAACAATTATTTTTCATTTTCGATTGGTTGCACCAGGTTAATCCTGTATTCACCATGATTATTACGTTCTGGGCTATTGTGATAGATTCATTTGATATATCTTGTTACAATTGAATCTGAAAGACTGTTCCTCTTGTGTCTTTCAAGATGTATCTCGCACATAAACTAACACCGTTCGAGGGTTATCTTTATCATATTTCAAGTAACCCAGTCTTTTTACACTCAAATAAATGCAATTCATTGGAACTTAAATGCAATATCCATTGAATTCAAGCATTTTTAACATAAGAGCGATCAAAGTTTAATTCAGTTGACTGCTCTTCAATCGTTCGACACGAATCTTCTTGGAAATCTGTATCTGCAAATTAGTTTTCAATTTTGTCACGTCAGTACCACGATTTTTATATCTCACAAAACATCCTTTACGCATCGTATTGGACTCGTAAATATTCACGAGCTAACGATGCGTTTCTGCAAGACCTGTTGAAATTACAATAATGCAACACGAAATACTGCAGATGCTGCTTGGTTGAAATAAATGTTGACATTTTCAATGCGAATAGTACCTTACGCTTTGAACGGACCCCCTGAATTTTAAGGCATACAGGGACACATTTTTCAAAATTCCTCACTATTTTATTACAAACAAAATCAGTACTATTGCTAGTTGGAACAAAAGGGAGAGATTTATTCCTATGTCCCATATTCCCTTGTGAAATCTTTCCGGTTGTGGTCTACTCGTACTCAAAACTTCATAAAGTTGGAATTTTTTGAAGGGATGAAATATGCGAGGATGACCAAGTAAAATATTATTCAATTATTATAGATAATAAATAATGTTATATTTCATATAATTAAAATACAGCAGTAATCATAAAATAAAATATTACATCGAAAAGATCATTACATTGAGTATAATTTCACGTAGAATCATTCATTCTAGTCCTACTAAGCAAAATGATTATCAGCAGGTTCTATTTAAGTAATCTACAAAATATTTATAGGATTGTAAAAAAAAGAGTTTAACAAGTGTAGAGTGCCAAAATTAAAATTGCGGTTGAATCATAATACATACATCTATATATGTATTTACATGAATACACATTGGTTGTTAAAAACTAAATTAAAGTTTCTAAAGGTTAATACATAAAGAGTTTACATTTAACAGCTTAGTTTGATACATTAATAAGCCAGTTTTTAATTACCACTGTTGCACTAATTACGGAATTTAGATTTAATAACTATGAATTGTTACTATAATGTAAATTATCACTACAATTATCTATCCTTTTTACATTTTTGTTGGTGAAAACTTGAAATTCTTTTGCACCTAGCAAAATATTTTCCGACCTATTTAAAAAAGTTTATCGCGGATTAAAAAAATATAAAGTTTGAAGTCGGCGGGTTGTAACTTTGAATCGAACATCATAAACATTATCAAAAAGTTGCGCAGCGTTTGAAGATTGGAATCAAAAGAGATGGCCTAACTCTTCTCTTTCAAATTATACGGTTTTATACTTTTATCTAGTCATGTTGAACAAATGTGTCTCATCGTATTGCCTATGAATGTCACGGTTCATACTGAAATAGTTAATTTCGCAGCAGAATAACCAAAATAGGCAGCCTTAGCAACAAGAACGCAAGTGTAAATAACATCAAAACGTTGTTGACAGCATTCTAGCGCAATAAAACTCAATTCGACCAACCAAAATCGCGCAATCCATTTATTCAAACGGTAATATGGTTTTCGGAATCCGACTATAATGTAATTCGGCCGCGTTTAAAATCAGCGGGTTTTTATAAGTTGTTCCAAAGCTATCTGCGTCGGGAATTAGTGAGGCAGTAATCATTGAATTCCCTCTGAAAATTTGCGACGAAAACTTGGCAAAGCGATGTTCGCTGTTCAAAATTCCTTCCACAAACGACATGGCAATTGGGTCGCTTTTATGACCGTTTCCTTTTAGTCCAGCGGATCCTGTTCATAAATGCAATGGCATTTTGCTCAAAAGAGTCTCGTGATTTGTGTTTTTCCACGGTAGCAGTGTTGCAATCAAAATTAAACTCTGGAAATTTTACGTGTTTTCCCAATGCACATGCGTAGAAATCTGTCTAAAAACGAGAGAAAATATTGAAAATGTTTTAAATATTTTTGCAAGGAATGATTGTCAATTATTCGGCAATTTAAAGGTATTCATGTTTACTCGGAAACATCAAATTATCTCCTAATTACTACACTATTTATATCTTGCTTATCCCAAAATAAGGAAACTTATGAATTATACTATGTCCAGCCAGGAAAACGTTTCGTATGACCTACTTTGACTTTTTACCTCTCCCATTCTTTTGAAACCTACATCAAGAAAAAACCTTTCTAATTCAATAGGATTTCATTCACTATTCCCTACAGATAATGCTTTGTTATTGAAACAGATTTTTATGAATACAGTTTAAGCTTTTCTTTCCAGTATTCATCTCGTTTTCTTTAGTTAGGTATCTTGCAATGAAGCCCTTAATTTCAAAAACGTCTTTAACGTTAAGAACGAGAATTAAAAACTGAATTAATTACAGCTTCCTCGTTCATGAATCAGTTATTATCTTACTATTAATATGAACATCAGAAAAGTTTACCAAAGAGAGACATTTTTTCACGTTTGTTTTTTTACAACGAAGATATTTCTTTGAAATAAACATTAATACCTCTTGCTATTTAGTTGAAGTTCATACCTTATGTTTTTCTATTGATATATGTGATTAAACGGAATTTTACCTGGAAGTACTGGGATGGATCTTTTCCAAAAGTTTCTTTACGTTTAAAACTTAAAAAATATATATTACAGTTTTTAACTCCTAGTAGTTGACTATGACTTCATAGAAAAAGGATCTTATTATAATATTCCCAAAGAAAAACGAACAAGAAAAAAATCTGACAGGATCGGGCATTATTACTATATATAGGTGATATTAATATATCAATCATTTGAAATTTATGCATGATCATTTTCTGATTGTAGTTCGAATAGATAGTGAAAAATACAAAAAAATAATAATTGTTTTTTCTCATATAAAATACTTCTATTCGGGTAAAGTCGCAGCAAAAAAAATACAATGGGACCTCATAATATTCAATAAGCTGATCTTTGATTATTGAGAATTTGCTTTATTCGATGAAGAAAAAAACGGCCTGGTCATCCACAGTGTTGAGTTTACCGTGAGAGTGAGGAAAATAACTTTTGATGTAAAATTTACATGCTTAAAAGAAATTGGAGAAGGAATTTGAGACGGTCATACATTGTATTCAACTGGAAAATTTATTAGTTCACAAAGATGTCCGTATAGCTGAGATAAACTGAAATGATGATAACTTACATCTAAAATAATGAAGCAACTCGACTTTCTTTTTTTATTTCGGATCACATTTTAATTTTATTCATGGCAAAGCGTTCTTAAAGTCATTCGGCGGCAGATTCTATTATCATGTATTAGAGTAAATGCTAACTAAAAGGTGAAGAATGCTTATAAGGTAAGAAGATGAAATTTAATCTCAAAAAAAATAAGTTATCTGTAAAGAAATGGAAGAAAATAATTTCATAAGGGGAAAATCTTATGGTAATTCACATGTATGGCGTGTTTGCATAACTACGATTTTTATTTTATATTTTTTTATAAACAAAGGCACATTGACTTGAACGTTTGGTCACGTGCGCACTATTTTTAAGCCGAGAATTTGCCCTGAAAGTTCATTTTGGTGTTATACACGACAAAACATTCTTGACTTCTCCCGGGGGCAAATTCTATTCCGAGATCGTTAATTCGTTAATCCTCTTCCTTCCACCCACTCAATCTTCTGCAGATAATTGTTCCGCACACATGGAGAGCAGATGGGTTCATTCCTCTTATAGTTAAATATATAAGATACTATTAACCTCAAAATTTATGAACCTACTGACGAGAGTTGTAAAAGAGAAATATTTTTCCGCGTCAAGCGACGTGTAACGAAACTCAAAGACAAAATGGAAAGAGAGAGTTACCAAAAAGTGGAAAACTTTGGTAAATATTGAATCGCGGAATTAGAACAGAGATACATTTCGCTCGGAGTTTAAGTTACGGTTCAGCGTTCGGAACGAGGAAGTGGCTGAAATCGCTGAGGTTTGAAATGAATGGAGTCATGATATTGCCGAAACATTCAAAGGAAAAGTTGGTGAAAGGTTGAAAGTATAACTCTAAAGGAACGGCGCTGGACTGATCCAAAGGCGCAAAAATCGAATAAAAGATGAAAACGTCAATTATAGAGCTGTTGAAGGGCACTGGCGAATAAAATAATTCAGTGAATCGTGTCGAGAGATACTTGGAGGATTTTTTCAATAATTTAATTAAGATATAATTGGGGTTTAAGAAAAGTTCCTCCCGTTTAGAAGCTGTTTCAATTTTGGAATCTTTTCAAATGATGGATTTTCAATACTAAAAAAATATTAAAGCCTATAGAATGATCAACAATAAACAAAACTTATAACCAGGGGGTTTCTGTTACCATATCTGGAAGAATGGAATGTTTTTCATTTGTTATTTTATAGAGGACACAGAAAAATATATCTTTTCTTTATTTTGGTTTTATTTTTGTTCATGGCTGTGATGACATGAAAGATAATGAGTTGGTCTGTGATACTGGATTATGGTTGAAGTCTCTTCTGAACTTTTAAGTAAAGTGTTGCATAAAGAGTTAAATTTCACTCACCTAGAACTGTTCCACTCGCAGTATTTGGAAATTGCGCAAATCAGCCGTACAAAATGTTTAAGAAAAAATTATCTTGGTTTTAAGAAATAATTACTCTATTATAAAATATGCTTATTCCTTATGGCAAACACAGTTTTAGCTTACGAACATTTCGATGATAGACAGCTTTCAGGAACGAATTAAATCCGTTAACCGAGGTTCCTCAGTATATAAAATAATTGGTATGCGATCATTGCTATAATGTGGTTGTTGTCACTCGTCGAGAATTTGGTTTCTCGGCTCTCCGTTGCGTATGTGAGATGAAACGGATTCAGAATTTCAGTGATATAGAATAAGAGGGGAAGAATGTATTAATATTAATAGTACCAATCACTTCGGCCTTCACCTGCATCTCAACATATAAGAGAAAAAAATCTTAACTTTATGAAAAAAATACAAATTTAAATAAGAACATAGCGCACGATCTGTTTTGATATTATGAAGATCACGTCGAAACTGGCCGTGTGCTGTGTCCTTATTTTAAATAGCATTTGTGGAATAAATAAAGATAATTTTATCTTATGTGATATTAATAATTTCATCCATGTATACAAGGCCAAATCTATCACGTATAGTTTATGCATTAATATTTACTGTGTGGAAGGTTGTGTGTATTGTTTAAAAGCTTGTATATAACAATATACAGGGAGTCCGGGTTACACATAAAATAATACAAAATGTAATAACTTGAGAGTTAATTAAGATATTTATTGGCGGTTTGTTACTACTGGTGTGGTAACTCAAAATGTTTTTTTACAAAGTTAGTAAACCTCGATATGTGCACCATTAGTGGTAGAAAGATATCTAATCTGTATTTTACTCTTTTACTACTGTTTTTCAGCATTTCAGGCGTAATTTTTGCAAAATTTACAGGAATTCGATGGCATACTTCTAGTAGATCACGATATGGCGTCTGGTACATACCCACAAAAAAATAGTTCCCTCATGACTGGGTTTCTAGGGGGGCAAGCAATAGATGGACTACCACTCCCAATCAAGCAATCTGGGAACTCATTATCCAAGAAATCTCTCACAATTGCTGCATAATGGTATGGTGCACTATCATCAAGCAAACATAGAATTGCATTCTATTACAATACATGTTGAGTTATCAAAGTTATAGAAGCAAACCGCTTATTAATACCTCAATTACTTCTCAAGTTATTACATCTCGTAGTATCATATGTTTAACCAGGACATTCTGTATTAATTGAAAGGATGTGTACTGTGCTCGGAATGTTTTTGAGAGGCTTAGGGGGCGTCCATTAATTACGTGAGGCGTTTAGGGGGGCGGGGGGGTTAAGCCGAATCTCACTCACTCTCACGTGGAGGAGAGGGGGGTTCTCGCAAAGATTACGTAATTTTTTATCCGCAAGAAACAGTTTAGAATTATAAGATAACCTGGTTAAATTGAGTCCCCATGAACTGAATTAGAATGAATATTCTTTCACCTATTTTAGAAGTTCTCATTTAAGTATTTTATTGTTCGATTTTTTCATTGTGATTTTAGACTACGATCTCAGTAGTCGTAAATACTAGTCTCAACTAGTCCTAAATAAAAGTAATTGAATAAATTACGTTTTTTTTTAAAAATCCAATACAATGAATCATAGATTAACATATTTACACTGAAAACACGCATTTTGAACAATCTCACGTGAGATTAGAGGAGGGGGTCGAGCCAAATCTCACAATATCTCACTAGGGGGGAGGGAGGGGTAAAAAAATCGCAAAAATCACCTCACGTAATTAATGGATGCCCCCTTAACTGCTAAAGTTGGGATAATACTGGGCAAAATACGCTTCCCTCACCCTTACTACCCGTTCCAGCGACCAAATTGCAACATAATACGGAATAAATAATAAATACACGTAAATTTGTATCATTCGCATGTTAATGGTCTCTAAATAATGCAGAGCTAGGTATTTGGTTCTTATAGTTGCACATGCGCGTAGATTTATATCGATTATGTATGACCTCTGGACCGAAAACCATTAGTGGATGACCTCACCACAAGGATGGAACGTCATAAGCATTTTGCGATCGCTAATTATTCCCACATCTCCTCAAAGGTTGCGATGATTGGCTACTCTCCCAGCGAGGCGCCTATTTATGCAGGGACGGATGTCGCTGGGATTTGTGGGCGATTGAAAGGGCACATTGAAGACGATTGGGGTCGCCGCAGGAGGGGAAAGAAAGTGGACACGTGTGGCCATCATGTCCGCTGGAAGCCCTCGTCAATAGAGGGCAGTTTGTCAACGGCGCCCTACAGCGGCGGCGGATGGAAGCTCCCCCCTGCAATTCCCACGGTACGGCCAGTGCATTGAAAGTGAATGGTTTATAGGGCTCGGAAATGGGAGATCTATTTCCTATTGCCTTGGCTTGGGTCCGTTTTTAAGTTGCACTGCGGAGGATTCATTGAAAGGACCTTGGCGAAGGGAGGTCATGCGAGGGGGTAGAAGAGACGTTTGATGGACATTTACTGATTCTAGTTTCAATGAGGAGTCTCTACGTCATCTTGCACTCGTCAAGTTTCTGTTGCCATCAACAGCGGGAGGTCCTTTTGAATATAACAAGTTTATATTTTCGTTATCATTCGAATCTTTATTGGCAAGGTTAGGCTCGGTGAGCTCCTTCTCTTCTTGATTTATTCTGCTTTATGTATATTGTAGTGATAAATGAAAAATAGCGAAGCAAAAAACAGATTTGACTGTGGATAGTCGGTTTAAATTGTATTGTAGGGAATCTGTTATCTATATTTCCTTTTAGGAGCCTAGCAAGTATATCGTTTTCTTTGCATTATTTTAGGAGACAAATAATATTATTATAAAAATTAAGTAAACGTATTATGGTAGAGCAGGATTACTGGTATTAGCATAAGGAGCAAAGTGAGGGATCCTCACTACTGTGCTGTGATTTTCCCAGTTTTACCGTTTTTGACTTCATCAATTTAACTTGCGAAATTAAAATATTTTTAACTGATACTCGCAGGAAACGAAATTTGGCAAAATCTGCTTTAATTTTTATGATTAATCCACACACATGATTGAACGAAAAGTATACCGCGTTCCAGTTTTTGTGCTCTGTTTCATAGCAAAAAACAAAAAAGTCTGAAATCCTCTAATGTAAGCAATGAATTGCAATTTCAATCGTCAGGTCGAAGAAGGCCAAGTCCAAGTTTCAGGTTATTCCAAGTCTTTCTGAAGTGAGGTTATTCTCGCAGTTTGGAGGATAATAAGTAGATTATAATTCCATTAAATTCATCATGGATGACTAGAAACCAAAGAAATAAAACATTTCGTAATTTCGAATATATATTTCAAGTATGGTGCCCTTCCTTTACTTCCATCATAGACATTTCAGATTTATTGACTAGAAAAACAGGAACGCACTATGGGTGCCTGGGAAATTCCACATTATAAGTATACAAGTATCATGTATTTGTTAATTTTTTTACAAGTATTAATAAAGATTTCGAAGATTTTAAAGCGGAAAAGTTTGTTGTAAAGCCATGCTTTCAGGAAATAACGTTCTAAAAGCTGGCATACATAGTTTACAAGACTCATCTGAACTTGCGCATTTTTCCTTTAATGAGAATATAATCCTGTAATAAGTCTGTAAGTCCTGTAAGATCTTATCTAGTACGAAGACTCTAAGTTTTCCATCATCTCAGTGATATTTTATTCGAAAACACGTATTTGCTTCTTGAGTAACGAAGGAGTCTCATACTTCTTTCAAAAATTCCCTACTCTTTCTAAATCTGGTGGAAAACTCCGTAGAAGACACCAATTAAACAGTTTCAAATGTAGGTGCTCTCAGGCTCAAAAAATGTCGGAAAAACGCCGTTTTAGCTTTGCAAAGTTTAGAAAAAACGTGTTCTTGAATGAAAATTTTGTCAAGAACTTCCTTTATGTGAAATCGTGAGATATGTTTTTAAACTGTACCACCTTGGAAACATTTAAGTTTATTTAGTAGCTAGCTCTTGGTGGAATGCAAAGCTTTTGTTTTCGATGACTGTATTTGGGAAGAGAGAAGCTTTTATAAATTAAAAACGCCGTGTGGCCTCAGATTAGACCTTCATCTCCTGCATCTCCTGCGTAGAATGTTAAAGGGACATTTCGTCTGTGATATACTTCTAGGGTTACTTTAAATTGTAATGAACTTGAAAGGAATGACAACATTAGCCTCTTTGAAGAATGGTAAGCTGAAATGGAAAACATTTCAATCCTCTAGTTATGTTTTTAACGAAGGGACAACATATATGTTAAAAAATAAATCTATTAATCTTCAAGACTGATTTTAATGGATTTGTTGGTTATTTTTAATTTATATTTGGTATGATTACTGGTACCATTTTGTTGGTTGCTATTTTATTTATTTTCACCTAAAACATGTACAATGGTTGAAAAATAATGTAAAATAGCAATGCAAAAATTGTCATTAGCTAAATTAATCATAACTAAATCAAACTAAGAAATATAACAGACGCTGATTGAATAATGAACTGAAATTCCTACGACTCGTAAAAATTGCCGATAGGAGCTTTTCCACATTCTCACTTACATACAATGCTACAATACAATAGAATATCGTTCACTCATTTAGGAGAGCATAACTAATAAAACATAAACATTGCTACCCCCATTAGGATTTAGAATTCATGCCAAACATTTGTAAAACTTAACTGGGAATTTCTATTGCCATGCCGTGCCGTGCCGTACTGACCGTATCGCATAGTACAGTATTCGGTTCCTATCCGGTTCCTATCCGGCTTCTCTCCGTTTATCATCCTGTTTCTATCCGGTTTTTATCCTGCTTCTATCTTGTTGTTATTCCATTTCTATCCGTTTCTAATTCTGTTTCTATCAGGTTCGTGTCCGATTCTTGTCAGGTACTTGTCCGGTTTCAATATAAGTATTCCTAAATTTTGATTCAATTATACCTAAAAGTATGATTTTTCGAAAGATATCGAAGCTTCTGAATTTTTCTCTTTTACCTTAAAAAAATCAAAGAATTCTTCAAGAAGTTGAAAGCATATAATCGCTTCTTAAAATTAATCCCAAATTTATCATATTTTTATCGATATTGGAAAAAAATATTTTTCATTTTCTCCTTTATCACCGAGGATAACAAAAAAATATAATAGAATAAAGAATAATTACAGGTTGGATTTGGATAAATTAAACATTTTTCCTATACTCAAGAAATTTTGCTCATTTATGATCAAAAGAATTATATATCGTAATAATTGTGATGCTTGTTTAAAACAATTTCCATCCGGTTTCCATCCGGTTTCTATCCGGCATCCGTCTGCTTCCTATACGGTTCCTATGCGGCTTCTGTCTGGTTCGTATCTGGTTTCCTTCTAGTTCTTATCCGATTTTATTCCGGTTCCCCTCCTCCTAATCTGCCTTGCTTGCTTGTTATGTTTTCTGCACCGCCGTTTCACCAATGCAGGTCTCACTCGGCGTGGTTCCTCTCCGAATCCTATGGTCCAGCACCATACATTAACGTGACGTACCGTAACGTATCAACCGTACCGTACCGTACCGTACCCAGCCGTACCGTACCGTGTCATGTCGTGCGTAATCTTATAATTTACCGTACGGTTGGTTGGTATTAAAGATTAATAAATTCGTTTAAGTTAGTGAGATAATAGAGGAATTTATTACGACTCAAATAATATTTCCAGTTGGTAGTACATACATATTTCTTGCTTAAGAGGATTTATTTTTCTAGATTCTTATTTAATAATAGTTATAAGAGAATAATTTGTTGGTTGAGATGAGTTGTAGAGAAAATAAAATGCTTTAATTAAGAAGGTCGCATATGTGCTTCGAACAAATTAAATTACTATTCGCAATACATTTTTTCGCTTGAGAAAATTGATTTTTTACTGGATTATTACTTGTAAAGAATTGTAGAGAATAATATTATAGTTTCATCTTTTAGGATTTCACTTGGTGGAAATTTATCTTAATATATATGATAAATGTATTTTACCTAATTTTATTTGTGGAGAATAATATTTTGGTTGAAAAGTTACAGAAAAAACAATTCGTTAAAGCAAGGGAGTCAAAAAAGTAAATACTAAGGAATTCTAATCACAATTTCCACACACAATATCTATAAATCGGGTTTCTTACTTTAACGGACGTTTAAGGAAGTTTTTTCCAGGTTCCTTTTATTTTAATCTTAGTAGCGATAGTCGAAAAACTTTCTAAAGAAAAAGAGTTGCTTCTCCAAATACTTACGAGCGACGCGTTGAAAAGTGTTCGGAATTGAATCACGACATCGCACACTAGGGGATAACTCAGCTCCTCAAAAAGCTTTTAAGTCACTCATTGTGGAACTCCCACGCGTTATTAATAATATTCAGTAAAGACAGACTGCTGATATGAAAAACCTAAAAAAGGTCGTCAGCGGTTCGCGTACTATGCGTTTCATAGAATTGAAAGGGGAATGAATGAAGGAAAATTCTCCAACGTTTCCCTCCGTAAGGTTAATATTTTTGCCATGAAAGCATCGAAAGATGTGGGCGCGGAGCAGAAGATCAAAGAATGGAATGCAAAAATATGTATGCAGATGCCGGGACTTTTTGGCCTTTTTTGAGTGAATTTTTGAACTCCTTAATAGAGGCCACAAGGCTGATGCACATTAAAGAAAATAGTAAATGCTTAAGCGTTACGTCATTTCCGACTCCGAATCGTAATCAAATGCTTTGATTCGTTAGAATAAAGCGCTTTCCTTCTATTCACATCCTATTTATTTTACTGAGTACAAAACTTGAGATATGCGAGTTCTTACTCTTACGTCTTTTGCAGGAAGTACACGTTTTTTGAATTCTTTGAGAAAAATTAAAAATTAAAGCGGAGCGTTTTATTCTAATATTATTATGATATTTAATCTAACTGTATTATACCGCTGTGGATATCGTTTCCATAATTTAGGATAATTTTTAAACATAGGTACCCTTAATTATTTCGCAATGACTACTTCAAAATTAGCATAGTAATGTATATTTTTCCATTCTGATTTTTTTAAATGTTAGAATACATTTATTAAGTGAATAAATTTTACAATACTGTGTATAAATTATGATTAAACTTCTAATAAAAATATATCTTTCAATTTATAATCAACAAGCTATATGATAAACGGATAGCATATAGAATTTTAAAAATTACACAAAAGTTAAATACAATTTAAAAGAAATAAACATAATAGGTCCTGCCAAGCCTAAAATGGCTTGTCAACAGGTGCCTTTTAAACAAAGAAGTAATAATTAAATATGCATGTCAACGCTTTAAATATTAATTAAAACACTATATTTATCTATCTTTAAATGACAAATTTATTATTATATTACCTATCTATATTTAAATAATATTAATTATCAAATATTTTACAGCACAACAAATAGTTGATATCAATTTTCATAGCGACGTCTCAATTGTACTTATTATTACTATAAGGTAACTTGACAGAGTAGCTCAATAGTAGTTAGTACTGTCATGTACAGTTACTCACTGTATTACTTAAGGTACACTTGATTGATCTCAAACAGCTAATTGACCGTAAATAGTGATCTCTCCTCGAATACTAAGAACATACGAGGATTAATTGGTTATGCAAATTAGTGCATCCAATAAATTTAAATGAATAAACGGATCTGAATTGTTGTATTACCAGTAAATTTACCTAACTCGGCAAAGGGGATGTTGATTTTTATAAAATCTTCGTAAATATACACTACAAAAAAAGTGGGGCAATGGGACTCTGTTGTTGGGTTTCCTCTGAAATGTGCACATAGCATTGCATTCTGCTAATGGTTTTTCTTGTTGCCGTCTTTGGTTCTTCTAGTTTTATTATTGTCGTACACACATTGTTTTTTTAGATCAATTTCCGTCGTATTTTAATCTCAATCGTCATAAGTTGTCGTTAAGACGCACCCAAATCTCTTTCTTCAGCCATAACAGTGCTTGTTTTCACTTTTAACTTATTTTTTCTCTCGATTTCTTTTTTGTAGCAATTCTCTGCTCTTTTCATAATGTAAATACAGAAACATCTATTCAACAAATAACATTTTTAATTTTTTTTAAATATTGTTTAATAGAACTCGATAAGCAGTGGAGGCTCATGACTTTTCACACTATATATACATATTTGAATATGTTTGAACTTCGAATTGTGATACAATTATGTGCGAATTGGAGAATTGTCTGAGGTAACCTTTTGTGCCAATTTTCCTTTTTCTTATGCTATTTAATTCTAAGAGTAATTTAGTTATATTATCAGTAAATAGAATTGCACGCAAGGCAAAGTAGGGTATTACATATGCTTTGATTGAAAATATTACGATATTTTTAAATAGTTAGGAGCCACAGATAGGTAAATAGCTAATGAAAGATGTGCTTACCGTTGATTCATAGTTGTAACAGTGATAATTATACAGCAATTTTCTCATTTAACTCTTTTAGTAGATTTTCATATAAATTTAAAAACATATTTGGAATAAAATTTTTAATTCGAATACGTAACGGTTTAGATACTAAATATGCACTATAAGACAAAAAAGCATCACAGAACTAATTTAGTGGTAAAAACAGTTCTGCGGTAACGGGCAAAATCTTTCTTTCTCATCATGGAGTGCTATACCACCAAGTTCAGGCGAAAACAGCGGACTTTATTAAATAATTTAACATCAGCGGAAAATCACGAACTTCCTATAATCGCATTTTTTGAATTAAGTCTCATCTTCAACCGTTGACTACCAGTAAACTGTTTGTCGTATTGAAATTCCCAAGCATAACAAGCAACTCCCATCTCCCGTCTTGCCTTTCTTGGATTCAAGACTTGTGTTTACTCCGAGCCTCTTCCGCAGTCGAGTCGATTTTTCCTTATTCCTCCGCTTTGCAGACGGGCATTCCTTTCGATCCAAAGCCCCACTTCCAATCCAATCTAATCGCTTATCCACAGACTTGCATTGGTTCGGATACGAGCGACGCAAAAAAAGGACGGCAAATAGAGGAAACGTCCTGAAAGGGAGGATGGAATACTCCCCATCCATCTTCCCAAATAATACGTACACAACCGCGGAAAACGATCAATTAAAACTACGCAAAAGCGCCCTCTTTCGGGAAATGTCGGAATTAATCCTCGCGATATCAATCCAGCGATGAGCAGTTCACTTTGCCATCTCAAGATTTCCTCGAAGTGGGGAAATCCCTTGGGACTATAAGAGAGTCCTCGAAAGAGCTTTCGTTTGTTTTTTTCCTGTGCTTTTCCCGACGTGGACAATACGAGTACCTTTTAAAGAGGTTTACGTCTCCGGCGAGCGAAAAAGAGGTTTGGGCGGATGCTAAAATATCGGCGTGAATTAAGGAGACGTCGGATCGAGAGGCGAAGGACCTGCGGGAGAAGATGGAGATACTACGTTACTTTGTTAGGCGGAGATGGTGATTAAAACGTTCTTCGCGGAGAGATATGGTTGGAAAGAAGTGGGAAGACTTTTACGGATGGGGACCGCGAAAATTGGGGCTATTAAATGGCTTTGGAAAAATTGGCGTGCTTGGGTTCGGTCGGCTCGGTTCCGGTGCGAAAAGTCTGGTTGATGCTTTGCTGGTTTGTACGTTTAATTGTTACATCAGTATGGAAATAAATGCCGTTAGCATTTCTTCAAGTATTTTGCTATTTAAAATGTAAAGCCTATAAGGTCTTTATTGGGGTGAGATTGAAATTGAGAAGGCTCTTCTTACATCTAACTTTTCGTGAAGGATATTAATAATTTCAATTATGTATAGGTGATTAGAGATAGAGAGGAAAACTTAAGAAAGAGTAAGGGTAAAAAATCTCAAGGTAATATTTTCGGAAAATGTTCCTCTGAGGGAAAAAACTCCCGTAGAAGAGGTATGTGATTGACCTGTAGGTCTGGTATAATTACCCAAAAGTGCATGTATGAATGGATTAACTCTTTTTATAGTAAACGAGGAAATAATATCGCACAGTTTTGTATAAAGCATCATCATTATCAGCCATTTTCAATCCGATGTCGGATGTTAGCCTCCCCAAGTGCTTCCAAATTTGCTCTGTTCCAAGGATCTCTTTGTATAAGGTGTTGTTTAGCTATATTTAAATAAAAATAAGAAATGTCAGTTCATTCAAACTGATAACATACTTTCTCTTACACTATTAATTAACGACAAATTATATAATAGTTTTATTGCCAGATAAAGATATGGTCTAATACATCTTGAGTTTAAGTGAGATTCCTTTGTAAAATCAAGGCAAAAAAACCCCAAACCGCTTTAAATATTGTCAAGATATTCTATGCACATAAGCTTGGAAAGGTAATGCCTGAAGAGCGTAATAATTTTTAGTCCGAATTATCATATTTATATTCACGAGAAGCATAAATTTCTATGAAGAAACGAGGTAAGTGAAAATTATATAAAAGCATGAAGCAGGAAAGGGATGACGATGAGGTATTGAAAAAAGTGGGAATAATCTTCTTGACAAGCAGAGTATATGCTATATAATCTTCGGAAATATTATCTCATAAATTGTGAAACGTAAATTTAGAAAAGTTCTGTAATGTATCTGGCCTGCCAGAAAGGAGGAAAACGTTTTTTATTCTCAAGATAGGTTTCGGCTAATCCATTACGTCTTTCGTACTTTGAGAATGATTTTTCACGAATCGCAGGCTTTCTTTAGAAAATTTTGGATTATCTTTATATGACTTATATTGTGACTGAAAGATCTCGAACTATTTGAACAGAAATCATAAAAGGCGAGGGTAAAAGAAGATGCCAGTGTAATCTTCTCATTTCTTACTCCACTAAGGAAAAATGAATTTAGAGTTGATGAAAGATAACAGATGATAATCCATTATCCATGTCCAGGCGTAGAAATGTCACTGTGGATTCGAATGTTGTCATTAAGGGATTTGTAGAATTATCATCCAATTGACATGCAATTAGGTTAGATTCTCAGAATTTGATTCGACTTGGATTTCTCCTAAGAGTCTGTGACTTGAATATAACGAATATGCGGTAGAATTTTATTTGTTTCAAGTAAAGGTTCGGAAAAATTCCGTGTTTTGAAAAAGCATAAGTCTTCTTAAAGGTAATGATTTTTGTGGTATTTCTATGCATGTGTCAGCGATTTGACTACTGCATGGCCAAGCTCGAAAAAAACTTATTGTACCAGTTCAACTGTTTGTATTACAATTTCTTAACTACAAAATCCTTCAGAAAAATTGCTAGAATGTACAAATGGAACCAAAAAGTTCTTCATCAGAGAAAGGATTACGTAGAAATTCACGTAAAATCAAATTGGTTACGTTACAATTTGAATTAAAACATATTATTATATTTACAATAAATCTGAAAGGTATGAACCAGGTGGCAGAGTTTGGCAGTTACAACAGTAATCCACAAGTAATTAGTAAACATAAAAGTTAAATCAAATACATCGTCATCACATCACCAAAAAGGAAATTACTAATACAGTATTGCTATTTTTTCTGTCTATCACTCATTCAATACTCATTCAATACTCATCAATTAATTTATTATTATTAAGGGAATTTATTTAACCCATTGGGGATCCATCTTCCATTTAACCAAGAAGTTTACATAATAAAAAATACAAATAACGTAACAAAATAAAATAATAACACAAAAAAATATAAAAATACAAATATATGAATCTATATAATATGATACAAAATGAAAATGAATACTAATATAACACAATCTTATACAAAATACAAATCTATATAATATGATACAAAATAAAAATGAATACTAATATAATACAATCTTATACAAAATTAAACTACGGTCATATACAACTGTACAACTATTGAAACACAAAAATAAACACGTAAAAATACAAAGAAAAAGAGCAAATACAATAAATACAAAATTAAAGGGTGTTTCCGTCGGTGCAATTTTGTTCAGAGAGTAATAGTTTCGTAAGGTGCTTTTTAATTTATCCATCGTCATATTACTTATTGTTTACTAATTCACTGCAAATCATTAATTCTATTAATGCACAACATAAATCAATTATTAAATCCTTATATTAAGATACCCTTACAATTTCTACTATAACCTAAGGTTTCCGCTGATGGCTGTAAATGTAGGTAGAGTCACAATATATTCCTAAGCACCATCAAAGTTAAGATGTAATGCCGATGTACTCACCGACTCCTCACCTTTCCCTTTAGTTCACCTTTGTAACCTTGAAGATGCTGTTAATCTGACAGTGAAATGTATATAGGTTCGTCCTTAACTTTGATGGTGTTTAGGAGTATATCGTGACTCTACCTAAATTTCTACTCTAATAAACCATAGATCGCAATCTTATTATGAGAGATACGCTTCAAATTTTACTTAGAAATTACAACGGATTCCCTTACAAACGACTGCGAAAACCATCCTCAGCGAAAAACGAAAATTCCTTTAATAGATTACGAATATCTCATCAGATATCTTACATCCTTGTAGCTAATTTATTACGAGCATTAATAGGTTATTTGATAGACAAAAACGACACGGAGAAACTAATTTTCTCAATAGCACCATTTTTGAGAAATATCGAATACAATTCTCCCGTGATGCACATAAAATTATTTGTAAAATACGTGCTTCGCTGTTTTTTAACATTTTGAAAGG
Organism: Sympetrum striolatum; assembly: GCA_947579665.1. Taxonomy (NCBI): domain Eukaryota; kingdom Metazoa; phylum Arthropoda; class Insecta; order Odonata; family Libellulidae; genus Sympetrum; species Sympetrum striolatum. Next base: position 32,573,474 of record OX388349.1, read on the forward strand.
TTTCGCTTGCTAGAAATTCATTGCGAATTCGAAATTCAAAACATTTCTATAGTCTACTTGTATTTCCCGATGTTATCAATCAGTTGTACAGATTTCCAGTTGGCTGCACTGTTATTTTGAGACAGGTCAATGATTTGAAGCGCCACTCACTGGAACTGGGGAACGTTCGAAGCTTTGCGAAGAAAAAATCGTGCACGGAGAGCTTTTTGTATTGATGATAAAGTCGTTTGCAAATTTCATCGCTGTAATGAGAAAATTCTCCCTTACGAGAGCCAGGATATTTTATATTCGCTTTTTGTCGGATCTGTGCGAAGGTTGGCCGTTACTTCCTGAATGTTTATATTGCAAAATGTGCGGCAAATTCGCAGAAAGTCAGAAGGCAGGTTGAAACGCCTCTTGCAGAGGATTAAAAAAGTTTAGCCTCGCTTGTTTCCCTGCATCGGTAGTCAGAGAGACGAGCTCCATCGTAATCCTTCGCACGGTGAATGCATCATATCTATTATATGCCTGATAATAGAAGGGAATACATTTTTATGAGCTTTAATTTTGAAATTAGTCAGTCTTCAGAATCCAGTAGAGGTTTTCATTGAAGAAATACACAATGCGATGGCTGTATTTTCATTACATTGCGGTACTGACAAACATCTTGAGCCTACCCTAAACCTAATAACGTTTAAACAGAAATATTATCTTACTCTTTTTGATACTGAGCCTCATCGATATTTGAAGGAATGTTTAAACAATAAATGTGAAGGTCGACTTCATAGAGTCAGTGGTTAAGCATATAAATTGAAGTTGATTAATTTTCTGATTTTAAAGAGCAAACTATGTTTCATTTAAAGGCATCATTTAGAGCTAAAAATGATTTTCTTTATACATTTTTAGTGCGAATTTTTATTGACTTTACTTCTAAGCAATGATCATAATTAATCATATGACATTTAAAATACGCTTTTTCTTTTTTGTTAATTTAATTTTCAAATATCTAAAACGATTCGTCTTACTAAAGTTATTAAAATATTACGGTAATTCCAAAACAGAAACCTACGTTACCTTCAGAGTGTAATGTGATGCGGATGCAAATACTTATATATTATTAATATGCAAAAGGTTCAAACATTGTTATTATATAAATTATAACTTCATTTTATAGCACTATAAAAGGGACTCGGGATGTTTATATATTTTAAAGAACTGCCTGTCTATTTTATCATTAAGATGATACCCTTCGTTTGCATGCATATCATTTTAAGGTGGAAATATCTAAGAAACCGTTTCAGCAAATAGTTCTAAAATTTTAGTTATTTCCACCATAATGCAGTTTCATCACATAAAGGCTTCTTCACTCAATTTAATACAGGATGTCTAGGTTAAACATATAATAATACAAAACGTAATAACTTCGGAAGCAATTAAGATATTTATTAGTGGTTTTCCTTTATTAGTTTGAGAGGTCAAAATGTTTTCTATGTTTGCTTGATGATGGTGCTCCATGTCTTTATGCAGTAATTGTGAGGGATTTCTTGGATAATGATTTCCAAGATCGCTTAATTGGGAGAGGTAGTCCACCGATTGCTTGTCCCCCTAGAAACCCAGCCATGAGGCCACTTGATTGTTTTCTGTGGGCGTTTATCAAGAATCAAGTAAACCAGACACTAGTTCGTGATCTACCAGAATTGCGCCATCGAATTCCTGCGCTTATACCAAATGTTAAGCCTGCAATGCTGCAAAACACTTGCATAGAGTATTATACAGATTAGATGTCTTTCTGCCACTAATGGCGCACATATAGAGGTGTTTTAACTGTGTAAAAAAACTGAAGATGTAAGCTCGCTTATGAAACCGGTCGCAAAATAAATTTTCTGTGGAAAAGTACAAAGTGTTTTCATTCTGCAAATGGCTTTCCACGAAGTCACGCCTTCTCATATCGATTATATGTGTAAAAAAACATTTTGAGTCACCATACTTCTAGAAACAAACGGCCAATAAATATCTCAAGTTGTTACATTTTGTATAATTATGCGTTTAACGCGGACACCCTGTTGTATATAACTTATAAACAATTCTCCTCGCTAGAGGCTTGTAAAATCTTTCGAAAATAATTCAATATTACAGGAATACAATTCCAAATATTGTGCATTTAATGGCATACATTAAAGTAATAAACATCTCCTTAAAGACTGATACCTGATTTTTTTCTATGAAATATATTTTGTGTTGATTGGATTGATATATCGTATTATAATCTATGGCCAAATATTGGAATGGTTATGACCCAAGTTATCTTATAAATTTCTGTCACCATTTATTTTTCGTGCATAGAAAAGTATTTCACTTCAATCCGTTTGTGGATCCGTTACTTGAAAGTTAAAGACACTAAGCTTGCAACTCTCAAGTTTTTGATGAACATTTTCAAATTTTTACGCGAAATGACCCAACGTAAGGATTTACGATGCAGATATTTATCGATAGGCTAGCGCAAACAGTTTCCTTGCGGCAGTACGAGAAAGTAGGATAAAGTTGGGGCAAAAAAGAAGAAACAAAAAAGAGTGTAATACATGGCACAAAGTAGTGAGGGAGAGGGGAGGTCATAAAGAAGTAGAGCTTGAAGGGGTGGAATGTATTCAAGTGCATTGCGTCTGCTTCTCTTTTTTGCTCCTCTTCTAAAGAACGCCAGAGGAGCGGCGGCTTTGGCTGCCGCAGATCTTTGTGAGGGCGCAAGTGGGTGGAGGGAGTTTCCTGCGAAGAATTTCCCATGTTCACCTCATACGCAGTCATACGGAGGACTGCGAAGTTCCTGCGGGCGATAAGAACTAAAACTTGAAAAACTATTATAAATTTAAGTTGTGATTATTCTTATTCAAATTGGAAAAACGGGAAAATCCCATACTATATTTTTAAAGTTATTAGTTATGTATAGTTTGTTTAAATTAATTTAATATAAATTTAATATTTTTTTATATATTATATATATATATTTAAATTATATTTGTAGTAATAATGAAATCAAACTTATTATAAAATAGGTGGTTAAAGCCATCACTTTGTGAAGCTCTATAACAAGGATCTAATTTAAATAACTTTTGTTCCTGATGGATCCATACCACGAAGTAAAAAACTTAGTATAGTTTCACTAATTTACGTTGTGAATGCGACTAGTTTTGAATCAACGTCGAGTCATCGTCGAGCACTGCCGATGTGTCCAAATTTGTCGCATTCACAAAATAAATTAGTGAAACTTTACTCAGTTATTTTAATTTTAATCCTAAAAATGTTTTATCTAAAAAAATAGGAAAATATGAAACCTAAAGATAGTTATAACCGCTCTGTTTCAAGTCTATATCCTAAGAAGGTTTGCTGAATGAGTTAGGATAAACATATTAGAACCACTGAGTGAAAATGATCTTATTAAATACATCCTGTGTTTTAAATAAGTTGTCGATGAAATATTTTTTCTGTAACATTCCGTTAGATATTATTTATTGACGTACTTTTGTCTCCATTGTCTTTACGGTTTTAGGAGGATTTTAAAATAGTCGTTTCCACACATTTTGTGCTAGTAATGGTTATTTACTGGTTTGATTTTGAAGTGGGTACTTTTGTTCGCACATACGATTAGATGCCATATCTCTTTATCTTAGATTTATCAAACCGCAGAATTGAACAAGATCTGTCAAACAAATCTCTACAAGTTGATGTTATTATAAACTCAGTATATGATTGCGGCACATGCAGATTGATACTTTTTTTTAATTGATCTCTCATTTATCTTAGCTATAGAATTCCAGGAGTTATGAGCGTAGCATTAGTTGTTTTTCTGTCTATAGTGTCAATACTGCGCGCATTAAACCTTAATTGTATTATTGGTTAACATTAATATACAGGTATTACTACTGACCATATTCGTATACGAATATTTGAGATCGTATACCATGGTGCGTATATTTGACACCAAGAATCATAGTCATTTTAAAATATAAATCCTCAACGTTGATATAATCACTACCACTATAAGCATCATTTCCACCATAATTCCATTTACTTCGTAATACTTGCTAAATTTTACTTCTTCAAGAAGAAAACACATGACGTATCTATTGTAAGTTAGCGGTGCTATATTTTTTTTTCAGAAAATGGTCGACTAACTTCTACTCAATTTTGACTTCATGGAGATAAGTATATATATAAGAGATGTGAAGTTTTCTCGCATGAGAGGATAAATTAATTCTTTGAGTTTCAAGGTTTTAAATTAATTCTAAGGAATTTCATTACTTCTGCGGGATTATTGCATATATTTCTACATCTCGCATTTCATTAAAATGAGACGGTCTTAGTCATACCGAATTGACGAGTTTCTGAGAAAGCGATTTAAGGGATATTAAAAACATCGTAAACTGGATTGTTTTTTTTTTCAAGTTATACTTAGATATTAATAACGAGACTACGGTATAAAAATTTTAAGCATGATTTGTAGATGGTTAAAAAATAAGGAAGTTTAGGAGAAAAAAATGGAATTAAAATTTTTGTATGTAAAATAAACGCTATCTTAATTGCCTCATTTGAATGTTATAAAAATATCAGTGAGGGCGGCAAAGGCTATGTTTTTATTGTGTTCATATGACGACTAAGTCATTATAATGTTAAAGAGTAGACACGAATAGTGAAATAGAAAACTTATGATTTCATTACAGTCGTATATATTATGTTCCTCCTTGTCTTAGAAAGGTGATAGCTGAAAACGTGCTCCAACTCTTGTTGGGAATCACGGATAGCTATCACAGGGTCACCCTTACCATTGGAAGATATAACCTTATGGTAATTAGTTAGGATTAGACATATGACGAGACTTGTAAGTCTCAATCTCGCCCCTTAATAAAGTCGTTTATTATTATTGGTCAATTACTTCCCGATGTAATATTAAAATTAGTGACCTTTTTCCTTTAGGAAAAAAGATAACACCTTCAGCAGAGATCATTTTGGTGAAAGTTAGTTAAAAAAGTATATACCATTCGCTTTCAACAATGAGTGATATTTATTATTTTTAAGAGCTTCGACAGTTTAAGTAAATTTGCATACATGTGCCCCACCGGGAATCGAACCAATGGACATTTTCATCATAGAAAAGCGCACTACCGTTTCAGTATCCAAAAGCGCTGCTTTCAACATTTTGTGCGCTTACTGACTTTACCCAATACCTACAAAAGGATACTAAGTAGAGCATGCATTTTCATGTTTACAGTTATAATTTGTCACTCTTCATCATTCATATTATTATCCTAATATACACGTATGTTAGGATAATAATATGAATGGTGAAGGGAATTAAAGGGTTGGTTAATATTGGTTGATCAGTTAAAATTGGTGAAAAGCAGATGGAAGAATAAGCGTGCTGAGATATGAAAAACCACACTTCCGAACGTTCAGCGCTCGAGCCGGACGGCGCGGATCCGCGGCGAGCGTCACGCCTATACTCAATAATTTTTTTCCTTCTTAAATGAAATATTACCCTCGCCAAAGTTTTTCGAATTGTAGAGGAGGGTTGTATGTACAACGTATAAAAAAATGCAAAAAATCAAAAGGGTGGTACACCGTCAAAAATCAATTTGAAATTTTTAAATTGTAATAAACTATATTAAATTGCTTAAATTTTATAAAAACTTCCTAATTTTATATTTTATAACACAAGAACTTTAAATTAAGCTATGCTGTGTATTTTTAGCTTCTATTTACCGGAGATATGGCCTCGAATGCGAAGGCACTTTTGTAAAATTTCAATTTTTAAACATTGCAATATTTCGTAAATAATTGCATTAATTACAAAACGGCTTCGGGATTTTCATTTTGTTATCAAATGAAAGCGATATGCCAAATTTGGTCAAAATCGGTTGACTCAAGGGACATCACCTTGTCGAATTGGCATGGAATGACCCACTTATAAAAGCAAAATAGCAAATAAATATAGGTGCAGTATCTCACTGACAGAAAGTAGCTGTCTTCAAAATTCTGCATCAGTTTAGAATGGCACTCTAATAATAAGTTTGAAATTAAATGATATCACTATTTATTAAGTTGGTAAATAACATGATAGCGTTGCCGATGAAATCAGCTCAAAATTTTATGGGTCTTAAATTATTTTTGTTTCTGAACAGTAATAATTTTTAGAATGTAAGCGGCTTACAAAAAGAATTCAGAGGCGAAAGAAATGTATGCAATATGTAAATATGTGATATGTAGCAATGTTCGATAGCCGTATAAAAAAAACTGGCAAAGGATGATGCTTGTGCATGTGTGCTAGACAAAGGGATGGTCCATCGCGGTCTCGAACGTAAATAGTGATGTGTATTTTGTATTAAGAGGCGAGATATTGAAGGTGCATTATTGTGTGCATTTCTTCATCTCCGAATAACAAGCTCGACTCGGTGATTTAATGAATTCTGCGCATCCCGCTTCCGCAGCTTAAATTGCGAGTGCAGAAATAACATTAATAATCGCAAGGATTTCGCCGGCACCGGGCGAATTTTCCGCATCCTTTTCTCTCAAAATTAATTCCGGCGCCGCGTTTCCCTCGAAATCCGGCAAATGAGGAAACAAAAGTGGATAAATATGTTCAAAATTGCAGTGGCTAATTGGGCGCACTTTGAGAAGGCACACGCGGTGAGTCACGTGAGAGGCAAACGAAAATATCAAGCTGCCTGAAAAGCCGGGCCTTCTACATTCTACGTATCCACTCGTGAAATTTGTTCTATACGGTTGCTATTCCAAGTGGTTGTATGGTTATACATTGCATGCTGATTAGAACAATGTATTATGTAAATGTTATGTCGAGAGATGAAAATATCGTTCTATTTCTAACTGTTTATTCCACTTGCATGAAGATTTCAAAAGCATTTTCGTAATTATGAAGGCTTAACTTTGGATAATAAATTGCTAGAATTCAAACTTAACTGAGTACTCACTGCCCTGTCGAAAATTTATCAGAATGAATTCAAAGTTAACTCGAATGTGTTCTGTGATTTGAATTTGAAGAATAGAGAAGATAGGCTAATCTAAAAATTTTGTTTAATCGAATAATAGCGTTTTTCAAACAATTTATTTCTCAATTTCCGACGAAAAACCTGAATATTTACCTTACCCCTAAGGTTCAATAGGTAAATTTGTTATACATTTTTATTCCCATATCATTTTATTTGATCAACTTACGGGATAATTTTTTATATTATTTTTCCTTTGTGATATTAATTATTTTATCATAGTGTATTATTGCATTTTTTCTGTTAGTGATTTTATTTTTTTATAATTTTGTTATAGTACTACTTTTGTGATTTCAATGCTATTTCTTTTTCTTACACCGTTTATGTCAAGTATTATTTCTTTTTTAGTGCGTTTATACAGAGTATGTTTTTTTTCCGAAGGCATTACCTTAAATTTTTTTACCTTCACTCATTAAGGTTTCTTCTATATCTCTATTGGCCTACTTAAATGTCTTTTATGTCATTTACGAATGTTTAAGTGGGAGTAGATACTTTTCAGTCTCAACCTCGCCTTAATAAAGCACTTATAGACCTTAGGCTTTTCTTTATTTGAACCATGTATTATGTGAATGTGGTTGTCTAAAAAATGTTTAATTTTGCTGTTCATTCCGCGTGTGTTCATTTGCGAGACATTTTTAGAATTACGAAGCCTAAACTTGGGGAAATAAATTGCCACCATTCAAATTTCACTACATCCTCTCTGCACAATCACAATGAGCTTGATTATGTGTTCTGTCATTTGAATTTTGATCCTCATTCCTGCTCTCCTCGCTTAATTTGCGTTTGAATATTTGACAGGAGTATGGAATCGAAGATATTAAGAATCGCGTTATGATTCAGGGTCTTAAGCATCATCCTGCTGTTACTTACTCGCTGAATATGTAGCCCACGCATCATAAACGTCATCTGCTTGCAGTTGGATGCAATCATTATCTATACAACTAAGCAAACTCTATAGTATGCACAACCTCATAATGGCAAGGATTAACTACTATCCGAAGAAGCAACAAAACCTAATCAGAAGCAAAACTGATTATTTCACACCAGATTCCTGATTTATGAATTCTGCGATCTGAATAGAAAGTTACTCGAGTTGTTGTGTACATGTTGAGAAGAATTTTTATTTTTCTCTTAGTTTAAGGTTTTATTAATTAGAATTCGCATTTTAATAAATTATATGATGAACTAAGTTGGCATACTTAACAATTGGAAGTTGCATAATTGGGTTGCCAGAGATGTAATAAACAGGTTGTTTCTCATAAAAGTAATAATACAGGGTGTCGGGTTTAATCATATAATAATACACAATTTAATAACTTGAGAAGCAATTGATATATTTATTAGCGGTTTGCTTCTACTAGTTTGGTTTGGTTTGTTAGTTGAACTTTTTCTTTCAAAGAAATAAAAAGCTTCCTAAGAATGGAATTCTGGGAAATGTTTATTGGTTGAATGGATTATTTAAAATAATATTTTAGCTAAGGGACTTTTGAGCGCATAAAAAAACTTAAATTCTTTAAAAATTGAAGAAATGCACTCTAATCACATTGACTGTCAACGGGAGGTTTTTGGAGGGGTTTCCCTCCCGTCCTTGGGCGAATGCCGGACAGATTGTATTGTTATATCCCCCTCGACTGTTGCCACCTGGTAATCATACCAAATATCAGCGTATACATTTAAAAAATTAATAAACAAAAAGATCTCTGTTAAGATGTCAGCTCTTCCAGTGCAACTGAGCAAATATCTTTCCTGATTATTAATTTTTAACATCCATCTCATTTATCTTACCATGATATGTTTCAAATGCACAGTAAATGATATTCAAAACAACATTGTCAACTTGTTGGGAAGGTAAACCACCGGTTACTTTCTGTACTCTTTCTTTTAAATTAAACTAATCATCGCAATTAGCATACATAAAACTTGATGGGCGTAAAATAAAGAGGCACTACGTATGTACATTACAGTTCGAATTTATTTCTCATTTAGTTTAACTTCACATCTCCCCGATGCGTTCAAATCGATTGTTATGATACATTCAGCAATCGCATGCAAAGCTTTACGTTGGCCATGAACATTATTAATCATTCAAAGAACTCGAATGGAAAGCTATCTTTGTTCCACTAAACTTCGATCAATTATCGTTCAAAAAAACTTAAACATTCAACACGTTTAATTGTTATTCCGGGAAGCAACAGGGAATATTTCGCTCGCAATTCAGCTTAATGAGTATTTTCCCTTCTCCCATTTAATAAACATGTTGATAGTCACTCATTTAGTGGATGAGATGTGCAGTGGAAAATGTGTATTCATGAAATTCCCCGGAGGGATGGCGCGAGGAAGTCATGAGACAGTTGTCATGGGGGAAGCAGAGGGTGTGTACGGGAAGGAGAGGCGTGGGTGGATGGCCTGGGTGCAGAAGGGTGCATTGTAACGAGCATTAGGGGTGAGGATACACCGTTCCGTCCCTAGGGGGCATGAAAACGTATCTTTAAAAGAGAATGTACTTTCCAGAGTATAAAGTCTTTAGTTCTTTGTGAGAGTTTGTGAAAGAATACCTCCTGTATTTCGTTTTATATTCCGGTCCCTGTTTAATTATGAAGTGAGGATTATTTGGCGCTAAGTTCTTTTAACTAATACTTAAATAATATTATTTTTATAACATTGTCGGCCCAAGAATCTGTGTGTAAAGTAATCTGTCTGAAGGACGGTTGGAACCCACCCCTCCAAAATTATTTGTCAAGAGCTTGTAGATGGGAATGAGGCTTACTGAACAAGATGAGGAGTGAGATAGTTTGCCTTTGAATTTATCAGTAAGACAAAATACTGTAAGCGGAACTTCCACATAGATGAAGCACAATAACTCTAAATATATGATTTCAATACGTTCGTTTTTAGACTGCTTGGTGCTTCAACCAATTTTATTACTTATGTTTATTAAATTGATTTTTTCCCGTTGTTTTCTTTTACCCATGGAACATATATTCTGAGCCAATATTCAGAGAGAATTTTTAAGTATTGCGAAATTTATTAAAGCTAGAGTCATCACATACATAGTATGTATTACATACGTAAGTGAATACAGCGAATACCTGCTATGATAACTCAGTACAAATCGTGTTGATCATTGCAAAAAATAAAGGAATACTTTATTTAAATCGTTACAGTTATTAAAAAAAATAATATTTATATCTCAAGTGAGAAGAATATACATTTGAGTACCCTTGAGCCTAGCCTGGCTCATCGAAGGGTGCTCTATTTGGACAAGTGGTTCACTATTTAATGGAGCAAAATTTGTTTCAATATTCTTAAACCTCAGACAAGGAATTAATACTATAAACTTTGTCAGGCACTATTAAACATTGTAGATACCACAAAATTTAATATGCTACTACCATATTGGTTGAAGAAGGAATAAATAGTTTAAATTATAAATCGGTAATTACGATGCGAAAGAATTACTCGTATAAATTACCATAATTTAAATTAAGTTTATCCAGAATCCGTATTTGTGTCCCATGTTGTTTAGTTTTCGAAGTCTTGCAACTAGATCTTCTGCATAGAATACAGTTATTACATGACTGATAGACTCCTCATTTATGCATAGAACTTTGTCTTAGGATAAATAAGTAAATGAATTAATAATGAATAAATAAATATATTTATGTATCCAAAATAAATTTACAAAATAGTAATTCTATACATCGTTGCGTCTTAACTGAAAAACATTGAGTTGATTACTATAGAAATTATGCAGCAAACTCATCTTCGAAATGATGATATGTCCAATAGTTGAGAATTCCTCCAATCATGGACTATCTCAAAGTCAATTTACTCTGTTCGTAATGGCGTCAGGATAATATCGGCCCCACGATGATTCTCATCGCAGCTATATAATTATCTGGATAATCATTCCGGCAGCTCTATTATCATTTACACGATGGCCGCTGAATCAAATCACAATAGACCTCTATCAGCAGCAGTCTCATTAGCAGTTTGCAGAGTAAGGTGAGATACGAACTCAGGACATCCTTGTTAGATATGATCATTTGAGAGGAAAAAGAGAAAATGGAGCAAAACTAATCAAATGCAAAAATATTGTACATTAAGCAAACCCAAAAATGAACACAATACCTAATTACTTTATTAAATTGTAACCTTTAACTTATACTGTACGCTCAGGTACAAGTAGTAGTAGTAGTGTTTTATTTAGAAAATATTCTAATAATTACAGTTATTACGATATACTTATAATACAAAAATACAAGGAAATTATACAAAAAATTACAAGTTTACAGTTACACAAACCAAGTTAACGATACAAAAGGAACACAATTCAAAATTTAAACGGCTGGAAACTTACATGATCATAAACATCTCCATTAATTCCTCATTCTTTTCGCAATATTAATGCATTTCCTTCTAAAAGTTGTTTCGTTATCTATTTTACGGACCCATTAGGGAAGACTATTGAATAATTTAAAACCATCATTCATTAATGACCTCCTAGAGAAGAGAGATATGTAATACGCTATTCCAATCAATGAATAAAATACTATTAAATAAATAGAAAATAATTTTACAAAAGTACAATAATTATGCACTTAATACAAAAATGCTAATAAGTAATTAATAATAATTAGATGCTAATTAACACCCTATGCTCATTCTCCCACTACGAGCAGCACCGTTGTTTATTATTTCGATATCCGGTACAAAACATTGGATTGTGATTTCAAATTAATTCTTCCTTTGATTTGCAACTTTATCTATCGTTTGATAGATATCGCTTAAGATAATCCTTCGGGGCTAAGTTACCCGTTTGATTATTAACAATTCTCTAATCATATTTTATCCTTCCATACCTATTCGGTACAATACTTTTTATCCATACATTTACACATCCACCTTTTCAAAAATCCTCTTCAGTTGTTTAAGTTATGTATAAAACTTTTCGTGACATTGAGAGTAAGAGAAAAGGAAAGTTAAAGGAATCAATTTACGCAACTTGAGTCTCAATGGCACGCGATTATGGCCTAGTTATTTATAGGAGCATCATTCAAAATAAAGTATTCCAAATTGTATTCAATGTACCGCAAATTGAGTCTCAAGATTAGTGCATTGCGATTGAAAATACTTCCGATGGAGTCGAGAGAGGTTTCGGAGTCGTGATAGTTGCATTGTGGTTGCTCATGCGCTATAGTCCGTATGTAATTTTAGAGGAAATGCGGTGAAAGTGAAAATGGTTATGATTTAAACGTAACGGGTTACCATGTTATAATTTTTCCTATATTTATTTTATCTCAACTTTAACCTGAGATAAATGATCTTACCTTCGCTTAGTCTTGTCTCATTTTCAGTCTCTTCTGTTTAAAGTAATTGCATAATATCCCTTGTATATTTTGCATTAAACTTATTATTCGTCGGCAAAACTTTGATAACAAAGCTGCATTCAGACCGTTAGTATTGCTAAAAGTGCTGCGACAGCTTAGGTCATTTCGCACATTGGCTCCCACCATTGAAACCCGAGACCGCGTCCACCAAAGGCAAATGCGCTGTCCACATGACTATCCGGGAGCCCATTCAGACTGTTTTCTCCATAAAATGTTTTAATATAAGATTCTCTATGATAGATGCGCATCAGATTCTAAGTATACTAAATCTGATTTTTGGTCAAATTTCTTCTGAATATGCTGAAAAAATAAAACAGTATTTAGAAATATAAAACTCCCGTTGATGAAGATGAATAGATTTTGCTGTTAGAGTAGGAATTAATTCAGTAAGGAAAAAGAATATTAAGAGCACCCCCTTTGGATAATCTTTTATTTGTGGTGTATAATTTTGAAACTGTTTTGTTTAAAAAATTGATTTTAATTGTTTTTAGTTTTAAATTAAGTTGCCCAGTCTTTGAATACCAGAGAATGAAATTCAAATGGTACTTTTAATAAATAAGAAATAGCTATTGATTATATCTTTTTAGTATATTCCGACTTTTGATCTTAGTTAATGGATGCTTTAAGTTATCATGTTCAACGACGGAGCCTGACTATAAGAAAAATTCACGATGGATGATTATAGAACTTATGAGTCTATTTAATTAAAAAACTAAATGTAGTTTTTCATAGTATATAATGAACAAAAAGAGATGTATGTACCTCAATTCAAGGATTTAATACTGAAAACAAAAGTTGTTTTCTTGTATTAATATCCGTAATTTCCAACTGGAATTTTTCCTTAGATTGAAAATTCGAGAAGAAAAATTATTAATAATTTTGGATTATTATTCAGGATGTAAAGATGAAAAAAGCCACGAAAATAGATTCAGTTGTACCCTTTAAGAAAAGTAATTCAATCTGCATTGGCCCCGTCTCCTCAAAACAACTTATGCATGGAATAACTGTTTTCGTTGAAATTAACTAGGCAACAGTAAATTTTTGAATTATGAATACCGAAAATATTTATCAATTGGTATATCAGAAATAAAATAAAAACTTATTGGAGAACGATTTGCTACGGACTGTGGAAACCAACGCCTGGATCTTGGCAACCGGCGATGCTCTGGACTTAGTATGATTAAGCTAAACGTAAATAATACATAAATTATTATTATCTCAACCTTGAATTTTAAGGGGAACAGTTAAAATATTATTCTTGATACCAATTAATATTTAAATTATCATTTCCTCCAATAAAATAATGAAATATATGTAGAAAATGGTCGATATCTAATTCGCTAGACTACACTCAGAACATGTATCGCTCTGACGCCTAGAAATTTTCTCAATCAATAGTTACAGCGTTTTTATGCAAAGATGAGAGCTAAAGAAAGATATTGTTCTATGGATTGGTAAATTTTCCCTCAATATGGGCCGAGAGTCACTAAAAAGGTCCACCCTGGACACAATGAGAAATTTGTTAGTTTCTATGCCTGGGATCGGAGTGTATTTATAACCTGACCCTCAAATGTGGTTTGTATAGTAGTTTTCATTGTCTAAAGTCTTAGGTTTTTGTACAGAAAAGCCAATATATATAATCGAAAGGGGAATCAAGAGCGTTGGAGTGTAGCTTGTTAAAAATATGAGAATCCAATTTTGAGTTTAAAATTGAGTTGAGTCTTGACAAAGAGCATTTGGGAAGATAACTTTACAGACATAAAAAAATTCCATGTTAATACATTTATTTATATTATTTTCCGATAAAAAATTAACTTATTGGTAATTTAATTTCTCATGAAACATATCAAACGACCTCTTACCCTATAATCACGTCCACTCGCTGAAAGATTTGAAACATATGATACTCTGAAGTGTTTTACTGGATAAGTCAACCTTTTTCAGTTTAAGTACAGGATATTGGTCTGTTTAGTAATTTTCGGATTTGACCTTTTTTCATTTTACGGCAAAGAAGCATTTTATGGGCCTACCACTTCAACACCGGCCCATTCGCTAAGTTTTACGCAAATAAATTCCCTCATAAACGCGCAATTTTTCCGGTAAACATTCTTTTATCACGCCAATTAACCTCTGTGCTACTTCAACCTTACTAACGCAACGGTGATGACACGACACGGGAAAAAACGCAAATTGTTCCAACTGGGATGAAGTTTTAATAGTGTAATCTCTCCATAACTCTGGTCATTCCACGCACTTGATTCCCAGTGTGAGGACTTGATTACAAGGCGTAATTGCGTCGGAAGAGGACGCTGTGAATTACTTTTGAATCACTATTGCCGTTTTAAACTCGCTTTGATCATAGGCGTTCCAAGTTAGTTACCATAGGCTGGTTGATGAATCTCCGACGGCCCTCGCGCACGTCGTACAGTGGACTAGAATAGAAGAAAGCTGGCCAAAAATACAAAAGTGTTTTTTTCGAGTGCGGACTTTGAAACTTCGCACGGTTTTCCTGACTAAATTCCCCATACAACCATGAAAATCATTTAAGTTGAATCTTGCGTGATATAGTTTTACAGAGGGTCAAAGTTGAGCAAATTTTGCAAGAAATCCCGGTCTCAGATTTTCCGCGAAATTCATCAAAGTAAAACACATACTGAACCCACTAGAGTAAAGTCATCGGGCAAAACACAACACCATGCTATAAACCTGTACTCTGTCCTTTGTGATACTCAATTTCAATGATTTTAGTTGAGTATTTTCATACTTAATGTGACAAAATTATGGACTATTGTTTTAGACAAAAGTTTTACCTAAAGCGAAAAAAATAGTAGAATTGGACGTCGACCGGCGCGGAGATAATTTTTTCACGTTGTTTTTTGAATCATTCTGAAGAGGAATCCGCAATAAAATCCTTATCATACTTGCCCCCACGATATTAATCCCGAATTTTCGACAAAACTGCAGTACCAAATTCGCACGGCGTGGTACGGCGTTCTCGGTTTGAGACGGATCTTTCAAAACTTTTGAAGCTAAATACTTTTTAATTTTTTCAAACTCATTTAAATTGTGTGATACCATCCAAAATTTAATATGAACGAATAAAAACTTTGTGAACGCTAGTGTGATGATTTTTACAGCATGTTATACCTAGAAGGACGGCTGGTAGTCATTTGACCACTACCTCTTTTCAAGCCAAATATTTACCTGTCTCCGGTTTTAAAACGATTTTCTGCAGATATTTATATTTGAATAATTTATTACATTAATTACTATATAAATGACATTTCAAAGGAACTTGAGAAGAGCATGATTATTATTGAAAGCCCTATATAGTGAAAATAATGAGCTTTTCGCTGTATCTAGAAATTTGTTTATAAACTAACAATCAATTGAAAAACAGTAATTTAATGTCACTATAAGTATATAGATATGCCTTAATAAACAATTAAACGCCTTCAAGATGCAAATTAAGCAATAGAATAGGTATTGAACATGCTTAGTGTTCAAATAACCACTTCCCGTCTTTCTAGGTGGAGCGAACCGCCCGTCCTAGTAGTGTTAATATACAAACTCCGGCGCGAGAAGAGAGCAGCAAATGGCAGAGAAGAAGCGGGGAGTAATAGAGTTGTGCGTGCGAGAGAGAGAGGTTTAATGGAGAGTAAAAGCTCTTCCAGCTGACCTGCTTCATAGCGAGGACATAAAATTTCCTCCGCTACCAAGTGGAGACTGACGTGAAATACTGATGTGAATCGGAGGTGATTTTTGGCTTCTTTTGGAGCTACTGCTTTCCCTTTCCGAGAATGGAGGGATGACGGTAATGAAATGGAAATTTTATTGTTTTTAAGTTCCAGCTCCTTCCTTGGAGTTTGAATATCCGCTGCATATTAAGCTTGTCGTTATAAATAATGTACTGTATATAACCGTGTACAATTAGTAATAACGGGAGAGAACAACAAGATTAATGAAATGGGAAGAAGAATTAAGCTCGACTGGAGCGCCTTCTACATCTACATCTACATTAATACCCTACAAGCCGCCTTTCGGCGTGTGGCAGGGGGTGTAAACACCAGTTGAATCTAAATTACTTCCTTATTCGATTATTGTCACGTATTGTTCGCGGAAAGAATGAATCTCTGAAACGATTCGTCCTAGCATCTATTTCTCTTAACTTACGGTCATTATCGGATCGACCGACGTAGCAGGGGGGTTGCAAGATACCGATTGTATCTTTGAAAAATGTAGTTTCCCTGAATTTATTAAGCAATCGCAGCCTAGCTTCCAATCTCCTTTCTTTCAAGGATTCCCAACCTACGTCTGAGAGCATTTTTGTAACGCTTGCTTTTTTATCGTAGCATTTCTTAACAAAACGAACCGCTTTACGCTGCACTTTCTCGAGTTCGCGAGTACACGTTTCATCCGCCGGATCCCATATACTTGCCGCATATTCCAAAAGGGGTAAAACCCGTCCCTTCGGAAGGGACGCGAGAACCCCGCTATAATATAAATTCAAAATGTATAGCAAGCTTTCGTAAGTCATAGGAAGCGTTCAAACCAATTTTATATATTTAATTTAGCTACATCACACGCAAGAATAGAGTTTACAATGAAGTATAAAAGTACACATATCATATACATATAACTCTATTATGGCAAATGGATTACATGGTATAACGATATTAATTTATAAAATAAGAAAAATGCCGCGCGGGGCGTAAAACGTTTAAAGAAAAATAGTCGATAAAAAGATATAAAGTTAGGTGCCAATATTAAAAGGAACCAAATAATTAAAGTTATCCCGAAATGGTCGCTCGGTTTCCGAAGGAAATAAAAATCTCAATTTCTCTTATAGTGTAGTGTAAGGGTTATTGGTGGTGGTGTTTTATGTTTCGTTTCTTCCTCTTTGTTCGGTTGATGTTTCCTTGAGTTACAATATGTGTGTTGTCATTTGGTGGTATGGTTTTCATTAGTTTTGAGGTTTATTTGTCTTGCATTTTCTTGTTGGAATAGATTAATATCAATTCATTAACCTCCTCAGTCTCCATAGGAGACAAGGAACACAACATCTGAGTGAGGATGATAACAGCAGTGACACACATCATAGATAAAGTAAGATCACTGAAATGTATGTTGGCTGGCCATGCAGCGAAAAGAAAATATGTCATTTGGACGACAGCAACTCTCAATAGGACACCAAGGGATTGAAAACACAAGAAGAATGCTAAAGGACTAATGGAGAGATATCATCAAGTACTAACGGCTAACATGAAAAGGAGAACATTAGGAAATAGGAAATTGGAGAGCTCTTGGGGAGGCCTAAGTGCATAGATCGGCATCATTTAAATTGTCTTAAAGTACAAGATAGAGATAACATGTTTATTTTATTAACTTTTGTTAGATTCTTGATCATGGTAGTGATAACATGAAAGCTACTGTAGGAATCTCTCGATTTTTATAAATGTATATATTTTCCAATGTTTTAAGACATTAGCATTATGTGCTCATCTAACGTTTGCTAAAGGAATATTATTTATGTTTTCTTTCATATATTTGGAGACGTTGGAATTGTTATATCTACCTGACTTTTAATGTTGACTGCTCTTTATAATGCTAACATTTAGCTAACTGCCTCTTAAACCTCGTAATCAGCTTCCTTTTCATCTGAGTTTTCATATTTTATACAATACTCCAGTCAAGAGACCTCATATTTATCAGATTATATCAAAATTATCAATATTTTTAGTACAGTAAAGTAAATTATTTAAATTGTATTCATTATTGCAGGAATAGTATTCATAGTTGGTATATTTCGTTCTCATAATTTTTTTCTTCGAGTTCCAACGACCTCTAGTCCTTTGTGACGCACGAGGTCATTCAATGCGCGTAATTTTCAAGTAACCCAAGCTCTGTTTCTCGAATTTCATAAGTGATTGACTCAAGCAACCTAGTGTACTGGCTTGCTGGTTAATCCATTACTGTCAATTAACCCGCTTACTAACCGAACTCAACCACGTAGATTGAAATATTTCCCGCGCAGCAGAACACCGGGCTTCCTCACCTCTCGAATGCACTTGAGGCGCATGTAAATGCTAATTAGGAGATGCAACAGTGAAACGGTGAGACCTGCGGAATGAGGATTGATTCAATGAGGATGCAGATCTCGTCAATGGTTGTATTCCTTCTGAGCTCCCTCTTAACTCCCTAAGACCTTCAGGTGGATTCACTTCATTCGGTACATGTTTGCTTCATGTTCTGAATTCCCATGCGAGGCTATATTCCTGCCCTTTTCACTCGCAAAAGACAGCTTCTAGATTGACATGAATTTGACCCGAGCAAATTAATTATCCTACTCCTCGATCAAAAATTTTTCTCAATTCATTTCAGATTGAGGGCTCTAGATTCTGGAACTCTTTACGTGACTCTGTAAAATATTTCAGCTTGGTGAGAGTTCTTAAGATACAATTGTTCAACTATCTCTTAGCTGCTGATGTTTAAATGAGTATTTTGCATTAGACGAGTTGCATCTCGTTTTTTCCCTCTCTTGTTGTTTGTCTTTAAGTTCTAAATTCTCTTTCTATGCTCTTTGTATTCTGTTTACCTATCCTGTGTTTTTCTTTATTTTGTGTTTCCACATATTTTTGTATTTCTCAGTGCATTCTTTCGTTCTTTAGTTTTTCCATGTATTTTTTTATTTCTGTCGTAATGTTTTTGAATTTTTTTTACTCTTAGCATTTTTGTATTTTGTGTTGCTCTTTGGGAATCTACCCAGAGCAAAATAAATTATTATTACTATTGTGTGCATTTAGATCTCGGAAAAGTCATCTTAATTTAAATTGTGATGGGCAGGAACATATTTCATATATAGACATATAATGAGTGATGTAAAGGATTGACGGAAAAAATGAACTTTGGGCGAAAGTATCGTATCTTCAGATAACCTATAGATACGCGGGATTAGAATTTCATAGAAAAGTCATTAAATCAATTCCATCCCACTATTGTATATCGTATTTATGGCTTGTTTCACGGTATTTCATTACTAGTGCTTCAATTCATCAACTATTGAATTTATTTTGATGATGTATTTTCATGTTATATTACTACCGCGGCTGTCGCATTATTCTTTTATTAGTTATTGAAATAGAGCTGTTTTGCTGCTATGAAATTGTGTGATTCCAGTTAACATAAAGCTAATTTTAATACTACTCTAAATGAAGTTATAGAATATCTTTAGAGCGGAGAAAGTTGAAACACAACGGAAATTCGTAAGCGCGTATGCTTAATTGTATTGGCCTAAGTAATACTAACTACATTACAAGTCTATTTAAACAATAAAAACAACCTTGTTAGTATGGTTTCAGGGCTCAGGGGTATCATAATGATTCACTAATAAGTAATAAAGAGAAAATACTGTATTTTACACACAATTTTTTATTTACGACCGGTTTCGCTACCGGAGTAACATCTTATGGTGGATAAATATCAACATATGATATATCAATATTAGATAAAAAATCATGTGGAAAATTACAAAGTTTTTTCTCTTTAATGTCAGAACACAAGAACATAGAGCTTTCCTCCATAAATCTCCCTCCTCCCACTTTGCTAAACACCTTTTAGAAAACAGTCATTCAAGTGATTTTTCCCCAGAAATCCTTCACTTTCAAAGTAAAAGTCCTCGACTCAATGCCCTAGAACAGCTTGAAATTAAATGTTACCTCTCCTACCCCCATTGTTCCCTTATTAACTAGTATCTTTTTCATTCTCCCTCCCCCATCTTGGATTCCGCCCTCTCCCCCATCCTTTAGTCATCTGTAAATTTCCCCTTCCACTCCCCTTCCACTCCCCTTCCTACCTCCTGATTGGTTGTCATTGTACCCGTATGTATGTCTATTTCCAACTTCTACATCGTATTTTATCTGTCATCACTCAAATTACAATGTATGCCTCGGCAGTTTGATGATTCAGTTGTGTGTGAACCTGACGATGGTAATATACAGAAACCGGTAGTTCCTGAATAAAAACCTTTGTGGAAAAGTAGAAATTTATTTTCAATTTTATCTCTTTATTACTTGAATGGATTTCCATCATTCCATCAAAATCATTTAGATTTCATTCACTAATACGCTAGAATGCTAAGGACGTGTTATAATCAGCCAAGAAAAGCACAATGACTCTACGATTAACACTTTTCTTCGCATTCCAGGCATTTCATAAAAGGAAAAATTTATTTGTGCCTATATCCAACATCACTCATACCTCAGTAATTTTATTATCATCACAGCTATTAACAAGATTGTGGTAAAATTAGATGTATGATACATTTTTCTCTATCCTCCACCAGAAGAAAAGTGAAAAATATTCCATTCACAAGAATATGGTTGTAGGAACATTAATAATTGGCTATTTCATAAGTTATATTTTTCTTTATTATTCGATTATCAAATTTTAACTAACAATAGAAATTTATTTGTATATTACTGACATGGCTTAGGTCTTGGTAAGGAAAAACTCATTTCTCCTTAATCATTAATTTTCACTTTGACTTAAACAAAATAAAGGATTACCAAATTTGGTATCCGCAAGGATCCTTATTGACTTTATGATGTTTCCCCCCCGTTTAGGTTTGTTTCTATACATTTTGCTGGTTGGAAATGAATAATTATCCATTTTTTCCCTCCTCTCCTCAGATTTCTCTAATTTCCTTAATAACAGGAAATCGGGGTTTTCTTGGCAATTATCTAATCCTCCTTCTAAAAAAAAACATAATTTACATGCCGAGGCTGTAATGATTGGAAAGATAAGAGAGAGAAAGAAAGAAGGAAAAAACAATGAGAATTGAGGAAAGAGGGGAAATGGAGAAAGAGGGAGTGAGGTGGAAAAGAGAATCTCTCAGTCGTCGATAATGATATTTTAAATTCGTGAAAGGATACAAGTGAAAATTAAAATTCCGTAAAAAATATAAAATTGCGTCAATAAGAAGCTGCAAATGTGCCCTAAATTTGAGAACTTAACGCTGATGAGTCTATATAAATTAAGCCACGTTAAAATGTCGACTCCCTGCAAATAAATTTTATTTTCCATATCGCTCCAAGTTCAACGCCGAATATTTCGGAAGGTTCTCTATGAGTTCAATAAGTTCTTTTTCTTTTTCCAATTTATATTGGAAATATTGAGAGCATAATATTGAGTATCATTAAATATGTTATCCGTAAAGTTTATTGAATGTCAACCAAATTTACCGACAAATTCTTTCCTTAGAGCCACTTCTCACGCTTAACTAAAATATGACTAAATGAAGACAACACTCGCTAATTAAAAACGATATCCCTTTTATGTGTGATTCCGAAGTCAGATTCGTTCACTTTCTGTTTTAGTTACCAAAAGAATAAAGATTTGATCTTCTAACATTATGGTAAGAAGGCCAGCCATACATATTACACTTCGGAGTTCATTTATTGAGTAATATTTATAAAATAGCTCTTTAAGCTTTGATCGCACATAAACAGGTAATTCACTTTAAACGGTAAATATCAATATTTTTTTATGTAGAGGAATAAAGCTCAGGAAAATAAAGCTGGAATCAGGAAAATATAGCTGAAATCCTTAGTTTGGAGCGTGCTGCTTAATGGATGCGAAACGTGGACTTTAAGAAAGGAGGAAGTCAAACGTTTAGAGGCCTTCGAAATGTACGTATGGCATAGAATGGAGACAAGTATAAAAATTAAGTTTGGTTGAGAGGAAAACAAACGTGGAGGTACTGGAGATGGTTGGGGCAGGTAGGGTTTATTCGGAGTGATGAAGCGTAGACAGAAGAAATGGATGGGTCAAATATTAAAGGAAAAGGGGTTGGTGAAGACTGTAAATGAGGGTAGAATTCAGGGGGAAAAACTGAGGGGAAGACAAAGACTGAAGATGTTGGATGACAGGAGGGGTGGGGTTGATTATAGGGTAATGAAGGAGAACGCTCTTAATAAGGATTTTTGATTGTACATGAACCTACCGAAAGGCAGAACACTCAAGAATGAATTAATAGAGGAATAAATATTGAATATCGCCTTTACTGTGAAAGTCGTCGAGCAAGCCAAATCTAAACAATAACTTACTGCTTATAGTACAATGTATGAATCTATCTAAGAAGAGAATCATAGACGCGGGGTATTAGTTGGTAGAAATATTCTCTTTAAGACTGGTAAATAACTTGGTTTCTAAATTGCATAGATCTTTATAATATATACGAATTAAATTGATTTCATATCGTTCGGAAATATATGATTATCTCAAACCTGGCTAATTAATTCCTGAAATTCTCGCCCTGCTTATCATAAAAATCCTTTTTTTATCATAAAATAAAATTTTTATCACGCCATGTTTGCTCTGGGGATGGATGTAGACAGAGAATGGCTGATGCCACAAGGAGCAGGAGGCTGCAAAATGAAACATGTATCTATTAAAATAGTTAGAAAAGTACGTAATCTATTCAGAGTGATGGGACGATGGGTGAAAGTAATAATAGATGTAATTACACACGAACTGTACGCGTAAAGACTAGATAGAGGAATAGACGGGAGGAATGGACCTTGGATGGAATACTTTGGGAATAGTTGGGGAGGCGAAAGATAAATGAGCGCTTCGAGGGAAAGTTGTAGAGAGAGGGAAAGTGGAAATAGTTGCGTCGATAGATTGGGAAGTGAAGGGATGTTTACAAATAGACACGGTCGAATTGTCGGAAGTATCCCTTGAGACGTTGGGGTATGGGACAGCTGATAGGGATAGATATAGGATAGATGGTGATAGATTATTGAGGGGCCAAATGGAGAATGGGATAAAAGGCATATTTGAAGCGTGGAACCACAGATAAGGAGATAAAAAATGAATAGAAAGTGAGAGGACCATGGATGTGGGTGCTACAGTAGACCTTGTATAACTCTTTAATCTGAACTGTTTCCTTGGTCCGTAGCATTTACTGTTCAAAATATATTGAAAAAGGGATCATATTAAATAAACAATGCAGATTCCACAAAAATACGTATATTAGAATAAGTAGATGCGAATATAAGCCGAGGAACCTAATTCTATCACTATTTCCACCAAGTTAAGGCTTCTTCGATTGAATTTATATTGAAAAAGCCAGGTTAATTAGAACTTTCAACGACTAACAAGAGGAGCACCATGTGTGGGTATCACGGATTGCTTGAGACATTCAAAGTGTGTTTCCTACTCGAAAATAATAGATACGAGTCTTAAACTTGGTGCCACCTCGCCATTGTTTATGCTAAATTTACAACTGAAAATGTGAGTTAGCCAAACCCGCGACGCACGCTTTTCACCCCCCCATTTGATCGTGACAACTTTTCAGCTTAAATTAAAAGCGCTATTGCCCTCTCATTTCATATGGGTCCCAACAGGATCTCCGCAGAAGAAGTGAGACATCGATCAATTTCGGATTCTTTCCTTAAGAATGCATTATGCGGATTTTCGAAAAAACTTTTGGAGCACTTTCAGAGATGGTAAAGAACTGAGCATCTACGTATTTTTATCAGATGTGCTTTTGTAGCATGAACGATAAGAATTTTTTTCAGTCTGGTCTCGGGTTCGATGCGCAGCCTAGTAAGCTATCCGGAAGCCTTTTCCGGAATCCGGTTCCGTACCGATTCCGGTTGTTTCCGGAATCGATACTGAACGCTGGGAAAGATTCTTTTGCTAATTTGGATAAACGAAATTCTCTCCATAAAAGAACAAAATGAAGTACAGGATGGTTTTATAACAAACGTTATTATTTTAGTGGCCTTGGGTGTCCCACAGGGTGGCGTAATAGGACCGTCAAAATTTTTAGTAGGTATACATCAACGGCCTTAGCAATCACATTGGTAGTAAAACTCTTGAAATTTTTAAACCCTTCAATTTGAGATTTTTATCCTCTCCTTACAGGTTCGAATTATTTTAGTTCCATTGTGTTAAGCATGTCGCAGATAAGGAGATAGCATCATCGTGGGGTTTGGTATGGTGGGATGTGGAGGATCGAATTGCAGGTATAAGGAGGGTTATATAGAAGGTATATAGACGGGGATATGAAGAGAGATAAATGGGGAAATAGAGGGAGGGATGGTTTCAGGGAAAGATTGAGTAGTAGATGGATGAATGCATGGGGAGATAGATGGATTTTTGGAGGGAAGATGGGGCAGTAAACGGAGGCATGGATGTAAGGTAGACGAGGCATGGAAGGGAGATGACGAAAGGATAGGATCAGATAGACCCTTGGAAAAATAAAATACTTGATCGGATCAGAATAGAGAGAGGATTGAATGATAGAAACCACCCATTGCAAAGGAGGATTACTTCTGTATATGCTCGAGTATAAGCCGACCCGAATATAAGCCGGGAGGAGCCTAACTTCATTGCAAAAACACTGTTATTTTTGAAGTCTTCAAACATATTAATTAAGGTAATTTTGCAAAGTGTTTAAAAGTTAATACAGATAATAGTTATCGTCATTGAGTTTTGTACGATTTAAAAAATCAAATTCATCTTGCTGGTGTTTTATTAATGCGACTTTCTAAGTAATTTTCATAAATTCGTAGGCCTTAACTTTCAAAAAGAACACTTACCGTCCTTTAGAAAAATAACAGTCTATAATATCTCTGATACCTTATATAGTGCCGAGGGAGCTAAAATGAAGTACCGTATATACTCTGGTATAATTCGATCCGAATATAAGCCGAGGAACCTCTGTTAAAAAAAACTGGGAAAACTTAATGACTCGAGTACAACCCAATAAATTAATTAATTATGATAAGATTATATGCCAAAATAATTTCAGAATAAAAATAGATACCAATAAGATAGCAGTAATTGAGGCATCACTTTCGGTTAAATGTTTTTGGACATTATTTTAAAGAAAATCAGCCAACTAGCTATATAAGTGGAAAAAAGGGTTAATAATTTAAAATTTTTAAGCTAATTTCCAGGTACAGCAAACGTTTCTCATCGGAGAACCGATAAGTGGGATCCTCACTCGAGTATAAGCCGAGGGGGGCTTTTTCAGCACAAAAAAAGTGTTAGCGGTTTTAAATCCCCAACAGCCGTCTTTGTCGGCGACCCCCGTCTCATTCACCGGTATTCGGAGAAAACGAGAAAGGATCATTGCACTTTTTAGATCACCGAATTTTTGGGGTATTTTTGAAAGTGCGTTGATCCAAAAATGTGGTAGAACACCACCATTAAGTGATGAAATACCACCAAGTTAAGACCGAGACGATTCCGTTCATAAAAAATGTGATGAAAAACTAGGCTTATACACGAGTATATTTGGTACATTGATTCACTCTCATCGTTTCATCCTATATAAAGAAGTTCTTTCCGACTCATAGGAAAAAAGAGAATGGGAGGGGAACGAGAGATAAATAAGGCGAAATAAAGAATGCAGGAATAAGGGAGGGGAGATTGGATGAGAATGGGTGGAAGGTTTTAAGAAGAGGGAGGATGATGTTTGAAGATACGACGCCCTGTTTTTCTCGCAGATCCATGCCAAAGGGCGTAAATCACTGAAGAAAGACTGCCGGAGAAAACGAGAATGGGGATTTGGGATCAAGGGGGAGTGGGAAAGGAGGAAGGGAAAGAAAGGGGAATAAGTCGCTTTTTCTCCCTAAAATGTTCTTGAATTTCATGCGATAATACAGTTTCATCACATTCCTCGACGATGATTTATGACGAATTAGCTCGGAAGAAACGGAAAGAATAATAACCCAAGGGGATAAGTACCCGCTGATAGCGGACGCAATCTCTCGACTGCTGAGATTTCTAACTAAACTGGAATCATGAATTTATTTATGTGAGAAAAAGGGGAATAGAATGCATTTCCTTTCCTTATCCTTCATCAGTTTATCTTGGATGTGATTGGTTTTGAGACTTTAGTAGCAGTCAAATCTATTCCGTAACCGTAAGATTCTTTTAGCTTTTTTTTATTCATGTTTTTCCAAGAAGACTTGAAGATGGAAAATATCTGCCTCTGCATTGATACACTCCAAACCGCCTTTCGGCAGGTGGTGCAAACTACAGTTGTCAGAAATAAATTTTTACTCTGCTAATATCAGTAGCAGTTAGTCGTTCTCTGAAAGAATGAATGTTTAAAACGACCTGTCTTAAAATATATTTTTCCTAGTTTAGGATCGGAGCAAATGTTTTCTCCAAATGGAGTGATTAATAAATTACTAGTTATATAATTTAAGGCTACACAGAGATTACATATGAAGGTACAAATACTGCGATCGTAGTA
Source organism: Sympetrum striolatum (assembly GCA_947579665.1). Taxonomy (NCBI): domain Eukaryota; kingdom Metazoa; phylum Arthropoda; class Insecta; order Odonata; family Libellulidae; genus Sympetrum; species Sympetrum striolatum. Next base: position 32,600,167 of record OX388349.1, read on the forward strand.
TTTATTAAAAACATTATATTACAAAACAATGAAATGAAGTCATCTTAAGAAACATAAAACTATCTATGGTGATATAAATGTATATATATTGGAATAATGCTAAAAATTTGTTATTATCATAGAATTATTGTTACGAAAGAATGATCTAGGATGATTTATGATGTATCTATGTATATGTATATGTTGTTGTTGGAGGTAAAAATAAAGTTGTTATTTCAGTCTCGTCACAAGAATTTGATATAGTATCTTTAAGAAAATTCTTGGAAATACATTAATATTGGGTATTTGCACTAGGTATTCCTACATATATATTTATTGCTTGATTTCTTGATTATAAAACCTTATAGTGTTGAGTTTTAACTCTCTTGGTTGTATAAAAATAATTAAAAACGAAATATATTACCTAAATATTTACGTTGCATTGGAAGAATTCATTTCGTTCAAAACAGAATAAATTTATAATACTTCTATAATAATTATTTTTTCAATTTCATGGTGAAAAATTTCATGAAACCTCTGAACACTCACGCGGGATTGTTTTTTTAAACTTAGACAGTAGTCCACTTGAATGATATATTCAGGTTATCTTTTTTCCCTCTGGGAATGCACAGATCCAAATTTCACAACTCGGACTATTACAACTTTGCTAGCTTCCCTACTGATTCATAACTATAGGGAAGAATGCAGAAAACCCTCATTAAATTACGAATAATATCATCTGAAAATAAATTATGTAATCAATAGAAGCCATATTACCGTTATTCAGAAATTTCGGAAATTGTTGGGTACTTCACTGCAAAGAGGCACTGAAATAATAGACACGTGTCTAACCGTTGAACTAAATAGTCCTTTGTTTATGACAAATTAACAATTAAAAATCGGAGTTTGGGAATCACATCGCACACGTGCGTTACTATTTAGCTAATTGAATTTTCCAATCACCAAAATAATGTCTCTCAGTTTTTTGGCAAATTCTCAAGTTTTCTTCATTAAACTTCATCATACTTTTTGGACTTCCTTTTAGTATTTTCATAGAAAATAGTTCAGATATTTGTTAGGTTGGAACTTCAGATCTATAATCTGCCCAGCGTTATGAATACAATGTATTTTTTATGATCCCGTGTATTTGATATAAGAGATTGGCGCGCTCTGTTGCGAATTTTGCATTAAAAAGTAAAGCTGGCGAAAATTGAATTTTGAAAGACTCAGCATTGAGTAGGGGTGATTTCAGACAGAACAGTGTTATTTAAACAAGATTTAATACCATCATAACGGAAAGAAAAATAAGTAAGTGATACTTTCAAGAAAATTAGGAATGAGTTTGAATTCATTTGAACCAAATCAATATACATATTAATTTCTGGTATTTAAATCTGCCTTATTTTGTGCCCTTTACAGTTATCTTATCTGATTTGCTGTTGAAAATTGTAAGGACAAACGTCTATGGGAAATATAAAGGTTTGTTGATAATGCTTGGTAAAATGTATTGAGAAATGAAGGCTTTTGCTACTTTTCGCTCTATTTCGGCAGGAAAATACTTCTATAATAAAAATAGAAGGTTTTTAGCTACGTTCAGATACAATTGAGATAATGGTAGATGTTCGTCGAGTTACGTCACGAATTGTGATTTGCTTTGAGAATGAATCCCTTAATTAGTCAAAAGTAGGGAAGGAAGCACCGCAGACAGTATGACCAATTTTTTCGTAAAATACGGACTCTCGAAATTCTCCTAGTTTGAGCCGCCGAGGGCAGAAACAAAAGAGGGTATCGGAAGCGGGGGCGGACGTCAAAGGGCATTATGGGAAAGGGGAGGGAGAGATATATGGGCGAAGGAAGATAAAAAGCGAGATAGCGAGAGAGGGGCGATGTAATTATTTCTCACGTTTTTGATCGTCGTTTTTTCGGCTTCGTATCGGTGTCGCCCTCTTTCGCACGCCGACGGAAACACCGCATTCCGGCAACGAAAGTAGATGACGTTGACTCGGTACGAAACACTTCCATTTAAAGGGGAGCTGACGTTTGGCGCTGGAAGTCTTCCTCGGGAAATAAAGAGACCCGGAATCGATACTTTTAACGTTTGAAGAATTCGGGATGGCAAATAAGGGTGCAAAGAGGGTTGACGCGATGGGATGAAAGGAGTGGATGAAGAGGGATGGGAGGAGATACGAGGAAGGGGATGGGAAAAGTGTGTATAAGGAAGAGGGAGGGAATAGGGTTGAAATAGGAGCGGAGGATAAAGCGCAACATCTATTATGAATTTATGCTATAGATTTATTTTAGATGCATAATATAGGTGATAGAAATTTCGTATATTTTACCCATTGCTATTTTTGGGATTTAGAAGCCGAAATTTTCAGATTTTTTCCAGGGTTTTCTTCGCTCCAATCTCAACAAGTATGACGCTCAATAATTATTAATTATTAATGAGAAAAGTTTTTATAACTAGGATAATTCGAAAATTCCGGAATCAAATACATTAGGCTAATAATTTTGCATTTGTTGTCGATAACGCTTTAATCTAGAAACGATCCTAGTTACAATCAAAAAAGTTTGACTTACTTAAAGTAGTTAACAAGGTCCATTTAATTATTTTAAAAGATACAAGGATATGTGGTAGATAGTTGGAAGGATTGACGATACGAATAGAAGGAGTAGGAATATAAGAATATATAAACGAAGGATTGAAGGATACACTTTATTTGGCAAGGCTATGGTAAAAAGATCCAAGGTAAAAAGCCTGGTACTCAATAGAATGAATAATAGATTTAGAGATATAATTGTTAGAGCAAGTGTAATTGCCTGATGATAACCCAACGGGCCGAAACCTTGGTCGTATGAAAAACTTTGTGTGGTATAGCTTAGAAGTGTGTTACTATTTATCTTCATATATTTTTCAATCAAAGAATCATTGTTTTATCTGTTAGAGCAAAGAATCGATGATTTTGGATTCTGGAGAGTTCGTGGAATCAACTTGAAAGGTAAACTTTAAAATGTCTGTCACTTCTATTTCGTCAATAAAGTATGTCACAAATAATGGCAGCAAGAGTAAACTGTGGTAATTTTGAAGCATTGGTAATTTAGTAATTAACTTTCAAACATCTATAGTGCAATATAAGGTGGTTACATTGACTCAAATGTTGGCATAGAGAATGCACTTGCATTCACTTCTCTGTGTAGAAAACGCTATTTATTTTATTTCGCTGTAAATTGAATAACAGACGTTTAAGAATTTATCACGAATTCGCCAATGCCACGAAATTACCAATGTTTACCCTATCTATTATCAACGTCGATATAGCCCTGCTCGTATCACCATATTTCAATTCTTATGGTTTTACTTTTCTTATACCTGTCCGCCTGCCTTTCTCCTTAAACCTTCCTCTTTTCGCTTTACATTTCTAATGGTTCGTAATCCGAGCTACAATACATGTTATTTCTTTGATAACAAAATTATATCCAATAATATTCGAACTGTTCATATCTAAGTCTATTTCCTAGAAGAGCAGGATGTCCGGTTTGCTAAAAACCAGTTGGTATGAGATCTACTAGAGGGAAAGAAAAAGGGGTTCAACAAGAGGAAGGAAGTAGAGAAAGTGTGAGGGGGAAGGAAGAAAGATGGGCAGGAAAGAGGGAGAGGGGGCAGAAGGAGGAAGCGGAAGAGAGAGAATATAGTAGCATATAGGGATTTGGAGAGAGAAAGAAAGAGGGAAAGAGAGGGTGGAACAATAAGGATAGGCAGACAGACGAAGGACTTAATTGGATGAGGTAGAAACAAGGAAGTCCGTCAACCATATAACCCACCGGGATGTAGAGAGGCCCGTGTAAGGCCCTCTTACGGATGTAAGGGTTAGTGATGGCAGATGCGACTCTTTTTCGTGAGTCACCTCGAAGATCACTAAACAGAGTCGCACTCGAAAACGACTCTCCGGGAGTCGTTTTGGGGTGTGAAGATGGTTGAGTAAGATCCTACAATTATGGTATAATTCTTTCGAAAGAAGATTCATTAACTCTTAGTTAGTCGCGTGGTGTCAATATGACCCTAGGCGGTGTATTTCGTTCAGTAACAAAGAAACTAATGAAGATATTTCGACCAATTTTTCGTTTTGTAAAGATGTTAGGATTGCATGAGAATTTTGTTAATTTTAATTAATAAAAATTATGCAACTTTAGCAGTTTTACTACTACATATTCCAAACGTTTGAAATTCTTAAGTTAATTTTTAATAGGAGAAAATATCAATTATATAAGTTACTGTAATTTTGGTACATGTTTAAACATTTTATCGAATTAATAATCAATGGAAAGAGATCTATTAATTTAAAGGAGCATTTATGAACTATTATATATTGAATTAGCTGATTTACCATTGAAAGAGTTCTTAAAAATTCAGAGAGTTTTGGGGTCATATTGACCCCATGCGACTAATTACGTAAATTTTTTTGACGCGAATAATTAAGGGTTAAACACAGAGATCGGTTGATGAAGCATCACGATGTATTACAAATTATTTCACAAAAATATCAAATCAAAAATTAAATATATGTATCTATTAGGTACTTATTCTTGTTAAGGGTTATTTACAGAGCATAAATAAACATAAATAAGAGAGAAGTTGGGGAGTAGAAGAATAGTCGTGTGATAAAAATAAGCTGTGAGCGCAGAAAGAGTCGTGTGCTAAGAATAAGCTGTGAGCGGAGAAAGAGTCGTGTGCTAAGAATAAGCTGTGAGCGGGGGAAGAGTCGTGTGCTAAGAATAAGCTGTGAGCGAGGAAAGAGTCGTGTGCTAAGAATGAGCTGTTAGCGGTAGTGAGCGAGGAGAGAGTCGTGCGCTAAGAATGAGCTGTGAGTGAAGGAAGAGACTTGAGCGGAAAATGAATTTTATGAGCCTAGAGAAGCATGAGGGGAGGGAGTAGTTTCAGTGTAAGGAGTCGAAACTCACCGAATACGACTCACTCCTCTCACAACTCAGTTTGCCGAGTCGCTCATTTGAACTGACTCGCTCACACGCAACCCATCACCAATAAAGTGGAGAGATTTAAAGAGAGAAAGAAAAAGAGTAAAAGAGTGACACGATAAGGATAGGCAGACAGACGAACGACTTAATTGGACGGGGTAGAAACAAGTAAGTCCTGTCTACCAACTAACCCATCGGGACGTACAGAGGCCTGTGTAAGGTCTTCTTATGGATGTAAGGGTCAATGCAGCGTGGCCCTCCAAATCCCTTCGTGCGGTTCTTTCGACGGCCACGTATTTATTTACGAGAGATAAGAGCCTAATGCCCCGGCTAGAAGCACGTTCTCCCCGCCAGAGTAATAGGTTCCAACGGTCGCAAGAGCCGAGATTCACCGCGGAAGGTCACACCGATTCCTTTAGATTTCATAAATTTCGGAAGCGGCAAGGTCATCAATCAAGCCCTCCTTTTTTGGAACGCGTCATCAATTTTTGGGTCTCTTCAGAGGGAATAGGTCTGCATGGTGTGGCGATTTCAATTATGCGTCTATTGCGATTTATAGACCGTTGAGAAAACGGGGACTAATGATATTAATTTTATTGGTCGAAGGACATACAAAGTATCGTATGCATAGGATAAGTCAATGCCCTTAATCGCACTGCAATTAATTAAACATTCTTATTAACTAATCATTAAATACATTAAAAATCACATGTCTTATAACAATTATCACATATATATTTTATATTACTCAACAATCACAAAGAGGTTCAGCCTCCTGGATAGAGGAAGATCCCGGGCTCGATTCCCGGCTCCGTCAGCCATTTATCAATTCCGTTTTTCTGCGGCAATTTTCCAGGGTACACGCCCTTATGTGAAAGTTACCTTAACCCTTTCCCTTAATACATTTATTTTAGCTCCTATTACATTTTTACATTATAAGCTATATAAGCAAGCCACCTAACCTGAATTACATATACCTTTAAATTAAAATATTCATCTACACCAGGGGTTCCCAACCTTTTAGCAACTGCGTACCACTTCGACATTTTAAGAAATTTTGGCCTTCCAACAGTCCTATATTTTCTTGGAAACACATATTTAGTGTCGTAATGTGCCAAATGGCTTGTTTTATTTTAATGAAATTACTGATAAAACTTCATATTTAATTAATTATGCACTTTTAGTTTGTTTTTATTCGACCTTTTTTAAAGTGAGCAATAAATATATGTAGATTTTTTAAAATGTTTTCCTTGCTTATTTTCATTTTAAAATCTATAGAAATATATGTACACTCCTGGCCAAAATTAACGCAGCACCTCCCTAGCGATCCTTACGGCTGGTGCTGCGTTAATTTTGGCCAGGACTGTACATTAATAACATTTTTAGTAAAGAAAATCATAAAACGATTATTGCAAATTATTTTTTAATTTATTATTCACAGGTCTAAAAAAATACAATTTTATATAATCATATCACCACCTGAAACGTTTCCGCGTACCACCAGTGATACGCTTAAATTAATAATAATAATTACTTGCAAAGCAAGGATTTTTCTTGGTTTTTAGAAATTATTAAAACTAGGTTTGAAAGACAGCGTTAATCTTCCGATCCTGGGATAGGATGACGAGGAAGTTTGAAATGTGGTTCCGTATCGAACTTTATTATCCCGGAATTCCTCGCGATTTGCAATTTTAACGCCGTTCGTGAGAAGGCCCTTGTATGTCTCGCTATTTACGATCCAAGTTCTGAGGCGATCGTAAAAAAATGAGGGTGGCGGGGCGCAATTTGTCGTCGAATAAACTGTAAACTCGGCGCCTCATGAATTATCGGAGAGCTGTTCTGAGTGCATAAATGTTGGATTTAACTAATAGGACGTCCGCGTTTGAAGGCGCCCGCCGTCGGGGGCAATTACGACCGGACGATTTCGGCCAATTTATGGTTTTCATTACGATTCGGATAAAGTAATTCCATCCTTCGGAATGTGTGTCGAGTCTTCATATCCTAATAAGAAAGAACCCATTTCTATGAGGTCATTATTAAGGAGAGATTTAGACGGTCTCTTCTTTCATCTAAATCTTCGTCAATGATGTTAAAAACATAAATATGGTGTTAGTCAGGATTGGCGGACCTTTTCCTGCAAGCGTGCCATATTTTACGAATGTAAAGTACTTGCGTGCCAAAATGGTGCGAAACCATACAGGGAGATGGGGAAATGCATTTCACAATGTCAACGATAGGAATAAGATCGTGTAATTAGATTAAATTGTTTACTATCATTACTAATGAACATAATCCACCTTAAAGTGCATATTTACTGCGGGGCATTATTTTTTAAGTAAAGTATACATATAAAGATAGTGTTGTGAGAGTTCTGCCTGCCAAAAGGAATCTCCCGCGTGCTACTTTGAGCACGCATGCCTTAGGTTTGCCATCACTGCTATAGTTACATAGTGATAGAGAGGAAAACTTTAAAAATAGTGTATTTAAAAAACCTTAGGTGTTTTTACTGCCCTAATACCACTATTTCTGCTATCATATCTTGGCGAAAAGTTTTTTAAAATTTTTTCTTCTGCTAGAGAGTACAAATGCATTGTCATTAAGTCGCTGAAGTTCGAATCCCTACAGCATACCTCTTAGCTCAAAACCAATCAAAGCCATCGTTATAAATTTGATACAGTATGTAATCGTTTATTGGTCGAAATCTTTCCATTTGCCTTGGTAGCCGAGTGGATAGCTATCTAAGCTATCGCTCCTAACCAAAGGTTACGGGTTCGAATCGGATTTTTCCAACAAGGGAATTTAGATTTAGATATATACCCCGCGAGCCGCCAGAGGCGTATGGCAGGGGGAAAAGGATGGTTGTGTGTGTTCGTTGTTACTGTTGCCTCGGTGAAGCACCTCCTGATAAATTCGACAGAGCTTAGGAGGACTTTACCGAAGGGCAACAGTAGCAAATCGTGAAAGTATTCTCAATTGGCCCTAGATAGGGAATTTATTTATCTTTCATTCAAATTTGCCAGTCATCCTCATGGTTGTAATGGCATGGCAGATTGTTAGGTAGGAGTGATGCTGGATAACAATAACATTGATTAACTTAAAAAGTAAAAGAACTTAGGAATTTCCATAGGAATATATGTAGCACAAGCAGTTTCGTCTAGATGTGGACAACTTCAAGAGGACATCGCCAAAATGTAGTTACATGTAGACGAACGTAGTTACACTAATTATATTCCTGTGGAAATTACTAAGTTCTTGTAAATTGTATCACTGCTTTTGAGGTCCATTGAGTGCAAATGGGATAATCGTTTTGGGTTGAATTTCATCTCATTTATCCCTCATTTTATCCCTGGCGATGTTTCCAGCTAAGGAGAAGAATCGTTGGTTTCTTGCCATAAGATTTACGCGGGTTCAACCTAAACCTATTTGCATTCTAAGTTCTTTACTTTCTTAAATTTTGCACCATTCTACAAAGTCGAGCTTGGATGTATTAGATTTATTCGTGCCACTGATTAACCTGCACTTCTAAGAAAAGAGACACTCGTAGAGTGCTTTTTATTCAAATACGCTCGTTCTTCAAATACGATCACATTTCGCTTTCAGGATTTTTGCTCCGTGAGGAAAGAAAGAGAGAATTACCACACCCTCATCTTGCACAGTAAGCCTTATTCCTCTCGCTCCCCGATGGGTAGCTAATGCTAGAAGCGGCTAGGCTCTCCATGGCCATAACAGATATTCAAACAATACATACAGTCGTATATACCATATATTGTATTTACTGAAGAGAGTGATAAACGTACATGCATGAAATTTTTTATGCTAGTACATAAAAAAGTAGATGCACCTCCTTTTATGTCAACCTCAGAAATAGAGCTTCAAGAGCGTTTTATTAGTAAACGAATTTGTATCAAAGTAATGTTTTGTGAACAGAGCATTCGTGTCTCAATAGCATATATATAGCGATATTATAGCGGATAATCTCATTTCATTGTCTATTTGAGATATCTCATCCTCTTAGGAGTAACGACAACAAGAAAGAATAGCTCGTATTAAGTTATAAGCTTCTATAAAAATGCTCGTATAATGTTGGATTTAAAGGAAAGCTTATCAAACGTGACATAAAAGATCCTGGAAAAGAAATCGTTTACGCCTTTCCATAAATTCACCGAAATTATGCTCTGACACCACGCTAAAGCAATCGATTCATAATCGCCCAAATTTTGCGTTAGTAGAAAATTACAGGGATACAAGTATGGGGAATAGTCTTTGGCAATAAATAATTTCAATTTTGAGTAAATTATGTAAATAACACTATCAAAAATCCATACAATACTAGCTATTTTAGGAAAGAATAATAGATAAATATTTACTGAAACTTCAGTATTTTTGGAAATTTAAATATAAAATAATAAAGATATTGTTCTGTAATACAGAACGTATTGAATCACAGACGAAGCAAAATGTTGAAGACTATGGATGAAGAACAAATAGTTGAGCAAGTCGAAGTATAGAGAATGAGGAACCTAATAAAAATTAAATTCGCGAAAAGACAAAATTCAAGTATTTGGTATATGGATCCATCCATACCTGAAGCAGTTTTACTCGAACAAAAAAATACTCCTACATAACTATTGAACAAAACAATACACTTAAACACAGGGATTATTACTCTTATATTTAGTAAAGTCTATCTGTATAATAATTACTCATTGACTTTTTCCATGATACTATCGCATTACTATTACGGATGAAGCTTAAACTCATTGAGTTTACTCGATACAATTATTGGGGAAACCCATCTTAAAAGGTTAAAGCAATCGACATATAATCGCCAAAATTCAGCGTTAGTCGAGGTGGAAAATTACAGGAATACGGGCGCATGATCAGCGACTTTCTCTCCCTCATTTTTTTCCGGTCCCTCTCATTAGGAATCCTCAAATTTCTCCGTCTTCGTTATTAATAAACTGCCCCCCTTTATCACACTTTACTCAATTTGTCCCCGGCGTTAAATCAGATCCTCTGGAAGTGACCTCTCGGGCCACTAATTACGGAGTGAAGTTTACGACCGGAGAAGTATGAATGCTTAAATTGAACCAACACTCGCCGCCCAAATGGGAGCGTTCCCCGCTATACATTGCGGAAAAATTTTCCGCCGATAAATATGAGCCAAGTTATTACGAATGCTCGCCGTTTCATTTCGCATAATTACAACGCATTTTAATCTCGCTAATTTTTGCTATATTTTTGGCGCCCAACATATATTGCTACTCCAATGTACGGGGCTGGGATAGCAAGAGCGAATATACGGGTGCATTTGAGTGATCTGTGTGTAAAATCATAGTTACCAAAACCATTTTCTGTGCTTTTTGTATTGAAATTAAGCGGTTAGCATGCATACATTCTCCCTTTGCAAGTCCTTGGGATTATAAACTATGAAAATATATTGCTTTAACCAGAGGTGAGGAACCTTTTACCATCAGAAGATCGAATTTATCATTCGGCCGCATAAGATAGGCCTATGTAATTTCACCTAGCTATTTAGTTCCGTATTGCCATCTCTCAAAGAAATGAACGTCGACATTACCTATGAGAAAACGTATTAGTTCACTGGGTGAACTAAAAGGTAGCCAATTAACAAATAATTAACGTTCTGCATAATTAATGACTTTGAAATATAGTAAACAATGAACAAATGAACCCCCCAGCATCAGCGTAAAGTTAACGTGGATTGGATATGCTATGTTTTATTCCACGCTATAAATATACAGTGAGACTAAAATATAAGTGTGTTTTATCATATGGAAGATTATGTTTCATTTACAGATCATAAAGTATATTAGAAAATCTAAATTCAAAGAAAACAGGATGAATCATTGAAAGCTTAACCTAAATGATAATGCTAATCAGTATTGTAACAATCACTATGTCATGACTTTTCTGGTGGGACTCTTTCATAAAGGTATCATACATTGAAATAGATCATAATTGATTGAAGAGAATGAACGTGAAATTCCACGCAAACTATTCATTTCTTTAACTTTGCATTTACGTTCTGCTAAGACTTAAAAGCTAGAGAGTCTTGGATTGATTTAATCGATTAATGAAGCAATATTTAAGATTTAGCTTTTTGTTAAAAAACACAAAACTTCATTTTATTTTCTGAATGTTACTTAAGTTTCATCCAAGCAATTTCAGCTTATCTTTTTCCAAATTTCCTGCCAATTGATGAGAGCTGAGTTGAAGTTTCCAATTCCAATCAGTTTTAATATTGCAGGACTACCGCAAGTGATTTGGGTGATTGATAATCCGGAAACGGTCGCTCATGAAAAAAATGCCGAAATTTGCATCAGTGCATATAATGAAACCGTAACGGAGTCGAGTCTGTAAATTGAATGAGTTTTCGAAAAAGCGGTGATTTTGAAATTGGAAGTGATATTGAGGCCAAGATAATAAATTGTAAACCTTTTTTTTTTCTGTAACAGCATCATACGAAAACAATCCAATGGATGAATTTGGATGTGATGTTAATATTTGTCAAAAAATAATAATTAGCATAATTTTTGTTCATTCACGATTTCTAAATTTCCAAAACAAAACGCTGTTCATTTTCCAATGCGAGAGCATAACTTAATATCTTCTTAATTCCTAGATAACTACTTTTCATCTCCCTTTTATTATCTTGTTAGATTCCTTGCAAGTCAAATTTTGTCGATAAAGAAATACTTAATTCTTTAGCGTTGGAATTCAATCATTTCTTTATAAAATTTGATGAATTCTCCACCAATTATATAAATAACGCCTGAATCAACTTCGGCACTCCTTTTCTCTACAACCACTCTAACGATAATGACGTAAGTTTTTAAATGCATTCACTAGAGGTTAGGTTTGCTTCAGGTACATTTTCTCGGGCATAGGGGAAGGAACCATGTCATAGGGTTGCCTCCTTTCCTTTCGTCCTATGCTGAGTCGTTCTTCCTATGCTCTTCCTATTAAAACTACGAGGTAAAAATTTATGTATCGTTCTATAATAAAAACTGCTGTAAAGTACGTGAATTAAGCGAAGTTATAGCATTTCTTAAACAAACATTATTCATAGAGGTTTAACATCTCCAAAAGCCGTCTTTATCGGCATTCGTCTTCTTACTTCCCGGTAGTCGGAGAAAGCAAGAAAGGAATGCCGCACATTTATTTATTATACCCAAAGTACTTTTCAAAGGCGATGCCTCCGTCCTCAGGGGTCATAAGATACCAAAAAAGGCATTCCTTTCTTGCTTGCTCCGACTATCAGGAAGAAAGAGGAGGAAAGCCGAAAAATACAGATTTTGGAGATTTTAAACCTCTAATTTGTTTACAACCGTGTTCCAAAATTTCTTTCTTTACAAACAAAATTATGCTTAAATATGTTTTTATAATGATTATACCCGTAAAAAGAAGGTTTGAGGTTTGAGAGAAATGCAAGATTTTACTTTAATAAGGAAAGCACGTAATGAGCGAATATTTAATTAACTTTCTCAAATATCTTCTCAAAACCACTTCTTTGTAATATTAGCATTGTATAGAACTTTAAAAAGTTAGTTCCTGATTGAGTGCTCCAAAAGTTGGTACTTAAATCATACTTAATATCGATTCATACATTAGCATATTTATATATGTTAAGATCCAGGTATTAGGATAAAGCAAGTCTGCCGATTAGGAGAGGAAGGTAGTTTGAAAGAGAAAAATTAGATTGATGACACCAGGTACATAAACCGATATGAGGAGGCGCTTCACAAAAAAAGTTATAAAGTACCCTTTGGTTAGCCTATGAAACTGAAGAATTATAGTATGGAAATAAATTGTTTATGTGGAATAATATGGAAAAGAAATGGAAATACATTGTTTCAGAAAAAGTATGATCTGAAAATGAAGAAGTTACTTATGCGGGATTCCTTCCAAGTGTGAATGAGAAGATAAATCGAAGGAAAACTTAAGTGAAAACGATTTGGAATGGCCGTAGATACGACTGTCTGCTGAAACCCGTCTACTAAGGAAGGAATTATAGAGGAAGAATGAATTACGAGGGGCAGGTGATTATCAAGGTGAAAGTTTGGAATCATGAGAGATTAAATCGGTTGGCAGGGGCTTGCTTCAAGAAAGGGATCCTGGGATTGATAACCCCAGATGATTGAATTGATGAGGATCTAATTCTCATCCTTATCTCTTCAATACTTTGAGTTGTGAATGCTCCATCACTGCTATGTTGTTGGAGAAAGTATTATCTTAAGTATTGCCTATATAAATAAGAGTCCTTTATACATGTACTCATAATCTTACTGAAGGAAGTTCGTATAATTTCTCGTTATAATACCGACTGAAGAAAAAATTTCTTCGGAAGGGAATATCTGAGCTGTTTTTGAAGTTTTCTGCTTACTGTACAAAATATAAGACTTTCACGATGGGTGCGTGGTAATAAAGTTACCGGTAAAAATGCCACATTGAAATTCCTTGGGCGGTGAAAATGCCACAATAGAATGTTTGCAGGAGGACGTATCCTTTTTGACAATGTTTAAGACCATTTTGACAATGGCTCAGATTTTTGTAGTTACTTCTACATAAAGCTCAAAAATAATGCTACATGTCAACCATCTTTAAACTATAATAAAATTATTCACCATTTTGGCGATGTATAACACCATTTTGACAACGATATGACTATTACTCACGCCGTATTTATTACTTTGAAACTTATTACTTATGTTACTATTGGCTGGAATGAAATAAAATTTCCGAATTATAATAAGTTTTACGTTTAGACAATAAAACACTGCCCGGAACCAAAAAGGTAAAAAGGAGATGAGGATAGCTATGAGCTTCCTTTGGCATGCTACAATTTTACCTGCGGCAGCGAATGAAAATAGTATTAGTAGCGGAAGGAGAGGAGGGGGATGAGATGCACATTTAAATGGCTGTGTGATAGGTATCCCCCCACATTCCCATCCCTCCCTCTATCTCACCCAATCCCTTCCCTCCCTCTACCACATCCTCTCCAATCCCTCCTTCTACCTCACCCAATCCCTTCCCACCCTCTACTATACACAACCCCATCCCTCCCTCTGACCCACCTTCTCTCATTCCTCCCTCTACCAAACGCACTCCCTTCCTAACCTCTACCCATCCTACTCCATTTCCTTTCTCTACCCTAACTACTTCCACACTTCCCGCCCACTGCTCCACCTAGAACCTTACCACCCATTCCCAACCCTACCCCACCCTCTCCTATCCCTCCCTCCACCACATTACCTCCCTTCCCACCCACTACCCCACCCACTACCATTCCTCCCTCTACCCAACCCACTCCAATGCCTCCCACTACACCACCCATTTTCCTTTCCCTTCCCTCCCTCTGACCCTTCCTATCCCATCTCTCCCTCCCGCATAGTAACAAATCTATACATTCTGCAATAGTTAGTTTGGCTAAGGGCACAAAGTTTTTAATGTCCATATTATATACGTGTTTTTTTATATATATTATATTATTATCCATATTATTTTTCGTACATTTCAAGTCAAGGTACACTATAAAAGTTCCGGCCTTACAGTTTTTTATACTATACACAATTTGAAATATATTTTGGCTCGGAAGAAAAAGAATGCATCTCGCTTCTTATTCATCTTCCGGGATAGAGTGACGCCCTCGTGTTCTCCAACCACTTCGCAACCTGGGGTCATTGTCTGGTAGTGTAGTACCCTGGTGATGTGCTCAATGTAGAAGTCCTAATTCATCCCACTTTGGAGCTCCCGGATTTTTCGGGGAGTATTGCTGGCCTCGAGAAGCTTGGACTGCAAGGACCTCAGGACCTCCTTCCCGCACTCGGAGGCGATGTGCAACTTCTTCCCTCTTATTTCGCTTGGCCGTCGAAGGCGTTCTCCTGGTTTTCTAAGAGCACCATGAAGTCCTCGACATGGAAGGAAGATTGAGGAAATGAATCATAAAATTTTAGATCCTATCTAATTATTATGTATGAATAGGGAAGTAAATATAAGCATAATTCCAAGAAAAACAATGTTATTAATTCCTAGACTGTATCGTCATATCAACAAAAGTAGATTGCAAGAACAATATAACTTTCCATTAAACTAACATGTCATATGGAATATCCAATTTCATCTCAATACCTGGAGATAAGATTGTGCAGATGCAACTTGCAAACAGAAATATCTAAGAATCTCAGGAAATTGTACTCATTCCACAAGTTGTAATTTTGCGTAACTACATAAATAAAACGACCAGTTTCGACAAATGATTGGCATCATCCGATTTTGTTTCTGTTACTAGTAGACAAAAAATTTAATTTGTGGGAACAATAAATTTTCCTAAGAATTATTCCACAGTACCTCGCTGGTTCTGGGAAATATCACATTTTGTTTTTAGAATCCGGGGACTACTGCAATAAG
Source organism: Sympetrum striolatum (assembly GCA_947579665.1). Taxonomy (NCBI): domain Eukaryota; kingdom Metazoa; phylum Arthropoda; class Insecta; order Odonata; family Libellulidae; genus Sympetrum; species Sympetrum striolatum. The sequence goes on from OX388349.1 coordinate 32,615,551, forward strand.
GTTATCAACTTTTTCTGAGTGGAGAAAGTAATAACAATAATCTATATTCATCCATCGGTAATCAGATCTACACGTTTGTAATTATGTCCGAAATTTTTATCTTTATGGTAGATTTGGCGGAATTATAATTCATTGACATTCCATGTATCTTTGAGAATATTCTTAAAACAAAAAATACAGATTAATCCTGCACCTGCTTTGATAGACAGCCAATATTACCTAATAGAATTTAATTTTCTGGCAACGGTTTGGTATGTTGGCGCAAAACTGGTCCAGCTAAATGTTGACCACATCCTACACCATCAACTATATTTTAAATGTACGCAATAATGTCCCTTCTTGATTATAGGTTTAGCATTACTGCCAGATCAGAATATTGATATAGGAGTGCCAATTGGTCACCCTGGGGTGAATCGAATAGCATCTTTAACGATCATTAGAATCTCCAAATATTAATGACTTATTTTATAACTATAATGGAGGAAAAAGTGTGAGTTCCTCCAGTATGTGAGACACATCCTTTTCATCTGACAATTAATGTCGGGTACTTAATATACATTTTTATTACTATAATACTGAGATACTCAATCAAAAGATAAATACCGAATTTTATAAGAAAGTGGTTTGTACGGAGTTGGTTTAATTTGATTTGAATCGATTATAAGGAAACAATTGTTCTTAATGCTACAATCGTCTAAACGTGGTGGTAAGATCACATTTCAATCGGTATTTAACTCTATATTCCCACAATAATAGAGAAATATATAAAGCCAATATAAATGTAATTTAATAATATAATCCACTAATTTAAAGAGTGGGTGAATTTAGAACGAATATCTGAATATGATTATTATATTTGAATAGATGAAAAATGCTAACAAGGAAATTAGTAATTTTAATATTTACTGACAATTAAAAACAGCCATCGTTCATGTCTTCTTCTTGTTTGGAATTTTAGAAGCAAAGCTATAAATTATAATTACTTTAATTTAAATGATGAGATCACAGTCAGCAAGGTAATGCCAACGCTCTTAATACTGCAATTTTAAGTTAAATACCACTGCTTGTACTTATAAACCTGAATAATAAACACTAACATCCTTTCTGTCGAGGGATCATTCAACCAAGTATGTCGTTATTCTTTTGTATTAAAATGCAATACATTTATAACATCTTCATGCATGTGAATGTAGGAACCCCAAAAACCTCGATTCTTATCTTTTATTTCCTTTACATCACATAGTAGATTTACAGAGAGTCTACGCTGCCGCTCAAACTGATTATTTTCAACAAATCTTAAATGCAATTAATCACGCACAGTTCTCCTAAATTATCTCAAATGTCTTCCTTAATTTAAAATATAAAATTTTTAATGCTTTGAAATACAATAAGATGATGAAATTATCTGCAAAATACGAAAGTATACTCTGTTTACTTAACTTGGAGATCCACCCTAATGTCCCCTGAGCCTCTTCCGTTGACGGTGGTCGCTCGCATTTGTGAAGACGCAAAGCCTTATCGAAATTTGAGCAAGTTAACTTTATTGAAACTGGAAAGAATAGAAACATCAAAAAGATTAATCATTTATTAATGAATATGGCAATATTACGAAGAAAATAATTTAAAAAATAAAATTCCCGGTGACAAAGAAAAATATCGCAGGTAGCATTAATGCACATCTATGAAGATATTTAACGGTGATCCACTTCGATGTTATAACACAAACCATACTTATCATCACTCCTAAACACATTATTAGAGTAGGAAAATATTAGTCGAAGGCACAAGGAATATTAATAAGGATGGTTCTGATATAAGAGGAAATTGAACTTAGTGCAGATCGTATGGAGACGAGAATACGATACCCCGCAACTATGGCAATTTATACATATGAATAATTGATACGAAGTAATATTAGAAATACGTGAAGAATAAGGCTCAGCTTTACTTAAATATACCATAGGATACCAAGTTATGTTACTGGTACATTCGGCTGCATATTTCTATAAATTTGAAACGAGATTTTCCAAAATGGCTACCCTCAGATATCCCTCATAATTTTCCTAATAAAATTAGAAAAATAATGAGTTGTGATTTAATTTAGGTTGTTGATGAAATCATGGAAATAATTTCTGCTTACGCAGCAGGGACTCGAACCCCAAACTCTCAGATTCAACAGGTGCATATGCCGGTCAGATAGACCGACAACCTACCAACTAGGAGATACTGGTTCGAGCCCCGCCTACTTCAGACATTTTCCCCTCCTTTTATTTATTAGATATTCAGAATACAGGACCCGCTTTCTCGTTGACCATTTGAGAAGCCACGATTGAATTGTTTTGGATTCCTCTATCCCAGTCACTTTCATCGAAAAAAGGGGTATTTGTTCACAAAATTTCCGCACTATGGATCATCCTCTAATAGGAATTATAATAACATTAGATTCTATTTCAATAAAATAATAATTTATTAATTGAATTTCAAAAGTGAATTGTTTTAAAATAAAAATTAGTGATTTTCCTTAAAGATAATTATTTGTTTAAAAAACATTAAAGAATATTAGAAACGTGGGGTGGGTGAAATATTAGGACACAGCTATACTTAAGTATTAGTAAATTAAATATCATGAAGATAGTGGAGCATAGAGAAGTATTCTGTAAAAGCAAACCATGGTTCCATGCATATTCCCGGCTTTCACCACGAATGGAATTTTTTAAATCTATCAATGCTTCGATTTGAATTAAAAAATCGCGAATATTTATTTTAGAGAAGATTCCGAAAAGATGGGTACATATAACCCGAAATGAGCTCGATTAAATGAAATGGAAACTTAATATTACATTTCATAAACTTAGTCTACCCTTTAAAAGAGATGCATGGGCTCGACACCATGGTGGGTCAAATATTCTTCCATTAGGAATATCTAAGGTATATAGACGCTTCTCCGGATTCATTCATGTACATACCTATATAGATAGATAGATAGGATACTAATTCACAGCCTAAACTACAAGCGTCATTGATTTGAAATTTTTTCGACGTTTTGACCATAACGTGTTACCGCCAGAAATAATGCGATTTTGAACATCAATATCATGGGTTCGATTCCAGAGGGCCCCAAAGTCCCGATTTTTTCGATTTAAATGCATTGCTTCAATTTTCCGGAATTAAAAAAAAAATACTTCCGTTATAGGTAGAGAATCGAAACTCTAGGAGCCTATATTTATGGTCCTGATCTATCGAAAAAATAAATGACTTTTACAGAAAATATCCTGGGTTCGATGTTAGGACGATGCAAGTATCTGCCATTTAAAATACATAGGAGATGTTTTTCATTAAGTTTTTTGATGCACTTATCGAAATGATAGGAAGTTCGTGCTTGGCTAGATGTATAATAAGGATCGGTTTTAGAAAAAAAGTTAGATAAGACCGTACTGTTCCTGGGTTCGATGCCAGAGCACATTAAAAATTCTCTCATAAGGAATATAAGGGAAAAGTAGGACGTCATTTGAGGCAGTTTCAGCCAATATTTCTGCTTGAATTTTCACACATGGTTGTAAATGGCGATCTTCTGTTGTACTGCGTAGAAAATATTTTCAGAAAGTCCCGCGTTCGAAGCCAGGCGGTAATATATCCCCTATTTAAAATACATTTGTAGTTTTCATTATTTATTTCGATTCTCTTATCGAAATAATAGGAAGTTCTTGCTTTACTAGAAGATGTATATTAAGACTCGGTTTAAGAAAAAAAAAATTAGGTAAGACCATGCTGTTCCTGGGTTCGATGCCAGAGCACATTACAATTTCTCACATAAGGAATATATTTGAAAAGTAGGACGTCGTTTGAGGCAGTTGCAGCCACTATTTCTACTTCAATTTTCGCACATAGTTATAGATGGTGATCTTCTGTTGTGCTGCATAGTAGGTTCACCAGACGATTAAATTGCAGCGAATTTTCAGAATATTTTCAATCCTTTTTTTTTCTTTTGAGGACCCTCCCAATATGATGCCGACATAAAATTAGTGTTGTCGATCTGCTTGCAGTATGCAAGCTACATTTTACTCGTACAAAATATATATTGGTGAACATGAAATTTAATAGTGATATTTCCTTGAATATTTCCATTTAAAACTCTACATTTAACTAAAGTGGTGCTTCAATATCTCAATAAATGGATCCGAGTTCGACGGTAGGCCAGTTGAAAACTATCCCTAAAGGAATACACACATGAGAAATAATAAGAAAAATATGAACGGAAAACAGTTTATTAAATTAATGAAATAAATGTACGACCACAGATAAGTATTTGATGATCTGATCAATGAGGAATAGCCTAAAAGAAAGAAAATAAACAAATCCCTAACGACGACACTCGGCCTTAGCTACCACCAATTCTCTCGCCCTAACAACCATTTCAGTTGGAAATAAACCACGAAGAAGATGGACGAATACGATTCTCTCTACCTAGTGATCTACTATTCTGCCACTCTACTTGTTCAGATGGCAGCGTTGATATTTTTGAATATCAAGAGTGCGTATAAAGGAAGGTAATATTGAGAAATATAATTTATTTAAGAAAAGAATATATATAATAGTTATTGATCAATGCTTAGAGATTACCTAAGGATACATTTCTCCTTCTTGTTTTTAATCTAATGCTCTCGTTGATGGTGATACAGTTTTGAAAAAGATGCATCCGGAGCCAAAGAGGTAATAGAAGGATCTCCTGCAAGAACATTTATGTATCGCAGAACCCGAAGTGGGAAAACATACGGAAAATACGAAGTAAGTACTTGACGTTTGAAAAAACTAGACCAAGGGTTACTTACGATACCACAAACTCATTGGTAGAGTTTGGCGTGGCAATTGAAGACTTTTCATGAGTCATCTTCTCAAAATATGATTTTCTCTGTAAAATATCAGAGATACCAAGTCATGAGCTGTGAAAGAATACAGCCTAATAAGATCAATCAATATTATATTTCACCTATATTACTACTTTAAACAGAATTTTCATTTACAGCCGTACTCTGAAGTTATTTTCTACCCCTATAATGATGTTCATTGTCTTACTTATTCTACGTTGAATATTTTGACAAAAGTTGAAAAGTAACCTAAGGAATAGTAGACTTGAAAAAAGTCTGACGGGCCGGGATTCAAAACCGAGATATTTCTCTATCCTGGAGGCTGACTTAACCAACTAGGATACCCGGTCAGCTAATTTAAACAAGCAGTTTTTGTAGAGGAAAATCCCGGGTTCGATTCCCGACCCCAACATACTTCTTTCAAGTCCTGTTTTCCTTGGGAATTTTCCTTGGTGCACGCCCTTATGCAAAAAGAACCTTTAATGCTTTCCATGACAACTAATTTATACTACTGAAAACGGACATTAAGACTCTCATCCGATTAGAATTACTTTTAACGTATGCATTTATTCTTGTGAATTTTATTTATGCTATCTAATGACAAAAGAAGATTGCATTTAAACAAATTCCTGTTTTTTCCTAAAGCTCCATCAGAAGTCAACCGTGTGAAAAGCAAGGTCCTAATCTTGCCTCCCCCAGCAGAGACAGCCTCAATATGCGCGGAAACAATTTCTGTGAGTTGAATTTGTTGTTACACTACCTAGCATATATCTTGATTTGGAATATCTGAATTAATGCTCTTATCTTTCTTCTCATTCCACAGACAGCAGCCATTCCTCGTCCGCTTGGAATGAATGAAGATGGCATGAGTACAGCTAACTAGTTTTAAAAATATAATTTAGTTATTCTCTCAAAATTCTATGGTTGCATTTTATATTTCTGTTGCATTCCCGATCAATAAAGTTTTGAAACTATCAATCTGCAATAGTGCAACTCATTTATTTCCCCAATCATCTAAATTTTAAAACGCCATTGATCTAAATTACCTTGTGGGACATTATGCTAAAAACTTCGGCAAAAAACTCTTCAGAAAGAGATATGATATATCCCTTAAAATTTGAATCCAATACCGACTGATCTATATATCTGAAGGAATAGGTCTTACCTTACTCTATTTCCAGTCTATCGGTTTCGTCGTCCGACAACGCTAATATTTGGCTATTTTTTATAATCAATCATGATAATATCCCCCAATATTCTTCATTTCGATCATAAACGTTACAGTTTTATAGTTTTCAAATTAATTATCAAAGCGAGAAGTATCCTAGATTCGTAGTTCAAAGGATTCCATTCACATATGAGCTGCTTTGATAACATATTTTTTATTAATTCTGTGCTTATATTAATCAAATCTAAAATCCTCAGCTTAGTGACTGTGCAAATCATATCGCACGAGTATTTCGGTACCCCAACCATTTCTGTTATATCTGTCCTTTCGATGAATTTACAGCATAGATTGGATAGAAATTTAAAATCTCCAATACCCGTTTTTGTCGGCGTTCCTCTTCTTAACTACCGAGAAAACAAGAAAGGGCACTGCACTTTTTATCAGACATTTTCTCCTCTGTTTATTTATTAGATATTCAGAATACAGGACCCGCTTTCTCGTTGACCATTTGAGAAGCCACAATTGATGAATACAAGGTCATTAAAACAAAGCTTTTAAATAAACGGAATACTTCAAAAAATTTTGCTCCCTAATTTTGAAAAGAAAATTGTCGAAAAGGGAATGCAAGTAGCTATCACTTCTCTTTACAGAGATTTAGAATGAGGCGGGAAAGCGACACTGCATGCTAATGACTCGTTAAGCTAAGCACCAAGACTAATCGGAAAAATCTTGGCTCCTGAAATGAAGTACGTAACTGTTTCTAGTAAACTGCCAATAAATTAAGGAAAACACTTAGCCTTGTTAATTTTTTTAAAACAATACAGTGATAGCAACGGAAGTGGAAAAATTACAATATTAGAGACTGTCATGAATCTCACCGAAGAATGCTATCTAAACTCCGAATTGATAACTTTCATCGATAACGCTCATCGTGGAATGGTATGAACTATAAATGTTTATAAAACCTGCAACTTTTTCCTTATTCGGATATTTAGGGTAAACTCGGAAAGGGATGTGCTTATCAGTAACTAGGGGGGTAATACAACAAAGCTAAATTTAACAGATAGGAAATAGGAAAAAAAAGAGAACAAAGTCAAACAGATTATAAGAATTGAGAAATGATACAGCTTAGGTTCATAAAGTTAAAGAACCAAATCCTACGAATTAATTTAAGAATTTAGTTTATGAGAAAGTATAGATAAACAATAATACTCTAATACAAATGAATCCCCAATAAAAATCTATATCAATCTATCTTTCTCTATTTGAAGGGCTTTTCATACCCATACCCATGACAGAGCGCAATACATATCTTTCCTATGTCGGCATTCATTAGCATTCTCCTCGCCCACATAATACGAAACAGCAAAGAAAGAGAGTGCATAATACCGGAATGATCTATGAAAGGCGCAAACAAAAGTTTAATGAACAATTGCGTCGCAGAGAACTGACTTAACGACCACAAGAGGCTCTGAAAAGGAGAAGAAATTGCCTTGGCTCTGGCATAATCCTATTACATAACAATCGCTACTAAGACACCGTATAGTTATTAATACCGAAGAACATGCTTTACCCTTGGTTAGCACTTGAGTAATAAATAGTATACGTGGAACAAGATCATCGTCGACTGAATACTATGATAAAGTGTTCAATCGCAGAGTTAAAGTTTGACGTTTCCATTTTAACATAACTTCTTGTGGTAAGGAACAAAGAAACGAATTATTAGAATAATTCGCAAATGTAAGGAGGTGTTCGATTTTCGGAAAGAGCGAAGACTGAAGGCCACCTGAGCCCACGATAATCATTTTCTCTACTCCTATTTGCCATCTGTTTAACTACGGCTGGATTAATTTTTCAAACGTAGCCGATTATTTTCTCAAATATGCAGAAGCGGATGAATGTTTCAGCACGATATTTACCAATTTACCAATACCAAAACAATGTATGGCTTGTGAATGCCTTAAACTGATCGTAATAAGCGAGTTTAGTCATTTTATAATTAATCAATATGTTCAAATTGAGGTGAACGTTGGAGAAGGAGAATTCAAATTCGAACAATCAGATCAGATGGCAGCATATTTGTTTAAAGCTTACGCAGATGGCAACATTGCCAGTCTCTGCTGTGTCTGTGTCTTAAGTGAATGTAATTTAGGAATCCAAAACAATTCAATTGAGGCTTTTCAAATGGTCAAGGAGAAAGCGGGTTCTGTAATCTGAATATCTTATAAAGAAACGGAGGTTAAAATGTCTGATGTAGACGGGCCTCGAACCAGTATCTCTTAGTTGGTAGGTGGTCGGTCTATCTGACAGGCATGAGCATCCCTTGAATCTGAGAGCTCGGGGTTCGAGTCCCGGCTGCGTAAGCTGAAATTCATTCCCATGAATTCAACAGCAATCTAAAATCAATTTCCACTCATTATCTGGTTAATTTTATTTTTGAAAATATTGAGGGATTTCTAGAAGTTGATATTTTGGAATATCTCGTTTCAAATAAATTGAAATATGTAGCTAAATGTACCAGTAAAATAACTTGGTCTTCTAGGGAATTTGTAAGTAAAGCTGAGCCTTTTTAGTCACGTATTTCTAGTATTATTTGCTATCAATCATTCAGATTTTTGAACTGCCATCGGTGAGTGGTGTCGTATTCTCGTCCCCATACCATCTGCACTAATTTCAATTTCCTCTTATGTCAAAACCATCCTTATTACTATTCCTCGTGCACTCGACTAATATTTTCCTGCTCTAATATAGTTTTGGAGGGGTTGATGAGTAAGGTGTGTGTTTTAACATTGAAGTGGATCACCGTTATATATCTTCATAGATGTGCATTAATGCTACCTGCGATCTTTTTCTTTGTTACTGGGAATTTTATTTTTTTAATTATTCACTTCTTGATATTGTCATATTCATTAATGATTGATTAATCATTTTCATGCTTCTATTCTTTTCAGTTTTAAAAAAGTTAACTTGCTCAACTTTCAATAAGGCTCTGCCGTATGACTCACTGTTCACAAATGCGAATGACCACCGCCAACGGAAGAGGCTCTGGGGGCAACGGTAGTCTGTACCTCAAAGTTAAGTAAACAGACTAAAGTAGACTTTTATATTTTGCAGAGTAATTTTTTATAATGTCATCATCATATGGTATTCCGAGGTATAACAAATTTTATATTTTCAAATTAAGGAAGACATTTGAGATGCTCTAGAAGACCGTATGAATCAATGGAATTTAAAATTTGTTGAAATTAATCAGTTTGAGTGGCAGCGAAGACATTCTGTGAATCTATTATGTGATGTAAAGGAAATAAAGTAAAAGGTTCGAGGGTTTTCGGCTACCTAAGTTCTTTTTCATGAGGATGTTATAAATGTATTGCATTTTAATACAAAAGAATGATGACACACTTGGTCGAATGATCCCTCGACTGAAAATGTTTCAGTATTTAGCTTTCATTTTTCTGGTTTATACAAGTAGTTGTATTTGACTTAAAATTGCAATATTATCGCATTGATTTTACCTTGCTGACTGTGATTCCATTATTTAAATCAAAGTAATTATAATTTATAGTTTCTTCTTCTAAAATTCTAAACAAGAAGAAGACATGATCGATGGCTGTTTTTAATTGCCTGTTAATATTTAAATTACTTATTTCCTTCTTAACATTTTGTCATCAATTTAAATTTAATGTTCATATTCAGGTATTCTTTCTGAATTCTTCAACTCTTTAAATTTGTGCATTACATTATATTTTGATTGGCTTTATATATTTCCCTATTATTGCGGGAATATGGTGTTTCTAAGTAAATGCCGATTTTAATTTGACTTTACCATCACGTTTGGATGACTGTGGCATTTAGAGCAATTGTTGACTTATAATATCGGTTGATACATTATCCTTATTTACACTTGTGAATTTTGGGCTTATGAATGGAAACCTCTTGCATAACAAATTACTGCCCAAGTTTTAGAGCATAAGTCATCTATCAGGAATACTCCATATAAACCACTTTCTTAGAAAATTCGATATTTAACTTTCGATTGAGTTGCCTATTAACATAGCAATAAAAAACTATGTTAAGTACCCGCCGTTAATCGTCAGATGAAAAAGACGTATCTCACTTACTGGAGGATGGATTTAAAATCCACACTTTTTTCTTACATCATAACTATAAAATAAGGAATTAATATTTGGAGATTCAATCGATCGTTAACGTTGCTTTTCGATTCACCCACGAGTAACCAATTGGCACTTCTAAATCTATATTCTAGTGTAGCAGTAATGCTAAACCTACAATCAAGGCAGCAAATATGGGAATTGACGTTAACTTTAGTTAATTTACAAACTATTCTTACTGTTTGATCCTTAGTATTAAAAAAAATTATCTCAATTATTTTATGCCCTATTCGTTGATATATTTTCCTTATTTACACTTGCGTATTTTGGGCTCATGAATTGAGGTCACTTGTAACACAAATGACTGCCCAAGTTGATTACCTCATTGCAGAGTCCCAGAATTTCGAAAACAATATTTGATACTTCTTAGAATCAGGCGAGGTACTGTGGAATAATTCTTAGGAAAATTTATTTTTCCCACAAATTAAAATTTTGTGTACTTGTAACAAAATCACGATCAGATGATGGCAATCATTCGTCGAAACCGGTCGTGTTTTTGATGTTGATAGGCAAAAATAAAACTTGTGGAATGAGTACAATTTCCTGAGATTCTTAGATATTTCTATTTGTAAGTTGCATCTGCACAATCTTATCTCCAGGTATTGAGATGAAATTGGATATTCCATATGACATATTAGTTTAATGAAAAGTTATATAGTTCTTGCGATCTACTTCTGTTTATATGATGATACAGTCTAGGTATTAATAATATTGTTTTCCTTGGATGCATGCTTATATTTATTTCCCTATTTATACATAATAATTATATTTTATCTAACATTTTAAGATTCATTTCAATAATCTTCTTTCCATATCGAGGACTTCATGGTGCCCTTCGAAACCTAGGAGAACGGCCAAGCGAAAGAAGAGGGAAGAAGTTGCACAGCACCTCCGGGTTCCGGGAAGGAGCTGAGGTCCTTGCATTCGGCGATACTCTGTAAAACGCCCTCCTCCTCCAGCGTCTCCGCAATCCTGCCCGAAATATCTGGTCTCTCCAAAGTAGGACGATTTAGGACTTCTACATTGAGCACATCACCAGGGTACTGCACTTTTAGACAACGACCTCAGGTTGGAGAGCGGATGAAGTATCCGAGGGCGAACCTTTACAGTATCACTCTACCCTGGACATGAATAAGAAGTGAAATACATTATTTTTTTCTGAGCCAAAATATATTTTCAATTATGTATAGTATAAAAAATGTAAGGCCGGAACTTGTATAGCTTACCATGACTTGAAATTTTTATAATATGGATATAAAAAACTTTGTGCCCTTAGCCAAACTAAATATAGTAGAATGTATAGATTTATTACGATGTGTAAGGCGGGGCTATGTATAATTTATATTTTCTGTACCTTTTCATTGGATTGCCCGTATTTTTCCTAATGCCTAATTGGGAGATGGTTATGTGGGAGGAATGGAAGGAAGCGATTGATTGGGAGAGGGGTGGAATGGATGAGTGATGGGCGTTATAGAGGAAGTGAAGGTATTATGTAGGACAGAGGGTTCGGGGTGGATGGTCCATAGGGCCGGGAATGGGTGGCAAGGGTTCAGGTTGTGCAGCGGGCGGGAAGTGTGTGGGAGTGGTTGGGCTAGAGGGAGGGATGGGAGTAGGTTGGGTTAAGGGAGGGATGGGACTTGGTGAAATGAAGGGATGGATAGCGTTGAGTGGGGTAGCGGGAAGGTGGGGAGTCGGTGAAGTAGATGGAGGTATGGCAATGGGCGGGGTGAAGGTAGGGATGGGAGTGGGTGGGATAGAGTGAAGGATGGGCATAGAGGGTGGAAAGGGAGTGTAGTAGGAGGAGGAATAGGATGGGTGGGGAGTAAGTGGGGTAGAGAGTGAGATGGGAGTGTGTGGGGTATAGGGCGGGATAGGAGTGGGTGGTGTAGTCGGTGAGATTCGAGTGGGTGGGGTAGGAGGAGGGATAGCAGTGGGTGGGGCAGAGGGTGGGAAAGGGGTGGGTTTGGTTGATGGTGGGAAGGGAGTGGATGGGGTAGAGGGAAGGATGGGAGTGGGTGGGGTAGAGGGTTGGATGGGAGTGCGTGGGGTAGGTAGACGGTGTGATGGGAGTAGTTGGAGTAGGGGGTGGAATGGGAATGGGTTGGGTAGAAGAAAATGTGAGTGGGGTAGATGGAGGGATAATGTGCGTGGGTTAGAGTATGGGATGGAAATTGGTGATGTAGAGGGAGGGTTGGGAGTCGTTGAGGATGAGGGAGGGATAGGTGGGGTAGGTGAGAGTGGTGGAAATATCGTTAGTTAAAGGTATTCAAAAAATTATTTAAAATCGCCGTAATGGATTTTAAATAGGGAAATATTTACCCTGACCTTCCATAGAGTAAAGAATAATCTGCGAAGATGACTTTGTAGTTTTCGTTCTTAATTTATGACTTCCAGATGTTCCATTTTCCAGATATAATAATGACATCAGATTGTAATAAACTGGAAAAGATTATTCAAGGTGAATAATGATAGAAGGTTCCACTAAGTGGAGGCTGGAGTATTAATAATTTTTACTGTGGCATTTTTATCGTAGAATTTTTAACTATGAAATTTTTACCTGGATCCAGGCCAAACAACTCCCAGTATATTCGATCCAAAGAGGCTTGTTGTTCAAGCGTAACCCCTCAATTTTAAGTTTTTCTCTCCATCTCCATTAATATAGTCACAACGTATGTATATAATATCATTGACGAAAGGTTAGATGGAAGAAGAGACCTTCCAGTCTCAATCTCGCCTAATTAAAGACCTAACAGACTTCGATAACAACGTGTATTTGTTACACAGTATATTGTTAGATATATTGTTTTAGGTCTATGATAACAGGATTGGTCTAATCTCTACTTTAAAGAAAGAAAATTTGGATCACGAATGTTAAGAAGTTAGAGGTTTAAAATCTCCAACAGCCGTGCCGTTAAGAACCGTTTACGTAATGCATTCATTGTCAGGAATAAATAGGTATTGTGACTGATAAAAAGTGCGATGGCTTTTCTATTTACCTCGGTACACAGGTGGTTGAGAAGAGGAACGCCCACAAAAACGGCTATTGGAGTTTTAAAACTTCTATCCAATCTATGCTGTAAATTCATCGAAAGGACTGATATAAAAAATATGGTTGGGGTACCGAAATATTCATGCGATGTGATTTGCACAGTCACTAAGCTCAGGATTTACATTTGATTAATATAAGCACAGAATTAATAAAAATGTGTTATCAAAGCAGCTCATATATGATTGTAATCCTTTGGACAACGAATCTAGGATATTTCTCGGTTTGACATTTAATTAAAAAAACTATAAAACAGTAACGTTTATGATCGAAATGAAAAATATTGGGGGATATTGTTCTGATTGATTATAAAAAGGAGCCAAATATTATCGTTGTCGGACTACGAAACTGATAGACTGGAAACAGAGGTGTGATAAGACTTATTCCTTCATATACATAGATCAGGTTGTATTGGATCTGAATTTTACGGGGTATATCATAACTCCATCTGAAGGGTTTTTTTCCGAAGTTTTTGTAAATAATGTCTAACATGGTAATTTAGATTAATGGCGTTGTAAAATTTAGATTATTGGGGAGATAAATAATTTTCACCATCGTAGATTTGTAGTTTCAAAACTTTATTGATCGGGAATGCAAAAAAAACGTAAAATGCAACCATAGAATTTTGAAAAACGAACGAAAATATATAAAAAAACTAATTAGCTTTACTCATGCCATCTTCATTCATTCCAAGCGGACGAGGAATGGGAAATTATCTATCTATGGAATGAGAAGAAAGATAACAGCATTAATTCAAATATTCGAAATCAAGATGTATGCTAGGCAGTGTAACAACAAATTCAACTCACGGAAATTGTTTCCGCGCATATTGCCGTTGTATCTACTGGGGAAAAGCAGAAGTAGAACCTTGCTATTCACACGGTTGACTTCTAATGGAGCTTTAGGAAAAAACAGGAATTTGTTTAAATGCAATCTTTTTTTGCCATTAGCTAGTATAAATAACATTCACAAGAATAAATGCATACGTTAAAAGTAATTATAATCAGATTAGAGTGTTAATTTCTGTTCTCAGTAGTATAAATTAGTTTTCAAGGAAAGGGTTAAAGGTTTTTTGTGCAAAAGGGCGTGCACCAAGGAAAAATCCCTAGGAAAACCGGACTTGAAAGAAGTATGTTGGGGTCGGGAACCGAACCCGGGATTTTCCTCTATCAAAACGGCTTGTTTATATGAGCTTACCGGGTAGCCAAATTCGATAAGGTAGTCTCCAGGATAGAGGAATATCTCGGGATCAAATCCAAGCCCGTCAGGCTTTTTAAAATTCGAATTTACTTGGGGTTACTTTTAAAACTTTGTCAAAATATTCAACGTAAAATAAGTGAGTCATGAACATCATTATAGGGGTAAGAAAGTAACTTTAGATTACGGCTGCTAATGAAAATTCTGTTTTAAAGTAGTAATATAGGTGAAATATATTGTTGATTGATCTTATTAGGCATTATTCTTTCACAACTCATAACTTGGTATCTTTGAAATTTTACAGAGAAAATCAAAGTTTGAGAAGATGACTGATGAAAAGTCTTCAATTTCCACGCCAAATTCGACCAATACGTTTGTGGTATCGTAAGTAACCCTTGGTCTAGTTACTTTAAATGTAAAGTACTTACTTCGTATTTTCCGTATGTTCTCCCACTTCGGGTTCTGCGATACATAAATGTTCTTGCAGGAGATACTTCTATCACCTCTTTGGCTCCGGATGCATCTATTTCAAAACTGTATCACCATTAACGAAAGAATTAGATTAAAAACAAGAAGGAAAAATGTATCCTTAGGTAATTTCTAAACTTTGATCAATAACTATTATATATATTCTTTTCTTAAATAAATTATATTTCTGAATATTACCTTCCTTTATACGCACTCTTGATATTCAAAAATATCAACGCTGCCATCTGAACAAGTAGAGTGGCAGAAAAGTAGATCACTAGGTAGAGAGAATCGTACTCGTCCATCTTCTTCGTGGTTTATTTCCAACTGAAATGGTTGTTAGGGCAAGAGAATTGGTGGTAGCTAAGGCCGAATGTCGTCGTTAGGGATTTGTTTATTTTCTTTCTTTTAGGCTATTCCTTATTGAAGTCAATGATCAGATTATCAAATATTAATGCGTGGGCGAATATTTATTTTATTAATTTAACAAACAATTTTTCGTTCATATTTTTTATGATAACTCATCTGGTTATTCTGTAAGGGATAGTTTTCAATTGGCCTAGCGTCGAACTCAGATCCATTTATTGAGATTCTGAAGCACCACTTTAATAAATCTAAAATTTCAAATGGAAATATTCAAGGAAATATCACTATTAAATTTCGTATTCGCCAAATAAATCATACTATTCCTAATGGAAGAATATTTTAGCCACCTTGGTGACGACCCCATGCATCTCTTTTAAAGTGTAGACTAAGTTTATGAAATGTTATAGTAAATTTCAATTTCATTTAATCGAGCTCATTTTCGGTTATATGTATCCATCTTTTCGGAATCTTCTTTAAAATAAATATTAGCGATTTTTTAATTCAAATTGAAACATTCATTTAAAAAAAAATTCCATTCGTGGTGAAAGCCAGGAATATCCATGGAACCTTGGTTTGCTTTTACAGAGTACTTCTCTATGCTCCACTATCTTCATAATATTTAATTTACTAATGCTTTAGTGTAATTGTATTCTAATATTTCACCCAACAGTATGATTTTTCACTTTTTCTGGATTTCCAATTGGTCCGGTACACAAGGACTTACATTCCCTACGATAAAAATGCGTTCATACTGAAGTTAGATCACAAGAGTTATTCGGGATTTCGTTCTCTTATGGCGATGGACTACTTGCCAGATTTCGAATAGTAGTTTAAAAATTTCTAAGAGGTTATTGTAACTTTTAAGCATATAAACATATAGAAGACTCGGTCTTGGTAATAAAAAGTTTACGAAGGCGGTGAGATATGCACATATCATTAACAACTTGAATTGATTGCCCATCATCAATTTCAGTACTTTCTAATTCTTAAAATACTGTGGGAATATCCACCAAAATATACAAATGCTAACATCGCGGTAATTAATAGCGATTCCAGCAACTAATTCTAATAGTAAATGTTCTTGAAATCATTAACTAATGAAAGAAGTATCTTCATGATTTTTTTACCAATATTTCTTGATGTATTGTTGTGAGAGATGTTTAGTTTGGCAATTTCTTGTTCGATTTGTAACTGATTAACTGAATAATTGCAAGCTCTTCTATCAATGCTCTTTTGTGCGTTGTTTTGAGAGATGTATTATTTTACCTCGAGTGTAAAGAACCGGCGATAAATCTAGGCAGGAAATCAAAAGAACAGATGAACCGATAGCATACCCCTTTGATAAGGAAATAGTATAAAGATAACGTATGCTTTTGTGTAGAATGAGTAATATTGTTCCAAGTTAAGGGAAGTCCAGATAAATTTGTTTCATGTTCATTGCTGCAAAAGGGGGTGATTCTTTAAAGAAGGGAGAAAGAACAGAGAGAGAGAGTAATATATCCATGGACTTTAATAATGAAAGTGCATTTCCCATATTTTGCGCGAAATGGCACCTTCGGCGAGAAGCGGACGAAGGGTCTGTCGTTTGAATAATGGTATGCAGTAATGACTGAGCTCAATGCTTCACTTAGGACCCACGTAACGATAATCGATGCCGTTGGACGGCTCAAAATTCTCGTTAATAACTACGAATGTCGCTTCGGCGCGGGTCCCTTTAACTCGCAATCTTTTACGAACACCTCAATGGAGAATATAAATGATTTCCCTTTCCCCATTGCAACTGAAGAAATATTTACGTGTAAAATTTATATTTTCATATTTTATACTTGATTTATAAAAAAAGATACGTACCACATATACTCGTGTATATCGAGTTTTTCAGCACGTTTATTTAACATTGAAAAAGCCCCCCTCGGCTTATACTCGAGTGAGGTTTACGCTTGCCTATTCTCCGGTGGGAAAAGTCTGCCGCAGTTGGAAATCGGCTACTAAATTTCTCACTAGCTCAGTTCACAATTCAATATCAATTTTGTCAATTTTTGTCGTGTACCGTTTGTAATTGCTGTATTTGATTGGCATCTAGATATTTATATTTTGAAATTTACCAGCAGCTTCTGCTTTTCCCATCCTAGAGTTATTCTTGAGTCAATTATTTTTTCCTATTTATTTTTAGATAAAATTAGGTGTATCGACATATTCTGGTCTGATTATACTTGAATAAATAGGGTTTAACTATTTTAGCAATCAATGTATCATTCAAAGTATAGAGAGATAGTATAGACTTTTATTTTCAAAGGAAAGATATAGGTTATCTTTTTGAAACTAGAGGTCTACGAATTCATAGAAAACTCTTAAGAAGTTGCACTCAAAAGACACCGGCAAGATGAATCTGACTAAAAGAAAATTCGCATTAAGTGACGATAAATATTATCTGTGATCGCTTTTAACCCTTTTACAGAATTACCTTAACTAATATGTTTGAAGGCTCCAGAAATCAGTAGATAATTCTTAGCTTTCCGTACTCAAAATAATAATATAATTTGTTTTAGGTTTAAAAATAAAAATTGTGAATCATCCTTGAACTTTATTTTATACTCTTTTCACCAGCATCTAATTTACTTTTTAACGTGAAATATTTTTTTGTCAGTTTTTATTCAGTAAATTCTGAGAAATCACATTCATATGACAATTTTGTAAAGTTCTTTGCATTTATCAACTCAAGTATTTTGCCTTTTACCATCTGTTTTGAAACATTACTCAAATCAATCTTGTAAGTGAACACATGAAACAAATCTATCCGGACTTTCCATTCTCTGGAACCATATTACTCATTCTACAAAAAATCTAACGTTATTTCTTTTCTATCTCCATATCAAAAATTGCATGATATCGGTTCATCTACCCTTATATATCTGTTCTTTTGTTGGTTCTTTCCTACCTAGATTAATCGCCGGTTTTTTATAACAGAGAAAACTGTAAAATTAAACTCTCTTTTTCTCACAACAAGTCACAAAAAACAATAGTAATGAAGCTTGAGGATACTTCGTTGATTAGTTGTTAAACATTTTTCCATTTGTATTAGTATTTGGAATTTTTAGCGTATATCGCGATGTTAAAAGATTATTATTTTGATGGATATTCCTCAGTATTTTAATAATTAGTGAATAATAAAATTGAGGATGATCAGTAAATTTAAGCGGATAATATATACACGTACCGCAAAACGTAAAGTGCTACAAACTTAAATGACGACGTATTCAAAACGATATTTTCCTTTGCCAGAACTCGTTTAAGGGCATAAATATATGCAAATTAATCGAAATTTTAGTTTGCTTTTCTTACATAGACAAAATACTAGTTTCAAAGGACGTATACGAACATCTCTCAGGAAGAATACGAAGAATACCTCGTATGCTGAATATCATACACAATCTTTCTTCTTATTTGTGATACATAACGGATAGTGACACATCACTCAATTTTGGGTTTTTCTTTAAATCGTATTTTGGTATAATGTAGTTGAATCTTATTTAAAGGGAATTTAGGGTATTAATTTTGTCATTAAGGCTAACAACCCAAAGGTTTTGAAAGAGGTTATTTAATTTTAAGAGTAGCTCTGAACTACATGAACATTGCTAAGGAGCTGCAAAAACTCTCATTTTCTCCGCTCCATTCTTTTTAATATTTTCTCCATTCAATGTTTTTCTTGTCAAGGCTTTCCTACCGCATTCTTTCTTTGCGCACTTCTTTCCTTTCATTTGGCCCATTAGCTGATGAAGCATAAGAAAAATTAGTGATGTTAAAAGAATGAGACGAAACAGAGAAAACGAAAGCTAGAAAGTGTGGAAGGATAAGAGCGTAGTGAAAGGAACGAGAAAGGAAGAAGAAAGGGACGAAGAAGTTGAGAATGATTGAATTAGAATCCATATTCATTGGCTCTAATCACATAAGTTCTTCCATCACTCATTTTAATGAAATCTATATTTTAGTTACTGCCTCTGCAAATTAAAATGAGATTGAAGAAAATTTCTTCAACATTTGTCCTTTATAGTTTCTTTGAAATGTTACATGGAATAAATGGCAGCATTGCAGTTTAATACCTTCAGAAAGTTTTACCGGAATTTCATTTCAAATATTGAGTAAAATCCTAAAGATAGAGAAAGACATAACTTCAGAGTTTTAGGCAATCATTTTTCGTTTCAAATGAATTTATCATAATTTCAACTCACCGTAAATTCGATAAATAACCTTACAAATTCATGCAATAATACCAGTTTAAGGGAAGAAATAATAGACACATTTTTAATAAAATGTCAATATTCTTCGAAGTTAAATATTCCATAGTAATAGCTATGTTCTGAATTGCAGAATGTATAAAGCGAAAATAAAGATAAAGCACACTACAGATAAAGCGAAATGTTAGAGACGGGGGATGAAGAATAGAGTAGGGCAAGTCGCAGCATAGAGAATACTCTAGAATAACTAATGAAAATACACAAAAACAAAGGGAATGCTACTCTTCTATTGTATTTAGCACATGTCTAATATTTACTTATTGACTACTCCCATGGCAATATGGCATTGCTAAGAATGAACCTTGAACTCATTGAGTCGAATCGATATAATTATCAGGGAGCCCAATTAAAAATAATTAAATTTAGCAAGACATGATTCTTTCGTTTATCTTTTTTAACAGCATGCACAATCTCTATCAATTTTTATTCTTGTCTTTCATAACTCTTTTAACCTATTTTCATCATCAAATTTAGCTATCTATCTGTAGATTTCGCAGGTTTTCCACACTCCTTTCTAGTGAGTGTTTTCCTACAGTGGAATTGTTAGGTTTTTTAATCCGCATAGTAGTTTTCTTCTTTTTACTTTTGCAAGTATCTATTTCCATTTATTTCTCATACGACGAAAAAGTTATATGTAAGAAGCGACTTCCTAGTCTCAATTTCGCCCTAATAAAGTCCTTTTACTATTATTATTATTATTATTAATCTCTCTTCGTAATAAATCTGCATCTACTTCTTTAAATATAATTTTCGATTAATTTCTTTCCTTCAAGACAATCCCAATGTTCTTAAGTTTATAATAAGACAAACATTAGCTCAACGAAGAACGAAGGAAGACACGAGAGGATAAATAAGAACGAAGAAGCGCGGGGAGGTAAGAAAAAGAGAGAGAGCGAAGGAAGATGGAGTGATTGAAGGGGGTGCTAAAGAGGGGAATTTGGGGAGGGTGGTGAAATTTGAGCCCAATTGGCGTTGGCGGAATGAGCAGCGACCTGTGGGTCCATTGTGAGCGAATGAGATTCCCAAGGAGAGGAGAAAAAAAAGATGCTCTACACGTGCGGTATACACGTGTCGAATCCTCGCACCGATGGAATAATTATCCAAATCCGGTACTTGCCACGTGCCAGCATCGTCTCTTCTTAAGCATAAAAAGGCAAATATAATCCTCGTACGCGGCATGTAATACGTCGTCCGATTTCCCAAGACCAAGATAAGGATAAGCAAATTACATAGCAATCTATCTCTCCCAAGCATGATGTAAATTTATAGTAGATATAGAAGTACAGTAGAGTTAACATAGTATATTAGAGTTAATAAATTCGATGAGGTGAAAAAATGGGTAATGAATATAGAATATGCATGACGTTGGTAGGAGTTTCCACTTGCGATGCTGTTTCATTCCTAATCGTCCGTGATTCTTTTTCTGTACGTATACGTCGTTCTTTCACGAATTCGTAATATCTTAGCTTTCGTGGATTTTCTTGTTTATACAATAATATAAGATCTTTCTCAAGGCGACATTGGGACTGAAAAGTCATTTCTTCCATCTAAATTTTCGTCAATGACATTCAAACCAAATTACTGTATCTATAAGTGAATAGAGATAGAGAGAAAAACTTTAGAAGCAGTGGATGTAAAAAAGACTAAGATAAAATATTACGAAAAAAGATCAATTTCAGGGAAACGAACATAAAAAATGGGGTAAAAACCTGCACAAACCTAGTGATACCAGAAACTAAAAGATGTAAAGCATATCTGTTTATAACAAGGAAATTACAGACGCAGTACTTAAACAAAATTACGTAAAATAAAATCAATTAGAGGCAACTATGAAGGCATTCACTTTGAGAAAACAATGAATATCACAAATGCACATCAATTAAATATCAAAGAAATTAAAATTGATTGATCGCAAAATTTAGTTTAATATTCTCTTAATACGTAACATCTTTCTTATTTGATATTTATTTATGTGATGAAATTTACAAATTGCTACTTAATTAAGTAAAATTTACATTAGTAAATTACGCATTAATCAGATTACAATGCCTTTTGTATTGCTATATAATTATACAGCTATATAATTCAGTCTAATTTATAATTTAATTTTTTTAATTAATTTTTGGTTTCTGAACTGTTTGCTATAAGTTTTCACTGCTTACAATTTGTTTTAATGACCTAGTGATGTTTATGGTTATGTATGGTATGGTATTTTATTACTTCAAATAGTTCGAAATATACATTTACATTTGCACCTTGCGAATTCCCTTTCGGCGTGTGGCAGAGGGCACATGCATCATGACTATACTTCCCTAATCGATTATTTTGGAGTTTATTACGTAGAAAAACGAAGCTACTTGTTTTACACGTATTTGATCTTCTTCGCAGTATCAGAACCTCCAAGTGAGATAGATCGTGTGCTTCGTTACTGCTAGAATGGAAAAGATTCATAATGAAGTTTATGTTTTAAGAATTAAATACTTGTTGATTAAGATCGCATGGTTAAACTTTTATTGCAGTTCATCATAATTAGTGACTTCTGGCTGTATATGGTGGAATTTAAGCATGATCAACTGAAATAAAACAAAATAGTTAACAAAATGAATTAACTAGCTCGAAGCCGATCGCATTTTTTTCAAATGTATATTCTGAGGACGCAGTCAGATTGTGTTTTCTGTCAACAGATCTAGTTCCTCTGTTGTAATAAATTCCTTTGAACCGTCAGGAAGCTGAAAAAAACTTTTAATGACAAAGTCAAGAAATAAAACTTGTAAAAATTTAAAAAATATTGATATATTAAATAAGTAGTAATAAATAAGAAGGTATATAATACACATTAGATAATAGTGATAATATTTATGGAATTTGAATAAGCTTAATTTTTCGAATAAATTCGATGGTATTAGGCCGGACTTCGTGGAAAACCATAATAAGAAGTAATTTACTAATTTCTTAATTTTTCGACTTTGTCATTAAAAGATTTTAATATGAAATTACTCAAAGTGACGCTTGATAATATTTATTCCAGTCAGGATTCTGACATAGCCGATGAATAGAAAAGCGGACGAAAAATACGAAGATAAAGACAAATTTGAAAATATTTAAATATCTTAACCATCAAAAATAAATTCGTAAGTCATTCCGCGGATCGCTTCTCAGTTTTAGCTTCCAATTCCATTCCTCGTAAATGGAGACTCCTTAATTGTCCGTTAGAGGTGCACAAACTGGCTGAAAACCTCGAAAAGTTTATCGGTCGAAATTAAATCCATAAAGCAGACCAGCAGAACGTTGGGACAAAAATAAAGGGAACGTGCGGTAAAAAATGAAGATATGGCCCCGCAGAGAAAAAGAGAATGCCTCTGCTACAAGAGGACGATCACCTAAACACACTATAAATAAGCGCGCTCTACTTTAGAAAAATAACAACACACATACGCGGCGGGCAATTTCAGGGTCGCATTATTTTATTCGGAAAATTCATTTCGCCGGGCATCGCTCCCTTTGCGGGGGGCTGGAGGGGTGATTTGGAGTGCGACAACCCCACCGATAAACTGTTCGACCTTGGATAAGGCCCTTGGGAGCCCTAAAACCGCGGTCGCCGCTCGTTGGAGGGGCCGCCGTTGAAAATGTTGGACAGCGAATTGAAAACAAACATCCAGTCCGCGGGGGGCATAAACAGGAAAGAGTGGGAACTACCGATGGCTTCCGATATGATTGTCGGATCACACTCTCGGCCATTTCGATCTGAATGCGTTCGCACCTTTCTTGTTTGCCGGACTCCGAATGTTTCCCCTTTCGCCCAATGGGGGGAGGGGATCTTTTCAGGCGGGATCGGATATTTTTTCAGTGTTTTTTTTTAATCTGTGGAGTTTTTTCTCTGTGGGGTTTTTCAGTGTGGGTTTTTTCACTTTGGGTGTTTTCACTGTGGGTTTTTTCTCTGTGGGGTTCTTTCTATGTGGGCTTTTATATCTGTGGGGTTTTTTACTGTGGGTTTTTTCACTGTGGGTTTTTTCATTGCGGGATTTTTCACTGTGGTGTTTCATCAATGTAGACTTTTATCAATGTGCAGTTTGGTTAATGTTGGGTTTTGACATCTGGGGATTTATGGGAAGATAAATGCCGACATTGATAGTGGAAATAAACACCATTACGTGTTTACAAGAAGTCTTTGTTGGCTTTTGTCTTGTGGAGTCCCGACATGAAATATATTTCGCTGTCCCCTTCTTTCCAAACCTGAGTAATTGTCGGTCCTGTCCTATAGGTCGGTTTGGCGAATTGTAGCGTTTACCAGTGATCAAGCGGAATGGATACTTCCATTTTATGACGTTAATGATATGTTTAAAATGTACGTCAAGTTAACTTAAAAAAGCTCATTAACAAAGAAAATTCTTCCATAAATACCTGATTGTAGAAATTGATCACTTTTTAATTAAGTCATTTATACCTCGGATCACTGAATTGAAATTAAAATTTTGTTGTTAGCCTTTTTGAACTATGACGCACGGAAGCCAATGATCGTAGGTGACTATATTTTCATGTACCTAATTACTTTAGGTATGTGTGAGCCACTTGGAACTCAGTAATTGATTTACTCAGAAATGTACTTCTGTAAGAAACGATGGGAAAGATGTCGATCAATTTTCCCAACTTTGGATTAGACACTTCTTATTTATACCCATGTACAACAAACAGACACCAGGCCAGGTGGTAGTGTGTCAAACTCCATGACTTCATATTTAATATAGCAATTTCTGGTATTATTTTCTTCCATATTGTCAGAATTCCTCTGTCTCTATCTCAAAGAGGAACGATATTTGACGTTTCTGAAGCTAGAAGAAACTATCACCGCAGATTGGACTTTCATAGCTTTAAGAATTC
The DNA here is from genome assembly GCA_947579665.1 of Sympetrum striolatum. NCBI lineage: Eukaryota > Metazoa > Arthropoda > Insecta > Odonata > Libellulidae > Sympetrum > Sympetrum striolatum. Next base: position 32,640,006 of record OX388349.1, read on the forward strand.
AACTCTACCTTCCAGGTTGCTGCAAGTGGGTCGAATGAAAGTTCAGACGCATCCTTTTCGAAATGAAGACAGCGCAAAGTCAGAGGAAGGCTTCCCTGGCCACTCTGACTGCGTACCGAATTCATGGGAAAAAGAAGTCCTAGAAAGATCGCGGAATTTGTTTTCCCCCGGTTGACATTGCGGCGAGAATGTGTCAAGAATACAACGGTCACACCTCTCGCATGAAACGTGAGTTTTTATTTCTCGTGGATTTAACTTTATCTCTCACACACACTATTCGCACATCTCAGCGTAGCCGTTATTTTCGGAGAGGATAAAGAGAAAATACGTGAAAACAGGTCGACATAAAACCTAATTGTCGCCTTTGAAACGAACTGTTTTACTGTATTACTATTTTTTTATATTTTAATAATAATTTAATTTATTAGCATAAAACATTCGTCAAACTTACTCAGGTACTTTAGAATTTAATCAATCACAAAAATCAGTTTCACATTGTTAGTTAACACTTTCACTGCCAGTTAGTATGTATCTTCGGTTGTCACAGCTGATGGCGGTTTCTGTGTCTTGAGGGTTTGCATACCCTCATAGGATATAAATTTACCATTCTATTAAACTTACGAGGAATTGGCTTACAACCAGTGGCGGCGGGTCCATAGGGTTCACTGGTTCACTGAACCCCCTAAGAAAACTACTGTACTATTTTCATTTATACCAATGTTCTTACCATAACCCATAAAATAACCATAACACCAATTACTGGACCTAACTTTTCCTTCGTTGAGTAGCGATTCCTGCCGCTTTTGGTTCCAACTAGCTTGACTTCGCGCGAGGTTCACTCCCCGAAGTGAACCCCTTCAGACGTCGCGTTATCGGTGAAGAGCGGTGAGGGGAAAGAGGGGCATACGGCCTTTAAACATGGGCCGATCGCTGCAATACGTTGCAGCGACAGCCGACGATTATGGCTTCATAGAATTTTCAGAAATTTGTTTAAGGTACTTTCCGGCAAATTAGAGAGTTGAAATTCGAGGAATCGCTGGAAGCCGTTTATGTTCAACGAAAACTATAAAGACACCCTCCAAGATTATCCCATGTTCGACGCTAGGTCAGGGCAAATATTCTCCAATTTAAAATGTATTGTGGCGATTTTTCAGATTTTTTTTTTTGTCTTCCCGATGACATGGAAACTTAAAACCCGGCATGTGAGTAGAGATCATCAATACATTTCATATTCGCTGTTTAACGTTTCCATGATTATTCTTGGTTCGATTCCAGAGCGCCATTTACATTCCTTTATGCATTGCGAATGGGGATAATGGATTCGTATTTTAAGATCATCCCAGTACGATATCAACATAAAATTTTGGATTAAATCCGTTTTATATCTACCAGGTCGTTATATGTATTCATAACTCCCGAAATGTCTTGTGCTCGAGACTAAGCGGCTCTACCATTTGAAATGTATGGTGGGAATTTCAATTTTCTTTATGATTCATTAACCGAGAAATTGAAAATTAGATGGCCAGTCATGTAGACAGAAGAAATGAGCCTTTCATATTTACAATTTATCTTTTACCTTACGATCATTGGTTCGACGCTGGGGCACCATTTGTATTCTACCATTTATTTCAAAGGTGGATTGTAGAATTACGTTTGAGGACTTTCCCGATGTGATATCGACTTGAAATTAGTATCATCAATATTCTTGCAGTATGCAAGCAACTTTTACTCGTATATATATATGGATAATTAATTTTAAATAAGAATTTATAAAAACTTTTCATTTTTGTTTCTTTAAAGAAATAATTACGTTGTACTTGGCAAAATACTTTTTAACAAATTCATGCATTTCATAAGTTTCTGCATCTGTAAGCTTTCTTCCTCTTTCTTTAATCTTTAAAAAACGGGCAACAGCAGGTCCTTGGTCATAATATGCAGTTCGAACACTGTTAATTGCTATGTGTTCATCCTAGAATTTATAGCTTCTCTAGAAATGCTTGACTGTTTGTTGGATTTAAGTGTGGTATGGATTGACACAGCTCTCTCCGTGACAGCACTGTGAGAAGTTAAAGTAAGATTTGCCAGAATTAATTTGTTGAAAATTGATGGATATTGTGATACCTTCCAGTAATGGTAAAGCCTAGCTATTGACGAAGTCATGGCTGGAGGAGGAGGAACATAGGGCCCGCCACCTTCCCGAACTCTATTCCTGAAAGGAAACATTTTATCCAAACTCTAGCATTTAACGCTTCCTGACTTAAGTTTAACACGCGTAGAACTTGAGTTTTTTCCTTATTTGCCGGCGCCTAATACTATCCCTGGGCAACAAAACTTGGCACTAGCTATTCGTGTCGCCTACTTTGCATGTTATTTTATGCACTGGTGTCTGCAGCTATGTAATGGCTACCCATAATGCGGTGCAATATTGTGAATTTATGGAGTTTCTTCGTATCCAGTGTACTTATTCAGTTACCGGTATTGTGGTTGCTTGTGGCGTATTCAGTATGTAAACCAACTGCGTTACTTGTTTGTAAACAGTTTTTCTCGCTCTTTATGATGAATAGTGTCCAATTTCTGAAAGGGATTAATTTTTCCTCTATTTCTGTTTAAGAAAAATGTGCAATAAAAGAAGTAGGAAGTCCTATTCCTTTGCTGAACCTATCTCAGAGTCAGAGAAGCAAAGGTAGGCAATACTTCCGAGAACCATAGATAAATGAGAGAAACAGTTGGATTTGTGTCTGCGACTCTGCCAATGGGCTATACTGTTTCCCTTGTTTGCTCTTTGCAAAAGAAAAGGACGCGACCTGGGCAAAAGTAGGTGTATTTGATTTGGGGCATTAATCTCAAAAAATTATTCGGTGACAGTCCTGCCAAATACTTTAACCCTGAATAAAACAATATAAGGTAATTAATTAATTATCTTATGATTATATTTGGTATTTCGAAAAATAAATACAACTTGAATATTAATATGTATTTTGGTCTTTAAAAATATATACGGAGAATTATTAATCGAGAATTCAAATAAAAACTCAATTTTCGAGAATATAGGGATTTTTTTACAACAAAGGCATATATTGATTCAACCCGAGATATTAATTTTCATATTTCTACTGCATTTATCTACGGTTGTTGTTTCTGCGTCCATGTAAGCAGAGGAAATATTCTAATATGAGCCAGAATATTTAACCATAATCGCGCCACTTAAAAATATACGAATTTTGAAGTGAACCCCCTGTTTTTTTAGTCACGCGCCGCCACTGCTTACAACACCATGTTATGGAGGTAAAAGCACTGAAAAAACAAATATAATAATTAAAATAATTTAAAAATGAACCAATAACAAGAATAGAGTACAAAAATACAAGGGAGTACAGGTCCTTTTGAGTTGATAATTGGCTCATTAGGAGGTGCCCAGTTATGTAAAATAAAAAGATTTGAAGGATTTGATCTTTTCCCGGTGTATGTTGCTTTGGAAATCTTCTCGGGGAGAATATTCAGGGATGAATATGGCGACAGACGGCGTCGCCGAAACGTCGGTTTACACCAAAGAACTCACCCGATTGCCCACCCAAGAAGATTTCATAAAAATATTTGTCAAGAACTTAAAGTAGATTGAAAAATACATTATAAATATAAGTAAAAATCGAAAATAAAAGCATAAAATATATAAACAGTCACCACACGTTCGATATAGGAGAGGAGAGATAGCTAATTTTGTAAAAATTCCTGGTGGTATTGGCTCATGGCAGAAACGGGAAGTATCACGCCAGGCCTCCTTTACTCGGAGCTCAAGATTAGAACGGATGTAAACCAAGAGTCTTAATTCATATTGGTCGATTTCAACTTCATTTCTGAATATATTTGGATATGAATGACTTTATCTTCACTAGCTGCAATAGCTAGCTAGACGCGGCACGGGCTGAGTAAACACTACAACTCCTCTTCATCCCGAAAACAAGTTCATTACAGAAAGCGCATTACTGTAAAAATTTAAACCCTTTAAGTGCGGCTGTCGACTATAGTCCACGGCGTATAAAAAACGTCTGACGATATTGATCTTGCTGAAAATACTTTCATTGCTTTTGGACAAATCTTTCCTTTCGTTTTAAAGAGATTTTATTAAAACATTTTGCTTAGCAACAATTTTAGGGGTAAAAATGTGATAGCACTATTACGGATTTATAAGTAAAATGAAGGCTCAATTTTCTTAGAAATGCAGCTGTAACAGATAAAAGGTGGATTGCAGTTAGACTGAGTGATTTTCATACTAAATTGACCGCGTGGTGACTCATATCGGTTTATCAGTAGTCCACGCCACCGATGCGTCGTGCTAGAAATGGGAAAGCGGGCTGCATGTACTTAAGGGGCCGTTAAAAATATCAATAAAAATCAACTATAAATAATATATCCGGGATAGTCTAAAGAAAAGAGGTTCCAGAGAATTTAAAGATGATCTGTAAGGATCTACGAGCCCGTTTGTAAGGATAAGTCAAGTATGAAATGAAATATTCCTTGTTTAATGTTTGAAGTGGGTGGTTGCATATCCAGAAGAAAAACATGCAAATTCTTCGTTATCAAAAGTATATTATGAGCTAAAAATGTTGAAAATCGATGCACAGGTATTATACGGAGACATAGAAATTAAAAAATCACCAAATTTCAGATTTTTTTTTCATGGATATTTGATATCCGAAGTGGATAAGAGGTTTAAAATCTCCAAAAGCCGTCTTTGTCGGCGTTCCTCTTCTTACTTCCCGGTAGTCGGAGTAAGCAAGAAAGGAATGCCGCATTCTTTTGTAACCTTTTCTTGATTTCTCCGACTACCGGGAAGTAAGAAGATGAACGCCGACAAAGACGGCTTTCGGAAATTTTAAACCTCTAATTCTTAACAGCCGTGCTCCAATATTTATTTCCTTACATCTGAAGTGGAATCAAAAAATTTTCCCTTGACGCATTTTAAGGGTTAAAAAGGTTGCAAATCTCTGACAGTGTTCACCGTAAACTAAGTGTTTTTTTTAAATAATGAAGTTCCACCAAGTATCACTGGAATTGATTTCTTTAAGTGATTTTTATTTTTAACGGTGTTATTTTGGGGATATCTATATATGTGATTGTTTTTTGTACTTCATATGTTCTGCTTCGGTGGACGAGCATAAGTCGGACTTTCGGTGTAAATTATACATTTGTATGAAAAGAAAAAAACTATAGGAACGTAATCACAACACGTAACACTACGAGTTACTATAAGAAGTACTTCCTCTAGTTACTTACTAGAGTGGAAACGATACGGATGAAACAAGGCCTGCGATCACTAAGTTCTTATTTGAACAGGTAGCGTGCGGTAATGAGATAAGTAAAAAACGGCTCGCTCGCACTTGTGTTTACTTAAATTTAACCGAAATTTTGAAGTTGACCGTCACTTTGCCCCTTCGGGAAGACTTTTGAAGTTCCGATGAGTTGTTCCAGTTTGCATTTCGTCGGAACGAAATTTAAAGAGCAGAATTTTACAGTAGCCTTACTTTGCAGTCGTACCGGTATGAGGAAATTTGCATATGGTGAATAAATTCTTTACGACAGGTATTCGGCGCAAGGTCAGAAACTGGGAGCCCGCAACCCTCAAACGATCTTACGTACCTTAAAATCTTTTCTTTTAACTCCCTGGACTCATAGCTTTTAGTATGTAACTCCTCTTTCTAATTCATCCCAGTAAAGATTTTCAAAGCACTTCCTTGTTGAAATAGGCTTGATAAATTTCGTCCACTGAAAAGAGTGCTTTTAGATCGTTAACTGTTTGCAAATTGGAACTCATATCCTAACTTTTATTCCTAATCAAATTGGAAGGCAAAAAATTGTTTTAAATATATTTAAGAGAAGAAAAGACGAATTTAAAGTGAAATTATCACATAATACCAAATTAAATAAATGAATAATATTAATGGAAATTTCTATATGCATTTAGACCTCCAATTTTATTTATAATTTACGAAATACCGCCGCAGATAGACGAAAGTCTGATGGCTGCTACTCCCCTCATATACATCACTCATTATAGCGGTTTGTATATCTTATGAATCAGCATGGATTTCTTCTTATCCGTCACCAGGCCCTACTTGCTTTCATTATCGTTTGAAAGTGATATCTGGTACATATGAAACCTTTTAAAATATTCAAGACAAAAATGTAGTAATATCCACGCACCTAGAAACCGGTTGAGCTGAACAATGCTTTCTTAAGCCCAGTCTAAGGTAATATAAGATAGGTATCTTAAGAATTTCCCGGAAAAATATATTAAAAACGTGGTTTGGCATTAGATTTCATTGCGATTCTTTTTCCACATCTAAACCAGTGGTCATTATCGACATAGTACTCGTTTAGGGTGAGTCTTGTGAGAAAGAAGGTACTGGTGCTATCGTTTTCATCGTATACTTCTTGAGTTGGAACATTTGCATTCATATACGAGGCTATCATAAAATCAGGTAATTTATCTCATTTTATATTAATTACTAATGCGATTGAATCTAGAAGCTTGTCAAGGATATTTTTTGGCAATTCCCTCAGGTACTCATTTGAAAGCAGCAATACCCACACTCTTATATAAGTAATTTTATTCATAGTAGCATTTTTCCTCCATTAATCATAAAAAATTTTGCTTTTGGTAATTAATAATTTTGTCATCTGGAGTTCATCAGTTACTTTGTAATTAGTGTCCAAGATATATGTAAATCCTTTTGCTTTGTGGTCTTTACAGAGGGGATTGACTTCTACCTTTAATTAACTTAAATATTTCACTATGCACATACATTTCCTACCTTGCATGGGTATCACTTGAACTCATTTCTCGTTTTAGTGTGACCAAGTTTTGATTATATGAATTTCTCATTCTTAATTTTTAATCAATAAGCAGTTTGCAATTTATCTAATACTATAATCGTATTGTATTTTGATATTTAATTTGAGGTTTGAACGCAATGTTAGTGTTATTATTTTAAAATTTTCATACCACATTACATAGACATGTTGATGTAATTTTCCATTAGTAATTTTCCCTTGAAAGGAGACTCAAGGCAAACGTTTTGTTTTAGTATATTTTAAGAAATTACGATTGATGCGTGACAGAAATTTCTCTGAGCAGAACGCAAATTTTTGCCTTTTGAAGATTGGAAACAAAACCTCGGGTTTGGCTGTGTGACTTTCCTTGTTATAAACAAGTTTATGCAATCCGTGGCGTAGTATTTAAAGGAAACATTTTTGCAGTTATAATTAAATCATTCATAACATATTAATCTGCACGAATACTTAATTTATTAGCCTTAAAGTTTGGTTATGAATCTCTGTTTAAAACCTGTTACTTTTTTTATTAAAAAGAAAGTAATTATTAATTTGCATTATTTTGATAGAATATAGAAAATTTTATGGGAAATTTATTTAGCTCAAAATATGGAAAAGAAATATTTCGAATACTCCCACAGACATATATTGGTGCGACATGTTTCACTAGCGGACTAGCTAAATTTCTGTGGGAATGTTCGAAATTATTCTTTTCCATATCATGGCCTTCCATGAGGTAACACCTTCGCATACTGAGTTTATTTTAGAAACGTATTTTGTAGCCATCCTTACAAGTCATACAAAGGAAGATATTTCAGGAACAGGTCAATTTTCTTATTCCTACTATTCCAAAAATTTCTGTCTTTCTATCGCTTATATTTGTCTCTTTCAAGGCATCAGAAAACCCGTTTCTCATTTTATCTCAGGAAATTTTAAACCCAGCAGATAAACCTGGGAGAGAAACAGATTTCTCGTGTTCTTTAAAGGACCGACATCGATGGCGCAAAGTTTCCCCGTTTAACTTGGATTGTGAGGGCAAAGCAAATACGCGTTTGATTTCCCGCAGGAGTATAACGGAACGTTTTGACGGTAGCCTTCCTAAAGGACATCTAAGGCGGGACCGAAGTCACATTACGAAAATAGTTTCCTTTGAGAGAGTAACTCCTTGTTTACTCGGACTGGGAAAAAAACCTCTGTTATAAGGCACGGTTGTCCTTCTCTCGCCCTCTCATCGGTTTTATTCCTCGGGCTCGTTATTACGGAGAATAAAACGGAGTTCAATGGCTTTTGTCGAGAGATTAAACTCGTGCCCCCCGTGGCTTTTCATGGGAGCACCGGTCAACGGAGCGTCGTGCAATATTAACCGAGCGCCGGGAGTTGAACGGTCTACGTGCTTCTTCGATTACAGTTTCAGTCTTGGGCGTTTATTCATCGCGATGTTTCGAATTCTGGTTGGAGAGATTCGATTTTATTCATTCATGCAGATCGGGGGTATACGAAATGGGGTGGAAAAGGAATGGATGACTCTGTTTGAATATCGATAAACTTCTGGTATCTTGGATCCTACGCATAAAAAAAGATATACTACTTAATTCTGTTCGTTTGAAAATGTAAGAATTATTCCTGTGCAATTTTTATGTATTTATTTTCTTTATTAATAAATCTTGTTTCAGTACATCAGTTGGCCGCGTTAGCTCCGTAACATTTATTCTTAAATAATACAGAATATTTACTTAGACATAACTAACATATTTAAACTCATTGTGAGAAGGTGTTATCTCGTGGAAGGCCATAAAAAGGAATGAAAGATAACTTTAGTACACTTCCACAGATTTTTTTTAAATAGACGGAATGTTCCGCTGGTGAACTAGCATCATCAGGCAATATTCTATTTTCAATTTTCAGTTATAAAGGAAAAGTCAAGGAAGGGGTAGGGGAAGCCAAGGAGAGGGCTTAGAAAGTTACATGTCACCTAAATAAAAAAATCTGTGGAAGTGTAGTAAAGTTATCGTTCATTCCTTAACATATTTAAAGTTAACAGTAAATGCTAATTTACTATGTCTATCGCCCCCTTCTGGTTAAACGTAACCATTTACTATTGCAGCCTAGAGAATTGTTTCAGAGTGACGTTGTTTCATTACCAAGCAAATAATTCGCATCTATAATACTTCTATAAATCTAGATGATTGATTTTTGATTTCTTTTCGTTTGGATGCTAAAGATTGTTGTCTTTAGAGCTGATGAATTTTTAATATGTCCACCTCCAGCTACCCTGATTAACATGCAAGTATTCTGAATCACGGATTTAAACAAGTATCTTATGATTCACTCTCAGTTGAATGGAAGGAGATATATGCTCCTCAAGTCTATTTATCTAATCCATTACAATTCCCAATGGTCCACCGAAAAGAATTAATATTTGAAGCGGTTTATTCCTACATTTATTCCACCAATTTTTCTCGTAGTATTTTACCTTTTTGCCTATAATTCGCCTCCTATGTACACATGGTATCTTTGCATAATATCTACTACATCTTCCGAGGTAGTATTATCTCTAAATTCGTTACATTTAACCATAAATTTTATTATAATATCTATAATTGATTCCCTTCCTGACCCTTATCTTATAACGCTTATCTTTGCAACGATTATTATTTTGACTTAACAATTTTCAACAAAACGCATTTGCGATGTACCGTTTTCATCTCACAAATTTTTTGCTTGTTTGGAAGGTTAAAAATGCTCCATGCAAACTCTAGAGATGGCTTCTACTTCAAACTACATCGTTGAAGGACTTTTTTATCGTAGGTACCGGCCATTCTTTTGACGAGGCCGAGTTTCTTAAGTGCCCTTCCACATATGTTACGGATAGAGGTAACTCAAAAAAGATTTATTTTCTTTTTTACACCGTAGTAAATCTGAAGATCCTCTTGCTTTCTGGCACCCTCTACTTCGTGGGTGCACGTTAGATCAATAAACTATTGCAAGGAACCGGTGACGAAATTGTCAATAGATGTTTTTGAGATTTGTTATTATGACAAGCTGTAGTTGATGGATGGCTAGAATGGCCAATTCCTTTCATCGATGATTATTTGTGATTGGCTATGAAAAAAATGAATTTACTACTTCTTATTAGCAAAATTTTGTAAAGGCTAATCATAATTTGTTGGCTATATTAGTTTATAGGAAATTCATGGAGCCTTCTTTTCTTTAATAGATGTACTATTTCACTCCAAGTTGCTCCAAGTACGCACGTTACACATTAAACAAGAAAAGCACCGTATTAGCTCTTCTAATCACATTATATCTTCATAGCTTGTTATCTTTTATGTCTTACTCTCTCATACATAATTTATACATTCCATCTTGCAGCTTTGTACTTATTTTCTCCTTAACATCTGATACACCACATTCCTCTAGTGCTCTTCCTCTCGCTTTATTGACATTCTTCACAGTAATCGCAAAATATGTTAAAATTCCATTCATTATTTTTATACGTCCAAACCAATGTAAATCAACTTTTTCATACGAAATAAATATTGGTAAGCGTAACTTGGCGCTATTTCATATCAAAAACCTTTAATAACAAAGTCAAAAGATATAAATTTTACAAAATCCACAAATAGAACACAAAAATGAGGTTTACCGGTTATGGCGGCCTAATATTATCGTCAAAACCATAAAAACAATAAAACATTATATAAATAGAACTGTTAAGAGCAGAAATCTTGCTCCAGAAACAGGTTCTTGTATAAATCTCCTTTTTGGTTCTGTTTGTGGATTTTCACTCGTTCACTCTTTCTCAGCTGTTTAAATTCCAAAATTCTTCACTAATACCATCCAGTAATTGCGGAATAACTCTTGCATTTGAGCCTAATCCTCATACGATTCAGTTCAACTGCTTTTACTCACATACGTCACATATGTCTTTGCACCATCCGAGTGGTCACATTTAACGGTCTACGTGGAGTAGTTTCGGTGGATACTCTCCCAATCCTCTTAAAGGAATCGGAGGAAGTGTGTTTTTCAGAGAAGATGAAAAGTGTAGGATTAGGAGCTTAATGACCTCTCTCAAAAGTGTCGAAGGCTTCTCCGAAAACAAGTTAAGTATGATTGGTGATTTCGGTCCATTCAGGGACACAATGTCGCAGATTTGGGGTCATCCAGAATTCCTCCCCGGAAACCAAACTGAAGAGAAATGTGTTTGGGCAAATAGGATAAGTTTCTTTCAGACCAGAGATTCGGAACTGACGAAAGATGACTTATGGATATGAGTGACTTCTCCATGTTTCTTTTTGGATGTGAGAGAGTTATTTCTGAAATGAAGATGATTCGTGAAGTTCCGACCTGCAGAGCATTCCCTTATTTTAAGGGATTTCCCTTTCTACCCTGCTGCTGTTGCCGCTAAAATTTGTTTAGCAACTTTAAGGCAACGATAATACAAAAGAGATGCATTTGTCAATGCTTAGATATGGGTACACATCAACTCATACCTCTAAGATATATTGAGTGAAGTGCTTAAAATTACTCTTAGAGCTGTTGAAACCTACTGAGGGGAAACATTTGTTAGCGAAGTTTCTCTTATTCGACGAATCATGGCTATAGTGACATTATCTTTCATCTTAACCTCAAAGCTTGTTTACGTGTGAATTGTTTGCGAAAAAGTATTATATTACATTGAAGCTATTCTTTTATCAGTTTTCCTGCAGGTATTTTATAATTGAATACCAGATTCATAATTTTATTTGGAAGTATCTCACACTCTTTAACTCTTCAGTATTGATGTCACATTTTGCTCATTTATTTCAAAATAATTTACTCAGCTCAGCGGTACACTCGAGACATTAGAGGTTAAGCATGAAGTGAAAAATAGCGTCATTTCACACAAACCCAGGTCTCCCACGTCTTAGACAGGTTATATAACAAAATTGCGTTTTATATTTATTTATTTATTTATTGTACAAAACCGCCGCAGTTAGTCGCAAGGACTGATGGCGACATTAACTTATACAACAATTAATTTTAAAAATATATAAAAAATAAAAATATTACCATCCATACATACAATAAACAATATATAATGTTTAGAATACCTGCTCGAGAAGTTGGGGACCTGGGTTCGTGTCCCAGTATTCCGCCTTTTGTACTGTCTCCACATACGTATAGAGAAGTATTGTTTTCATGAAAAAAATCGACTTAGAGATTTCAACGAAAATACATGTTTTGGGGTCCCTAGAACACGTTTTGACCATTTTCGGAACGATGTCTGTGTGTATGTATGTGTGTGTGCTTGTTTACTTCTGGTTTAGCCTTGGAGTTTAAGGCACACGCTTGCTCGTGATAAATAAAATTTCAATTCCATATCGATCAAAAGATCTAGCTTGAGCTCTTGAAACGTTATCTAAAATCTTACAGCAAAATAATTAAAATAGGAGTATCTTTTAATACAGTAATTTATTATTGATGTAATAGGAAACGGGGTTATCTATGGAGGAATAATGGAAATGAATTCCTTGATACTTTTGGGTAAAAACATTTCAACTATTAGATCCCCTCTTCATTTGATGTCTATCTCAGCAGAATCTCGTAAAAGAGCAATGCCTCAATCAATTTCACGCCTGCGAAAGTGACGCACTATTTGAGGGAATATTTAGAGCCCCCACGGGAATAAGCGATGGAGATTATATCGCGGGCGGATATTCCTGGAGCTGCAATTTGAACCGAGGCGTGGGCTTAATTTATGTTTTCTACTGCCGCCCCATCGATTCTCTCGGAGGGTGTATGGCGTTGATAGGTTGGGAACCTGAGAGAACGTTAGCGCCTAATTCGCATAATGAAAGGGATTGAAAGTTTCCATTGAGCTCGATGATCCTGCTCATGTAGTCAAAATGAAAGTTTTGGGCATGGTTGAGTGACGTAATTTATCATTGCCTACAATAATAAAATTAGTGTATATATGTGTGTATAATTGGAGTTTCTGTTAAAATGTATTTAGAAGAAAGTTTTTTTTGTTTGCCTATCAATAAGGCATTCAGCAGTTCCACAATTTCGGTACCATTCACATCAAAAAGGTTTTGAGAGAATGCACCTGGTGTAGTTTTGGGTTGAAAATGAATTTTAGCCTACAAATTTACTGAATTTCTCATTTATTCACTTTAATATTAGTATTTTCTATTAAAATTCAAGTATTTATACACTTTTTATGCACTTACGTACATTTTAGCTAAACCTTTACTTCTTCTAACTTGGTAATTGCGTTCCGTTCCTCATGGACATTTGCATTTCGGAGATATAGGTATACAAGTATGTTTTAATTTAGGTTATATTATATATTCGTGGCGGAATGGTTAGCGTGCTAGCGCGTTGAAACTCCGACCTCACGGTCCCGGGTTCGAATTCCGGCTAATCGGATTTTTCCGATTAGGGAGTGGTTGTCTGTGTATGTTGTGAGTGTGTCTTGTGTTTATTAATAAAGAAAAAATGCAAAAAAATTGGTGAAAATACAAAGGGGGTTAATTGGTAGAGTAGCCTTCAAAGACTAAAATTAACCCACGAAAAAAGAAGGAATTATTATTGTTATTATATTAGTTTTCAGTTTTCAATCCAATCCAGAATTACGTTAATACTAATACTCTACATAATTCTTCTATTACGCTAGTGTTATTTCGAAGAGAGTCATATTATATCCTTTTAAAATGAGCAGCTTGGCGATACATTTTTAGGGAGGTAAATTTCCTACGTACGCAATTGTCCAGGATGGAAATGACCATTTCCCTCCTACCTTTAGTATTTACATGACTTATGTTTGTACGTACATTATTACATGCATTTTACCTGAACCTATAATACTTCTAGGGTGTATTTTACTCCTAAAATTCTCCTTAAAAAATAATTTTATTTCTTCTTGAACAATCCCGGTTACTTCAGTTCGCGAAGCATTACTCTGATTCGTCGATGCATTCTCAGTTAGATGCACAACTGCTCTTGGAGTTATTCTTGGGAGTTGAAAATTTCCTCCCACTCGCAGTCAACGCGATCTGACCTTTAAAGTACTAGAAGTGCATCCGTATCAGAAGAAGGCTCTGTGAGTGCAACTCCGTGAATATTTTATTTGGAGAGAACGGAAGGAAAAGCGGCCTTGTGTCGGGGAGACCTTTTGAGGAGTTGTAGCGTAGGATTTGGCGGAGATTGATTGATGTTTCTATAATCTTTGTATACTTTTCAGAAGAAAAGTAAAAATATATTTTTTATATTTTATTATAATCTTATAGAGAAATTTTCTTTGCAGTTCAATTTAAACAATTTTTATCTGTGTTACACTTTGTTTGGAATTTTGTAAGGCAATTTTATCTCCCAAAATTGCCGATGACGAAAAAGCAATGCTTCGTAACCTAGGTCACGGTTTGGGTTTATTTACTGTGGTTTAAATTATGAATTAAAATCATTGTTATCATTCCATATGGACTGCCGCTATAAAAAATCCTCTATTACGTAAAGGATACTAATACACTTGATTTTGTAATGTGATGCCTGTAAACATTTTAAACTCAATAGTCAGTGGCAGGTATTTTTTCAATGGCATGTCTTCAATGTATCTTGTATTTCCATCCAAAAACGTTCAATTACCTTAAAATTTATAAAACTTTAAGAAGGTGATGGTTCTCTATTAAATACTGCGGAGAATATTTAAAGAAGTATCAATTTGAAAGATTGCGTTGTTCTCTTAGATTATTTATTCAGCCTTATAGTATTTATAATGAAGCGAATCTCTGTTGACAATCTTTACGGAAAAATTGGCTTTAAGAGATGAAATAGAGGCAACTATCTATACGAGATAGACCAATAGGCTCAAAATAATTTCAGTAACAAACTTTATGGGATATTAAAAGTAAAGTTAGCAGCATTGAGAGTTTTTAAGAACAAGAAAAGACTAAGAGATACAGAGTCACTCTTGGCATATAAAAGTATTAAAAATTTTATCTGCAAAAATATCTTTAATTAATATAAATATAATTATAAAACACTTATGGTTCTGAACAGAAAAAGATATATATCAATCATTATTATAAATTCATTTGTTACACATAACAGTTTAAGTTATTTTGTGTGTAGTGTACGCTGGTTGAAGCTAGAAGGTCCATTATCTTTTCGTAATATGAATTATATTATTTAGGTGTGAAGTATCGATTAATAGATTAGTAATTTTTAATTTAATTTCATTATGTATGTCTCCAAATTATAAAATATTTAAGTCTGTACTATGGGATAGAATTACTTTAAAATTTTCTTCAGAATAAAAACTATATTGAAACTTAGTCATAAGTACCAAAACACCAAAACTCTTTGGAATTATCCATATACCAAATAGCTTAAATATTTTAAATTCAATGCTTAAATTTGTTATTTTATACGATGAAAAGGCACTTCATTTAAAGTATTTCTCGATTTCTTGGCAAGTGCCCTATTTAACTCAGGTTACATGACTGGTTTAATTGCTCTTAATTGTGAAATTAAGCTCAAATGGAGCGCTTGTGGAACTTTTTAGGTTCGCTAGACTAAATTTAATACGATTTTTCTCTAATTTCCTCGGGGAGTCATAAATACCTCCGTCATGATTTTCATTAGCATCCGTCGCGATTTATCTTTCTAAACTCTCTTTCTTCCAACGCTTAAAGAGGAAACTTTGTTGTAAATAAATATTGCCTTTTTAACGCGGGACAGTATTCTTGGCTCTCAAAATCCTGCGATGAATTATGCGATAGAAAATTTCGGAAAAGTTCACCCAAAGTTGGCCCAGAAGCGGAGAATTTATTTCCGAAAAAGGGGTCCGGAGTTTAACATTTCCCTGTCGTTACTAGGGCTTAGATATATGAAGGGAGGCCAATAAATGGGGGAAGGGGTTTGCCTTATTTTCCTTCTCTTTTTTTTCCTTGCCGTTTTTTGAGAAAGTGTGCCGTTAATGTGTCTCCAGGAGACCGCGCCGTAAACAACGTTGAGAAGCCGATTCGAAGCAAAAGAAATGACCTTCAGAAAGTGACTTACGCTGACGAAAATTATGGGACAAAGACGCGTAGATTTTCAAAGGGAATTCATCTCGGAGGGGGGGGAATGTTATATTTCGGGATACAGTTAAGAAAGGCGCGAGAAAGAAAGGAATTCAGTTTGATAAATTAGGCAACAAAAAGAGGATTAGAGATGATGAAGATGGATGCACATGAAGTATAATTACACTTATTTTATATTGCTCCCAAGGAAAAACGAACTTGAAAAAGTCTGATGGGGCCGGAATCAAACTCGGTATCTTCCTTTAAGCCAGTTCTGGCCGAGTACCTTACTTTTTTTCAAGTCCGTTTTTCCTTGGGAATCACCCTGGATGCACGCCCTTATACAAAGTTACCTTAACCCTTTCATTATTTCATATTGCTCTAATAACATTATAGGTAATAGGTTTAAATCTCCCATAGCCGTCTTTGTCGGTGTTCCTCATCTCATTCACCGGTACTCGGAGAAAACGAGGAAGGATATCCGGTGATTGAGACGAGGAATACCGACAAAGACGGTTATTGGAGATTTTTAACCTCTAATTCATTAACAGCCAAATTCAAAATTTTCTTTCATTATAAAATTATAGGTATAAGGGCTTTCTTCTTTGTTCATTTTAATGAAGTACTACCACGATGTCGATGCCCGATTGGTAGATTCTAGCAATATAGACTTTTTGGTGAAACTCTCTAGGCCGAAAGAAGTACTAGTATGCATTATTATGAAAACAATCTACATCTACATAAATATCCCACAAGCCACCTTATGGCGTATAGCAGGGGGTGTAAAAAAATGTCGTTCGAACTACTTTTTAGCCTGTTATTATCGCATGTCGTTCGCAGAAAGAATGAATTTTTAATACGACTAAAAATAAACTAATTAAAATATTTCTAGTACTCTGGCCAATATAACTAATTTCAGTTACATTACAACTGATTATATGAATTCCAGTCTTAAACCTGTTAACCCGTTAACCAGTCTTTCCAGTTAGTTTTCAGGATATTTATTGCTAAAATTAAAATTTAAAGCAACTCTCTGCACTTCATCGCTCATGAAGACTCAGGCATCTTTCTACTGTGTTTTCAGTAAATGTGGAATTATATTATATGAATATAAAGGGCATGGCATCAATTCACATAAGTTGGTACCTGATTTTTGCTAGCATGAAACAGTAAATCAGTTACGTAATCGTCACATATTCTTGAGAAAGTCTCCTTGGAGGATTTTTTCAACAAGAATTGTTTTTCGTAATTCTTAAAAAAATCTATTTATAGCTCCGAAGGCTGGAGTGAAAAAGAAGATCTTCGCCTTCTTCATCTTCTTTTTCGCGGGATATTTTGTGCTTTATTTGTCCAAAAAGAAGTGAATGACCGAGTTTTACCGACTCCTCTATCGTCTTAGTCTCACACAAAGAATCAAAGGTCATCCCCTGGTCTCCACGTGTCGTGTATCTTTTGTTTGGTTCCGAGAATTTCAGGCTTTTATAGTTCGTCTAAATCGGATTAGGTAATCGAGGAAAGATGAGTGAGTGGAATGAATAGTGTAGCAAAATATCTTCAATTAGAGGAAGGGAGCAAGGAAATGAGGCAGAAATTCAGATTTGTGTTCAATGTAATTGTGGCTGAGCAAAGAACTTGTGATAGAATTTTTTTCCGGTTTTGAAAAATCCTGCCACAAATTTAACATGAATATTTTTTAAAAATTGAAGTTAATTTACGTTTCAAAAAGGTTATAATAGCAAGTTATTATAGTTCATTGTGTACAGATTTTAAATTTAACCAATAACTGGAGTTTTTGAGAATCCTTACATTTTTGTTGGATTATTGAATGAAATAAAGTAAGATCCAAAGAGTCGCAAGTTCCGCTTTATGCATACATTTCAATTTATTTTATGAAATCTGAAAAAACTTGGAGAATGCGTTATTTCATTCCGAACCATTGCAAAATTCCACCCAATCGGCAATAATCCCAAGGTTTGATTTATTGCTGCGATTAACTTTTTTCTTTCTAATGTGCTATCCTTGGAAACTTTTATTGCTTGAAATTTTATTCTTCGGAAGCATTCACATTTTCATTTATGTTTCTTTGAAGACGTATTGTAGCATCAGTAACATTTATAATGCTATGGTCAACTCCCCTCACTTTTTAGCCTATGTTGTATATACCTATATTCATCCTTTACTGTAGCATTTTCGAGGTTATATACTCAAATGATATTTTTTTATATCTGAGGCAAACTGAAATAAATATTAGATTTTATCACTCAATCGAGTACTATTCTCTGATATATGAAAAATCGATTTTATGTTGCATTATCGCTTTCATAATTATTGGGTTTTCGTCTCGCATTTAATTCCTGAGATGTTGCATGTGTTAATGTAATAATGATAAGTGGAATCGATCATACATGCATAGCTGCTTTTTTGTTCAGCTCTTCAAAAAAAGCTTGACTTCATAGCAACTATATAATATGGAATGCTACAATCACTTTAACTATCGTTTCTCCCTCTCTTTGCGCAGAAGTATTGAGGCTCAAACCACACATACAAATCCATCTCTGTATCTTTCTTATTTTATATTTTCACACTCAATTTGTTACTTATGTTTGGCCTAGGGAAAAGCACACAAAAAAGAGTCAAAAGATTTATTCGATAAAAATATTTTTGCAAATTAGCATTAAGCAACAAGATATTATTTTATTTCCTTTGAAATTCGTCCATATTATGAATACATTTATTTATTATTTAATTATTTAATTATTTAACATTACGCAATGCCGCTGTAAGTAATCGCAGGGACAGACGGCGACGTTAACTTATACCAAACTCAATTCAAAATCAATTCAAATTATATTTCACGGTTCTTTAAATAAAAATTCACAATAAAATATTGCAACTACGGTAATTTTCAATTTAGATTAATTTTAGATAAGAATCTACACCCACTGTAATCAGCATTGATATTTAAAAATAATTCGAAGAATTAATAAAATCTTTAAATATGGACATATAGAATATCATTTAATAAACGAAATTGCTAATCAATTGCATAACATACATACTTATAAGTTACATACGAATTTGAAATAACCTTGAACAGCATTTACAAGACCTCTCAAGCTCTTATCAAGCAGGATTTTTCAATTTTTTATTAAGCTACTAGGAGCACAAATATTTAGGGTGCTTCGCAGTGGAATAAATAGAAATTATAGTTGTGAGGAACGTGTAAAACTAAATATTCGGAGAGGCGTACGAGCCTATCGAATTGAATTCATCTCGGGAAAGGCCCTTAAAAGTTATATGAGCTGCAATGCGAATCCGGGGAAAGTGGAAAGAGGGTCGAGAGAGAGTTGAATTCGTGCCAGAGATGTGAAAAAGGCGAGGAAACAGTAGTCACACTGTCCTCTCTCGGAAGCAAAAAAACATCTAATTCTGGATATATAACGAATTCTGAGGATCGCAATAAGGGCAAAAAGAGAGGAAATGGAATGAGAGAAGGCAAAGAGAAGGTGATTCTTACGAATGAGGAGCAAAAAGCGTGTTCCCCGTCTCGCTATTGGTTTGTAGTGGCAATAGCTGCGATTATCATTCCGCCGCTGTTGGAGAATTTGATCCGAGAAACCAATAAAAGGGATCGAAACGGATGAGAGGGGCTTTCGAATTTGAAGGGTGGCGCCGAATGCACGCAATATCGAAGGAGGATGAATTTATCCATCGGGCGCGATATTGTTCACCGTGGATGTTGTTACTTGAGGACGATAAATGGGGGAAAACTGGTTTAATATGAGAAAAATACTAATGTTCGTTTGAAATTGTTCAATAACTTTGCCGCATTCTTAAACCCAATGAATGTTAGAAACTGTAGGCATTGAAAAGTTTTAGGTCATCTGATAAGATTATCTTTTTAGTTATGTTTATCGGTAAGTTTGAGCAGGTTTTTCACACCCCCCTTCTTATTGGGTGTTTTCCTGCAGTGGATAAATGTTTTCCTAAGAATTTCTTAGGTTTTTTACATCCACAATTCTTCTCATATCTTTTTCATACTATCTCTTTTTAATTATTTATTTATGTATTGTATGACGATAGGTTAGATCGAAGAGGAGACTTTTAGTCTCAATCTTGAATAAAGCCGTTTTATTATTACTATTATTATAAGATAGAATTGTATAGTTAAACGGGAGTATAAAATTGAATTGATTCCATTACATAGCTTCATGTAAAGCAGGAAAAGAAAATATGCTATAAAATCGTTCTAAATGCACGTAATTAAAGTAATGAAAAAATTAACATTACTAAAAATCATAAAAAATAAAGATGTATGCTGTAAAGATATTTTTATGTCCCAAGCAATATCCTCCTGTAAAATCTGATGTTCCTATATTTTTTATTATCGCTATAATAATTTACATCACTCCAAAGGAAATGGAAATCATCTTAAAAGTTATTTTACGCTAAACTGAGTGACATTCAAGATTCCCAAAGGAATCCTTTATGCTGCTCTATTTTCAGAAATACGAACTTAACGAATACAAAATACATTTCTTTGTATTCAACTACTCCTACATAAATTTGCTTTATCAATCGAAAACTAACGGAAAGTCTAAGATCTATGCACTAAACTGGAAAGTTCATCAAATTTAACATTCTGGATTCATAAAACTAGTCCAGTAGTTGTAGAAATGTAATCACGAGTTAGGAATCTTATTCCAGGTAAACATAAACGAATAATGGAAGATTAAATTACGCACACGTTTAAATATAAGAGAGTTGAATTTCTATCAATAATGTAAATTATACTCTGGAGTTGTACTTTTCCACAAAGGTTTACTTTATATCAAATTCACACCACTGGTTTTGACAAGTGGTCGTCGTTATCTAATCAAAATCTCTCTTCACAAATGCTGTACTTTATGTATATACTTATGTTTATTATTTGTAACACTCAATATGTAATATAGTAAATTCTTTTATTTATAATAATGTTAGTGATATTTATACTTAAAGTTGAATAATTTTTAAATAAATTTCCATATTTTTGATATTTTATACATATAAAATCCTATTGTTTATTGTATTTTATACTTTTAAATTATACGATGTGATACTGATGCTGTGAAATTTTTTTAAATAAAATGGTACAGTCCTGGCCAAAATTAACGCAGCACCGGCCGTAAGGATCGCATGGGAGGTGCTGCGTTAATTTTGGCCAGGAGTGTACATCCAGTTGAATAAATAAATGAAATATATCTATCAAAAATGATTAAGATCGTCACATTTATTTTATTGCGAAGTGACGATTAAATTCAACAATCAAATCCAACGTCATTTCCAGCAAGTTTTAGATATTTCCTTTTATTTAGTTTCCTTTCGTCTTGTTGGATCTCAAATTTTCCAGCGACCTTTTGCGGAAGCGTTCAGCGGAGATTCTCTGCAGTTAAAAAGTGAGCGGGCCGTGAAGGAAAAAAAGGTCGAGAAGCACTGAAGGGATGGAACTCCGATAATCTTTCGCCAAATTCACCCCTAATTAATACGAACCGTACGAGAGTTTCGTAAAAACTTTCCACGCAGCTTTCCTCCACCGAATTATCAGTTTTCCGTTCCGCCGCAGATTCCCATTGAAACGTGCTTAATTGGCCTTTCTATTTCACCCTTGCTCTTCTTGAAAAGCGTTCCACCCCTCGTATTCTCTCCCACTGTAGCCAATCCATCACAACGCCAGTAATATATTCCTTCTCCGTACCAGATTTTCCGAAGAGTTCGTTTTTCATTTGCTCTCCTTAGAACTTTTTCCTCTGGGTCCATTTATCTTCCGTGGCACCGCATCTCAGAGGCCTACAGTTCGGCCTCATCGAGTGCCGATGCTATCCTTGTTTTATATCCCCGAAATAGAATGCTCCGTGGAAGTCTTTTGTGAAATATGGTCTCGTAACTATGGTTTCGCGAAGATAAACAATGGCGTCTTTTTAAGGCCTTATTTGCTACGTTTCTGGTGCATTAGATCTATGCCCCTCGCACCATACATCAATCTCTTCTGGTTTCAATCTTCGTCCTAGTAAGTGTGAGACGTATTTCGTTTATATTGGAAATTTGATCGAAATCTTCCAATAGAATTATTTTACTAATTACTCTATCTTATTATTGCAGTTTAGTGCAATTTTTTTGCTCGTTAAATTTTAGAAGTTTTATAAAATTTCTTTAACTTTGAATTGGTAATGATTTGAAATTATTGGTGTATAATAGAGACGAGATAAAAGGAGTAATTGTTGCTATATTACTTTTTATAAGGCATTTCCACTTTAAAAGCGCATAGGGTAATATAGGGTTGTGATAATTTCATGAAATTAGTAAGTTTGTGAAAACTTTTCCAGCCTCCCGTTATGCAATTCACAGTGAAATAAAATGAGAGGCGTTTTATATGTGTAAAATTGAATCCAATCTCAATTCCGTAGTTTTAGCCAATTCAACCACTGTGATTTGCGTTACAGATGTTTGAAAATTTAACTCGAACTTATCATTGCCACGAAATTACCAATGCTTACCCTACATTCAGCATTGACTTTGTTTTCAGCCTAGAGGATATAAAAAATTTCCAAGTCAAGTACCATCGACATAATTATGAAAGAAACGTTATGCATTCTCTGTTTCTTCATTACCTTCACATTACTACTTGACATGATTTTTTGTTTTTGGAAATATTGAGATAAAAATAATCATAAACCCCTAACAACTTGTAAGTCTCGAACCGGTAAATCTTCTTACCTCTTGTAAATATATGCTTAAGTCTAAATTTTCTTTTAATTTCAACATTGCTATATCGGAAAATATTTCCCAAGTTTGGAAACTCTTAACTTTTTAAGCAAAGGAGTCAAAGAATATGAGATGTTTGGCCGGTTTTTCTTATCGCATAGAAAGAACTTTCGCGAAAACGTCGATGACTTACTCATCTATAGTACATCTGGATACATTGATGTATTTTGAAATACGTTTAGTATTATAGAACATTGAATAATATGTTATTCAATCTAATGAAAGGTATAACAGTCGTAAATATTCACCCATTTAAACTGAACTCGGTGTCGTTATCTTTGACACGAAAATTCATGATTTTATGAGGGTCGTTATCTCATTGGCTTTGCGTAGTAAACAGAAAATGTAATAATGTACAAGAAAAATCTCCGAGAAAATGTCTCTTATGAGGCTTCGCTTTATTACTGGCTTTGAGAGGTATTGTATATTGGCGATAGAATGGAAGCGGGAAACAGCTTATGGTTCGGATACAGCGTGAGTCTTTTTGACAAACGGGAGTTTTTGCAGCGGCCTCGCGGTAAATCTGGGACTCTTCCCGTAGCAAATAATATGGGAGCCCTGTATGGATAATAAATGGGGCCCCTCCATCTTGGAGGCCTCCTTGAATTGCGGGGTCAGCGCTGCCTATCATTTTTAGACGAGAAATAAGCTCTATCTTATTATCTTAAGTAGGCCAACAGGACATAGATATTTCGGATTTACATTATCATGAATAAAATTAAAACAGTATTCGTTCTCTATTCATCGTATATTTTAGATATCAGATCTTGTTGGAAACTTAATAGTGATTTCGAAGTAGATGAATCAAAATTTTTATTAATGTATCTGTTTGCAACGCCTACAAATAGTTAGTGAAAGAGTAATATTTTGTTTAATTTACACAGAGTTCCTCCTACTCTTTGTTATTTTCCTTTCCTTTTCATTAGATATGTTTGTAAAAATGTTATATTATCACTTTAAATTTTAACTTATTAACTTATTAATTTAACTTTATAACTTTAAATAAATAAAGCGATTGAGTAAACGGTCTTCCTCTATAATTATCAGCGGGATTTATTTATACTAAGCTGTTAATATCAATAATTAGATTTTATTATTATTTCATGTTTTGATTGGCACTTTTTATTTTCATTGGTTTTACTTGTGGGAAATTTCAAGAAATCCTTATCCACCAACTTCAGTTTTTCCCCACCCACCCTAAACGTTGAATTAGCTTTCTCTCTGTCTTAGTAAATGTCAATACTTTTGCTTTACTTCCGTTATTTTCATACCATGCTCACTTGCTTTACCGTTAAGTACATTTACTAGACGTTGTAAACCTATTTCTAAATCTATATGAGTATACCAAAACATCCGTGCATACACAATGGTTTTCAAATGTGAGATAATGATAATTTTATCATTATGATTCTATTCCTTGTTTTTCGTGTTGTCTCCAGTTCCCTATAATTATTTTTATAATTGCAAGACATTAATAATAATTTATTTATTTATTAGAATTTCCTCCTCGGTTAGACATATGTCTGGTGGCAGCGTAATTATGACATTGCATTATATGACAATTTTAAGGGTACAATTACATTTATATCATAGTGAATATTAATAAACAATTTTATCTATACACGGAATTAAAATTTACCACAAAAACAAACAAATAAAAAAACACACCGTTATCCATGCAAGATTTTTCAGGGTATTATATTGTATTATCGAGATAAGGAAGTCATCTCCGGAAGAAATCCACATTAATTAAACAGGGAAACAAAGATTCAAATTTATTTTCCAGCGATCCAATCTGACGTTATGTTTAACACGAGACGAAAATAAATGGACATGAAAAGCTCGTTTGTAAGCGATAAGATCGATGCGGATTGAGAAGAGATTCCGCAAAAACGCGGCTTCGGCCCCAAAATACTTTCACCAGTCAGCAGCTGCCGTAGCAACGGTTTCACTGACTGGAAGACCTTTTTTCCACGTCAAGAAGTTTTTGTGTATATCTGCAGATTTCTGAAACTATTCCGAGGTATTGAAAGACGTTTTCCTAATGGTTTTATCGTCATCCGCGAAGATGTATAGTTTTTACTCGCGAGAATATTTACGACATCCCGTCTGATCCCGAGAACTTACCGTATATACTCGGGTATAAGCCGACCAGTGTATATAAGCCGTGGTACCTAATTTTATCACTAAAAATTGGAAAACTCTTTTATTTTAGTATAAGTCTAGGGTGGGAAATGCAGCAGCTAGTAGTAAATTTTAAATCAAACTAGAGAGGGAAATGTAGCGGCTACTAGTTAATTTTAAATTAAAAGAAGACACCAATAAAATGTAAGTAATTGAGAAATCAGTAGGTTAAATTTTTTTAAAATATTAATTTCAAAAAAAAAGTACCTAATACAGAAATAATTATTGTAAATTGAGCAAATGAGGAATTTACTAGCCGATGTTTCAGTACAATTCGGCATAGATATAAGGCGAGGCACCTCATTTTATCACTAAAATCTAGGAAAACTGATTTACTAGAGTATAAGCCTAGGGTAAGAGATGCAGCAGCTACTGATAAATTTTAAAATAAAATAAGCTTTCAATAAAATTAAATTTATTGCGACATCAATAAGTTAAATGTTTTTTAAACATTTATTCAGTTTTACAATATTAATATTAATTTAATCAACTCCCACTTATTTGTTCTCTGTAATAGATCCTCACTTGGGTATAAGCCAAGGTTTGTTATTTTTAGCTTACAAATATGGCGGAAAAATCGACTCATACACAAGTATAAAAAGGTATTTACAGAATGTGAATTTCTTTAATTTACACAGTTGCGAAATTTAAGATGCTCGAAACGTTTCCTTTTGTCCTGTACATAAATTACGAGAGGCGAGCGGTTCGAATAATTTTTAAGAAAGGTTTTGGCAAAGATTTTCTTTAAAATCTACAAAGAAAAGAACGCAAAAACAAACGCAGAGAAATTCTTTGGCCTTTCGCTCTTCCTCATTCGTAAGCATTTTTTTCCTTTGGCCCAACTTTTCCAAACAAAGTTCGAATTCTTAAAAGTTACACATTTCAAATATTCAGTAGTTAGTTTGACTCCTGATCGACTCTTTTCAAATTTGCGTTCCTTCCATCTTTATATATATTTTCGGTTATTTTTCATATACAGTATGTATGTATAATAAGATGTAACATCTCGGATGTAATGTAGTCATCACTTGACTCGTTGTGCTTCAAATTTCGTGACTTTACTCTATCATGATTTTTTCAAAAATGTTTATTGATGAAATAGTTATTATATTTGTAACGTCTGATACGTCTTATTTGGATTAATAAATTGGGTAATACGGGTGTAATGGTGATTCAAAGGAGATTTTTCATCTCTATATGCTCAAACAATCTTAAAAAAACGTAATTAG
Source organism: Sympetrum striolatum (assembly GCA_947579665.1). Lineage (NCBI taxonomy): Eukaryota > Metazoa > Arthropoda > Insecta > Odonata > Libellulidae > Sympetrum > Sympetrum striolatum. The sequence goes on from OX388349.1 coordinate 32,666,098, forward strand.
GCTGTATACAGGTTTTTTATGCTCTATAAAAATATTAAATTTATAAATAAAGAATTCTACTCAGCAGAAATTCACCTAACGCGGCAGAGTCTGGGAGTAGTTAACCGAGATAACCAAAGACCGACTGTATAACAACAAAATTAATAATGTTTCTAAATTTCGAGAATTACAAATTAGAAATTATTAGCTCATTAACCCTTAGACCCTCTAGGTGCCGATCTATTGGCTTAAATGTTTCGCCTTGAGTGTCTACTCAGGGTTAAAATGGCAAAATTGAATTCTCATCGAGTGCGTAGAGTTATGGAAATCATCCACGTTTTATCATTCTATATACGTAATTCATCTTCGAGTCTTCCATAGGAAGTTGAATTCAACGGAGGATATGAAATAATTTCCATTCTAAATTTATTGCTTTTTTCTTTTAAGAAATAAGGAAGGATAGCATTAAAAACATCTTAGGTTGGGTTCGCTGTCAATCTACTCTATCGTTCTATAAATAATCAAAACATATTCTTAAAATATTTCAAATATTTTCTTTAATTTATTTCAGACTGAAGGCTCTAACCTCTTTTTTTTCTTTAACTTCTTAATTTTCTTTTCATTTTCTTGCTCTTACCTCTGTAACGCTTTACCTGACTCTATAAAATATTCGATCTCGGTGAGAGTATTTGAATTAAAATTATTCAACTAACTCTTAGCTGCTGATGTTTAAATGAGTGTTTTGTGTTAGACGAGTTGCATCTCGTTTTTTACCATCTCTTGTTGTCTATCTTTAAGTTATGAATTCTCTGTTTACTTATGTTGTGTATTTATTTATTTTACATTTTCAAATATTTTTGTATTTCTCAGTGCATTATTTTTCTATTTTGATTTTCCATATATTTTTGTATTTCCCCCATGAATGTTTTTAAAAAGTTTTGTACTCTGAGAATTTTTGTATTTTGTTTTGCTCTATGGAAATCTACCCAGAGTATGATAAATTATAATGATTATTACTAAACCCTACACCGAAAAAAAGGAAAAGATAAATACAATTTTATGGACTTGAATATTCATTAGAGGTATAGAACTTCAAAATCCGTCTTTGTCGGCCCTCCTCGTCTTACTTGTCTATGTCTATGTCTATGTAAGAACCCTGCAAGCCGCCTTTCGGCGTGTGGCAGGGGGTGCAAGCACCTTGACTCTATTTTCCTAAACGGTTGCTTTCGCGTATACTTCGCGGAAAAAATGAATTTTTGAAACGATTCGTTTTAGCATCTATTTCCCTAATCTTTCGGGCAGTATCAGCACGGCCCATATAACAGGGGGGTCGCATTATATCGGTTACATCATCTGAAAACGTAATTTCTCTGAACTTATTTAATAAATTTATCCTTTGAATTTTTCTTCTATCTTCTAATGATTCCCATCCCGCGTCCTGTAACATCTGAGTGACACTCGCTGTTTTATCGTAGCAATTCTTTACAAATCGTATCGCCTTCCGTTGTACTTTTTCTAAATCCCGAATATGACATTTCTCGGCGGGGTCCCATACACTACATGCATACTCAAGGTGAGGCCTAACTAACGCTAAGTAACATCGCTCGCGAACCTTTTCTTCGCTCCTACCGACAATTCTTTTAACGAAGCCGAGTTTCTTAAGTGCTTTTCCACATATATTTCGGATGTGGGCACTCCATGATAGATTATTTGTGAGAGTTACTCCAAGATACTTTACCGATTCTACTGACATTAGGTTTACCCCTCGGAGACTATAAGAATAATCATTAATTATAGATTTACTTTCGAAGAAGTTAAATACCGAACACTTTTCTACATTAAGCTCTAATTGCCAATCATCGCACCAGTTCATAATTCTATCTAAGTCGTTCGAAAGAGTTAATCTATCCTCTGAACAAACTATTTCCCTGTAAATGACTGTGTCGTCTGCGAATATCCTAACATTGCTTTCAATGTGATTGCTGAGGTCGTTGATGTATACTAAAAATAACAACGGTCCAATTACACTGCCCTGAGGGACGCCCGAGGTCACCTTAACCAAGTTGGAACTAATACCATCGAGTACTACTCGTTGCTCTCTATCGGCGAGAAAGTCTTTTATCCAGTTAATAACTTGTGCATTGATACCCGCAACTTCTAATTTGTACAGCAATTTATGATGAGGAACCTTATCGAAAGCCTTCCGAAAATCTAAAAATATCGCATCGACTTGCTTATGTTTTTCAGCAGAGTTTAGAACATCGTGTACTAATAAAGCCAGCTGAGACTCGCAAGAACGAGTCTTACGAAAACCGTGTTGATTCCTAATTATGAAATTGGACGTTTCAAGAAAACCCATTAAAGAGCTAGCTATTATATGTTCCATAATTTTACCGCTCAGTGATGTTAAAGATATAGGTCTGTAATTAGCTGGATCGTCCTTAGAGCCACTTTTAAATATTGGCGTGACATTCGCAATTTTCCAATCTTTCGGGACCTTTCCTTCGCTCATACTCTTGTCAAATATAACTTTAAGAAAAGGTGCTACGCTCTCTGCAACTTCCTTGAACACTCGAGCCGGTATGTCTTCAGGACCCGGAGCTTTATTCGGTTTAATCTGTTGCAATAGTTTAATGATGCCGTCTTCTCTGAAGGTGATTTTCGACATTGATTCAGGTTTATCAACATTCGGGAGATTATTTGATGTAACGTCAGACGTGAAAACGCTTCGAAAAAAATCATTCAAGATATTAGCTTTGCCTTTAGCATCGTTTACTATATTACCGCAAGTATCCTTTAATGAACCAACAGTTTGCTTTTTACCTTGGACCTCACGAACGTACGACCAAAACGCTTTTGGGTCCTCTTCCAAGTGTTCGCATAAAATCTTCTTTTTATATTGACGGAGGGCATCTCGCATAATTCGTTTAGTTTCCGACTTTGCTTCCTTATGTTCGCTCTCTACTCGATCTATGTTGATACTATTCGGTTGCCTCGCAGCGGCTTTTAATTTGGAATGCAAACGCCTCTGTTTCTTTAGTGCTCTCCTAGTCTCCTTATTATACCATCGAGGTTCATTTATTTGATTTGAAAGTTTTGAGGGTACAAATTTATCCATTAGGTCACGCATTGTTCTTACAAAGAGATTCCACGTGTCCTCGGTATTTAAACATATCGCGCGCGTTTTATACTCCAGAAATTCGTACATGAGTTTACTACGATATCCTTCGAAATCGGCTCGCGGGTAAAGATAAACTCTGCGCTTAGGTTTTCTGTGCTTTACCAAGTTAAGGTCGAAATCTATAATTATGGCTTTGTGATCGGATATTCCATCGCAAACAGATGTGTTAGATCAAGTACTTCCTCAGTAGTTGAAGAAAGCAATAAAGGAATTGGAAGGAATTATTATTATTGGAACAAAGAGGAATTGTAGGGAATATATGGAATTAGTTCATACTTTGTACGGGGTCCCTTGATGTTGCTTAGATCATATCTGTCTAATGTCGTCTCGCGGAATCCTAGGGTTAGGGGAGAACTCTGAATCGCTGATCTGATCTATTCCCACTGTTTCTAGTAGAAGCAGAGGCGGATCCATGAACTTGTCACAGGGAGTAATCTAGCAATATCATCACGCATCTGTCATACAGCATAGGTGAGGTGCGCGTGACCTTTTCGGAAGCTCAGCAGGGCATCTTCGATTCCATAAGCTAATGCAAGCGTTTAATTAATTTGTTCACCAATTCCGCGTGTTATTTCAAGTGGAATTAAATGGAAAATATTCCACCCAGGTATACTTAGGGAAGTTAAATGGATGACTTAACATTACTAATTGGAATACCATAGAGGAAGAAATAAAAATATTTAGTAGTTTCCACAAACAAAATTTTCTTATAAAATTCTGTATCTACTATGTGAAGTCATCTTTGGGTTTAATCTCAGATTTATCTTCAGGTTTAACCTGAAGGTGACTTAACATATTCGAAACCGGTCGAAGTAATTTTTTTTGTTTGGAAACTGTAAAGTATTTAAATTTCTTTTACTTAGAGATTATCTTCCTTTGCTTAAAGATTGAATTATTTTCTCTTTGTACAACGTAGATGATTATATTTACAATTGTAGGCAATGAGGCACTAAAAACTTGGAATGAATATTGATTCCATACGAAGCCTAGTAGCTTCTTTAGGGGCCGAAGTGTATATGAATACAGTTAAAAATGTTCCTCGATGCTGTCTTCAGGTGACAATTATATTACGGACTTAATTCTCTAATAACTAAATTTCAAAATTGAAAAATATTGAAAAATGCAATAAATATAAATATATATCCGTGTATAGGCCGAGTTATTGAATACATTTTTTAGGTTGAAAGAAGCCTCTCTCAGCTTAAACTCGAGTCTGCTATAAATAGTCTGCCGTTGCCGGAAAACAGCTAGTAAATTCCTTACTTGCTCGATAAACAATTATTTGTAAATTTATGTACAATTGTGTTCCCTATATCAAAAAGTGTCAGATTGAAAACAAACATATCTAACCAGAGGTTCAAAATCTCCCACCCAAGGCTCGATCCCATTTCGTACTCGAGTCAATTAGTTTCCCGAGATTTTGTGATAACATTAGGTGCATCGGCTCATATTCGGGTCGGCTTATACTCGAATATATATTTTCAATATTTAGATTGTTTATTGTTTCCAAAATAATCTGAAAAGTTCACAAATTAAACATGATGGAGAGGGAAAAATAAAAAAAAAACAAAATATAAAATAAAATACCTTCTTAATCTTCTCGTAAATGGCTTACAAAACCAAAATATTACAAAATTTTGAACCTTTGAGTCACCCTGAGCTAATTCTAGCTCATCAGGGGGTGCTCCAAATGTATCAATTGGTTCACCTATTGGTTGTAAATATTGTTGTAAGTTTTTCATATTCTTTTTCACCTCTGTCAGATTATTATAATAGAGTATGTATGTAAACTTTACACATTGTACACTGCACACTGTACATTGTACATTGTACACTGTACATTGAACATTGTTCACTGTACACTGCACATTGTACGTTGTACAGAGTGTCCGGATTAAAAATATAATAATACAAATTTTAATAACTTGAGAAGTAATTGAGATATTTATGTGCGTTTTGCTTCTACTGGTATAGTAACTCAAAATATTTTTTTATGTTTGTTTGGTGATGGCGCATCTTGCCATTATACAGTAATTTTGAGGGATTTCTTGATATATGAGTTCCCAGATCGATTGATTGGGAGAGGTAGTACATCGATTGCTTCGCCCCCTAGAAACCCAGAATGAGGCCACTTGATTTTATTCTGTGGGTGTTTATCAAGAATCAAGTGCACCAGACACCAGTTCGTAGTCTACTAGAACTGCATCATCGAATCCCTGCAGTTATTTCAAATGTTACGCCTGCAATGCTGCAATATATTTGGAGAGAGAAAAATACAAATTAGATATCTGTCGCGCAACTACCCGTGCACATATCAAGGTTTATTAGCTGTGTAGAAAAACATTTCGATTTACCATACTTCTAGAAACAAACCGCCAATAAATAGTTTAATTAACTCTCAAGTAATTACATTTTGTATTATTATACGTTTAACACGGACAACCTGTATATTAAAATAGAGTAAGTGGTAATCATCGAAACTTCATCAATTTGTTCGTATTCTTAGCTCCTACTCATTTTGTGCTAGACGTATGCTTTGTCTCAAGAAGTAATCCAATGGGTAGGGCTATCCGTTCCTCCATTTGGATAGGCTACTGGAAAACGGCCACAGACCTCGAGGGTTCGAAAAGGTTCGCAACGAAGGGCCGAAATGCAAATTGAGACGAATGCCCGTGATTATACCCTCTAAACCCGGAGATTAGCTCGCAAATCCGCGTCGGTCGCAGCACTGTTCCATCGCAAAATCCTTTACGCGCCGGGAATTCGCAAATGCGTGCCCCCGGCGGCCAAACGAGACAACTTTGATGGCCAAAAAGTTCGAGCGATCCAAAACACGCATTGCAGAAAAAAAAAGGCGGAATTGTTGGAGCAAAATGTGATTAGGGGAGGGGGAGATGTAAGAGAGGATTCCATGGGGATATTTCCGCCGCTCGGCGCCGAAGAGGTCGGGCGATACGTCACGAGGCGCCGGGAAGACGGCCAATGGGCAGAATGGGGGGAGAGAAAGCAGAAATCCAACGCATTGTGACGTCACGGAGAGAGTCGCAGGAAAGTTCGCTTCGGAAGAGATCGGGAATAATTAGGATACACATTTATTTCGCTTCTAAGAAAATGGATAAAACCTTGAAGGATATTCTACGTTTAACTACTACTAGTGACAATTAGCATTTCAGATGGAATTCTTAAGTGTGATGCGCTGATTTCAGAAATTCGAGTAGCATGAATAGAAAATAAACTTCTTCGTATTTGTCTACGCATTCAATTATTTACATGCAGTATAATTGCCTATTTAAAGCGAAAATTTTACAAAAGAGAAAAATAAATTAATGATAACATGAATATAATATAAAACAAAGTACTAACGAAGTAGAAGACTTGGTAATTCCCGCAGAATATATATGTTTTATAAAGGTGATTAGTTTCGTCTTCAAATAGATATCTTTTAGCGAAATGTTTGTAAACAGAACTAGTTGCCACGTTTTAAAAAATATTTTTTGAAAACACCAAGTGCTACACGAAATCGAGCTTGGACGTATCAGAATTATTAAACAAAATCATTAGAACTACTTATAAAAGGGGTTTAAAAGAGAGTTTTCAGAAGAGGGAAAACAAAAGAAAAGAGAGCATTTAACAAGTGAAACCTAGTAGTGGAATAATGAAGTAAAGACGCCAGACAAGAAGATCTGTTCGAAAGACGATAGGCGAAGAGAGAACTTTAAGATGAGCAGTCAGAAAAGGAATTTAGAAGAGTATACATAAAGGATTGATAATTTTTACTTCGATAGAACAGAGAGTATCAAAAGACGAAGAATCAAACTAAACATGAATTTAAATCCGATGCTCGACTTTGTGAAAGAACGCTATACTTAAGGAGTAAAAGACTTAGTAATATCCCCAGAATATATATTTTTTGTAATTGCGGCCTGTTTTGTCTACATAGACTTAATATACGATTTCTAAAGTGTATTTTCTACTTAATAAACATCTCCATGCAGAACGTTATCTCCGCCAAAATTATATCAACCAAACCTTCAAGATAATTTTAGACGCAACTAGTCGCCTTTAAAAAATAAGCAGTCTGTGGAAATCACCAAGTGTTTTATTTCTTTTGATTGACATGAATTCGTTTTATCAATCGAAAGCCAAATTAATATCCATAATGCATGCATTACACTAGAAAATTTACTATTCTAGTTTCATATAACTAGTCCAGTAGTTGTAGAAATGTAATCACGAGCTAGAAATACTATTCCAACGCATTGTGACGTCACCGCGAAAGTCGCAGGAAGGTTTTCCACTGAAGAGGAGACCGGGGAATAAATGAAATTCGCTCTGCGGGATAATGAAGGCCTCGCCGATGATTGGCATTAATATCGTTTAATATTTCGCTCGGTCAGCGTCCGATGCAATTGAAATCCTGCACTTTTGAGACGTCCAAGGAAATAAAAGGGAAAAAGTGGATCGTCCCGAATAGGGACACGAATGAAAGCCAATTAAGGATAAAAATACGAGTTCGGGCATTCAATCTGGAGTCGCGATTGGACGACTCGGGAACAACGGTGGAAAATGCCCGCAAAAGAGATCTCCGACATGCATTAAGTCCGTTTTAAAATTTGTCCCTTTTTTGGTCGGAAGAGAAAGAGCGTGGGAATCGACCGGTCGAGTAGGAGATTTGTTATTTTTTTAAATTTCAATTCATGTTAAGCTTCCCGCGAACTTTGATTTCAGCCATTGTTTTTGGGTTTTATTACGAAACTCAGATTTGGATCTCCAAACTTTCTCGGTTTTCTAAAGTACAGCGCTGTTTTTATGGGTGTTATAAATTTCGCCCACGAGTTGCACGATGTATTTTTTTAAATAAGTAGAAACACGGAAAGTATACACTTAGTATTCTTCCACGGCTACTTTTACTGAGAAACCGGTTGCAATTAAATTCATAGTGGAAAAATACTAGTGGCATAGTTTCAGTTAAAGCTTTACACGAGGTCACATTTCGAATATCTTTTTCATTAAGTAGAAACAAGTAATCAAATTTCATGAGAGAGACCTTTGTTTCCTCATATTTCTTCGAAGAAAGCTAAAATATTGCCAACTCAGGAATATTAGAATTTTCCTGGAAATAAAATTCAGTAAATATACAGGCATTGAAAAGGGATGTAATTAGAAACCGAGACAACACTTTTTATTTACTCAGAATGCAAATCTAGGACTTAAAACTCTTGCGAATACTTTTATGGTGTTTTGTGGGTGAGCTTCCTGCTTCAATTACTCGTAGGTGTATAAAAATTCTAAATATTTTAACACAAATACCATATTTCAAAATAGTTCTCCATAGAATATCTAACTAGAAACTGAATTTTAAGCGTATGTGATGGGGTATCTCCTTCCTCCTTTGGAGAAATTGAACAAATAAATGTTAAGCATTTTGTATTTATCATCCAAATATTCTTGCAAATGTAGCGAAGACCTTTAAAATTAAGGGAACTTTGGAAATTTTTAATCTCGTACTGAATCTGTGGAACGTTATACCGCTTTCAAAAGAAGCATGTCTTATTTATTAGTAGCATCAATTACGTAGAAATGTTTCATTTCAAAGAGAAGATGCCATATTTTACGGGCTATAATACGCACCTTTTTCTTTAAAAAATGCCTCTAAAATTCAGTTGCGGCTTATACCGGAAATTATTTGGACTAAGCATGCGAACCAAACCCAAAATATCTCAGATAATGCCACAAAAGTATGAAGATAAAACATTCACATACACACAACATCGAAAGAAAACCCGTGTGGAACTGAGCTAAAGACCGGATATGGACGAAACTCCTCTGACATTTGATGTGCCAAGTAACAGAACTACAGCCATGTAAGTATAAATATAAAAACAAGTTGACATGAAAAAAAGCATTCATTATTGTCCTTTTATGTTGTGCTGACGGTATAAAACAATCCAATGATAATTTTATAAACTTATATTTTTTAGTCTGGCTTTTCATTGTAATAATAAAAATGGTGATAATGTTATTTATAAAAGTTGCTCAAAAATTAATGTGCGTCTTATAGTAAAATACGGTAATAGTGTTCAATAAAAGCTTTCTTTTCTGGCGATAGATGGATGGAATAAATTTGCGTGCCAGAGATTTACAAACTCCGATAAGTTTATAATTTTTAAAGCCATCATGCTATACAAATAACATTATACCTGTAGTTGGGGAATGTAATTAATCATCCATTCCTTCATCAGTCATATTGATTCTAATCATTTAAGAAAGAGACAGAAAATAGGCATTCTTCGTTCACGAAACCCTTGCGTCTTTTTTTATATTGGGCTGTGTAAGGAATCAAATTTTGCACCACTCAAGTCATCTTCATTTTTTCCAAATTATAATCTTTACAATATTCGTACCGAAATTCTAAACATCATGGGTTATGCAGAAACACTTTTCCATAATATCTCACTTCTTTAAATCAGATTCTAAAAGAATTGATTGAGGAAGCCGTCACTTGGCGAAACTCCATGATTAAGGAAAATGCATTGCACTAATTTAAATGGTTTCCGAAATGGCGGATTCTTCAAGAATACCATCTCATAGTTTTATTCGTTTCCCGATGGCTGTATTTCCAAATCAAAATCGGAAAATTGTCAATGCAAAAGCTTTCATAAACTTTTAGTATTTATCGGGTGACTCTTCCACGCTTAACATCGCGAACCGGTAGTATAAATCGCCATACTTTAATAAACTCCGAAGCTAAGCTTCTATTTCCCTTCTATAAACACGGAAGACTACGATATTTCGCTCACGTCCGCGTATCCCGAAATTAGTTTCCCCGTACATATTGGCGCTACAATCGGGCGGGCTCATATGAGCCCTCGTGGGTCACGAAAACACGTGGTAATTAGCGGCGCAGATCTTTTTCCCAGAGGAACGAATGTTCATTCCCGAGCGTGGACATCGAGAGCAGAGCCGCATCGCCGGAGGATTGAGGTCACGGGGATGACCGTCTCCAAGCAAGATTCCATATTAGCAGAAGTGGCTACTTACAATGCGGTCCGGATACGCAGACCGGCCCTTTCATAAATAAGAAATGGCCAGACATCAGTCTTCTTCTTAGGGGAATTCCGCGTCGACTTATAAATTGCGATGACCTCGATGGAGTCAACCGCATTAATTGCCGGCCAATGCACTGCCGATGGGGAGTCGGCCCGAAAGATTGCAGCGCCACGGATATCGGCGGAGTAATTTGTCAAACCTTTTAGCGTCCTACTCACCAGAGGTTTTCATCGATGCAGGATTTTTATTGCGAAATATATATCTCAAAAAAAATAGGATTTTTGGGAGTCACAAAGATGTATTTGCCGATGGATACAACGTCGGCTGTCGTGAGGGGAAAATATTTTCAGGATTTTGATAGAATGGAAAAGTTTGGGGAAATGCTAGAGCTCGGGAGCATGTTTTCCTATCCGAGAAATCAATTTTCGATAACGCAAAGGGAGATATATTTCTGTACCGTCTCTTCTAGGCTGAGCTAAACCGATACGGGGAGTCTTATGTACATGCTGTAGTTTACAACTACTGTATAAATGCTGTTGGGTTGACTGATGTAATTACTATAGCCTTATTATTACGTTTTTTTAATTTTGAGTATTTTCCAATTTTATCAACATCCTTATTGTATAACCTTCGACGCGGGTTGTTTTCCAATGGACTTGAAAATTTACCGAGAATTTACCAATAAAAATTACGTATATTTATACAAATTCTCTTACACATAATTAAATTTAAATTTTCCTATGTATTAAAATTTTCCTAAATTTTACTAATTGTAAGTTTAATTTTCTTTATCTACCTTTAATTTTCCTCATTATAAAATAGTGCAAAAAATTACAAGTGAGGCTTGTTAGTCCTCGAAAGTAAAGGGATGAATGATAATTACGGAAACTGGAGATTATATAATATACCAGTAGGATCTTAGTGATTCTTTCAAGGATAACGTAATTGATTTGTAGCAGTCTTCCTGCAACGCTCCTTGCTATTTCATTACCCTTTGCCTATTTTATTATATTTTAATAACCTATTTATCATTCCGAAATTTCACATAAGTAGGTTTTATTAAAGATTTCCCTTGCGAAAATCGCACTTTCGGAGTAGATAAGTCCATTTTTAACGTTGAATTTTTTGAGTGAACTTTAATTATGTAAGTTTTTATTTCTAGCAAGTTCAATTATTGCCAATTAATGGAAAATGCTAGCTTATAATTAAATAAATAATGACTGCCTTTTGAAAACAACTGAAAAGTCCATAAAAATAATTGAAACCTCACGGTGTGATTTTGCCCCATTTCTGTCAAAAATAGAGCAAGCGCTGATAAAATTCCTCAATAGAATTTAATCGCCCCAAATTTGCACATGTGGAAATCCGGAATAGGCCATTTTTTCGCGAACACCGAAAGAAATCATGATTGCTCAGGAACGCAATCTCCCGGCAAAATTCGGAATCACTCTATTTATATTTATTTGTGAAATTGTATTTAATAAAACGTATCTTGAGTCAACTGAGGAGGGCGATGAAAGCTGCAGAGAGATAAGATATATTCAGATCGTTTCCCTGTACTCCATGGGTCGACGAAATAATAGGGAATTATTTCAATTTTCCGCTACGAAAATGCGGTGACATTAACACGGAAAGGAGCGAGGCGAAATACCGCTAAACACGGAAGGAATCCGCCCCCCTTTCCCCCCGTGTTTTTAGCGAATTGATTTTCCCGACACGGAATGTCCGTGTCATTTCCTTGCTCATTAAACCGGGGCTCCAATGGCATTCTTTGGAAGGCCGTATCAATCTCGCGAAATATTATTTGAGGTCGTAAATAGAGAAGAGAATGGTATCGCGAGATTGAAGAGGTAAAAAAAGTGGAACTGTTCCGGCAGTAGCGATTAAATTTTACGACAGCTGTACTTTTATAGTCCTCTATTGCTGAAATATGAATATAAGTTCTTCTTATTCTCGACACAAAAGTAGTTTTACTTCTTGGAAAAAGGTGTTGGAATTTGAAAGCGTGTCCTTCAATTCTATTCAGTGCCAATACTCCAATACGATATACATTGTATATCTCCTTTTTAATTAAAGTTTTTCTCTATCTACATTTAAATTCCAAGTTAAGTTTAGCTATTTCTTCTTTTATTATAGTAACAATGGATTTTCACCAAGTGACGCCTTCTTCAATCAATTTTTAGTGAGAGTATATGAAGAAAATGTAATTAATTTGTCATGTATATAGGAATCGATACATTTTCACAGAAATATAAACAACTACAGATTTTCTTAAATCAGTCTAACATAAGATATTTATTGAAAATTAAGAATAACGAAGTAGGAATGAGCTGTAAGTCATGGGAAGATCCTTAAAAACATATTTCAGTAAAATTGAATTTCTTCTATTGATGGTGGTATTCCGGCCTTGGTGGCCGAGTAGCTAGCGTGCGAAGGGCTTTTGCTCCAACCCAAAGGCCCCGGGTTCGAATTCCGGCTAATCGGGATTTTTATGATTAATGGAATGGTCGTGTGTATTTGTCTGACTTTCCCGTTCAGGGTTGGCGGCAGGAGTCATATCATCGCCAAAACCAACCTCATCCTCATCATCACCCAACCATCAGTCATCAGCAACCCTATGAAGTATATATGGGAATAAGGCTAAGGAAAAAATATTGTTGGTGGTATTCCATCAAACATAATAATTTATTGTAACAAAACACTTTTGAAATAACATTTAGAATTGTGCAAATTTCTGAATATCATTGTAAAAGTGTTGTTTTAAAATGAATTGGTTTGTAAATTTTTTGGTTTGGAAATTGACTAGGATATTTACTAGAACCTCGCAATATCGAGACTTTCTCCTCTCGTATCACTCGTGAATTCCGTGAGATTTGACAACTAATTTAGAAGATTCATTCGATCCGTTTCTGGATGATAAATATGGAAGAGGGAATTATTACTGTTGTATCAATAAATCCTTCAGATATCTTTCGAAAGTAAATTAATGCTATTTTTGGGACTTTATCCCCTCTCTATGCTAATCTCGGTGATATATTATTCCGAAATCCGCTCCTCCAAATTTTCAGGACCGATAAAATTAAGGCAGTTGTCTATTCTTTAAGTTTCGAACGAAATAAGAGATCTTTTAAGACGAGAGTCCTAATAACTGCCTTTGATTGTCGATCATCACCGTGTTATAACTAATGAATAGCAAGGAGATAGTGAAGATTAGCTATTTAAATTAAATGCTAATTAAATCTAATTTAAATACCTGGAGCACTTGTTCTTACTTTATTTTATTACATCTAATCTGAGGATGCCATTTAATTAGAAAAGAGAAAATAGTAACTCATTAAATTAGCTACTTTTCCGCTTTCTTTTTTTCCTTACTTTTTTTGCGCTTGAAGGCATTGATTTCTCTTCTGGTCCTCCTGAGCCAATAATTAGCTCACAGATAAACAGACAACCAGAAAGTATAAAAATACTAAAGACTTACAAAATATAGCTTACTTCTAAATACTTTCGGAAAACTCAGTTATTTTAACAATCATAAGTTTTACATAAAACAACACGTTATATCTATGTACACAACTTATCAAAAATAGGTTATTATATAATAATTTAAAAATTACATTGTCTCATTGTGTACGATACTAGGAAGTTTTTCATTCATTTTTTAACGTCGCTTAGTGATGTTAAATACAACAGATGTGTTGGCAATTTATTAAAGATATTCGGTACTGTTTTCCATGTTTCACATTCCTAAGGAAAGATAACTATAGCGATGGCTTTTCAAACATTTTCGAATAATTTCATGTTTATTTTTCAATTAATCTTCCCTTTTAAATAATTTAAGTTCGTTTTATTCCATTGAGTCCCGACTATGGTCATATGCTATTTTACGCCTTATGGACTATGTGATCTATTATATAAAATAGAGTGTGGGTGTGTATGTATGTTCGCTAAAAACTCGAGAACCGAGAGTCGCAAGACTTAGAAATTTTCTGCATTATTAAAAGTCGACCCCGCGCAGAGTATAGGCTACTTTTTATTTCCATAAGGTCCACGGTTTGAACCCAGACGGGTCAAAACGTTTCCATAAGAAATACACGTAGAGGTAATTTTTCGTAGAAGGGTTATCCTCCACAATCCCTCCATTGAAAAGGTAAAGCAAGTTTACGTTTTGTTATACGCAGAATAAATAAAGTTATTCATTGTGGTTTTTTAAGTGCTTCCAATTCTTATATATATATATATATATACTATCATTCTGTTATCGGTGTTCAATCTCGGTTGTTTCAGAGTGATATAAAATACATTTTGGTTGTGTTTGATCATTGTTTCCAATATCCATTTTTTCCCTTTCTAAAAATGTCTCCTTAAACGTGATGCTGCTTATCCTAATGCTATCTTCGAATATACTTTTTATAATCCTTAAACAAATGATGTCTTCATCGAAGAATTGTTCATTCTAATATTTAGATTACTTTGCAGATTTTATTATAACTTCATTTTGTTTGTTTAATTGATTGGAAATGATGATAGCCTGGCATTTGCTATCTACTTAAAATTATGAGACGTGTTACGATCAAGCCTGTAACAAAAGTATTTATTAATTTTAATTTTTCCACGATGAGATTCAACGGGCACTTCAGCTAGTTTACAATATGGGAGCGGGAATAGCTCAGGCTGCGGGCCAACCACGCGGTACGGTAGTCGAGCGGGCCGACCCCACCAGGAAGATGAATTCAAAAACCTTTGCTAACTATTATTATGAAGAAGGAAAATGCTCTGATCTATTCAAGCTCATGAATATATATATATATAATTGAATAAAAAGTATTGAGTTCTATTTCCGTTAACGGACGAATCTTGAATGCATAAGATCACCACATTTCCCCGCCAGCGAAAAAAGGGATAGCGTTAACGCCGATTGAATTTGAGGCAAGTGCTTGCGGTAAATCGAAGCAAGCACCTGCCAGTCACTGCACACACCCAAAATCCAATAAAAGGGTTCGTTTAAACAGTCAAAATCCTCGCAACTGCTATGTTTAAACGGCATTAGTCCACCTAAATAATACACTCCATACAATTATCTTTCCATCGGTACTCCTCTAGACTTCGTACGGCCATAATTTCTAATTTTAAAGTGCTAAATAAATAGAGCGTGCAAAGACGAAAATGCACTAAAAGCGTGCATTTTGTGGTTGAGTTATGAACACTTTTTCGCTGTCACTCAAAGCCTCAAGAAGGAGCTTCTGATAGCCTCTTGTGGGGGCCCCTGGAATAGAATTACGCGTGGAAGATTCTCGTTGCTTCGTTATGGGGAAACATTTCTCTGAAGGCTCATTGAAACAAACGGAGTGGCCACAGTGGAAGAGGCTATTCCAGCGAGGGTAGAGGGTAGGCTTAGTTACGGTTGTTAAGGCGATATATTTTTCGTGGGTGTTGTCTGACATTTTGATTTGCGGAGGGGGAAGGGGAAGGAGGGGAGGTTACTATGACGACAAAGGTATCAACATTGGTAGGAATGGCAAAAGAAAAGCGATGGTTAAGCGAATGAGAAACAGTTGAGCATAGAGTTGCGTCATTGAAATGAGGTATGTCGGAAAACAAAAGAACGACGATAGTGGAGATTTAAATGCCTAGTAAAGGGGGTGGGGGAAGAGGACAAAAGAGCAACGATATTTTAAACTCGATCGAAACAAATGAAGAGCGAATATGTTTGCGTTTTCTCTGACGACGTGAATTAAAGGTGAGTAAGGAGTACAGAAAAATTACGATAAAATGATCGAAATGGAAAACAACTGAATCGAGAAAATTCGTATTGCCGTAGAAATGACATTAAATTAGGTAATTAAAGAAAAAATATGTAATTAAACGAATTTAGATTTTGAAAAATATTTAAAGGAAAAAACGAATAAAAATAAATTAAATATTAGTAATATAAACCATCGTAATTAATCCCTCCATTGAAAAGGTAAAGCAAGTTTACGTTTTGTTATACGCAGAATAAAAAAGTTGTTCATTGTGGTGTTTTTAAGTGCTTCCAATTCTTATACATCTACTATCATTCTGTTATCGGCGATCAATCTCGGTTGTTTCAGAGTGATATACAATACATTTTGGTTGTGTTTGATCATTGTTTCCGATATCCATTTTTTCCCCTTCCTGAAAATGTCTCCTTAAACGTGATGCTGCTTATCTTAATGCTATCTTCGAATATACATTTTATGATCCTTAAAAAAATGATGTCTTCATCGAAGAATTGTTCATTCTAATATTTAGGTGACATCGCAGATTTTATTAAAACTTTAGTTTGTTTGTTTATTGGTTTGGAAATGATGATAGCCTGGCATTTGCTATCGATCTAAAATTATCAGGCATGTGTTACGATCAAGCCTGTAACAAAATTATTTATTAATTTTAATTTTTCCCCGTTGAGAATCAACGGGCACTTCCGCTAGTCTATAATATAAAACAGAGTGTGGGTGTGTGTGTGGGAGTGTATGTGGGTGTGTGTGTATGTATGTATGTTCACTAAAAACTAGAGAACCGAGAGTCGCAAAACTTTGAAATTTTGTACATTATTAAAAGTCAACCCCCCACAGAGTATAGGCTAATTTTTATTTCCCTAAGGTCCACGGTTCGAACCCAGAAGATTCAAAACGTTTCCATAAGAAATACACATAAAGTTCATTTTTTCGTCGTGAGGTTTATTTCTTTTGCAAAACAAAATTAGAAAAAACAGTTGTAGGAAGTCGAAACTAGCATCAAAAGAAGGAAAATAGACTAAAGATTCTTATTCTGGTCGAGAAATATCATTTTCGATTCAAAATTGCGAGAATATTGATAAAATATACGAAACTTTTAGGTAGATTTCCATGTAGTAACAACTAAGATGATTTATATTTATTTACATTCAAATGGTTAGCAAGACGCTTAGTAGCTCATGCGGTAGCATGACTGTATCATAATGAGAAGGTTGCCAATTCGAATCCCTTATGGACCAAATTTTTTTCCTTTTTATTTTCACAAATTTTGTTTTATATTCTTTTTATTTTGTAATTAATTTAATATTATACTGATAATCGTGCAAATATCATCATACATCGTAAGAATGAGCATGATCGGAAATATTGTGTATGGGAGAATAATGAAGTCACGAAGAATATAAATTATATTTGTGCTTATTTTTATTCATTATCCGATTTTTTAATCATTCGCAAGCACCCAAATGATAATTATCATAATAGCATTCAAAAGATATTTCGGTAATTTGAGCAACAAATAAATGATGGCTGCTGACATATACAAGGAGTTTTGAGCAGTTCTATTGAAAAGCAAACTTAGTTAACATTCCTAAAAATTTTTTGGTTGTCTGTTAATTTTGAGGTGAACCAGGCGTATTGAAGCATATCAGTAAAAATGGGAGATGATATTGGCTGTGAACTATGGATTGAATTTCGATGCAATCTTCTCGGGAAGTAATTTCAAGTAAATGACGCCTGTGCTATAGCCTGTGAATTGGTAGCCTATCTATCAATATAAATGAATTCGGAGAAGGAATTATATATAATAGATACATGAATGAATCCGGAGAAGCGTCTAAATATAATAGATATGAATGAATCCGGAGAAGGAATTATATATGATGGATCCCCCTTTTCTTTCGTTTCGTTTCATCACTGTTGCATTTTTAATCCAAGGCGGGGTTACTCTAAGAAAGTCTTGGTTATTTTCATACATATATACACACATTCACACGGTCTCATTCACTTATAGACTGACACTTTGAAGCATTTGTTTATTAGGGTTTTTTTGGGTCGGGTGGTCTAACTTGGTACTTTGCACCACAGAGTGAACCAACTTCTTTTGCTACGTATGCTTCGCTGCCGGAATTTTAAACTGAGGCATGGTTATTATATGAAAATAATGGTCATTTACATGCATACATACACACATTCACACGATTTCATTTACTTATAGTGGACAGTTTGAAGTAGTTGGTAATTAGTATTTGGTTTATCGTTTGGAGCTTTTGTATTAGTATTTGTATTTAACAGTACTTCCTTCTCCTGTTGAGATGCAACGGGTATATAATATATAATTTATCTCTCTCTATTTCGAGTGATATATAATTTATTTCTGCAATGTATGTTAAATGTTTGATTCAGTTGTCCTCTTGTACCTGTATGAAAACGTTACATTAAACGTGGTACTGCTTATCCTAATGTGATCTTAGAGTATACTTATATGTTCTCAGTTGAAGAAATTTTTCATTCAAAGTATATGAGATTGAATATTGAGTTGGAGCGGCTTTGTAGACTTAATTGTAACTTACATTTCTTGATATATTGGTTTGGAAAGTCTGGTATTCGCTATTTACCAACAATTATGAAGCATTTGTTACGATCAAGGTTATTACACTGGTATTTATGAAATTAAATATCCCCGTTGAGAATCAACGGGTACTTCTGCTAGTAGGTATATAGCAGGGTTGGCGAACCTTAATCGTCAAGCGTGCCACAGTTTATAAATGCAAAGGACTTGCGTATCAATGTGGTGAGGAACTATTCAGGAAGATAGTGAACACGTTTTATTATGTCAACGATAGGATTAAGTTCTAGTAACTGGCTTTAATTATCTTTACTAATGAACCTAATTCACAGTCATTTAATGAAGGGTCCATTGTTTAAGTGAAGTATGCATACAAAGGTATTATTGTGAGAGTTTTGTGTGCCAAAAAAATTCACTCGCTTGCCACTTTGTGTACGCGTGCCATTGGCTCACTACCACTGGTATTTAGTATCAGAGTGGCTCCTCGGCTGGACTCTGGGCACACTCTGAAATCCGGGCGGGTGGCAATCCTGCAAGCCATTTTTTTAAGCTTCTGCGTTAATACACCATTGGATATACGAATGTAGTTGCTATTCACCACCTTGATTTTTGAAAAGTAGATCTATGATTAGTATATAGTAGATCGAAGTCTTTTCCTTTCCTATCAAAATGTACAACTTTTGCTATCATTCCTTAGAAAGCGCAATATCTAAGATATGATAATAATTGAATTCCAATCTATTTTCCTACGAAATTGCATTCCAAGTCAAAGGACGTCTTATTATCCCTTCTTACTTTATTACCGTCATATTTTTAAAAAGCTCAAATCATGGCGGAATAGAATTCACACTCTGGACCTTATCTCTCCGATAAATGGTCCGATCGATAAAAATCCCCACTTCAATCCTTTCCCTCATTCCCTTTCAGCCTCCCTCATCCCCTTTATTCCTCCCTCATCCCCTAATCCTCAGACCCTTTTCCCACCTCACGTCCTCGCACTAAAAATAGGAAGGCTCTCCGTCCATTTTTCCTTCTTGCTCATATTTTTGGCTGTTGCATATTCTTTTAAGGGAATCATAAGGGTCTCATTCTCTCTTTTCCCTTACATTCACGTTTTATTTACATTCATGTAACCTGTAATACCTTACATTTACATTCATATATTTATATTTTAATTTAACATTTAGATCCATACAACCGTTAAGTTATTCCATGGATGTGCGAAAATATTGTGTGAAGGAGTATATTGAAATGCGTGAATGACCGTTATAGCTTTGTGGATACAAGTAGCTACGTTATGTTCCTGATACTATATTCTGATGAAAGTAATATTTATTATTTGCCATTTTGTACAGGATAGAAAAAATTATTTTTCATTTACTTTTCTCAGTCTTGATCATGGCTGTTCTCAAATGAAAACTAATGAGGAATAATTGCACAGATGAATGTCTTTCCTTATGGACTGGCAAGAAAAGTGTAACTCATAGAGTATTGTGCTTCCCCTGCGTGGACATGTTCCGCTTATAGCGTTCTGGCCAAGTGAGTAAAGCAATGGCAAACTACCTCACTCCTCATCCTGCCTAGTGAACCTCATTCCTCTCTGCAAGCTCTTAGTAGCTTATACCAAAGGGGGTGTGGCATCAATCGGCCTTTTGCTTAATACTTTACAGACAAGCAGTGTGCTATGTATTTTTAGCTTCAAAATGTTGATCGCTTTTCTTTTCAACGTAAAGTGTTTGAAATAACGAACGGTTTGAGCTCATACGTGATCGACGATCTTTCTGTTCTAAATAAAATATATAATGATACTTTAAAAGTGTGGACTTGGGGTTAGTGTTTGATCCTAAAATTCGGTGGGAGTTGAAGAAAGTTGAGAGACTCCAAAAATGAGATGTTCTTTTACTAAGAACGCTGTTAGTGGAAAGATGCCAATATTCCACGATTGCATCAGAAAGAATATCCACGCATCTTCAAAATTCACATTCACCGCGTGGTTTCATCATTAAATCCATGTAGTTTCTTTGTGGACAGTGCTGTAACTTGTAGCTTTAATCTCATAAAACCACTCCATCCAACCAAACAGTACCGAAAATAGGCCTCGGTGTCAATTAAACTTTCCGCGCGCTTTTCCACGTGCATTAAGGAAATGAGTTTTAGAGCCGTCGTTCACGAGTTGCTACATGTCCTGAAGTTTAGATTGCTTCTCATGTGATCTCTGTTTGCCCTAGGAATTAATGCATCTTTCGCTGCAATGGAGAGCATTTTTCTCGAACCGTTTCCGTACTCGAGAGGTCAATTGTCTTCCTCTCATTCATTCTCCGACTCGTCCAACTGGAAACGATGTTCTCAGGCGGATTAAATGCCGTGAGTTCCACGGCAATTGCAACTTAAGAGAGGGGGAAAGGTCCAGTCTACAATGGAAGGGGCCAAAGGTGTGAGGCAAAGGATTTTAACACCGCAAATTCTAAAAGCTGCAGTTTTGGTAGAATTACAGTTCCCCGCAAAATACTTCCTAAGGGTATCTTTTATTGAGTGCTACAAGTATCAATGGCCAAATTAAATATAAAATTATAATTAAATTAAATAAATTAAATATACTTATATGACACGAAGTATTTAAATTGGATTCATTGATTAAATTAGTGGTAGAAAATTAATAATTTTATAAAAATTTAAAATATATTGCGGAGGCTCCCAACCTTTTAGAAACAGCGTACTACTTGAGATTATTAGAAATTTTGACGTACCAACAGACCTACATTTTTTTAAACACATATTTACTGCCAGAAAAGTGCCCAATGGTTTGTTTAATTTTAATTATATTACTGAGAAAACATCAATTTTAATTTTGAATTTACTTGTACGTATTTCGTTTTTCTCAACCCACCTGAAACGTTACCGCGTACCACCGGTTAAGAACCCCTGGTATACTGTATTAATTCTCCTAACAGTAATTATTAATATAGAATAAAGTAAATACTATTATTTAATACGGTTTAAGTTCATACATACAAAACATTCAAATATCCAGGCTATAACATAGCATATGAGTTGCTAGTATTCTTCGATAGTTTGACCAACATAAAGATACGTTTAGCAGTTGTAGGGTAACACATCTATACCTCTTTTATCATCTTCAGACAGATAATTTTCAGTGTCGGAAAGAGGTGCTCCTGAGTCAGTTTAAATGTTACCGGACTCGTCTCTGATTTGTGTGACTCAGTGGAAATCCCAAACTTATTGTGTAATCAAGTAGTAGATGCAACTGTATGAAATATAGAATTAAAAATTACCATTAAAAGGTTTTCGGAGAAGATCTTGGAAGATTAGAAATGAAGAACTAACCTATTTAAATTGCTGGAAAAGACACAAGTTGCAAAATGTGGAAAATTGGGTCAATGTCTATACAAGGTCCCTGCAAGCCGCCTTTCGGCTTGCTGGGAATGCAAGCACCTTGACTTTACTTCCGTAATCCAGTGCAAAAAAAACGAGTTCTTGAATCGATTCGTTCTAGCATCTATTTCCCTGATAGTTCTCGCTCTATCAGAACTTGTTTAGTAAATTTATCTTTTGCATTAATTTTCTGTCTTTTAATGACTACCAACCTGCATCCTGAATAATCTGAGTAATACTTACTGATTTATCGTGGAAATTTTTTTCGCGCATTTCTTCTTTTTAATTTCGGATTTAAAATAATAGTAATAATATGTTTATTACAGGTGGTATCCCATTGAAAATTTACAATTACAATATTTACAGTGTTATAAAATAATATGGTAATAAGAAATATACTAAAGTAAAAAATACAATCAATAAAATGCTATCTAGAAAATACAATGAATAAAGTAAAATAAAGAAAATACAATCACTAAGAAATAATCAAGAAAATACTATCAATAAAACACAAACAGGAAAAAACTAATAAAAAAACAAAATCAAAAATAAAATCTATAAAATTATGTCTATGTCAATTTGAAACAATTTAATCAATTCGAATCGACGTGATTGTGTGATATATAGGTCAAGAAGCACTCTATCAAATTAAGCTACGGATATTTTCCTTTAACTTGCTTCGATTCACCGCGGTTATTTGTTTAATCATTTGACTGTGTTGGAAAACAGGCTGTACCTTTGTTCCTTTAAGCATCCAGCATTGGCAAGTTAAGCGGAATATAACTATTAAAAATATATTTTGTAGGATCAAATCTAATATTACGTCATACAATTAAATACAACAACAAGAAAGTTATGACTACATACATGCCTCTCCTTTTTGTATGTTTCAATATCGTGTTTAGATTTACTTTTAAATGATCAAGAATTTGATGAAAATGAGCATGTTTTTGAAGTTAATATTTTCAGGAGTATTATGATGACTATGATAAATAGTAAATTATCTATTCATCATTATGGGTCACAATCTAAAAAGCCGGTTTGCTGCAGATCTTTATACTTACCCCTGAAGATCGCCTCATTCCATCACTATTCTTACTTAATGTGTGCCCATTACTTGTTTCTCATAAAATAAACCTTGGTCCGCCTCCATAAGCCCTCCCTCCTGATGTTGGTAATTACTCTTTCATATACTGTTTTTATGAGTATACCGAGCATTGGTTTACACTAAATCCAATGTAATTTTATTTTCATCTTATGTGGAACCTCTCTAGTTCATTTATCCGTAGAATTGTCTTTCCATTTAATCTTCGAGAAACCCCATTAGTTACTCGGTCCGTCTATTTTATATTCATCTCTCTACTGTAGAACCTCATCACTATCGCTTCTCACTTTACTCTATCGTTGCTGACATTTTTTGCATTTACAGCTCAGCTTACACTAACATGCTGGAAAAGATTCCATATATTGCTAAAAATAAACCGTTCTCGTCTATTGTTGCTTATATTATCCTGTTACTAATTTATCCTGTTTTTAATTGACGAGTTGATATTGCAATTTTGACTTTGTAAATGTAAATAACGATATGTGTCAGTTGGCTATTGTTTTGTTTTTGTATGACCTTGCCACCAAGCTAGTGGACAATTTGCAAGGATATTCATAATAATAATATTACTTATAATTTTTACATAAATCCACGTATATCTTAGGCTCAGCCCCTGGTATACTTGTGGAATAGAATGCATCTACTTGACTGCATTCTTTGTGTTAATTTTGAACCGAATATTTATAATTGGATTTAAATTTATTTTACTCTGATTTCCACTTTAAATGAATTAGGTATGTACCTTGCATTGCTCAATTTTAATGTATCAATGTTTTATCTATTTTCACGGTATACACACTGTGTTTTCGCAGTTTTTCCCCATTCCCTTGTGGATCAGAAGATGTTAGATAATTAAGGGGTAGGGTAAACTACAAGGAAGTGAAGGAAATGGCGTTACGTAGGAATTTTTGATCCATATGAACCTACCAAAAGGTAGAGCTCTCGTGCATTTCCTTGCGTGTGTTTCTCTGCATAGTTTTTTCTTTACAACCGTGAGTGTAAAATGTTTTATTCCCGCAAACAATTTTGTTTTGCATTTTTGTTATATTCTTTCATTAAATTTGATATACTTAGTAACGATTTAGGATAGGCTGAATAGTGGCCAACTAGACCTCTCCTTAATAAAAAGTCTTAATTCATGAGTTCATTAATTCACCTACTTTATAATCAATATTAGAACTATAAAATCAAGAATAATATTCAGTCAAGGCATATAAACTTCTAGAATTTTGTGAATGGTGTTCTTTCCTTCTCAATTTCTTAAGAACCATCTTAGATACCTTCCACTTTTCCAGACAGTCCTCTTTGAAGCAGGTACCCAGTCGAAATTTCCCCTCCACAGTGTTTTCCCAACGGCCTCAAACATAAGCTGAAAAACGTCACGGCGGAGTCCACTGCCGCGTATATGAGAAAGTAAAGCCGAGACGGAAAGACTTGGGGATGCTGTAAAGACGCGGATTTCCTTTCCGGTCAACGCGCTGCGTGGATGGCAGTTGTTTCACGGCTTTACGTCCCTCCGTTTTTGATGTGCGATAGAATGGGCAAGTGGAAAATGGGGATTTTACGAGGACGGAAAAGGAAGTTTGGTCGGAGGGGAAAACGGCCGAGTCGCCTTACGACTGTCTCGCGGAATCGATGGCGTTCTTTTGGTGACAAGTTCAGGCCGCCGATGGATTCAGCCGTAAACGGAGTCTCTCAGGACATTGCGGAGTCGCGATGGAAGTGTGTCGAGACGACTTTGAAAAGTATATAAACGTAAGGAGAAAATCTTGAAAAGTAGATGCTGGAATGGATTCTATCCTGTGTCTATCGTATTCACGAACGTTTTGTAGTATATTTGAGAGAGGTGGAAGGATGAAATTTGCCTAATATGTATTCTTTACCTTCTATATCCACTTGTGAATATGGAATATTGAATCGTTTTCTGCAAAGTATTCAACCCAGAGGCAGGTTGAAACCTACGCTGTCTAGCAATAGCTATTTAGAGTGGATAGAGAGAAATGAGGCATAAATGGAAAGGTGAGGAGTGAGGTAATTTGCTGCTGCACTCCTCTGCAAGCCAGAATTCTTTAAGTGGAAAATGCCCATGTAGGTGAAGCACAATAATACAACGAATAATGATAATAAAAAATAACGAACACAAGGAAATAACGCAATAACAAGCATAATTTTTCCTAGCGTTCCACAAGGAAAGATCAATTGATCTCTACCTGCCCCTATAGACAAATGAAACATATTATTTATTCATAAAGATATGGCAGCACAACTCTTGGCTCTATTATCTCTTCTATTATAAAGTCATCCTTCCACATTCTTGGGAACGTTGTCTATTTATAGATTAAACGAGGTTGGAGAAAGACTGCAACTATATCTAACACCTTGGTTGATGACAGTTTCTTGAGTAATCTGCTTCCCAGTTTCAATTACAATTTTGGTGTTCCTGTATAGAATATGGGTAACTTTTTTCAGACTTTTAGGAAACCCTCTATTCTTCATAATTGTCCATAAAATTTCTCCGTTGATACAATCAAATGCTTTTTCAATATATATATATATATATATATATGAAGGCTAGATATTTAAAGATATTTATATAAATATATTTAATTAATGAATATAATTTTACATAACATTCAGCCATATCCCGTAAACCAACCAAAAGCTAAAATTTTGTTGACGAAATATGATTCAGCAATGCAAGAGGCACGATAAAGGCAAACATTAACTCACAGACATAATTCCATACAAAAAAATCGCACGGCATACCTTAAAACTGTTGGATCAATACTGAAAGGACATTCTCATTACGTGTGTACCGGATTTTTTATATAAGAACAATTGCGGTGATAATAATACAAGTCTGCTTTGCCAAATTCTGAAATTCCATATTTGAACGCATTTTTGGCAATTCGCGATCCCACCAAAATTGCACGAGAACAAGAGCTCGCCCGTCCTTTGTTTACAATAAATTTCAAACGGTAAAGATATATATATAAAATGCGTGTTTTAAACTTAACGTATTTCGCACTCCGACCAAGTTTATGCAAATAAATGGATATCACAAAGCGACGGAATCATCGACTTCTATTTCCATGGCCTTTGTTTGTGGCTTGGTCACAATTTCATCGTCTGTTTACATGGGGCGCTTCTGTATTGACGCACGTAATAACCTACTCATTTTGGAACGTATTTCCTCGTAGTGAAATAATGGAGTTTGCTCAACTGGATCAGAGTTTTCGATAACGATTTTTAACTCACTCTTGGTTTTAAAGCGATTTCTTCGCCTCTGTGTATCAGGTACGAGAAAAAGATTGAGATAGACCTTGAGTTTCTTCCCATGCGCTCTGTATTATTGCTGGTATTCAATATACAAAACTGGCGCAATACTCAAGCTTGATGGCAGTTTAATACAAACATATCTGTCAAGTCATCTCCTTGGTCATTTTTTGAGGTTCATGATGGATTTCAAGGCTACCGTTGCGGTCTCAGGGATAATACAAATCGTTCTTTTACCCATCAATCAATCATTTACTTTCTCGTGAACCGTTGTTACTGCAATTTCACATCCTTGAATCTATTTACTCTTACTCTACTTCTATACGTTACAACATTTACATTGTTTATTAGGCATGGGCTTGGGGAGTAGACCTGGTACCCTACTCCATTCCAAAATACCCATATTAAGAAGATAACGTTTAGCAATATTTGTTATTTGATCACTAAGCTTAACTTCGTATCTTATCGTATGCATTACGTATCCTCATTTTGTATTTGAATTTTCTTACTTTTAAAATCTGTTCAATCATCACTACTTGCAATAGCTGCAACCTTATTACAATCCTATAAATAATGTCATTAATATATATTACATCAATTCTTGTAATTCGCTGTGTTTACTGTACTCTTCAACATTGAGAAAAGGAAAAATAACAAACGTTTTATTGCAGTGCCGTCTCTTATTCCAGATCAAATTGTTTCCATCCGTAAGAAATAACGTAAAAATATTTTTCAGCGTGCAGCATTATTTCCTTTCAAACTAAAACGTTATTTGTTACCCTTTGTCTCGAAACATAAATAAAATCATAGAATTCCTAAAAGAAGCCTCTCCTTATCACAGCGAGAATTTTTAGGATAAATAGAGAATATTTTTTCCCGGTAGGAGAACAAGTGCGAAATGACATTAGATGTCGAAGCACTTACAAATAAACAACAACAGCTAATATTTGTCAAAGCGCATCAAACTTTTTATTTCACATTTTTCTACACCCAGGAGTCCTTAGCTGCTCAATTACCCTTTCCATTTTTCTGAATGTGCCCATTAGGTAACGAGCCGCTTTTTTCTGAACCTTTTCTGGTTTCTTCTCCTGATAAGCCTCACATAGACTCAACACCAAACTATGTTTGCAGACCATCTCTCACCATGGCTCGTGGACTCACAAACGGCTCATGATTTGTTCAATGCTATGACCAATAAGCGAAAAAACCAATTACACGGAAGACTTTACCTTTAAAAGTATACAACCGGCGAGACGCGAGTCAACTGTAAGTCGGAGCCCGAAAAAAGCCGTCTTTTCGCCGAAAAGGGAATCCTTTCATTTTTCCGAAACCCAAAGAGAAACTGAAAACAATCGTTTGTTTAGTCCTCAAATTCGGCTCCGACGCGCTAAAAGACTGAAGTTCCACCGATGATGAAGACATCTTTTATTTTCAATCTCGGAAATGAAAAGGTTTCCCCTGCAATTGCAGCGCTGAGTTGGCTGCCGCCCAAATTACCGAGGAAGTACTTTTGACGCCCGCTCTCTGTACCTTGGGGTGAACGACCGTTGAACACATGGCCGGGATGGTGTTTGTTTACGAAATAAGGTCTGGCAAAGGTCTCTATGATCCGTGGATTAAGAAATGTTCGTGCAAAGAGTGTACTTTGCCGGAGTTCATTGACAGGTATGTTTTAAGATCCTGAAATTTGGCAGATGTAAATTATATTATTACGAATTCGGCACTGAAAACTTTAACTTAACATATATTGTTAAAATTATGAAAAATATTCTATGGTATAAATTATATAATTTTATGAAAATTATTTGACAAATCAGCATTGCATGAATTTAGGTGTCTACTTGTCATCTGCCTAGCATTGGTCATGTAAGGGGAGAAGTCCCTCGATAAACCTTCCTTGGGCAATTTTCACCGGACATATTTATACACATGAAGAAAATAGATAACTTGTAACAACACCCTAGAAGAATCACTAATTCTAAAACTACTGGTCCGTGAAAATACAAATCTTTAAAATTAACCTCAATGTCCATGTCCTCACCACTCCACTAAACCGATCACATTCTCTGGAGATCAAAATAAATAAAATTGCACTATAAAACTGACTAATATTAGAAAATAAAAAATAATATTTTTAAGATTTACTTATTTGATGGGTTTAGATATGAAACCCTAATTAAGTTACAATTTCTTATATTCCCAATATACTTATCAGTGACTTTGCGGTAAGCTATATAATTCTACTTTTTGTTTAAATTGTATGTGAATTCTTGCAATCGCCAGTCTATCCGATACAGAAATGAAATTTCTCCCTTGTGCACTAGTAATTTAAATTTAAAGCAAGAAAAGAATGAAAATATTTTGGCATGTATTATTTATATTTATACTTGTACATGTTGCAATTTCCTTGCGAGACTAGCACGTTAACTCCTCGTTTATTCAATTTATTAATCTCTACTTACAAATTCTTTCGCTTTTAAAATTTCGCTTCTTATGTATCCATATAACTTCTCATCTTCTAACTTTTAATCTTAATGCTACATACATCTCTTCAAGATCTCATATACCGCATCAACCAGCCCTTTATCGGTCTTCCTTTTCTTGAAGAACCCACTCACATTCCACTTCCGCACAACAAATAACAACAGAAGGAAAAATAAACGATTTTGGTCCAATTCCTCGAGAATAAATTAAAAAAGTGACTCGAGAGCCTTCATTACATTGAAAGCAATGGTAAATCGCTTCGAAATCAGTCGGTCAGCTGGTAGATGAGCCTAATTGGTCGTAAAATCCACCATTCAAGTAGAAGAACTTATCAATTTGACGTCTTCCCCTACGTTTCTCGTCTATTATGAAAGAGTTTTCTTGAGGAAGGACTCCAATAACTTCAAATTCTTATAGTGGTGGGATAAAAATAAATCTTCGAAATTATTACAGAATATATTGAAGACAGTTGAATTTTCTGATATATTCATTTAAATTGATGGTTGACCAATTTCGAAGATCGACTTAATCATTTACAGATGTCAATTTACATAGAAGCTATAAATAAATATAATTTAAATAATGTAAATTTATGGAAACATATTCCACTAATTTGTGGAAAATTATATGTTTCAGAAACGGGGGTCCTCATCCAGCCTGCCGCCCAAAGCTGCCTTTTCTACCCTCCTTGGAACAAAAAATGGTAAGTAAATTATTTATTACTTCTATTTAAATGATTTCGCTCTGCAAACTCATTGTTTACTTTACATAAACTATACTACACCGGAAATTGTAACGGGAATATTAGCTTCAAGTTTACCCAGTGGATAAATTCATTTTTCTGCATTCAATTTCAATTGTTGATCTATTTTTTTTTCATTTGCACTCCAAAGATCGTCACCACCATCGCCATACCAAACTATTTTTACGAACTAGTTGGTCAAGCAAATCGTCCAAACAATCGTACGATCTCTAAGGTGTCTTATCTTATATAATAATTTTATTTGTTGTCAAATATATTTTCCAATTCGGTTCAGTTTATCTCTCTATAGCAACGGAAAAGTCAAGTCCTTTTTTCATTTCATTAACTAATGTGTGTACTAAGGCTAAAGCGAGTCACGTAATCATCATTACGTGATAAGCTCAAGTTGTGGTTGTATAAATATCGGATTGCAAAGCGAAATAAATTTTCAAATAATGAACTGTTGAAAAAGTTGATAGGTTAGCCAAAGGATCGGTAGAATCACTAGGATGCGGTTCATCTAATTATTTCTAGCCATGTATAAGTGATTCATTGCTCCAAATACCATATTCAATCGATCTATAGAAAGAAAAAGTGTTTAATACACTGTTAAAAAGTACATAGATTAGCCAAAGGATCGGTAGAATCACTAGGATGCGGTTGTGTGAAAATATTAAGATTTGAGAAGTAGTACGGTTTAATGCATTCAGAGAGAGGTTATAGATTGAACATTTGTCGATAAATTTGAAAAATCCGGTTTACAAGTTCAAACTTACCGTTTCATCTCTTGGGAGTAGAATCACTTCTGCCTCAATAATTCATCCCTTGTCGAATCAGGTCCAGCGTAGTCAAGCCCTGTCTACATACTACAATTAGCTTTATCCAATTCGTCCGATCAGATTAACTATACACAATTATACTGGGTTTGCAAGTTACAAGATTTGTCGTACAATTTGTCTGATCAGGAGTTGTACGATAAATAGTAATGTGTAAACTGGCATAATAGTGTATAGCCTATCGAATAAACAAAAACATTCCCCGCCCCAGTATACTCGTATTTTCACTTCTATTATGTAATATCTTTCTCCAAATTTTCCTCAAGGTCAGCATCGATCCGAATTCGCAGTTATGAATAAAGATGCCGGCTGAATGCAGTTGCCTTTCGAAAAGGGACATTTATTCCCGTTTCTAGGTCTCAATAGAACTCCTTTCAGAGTTTCCTCGGATGCGAAAGGCATACGCGCATAGCGGCGGAGAATTTAGCTGCGGACGAGGGAAACTTCTTTGTTCCCGTCGCGATATTTTAAATCGAAAACGTCTCGTAAAGTAACATCTTTTGCCTTTCGGGTGCGCATTCAAATCTCTCGAGTCGGAAGATTCCTCCGCTAGAGAAACTTCTCTCATTCGCCCTTGAATAAACATGCACGTGGCTAAAAAAATGGGGAGCAGGATTGTTTTCAGAGTTGTCCTTCCTTCGGAGAGCGTTTTTGAACGGGATATCTCTCAAATGGAGCAACCATTTGCGTTCTTTTATATTTATATCTCCATTGAGCACTCAAGTCCTGCGTGAATAAACTAGATATTACTCCCGTGAAGGATTATAGAAAGTGCATCAGTTTAAATAGAAATATTTATGCCACCAAGAGTTTGTTTTTAGAGACGTTAATTCGAAATCATAATTATTGCAACCATTTGTTCTCCTTTAGATTCATGTCTCCATTGAGCTCTGACGTGTGAATAAAAAAGATAAAATTCCCCTGAAGGATTCTGGAATGTGTATCATATTTGAAAACATTCACTATGCTACCATGAGTTTGATGTTATGGATGTTAATTTGTAAATATAGTTCTTGTTTCAAATAAAATGGTATGACGTTCAGCAAAAGTTATCATAATTTAGCAATTTAATGTATGTACCGCTTTATGGGATGTTTTTACTTTCTCCATATACGAAGTATAGAGAAAGTATTGTTTTCATGAAAAAATTCAACTTCGAGATTTCAACGGAAATACATGTTTTGGGGTCCCTAGAACACGTTTTGACTATTTTCGGAATGATGTCTGTGTGTATGTGTGTGTGTGTGTGTGTGTGTGTGTGTCTGTATGTGTGTGTGTTTGTGGGCGCTCTAACGTGAAAACTATTGGTCGTATCAACACCAAACTTCATATATAGTAATGCTTTGTGTGCTGTCAGAGTTGATTAGTTTTTGGAGTAAATCAGTTTACCGGAAGTCGAGCTTCATTCATCAAAGCTCATTTCCGGTTTCCAAAATATCTCCATAAATATGATATTTACGTATATTGTATTACTTATATAAGTTTTAGATAATGTAATTTACTATAACTTTTGTATTTAACATATTTTTGTATCACCGGTTGATTAGGAGTTATTCGTGAAATACCGATAAACCGGAAGTAGCTGTTATGTACTTTGTGGGCACTCTAACATAAAAACCATTCGTTGTATCAGCACCAAATTTCATAAATAGTACTTTGGTTAATGTCATTAGAGTTGATTAGTTTTTGGAGTAAATCGGTCAACCGGAAGTTGAGCTTCATTCTTCAAAGCTCATTTCCGGTTTTCAAAATATCTCCATAAATATGATATTTAGGTATATACTATTAATTACAAAAGTTTTAGAAAATGTATTTTACTATAACTTTTGTTTGGAATATATTTTTGCATCACTGATTGTTTAGGAGTTATTCAGGAAATACTGATAAACCGGAAGTTGCTGATTATGTACTTTGTGGGCGCTCTGGGCTCTATGGGCGAAAGGCCAATTTCATCGTTTTACATCGATCATATACCGAAAAACATTATTTATAATGTTTGTGACGTCAAAGCTAATAATATATAAATAAATCACTCATCTTCCAAGTTTAGATGGAATATAGAGTTCGAAATTACTGTCTTAGATAAATATTTACATTTTATATATGGAGAAAGTCATGTGCTGTCCACATCAGATTTTTACTTTCTCCATATACGAAGTATAGAGAAAATATTGTTTTCATGAAAAAATTCGACTTCGAGATTTCAACGGAAATACATGTTTTGGGGTCCCTAGAACACGTTTCGACCATTTTCGGAATGATGTCGGTGTGTATGTGTGTGTGTGTGTGTGTGTGTGTATGTGTGTGTGTGATAGTGGACGCTCTAACGTGAAAACTATAGGTCGTATCAACACCAAACTTCATATATAGTACTGTAGTGTGTGCTGTCAGAGTTGATTAGTTTTTGGAGTAAATCGGTCAACCGGAAGTCGAGCTTTATTCTTTAAAGCTCATTTCCGGTTTTCAAAATATCTCCATAAATATGATATATACGTATATTGTATTACTTATAAAAGTTTTAGATAATGTAATTTACTATAACTTTTTATTCAACATATTTTTGTATCACCGGTTGATTAGGAGTTATTCGTGAAACACTGATAAACCGGAAGAAGATGATTATGTACTTTGTGGGCGCTCTAACATGAAAAATATTTGGCGGATCAACACAAAATTTCATATGTAGTACTTCTATTACAGTCTTTAGAGTTGATTAGTTTTTGGAGTAAATCGGTTAACCGGAAGGTGAGCTTCATTCTTCAAAGCTCATTTCCGGTTTTCAAAATATATCCATAAATATGATATTTAGGTATATACTATTATTTATAAATATTTTAGGAAATAAGATTTACCATAACTTTTGTATGAAACATATTTTCGTATCACTGATTGTTTAGGAGTTATTCCTGAAATACTGATAAACCGGAAGTTGCTGATTATGTACTTAGTGGGTGCTCTGGGCTCTATGGGCGAAAGGCCAGTTTCATCGTTTTTCATCCAGCATGTCCCGAACAACATTATTTATAATGTTTAGAGTTCGAAATTACTGTCGTAGATAAGTATTTACATCTTATATATGGAGAAAGTCATGTGCTGGCCACATCAGATTTTTTGATTTTTAAGTCGTGTGTGACAAACTTAAAAAAATCATTAGGCTACCATGAGTTCGTTGTTGGGGAGGTTGATTCGTAATGACACTTTGTTAGGTAAAATGTTATCATATTTAAGAAATTTAATGTATGTACTGTTTACGAGATGATTCTTTGATTTCTAAGCTTTTGTTATATTCCTATGTTTGTTAAAATGTCCGGCATTCTTTTAGCTAATATTCTAATGAAGACTGAATAACAATACGTCACATATCTCATTTGGCACTCCAGTACTGCGTAAATAAACAAGATATTCCTCTCGTGAAGGACTCTGGACTGTATATCAAATGTGAAAACATTAAGTTTTAATTTAATTAAGAAAACTATGCTAACATGAGTTTGATGCAATGAATGTTAATTCGTAATCATAATTCTTGAGTTGGGTTAATTGGTATGACGTTAAGAAAAATTTAACATAATTTAGCAATTTAATGCATGAACCACTTTACGAGAATTTTCTTCGATTTCTATGTCTTTATTAATATACCTATGTTTATGAAAATTGTCGGCATTCTTTTAGCTAATTTTATAATGAAGACTGAATAACAATAAGTCGCATAACTCCATTAGGCACTCCAGTACTGCGTAAATAAACAAGATATTATTCTCGTGAAGGATTCTGGAAAATGTATCAGTTTAAAAAGAAACTATAATGCCATATATGAGCGGTATGTTACGGTTGTTAATTCGTAATAATAATTCTTGCTTCGAGTAAAGTAGTATGAAGTTCAGAAAAGGTGTTGGTAGTTAAGCAATTTAATGTATGCTCCGCTTTACGAGATGTTCCTTTGATTTCTTAGTTTTTATTAGTATTCTTGTGTTTACAAAAATTCCACCATTTTTTCAGCTAATATCCTAATGAAGATTGAGTAACAAGAACTCCTATAAGCAATTCAAATAAGAGCCACAGTATTGTTGTTATCTTTAATTTCCACTGCAGTTCTTGAGGAAACATTTCTGTCAAACTTTCATCCGCTGAATTTTCTCTCGGTTAAAATTTTCAGAAAATTATGATGCTTACTTAGGTAAGATTAATAAAAAATACGAGCAAAGATTGTAGAGCTCAGCCATGATCGCTTAGGAATAATATCAATTGCTAAGTTATGATTTTTTAGTCAAAAAGAGAAAGAACTACATAGCTACATTAGACGGACTTGATGATGGAGAATTTATGAAATACATTTGTGAGAAAAAGTTTTCGACGTTGATAAATTTAATGAGTATTGGTTTTGATATCACGCTCAGGTACTGAGTTGGATGACAAAATCGTTCGATCGAAAATCGAAAGGATCCATTGTAAAACGAACTGGCCAACTAATGTGGTTTTTATCCTCTTCTCCCTTGTCTTTACGTTCAATAATCCTTCGTGTTACAGAGCTACGATGTAAAATTACGTGTTCATGATGACATCAATCCATGCGATTTACATTTTCTGAAATTATAAGCTGTAGAAAACATAACCTCGTTGCACCAATATATCACAGTATTTTACTAGCGATATCTCCATGCAAATCTGTATATATCTCGCAAAACTCGGAATGGCGGATGCACTCCAAGATCTTAATATTCATCCAATTCGTTCCCCTTCCCCGCAGAGATCGATATCAAAAGCTAGGAAAGGAACGTGTTTTGAGTGTAAATACCCATCTTTTGCCTATAAACCCCTCACGAGTTCAAGTTTAGAGCAGTTTGACCCAGATTTTTAAATCGAGCGCACAGTGCCGCGGAGGGTATTTCCTTTTTTGAAAAGCCAAATCCGCAAACTTGCTTTTAAAGCTCTAGGGAAGAGGCATTTAAGTCAATCAGGCACCGTACCGAGGGCGTGGGATGCGGCAGAAGGCATCGGGAGTGGGCCGAAACCGCCAAAAACTTCTGAAAGCGATACCCCATCGACTCTGTGGAACCATTTATCATTAGCCGCTTCTAATCCCCAAAAAAGGAAACGTTTTTCCTCGTAGACCTCGTCAGATATAGGACGAGGCAATTGCTCGCAAGTCCTTCAAGTTCATTCATTCCTCTTCTTATTTTCCCTCGGACATGAATCTTACATCCATCTTCGATGAAGTATTAAACGGGCTAAGTCTCTCGAAATCTCCGTAGATTCCTTTTTTCAGCTTTTCCGGGGTTTATCTGGAATAATTTTCGCGGCTTGGGAATAATCCGGAAATTCCGGAGTAACTATGGAAAAATAAATGCTTCCTTGTTTCCTCCGGAGACTGAATGAAAGATATCAAAGTTGCGCTCAAATTGATGGCGGAATAACTTACTCGCGAAAACTTGGTGCATCTATCTTAGTAAGTTCTTTTCGCATTGCACGTACATTGAAGGGATAATGGTGGTTGTATGTAGGGCATCGCTTTGATGTTCTTGATAATATCTTCAATGAGGATTTATTGTTTATGGCAAGATCTTCAACGTGTTCTTAGTATTACTTTTGTAAAAGTTCGAGCCTCAAAATACATAATTTCAAACATTAAAATTCATACATGTATTATGTATACGTGTATGTGTGCGTCATATTAATAAAATAAAATGCAAAATAAGGAATATAATTAAGAAAAGGGGTTAATTGGAGGAATAGCCTTCCTAGGCTAAAATTCGCACAAAAAAGACGGCATATTATTATTATTATTATACAAGTAATACTTGTACTTAAATTTTGCAATTCTCAGTTAATTATTTTGTTATTTTGATTTTCCATACATATTTTATGTATATCTGTCGTGATTTTAATTTTTTTTTGTATTCCCACATATTTTTGTATTTCTCAGAGCATTCTTTTGAATTACCATAAATTTAGGCATTTTTGCAATTCCCATAAAATTTATGTATTCTTCGACTGATGCATTTTTTGTATTTTGTGTTACTCTATGGTAATCTACCCATAGCATAATACATTATACATTATTATATACCAACTATAATTTTTTAAAGTTATTGTACTTGTAGTTTGACAGCTATTCTTTGTTATTGATTTTTTATACAGTTAAAGATAAAGAATTAAGAACATATCTGCATCTGTAAAGCGTTGGTATCAGCAGAAACTATATTCATGTATCTAGGGGAATCATTTATGTACTTTAAATAAAATATGCTGTTGAAATTTGCCAATATTCATCACCTGGCTTTGTGTTGATCGTATCAGAAGACCAATCGGCCGCACTGCAGATAATCTGGATCAACTTTGCACACATTGCCATTTCACTGCCTTATTAAGCGGTTATTAGGAACGTTTTGCAATGGAATTGACATTATCAATTTTTTATGACATACAAGTTAAGTAACTTTTGAATACTTCCGAAGTGATGTAGGATATCTACACCGTATTCTTATTAGCAATGACAATAAACTATTCAATAACTTCCCTAAAAAAAAATTTTGTCTTCCACTGTCTTTTCATTGTACTCTATTCTTATTGATAATCTGTAGCATCCTCTCTCCATATCTGACCCATAATTTTCCTTTGTCGACGCTTAATTACTTCAATCAAAACTCTTTCCTCGTTAACCTCCTCAGCACTACCGTGTTTGTTTTCTATCAACCTAATCTATTCTACGCCATACTCATATCTCAAACGGCTCCGGTATTTTGATGTCCTCTTTTGTGAATACTTTAAGTCAATAACAATTTAATTTGATAGTAGTTATCAAAACTAAATTACTAACATTGCCAATGACGAATGCTCTCGAATTTTTAATTCTGAGAATTTTCCTTCAAGGATAAGTTACGAGAGAAAACGTAGATGTGATAAGAAATGATATTCAATAATGCTTGATTAGAGAGGAAAGTTTAATTTCCCAATTAAAACTCCACAGCCTTGACACGTTGTCTTTGTTTCGTTAAAAACTAGCCCTCCATAACCCCATTTGTACGTATTGCAGGATTCTAATGTCATATATGTTTTTCCTAGTTCACTAACAAGTTATGCAACGGATTAAGAAACTTATGAATTTAAAAGTTGAGGTATATCTTTGTATATAAAGGAACGAATTCCTATTTGTGTGCCTGTTAACTTTTGCCAAAAAAATTACGAGATCAAATGCATCCACCGACAAAACACGTAGGTCGTTCAACCGGAGACACATATTCCCGATTCGTTCTGCAAAGGAAGCGAAGCAGTATTTTTAAGTAATGAATTTCCTTTAAGCTGCAAGGGAGACTATTCCCCGCTGAAGAAAAACGTATTTTTTCCCTTTTCAACGAAAGCGCCGGAGACGCACTTGAGAACACGAACACAGGCTTTTTCCTGTTGCGACGACAGTAATTAACGTGTGCGGTGGCTCACAGACTCCACGGATGAAAAGAAAAGGGTTACGCAAATAAAAAACGACTCTCGCGGAAAGATATTCCCAGGTGACTTCCGATCCGAATCGAAAAGCGGATGCTTTTGAGCCGTTCAACAGATGGAGCCACTGAGCGCGGAACCCAAGTGAGTAGACATGTGCGGAAGCGACTTTTTCCTCTTCTCGCGAGATCTCGGAAAGCAATTGTATCGCATATCATTGGGCTGTCGAATGATTCGCTCTTTCTCGCCGCCAGATGGAGCTTTTTATTTCGCCCTTTGCACTCTCTCCCCGTCCTTTTCTTTTGGTTGGTAAGCGGGTTGGTAATTAAGCGAGGATTCCGCGAAGAACAGTGTAATTGGTAGGATTCTCTTTGACGAAGTGCTCTGGCTTCGTCTTTGACTGATTTTCATCCCTTTGACTCGGTGCGATGGAGTATGATCCAATCACTGCACATCTGCGGATCATAACCCATTGCCGATGATCCCCAATATCCTCTGTTATTGTTCTCAAGTAGTTTTCCACTAATACAGCAAGTTAAGCATGAGTCTATTCCACCAAATCCACTGAAAGAATATCCGCATCTTTACGAGTGCTGCACGGTTTTGGTCGATCTTATCTTCAGCAAATTATTTCTAGTCATGTATAAGTGATTCATTGCTCCAAATACCATATTCAATCGATCTATAGAAATAACATGTGTTTAATCGATTGTCTCCGTGACAAGTCAAGTAATTTTC
The DNA here is from genome assembly GCA_947579665.1 of Sympetrum striolatum. NCBI lineage: Eukaryota > Metazoa > Arthropoda > Insecta > Odonata > Libellulidae > Sympetrum > Sympetrum striolatum. Next base: position 32,704,638 of record OX388349.1, read on the forward strand.
CGCTAATGTAGAAAGTTAGGATTAAGTCAATTCTACCAAAATGTGAAGTTCTAGCAATATCTGCCTCTTATGAGTTATTGCTAGGTTTTGATCGAATTCACTCTGTTTTCACCCCACCCAGTGAAAGAATTTTTCTTGCTAAATTAAAGAATTATTTTTTTTTGCAATAAGATATTGAAATATATATAAAGTTATGATGTACATTGTTTTTTCTTTTTTCTGTTTTTCTCTAGGGCTTTTTTCATTTTGTTACTTATATCTCACTATACTTTGTTTATATTATAACCGTAAAGCGTTTTACATAAAAATATTGTTTTGTTATACATGTATACCAAAAAATGTCAATTTCTATTTAAAGTGATGGCAAACCCTATAAAAAAATTATCTTCTGGGATGCCTAAATTTCACTTTTTGGTTTTGTTAAATATATTTAAAAATGTACATATTTCATAGTAAATATAAATAAAAATATTATTATGAATTATTTTTAAGGGAGATATAAGCCATTTGATTGATCGCTTCATTGAATGCTATCGATATATAAACCATAATTTAATTATATATTTATTTATTATACAGTACCATCGCGGTTAGACACTAGACTAGGTAGTGACATTAACTTTCACTATAACTAATGCAAACAATGCAGCAAAGATCTTCATAAAAAACTTCAGAACATCACTTAACCATCCCTAACGTTTACTTGCATAGGGAAAAACGGACTTGAAAAAAGTCTGACAGGGCCGGTTATTTTTCTTGGGAATTTTCCTGGGTGTACGCCCTTATATGCAAAGTCACCTTAACCCTTTCCTTATTTACTTACATAGTTTACAAAACACCAATTCGTAATTCAAACAGCTAAAATCCACAATAAAACCTGAACAATTACAATCACCATATGAATGAATGAATAAACTCCAACTATTTACCAGTATCCCTACATAAAAAAACAGAACTTAAGTACTTTAGATAAAAATAATACTCACCAACTACAATACCTTAAAATGAATCATAAAAGTGCGTTTAATTGATTGTGACTTCGTCATACTTCGTGAAGTGTTTCATAGTGTCTGAAGATAAAGCCATAACTCCGACAGCAATATCTCTGATTAAACCTTTTAGAGTTAATCAATGAGTTTCATAAGAAAGAAATTTTTCCGAATCAATCTTTGATATCTAAGCCTTCTGCAGTCAAAGGCAAAACATGTAGAATGAAATCCAGAAGCCGCAAGATCTTACGGTTTTTGGAATTACGTTTGTGTTTTGACACCACTATCAGGCATTGAACTACCTCCAAATTCCTGCTCTTTGGACTTAATTTAAGTCTGTGAGTTTATACTACACACAAATTCAATTCAATTTGAACATGAAAGTAGTAATTTAGACGCATTTCTGTAGAAATGTTTATCGACGAGAAAAATGGACCCTTATGAGGCAAATGAAGAGGGGTAACGCTTTATCGTTGTAAAAGTTACATAATTTGGTACGTAAATTTTAATAATATAATAGCATTAAATTAATAATAGTATTAAAGATAAATTTCCAAGGAACGTAAAAAAGAGTATTTTGTAAGGATGGATTAATATTTCGAATGACTTTACCGAAAGCAACTTATGATGATGATGATTAACTATGATGTAAACCTTAAATAGAGCTAAGGTTAGGCTAATGCTGAGTGCTCATCGAACTAAACATTCTGCATCAGAAAACGGTATCTTGATTACTTTAACGGAAAATTCGACTGATATGAACTAAATCAGATTCTTATATCTTGAAACATCCACCTTTACAAATAGGTACTGTTCGAGTCGAATTTATGAAATCCGCAGGCAAAACAGATATTAGTGCGGAAAAGAAAGACATGAGGTCATGCAAATGCGAACGATATTGAAAAAGTTTCCACCTCGGCGCAGGATTTTATTGATACGGGTGTAGTTAAACGAATTTATGTTGTGGAAATAGAGAGAAGTAACATGTCGATCCTTAGGAGGGACAGAGATAAGACATAGGATGTTAGAGGAAAATTAGGTTAATGGTGGTTATTTGGGGGTTTCACCGTTACTTTTTTTAGGTAGAAATTTGGAGGGTCGCCGTCCTAATCCGGACCCTTAGCTTGCCTTCGCAGCTCGGAAGCGCCCGGCCGCCACAGCAGGAAGGACCATAAAAAAACTTACCGTGTGGGATACGATTTATAAAGTTATAAACAATTCAAATGAGCAACAATTTATTATCTTCGTCGTCTCACTAGTCCAAAGAGATATAGAAGCGTCTTTTTATCAACGTTATACGATGAAAATTAAGATTTTTCGTGATTTTGCTAGAAATGACCCGTTGACGCACGGCAACGTTGCCCCGGGGATGGGTTGGGTTGAGGGGAAGGATTTCTAGATTTGTAGATTTTTGCTAGTGACTAGTGAGATGACAAAGATAATAAATTGTTGCTCATTTGAAATGTTTATAACTTTTTAAATCGTATTCCACGCGGTCAGTTTTTTATGGTCCCCCCTGCTATGGCGGCCGGGCGCTCCTGAGCTGCAAAGGTGAGCTAATGGTCCGGATAAGGATGGAGAACCTCCAAACTTCTTCCTGTAAAAAGGTAACAGTAAAACCCCCAGATAACTACCATTAACCGAAAATTGATTCGAGGAAATACGATTTTACAATAACCGCGATTATAAATGGAAGAGAAGGGTGGAGAAAGACTTAGCTCGATCTTGAGTAAAAATCAGTATATAATTTAAATGCTGTAGAGAAGTGAGGCTAGAGGTTAATTTAAATGGTCATACGAAATAAAGTATAACGATTGGGTAGAAAAGGCACAATTTATCTTTATTGTTTCAAAATACCTCAGAAACTTCCTAAGAGCTTCGATATGGGTAATCTTCTTTTGCTAGTTTTGAATCTCTTCTTCAAGTTGATTGATTCGATTTCTGTTGGATGGCGGATTCTTGTAAATACAGCCATCGCATTTAGTACCTTAGTAAATTTTTAGCAATGGTCGTTCATATTTGAAAGTTATATTATCTCCAGTTTTCGACCAGTAATATATTTTGTAGGAGTTAGAGATAATTGATTTTGGACTAGGAGGCTGAAAACCAAAATAAATATTAATCGATGGGGCAGGTTTCCCTTAAAATTAATAAGAATCAATCACACAATATGCAGTAAAGAAAGGATCTGAAACTATTAAAATACTAAATATACAAATAAAGTTCGTATATATTTATCTACTAAGTTTCTCTATTAGTTTTTATCTAATAGTTTATGGCAGTTAAAAATTACAATATATCTAATTCATGCGATACTCGACAGTTTGATAGATTTTTATACGTGTAATTTCACCTTTGTATATTATTTTATATTTAATAGTGCAAAACTATCGTGTAAAAATTATAGTTATTGAGTGGAAGAGAGTAAATTGAGATTAAAATAATAGCAATAACAAAATGTGTCCTGGAAGTTGACGAAAGAAGTTTCCTTTTAATATAACTTCTGTTGTAGAAGGACAATTCGCTGTACTTTTTTATCTCATAAATTTTAAACTTGAAATCAGTTGGGAGGTTCACTTCAGCACATAATCCAAGGAGCCCACTATTGAGAAAGGTACTTGTCCTTAGTGCTATTCTACTCGTAAACCGAGCTCCTCAAGGGACGTGGACCTACGAAGAGAAGATTTAGCCCTCAGCGAGCTGGGTTGTAGGATAAGGAAGTACCATTGTATGCATAGCAGTGCAATTTTACAAACCCAAGGGGAAATGAAAGCGAAAAAATCGACATGACTTGAACTCGAACCCAGGTCTCTTACTTTATAGCAGATGTTTTATTTATCCTTGCAGAGTTAACGAAAAGTTGGTTTTTGTCTGGGTAAATGATTTCACTACATTTTATGTGGGATTCTTTTTCTATGAGCAAGACAGAATATCGTAGTAAAATTTACTCCGAGTCGTTCGATGTCGTTTTATTTATTTTCAATGTTTAGCGTTAAAAGTTGCTTAACATAACTTTTTAATGATGCCTAAGTTTTTTTTATGAAGCATGGGAATTTTGAAGTATAATAACTCACATAGAAAATTATGGATGGTGAAGGACAAGACAAAAAATACTGCGTCGTATTACACCAGATGAAATTCTTCTCATGGGACAGGCTTGGAATTTAAGAATTGTCTGTAAATAGGACATCACACGACCTTCGCAGACTCACAATTTTTTCACGTTTAAATCTTTTGTTCGTCTATGCAGAGATTTAGAATCCACTCTCGGAATATAGCAGAAGAGCATTTGGTTAATTTCATTTCATATATGCCAATGAAAAGTTCTGCTTAATGTAGTTTTCATTCTATAATTACATTGTTATGCTGATTTTAATTATTATCCAACAATTATTACTTTTCTCCGCACAAATATAAAATATTTCGTTTCGTTTTCTATGCTTAAAATGATTGTAATTAATGCTCGCTCATCAAATGTAATAACGTTACAAGAACATGCATCCAGTAATTTTGTGGAGTTGCTCTTGAAGATGATCGTAGAGGGCTTTTAATTTTTATTAAAATCCTTTATATAATTTCAAATAGAAAGAATACTTAATGGGAATAATCAAGGAAATAGATAGAACCTACGAAAATAGTGTCGTAATATTCCAGACGAATTGATTTTCATGAGATCGACTTGAAAGTTAAGAATTTGGGTAAAAATGGGACATCACAAGATTCCACAAACTCCCAATTTTTTGTATGTGTAAATTCAGTGTGTTTTTATGCAGAGATTTAAAATCCGCATACGGAAGAGCATTTAGGTATTTTCAGCCACTATTTTCCAATTTTATCATCACAGTGAATGGTAATGCCTTCTCTGAAGTGATTGCTAACGCTGGATATACCTGAACACACTGAACATAGGATCCTCAAGATTACTTGCAACATTACGTAAACGAATGGAAATGCAACAAAAGAGTCCCGAGTCCTCTTTCGAGCTACAATGGGATCCTCTTGAAGTACTTCCGCGTAGTCTCACACGTTCCTGATTCTCCTACTGAGAAACCAAGCGTGGGTAATAACATTTCTCGGATTCGAGCGAGAAATACTGTACCTTAAATCGTGCATTGGAAAAGTGCTGCCTATAAACTATTCGGTAGTTTTTGTCCTTTCCGCTCCATTCACTGGCGCTGGCGTTTATGCTGAAATGAGCACGGATGCTGCATCTTCTTCTTCTTCAGTCTTCAAACCGAAGATTGGTTTGCAGCTGCTCTCCATATGAATACTTAGCTGTTGTGCCTTCCACTTTATTTCTGCACAGGACTTGCAATGGACGTCATTTATTATCCGCTGTATGAATTTCAATATTAGTCTTCCTCTGAATCTTCTTCCCTCAATGTAGCCCTCCAGCACGGTTTTCACAATTTCCTTATTGAGCAGAATATGACCATTAAGTTCGTATCTTCTTTTCACGATATTATTCCATGTTTTCTTTTATTCTCCGATTCTTTAGAGAACATCATTATTGCTAACCATATCGCTCCACGGTATTTTAAATTTTTTTCTTAAACACCACATTTCGCAGATTTAGAGATGGTCCAGCGTAGAGCAGCTCATTTCGTTAGAGGAGATTTTAGGTTCGGCAGCAGCGTTACGGCTATGGTAGAGTCACTCGTTTGGAACTCGCTCTACGTGGGAAGATCTGTTTACCTACGGAAGCGTTTCGAAAAGTTCGTTGGCTCAGAAGGTATTGTAATTGCAGTGCCAGTAAAGAGTGAAGGCGATCTCCGAGAGGCATTGGCAATACATTAAAGGGATGTGGTCGCAAAAACAGATGATTGATTTTGGTCGTTTTTCCCAGGCTAATAGAGAGGCTAGTAGATTTAGTAATGATAATGTTATTACATAATAATTTACTGCCATACATACATATATACATACATACATAAAAAGGTCTTTATTATTATCGGGCGAAATTGAGATTGGACAGTCCCATCTTACGTTAAACCCATTAGAAATAAATGAAAGGTGAAAGATAAAAGGAACACTTACATTTATGGCATCACTTTAGGTTTAAAATATATGAAGGCACAATTCATTGAAAATTAAAATGATTCATTAAAATTTAAGAAAGTTTAATTACAGCTTAAAAATTATTAATTGAAAGTTTAAGAGGAAAGATTAATAAGCTCAAAAATAGATTAATTACAAACAAAAAATAAAAAAATAACTAAAGAGATTAACTACAAGTTTCAAAATAGATTAGTCAAAATATCACCAAATGCACATTTAAATATATACATGAACAGTCGATACATAAAAAAATACAACAGTTGAAAGAGGGTAGATATCTATTATATATAGAAAAATATATAAATAGATAGCCATACGCCTCTGGCGGCTCGCGGGGTATGTATCAAAACCTAAAATCTAAATTTCAAATGATTCAATACTTTACTTCTCTTCTAATCCTATTTTCCATGCACACTGCATCAACCATCTAAAAATTCAGGCGCCTCCTTTCAGGAAAACAGTTGATATAATGATATTGTTTTCTAATAAAGTATGTATGTATTAAGGACGCCATTTTGTACGATAATGATCATTTGTTTCACGCCACTTTCTTCTTTGCTCACGTTCTTTCATTCAGTTCCTGCATGATAATTTAAGCGTCACAATGTGTTTTCCGTATCCGGGGTTTTCTTTGCAAATCGCTGCATTATTCCAAGTAAAACAATCCCCGTTCGATAACTCGGCCTTAAGAGGAAAGAGATTTACAATCAGTTAATGCGCAGGGATGTTTTTCCTTTAGATAACCAAGTTAATGCGAGTTTGATTCACTCCTTAGACGCTCCGTTGCAATCCTGAGAGTTTCAATGGACCCCTTCGAGTTATGAGCTGCAGATAATAATTTATCCCATTCGACGGGGATTCGATTCCTCGGAATAGTTTAGGAAAGGTCCTTCCAACTCTCCGATCTCATTTCTTATTCGCCCTTCTCTTTCTGTCTGTTTCCATTCTCATTCCCAATCTCTCTTATCACCCGCCCCCTCCCGCACACAAAGGTCTTTGATTTGGCGCCTACTTCCAACTATATAATTTTGGAATTTTTCTCATCATCCCGGTGTGCGCGTATTACATACGCTAGAGTGTATCGGAAAAACATCTTTTTTCGAAATTGGTCCACGGTAGTGCTTAAAGTTTGCGGTTGGTGGTCCTTGTAACTTATATTAAGTTTTAAGAAGGAAATTATCCGAAATACGGAAAATATTTATTATTATTACATTCAAAGTTACAAGTAGGTAACAACCGGGTGGCAACTTGTCATATCGCTTCCAACACAATGTATACATTTCTACACTAAAATATTTATCCTATACGATAACAACAACCTCGCAAGTAAATAACATCTCAATATAAAACTCAATATAAGTACTCGTATGCAATAAATTATATCACTTTCGTAACAACTCCACTCAAAACTGATGCATCTACATATTTTCAAGGTTTTATTTAAGGCTATCTTTTTTTAGAAAATACTGCCTTAATTATTTGCCTAAATATTCAGAGTAAATTATATGCCAAGATTTATTATATCCTATATTTATGTTGTTTATGATGTAAATATTTTGTCAATGTTGCCACCTGGCCTTCGCCTACTTGCAACTTATGTGCATAATAATAATGATAATAACCCATAAAAATTTCATCTCTATCGTATTATATATTCAGGCTGCGCTTTTTAGTCAAAATTTAAAATTTTTATTAAAAATATCACATTTTTAATGGTTTCACAATGTTTCCGAAGTGATTTAATAAAAAATTAAATGTATTGCTTGTATGTGCTCAATATTAATGATTTATTACGTTTGAATAAGGTGAAATGGTTTCTTAGTTCTCCAAAAGACGTCAAAGAACGCCAAATATACGAAAAAGTTACTATTGTTGGTTAGACAATAGGGTGGGTCGTTATGCCAACTTTTTCTGATCGAAATGAAATACCAAGAATTAAAATACAAATTAATTAAATGCAAATATAATAATGGAATAAGTGGCTCACCCGAATTACAGATATAATTTTCTTTCCAAATCAAATAATACCTTCTGTGAAAATGTTTGCCTCGAAGTTTCGAAATTCTGACGAGAAACGCTAAGCGTTTATCTTTTTTAGCTCCTTTCGTCCTCCTCTATTGTACGCTCATCGCTTCGGCATTTCGCGAACTGTTAACTTAAAAGCTTGCGAAAGATTTATTCCGGGAACTATCTGACCAAAGTTAGTAGCTCTCAGAAAATTGGCTTCTTCTTTATAACACTCGGGTGAATGCGAACTAGACTTTTTAATATTTATAAATTAAAAACTGAGAATTCGGCGATTTCGAAGGAATTGGAATTTATTGAAATTTTTTTTCAGTTTAATATGAGCTCAAAATCCATAGATTGAGATTTTGCACTCCTTTTGTCAGCGTCGATCGAGAAAAGCTCTGAAATAAGAGAAGGAACACTGCGATTTTCACAAGATATAATTCAGACGACCGGTTTCGGCTCTATGCCATAATCAGGTTCATAAAAAAATGCACTTTTATATACATACAAAAATATATATATATATGGAAATTTTGGAAAGAAGGGTGAGGAGAGGGGGGGAGAGGTCATAAAGGTTATTTGATTGGTTAGGTTTTTGCAGGCGTGATTTCAATAGGAAATTATATCAATGATTGTTCATACACAGAAAAACTCTGTTTTCTACAATTTTCTCTAAATGAAAAGTTACTTTTTATTCCTCTCTTATTAAAAGAGGTATTTTATTTCAATCAGAGCACACGTTGGCAGTCGAAGAAGTAAAATATCTGTGGACCACGCGTTCAATTAAATAAATAATCCGGTGTAGATAAAGTAAAAATAAGGGAAATTTTATATTATTTCCAAATTTTATTCATACATTTGTTGATAGCATTTTTGGAGGATCCGAGATATCTTAAGCTAGCCAACGTGTGAATACAATAAACATGATTTTTGATACTCTCACTTCGACGTATTTTGATTGTGGGAATGATAAAAGTATGGGTGATTTTTCTTAATTCGATCCCACGATACACAAATTGCAGTTCTATTTTTCTCCGGTTAGTTTGACAATTAGCTATATGAAGGCCCTACGAGAGGTTGGAGTATCTTCAATACGTGGCTTAATTCAAATGCTCATAATCTAACTCATTCCATTAACACAGCATGCTTCTATCTTGTATTTCTAACAAATAGAATCCAATAACTCGGCCTTGAATTCGTGGTAGTCTTCCATCATGAAAATAAATCAGGCCTGATAATGACCTAACGGTCGTGACTTTACTCGTAATAGAAACATTTGTGTGGTATAGCGTAGAAACGTGTTTCTATTTGCCTTTATTTATAATACATATTATCCGTAGTATTCGAATTTTCTATTTGTGTCTTGCGGGGCTAAATGGGTTCTGATGTAAAGGGCTCCGAATATTTCCCAGTATTTCCATTAGTATAGTTAGTTAGTTTGACCCTTTATTGGCGAGGTTAGGCCCAGGTGAGCCTCTCTTCCACCTAACCTCGTATGTCGATTACATTTAAACTTATTAAATACTCAACTTATTAAAAAAATACAAAAAAAGAGTAGAGTGTGGGAAAATATCTTTGCAACTGAAGGTTGACTAAGAAAAAACCCACGTTGCGGGAAAACACCCACAAAGAAGGGGGGTGAAAAAAACCCGCGAAAACACAGTAATAGAAATAAATACAATAATATACGAACATAGATATATGAAAAGTGAAAAAGATTAGATATGAACAATTATTTTAGAAAGTAAATTTAACAGAAGGTATAGAAGACCTAAATGATTTAGTTGTAATAAAAGTTAAAAGCTATAATAAACTAAATAATCTAATATTCTATTAGCTACAATATAGTATAATAAGAAGTATAGGGCATTATGGGTAGGATAATGTTATAGTCTTATAAACCCGAAGGATGACAACGTTCGATTACGATCACTATATTCAGTGGAGAATTCACAATTACGCGTGTTAGAAGCTAGCTAATAGCCTTGTCCTAAGGAGGGTCTCCAATCAAGGATGTGCTGACAGGTTTAATACGTGACATAATACCGATGCCCCCTAGAATGTAGAATCTTTCCACTGTTAATTGAAATGGATAGAGATAATTACCAATATGCAGAATTCGATACTTTATTACAACACAGTGTATGAACTCTCCGTTGTATAATTTGCTATACATTTGGAAAGGACAAGTTTCGTGCCCTCCTTTTCTAGACTTTATTTTCTATTATAACATTCTCAAACGCGAGATTCGATCTGGTTGTAGCAAATCGGGCCTAAATTAGCTACTTGATGCTTATTTATACGTACCACATGTAGTTTTGTTACTTGATGCCATATTATGAAAATGGAATATTTTTCATTGATTTTTTGGCACAGGATAGAAGGCAATGTATCTATCATCAGGGTACTTTTGTCAGTAGAAGCGATAATTCAATATAAATTTTCTTTACCTTGGTCTTAGGATATGATTCATTCAATATAATGATATAATTTATTAACTCCTTAATTCCTTTATTTTAGTATATGGATGTATAGAAATAAAGAAAATTCTTCCGCGGCATAGACGATGTTGAGTGATGCCATTCATAGTGGTCACCTTCCACTGATTGCTGCACTAACTTTTATTCAAATGGTCGTAGCTTTGGATATACTAGTAGATTTTCCGCTCATCACATTTAGGATCAGAATAGAATCCAAACCCCTCACTTTTCACCTAGCATAGTCCTCCCCATTACTTCTACAAAGCCTACTACAGCAAATGTTGGAGAAATGGAGGATTAAAGCAAAATTAGGGGCTATAGATTTCGCAGCAGCGTTACAAGAATCGTGGATCAGAAAGAAATGGAGATATGATTACTTTATAATCCTTCATTAGAATTTTCGTCATCTCGCATTTTGACAAAGAATCCATGAACCCCTCACAAATATCGTTACTGGAATTCCGAACCTTCACCAAAGTGTCCCTGACGTGTCTCTCCTGCCTATCTCGTGGGATGGATGACTCGTAGTGGTTTTAGCTCTCTGCTTTTTCGGTGAAACAACACATCCCGTCATATGCCCTCCATGGCCTATCGTTACCTGTCACAAATAAGATAAACCGTTCCATTTCTTTTTTCCCCACTTTGTGCCTCCATTTGCCCCGACTCGATTTCCGAATCGCTCGTCACTTCCGTCGATCGATTGCGTCTCCCGTAATCTCGTCATGGCACGAATTCCTCGCGAGACGTACATTCCCTGGATGAGGTTCTCTCATTTCTACGCGCCTTTTTATACATTGACGACCGACTATATCCCCCTAGGAGTGTTGGCTTTTGAATTGTGCGTCGCGGGGAGGGAGGAATTCGAGGAAGTGGAGTTAACATTTTAGTGAAGCCTTGATAACTTCCAGCTCCCGAAGCTTCCCTTATCCTTGGAAATACTTAGTTATATACTCGTATTCTCACAGATATTTTTCTACCCTATCTAGTTGAATGGGATATTTTTAATTTCCTTGTTGGTGCAGCATTGAGGAAAATGCATCTCCCATTTACCTTTGTTCCAGATTCGGTTTTACTTGGGATAAAGCTGCTGATGTATGACTGATGATGTCACTCATGTGGGTCTCTCCTTATTCCTAAAAGCTGAATGTTAAGTTTCTAAAAGCTCTTTCTTTAAATGTTTAATGACAAAGGTTTGAATCTGAGTGTGACAAAGTGAATTGCTTTAAAATAAACTCCTTTCAATATTAGTGTTTTTATATTCTATTTAGAGCTACGTAATAGTAGAATACTTACGTTTGCATTATTCATATTCAATGCCATCTTTTTAGTTTCTTGGTGACTTACACCTTTTATTTCATCTCATAGCCTTTGTCTTCCCTCTATTTTTTCTTTCCATTCCACCCTCAATTATTATATGTTTTAGAAGTCCCTCTCTTTACAATATTTGAACCGTCAATTTTTTCCATTGATGTTAAATTATTTCTATAAAAATCCTTCTCTTTCAACCATCTCCAGAGACTTCGTGTTTGTTTTGATAAAAACCCAACCTTTCAACTTCAAACTCTTTCCGTTCTACGCCATACCACATCAGGTGATTGCCACTTTTCTTGAATTCCGCGTTTCACACCCATAGAGTAGAACACTTCGATGATTGAACCTATCTTTTCCTGATTTCTCTATCGAGACCTCTAGTCATCATTTATCTCCGCTTCATGGAGATTTCCTAGGAAGGGTTATACGATTGAAATAATAAGTCAACAAAGTTACAATATTTTCTACTGCATGAAACTGAGAATTTGTTATTTTCTGTTAATTACTTCATGGAGTATCACTTAGTAACGGGTGCATAAATCGATTATAATTCTTGAAAAAAGTGGATTATTGGTAGGCTGACCATACGTACCGCTTTAGTCTGGACTTTACGTACTTATCGGCTCTTCCATCTCGTCCGTATCTCAAAAAAGCACTTTTTCCCATAAAAGCTCTCGCCCAAATTTATGATATTTTTTCATGATATTCAGTTCAGTTAAAACCACAGAAATACATAATATTCGGCTACAGCTGAGTCGAAATACTTCAACAACATTGGAAAAGTAAAATATAACAAATAACCAAATATTTTGGTTGTAAATTTTGTAATTTTAAGAATTGTTAGCTTTTTTAAAAATCCCAAATAAAGCGGACTTGAAAAAATAACTCTGACAGGCCAGGAATCCAACCCGGGAGGCCACTTTAATCATTTAAGCTACCTGGCTCTCTCAGATTTTACTACAAGCCACTAGTGGTATGGATCAACATTAGTTTTGCTTTAACCGAAATAAGAGCAATTCCTAAACGTGTTTTTTTTCAAAGTATTCTTTTGCATATTTCTCTGATTACTATCATCTACATTTTTCTGTTAATTCAAAATAATGTTTCAGTAGTGTTTGAACCGGAGAGATGATATTATAGCAAAGTTTAGATTAATTTTGAATTTCGGATTTTGATTTCATTGTAACCTAAAAAACTGTACGCAGTACTAAAATTAGATGCCTGGCGCTTTGTAGAACACGGTACAATAACCATAATGATTGTGCTTCAAGAAGGAGTCCACTTCCCGAGTTGGATTTAAAAGCTTCGTTCAGAGCGGAATGAATGCAGTTTGTTCTCGGAAATATTAATCTTTCTGATTTTAAATCCGACTTGGACCTAATTCCACCAGGTTAGCACCTCCTTCCTCCTATTTCCTCTCTACCGTGATAAAAATCTGGATTAATTTTTCGCAGCTTCCTTCCTAAGCCAATTTAACACACAATTTCTATAGCTACATTTCTCTCACGTGGATCGTTCTAGAACTTTCGTGAGTTATGGAATACGTGTTGCTTTTCCACTAAATATGAACTAATGCAAAACTCATTAAAAATACAAATGCAAACATAAATGCATACTGATAGTTGTTTACGGAGTGACAATGTGCAATCACGTTCAAAATCTCGTCTGTTTCCGATAACGCGAGAGTAACGCGTATTTGGAAGTCGATGGAGAAGAAATATATCCTCTGTGAGACCATATATCTGTCAGCTGAAAGCATACTCTCATGCCCATTACTTAGCGGAGCAACGCCATATTGTCTTTACTTTGAAAGATTGCCTCCAGGAGGCGAAGTTTGCCACAAACGGTGGGAATAAGGAGCTCTTGAAAACATTTTGGTATTCCTACACTTCTATTTTATGACAGTGAATTTTATCACCAAATGGAAAGGTAAATGATTTGCTCAGATATTGAAAAAATATAATTTAAAGTTCTTTTGTTAGACAAAGAAAAATCAAGTTTGAAATGAGCTAGTAAAAAATTTGCGTTGGAAAAGTGTCCCATGAGATAAGAATATATAATGTGGTTGATTGAGGATGTACTATGATGAGTGATTCTAAATGGAGATGAAGATCGAGAGAATATGATTGCAGAGCCTTAACTAGAATCCTTGATGCCCCGTGCGAAGAAAAGTAAAAATGTTCATTTATTTGCGTTATTTCCTAGTAATAGACAAATGAATTCTATACTGTCATACTTTAGATGGGGTTTCGAAAGTGTAAAATCATTGAAATTAAAATATTTATATTTATAGTATTCAAACACGTAATTCTATCGATGCTCGTACATCAATCCTATCAACCTCCTCATGTTTGACTGATAAAATGTAAAGCATGTTAGCATTTAATGGGAAATCCTCAATCCTTTGTAAATTGTTTCAACTTTTAATTTTGATGAGGCTTTTTTACTAATAAATTCAATCATCTCAGGCCGTACTTCGTGGATTGAAATTTTCACCATACCAAGAGAAAAATATCTTCGTAAATTTCCACACTAAAGCATCAGGTCTAAAGGCAATCTTGCTGAATATCTGAAGATGACCTCTGTGCCGAAACCGGTCGGAAAATAAAAACTTTAGTGTGGAAATATACGAAGTTTTTTCTCTTGCTATAGTGATTTTTTAATGCTTATTACTTACAATTAGTTGCTAATGTGAAATTAGAGCTATCAGTATAAATCATCACTGGTGATATGTTCTTGAAGCATAAATGCAATCAACAATTCATGTATCAATAGTAATAATGGACTATATTTAGGGCGAGATTGAGACTATAAAGCCTCTTCTTATATCTAACCCTTCGTCAAATATACGTAAAAAAAAGAGATTGCTCAAGAAAGTACATAGAAGAAATTTACTCAGAGAGGAAAACTATATTTAGTGATGAAATCAGATTAAATGGCATTTTAAAAATAAGAAGACATACCAATAATATTTAGGTTAGTTTTAGATTATAATTTTGAATTAATTTTATACATGTTACATTATATCTGTGAAGGTTGGGTGGAAGAGAGGAATTACCAATTTAGCCCCGCGAAAAGGGTTAAAAAAGAAATAATACGATACACAAACAAAAATTAACAATTAATTATATACATGTAAGTAGGTAAAAATAGATTAATAAATATACTAGTAGATAAAAATTAATCAAAAATGGTCTTAATAATTAAAAGGACA
The DNA here is from genome assembly GCA_947579665.1 of Sympetrum striolatum. Taxonomy (NCBI): domain Eukaryota; kingdom Metazoa; phylum Arthropoda; class Insecta; order Odonata; family Libellulidae; genus Sympetrum; species Sympetrum striolatum. The sequence goes on from OX388349.1 coordinate 32,719,700, forward strand.
AAAAGAAGACTAAAAACATATAGAGAGTAGAATGCAATTTAAGTACATCCATTAAAACAGCGGATGAACGTCTATTTCCAGATGTAGCAATGCAATTCTCACTCACCTGATGTTAGATGCTCTCCTTGAGCTACACATTTCTTGGATAGGTTGCAATAGCGTAAACCAGGGGCTTCTTACCTTTTGGCAACTGCTTAACACTTGAAATTTAGAAATTTTGGCTTACCAACAGTCCTATATTTTTTATAAACTTATATTTTCTGTCGGAAAGGTGCCCAATGGCTTGTTTTATTTTAACGCAATTACTGAGAACACTTCATATTTAAAATGCACTTGTATTTCTTTTTTTTCGGCCATTTATCAAGAAAACAATAAATATAGATTTTTCCTTGCTAATTTTTATTTAAAACATATTTTGATATAGGTATGTATTTTAATAACATTTTATAATAATTGAAAAAATAAAACGACTATTGCAAATTTATGTTTTCTTTATTACTCATAGGTCCAAAAACATACAAATTTTTAATATCGTTTCACCCACGCGGACCACCAGTGGTACGCGTACCACCAATTGGGAACTCCTGGTGTAAACTATTGGCGTTCTCCCTCAGTGTTATTCCCTCTCCCATCCGTGATAGAAGGTTCGATCATTCCCTTTAAGAAACCTTTCCCACATCTTCCTTTAATTCCTATTTTTTTCTTCCTTTAAAACTTTGGAGCATCTCCTCACTCTATCTCCTATTCGAGTACCCTCCGGAGCCCTTCCCTATTCTTCGGCCGCCACCTTAAGGGATCCTCCCCTTTCCAAACACGCCTTAGTCCATATCTAAGCGCGCATTGCTCTTTCCGCTCTCTTAGGTGACCTTTTCCCAGCATTCAGAGCGCTCTCCAGGAAGCTGCGCCCAAAATGACCGGACGCTGGAGCCCCATAAGGCGCATTTCATTGTTAAAGCAATTTTTTTACTTTTGGTCGGAGCTTCGTTCTTTGCGGAGTGCTCCATCTTTAACTACCCCCTCAGTGTAGTCGAAGAATCACTTCGGAATGGGTTTTGCTTTAAATGTAGAATGCGATTCCCCTTTGGTATACTCTACTTCTAAGTTAAAAAATCACTTCCTTTCTTGTGTATATGCACATAATTGCAAATCCGGCAGCGATGCAGAATTTTAAGAAAACGGTACAACAAATGTTTTTCTTACTTAACTACCCACATCCGAAATATATGTGGAAAAGCGCTTAAGAAACTCGGCTTCGTTTAAAGAATAGTCGGTAGAAGCAAAGAAAAAGTTCACGAGCAATGTTACATAGCGTTAGTTTGGCCTCACCTTGAGTATGCAGGTAGTGTATGGGACCCCGTAGAGAAATGTCATATTCAGAATTAAGAAATAGTGCAACGAAAGGCGATGTTTGTAAAGAATTGCTACAATTTAACGAGTGTAACTCAGTTGATACGGGACGTGGGATGGGAATCATTAGAAGATAGAAGACTAATTCAAAGGATAAATTTACTAAGTAAGTTCAGAGAAATTACGTTCTCAGATGATGTAACCGATATAATGCGAGCCCCCTGTTACATTGGCCGTTCTGATACTGCAAGGGAGGTTAGTGAAATATATGGTAGAAAGAATCGTTTTAAGAATCCATTTTCCGCGAATAATATGCGAAAACAATCGATTAGGACAACAGAGTCAAGGTGCCTGCACCCCCTGCCACACGCTGAAAGGCGGCTTGCAGGGATCATACGTAGACATAGACAACTGTGCGTAAACTTTTCAGCGCAAAGATTGGTTGAATATCCAGTTCCTCCACCATTTTCTTTTAAAAGTTTTGTCGAGGGAATGAGGTCTACTAGACGAAATGAGGAGTGAGTTAAATTGTCCTGTTTCCTAATCAAGCCGGTTTATTACTTGCAGAGAAAGTTTATGTTAGTGCAGCGCAATATCCGGAAGGTAAGCACTTTCCATAGCATTCAGTTAAGAGAGATGTAATTGATGTAAGATTCAGCATTTGTCATACCTCAGAAATTTTCATACTATTGAGGTCTTGAACAAAAACGATATAAATGTATGTTTCTTATATCTAAGTAATGAAGATAGTATCTGATTTAGTCTTCCAATTATTACTCTCGTTGTAAATAAGTTTATACAGAAATTATTTTAGTCCCCTTTTCCCCTAACGTAGATGCATTTATCTGGAATTAATCAGAGACTAGGTATTTCATTCAGTAGATAAATTGAACTCTTTAATTCAGCTCGTGTTAATACACTTCTAACATATATATAAACAGTATACTGCTGTTATAAATGGATAGTGCATTTTATTCCTTATGGACATTTTCTTTCCTTGGATAATTTTTCCGAAGATTTGCACAAGTAAGTTTGCAAATCCACAACTAAATTTTACCATTTAACAAAATCCACGGAGGTGTTGTGGAAGTCTATCAAAAAAAGGAAAGTACTTCAATATATTTTTTAAAACTCAAATTTATATAAATTTAAACGACCTTTTATTTTTAGTTCGACCTATTTTACATAGACTATCTTTTAAATGAAAAATTATACTTTATACTTCCAATGTCGCCCAATATAAATACGTTATTTTATATTTAGAATTAACACCTCGTTTGAAGTGAGATCCACACCCGGAAATAAGAGACGAAATAAGGTGACAGGTGTGTACAGCCCTCACCATAGAATAAAAGCGTGACTTGGATTAAAGTGATCATTGGGGGATGAGAATACGCTTCGAGAGAATGTTCACTGGGGAATCCTGGGAGGTTAGATTCGTAGACGGAAATTCTTTCACTTTGACATTTCCCCAGCAAGAAGTAGTGAAAACGTTTCTGATTATTTCAGCCGAATGAAATTAAATTTGAAGGCGTAGAAGTCATCAGTTCTCTTAACGAAGATGTGAAACCTCATCTCCTTTGTTTACAGGCGCCGGAATCGTGTGGATGCCGGTAAGACTATTGCGTTTACAATTTAAAAGGTAGTTTCTACGGCTGAACCAACGCGAGTTTTTAAGATATCATATTAATCGCATCCTAAAAGCGCCTGTGTTAATTAAATATAAGATGAACGAAGTTTATACTCCCATCTGGGTCGGATACGGAAGCCAAATCCTTCTACCATAAGAACTCCCAGCCCAAATTTATGAATGGGCCCGTTAATAGCTTTTACCAAACTAAAATTAATGACAATTTTAGAATTTTTTATCATTATTTCGTACTTTTGAGGCTGAAATTCTCACAGGAGATATGATTTGATTTTAAAAATAATTATATCTGTAATTTCCATGGGAGATTTTTGCTGGGAATAACATTTCGACCAGAATAAAAGTGACAAAACGACCCAGCCTGTAGCCTACTCAACATCCGTAACATTTCTGTATATGAGGCTTTTTTGGCGATTTTTTGCGAACTAGGAAACCATTTTCACTGATTCAAACACGTTAAATCGTAAATATTATGAAAAATAAAAGCAATATATGTATTTTTTGTTATTAAATCACTCCAGAAACATCGAGAATTATTAGGAAAAATTCCTTATTATTGACATTTTAAACAAAATTTTAGATTTTGACTAAAAAGCGCAACCTCAAGATATGATCCGATCGAGTTGGAATTTTTTACCTGTTATAAAGATCACCAACCACAAAATTTAAGAAGTAGCTGCTGATAATTTCGATGAAGCCGTTTTTTTTCGATCCACTTAATAGGCAGGCATATCCCAATTCTGACTGCAGGATCTTACTCCTGTTTTCCCCCAAAATTCCGCTGGAATTCCTTCCAATTGCTTTCAATACGACAGTGCTCTCACATTACACGCTTTTGTGCCTAGTTTTTTGCGTTCAAGAATCTCGAAATTTAACCCTTTGACTCCTCCTAGAGCTCCCCCAACCCTCCAGGCCATTATTTTCGCGATCCCCCAAAGTTCACTCATTATAACGAGACATTCCACACCTCAATCGTTCCTTTTTACTCATCCCAATTAACTATGCTTTCTCTTAAGCCTCCCCATCTTCCTCCGTCTTCTTCTAGCATCCATTTCGCTCTCCCCATCTTTTCCTATCCCCCTCCCCCATCTTGCTGTCGCGACCGCTTTTCGGTAGGTTGCGCTGCGGAGGAAATTTCGCGTGGACTAACGAGGATGCCTGGACCAATTAAGGGAGTCGGGCCCAAAAAAGAGGAGACAGGAGGACTCGGAAAGGTCGCGCGGGTTCCGGGGATCTTCCCGTGTTTTTCCTCTTGCGCACAGAGAATTCTTAACGGCCGATGGTGGCGGGAGAGGACACCGCGGCACCCGCATAGCTGTCGCGATCCATTAGCTTCTGCCCCGGGTTTTCGAGGAGTCACAGAGAAGATTTGTGATGTCGGGGAGAATTGCGTAGCAAAGTCGCGGCAAAGTCAAGGTTTATTTGCGTGTGATGCTTGACTTTATTCGGTCATAGAGCACGATGCTAATGCACGTCGAGAAATGACGTTCAGGATACCAATGGGTTAAATCTTTGGGTGTGTAAATGGACTGTTATTCGGTAATACGCAGCAGGTTAGGGATAACAGAAAGTTGACAAATCTGTGTTCTCCTAGATTTCTATTGCTACACGACTTAAGGTTTTCCAATTTCCAAGACTGGCACATACCTATCTTCTTAAAATTCTGGGGCAGCTGATAAGCAACTATTGAAGTCCCTCTTATTTATTTATTCATTAATTACAGGAAGAGCCCAATTACAAGGGTTGAACTTTGATAAAGTATACATAATATAATTAATTAATTTAAAATAGCATAATTATACCATTCTTGTAACAATACATAGATATGTGAAGAACATTTATGTTTGAAATATACGTAGGTAACTCTTAAACAATGATTAAAAGATATGAATATTTTATGTAGACAAAATAAATTGAAGGGTTTGTTTTTCTTGGGGAGTCAATTATTACTAACAAGAAATACGTTTATAAGCTTCTGTCCTGTGTTTTCGAGAAGACAAAGAAGAATATGATGTCGGGGAGTACTGTCTAGCAAAGTCGCGCAAAAGTCAAAGTCACGCTTGACCTTATTCGGTCATTGAATACGGTGCTAATGTACGTCGAAGAATAAGCTGTAAATTGCTTTAACCATAAATATTTTGCTTAAGTTGTTTAGTTTTACAGGTGGGTACAACTTTGCTTCAAGCTTGAGGTTAGATAAAAATTTGTTGGTGGTTATTTTTGTCTCTCTTCGCCGTAAAACCCCGGAGCACCAATGAAATACATTTAATTCGCTCGATGAATTCTAACTCTTCTTCTCTTCCGTATATTCCATTTTACTAATATTTCATATTTAATGCCCTTACAATTTGACTTTACAGTTTGCTTTTTTGGGAAGCCGGTTTTGATTTAAAATAATATCAACAAGGCTCTCTATATGCGGGTGCAATTCACTTTGGAGTATGCTGCACGTGTGGACGGCTTCACTTGAGGGTTCATTGTTCGTACGAGTAACTCTGGAGTTGGTATAGCTCAAGTGTGCTCCTCTGGATGCACCGGGTTTAGTGGGCGACCGAACGGCAATAAAAATAACGAGGGATGGGATCGTTGACTCCATCCGCGAATAAAAGATATCCGCGATGGAATGGTAATGAACCGCTTCAAAAGTGGGAAATGTAGCAGCACTCTTAAGGCTTGAATCTAATCGGGAGATGCTATTCAAGCGAAAGAGAAATGCATCAAAGTACTCTCGGCGTCGCCCGTGTATCTTGTGGAACGAAGCGACCCGATTTTTGTTGAAAGGATTCTCTTGAAATCGATGAGGTGCGATAAAATGTGACAACCAATAGTATAATTTGTATTCACAGTGTAAACATATTCATCGGGAAATATACTAGGAAAAAATGATTATCCGTCGGAAATACGCTATTTTTTAATTTCACCCAACAGATATATGCCAATTCCGACTTTACTATTAATTTTACATTAATTGAACATTTTTTTGTATTAAAAAAATAAACGTTGTTTAATTGGAACGTGAGTAGAGAGTGATAATTATTCAAAGTGAATATAGTGAAAATGATATATTTTTCGCTTTACCTAGAAATTTGTTTATAAACTATCTATCGATCAAAAAACATTAATTGAATGTTGCTCTAAGTATACCATTGTTTTGTATTTAAAGAAAATAAATGTTGTTTAAGTATAACTTAAGTAGAGAGTGATAATTATTCAAAGCCCTATATTGTGAAGATAATGAACTTTTCGCTGTATCTAGAAATTTATTCATAAACTATCTATCGATGACAAAGCACTAATTGAATGATGCTATAAGAACATAGTCATGCCTAAAATAAATGTTAAAACAGTTTTAGGAGTTTCATCCCTTCTTCACCACATGCTAAGCAGATGCGTGTTTCCCTGATTTCAAGTAGCTGTTCTGATTTAAGTTCTACGTAATTTTGGCTGATTCTGAGTGCATAAAGTAACTATTTTATAAATTGCAACCTCTGCTAATAGATCATGCACCTACTTGCAGTGCTATGACCATAACATTTAAAAAAAATCTGATGTGGCCAACACATGACTTTCTCCGTATTTATTAAAAACAGAAGCCTATGCCGGTAATATATAAATTACTCCAAAACAATGAGTGTTACAAGAAAATTTTTCATACAACATTTGTAGTAAAAAAGATTATCTATAACTTTGGTACAAAATTGTATATACCTACATTGCATTCTGACAGAGATAAGTATGAAAAACTTCAATTTCTGGATAAGCAACAACTTCCGGTTAACCATTATGCAAGAATAATTCCTAAACAATCAGTGTTACGAAAAAATGTCTCATATAAAAGTTGTAGTAAAATACATTATGTATAACTTTTGTATGTAAATGTATATACCTTAACTGCATTCTGACAGAGATATATATGAAAAACCTCCATTTCTGGATAAACAACAACTTCCGGTTAACCATTATTCAAGAATAACTCCTAAAAAAATCAGTGTTACGAAAAAATGTTTTACACAAAAGTTGTAGTAAAGTACATTATATACAACATTTGTGGGTAAATGTATATACCTATATTGCATTTTTACAGAGATATTTAAGAAACGAAATTTTGTTCCGGATAAGCGATATTCACCAAAAACTAATCAACTTTTGACATTGTTAGGAAAATTCTAAATATGAATTTTGAAAATGATCGAATAATTACTTTTTAAGATAGAGCGCCCACAAACTTTTTAACCACAGACACACACACACACAGACATGTTCAGGAAAATAGCGAAAACGTGCTCTATGGGCCCCAAAACTTCTATTTCCGTCGAAATCTGGAGGTCGAATTTTTTTCTATAACTATACTCCTCTATACTACTTATAGGAAGAAAGTAATAATATGAGACATAAATCCGCTTTGTTACAGAATTGCTAAAAACTGTTTTTGAGAATTTTCCTCCAGCTAAATTAATGTTCCACAGTTTTCATAGCATGGCAGTATTTCTATCTCATATTTGAGTATGCTAATCTGCTGAGATTAAAAAATCTATTTCTCTCTTCAACTGTGAATATTTTTTTATATCGATTCAGATAAAATATGCATATATGTGTAGTTTTGTATGATGACATTGTCACCGGACTGCTGGCCCATTAGTTATTCTACGAGTGATGCTACACTGCGTTGGCTTCCCCTTGAGTATGCACGTAGTGTAAGAGACTATGCCGACAAGTGTTGTATTCGTGAATTAGTGAAGGTATAAAATTGTTTTGTCAAGAATTGCTGCGATAAATCAGTAAGCGTTGCTTTAAAACTCGGTGCAATTTGGAAGATGTCTTAATTTACCCAATAATTCAGAAAGTTCTTTTTCCGATGATGGCGCAGATATAACGCCTCCTTTTTAATACGTAGGCAGTTTTGATACTGCGAAACAAATCAGTGAAATCAATACTAGGACTACAGCTTGCTGGCTACATATGCAGATTACATAGTTTTTTGCTCTCTCTTATAATTTAATAATATTCCAAAAACATCTTCTGGAGAATATAATTTACTTTGAAATGTCAGAAAATTGAGGCTGTATATAAATGTATAACACATTATATTATTAGTTGTTCATCATTAAAACATTATTAATTATTTATTAGTAATGTATAGAATTAAATTTCATCGAACCTGGAATTCCAGCTATCATATACTCAAAAGCACAGTAGTATAATGCTAATGTATGTATTTTTTTCTTTAAGGAAGAGCTTATTCATAGATGCTAACAAGCATACACTTTGACATACCAATATTCCTATACACATTGATATGAGGAATGCACAGCAATCGTGCTTATCTCGTAATAATCTCAATCCTCCCTCAGCTCCTCTTAGAAAATATTTCCTCTGACTCTCTCGAATAACTCAATCGATACACGTATTTCTACACTCACGTGTTTATCCTTCCGTATAAAGACTCCTTCGACTTGGGCACAGTAGACGTCTTCATGAGTATAATCTTAAATCCTATTTCACTATGTGTGTGTATTGAGAGAAGACATTCCCTCATTAGCTCAAAATTTACCGGATGAGGGATCGGAAAGAAGTATCCGCTGATCTCGACCCTTATTCGGAGGCCCAAATGAAAGCGACCGTTCCAAGCTGTCTAAATAAAACCCCCTCGAGTGAAAATCAAATAGGCAGAAAAAGTTCGTCAGGATCTCGCTAGGCTGAGTGGCTGCATGGCAATCAATTCATGGATATTTATTATTTCTGGGAAATCCCCTCTCTGTAAACACCGTGAAGAAGATATCACGAAGTTCTCCCTAGAATCATTCCATAAAATTCTGAGAATGGATCTTTTTTCATTACCTCTTATAATTCCTGTCAGTGAGATTTCGATATATGTAGTTACTAAGTGATATCATCTGTGTCTTAACATTTCGAACTGCGATAAGGTGTTACACTGAATTGTTATAATCTGAATAAAATGAACAAATATTCACACGCAAATTAATACCCATAGCTTGCAATATTCTTGGTATAAGCGTGTTATTTTTACCTTCAACACTTATTTTATCTTTACTTTCATATCTCCGGTCACGTCTTCTTTATTAGACATATCAATTTATCCTTTCGTAATTTCCTTTAAGGATCATAATACGTATCTTTTCTTTCTTCATTTACCAATTTCAAACAGGATTTTCATAGTTTTTCTTATCTCAAAATATCTGCGACCAGTGAAAATAATTTTTGCTAATAAAATTAATCTAATATTGACAGCAAATAATATTAAATTTTATTAATCACTTAAGAGTAAGTACAAATTTCCTTTAATTTTTAGATTTTATACATTAAGTCCCATTTTTCATTCAATTCCTAATCTAAACGTTAGTGCTTTTGTAACTGTCGTTTTCCAGGCTTGAGAAAGTTCTGATTCTAGGCGGAAATGGCGCCACCGAAAACGTTACTCAGTTTATAGCCTCTAATAAACTTAAACATCGTGTACATTTCCTATATTTTGAGGATAATCCCGTTCAAGCCATTCTCGATACGTTCGTATATTATCAGTTAAATTTATAGGATATTTGATCAGCCCCTTAGACCATTAGAGCGATTAGAGAGAGATTAGAGATCCTTATAATCTTACTACACGTGCGCCTTGCGTCTTTTAATGCTGCAAGACGTCAAGGTGTGGCAGTAATGATCAAATTTGAAACAGCGCATTTATATTATCTATTCCGAGGATTAAACTATGAATACTGTGCAAATTAAAAAAGTTGTTCCATCTATTTTTTCTAACTCAAAGTAATTGTAAGATTAGCTACTGTCGATACGGAGGATTTGATTACAAATCTGAGTTAGAAAGAAATATCTCTTAATCATGAATCGGTTGTACGAAATCAAATGGACCCTAGCCTTGAATACATAGCATTTTATATTCTTTGACTGTGTACCGCGACCTCGTTCCTTGTTTATAGATCAATTTTGACGATAGCTTTTCCTCAAAAATAACGAGTGTATTTGACCCAAATTTCCAGCTCTATTTTAACAAGTACAACCGCAAATTATTTGGCTGAATTACAGAACCCTTTTCCGAAAACAGTTGGAGAATATGTCGTTTATAACAAGGGATCGCTCGACAAATACCACCGTTTTTAAAGAGCGGATAAAAAAACGGAACATTTGACAAGGCCAATTTCCGTGAATGCCTGCGCAAGTATTTGTGTTTTTGGAGCGATCACGGCCGCAAAATCAATAACGGGATATTTGAATAAACTCACACGACTGTCTACTTATTGCTCGTGAGTCACTGAACCACGAATTTAAAATTCTATTGTGTTAAATAAATGCTGCCCGGAAATCGGATATCGGAAAAGTTCAAAGTTAAAAATTGGATAGAATTTCCGAGATGTCAAAGCCTCTCTCTGTCTATTGTTGGATGTCAGATTTTATTTATCAGTCGTATGTAATAGTAGTTTAAATCCATTTTGTTGATGGGAGACCCTGGACTATAGTGTTCGAAAATGGTAAATTTGAAAGAATTAAATATACATCTGTCTGAATAGTTTTGTTTTAGTTTAGCAGTAATTTATTCAAAAATAACAATTACAGAATACAAAATTATGCAAGAATGACAAAAGTGTATGCCAGTAATTTTCTTACCAAAAACGGTACATACATAATGACAAAAGAACAAGGATAGGCCCTCCTCTATCCTAAGTAGGCAAAATAAAACAAGTCTATTCATTAAAATCTTTATATAAAGTCAAAAATTTTGATTAACTTCTTATATCTTAAATATTCTGATCATTATGATTTATTTCGAGGAGAGAGACTTTTATTTTAAATTCCATCTAAGATTATAACGCATGAGTTATGAACAATTCCTCCAGATATCTCTATAATTCCTATCTCTGAGCCTTGCCGACATTTCTGGCAGGGTGGGCGTAGTTATTCAAGAAAAACGAAGATTTATCTCTCTAGACGAATCAATTTTAAGGGAAAAAAGTGAGGTTTTCAACAGTAGGGGCGGATCTCGGAGGAAAAGATAATAACGACGGCTGAAAACGAAAACAAGGGAAAGGATTGAATGGAAGGATGAAAAAGGGTTAAGGGGGTCGGAGGACAGAAAAATAAGGAGATGAGGATAAAGACAGGGCGTGGAAATATGGCTTGACTTAGCCATGCTGATATCCAATGTGAAATCTTACATATTTGTAATTTTAAATCATTCTGCTATTAAATCGTCGAAAAAGAGGAATACTTAAGGTCATCGAAAATAGAAGGACAGTAAGTGTCATTTAAGACGGTCATCCGCTAAGAATATCTTTATTTATTTAAAAGGGCTTGGTCATTATTTAAAAGCACCACGGTATCCCAAATTGTACCGGTTAAATAAGGGAACTGCAAACGGTATACTTAAGGCAATTCCGTCATTTTTACTTCGTCGCTTCCATCCAAACTAGCCGTTAGAGTTACAGAATAATATATATAAAACTTAAGCGTATTTATCTATATTATTCTGATATGTATAATAGTTTGTTTCCACATACCGTATTAGCGTTATTCCCTTGGACATGTGCTGAAAAAATTGCTTTACAACTGCAAAAAAGTAAATGTTTCACAAACAGACCGTTTCCGAACGCGCGAAGATCACGTCTGGAATTTCGGCGTCTTGTAAGGCCTGGTTTCATTTACGCACGACTAATCTCGCTAGAAACGAAACTCTTCCATTTTATGGAGGTGGTACAAACTGAGCACCGGTTCAATATAGGAAACTCTCCTCTATACCACATTTACTGTAAGTACTTATATAAATAATTATGTTTTCCAAAATTTGATATGAAATTCTATGAAAGAATCCAATAAATGAGAAAAAGGTATATTTTTAAATGAATTGAATAAAGAAATTGAAATAAACTGTCCCCAGGTTACATATCCACAGGCATATTGCAATTTATTTATGAATTGTTTAGAATAGAGCTCCACCGTATTTCAATTGAGACAATTAATAATGAGGAATATTTAAAATCTACTACTTCGGCCTTGACTTTGTGGTAGTTCTCCATAATCAAACTTAAGAAAATAAGAAAATAAGAAAAACTTAAACCTTTACCACAATATATTTATTAATACTTTACCACAGTATATTTAATAATACTTTGTACTTGTCATGTCCTGTCACCTGAAGATGATCTTATAGATCGAAACCATGGTCGTAAGTTAATAAATATACTGTGGTAAAGGTATAAGTTTTTCTTATTTTCTTAAGATTGAGGAATATTTAATTATTTCGTTTTCTTTTATCCAATTTGCATTTAGTACCTTTCTTTAACTTACTTTAATAGTCGTAGAATAGTGATGTTCGTACACTTAGCAATATCCAATCATAATTCAGAATGAGAAACTTAGACAACTGAAAACAGAAACTAAAAATCATATCTCTTAAAGTAGATACTATCTGTTACACTATAGGTCATTTGAGGATATCATTATCACTGCTCTTGGTCTCAGCAATTCAATTGTCTGGAAGACTTATCTAAAAGACAAAGTATTGCACGGAATACAAATTTTTCTCGAGATAAGAGCGTACTTTAGTAAAAGACTTTTGTCGAGAGGGCCCTCTTTTTAGCCTATTTTCGTGGGTCGTTTCTAAGCCTCAGAGTGTTTATAGAAATAAAGAATGTGGAGAATAAAAGATTAAGGCAAGTAGAAAGGGTGACTTCAGGGTGTAAAAAAATAACGTTTTGGACACAGCACCACAGATAAGTGAAAGAACCAGTAAATTATTGTACACATAAATTTTACAGCAAATTATGAAAGAATCGTATTCCTTGTGGTCATATTACCTCTAAGGCTATCCTGATTTATCATAGTATGAATCAGGAGTTAGAATTTGCCAAACTGTCTCAAAATTGTGATTCTTGTTTTTTACGCTATTATCATTATTCTGGTTAAAACAAAATAAACGTCTCTTAAAATTCACGGAGGAGGCCAAAACATAATGGAATCCGATATTATCGAAAGGATTGTTAAATAAAACAGGTTTTATAAAACAAAAAAGTAAATTTTACTATTCCACATACAGAGGTTTCAGTGGCGACTAGTTTCGGCTATAGTTATAAAGTATTAACGATAATAATTAGGAACAATTACTTTTTTGTTTTATAAAACATGTTTTATTTAACAATCCTTTCGATGAAACGTCACTTATTTTGACCGTAGCGTTGATTGAAACCACAATAGGTCGAATTAGTTTTCGCACTCAGCAAATGGAAAATAATCTATGAATAAGTATAATGAAACATTTCGTGAATTTTCTGTCAAAGTCATGAAACAGCGATGCTCTACATCCTAACATAAAGGGCCAAAAGCATAATATCGTCTCGACCGAATACTCTAGTATTTTCTTCAAGGACAAGCAGATGAGATGAAAGATTCCTTCTGGAAGACTTTCCCATGACCTTGCAGTCCATATTATACATGGAGATATACCTACAGCCATCCGTAATCCCTGAAGTTCTGTTTTCAAGTTTTGGGCTTCGCGTTAGATACGGATAGGTTGTAAGATTTCTTGTAAGGTTTCTGGGGAAACCGCTGATAACAAGAGGCAATCTAGGAAAACCCTACGGTCTTCAAGACCCCACAGACATGACACAACTGACAGCGAGAACTAATGTGGTTGATAGAGTAAAGAGCTTCCCTATCTCTAACTAAGATGAAATCCAGTGAAGCATTCTAAGAGGAAGGTGATATGGAAATATGGAAGAAAGCGTGGGTATACGAAAATATAAGGAGCGAGAACTCGAAACACGAATCTGCCCAAAATTTTATCTCGCATACAATAACGAAATTTACTGATGAGAAATAATGAATGTGTTTCAAGCAAGTGCGATGAAAACGAATGAACACTAAGGAAGTTGAGTTTTTCATTCTTTAGGGGGATAGAAAACGGTGGTAGAATATTCTAAGACTAAAAGTTTTCTCTCAGATTTTTGGAAATCAATTCGTTCGATTTATTCTTGGTCATATTTGCCCAAAACGCGGTCTTACAACAGTGTAGACTGAAGCGAGAATTCAAAGAAAGAAATTAATATAAGGGATTAATTAATATAACGAACGATTTAATAATGAGAAATAGTGAATATATTCCAAACATTAGGTAGGATGAAAAACCCACTTAAGAACTGAAAGAGGTTATTCTTTGGTTGGTTAGTGAACGAGGGTAAAATATTTAGGACAACAACTTTTCCTTCAGATTTTTGGACACCATTTATTTCAATTTATTCTTGGTCATCTTTAGTGTATCGCTCGGCGCATAAAATACTCTTTATTGAATTCTATGATGGAGGTACAAAGGTCTCCATACTATTGAAATTTTCACAGCAGCCTGAATCGTTCATACTAAAAATCTGGTGTTAATACTGTGTTGAAGGAAAACTTGTTCGACCCTTGTAAGTTATTTCGCTCATGGAATTCCCAGCGTAAGAGATGCCCTGTGCTACCCTGGAACTGCTGTATTGAGTTCACACGGAACCGTTGCCAAAAGTCGTAAACTGTTGCCCAAGATTATAGGATATCTACTCGTAGTATTTCACCCTTCGGTTTTCACCCCGTTTCACTGGAAAAGTCAACATTTGTTATGTATTTTCTCCCTTTGGGATCGTAGATATTGCTCATTTTTCAGGTCAAGTCCGGCTCAATTTCGTATGAATAAATCGGCTACCGGCTTACATTTACATTAGCACCCCGCGAGCCGCACTAAGGCTCGTTTCACACCCCCGAACGCCAAACTACCAAAATAATTTTCATATCAGCGCACCTTATATTATCTGGAAAAAGATATCAATAAAGGCCATCTGTTCTCGCTATAAACTTTCATGATGAATTAAAAATTAAGGAGTACTTCATGCGTTAGAAATTGTAAAATATTAGTGCCGCTTTTGCATGAAACTGAGGCATTATTACAAAAATAAAACTGATATAAACTGAAAATAAATCAATTATAACGAACATCCGCAAACATTGGAGAACCTTGACGAATGAAACAAATCGAAAAGGGGGATTGGATCGTAGAAAATACGCACTATTGATCATACATGAATAGGAATTATAACTTCAGCCACATCAAGTCTATTTGGTTTTCAGTCAAGATTTAGAGCCATTCCTTCAAAAGAATTAGTATTTCCCCTTTCAGGTTTTCGGTTTTACCCGGATTCATTAGAAATGAATAAACTCTTAGTTTTTAGGCACTAGGTAACAGTCAATTGAACTTTTGAGTCGAAACGTGAATTCTCCGGAAACCCGAACAGTAAAAAACGAAATCTATAAACAGAATAATTTTAACCAGAACTGAACATATACCCGGTTTTTATAGCAAAGATTACAGTGAAAACACATTTATTATAGTTCTTATCGCTTATAACAATTCCTTCCAAATATTTCGTTTTGTCCTGTTCAGGTTTTCGGTTACTTTATTTATTTATTATGTTATACGCTGTAAGTAGAAGTTCTTCTGGTGGTAGCCCAAACCATTGTCTGAGAACAACTTAAATCAAACGAGTATTCCAATAATAACATACACATACACATAGACAGTATTCTCCACAGTACCCCCACCAAAATATATCCTCTAAACTCAGAAACCACATTTCACAGTTTACTTTCTAGGCTAAAATATCACTTTATCGTTTTCACGTCGTCACGTTTAAAATTATCCAAATAATACTAAACAACTATATTTAATCCACTTAGTTAAATAAATTAAAGCATTTACTTATAAATTTACTTCTATTTCTCTCGATTTATTTGATATAATACGTTTTTTTATTTCTAGAAATAATGCATTTTGGTAAATACATCTTGTAAAAGTTATTAAAGCTTTCGAGTCTAACTGAAAATGCTGCAGTAAAACCAGAATATAAATAACGAAATCTGGTAATGGAACAATCTCAACCCAAACTACAGTTTTACCGCTTTCAATAGTGAAATTTATGGAGAAAATCATTTTCAATCGTTCTTACGTCCTTAATTAACATTCTGTGCCTGCATTCCAATTGCAATCTTTACTTACGGGCAGCTCATAGGGGAGAAGAGAGCATACCGAGTATCATGTCCCGACAACTCAGAGTGTGACAACTAATCGGACCCGACAACTTAACGTGCGACAACTAACCGGACGACTGCTTATTGCGCGAACAACAGATCGCAACGACAACTGAAATAATATCAAACTCTGAACGTTAAAACAATTGAGCGGTAGTCGTTTTACCGATTACTGATTAAACTAGTTAACAAGTTATTAATTTTACATGAGTGTTCTACCTTTTGGTAAGCCCATGTGCACTCAAAAATCTCTATTAAGAGCCATCTCCTTCACTTCCTTACAGTTAACCCCACCCCATATGTCACCCAACACCTTTTATCTTTGTCTTCTCTATTTTTCCATGAACTCTACCCTCAATTACTGTCTTTATCAATCCCTCTCCTCTCAACATTTAAGCATCAATAATTATTAACTTGGTGAAACTGGGACTGAAAGTCTAAACTTTTATACTAAACATAATGTATTGTCAACTAAATATCTGCTTTATTTAATTTTACTATGTAATTACTACACTGCAGAAGAATATCGAGTTGGGATAAACAGTAACTACAGTACTCGTTGAACTTATTATGTTGTTCCTAGGGTAAATCAGTGATATGTTGAGAGACAGCTGAAATATAATATCCCAAAATTGTTAAATAAATACTGTGCCCAAAGTGATGTACATTATTTTAGCAGTGCCAGAAACATAAAGAGGGTTCTAAAAATCTTTTGCTGAGAAATATACTGTTAGAATGGTGATATTTTTATTGTTATATGAAAGTGATTCATGATAACATAATTTAATATATATATATAATACGAGTAAAATGTAGCTTGCATACTGCAAGCAGATCGACATCACTAATTTCATATCGGCATTATATCGGGACGGTCATCAAAAGAAAAAAAAAGGATTTAATTTTTTCTTAAAATTCGCTGAAATGTCATCGTCTAGCATCAAACCCGGGTCTTACTGAATACCTACTATGAAAAACAATAGAAGATCACCATCTCTAGCTATGTGTGAAAATTCAAGCAGAAATATTGGCTACAACTGCCTCAAAAGACGCTCTAATGTTCACGATTGTAAATGGCTCTCGGGACTCGAACCAAGGACGATCTTGGAAATTAAAAAATGTTTCTGAAAGTTATTATTGATCTCAATCTATATGCCAAATTTCAAGTTTCTATATTATTGGAAAAGGTTTCAAAATAATTCCTAAAATTCGGATCAACTTCTGATTGCAGAGACACCTGGTGTCGAACCCAGGACACATTGATAGCTATGAATGCATAGTTTGATTTGTTTAGACTGGTTCTTCCATCATGCTAAGTTTTAAGTCGATAGCATGCAGGGAAGTACCTTAAACTTGTTTCCGTTATCTCCGTAAGAAATGCACAGAGGAATGTAAATGGCCCTCTGGGAT
The DNA here is from genome assembly GCA_947579665.1 of Sympetrum striolatum. Taxonomy (NCBI): domain Eukaryota; kingdom Metazoa; phylum Arthropoda; class Insecta; order Odonata; family Libellulidae; genus Sympetrum; species Sympetrum striolatum. Next base: position 32,737,179 of record OX388349.1, read on the forward strand.
CGAACCAAGGAACATCAGGGAAAACATAAAAATCGATTATGAAATATATTTATGATATCTAACCCCATACCGAATTTCAAGTTTCCATGCCATCGGAAAAGGGTCCAAAAAAAATCTTAAAAATCGCCACAATACATTTTAAACGGCAGATATTTGCATCGACCTAGCATCGAACCCAGGTTATTTTCCGTAAAACTCATTTATGTTTTCGATAGATCATGACCATATATAAAGGCTCCTAGAGTTTTGATTCTCTACCTATCCGGGAAGTATTTTTTTTTAATTCCCGAAAATCAAAGCAATGCATTTAAACGGGAAAAATCGGGATTTTGGAGCCCCCTGGAATCGAACCCATGTCACTGAGGATCAAAATCGCAATTTTTCTGGTGGTTACACGTTATGGCCAATACGCCGTAAAAATTTCAGCTCAATCACTCTAGTGGTTTAGGCTGTGAGTTTGTATCCTCTCTATATATATATATATATGGATACATGAATGAATCCGGAGAAGCATCTATATATAATAGATATGTAATAATGTAGTTTAATTGTAATAATGTAGTGGATATGTTTTATATGGAGCTGTTTTCTTTGGTCAACTTATGTTTCGTTTTCCAATTAAGTTGTGATTTCGGTTTCCGTCGACAGGCCCTGCTTGATAGAACTTTAATTTTATCTTTGTTTAAATAAGTACATAAACAATAAATAAATCGCGCGATGAGTTGTCTCCCGGTGAGTTGTCGGGTCCGATGACCTGTCGCACTCTGAATTGTCACCGCGCATTCATTGCCGAAAGAGTCCTACGGAATGGAATATAGATTAGGACTGGAGGTGGACGGGCTTTTTAAATTCAATGCGTGAGTAGAAAGAGAGCGCAAAGACGCGGAACTATTTTAGGCAACTCAAAGAAGATCCCAAAGGTGCGAGGACACTCAAGAAAGTTAGATGTCACTTGGGCGATAAGATGGGGTGTTCGACCTGAGACTGCGAGGCGTCGATAAGGACTAGACAGGGGCAGGTAACCCTTAGGGGAGGGAAAAGTGGGTCACGCAAGGTGCTTTCTCAGACAGACCCAAGATATAGGAGGAAACTAAGGCTAATGCCTTTATCTTTAGGGAAGGGAGAAAGTGAACCCACTATGGCTTTGCCTACCATTAAAACGCAAGATAGGGTCGGTTCTTCTTCAGGTAACGCAATCGCCTTTTCAAGTGAGCGAAGAGAATAGTAAAAGGGATATCGATGCAATTACAGACAAGGAATCAGTACAAGTGGTTTTAAATAAAGAGATGACGAAATATCGAAATCGCCAAGCTTGTACATTTAGAGTCATTTCGAATTTACGACCTTAAAGTTGGCCACAAACAAATTGAAATGGTGCTAGCTACAAATTAAGACTAGCTCTCACAATCAGTGAAATAGCGCCGTGGCCCTACTGTTCTTTCGAGAAAAAAATTTTAGGGTCGATGGTTAAACCTAGTGAGTGTATATGACAGAGTTGGTTAAGAATTAATCACACCTTTCTGCCAGAAAGCAGCTGACTTTAACGAAAAAAATTTTCTACACTAGAATCTGAAAAGTTCGTAAAAAGATAAAACATAAAATTTAAATCAGTTCTGGAATATGATTGTGACACTAGTGTTGATACATCCAAATATCCATATATTTGATTGATATATATAAAGATCCAAACAATATGCTTATCCAACTTAAAATTATCTACGCATCATTTTGCAGAAAATATTCATTGTTATTCATAAATCTTTACTCATATTATTATGGATTAATTAACGCAACCCAATGATAAAAGATATTTGATAATTGATGCTCGAAATATTTACGTTATCTAACTATTTTCATTGAAGTGACATGACTGGAGATTGCTTTGACACTGGGACGTGCCGAACGCCGGAAACCTCATGTGGCGGTGGAGTCAGTGGGGAGATTAGAATGTGAAGATGTTGTACTCAATGCTCTGGGAATTGCAATAAACCATGAGCAAAGTATCATAAATCGAGATATTTATTCAGTTCTTTTTCATTCTTAATTTTATCCTATTTCTGGAAATTGCTTCCTTTTAAATATAGGTACGTCATATATTGACTAATGGAATATTCTGTCTTTTAGTGCAAGATATAGGAAAATGTATTCCTCATCTGATTTCGTCTCAGTTTTGTTCATGACCGTAATATGAAAGTTGCTGAGCTGTAAATCAGATGACATTCAACCTAGTACTAAATGCTATGAAAAGTGTTTCTAGTAGAGTCATAGTTCTTCACTTTCTTACACATGGGACTTTTACCACTCACTGTATTTTCGACGAGGAAAGCAAGGTAAAATATCTCGCTCCTCATCTTGACAACTTTACCTTTAAAGGGGGGAAATAGGGATTTAGAGATATGATGATAGATACTAGCTGCCAGTGGCGTATGACGAGGAGTGTAATGACACCATCAATGCCTAATCTACCGTATACACCTCTTGTAACCTGGGAAGAAAAGCCAAAAGTATTATGTTTCTGCGATTATCCCTGTAATATTTTGATGTTGCTTCTCGGAGATCACACTCTTTCTTTATTGGCATTAAGATGATGATAATAGTAATAATAATGATGATAATAATAATAATAAAAATACTAATAAAAAGTTCTTTATTCGGGCGAGATTGAGATAAAAGTCTCCTATTCCATCCAACCCATCGTCATATAATACATAAATAATCAGTTCAAAGAGATAGTATGATAAAATATGAAAAGGATTGAAGATGTAAAAAATTAATAAATTATTACGAAAAAATTAATTCACTGCAAAATTCAACTAACCATCGAGATTTATGCTTCATATACTGGCAGGAACAGAAGTTAATAGTTTAATTAGAAAGGAATCTTCAGCAAACAAGAAGTACGACAAGCGTGTCGTTCAATTAGATACTGGGGTATTTCCCAGTCGCGTGAGAACTCTTTTATACCCTTTGTAAGGAATTTCTTTCAACATGGAATCCCACGAAAGAAATCCACGTCTTTCCCATCACAGCAACGATTATCCGCAAAAGAAACGTATACGCGACGCCTTTGGAACGAATGTCATATATAGGAATAAATGCCCGTGCATCTCGGAAAAACGGCATGTCGTACATAATTCATACCTCGAGAAGATGAAGATGCGAGCAAAATCAACACGTATCTGACGCGGAGTGAATAAATGCGAGGCATCCACGCAATGGGAATAGTCAGGACTCTTTTGGATTAGACCGTTTACTTCGGGAATCCAATTAGGGAGGTTTCGCATAGCGACGCGTCCGGAATCAGCGTCGCAATGCGAAGAACCGGGGGAGGGTCTCAGCTCATAAATTTCGCTCGGAGAAGTTCCGCATCGCCTTCTTATTTCCATGCGTGAGATGGAATAAAAAGTCCCCTTTGTAGTTGGGATAGGCGCCACCGAGTCGCTGCTGCAGCAACAATAAAAAAACACGAGGAGCGGGACGTGTAATGGGAACGCAAGTGCCGGTGGTGGGGGGACAGCCCTGGGCAGTAAAGAATAAGGGTCGTCGCTGGATGGATGGGGAACAGGGGAGGGGATGGTCACTGCTCGTGGTGGTCATCCTTTTGTTAATCCTCTATGAGTTTCTTATAGAGAAAACAAAATTTCTCCCTCGTTTAAAGTAGAAAGTTCGCTTATCACATGCATTACTTCGAACGCACATCCGCACGGTAAGATTAACGTTAAAGATTTCAAGTTTTCAATGCAAGTTTATATGCCCCAAATTTAGTCTGATACGAAAAATGTTTAAAAAATAATACTTTCATAGATTGGTAACACGAGGATTAATTTTACGATTTTGAAAATGTTACTAATCGACCAGCCATGGTCGGAAACCCCTAAGCTGAAAGTTTCATATATTCAAAAATTTATTTTCGCCCTATATATTGACGTTTTTTTCGGAAAGGAGAGACATCAATTTTCATTAATGTACTACCGATGGCTTTTAAAAATGTAACAGCTTAACTACAGGTTAGATGGAAGAGGAGACTTTTTAGTCTCAATCTCGCCTAATAAAGACCCTAATAATAATAATAATAAAACATAGTGTAAATTTTCTAAAGGAAATGTAAATAGTTAAAACTCTTTTACATATTCCGAAAGTTTGAAACACATACGTCTACTTTCAAAAAGTTTCATGAAATGAAAAAATGTTTCATGTAAAAAGACAATACCTAGAATGGGATACTGAGATGGCAAGTTTTACGGCATTAATGTAAGATTATATTTTAATCAAGTCTCATAAAAAATCAGCTTAAATCACAGAAAGTATATACCCCATTTAACACAGCCCATCACAACTCTTCCGTATAAATATTCCTTCAACTACTATATAACTTGAAATAAATATTTACATGTTATTATAAGCACATTCATGATACTTTAAATCCATTTATTATATAAATATAATACTCCTAATAATCTATTTTAGAAACAAGTATCCGCGAGCAATTTAATTTCGTAGTAGATAAAGATTTGTTATAAATGATGGAAATGAAATTTAACTTTGGACAGGAAAGCGTGCGACTTAAGATAAAGTTGTTCAAGATGTGAAGTACAACCCAAGATTTGTTAGCTCGTTATACACTTTGAATATTAATTTAATTCACTGCTTGAATTGCTTTGACTTGAACTGTATCACAGGAATTCCGTGAATATTCATCAAAAATCGACATCTTAAGTTTAAATCAGCTGTTAATCAAAATCTATGCTAATAAAAAATCCCCACGGATATAGATTTCAAAACAATTCCTCTCGGATATACATTCTCTTAATGTTCAAAGATTCTAACGTAAAATCTGGGCGGTAAATAGAGGGAGACTAAAATAAAAACTGCGAGGCTAATATAAAAGGAGTGCTTTACGTTGTTTTGGAATTCTGGAGAGGATGTTTGGAAGCGGAAAGCTAAAAATATGCGGAGAAGGATGTGAGTGGTAGTAAAGGGAGAAGAATACGGAGTATAAGAATGGGAAATCAAGAAGGAATAAACAAGTGGAATAACATACTTATCCCGATGGGGAGGAATTGTTTGAATGCTTTGTATGAGTCCATAGATACTGTTATTCTTTAATTACTCCATATTGAGCTGTAAGTGTAGTTAAAACTAACTATATCCGATTGATTCCGTGCGTTTACTGAATATTTTACTAAATCTCGCCCTTGGAAATTAGCTTTAAAATCTTCAAAAATTCGCTCCTGTGATGAACAAGAGGATGTATAGAAATTAGGAATACATTTTCTATTTCAAAGACATATTCGGATTCGATTTCAGATACTTAATCAATACTAGGCATAATAAGTCGGGATAATATATCTTATTTAATCCACGGAGGTGGCCGATATATTGCGGAAATTGAACGTTATAATAAACAGAATTAATAGATATCTTCTTTCTTTCAATATGAATATATCCTATGTTTACGGAAAATGTTATTAAAATGCCATGCAAAAAATAATTCAATCCTCGAAATAGCAAACATTAGAAAATTTATATTTATAAAATTCATTTCATTCAAATCTCCATAAATTACATTTAATTCTTTCTTGTCTTTCCTTCAAACAGGTAGCAGTCAAGACAGGAGGGTTGGTAAGCCTATTTTGGCTTTGGGAGTTTAAATGTGACTGAGTTATTAATTTGAAGTTGATTTCAAAGTGATGCAAATATTGTGAACAAATCGATGTAAAGAAAGAAATTTTGAAACACTGCTGTTAATAAATTAGAGGTTTGAAATCTCCAAAATCTGTCTTTGTCGGCGCTCCTAGTCTTACTCCCCGGTATTCCGAGAAAGCAAGAACGAAATGCCGCACATTTATAATCCCCATAGCGCTTTTCGTAACAATTTGTCCCTCAATGGTCATCCTGAGAAGGGAGGGATGGCATTGCTTAGTCAATAGGAAAGGATAAAATGAATAAAAAGATATTCAGAATAGTGTATTTGTTTTAAAGTTTTATTAACCGAAGGTAGTACATTTCACAAATACAGGCACCCAAATGAAGCTCTTAGGTAACGACATAGTAGATTTGAATGTTACGCCGATGCTCAGTCGCGAAGCAAGGCCTAAACGACTTACTAATGATTAACGAACAGTTTATTAGTAACATTTGATTACTGCACCACCGAGTCCGAATGGGGAAGAATAAGGTTTTTAAAAGCAGGCGATTCTATTGAAATATAAATAATAATTCGGAAGAATCGCCCACAATTAAAAACGAGAGTTCGAACTCGACGGTGCTCATTAAGAGCCGTAATAGGATCTGAAAAATAGAAAGAAATCAATTAAGATATTCAGATAATTCTGTACCAGGATTCGGGAGGCAAGCTAGGGATAAAATTTAGAAAAGAATATTAATATTTATCCAAGGCAAATAATTAATAGGCTACACACGTATTTTTTCCTGAAATTTTTAAAATTTAGAAAAAATTTTATTGAATGGGGTAAAGAAGTGAAACTACTAATGGAATTATTGCTTTTTTTAATAAAAATTCTAGGCTGCACTGCTCGTAAGAGGGAAATTTCTAAAAAAATCATTCAAAAAAGAGTAAAACTCAAAACTTAATTTGGAAGAATTATTTCAAAATACTTGTAATACCTGATGTATCTTAAATAAGTAAAAAAGCACATAAATGCGAAATATAAGGAGTTGCGCACAGATAGGACAGTTGCGTAAACGGTTTAAAATTGGCGGTCAACTTATTCGAACCAAGAACAAACGGAAATAACACGAATGAAAGTCCAGAATGTGAATGGTTTTTAAGAACGATGTAGTTATTCTCGACGGTTTAAAAATTGATAAATGCCTTTAACTCCATTATAACAGAATATGAATCATTCGAACAAAACCTTAACTTAATATTTACCGACTCAATGCAAGTGGAGTTGAGGGAATCATTGGAGAGCTGCAGTATTCCTCTTGTACGAACAACACAGAAAATGCGTTTGATAGTCAGATTAGTATGAAAAGCACTCTTCCCCAGTATACAGTATATACCAGCGTTGGTGTTCAATCACTCTTTCGTAATATTTGATCTATTTTTCACCATATCACGATAAATTACGTCCTGGTCAACTTCGCACTCCCTTCTCTTAACCGTGTATGACATAAGTTTTTAGAAACGTTCACTGGAGGTCGGGTTTGGAGCATCTACGTTTTCGTAGGCAGAGGGGAGAGAATCATTCTTTTGGTCAGAGATCAGAGTGCCTTTCTTTTCATCGCCGGCGGAGTTGCTATACCAACGCTCGAATTAGGATAGAAAGGTATTTGGTGCATATTCTACGTTAACATAATGAGCAGTAAATATTAATTCATATACATAAGGGTTAAATTAGAGTTTATCTAAAAGTACGTATCTTAGTAATGTCACAGTAACGCTCCTTTGAAAGTTCTCCATGAAGATCAACCCGTACAAATTTAGAATTAACCCCAACAAGCCTCTCAAAGAACTCTCTGGTGAAGCAATTATAATAACCTAGCGTAAAAGGGCTTGAACTTTTGTCAATAAACCCTCAAGAGAATGAGAATCATTAGCCAAGAAAATAAAAATTCTACGTTTGTGTAATTTGCAGTAATTATTAATGCATCTAAATAAGAGTAAATATTACAATTTATCAAAAGGTTAAACCGTACGTATCACCTCTCAAAAATTTAGATAAGCCACGATATTCGTTGTTAAAAGCTTGACCTTATCCGGTTTGTCAATATAGTGTAGGGTAATACTGTGTAATAGAAATGTTGGGACCTCTGGAAAAGTAAGGGAATGCTTGACGTGGTGATGTACGGTGGGTTTCTACCCCTCGACCCCTACGGTAGCCGAGAAGGCCTGTCATGAACCCCGAAAAATCCAGTAAAAATAGTTAAAAATAATATCAAATTTCATTAATTAGTTGTAAGGTAAATATACTATATGTATGCAGTCATTCCTTGGGAATTGTTTAATTATAAGTGATGTATTTTATATAGCTTATGTTTATAACTTGTACAAATGTATGTAAGTAGAAAAAACTGCCACCAGGAAAACAGCCTACCTGCAGTTAATGCCTTAATAATAATAATATCATAAACGAACTCGAAATATAGAGCACAGATTTATTGAACTCTTTTCGCTCCCAAATATTTTTTGATTCAATGAAAACAATTATTTCACTAGGTCCAAATAAACGACGTATCTTAGGAATGTCTCAGTATGGCTCCTGTGATAGTTCAACCCACGCAAAATTTACCCCAACAAGCTGCTCAAAGAACTCTTCTGCGTAGCAATTATAATAACCAAGCGTAAAAGTGATTGAACCTTTGCCAAAAGGCCCTCAAGAGCATGAGAATCATAAGCTTTTGGGAGCCGAGGAATACTCCACGCTTGCCTCGGAATTCTTATGGAAATATATGCATGAATGCAACGTCATTTATCCAAATACGCGAAGATTCTGTCTCATTTAAATTATGCGCGGGATCTAGGCGTCGTATCTCGCGAACTTTCAGCTGCTAAAGTGAGGTAATTAGGGCTGGGGTAATGAAGTCATCAAAATAAGCGGTTTGCGCTTATGTCATATGCAATTGGCTTGAGGCTGGCAGAACACTAATAAAGCTATGGGGATAATAGGCACCGCCGACGTGCGGATGTCACCAGGCTCTGTGAACCTTAAATAGATTCTAAACTAAAATGACAGATCATCTCTACTACCATGAAGTTTTCCACCACGAAGTGAGTATTTGCTCATCCAATTTAGCCTATTGATAAGTTGAATATTTTTTCTCTTAACTGTTCGTTGCTGTTTTCCAATATAATAATATAATATTCCAATATTTACAGAGCATAAGAAGGGATATTATCCAAATTTTTTGAAGCCGTACTGAATTCCCGAACAAGTTTAAGTAATTTTCTCAAAGGATGATAGGATCCAATACTTATTATTAAAGCAAGTACTATTTGAGATACATGTTTTTCTTAGAATTCGATCAATTGATAATTCTTTTGTTCATATCGTTTAAACCAATAATTCCTATTGCAGAACATTGTTCACCTTTTAATAACCAGCGCTAATTTTGTACAGTAATATTTCCAAGATTATATAATCTCCAAGAGACTATGATCTTAAGTCCTGCTTGTCATATATCCTCTTATAGCAGAGCCAGGGAGCATGCGGCCAAATTCAACATTTTAATTTTACTAGAGATTCAGCAGTTGTGAAGCCTTAAACTATTTAGAGATAGTATTCCATGTTTTTAGTTGCTTCAACAACACCCATTGGTTAGATTAAATTAACTAAATGTTAGAAACGTAAAGTAAATGACGTTTTAAGTTAATGTCTTTTTCCAACCTTCAGCTCGATATGTGTCGGTGAGAGTTTTTAAGTTTAAATTATTCAACTCGTATCTCTTAGCTTCTGATGTTTAAACGTGTATTTTGTGTTAAACGAGTTGCAGCACGTTTTTTTCGCCTCTTTTGTTGTCTATCTTTAAGTTTTAAATTCTCTGTTTACCTATGTTGTGTTTTTCTTTATTTTGTATTTTTGTATTTCTCAGTGCATTCTTTCATTCTTTTGATTTTCCATATGTTTTTGTATTTCTGTCATGATATTTTTGAAAATGTTTCACTCTGAGCATTTTTGTATTTTGGTTGCTCTATGAGAATCTACCCAGAGCGTAATGAATTATTATTATCATTATTATTATTATTATGATACGGGAATGTGGTAGGTGAAATTATGAAGATACTTGTAACATAACATTTTAAAACCTTGACTGCGAAAGTGATTGGAGCAAGATTTTGTCCCGGATTTTCAGCCCGCCTTTTTAATGTCCCGCCCCTTCCATCCCGCTCTGGACATCCGAGTGGCTCCAGAATATTCACCTCCTTTCACAACTCCGCTCTTTCGAGAGAATCTCACTCAAGGATAAGTGCCTCCGTCCAAGATTGCTTTTTTATGGACATTTTTTCACTCATCTCCATACCTAAACTCAATCCAATATCCACAATAGGCTGTCGCTTTACAAGCAGAGCTCCCACATTTGAAATGCCACCGCGGCCTCGGTGACAGCACCCGTGGAATTAAGTCAGCGGTCGCACGCGGCAAAAACACTCTTAACCGAACGAAAACGAAAGTATGACGCGTGAGAGAAAACATTGCGGATGGCAAATATGCGCATGATAAGCGTAATTCTGTACCGTAACTCGAGCAAATGAGGCTCCATAGCGATTTGGAAATGTTTCTCTAAGCGCCCGATATCCTTGTTAAACGCGCCTCCTAACACTATTTCCATAACCATGAATAATTCAAGATACGCTATCGCGCCCTCGTTATATTTGAGTCCCCGGTCTAAATTTAAATCTTGCGGCAGATGAACTGTTATTTCTATCATTTCCCAGATCGTTCGAGCGATTACCCAGGGCGCGTTCAATCCCACTCCTGCCGACGCTTCGCCGGAATTCATTCGCTTCATTTTAATAAGTTTGTGCTCTCTTTATCTTCAGAGGGAGAATTTCCTATGGAAATCAATTGCGATGCTTACGCGCAGATTATTTATGGGAGCAGTTCTTTTGATTGTTCGGAATGAATGTTCGAAAATTCATCGCGGTTTTTAAAATTTCGAATAATTAATCTCCATACTCTCCGAAAACATTTGAAGTCCTGAGTATACGACGAAACACTGTTTTGTTGGGAAGAAATCAGATAAATATTATAATTTGAAGGATATCAAATTCGATACGAAACCCGCATGATCTCTTCATGTCATTGTTTCTTGTGAAATGTAACTGATTTCATGCGGTGCACTTGAGACTGACGATGCGCTGGGATTAGTTAGTTGTACCCTTTATTGGCGAGGTTAGGCCCAGGTGGGCCTCTCTCCCACCTAACCTCGTATGTCGATTACATTTATTGTTAACTTATTAAAAAATACAAAAAGAAAGAGTAGGATGTGGGAAAAAATCTTTGCAACTGAAGGTTGACAAAGAAAAAACCCCCGTTGCGGGAAAACACCCACAATATCTAGGATGGATTCAAAGAATAGAACTTTAACTTAAAAACTCTCACCGACCTGGAATATTTTATAGAGTCAGGTAAAGAGTTCCATAATTTAGAAATCTTTCAGCAAGGCTTCCCATAGGCTAAAATTAATCTTTTATTATTTGTTTCACGCCTAGAATTAATTATCATTCTACCGATAAACGCACTTCGTGTGCAATATACTTCCTCGATGGGCTGATTTGCGAGAATATTAATGATTTAATCTGTTAATACTGAAAATACCAGTGTAGTTATTAAAAAAAGTTCAAATTAATCTAATTGAACTAATTTATACATTTAGAGCACCCTCTGATGAGCTAAAATTAGCTCATGGGGACTCTAATGTTTCAGAACCTTGTATTATTTTGTTTTGTAAGTCATTTACTGGCAGTTGCGGTATTTGATTTGTATTTTATAATAGTAATTCTTTTTTTTCTATCTATCTATATTTTTTCGATCTGTATTATGTTTTTGTTTCTAAATTCTTCTGATTATTTTTGGATAAAAAAACTTATATTAAATAAAAAAGATTAAAAGTACAAAGAATCAATTAGTACAACGGATACAGAAAATAAATAAAATACAGCAGTCGCACGAGGACCGTGGAATATTTTTACTGAGTAGGATGTGATTGGAAATGTGAAACATAGATTTTGAGCTGCTTACTTTTTCATGACTCAACAAAATTTCCTTATTTAAAAATTTGTCAATTTGAAGCAGCGGAATGGAATTCCCTAGGAAGGACTCGGCAAGTCTCCCTCTCGAGTTTCAGTTTACAAAGAAACATTTCCTTTCTCCCATTCCAGTTCATTTGCTCATGATGTCACTGATAGGGTTGTTAAGTCCTAATCGCAACGTAATTTGAAATAAATAAATATTATAGCTCCTCAGTAATTGTCGCTCAGTTCTTTTTCTACATCAATTCCTCGAGGTTTCGCTGATTTGTATTAGAATTCTGCTTGCCTGTTTTTTTTTAAGAATAATATAGCAGTTTTTTACGTACTGATAAAAACACGGAATGAATCACGAGTGTTCGGACCAAATTGTCCTTTATGCTTCTGCTTATTCCCACCTTCTGGTTTTTAACCGTCCCGTCTCTGTAAAATCCAGCATGAAATTGCTATACCTCAGCAAGTTATAGTTCTAAAGTAATGTGGTCAGGTCATACGGTAAACAGAAACAGATTGGCGATAAAAGAGGGCTCTGGAAACAAGAAAGAGCCTGTTTACATCATCTGGTCAGTATTTTGACCCTCGATTTTATTTTCAAACTGAGAGGTGCAACGATGGGCTCAAGTCACAAGGGAAGGAACACGCGGCTTGGCGTTTAGTTTAATGTGCAAAAATGAGCAGTTTTGGTGCCAATTTCTATCGCTGTGTAACCAAATGTGGAATTAGGAAGTCATGAAACAGAAAACAGCGTGTGAGACGTAAACTTGTGAAGGCTGTAGCTGTAAAATATGTGTTTGGATATGTCATTAGGCCACATCATCAGGATATATGTTTATTTGAGTGTGTTTTGGTGATGACTTCCTTGGATGCATCATCTTTCATTCCTCAGTGAAATATTCACAGTTTTGTCACGTTGTTACGGCGATCAAGAGAGTTTTTGGTGCCGTTCTCGTCCATCGGGAGCTAATCGTGGAATGTTTATATCATTTGTCTTCTGTTCACTGGTCTAAAGAAGGTAATGCAAAAATTTAATTTAAACAAAACTCAGTTTAAATTATTTTAATTTATATCCTTCGATAAAACATGATTTTCTCATGTAGTAAGATCCAAAGAAGATTTAATTTCTCAAAAACTGTGGATTTCTTTGTTGCCCTTCATTCAGTTGTTTATTTTTCCACAGAAATACGTTACAAATTTTTTAATGTCATCGGCTAATTAATTTTGAGGCAATGAATTCAATCAAAAATTATAGATATGTGTCTTGAAATTGTGTTGTATTGTCATCAGCAATAAGGTTTTAATTTTAATCGTACTTCGAAGATGTGAATTTGAACTGTATGTGAGCATGTGAAACAGCAGTTGATGCATGATAAGTGATAGTATAGATTATTTAATGAACAATGTAATAAAAGTGACATTGTAGGGAGTGAAATATTTGCATAATAATCTAATAACTATTTGATCAGTGGAATTTCTCTTACAAATCAGCTGGTACCGATCGAGATTATTTGGTTGTCTTGTTGGTATATCAGTGATTATTTATTTATGAAAACTTTAGTGTCTTTGATTGACCAATATCCTGTTTGAGTTCAAAACTTATGAAATTGAAAAGAACAATGTAATAACAAAATTGTAAGTCGTCATTTGCTAAAGAAGTGAATGTTGGAAATCTCAATTCAGGCGTATGTGATGGTATGACCGTTGATACTGGTTATTTCTTGTGAATTCAACTCATCGGTGGGATGTTTACTCGCCTATTATTTGTTACTGTATTGCAGAAGGTCTTAGGCACTGATTCCGTGTTTTGCAAGGCAATAGTGGAGGGAGCTTAGGTTCAGTGATCCAAAGAAGGTAAGGTTTAATTTTTATTTTAAAATTATCATTCAATAAAAAACGGTTTTCTAATATGAGACTAATATCTATAGAAGTCTGTTTATTTTTATTCTATTTCTTTATGTAGTTTATATTACTCACAATTACATATTTTACAATTTTACGTCTAATTGTTGTAGAGATCCAGAGAGTACCGATATCGTCTATTGAAAACTGAACATAACAGGAGATTTGAAGCAGTTTGCTTCTTATAAAGGACAGGGATTCGGATCTTTCCATCTTTTCTGGAAGCGGCTGTGACGTTGTATGGAACACTGACGAAGACGTCTTGATTAAAAACCTCTTATAATTGATCCGAAGAAGGTAAAGTGGAATTCTATTGAATAATTTTGGTAAATAATATGGGTTTTGTTATATGTGACGATTTTAAGGAGCTGTAATTGCCCGTAAATTGTAAATTCCTTATTCTTACCTCACAAGCATGTTGAGGGTTTTTTATGTGATGTTTGCTCCGCCTATTCGTTCTGATGCAATGGATTCAATCAGAAATTAATATTGAAAGTTTATTAAAGCCAATATACAATATATAGAGCAGTGAAAGTAATCTTAATTGACTATTAAGGATTTAATTTTGATCGTCCTTTGAAGTTAAATAAGTGAAAATGTTTTTTTAATAATAAATTTAAAACTCGAGGTCCTTCGTGAAAAATGAAAGTATACTAGTTTTACAAAAAGTTGCATATTTATCCCATAACCAATTAATATATTGCATTTGGCTGACGGCGGACCGGTGCAAATCGATATTTTTACTTTCTCCATAAACGTAGTACCTATAGAGGAAAATATTGTTTGCATGAAAAAAATCAACTTCGAGATTTCAACGGAAATACATTTTTTGCGGTCCCTAGAACACGTTTTGACCATTTTCGGAATGATGTCTATGTGTATGTGTGTGTATGTGAGTATGTGTGTGTGTGTGCTTGTGGGCGCTCTAACATGAAAAATATTAGTCGTATCAATACCAAACTTAATGTATAGCACTTTGGTGGGTGCTGTCAGAGTTGATTAGTTTTTGGAGTAAATCGGTTAACCGGAAGTCGAGCTTTATTATTCGAAGCAAATTTCCATTTTTGCAAAATATCTCCATAAATATGATATGTAGGTACATTTTATTACTAATAAAAGTTTTAGAAAATGAAATTTACTATAACTTTTGCATTAAACATATTTTTTATATTGTAATCGTCAGTGATTACTGTATTTATCTATGGGCAATTTAGTACCTTTGTTTGGGAGATATCATTTTAGATTCTAGCAAAAATCCAATATTTCTCAACTAGAGAACAGCAGGCAATATGTTTTACTTCCCCCCCTAGCTGAGAAGTGAATGTAGGGTTTGCAAAAAAATCTTTGGAGATGTGCGGTCTTTCCTGCTGGTAACCGGACACGGCCACAACACGTGACACTTTTCCTTCTTAATTATGCACCATTTTGACCGGAAAGCTTCTCCTTGGCGCAATATTAATGATACCCGTAGTTCAGGAATTAAACATCTACGCGACAAGGAAAGGTCAGAGTTTAATTCCTAAAACGTTAACAAGCAAAATTTTTGTCCAGGCGAAGGTTACTGTCGGTTTTATATTTTACTAAAAATCATATCCGTTTATAATATATTTATGTAATTATGAATATTTCTCCCCATATCAAGTAGGAAGCGCGTTCAAATTTGGTAAAAGGCATATGAAATAGGCACTAAGAGAGGCGGACGTAGTTACTGGGGCAATATAGGAATGAGAATGTGCGAGAAACAGCAAAAAGAAGATTTGTAATTGACTACTTCAACTTTAATTTCATGGAACTAACTTTCAGTTATATCGTTCATAAAATAATTCATATCACTCGTGAAAGGAATCCCACGCAAATTTGTGGAAACCTAACTCAATGCAATTTTTCCCCATGAGCTAAAAGGTAAAGAACCAAAGTCATAGTTCAGAACGTCAAAATAACTAAAACAAGCAGAAAGGGAATACTGCAGATAAAGATACGCATGGAATACAGTGAAGACAACTCGCTATTACTGAGTGAGATTAAAGGTGTTTTTTCCTGTGAATGTACGTATTTCGGTAGACAAGCTTCCACCGCCAGTAGCAGTAGTGATCAGGCTTTTCTTTTCATTTTTCTAGAGATTTTTTAATTTCTTTCAGGCTCATTAGCATCTTTCTGTTATGTACAGTATTGCATCAGACTCGTCATATTTAACCATGACATCCTCATCTTTGTTGTGGTAAACCCAATACACGGCTTATATGATCTTGTGGTTATAAGATGCTTCTTGAAATACGTTCATAGCAACGGTTCATATCTCATTACATGTCCAAGGCGTTTCTGCTATCGTTTAGTTTATGAGCACTATTTACACATGAACTAATACCATTAGAGATTCATTAAGCACACTTAGTATAATTTGTAATTAAGAAATATTTATTTTTTTATGATACAATTGAATTATTGCAAGAAAAAATGGAGTCGATTGCTGATGATAGAATTATGCAAATTCGTTAGTCCTTGCTGAAGATATTTTTTTAATCTGTGAAGTATTGCCTGTTTCTTCCTACTCATTATGAGATACTTTTGATTAAATTTTTGCAAATTATATCGAAACCAAAATTAAGGAAGGAAGACCCTCGCGGAAATCAGGAATCGAGACATAGTAATCTGAATTAGTAGTAGACGGAATTACCACAGCAGAAACAAATATTTTTGAATTTAATTTGTGAAGAATTTCGACCCCTTTTTAAAAGATTGCTACGAAAAATCAGCAAGCTTCACTTATATTTTTCAGGAAACAGGTTGGGAATCTTTGGTAGGTAAAATATTTAAACAGGACTAATTTACTTAATTAATTCATATCAAGTACGTTCTCAGAGAATATAGTTGATTGCGAACGACACGCCACAGTAACTTCTTACATGCCTTCACGATCTAAAACACCGCATAGGGCTAGTTAATTATGTTAATTAATATGATATCAATACTATCAATAACTTAGCAATCCGTGACAAAGTAAATACTTCCACCATTTGGGCACCTTTTTGGCTGGTGGGTACAGGGGGAATTCGGAAATCCACAATATTCAAACAAATATAACAGGGAATTTGGAAAGTGAAAGGAAATGAATTCGAAAAGAGAGAGGAATCAGGGGGAATTGAGGAAAACATACAGTAAGCAAGGAACGAATACAACGCGGAAGGAAGAATAATGGTTTCTCCAGAGGAACAACCTCGGATTGGTAACCAGGAGATCTCTCAATCTCTATGGAAAGCGTATTCTTAAAATGGGATTTTGAATCGATGTGATGGATTACGGTCCCTTGCGCATCTGCGCCGGATTCTTTCCCCTTAAGCTCCGAAATTTCCGATTTTCAACCGAAAATCCGTTCATTTGCATGTGGGAATTAATTCCGGTGGGTGTGATGGTGGAGATTACATCACAGTGGCCCCTTCTAAGAGTCCCCGTTTGAAAATCGCTTTCCTCCTGAGGTTCGGACGGGATTTCTTGCCACCGTTATGAATTCGGTATTATGCCAATTAATGCCCAGTCGCGCTCGATTTTTTCCAATACCTGCGAATCCCCAAGTATTTTAGCTATTCGATGAAGAATTCTTGGCGATGTCTCCGATCTCTGATGGATATAAAGCAACTTTCCTCCTTATCAGGGCCACGATGCTGTTAGTAAAGTCGCGTTTGGTACAATGGCTCTTCATTAAGGCTTAGATCTGGTCATTTTGATTTTATTTGTCTTTATTTTGTATTTTTGTATTTCCACATATTTTTGTATATCTCAGAGCATTCTTTTGACTTTCCATAAATGTATGTATTTCTGTCGATATTTTTTTGAAAATGTTTGTTTGTATTTTTCTATTTCCATACAATTATTTACTATGAGCATTTCTTGTATTTTTTGTTGCTCTATGGGACTCTACCCAGAGCATAATAAATTATTATTATCATAAAAATTTATTAAAATACAAATGTAAAATTCCTCATTACTTGTGAACAAAGGTAAAATAATTACGAATATTTCTAACTTGCGTGACATGATGAAAGGTCCGAAACGTGGAAATTCTCAGCAAATAAAATCATATGGCTGTACATCGTTGTAGTCTTACAATAATTAACTACTTCCAAATAAAAAATGTTATGATCCACTTGATTCATTCATGAAATACAAAAAGTGACGAGTTCTTAAGCAAAATTACAGTATAACGACATTTTGCTTAATTTTTATGAACTCAATGGTCGCCTTTCTTTTTGATAACCAAATACTTTGCTGTGAAAGTTCATGGAAATCTCCCCTCCTGGTGACCATCGATAGTAAAGGTAACTTCTTCACTTGCCTATTATTCTCAAATCCCTTTCGCTTTTCACTGAATGTACCCTTACTCGATCCGCTTTCCACCTCGATTTCATAAAGCATAATTCCACTTTCTAAAGCTCCGAATGCCGTAGATAAAAGTTAAGCTTACTCTCACATGCATGGTCATCCATAACATATTTCAGTTTAACAAATCACTAGGAAAAATTATTTAATGTTACCTGCGCGTGTACGTAAAGTTTTATCAGATACAATGTCTATGTAAGAACCCTGCAAGCCGCATTTTGGCGTGTGGCATGGGATTCAGGCAAATTAAATCTATTTTCATAATCGATTGATTTCGTGTATCGTTCGCGGAAAAAATGAATTCTTGAAACTTTTCGTTCTAGCATCAATTTCGCTAATCTTCCTCGCAGTATTAGAACGGCCCATATAACATTATGTAGGTTACATCATATGAGAATGTAATTTCTCTGACTTATTTAGTAAAATTATCCTCTGAATTAGTCTTTTATCTTCTAATGATTCGCATCCATAGTCCTGTAACATCTGAGTAACACTCGCTGTCTTATCGTAGCAATTCTTTACAAATCGTATCGCCTTTCGTTGTACACTCCTGGCCAAAATTAACGCAGCACCGGCAGTAAGGATCGCTAGGGAGGTGCTGCGTTAATTTTGACCAGGAGTGTACTTAGAATAAGTCCCGAATATGACATTTGTTGACAGTGTCCCATACACTGCATGCATACTCAAGGTGAGGCCTAACTAACACTAAGTAACATCGCTCGCGAACTTTTTTCTCCTCTACCGACTTTTCTTTTAACGAGTCCGTGTTTCTTAAGTGCTTTCCCACAAATATTTCGGAAGTGGGTACTCCATGATAAATTATTTGTAAGAGTTACTCCAAGATACTTCACCGGTTCTATTGTCGATTCTATATCACAAATTCGATGAAAAATTACTCATATAAGTTTTAGGGGAAAGGATATATAACCGTTCATAATTTTGAATAGACCATAGATCAAAAGTTAACTCTCGAAAGAAAAGGATTAGTGTTTTCTTTTTATCACTTACATGTCTAAATCAACTGCCAACAGAAATAAAAATTTTCATTGCTATCAATTTTATTACTATCAATTGTGCGAGTTTTAACTCAATATAATTTGATATCAGTGGAATCTTTAATTCTTCCTCAAATTTTTAACTGACTCATGTGACATGAAGGTGGCAGAGACCATTTTCAATATCTTATTCCAAATCGCATTCTGTGTTTTTTAAGTTTTTTTTAAGCTTAAGTTTGTGTTAAATTAACTGAATACTCCACGGGTTAACCTTCCTTCAAATACGGCGAAGATTGGTTGGATACCTCGATGACATTGACGTTTGGATTCGGCATTGAACTTGAGAAATATTCTTCGGCCAATTCGTATTTCTTGGAGAAAAATATTTGAAGTCCTCTCACGCATTACTCACAGTGACCTCGAAGAAATTGAGGCTCCCTATAATGCATGCTTCTAGAATTGTCTTTTTACGAAGGACTGGATCTCTCCATGCATTTTCTAACCTGAATAAATCATCTATTTCACAATTTTATGCGTTTCTTCGTGAAGAGAAAAATGTTTTTACAGCAACGATAACAGAGCGGCTTAAAAATCGGTCACTACCTGGTCTCCTGCTATTAACCCTCTGATAGACAATTGTTTTTACTAAGTATTAAACTTATTTTTGAATCCCTCCAGGAAACCGTTTCCTAAACTCTAGGTTCATTGTTTCTAACAAATTTGAGTTAAAGAGAGAATAAATTTCCAGCTGATTTCTTGCGAAAACCTTTCGCTACGGACAGCTTCGCGAAAATTCTCGTCGGTAAAATATGAATACGAATATAAAATTTTAAGCCTATTGCTCATGGAAGTGAGCAAGGAGATCGTAACCAATTTGATTTTTAGTTCTTAATTTTATTTCCAACTTCTCAATACGTTTGTCAACTTATATTTTCTTCCGACATAGTGCAATTGCTGGTAAATGCTATTCAAGCTCGATTTAAATAATTGCTCCTGTTCGCTTGAATGAAACAAAGAATTGTATTAAAATCGAACGTCTTAATGTGCTTCTGGAAAGGTGAGGAGAGACCCTTCTGAAAATGGCCACATTTAAATGTACGCAGCCTGATGATGAGGGGCTTTCCCCCCAAAAGAAGAATTCTCCCCCAAAAATGGCTAATGGGATATTGATTGCCGGGAAGGGCGCATAAATTTCCTTTCCATATTCCTCTTGGATTCCCTCACATAACATTAAATTTTCCTCCTCCATCTTTCTCAGTCCGATAGACACTCTCCCGAGGAACGCCTGCGAAAGACGCAATATCGGTTTAACAATGAACACTCTCTCTTGCTTCCGCAAAGCTCCGATTAAGACCCTATTAACTCTTCGCGAAATTCCCATTCGTCCCCTGAGAAGCATTCCATCCACGCTCCCGCTGTCAGTCATACTTCCTTGATTGCGAACGTGGAAGCTCGCGTCGCAACTCTCGAATGAATGCCAATTCAAGGGCAGATTAGAATCTATTGCGACAATGTCGACGGAGTCGAACTCTTCGGCTTTTGATGATGTCAAACCCGTCTGGGGAAAGTATTGTTGTTGTATTTTGGGAATGTTCCTCGTTCTAAATTCCAAAGTGTTATTTTAAAGGGATATTCTCGTTGCTCTATGCATCAAAACAGTCGCTTAAATTCCTGAACACACATACTGAAATTTTGTCAAGCAAGCTGATAACTGTATTCACTATTAATTGTAAATGAATAAATTCACGTGGGCCAATACTCACGCGATAATGTCGTAGTAAAAATCTGCAAATAAATATATACTATACTGATATTATTTTACCGAAACAGGCTCACTGCCAGCAAAGAATACATTTGTCAAAGATGCCTGGCAGCTTAAACTTACTTAAAATTAATAACAAAGCAAATGCATGCTTAAACAAAAGTATTTCATAAGTATCTTAAGTATCCTTAACTTGTCTATCGTTTAAGTTTATTCCCGGTTTCTTGCTTAAGATAGGAATTAGTAGTCGTTAAAACTTTCAGGAAATTCTTGTATAATACTTCGATCAAATATTTTACTTAATTTAATTCCCAAATTTTTAGTCACGTCTTTCATCTTTTCACACCAGCTAGCATAACTCTTTGAAGTTGAGGTCCAAAATTAAAGCATCCTTTCTTCAATCTCGCTTCGAACTTCCTTTAATAGAAATTGTACATGGTCTTATTTGCTATCCAATGCATGAAAATTTCATTTAACTTTTAAGAGGAAACCTTGAAGGAAATCTACTTTTTCGCTAACATATACCACCAATTTCAATTCTAAGTAGCATAACCTTTTGAAAAATTTTCTCAAATTTATCATTATTCGCGCAGTTATCTTTTAGGAAGATATAAGAAAGTGGCAATCCTTCAGCAAGCGAGTCCTAAGTAGGAGAAAATTCAGCTCTAAAGTATACTTCGATTCCGTTAATTTATTGTGTTTGTAAATGATTCGTTTAATAAATAAAATTATCTTTATCCTATCATTGAAGTAATAACATGAGTGACATCAGCATCCCAAGCTAACATTTGGTAGCGTATTAGAATTCAAAGCCTTTATTTTATCGAATAGTCAGTCTTCCTAAAAAGGCTCGCCATCCCAGATTTAGGATCAGCTAGAATTGAATAACATTCAAATTCAATGCTTAGATGGTGACATTCATGGTAAGCAAAAGCCCCAAGGTGTAACGCCACAATTGAAATTATTCCACCGAGGCTATGCAAGACCGCATTCATTTCACGGACAGCGTATTTGGCTGTACATTTTCCCTATCTTTCCCTCGCGAAAGAGACGAAAAGAAGCGAGTTTACGCCGTGTTTCCGTTCACAGCGACGGAGATAAGCTTTCAGTCTGCGGCGTCAACCGCCAAATGATGTCAGGTGAAATATTTCGTCCGCCCAGTTCATTTCCTTTTGTGCTCGGGAGGTGTGTTTTGAGGAAGTGGGACGATGATTGTAGATCAAAAGAACCCCTAAACATCAACGTGGGAATCTGAAACACCGTTTCTCTTGAGTTTACCTATTCTTTCGAATACTTTAAATTCTTAATTTTTTAGTACTACGATAGCTGATGTCATTTTGCAAATTTTTCCTCCCACCGAGATATAACCCGTACCATTTTTTTTAGGGAAAACTGCTCTGTGGATGTATAAATATAGATATTAGATTTATTCTAACATGAAAGTCACTTTTTGTTTCCAATGAAAATTTAATGGATTTTTGTAAAGCTACACCACCCTAATTGAGTGCATTATCTATTGCAGGATTGTCCCAAGTAGCCCCTAGTCCCACCCCATCTCTCTGAACGTTTTAAACCAGCCCAAAAAGCTTCGAGTTCAGTGAGTACATTTTGATTTCACGAACATTTATTCTTTAATATAGTATGTAGGAGGCCTTACGCAATCATTCACAGTAATTATCTTGGTTTAAAACTAAACTTTATTTATGGATTGAATAACTTTTAAGGTTTTCCTCCGTATTTTTTTGTGAAATGATTATTTAATTAAAGTTTCAATACTTAAAAATGATGCTAATACATTCCAGATTAGTTGAGTTTCATTATTTATGCTTTTATCTGTACCAATTTCCTTTTTTTGTTCCTCTACCATTGTATTATTTGATACTATTTGATCAAAGTAGGATTATCCTCCTAAAGCTGCTTGTGTGAAAGAACTTTTGGGCATAACAATTTTCTTGAACACGGCTACGCAAAAATACGATTTACTTTTACGAGAGAATGTTTGTCATGGTTATGGATGCGCATTTTCCCGCGTTTGATGGAATTTCTAATTTAGCTCGTTAGCCAAAAAGGGAATTAATGTTAAAGGTCTATCAATAAATAATACCTATCAGCGTAACGGTATCGGTAGGGGTATGTACATTATTGATCTACTTTTGTAATCGGTTACTGTCTCAAATCGTTCGCAGAAAAATGAATTCTCTGAGCAACTTGTTCTGAAGTCAACATATCTGATTTAGAGGTATCATAACTTCTTTTTGTGACAGAAAGGACGCATTGCATCGGACTTCTTCTAAGAATATATGCACTCTATCAAATAACGAATCAAACCCCTTCGCAATAGTTTTATTTTTCTAAATTTGTCTAGTAAATTAAACTATATTTAAAATTTTCTATCTTACAAAGGTTCTCCTCTTGCGTTCTGAAGCATTTAATTCTCCCTCTTTTGACGGAAGTTCAACGGAGGTTAGGTTTGCAAGAGGTATTTTTTCGTAGGTAGAGGGGAGTAGAAACAAGGCCTTCGAATGCTAACAATGTATCGTGATTTTATTCGAAAACGGCTTAATGTCAACTTCACATGAGGGTACTTTTGTAGCAAATATGTAGGTTTTGATTTTCTCATAAGTCATTATTACAGAACATGAAAAACTTGAGTTCATACGACAATGGAATAGGGTTTGACATTATTCATTCTTAAATATACCTATTATTAAGTAGTCCTACCATTTTCTCGGCAATAATTTTTCCGATTGTTTTATTGGGTATGGGAATCGCGTTTTTAATTAGATATGAGATTTTAAACATTAAGGGTCGTCGTTACAGATCCAAACGTCAGCACAAGTAAATATTCAATGCAAAAAAAGTTTTTCTTACGTCATTCGAGTAACATCTCACATTTGACCTTTCAAAATTCCTTTTTCTAACCTTTTAGGATCCCTATTTCTTTTATCTTGCTAAATAGAAGGAAAAATATGAACATTTTCTATGCGAGAAAAAATACAGTTACTTACACTGAAGGGGATGTCTACTTTACATGATGCTTACTTTATATGAATAAACTGGATAAGGTTCAGGGGAAAGCAGCGAGATTTGTGTTAGGACGATTTAGAAAGGAAGAGAATCTAACTGAAATGCTGAAAGAACTTGACTGGGAAGCCCTTTGTGAGAGAAGAGGGCTAAATAGACTTACATGCATGCACCGAGAATACACTGATGAGCCTCCCTGAAAAGATCTACAAGAGAGATTAATGCCTCCTTGTTTCATAGGTAAAAATGACCACGATTATAAAATAAGGACAGGGGGTCAGAGAAGAAATGTTGGTAAATATTCGTTTATTCGCAGAAAGGCAGTTGGCTGGAATGGCTTAACAAAGGAAATTTTCAGCCCTTTTCCACAAAAAATGTATAAAAAAAAGATTTTCTTAAATAATGCCTTGATAATGAGCAAATAGATCGGGATTTGAGTGAATTTCTTACGAAAGTGATATAATGTATATTTATATTTAGATGTTCTTTACGTGCGATGTTGTTTTTATTGTATATGATACAAATTTTAGCGTTGAAATGTTGTGTTGGAAGTAATATGACAAGTTACCACCTGGTTGTTACGTACCTGTAACTTTATATATGATAATAATAAATAATAATTCTGCCGAATTTTAAGGATTTACAGAGGCACCATAATATTTTTCAATATGTCTTACTGTTCTAAAATAAACACGTACAGTACTACTGAAGCTTTCTTTTACAAAAGACCGGAACTTATTTTCATAGTTAATTCATCCCTCATATCGTTGTTTCCCCAAGTCAAGGGCTTATTCCCTATTCTCACGTACTTCCTCTTTCGACTTTTTCCCCCTTTTTATACTTCTTCCCCGTATTTCTTTCTCTCTTACAGTTATTATCAATCCCCTGGAAGATCCCTTTTCCTTCTAATCTTCTTTTTCCCTTCCGTTTTCATTTTCACTCGGAATGGATGTCTCTTCCCGCTACACTCTCCGCTGCCATTAATTTTTATTACGAGCCTATTATTCGCATCCGAGATGCATGCTCAACATCCCGTGCTTCCCTTTCTTTTCTCTCACCTGCATTTACACTTTGTCCTCTCTCTCCACCTCACGCTTACCACGCGCGTATTAATTTTCCACAAAATGTCAAGTCCGCTAATTTGTAAATGCGAGATGAGCGATGTCTTTGGATTAAATGCACGAGAAACATTTGCCTCCCTTCGTTCCGCTGTAATCTCTAATTTTTCTTGGGGAAAATTAGATTAGGAGATGACTCTAGACAATGCTGTCTGCCTTACATTTTTGACCCTCTGCCAATAGTTCTTTCGGCAGAATTTCCTCCTAATATTACGTTCGAACTTCTCTGATTCCGTGTCTAAATACTTATCTGCCATGATACGTCGATGAATTTAACATTAATCCCATCTGTATCTTCCTATGTACCCTAAAAGTAGGGTTGCTAACCTTCCAATATTCGCCAATTTCAGGAATCTAAAAATAATTTTTCAATTCTCCCAAATGGAGGCGTTTTTCGTCCGCTTTTATTAAAATAGATTTATTTTATAGTTGGAGCACTAGAGTAGGTGTTGAATAAAAGTAACCACTTTAAAAAAAGAAACTGGTGTTATTTATTCCAATTCACTTTGCACGATACTACAAAATACACACAACTTCAAATATACGGCATATTTCGACGCATCAGCTTCAATATCAAGTGTGTCTTGTGCAAAATATTGGAAGTAAGTATTGTGCAAAGTGAATTGGAATAAATAAATCAATTTATTCTTGAAAAAAGGTAATTTTTACTTAACACTTATCATGGAATATTACCAAGTGAATCCCCGTTCTGTAGAGTTTATTAGTGCACTAATTTACTAACTATAGACAATTTTCGACTTATCTTCAACCTTCCAGTACAGTCAGCGTATTCTAAATTATGCTCCCTCGTGATACTCGGAAATATTTGAAACGTTTCTTGAGATACTGACCCTAACACTTGATTTCTATGATAATTCTGAGAAAATAGCGTGGAATCATCTAAAAATCATACCTCAGAGAAGAGCTAAAAAAATATTGATGCTACTGTTCATTAAAGTAAAATCATATGTTACGCATATATCATAAGTCATGATTTAAATAGTTGGAAGCCTAACTTACAAGAATCCTTTTGACGTGTAGCAGGAGGAATTTGTCAATTGTCTTCTGCAAGAGTAGTATAGAGAAAACTTATTCTATTTGTCCCGGCCTTGTCTCCTTGTTATATATATATATATATATATATATATATATATATATATATATATATATATATATATATATATATATATATATATATATATATATATATATATATACGAGTAAAATGTAGCTTGCATACTGCAAGCAGATCGGCAATACTAATTTCATATCGGCATCACATCGGGACGGTCCTCTTAAGAAAAAAAAGGATTTAATTTTTCCTTAAAATTCGCTGAAATTTCATCGTCTGGAATCGAACCCGGGTCTTACTGAAAACCTACTATGAAACACAATAGAAGATCACCATCTCTAACTATGTATGAAAATTCAAGCAGAAATATTGGCTACAACTGCCTCAAAAGACGCTCTAATGTTCACGAATGTAAATGGCTCTCGGGACTCGAACCAAGGACGATCTTGGAAATTTAAAAAATGTTTCTGAAATTTATTATTGATCTCAATCTATATGCCAAATTTCAAGTTTCTATATTATTGGGAAAGGTTTCAAAATAATTCCTAAAATTCGGATCAACTTCTGATTGCAGAGACACCTGGTGTCGAACCCAGGACACATTGATAGCTATGAATGCATAGTTTGATTTGTTTAGACTGGTTTTTCCATCATGCTAAGTTTTAAGTCGATAGCATGCAGGGAAGTACCTAAAACTTGTTTCCGTTATCTCCATAAGAAATGCATTGAGGAATGTAAATGGCCCTCTGGGATCGAACCAAGGAACATCAGGGGAAACATAAAAATCGATTATGAAATATATTTATGATATCTAACCCCATACCGAATTTCAAGTTTCCATGCCATCGGGAAAGGGTCCAAAAAAATCTTAAAAATCGCCACAATACATTTTAAACGGCAGATTTTTGCATCGACCTAGCATCGAACCCAGGTTATTTTCCGTAAAACTCAGTTATGTATAGAAATCATAAATAACTTTCAGAAATATCTTTTAGATTTCCAAGATCGTCCTTGGTTCGAATCCAGAGAGCCATTTACATTCGTGATAATTAGAACGTCTTTTGAGGCAGTTGTAGCCAATATTTCTGCTTGAATTTTCACACATGGTTAGAGATGATGATCTTCTATTGTGCTGCATAGTTAGTTCACCAGTAAGACCCGGGTTCGATGCCAGACGATGAAATTTAAGCGAATTTTAAGAAAAATTTCAATCCTTTTTTTTTTCTTTTGAGGAGCGTTCCGATATGATTCCGATATGAAATTAGTATTGCCGATCTGCTTGCAGTATGCAAGCTACATTTTACTCGTATATAATAGATACACTGGGGATCAAAAGTATAAGCATGTTCCACAAGTGCCACCGACTTGAAATTTTTACGAAATATTGGCCATAACGTGTAACCTCCAGGAAAAAGCCGACATTGAACCTCGGGGTCATGGGTTCGATTCCAGAAGGCCCCAAAGTCCCGATTTTGTCCATAAGAATACATGGCGGGGATTTTCGAAAATTCTTTTGAGGCACTTCCCGGAAAAGGAGAGAGTTGAAATTCTAGAGATCGCTAGATTCCGTGTATATCTAAAGGAAACCACAAAGACATCTACAAATACTATCCTTGGTTCGATGCTAGGCCAGGGCAAATATTCTCCCGTTTAATTTACATAGCGATTTTTAAGATTTTTTTTTAATTACTTACAGATGACTTGGAAACTTGAAACTTGGCACGTAGATGTATATCATAAATATATTTCATAATAAAATTTTAGAGCTCGCTGATGGTCCTTGGTTCGATCCCAGAGGGCAATTTACATCCTACAATGCATTTCTTATGGAGATTACGGAAGCAAATTTTAGGTTACTCCTGGCAAGTTGTTGACATCAAACTTTGCATTTAATAAGACCAGGTCAAACTAAGTCATAATGTGTTTTCACAGCTGCCAGTAGGTCCTGGGTTCGACACCAGGCGTCTCTACATTCAGTAATTGATTCAATTTTTAGGAACTATTTTGAACCCCTTCCCAATAATATAGAAACTTGAAATTCGGCATATAGATAGAGATCATAAATAACTTTCAGAAACATGTTTTAGATTTCCAAGATCGTCCTTGGTTCGAGTCCCGAGAGCCATTTACAATCGTGAAAATTAGAGCGTATTTTGAGGCAGTTGTAGCCAATATTTCTGCTTGAATTTTCACACATAGTTAGAGATGGTGATCTTCTATTGTGTTTCATAGTAGGTTTTCAGTAAGACCCGGGTTCAATGCCAGACGATGACATTTCAGCGAATTTTAAGAAAAAATTAAATCCTTTTTTTTTCTTTTGAGGACCGTCCCGATATTATGCCGATATGAAATTAGTATTGCCGATCCGCTTGCAGTATGCAAGCTACATTTTACTCGTATATATATATGAATGAATCCGGAGAAGCATCTATATATAATAGATATATATATGGATACATGAATGAATCCGGAGAAGCATCTATATATAATAGATATATATATATATATATATATATATATATATATATATATATATATATATATTTTTAATGTCACTCATTTGATCATGCTGCTGCTTTCACGTGAATTTGTTCCTCCGAATATAAGTACTTCATTGTTTCTCTGACTTCTAACACATTGAGGAGATCAAGGGAAAATTCCATCTTTCCCTCTCTAAAGCAGTTAGTTGCTGACGGTAGAGGAGTTAGTGATGAAACTGCTCTGACGAATTTAAAGACAGAAAGCCAACAAGAAGAAACTAACCTACTTTCGAAAGAAAATGATTGAATCCAAGAAACAAAATCATGTAGTTTATTCATTTAATCAATTATTTTATTAGATTTTGCATCAATTTAGCCTTAGGAGGATTTAGGATTACATAACGGAAGGTTCTCGAAACATGGTCAGATATTCATGGAGAATCATCTCTGGAAGCAACTATCAAAATGTCGTCTCGCAACTCATTATAACATATAATAACTTATGAATTAAAAATCGGGGACTGCCACCAGATGGTAGTCAAATAGCATCAAATAGCAATAATAAACAAATAAATTGTACTGAAAATTAAATGAGTGTACTGCCAGACATTATGATACCATGAAATTTATGCTGCCACAAACACGCGATAAATTTACAAAAATGTGAATTTAAGTAAACAGGAATCCGTGCTTAAAACAGAGGAAATTCCAAATTTGACTTTTAGGGAGGCTGAGAAGAAATTGAGCCGAAATGAATTCCGAGAACAAAGGAGGAAGTGGAGAGATATACGATGGAAATGAACGGAAAATAAATAACTTGTTTGGTTTTGAGGTTTCAGTTTCCGGAAAAGCTCCAAAATTGTTTGCGAATGCTGGTGAAATTTAACGAAACCAAATGCATGATAATATTATCGGCGAAGGATTTGAAATTTGCTTGACTGATTCAGATTGAGCTTGGAGGAGGGAATGAGGTTTACTAGGCAGGATGAGGAGTGAGGTAGTTTGCCCTTGCTTTCTTCTCTGAGCCAGAATGCTTTGAGCGGAATATGTCTATATAAGTGAAGCACAACGACTCTATGAGTAACACTTTTATTGTTAGGTAGATAGATAGATAGACCCTTTATTGGCGAGGTTAGGCCCAAGTGGGCTTCTCTTCCACCTAACCTTCGTTGTCGATAGTATTTAAATTTAACTAATTTATACAAACAAACACAAAAAGAAAGAGTAGTGTGTGGGAAAAAATCTTGGCAGCTGAAGGTTGACAAAGGAAAAACCCACGTTGCGGGAAAACACTCACACGGAAGGGGGATGAAAAAAACCCGCGAAAACACAGCAATAAAAAATTAATAAAGAACAATACAACATAGATATATAAACAATGGGCGGTAAGATGCAATACATATACAATAGAATTTTTTATACGAATAAGTTTAAAGAATATAAAATGAGCTAGTGAAAGAGGTGCGATATAAGAACATTAAACTTAGTTATTATAATTATGATAAAGTCTTAGAGCTAAGAAAATTAAATTTATTATTATATTAATTATTGGTATTTCATTGGGGAAGAAGAATTTCTTTTAATAATCTTCTAAATTTTCGTTGGTACCCTTCAAGTCTCTTTACGGCGCATGGCAGTGGGTGATAAACACCAAGCCATCGATCTATTTCTTTTGATTACAGCAGTAAACCAGTAGTATCGCGGGCTATGGAAAGAAGACATTTTATGTAGTTTTTTCACATAATTATGTACTATATTGCACTCATATCAGATGCACTGAAATAGCACAGACATAATTCCAATTATGTCTATTTATTATTTTAGCAAACACAACCTTGACTCCAATATCTTCCATTAATTCTCAACCTGTCACAGAGAGAATTTCCATAATGATTTTGGTTTCATCAATTTCATTTTTAACAAGTGGCGCATACTGTTTCTCGAAATTGCTTATACAGATTTCATCCTATAGACATGCTGTTAATTCAAAATAATGACTGACAAATGTGGAATAGCAATTCTCTCTTCATGAAGCCAATTTTTTATTCTTGCATATTCATAGATTGGTCATAAACCTATCATCAAACCCATCTGAGGAGAATGGTACCATACTTAAGGCATTAAAGAACTTGGTTATTTCCACTGGAAAATATTTGGTGCTACAAGATTCGTCTATAGGTATGTAAGACGTCATCAAGTAACTTGACGGAAACTGTAAAGTTTAATCCGCTAATTTACTCGTTAAGTTGCCTGATGTCTACATGTAGAAGAAAATAGTCGCGCGATATATATTCCTGTTGAAATTTCTATGTTCTTTTATTTCTTACGTATATATAATACCTGTGATACTGGGATAAGGAGCTCCACCCAACCGGAGAGCTTGTACAAGTACGAATCCCTTTCTGAAATTGCATTTTTACAATTGGTGAAACAAGTCGAGTTTACAATAAGCCTTAAAATTGTAAAGATTATATATTTAATTATATACTTGACCGACAATAACAGTCATTTATAAGTTACACTAACGGAACATGGTAATGATTCGAGTGATTTTAATGGCTTAAGAAATTGCTAGTTTTGAAAAATATCACGGTATTTTTATGATATCGGGTGTTAAAGTTCAATGTAAAATTTCTACCTTAAAAGACAAGCCCGCAACTCTGGCCTAGTAGAAATGACCAATACGTTAGTATTATAGTTATCATTATAAATATTTTTAATCAGTGAGGTTAGGTATATGGTTTGCTATAGATTAGGCGATAGCCTCTATCGCGATTACGCAATTACTCTTAAAGTAAATTCTTAATCGTCGGAAATTAAAGAAATTTTTACTAGGACAAGTTCGTTTTCCCCTTAAATGTTAGCATTCTTTGTTCAAGCCGTATCTTATCTCCGGATGTCACTGGATATATCCCCGTGCCTTCCACACCTTGGCCTCTGGACCCTTGGTGGTGCCGGTCCGGTAATCCCAACACGGTCTCTCCATTGTGGCTGAAACCACCACTGCCTACTGCCTAATCAAATGCTACATCGGCAAATTTCTCATATATGAGCTCATGAGAATTGCGGCGAAGCTTATATTTCTGCACAAAGATATTCTCTCGTCTTTCTCAAACAGAATTCGAAAACGATGAATTCTATAGGTGGCGAGGATTAAGCCCTAAATGTCAGCGGTCACTTCACGCCGCAAAGAAAGCCTTGCCTAATTCACTCGTGGTTTCTTGTGAATATTTTATGTAGTTTTCAGCCAAATTTAAGGATTCAGAATCGTCCTATCCGATATTTCAGGGCTGAAACCCCAGCTTATTTTTTGCTCTCCTATCTGTTCATATATTCCAAGGAAATTGCAAACATTGCATGAGATTCAACGGTCGACATCCGTAATAATAGGCTAAAGTTAGTAAACAAATCTTGAATAGTGAAAGAACATTGATCCCTCCTAATTAAATACCTCTTTGAGGTATATATTACAGCTGAGATATTCGTATAAATAATTATTGCATTCCAGTTAATGTGGGGGGAATAATTTTAAGACATTACGAGGTCTATAGAGTGTAACGCTTCTCTTATTTTGTATCAATTTTTAAATTAAATAATACAATTACATTTACTTCAGTTGGAAATTATTTAAAACTTTAATAAATGCTTTATACCCTTAAGAAGTCAAGAAATTTTTCTTCCAATTTACAAAAAATCAAATACTTATCCGTGTTAGGGGTCAAATATACCTAGGTAACTAATTTTAAAAGAATAAATCATGAAAAAGTTTCCTACACCTCGGGGTAGAACATGTAAGATTCTTGGCGCGTGGAATGAGTTAGAGAAGTGTGTACCACTGCACACTGAGTTTTATCAGTCCCTCAATTGACTTGTACTTCTATTCCATTTTCAATCCCTTCAAATTTATATCCAGTCCCTTTAGATTCACTTATAAAAGTCCGTGTTATTTGACAGATTTCCTTCTCTCAAGTAATGGCCCAGAACGAGCGATCATATCTCCTAAATACCAACATGCCATATCTAAAACGTGGATCTTTTGTTTTTGTCATATTCATTATTTTCTCATTGTTTATTATTGCAATGCTCACTGTTTATGACTTTATTTTTCTATTGTTTTTGTCATTTTATTTTATTATTGTTTTTGTAATTTCGTTATAGAACTGCTTTTGTAATTTCCAAGTCATACACAGTTTTCTTTTGTATATTTTAGCTTGTACTGTCATCAGGTTTGCGCAGGTATTTCAACCCCTTTGTGGGTGTTTTCCTGCTGTGGATCTTTTTCTCCTAAAATATCACCTTAGGTTCATTTTACATCCACTCCGTCTAATTTTTTCCTCTATATTTATATTCACCTAGATAAAAAATTTTATCTATATGATCGACGAAAGGTTAGATGGAAGAAGAGACTTTTCAGTTTCAATCTCGCTTTAATAAAGACTTTATAGACCTTAACGCAGCAATTTCGCAGAAAATAATGACTTCTTCTCTCCGTCTCTCGACGCTTCTGAACTCCCTTTCTTTCTCTTTATTTCGAGACGCAGCTAGTTCCTCATATCAATCCATTCCCTGCTAACTTTGTCCGCCTACTCCGAAAAGCCTCCATCCGTTTTAAAAATTTACTCTTCCAATTGCTTCCTCGTCCACCCTCCTTGCATCATCGCCCTACGAGAAGTTCTTTCATTTCGGCATTTTTCCTTCTCTTCCCTCAAAACGGCCACCCTGCGCATGCGCAGAAATGCGTTCGAGAGAAATTAAATTAACATTTTATTTCGTCATCCCGAGGTTAAGACGTAATTTCTTCGTTTTCCTTCCCCGTCCCTTTCTTAAGATTCCTCTTTCGAAGTAATTCCAATTCTCTCGAAGACTCGCAACAGTGAAGAAGGATTTAATTCTTCGGCATTACATGTCGTAGCTTAGTGATATTATTGCCTGTTATTACTCTGGTAATTAGATATTAATCATAATCCGCCATGAGGAAAAATTAAGTTCTTCATTGATTAAACTATCGTATTCCAAATTTAATTGTTATTCATCTACATTTATACCCTGCGAGCCGCCTTTCGGCGCATGGCAGGGGGTGTTTTTCTAAGCTATTTCTTTATTCGGCTATTCTCGCGTATCGTTCGCGGAAAAAAATTAATTTTTAAAATGATTCGTCCTAGCATCTATTTCTCTAACGTTACGTTCATTATCGGATCAGCCGATGTATCAGGGGGGTTGCATGATACCGTTTGTATCTTCCGCAAATGTAGTTTCCCTGAATTAAGCAATTGTTAAGTAATCGCAGCCTAGCTTCCAATCTCCTGTCTTTCAAGGATTCCCAACCTACGTCTGAGAGCATTTTTGTAACGCCTGCTTTTTCATCGTATCGTTTCTTAACAAAACGAATCGCCTTACGCTGCAATTTCTCGAGTTCGCGGGTACACGTTTCATCCGCTGGATCCCATATACTAGCCGCATATTCCAGAAAGGGTCTTACCAAGGTTACATCGCTTTCTCACTTTTTCATCGCATTTGCAGACAATACGCTTTACAGAGCCAATCCTTTTAATTGCTTCGCTGTACATTTTTTGAATATGCGTGCTCGCATTTCAAATATTAGTAAGGTTGATCCCGAGATATTAAACTCAATCCTTTTATATTAATTTCATCAATTTGGTACGAGTGTTTCAGACGCAATTTTACCTTTTCGAAGAAATTAACTACGGAGCATTTACCTACATTAATATCTAATTCCTATTTTTCGCTCCACCTTTGGATAACGATTAAATCGTTTAAGAGGGATGTTCCGTCTTCCTCGTTTGACATTTCTCTATATATAACCAAGTCATCCGAAAATATCGTCACATTGCTATATATCTCGTCACTCATTGATATAAATCAAGAAAAGAAGAGGTCCAATTACACTGCTGAGGTTATTAATAGATATCTTTAAATTATTAGTAGAATTACCGGAAGTACTAGTGTATTACATGATTAGTCTGAAAATTTTTGGCGTTTATTGGTTTTGGAAAACGTTTTGCGTGCTTTTTGAAAGGTACTCCCCGAATTGCAGCCATTTTGGACGAGCGATTGTTGTTTGACAATCAAATTAAGATAAATTCGAATGAAAAATGTCATGTATCTTTGTTGGGTCGGAAACTTTTCAGGCTACCTTGTAGGTCCCTTACCGAATTTCCACAGAAATTTTCCGTTCCTCAAATTCGCTTTATTTTCCACAATGACAGGTACCATAGGTATCCGTACCACATTTTTAAATAGGCTAATAGCATTCGAGATACCCTTGTAATCTTTCTTAATAAACCTTTTTGTTTACCCTAGCATCATCAAGCTTAATAGAAAATACCAATTTTTTTAGCGTATGTTTTCGACTATAAAATCATACCTTATCTTTTTGCTTCATCGTTTTCCCAGCCTACGTTCCATTACATCTTTTACACCGCATACCCTCTAAAGAATTGGTCCACTCACCTCCTCCCACTCTTTTGTGTTTCTTCAATCAAAATATCTTATATCTTTTTTGAGTTCCTATTACACCAACTGATTCAACCCTGAACCAGTATCTCAAAGGCTTCTGGCTTTTATGCCTTCACTTCTGTTAACAAACTTTTAACTTCTTAAAGCGCACTGTTTCCGTTCACCCCTCCTGACAAGTGTTAACTAGTTTTGTCCTTGCATATATACAGCAACGGCCTTTCTCACCAGGTCAATGTCCGTATTAGAATAGACATTTTTACCTTTGGTAAAAAAACATTCATCTTAAATCCTTCGCGCAATCTCTCCCAGATTTATTCGTGTTTATTTCAGCATTTCTCTTTCGCGGATAATTATCGCGGATATTTATAGAATGGGAGGTTAAGTATATATTAAGACATGTTACTATCCTTATCCGCAAACGTATCTCTAATAATATGGACTTTATTTCTAAATAATGTGAAGACTGACAGTTTGGTTTGCTGTTGGTTGTATGACATACTCGTAAATATATATGACATATATCAAAGTATTGATGATCGCTCACCTATTGCTTGCAACAGGAATGATAGAGTCACTTTCTGAGTGGAGAAACGTGAAAAATTCTGAGATCCAATTCTAATTACATCTAAACATAGTAAACAACTATGTTCTAACTGTGAAGCATATTACCATTGGTATATTGCGATTAACTGTAGACTATGTTTCAGGAATTGTAGAGTAGTGGACACTTTGAACAGCACATTTTCTGTAGTGTGATGCATGAATGTAACATCCGAAGTTATGTTGCAGGTTACAGGTTAATTTTTCAGTCGCTAAGTTGAAAGTCAATTAGTTTCTAGTAAGAAACACCATTACATAACACATACATAGGATGTGTAGCTGAATATTGTTGCTTACTTTATTTGGTGCATTTTCTGTCAATACGTTAATTGCTGAAAGACGCTCAGGAAGGTTAAACTTCCTGAACACAAGGCCTAGATAGAATTTTATCGAAAGGATATTTTTTTAATAACTTATGCCGCGGAAAAATACACTGCTCGAAAGGAAATACAGAGGTATCGCAGAGGTTAATATAGGACACATTGTTGTGGTTTCTCGATTCTTTTTTAATTGGTGAATCCTGTTTATTCTATTGCCCATTCGTAAGTAGTTTGAACATTACCGCACTCTTTACAAAATAATACTCAGCATTCTGACGCCAAAACGAGTTGTGATATTTATTTCCACCACTGTAATGTAATCGCTAACCTAAAAGCATAAGTAAATTTTGAAAATGTCATGAATAGCATTCTTGAACCCTTTAAAATGTTGAACCTACTCCCGTAATATTACCGCTTGTCCTCTCTTCCAATAACTTGACCGCCAATTCCAAAAGTTTTATCACAACTGTCGCACGATAGTGTAACTGCTCAATCCTCTTGCTTGAATTTTTATTACTCATTAATTGCTTAGGATACGTTCCAAATTATTTTAAAGCATATCACAATTTGTTTAATTCGTGAATTTTAATAAACGCAATTCATATTGCAGAAAATATTGTTTTTTAGGTAATCTTCTTGAGTAATAGAGATATATTTGTTATTCTATTTGAAGTTTTATTATAGATAGTTCCATTTTTAGAATAGTAAGTATCAGATATTTAATTAATTATTAAGTTGTTTGTTAATTAATTATTGTTATAGTGGTTGGGCACCATCTCTCCATTTATTTGATTCACTGAGAATGTCAGTATAGGAATTGTGTATTTCAATGCCTGAGTTGACAAAAATTAGAGTAGTGTTATATCTTATCTTTTCGTCAATGCTATTTAGGCTATAATTGGATAAGTTAATATCAAGTCCAAATTATGCGATGGTAGAACTTGCACAAAAGTGGACTTCTGTCTTAGTTTGAGCTTATGTATAGACAATCGGAAGAGGATGAAAGGAACCACTCCACTGACAAAAGCAATGGCCCCCTTCCTGTCTACGAAAAAGTACCTGCTGCAAACCTGACCTCTGGCGAACGATTCTAATTACTTACGTCATTACCGGTTGTGTGGTTGTAGAGAAGTGATTACCGAAGTTGACTCGGACGTGAATGTTTGTGATATTGTGATACTTTGTTCAAATTTTATAAACAAGTGATTGACGTTCAATACCAGGGAATACCGAGTAAAGGAGGGAAGTGATATTTTCTCACAATCTCATCAAAGCAAAGTATTTTCTGCTTTACTCATAGAAGGAACGATGCAACTCAACGACTGTCTCTACTGCATGTATTATCCCAATTATCGGTAATTATTTAGTTAAAATATTCATTCATTATTTTATACTATTACTTTGAACTTGATTTATGGTTTCAAATCAATATCCTTTGCTGAGCTTGTCCATGTGTCAAAATTGATATTTCTGCTTGTCTTATGTTTGAATTACTACGCCGCCAATTAGAAATGCCCTCTTTACCGCAACATCGGTAAAAAAACTTGCACCCATCAACTCAATTCAACATCAATTTTTTTTAAGGAAGGCATGTTCCTAGAATATTCGATTATTATATGTTTCATTATTTTTCGTTAAATTTTAACGATGTTTCGCACTTGTAATTTTCATTTCGAGGCCTAGCTCTTATTTTACTCGCCTCATACTCATATTAGTATTTTTATCTAAATTTTATCCCTAGGTTTCTTCCCGATATCTGCTGCGCTATTTTCTCTATTCTTCATTATTTTATTTTAAATGCAAACCTGCATCCTTTCTTAAAAACCCTTAATTAAAAAAAAATTCATTCGAATTAATACCACTTGTCATCTGCTCGAGTAACTTGACCAACATTTTTAAACCTTTAACCGCAACTGTTGTATGAAGACGCAACTACCTAGTGCACTTTTTTTGCAATTTTTATGGCTTAATTATTTTAAGGTGAATTATTTATTATCTATAATGAATCTTCCATTATAACTAATTCGAAATTAATGTAATTATTCGTCAAATTCGTCCAAATCCGTGATTTTTACTTTCTCCCTATACGTAGTATAGAGAAAGTATTGTACTCCCAAAAAAATTCGACCTCCAGATTTCGACGGAAATAGATGTTTTGGGGCCCATAGAGCATGTTTTAGCTATTTTCCCGAACATGTCTGTCTGTGGTTAAAAAGTTTGTGGGCGCTCTATCTTAAAAAGCAATTATCCGATCATTTTCAAAATTAATATTTAGAATTTCCTTACAATGCCAAGAGTTGATTAGTTTTTGGAGAATATCGCTTAACCGGAAGTTAAGGTTTATCCGGAACAAAATTTTGTTTCTTAAATATCTCTGTAAGAATGCAATATAGGTATATACATTTACGCACAAAAGTTGTAGATAATTTACTTTACTACAACTTTTGTGCAAAACATTTTTTCTTAACACTAATTGTTTAGGAGTTATTCCTCAATAATGGTTAACCGGAAGTTGTTGTTCACCCAGAAAAGGAAACTTTTCATACATATCTCTGTCAGAATGCAATATAGGTATATACACTTATACACAAAAGTTGTAGATAATGTATTTTACTACAACTTTTATATAAAACATTTTTTCGTAACACTGATTGTTTAGGAGTTATTCCCCAATAATGGTTAACCGGAAGTTGTTGTTAATCCAGAAATGGAAGTTTTTCATATATATCTCTGTCAGAATGCAATGTAGGTACATACAATTATGTACCAAAGCAAAAATGTTTTAAGATACTCTTCTATTTTTCGTGGGATTTGTATTTGCTTCAGATTTTTCGGTATTACCTGGTTGACATAAGCAATTTCTAATTAGTCAAATTTTAAATTATGAATCGCTCAATCTTAGTTACTGCTTATAAAAACCTTTGAAATAGCTTAAAAGAGAATTTTCTTTAGTCTCTTTGAAGACTCATACTCCATTTTTTTCGAACCTTTTCGTAAAAAGTTGTTCAAGCTTACCCAAGTTGGTTGAAGGAAGGAACTGTGTTTGTTTTCTTTAATTACCATGGAAGGATTGAGAATTTAAACTTTTTTTGGTGCTTTCGTAGTTCTTTGAAATCATGGGAACAACTCGAATATTTACTAGTTACACCTAATGTAAATATTGTTTTCATATTCGGAAAGCATATTTCCTTTAGATTTACTTATAATGTCATACAAACTGTTGACGTAAAGAGTAATGTTTTACTACAGACTCTCTCCTCTCCTAATTTATGGTATTTATTTAAAGCAGATACAATAACTATGTCTTATTTTGTCTCAACATACTGTGTTTATGATGTTATTTATTTTGAGAGTTGTACGTAATTCATGAACTCTCCGCTTTACTGTCTCTTCGAAAATATCTGATTGATAATAATAACAAGGTTCGGACAAGGAAAGTCACATAAAATAAAACCTTCCTTCACGACGACTCAGCATCGACGCGACATTCAAACTGACGTCACCCGGGTTGCAACTCAACTGAATAAGATTAGGTAAGCATAAAGATTTTATGACGCACTCTAATTTTTGTTGTTTCTCTTTTTGTATTTTAATTTGCTTCAGAATTCAATTTTGGTATTACTTGGTTGAAATCCTGTTTAACAAGCAATTTAAATTATATTTCACTTAATCTCAGTGACTGCTTATAAAGAGGTCTTTTAAATAACATTAGACAAGAAGAATTTTCTGTCTTGACAGGGTGTAAGGGATAAACTTTTAATACTCATACTCAGTTTTAACGAAACATTTCGGAGAATTTTGTTCAAGCTTACTTAAATTGGTTGAATATTGGAACTGGGTTAAATTTAATTAAATGCCACGTAATGGGTGAGCGTTTAAACTTACGAAACTTGGATAACTCTTTGAAATCATTGGAAAAATTAATATATTTACTGGTGATTACATTAATAATTATTATCCCCTTGCCAACCGATTCGGATAGAAGGAGACCTTGCTTTGCGACATTGAAACCAACTGTGACGTCATTGGTGATATAACTCAATTGAATGAGATTAAGTAAGCAAAAAGGTTTCATGACACACTTTTAGTTTTTGTGGATTTTGTTATTGTATTTTAATTTTTAAATACTTAGAAACTTATATACTGACTTTTCGGACAAATTTGTTCAAGTTCACCAAAAGTGGTTGAAGGAACTGTGTTAATTTTCATTAATTACCATAATAATAATTCTTTGAAATGGGAACAAATCGAATGTTTATCGCTAGCCATATAAATTAATTATTGTTATCTTAGTTGGGCACCATCTATTTGATTCAGTGAGAATATCATACAATGTTTGAGGTATTATTCCGTTGACATGTCAATACAGGTATTGCATATTTTAATGTCAGATTTGACTTAAATGAGCATATTGATTCAATTACTGAAGCAAAGAATAATGCTTTACTGCAGATGTCTCTTCAGAATTAATTATTCTTATTTAAAGTGCAAGAACCATTTCGTCTTTTGTTAAAAATGTTGTAACTTTATATCAAAATACTGTTCTTATTCAAATTTATCTATATAAGTAGTGCGTAAGTAATAAATTAGTCGCTATGCCATCTGTATCTGCAATTCAAAATACATTTTACGACTGCTGGATCTTGCAGAAGGACTATATAACCTTCCCTAAATCGAATTTCTCTTTAAAGCTTTACGTACCCTACAATTACTTCTATGTTTCTATTTCAGGATCTAGGGCGACCGGACATTCCAAACTCGCTTACCATTTCATCGCTTTGCCTTACTTAATACTCTTTTTAGCTCATCGAAAATGGATCCTATCAGTTGGGACCCAAATGCCAAATGAGGCGTAACTAAAACTAGTATCCATTATTTTCATGGTTCTCAACCGCTTCAGCGGCCTTGCAATTCTCTACACATTCTTTTAAAGAGCAAACGTAGACATTTTATAGAGCAGTCATCGCTGCAGTTCCCCGTAACCGTTGCGTTAATTTCGGTGCGTCGATTCCACCACGGTTTCGCTGTAGGTACTCTTTCATTCATTCGTTGCATGAATAATTCCAGGTATCCATGGCTGGGTGGAAGTAAGATGGGGCTTGTACATTGGGGAAATGTGTGAGGGAGTTGGTGGAATAGGGATGGGACGTTTTGATGGAGGGAGACCAGGGGAGGAAGATCAAAAATTTTGAAGGGAAGCCGGGGAACCTGGGAGCAATTTAAATTCTCGCGTAAAATGCAGGACCTAGGTAGCAATGGAGAAAGACTTGGATGAGCGTTACATCCAACCTGTGCTTTTTGAACGCTGAAACATCTTCTTCATCATGCAATACGTTACTGAACGTATTCCACTTACCTCCGGTCATAATTATTTTTTCGCCGTTTAAAGACAGGATATCCTCATATTTAGCGCCTTTTGTTTTTTTACTCCTTCGGTGAATTTAGTAATTATTAGTATCACTGGGCTATCCGTTTTGCTTTTACGCAGTCATGTGCTTATTGTATTATCACACTGAGAATAAGTGGTTACTATAAACCAACATTACATATGTTGCATGTTGCATGCTGCTTCAGACGAACATAAAAGAAAAATAAAATTTCAATACTACGAGCGGTTAAAATTCAGTTTCTGGCGATGTCTTGTGGAAATACGTCATAATAAAATGAATAGTACATATACACAGTATATACCGTGGAAAAAGTACACGGTTCTCTTATTTCGTCTCTACGAGCGAACATAGTCAATGAGGAATGACAAAGTTTTTCTTTTACTAGTTTAGTTGGCGATAGTTATAGTTGTTTCTTCAATAGTACGAGTCACATCATTAAGATCATCGCGTGTTACTCAAAACTCTATCGTCCTTATCTTTTTTTTGACAGTATTTAGGGAAGATATAGATCCAAATTCTGTCAGATATCATGGAATTACCTCTTCATGCGTCATTGCATCATTCTAATAAAAACTTTACTTATCTAAGGAATTGACTGATGGAACGGAAATGAATCATGAAGGCAAACAAGGGAGGGGTACCGTCTGTTACCTTTGGTGCGTAAGCGAAAGTGATTCATTTGAAAATGATTCAGCGAATTACAAATTTCTTCCGAGAGCTGATTTTTGCGTTAGATTACCATATTTTATCGATATGTTCTTTATTTTGTCTTTTTAATTGTTTAGACCGTTTTTGATTAATTGTTTATTAAGTACTATATTTATCAGTCTATGTTGTGCCTATTTACCTGTATATGTGTAACTGTTTGTTCTTTTTTATTCTTATATGATACTATTGGTATGTCTTATTGTATTTAAATTTCATTTACTCTGATTTCATTACTGAATATAGTTCTATCTGTAGGTCTCACACCCCCTTCTTCTTCTTGCGGGTGTTTTCCTGCAGTGGAATTGTTTCCCTAAGCTCTTAGCTTAGGTTTTTAAAACCACAAAGTAAACTTCTTCTTTGTACTTATATCTCTTTTTTTTACATATATATGACGAAGGGTTGGATGTAACCTGAATGTAGGTTTTTGGGTCTCCATCTCGCCATAAATAAAGTCCTTTTATCATTAATATTCTTTCGGAAGAATAGCATAGAATTACACGATGACAGAAAATCTCCATATTTATTGCTGGCTAATGAACTAAATTAAACCATTTGCTAAATTTAACTTCGTTGGTAGAGTATTGGGATATTAAACTTGTAGAGTATTTTAAGGCAGTGCTGTCCGACCAAGTTATCAAAAACCAAAATTATTGCAGCTTAATTTGATGGCGCGCACATACTTTCTTTGCTTAGCGAGACATATTGTGACTTGTGGGTATAAGATAATTACATACGAATGTTGAAATAGAGAATTAAGAGATTATTAATTAATAACAAATTAAGAATAGATCCTTAATTATTTACCCTCTTCTTCTGCCTTCCCATTAATGGATGTGTGCGATCACATTTAGCATTTCTTTCATAATGGTTGCTGTGTGTAATAGCCTCTCAGCAGATGGTAATCCAGCCCATTGTATTATATTGTCCATCCAAGATCTTCTTCTTCTCCTCTTTTACCTTCATTTTTCCTTCAATTATATAATGCAGGAAATAATATTTAGTATTCCGTAGGATGTGCCCTAGATATACGGTTTTCCTTTTTTAATTGTTAATAACAGTTCTTGCTGTTTTCCTATTCGTTTGAGTACTTCTTAATTACTCTTTCTTTCGGTCTTTCTTCGTTTCTCTCTTTTCGCTTTTGAAAAAATATGTTGCCCTGTCGTATTCTAAGGAACGTTTACAAAGTCATTATAGTGTAGTTACCTGGCTGCGCGAAATTAATAGCACTTAAATGACAGATTTATATTTTTACATTTATAAAATCCAAATCCAAAAATTTAATCCAACGACGCATATCAAATGAGATAATCCTAACACGGTTAATATTTACAGTACGCAGCATCCCGAGATCCAGAGAAGATCTGCAAACAACCATGGATCCTTCCCTTGGATCGGGAGAGCTGATTTTACCCACCGAGAGTTCGTCTTCACGGGAGGTCTTTGCTTCGAAATAGAGGAAAAAAGCGTGGCATTTTGAAACCGTAACATTATGACCATCTTACTTCACCTCTATCTGCCCTCTTTTAATAGTTTTATTCGTTTAATTAAATATGCATTTGGTAATATTTTGAAAATTGTTGATCTCTTTATTTAATTGTTTTTATTTGTAGTTAACGTGGATTTGAGCTTATTAATATTTCATTTTAAACTTTCATTAATCAGCCATAATTAAACTTTCTTAAATTGATATTAATCTTTTTAATCTTCAATGGATTGTACCTTCATGTATGTATACCTAAAATGTAGTCATAATTGTAATTGTTCCTTTTATCTATATCTATATATATAATAAATCTGTAGAGGGGGTCGTGTCTGTACATTGATCCGATTTCAAAAAAAGTTGTATTGCTGGATACTGGGGTTGTTCCCGAGTCCGAAACAGGTTTTAGAAATTTTCATGTCTGTCTGTCTGTCTGTCTGTCTGTCTGGATGTTACAGCATCACTCAAAAACTATCCGACCGATTTTGTTGAAATTTGGTATGATGGTCATTTGTCATCCGGGGAGTGACATAGGCTACCTTTTATCCACCTAGCTGTCCCCAGTTCGTCCCCAGTCGGGGTCAAAAATCTATTTCACGCTATAACTCTAAAGTTAATTATTTATAAAATTTCAAAATTTGTACAATATTAAAAGTCTCCCTAGCGCAAATGATAGGCTAATTTTTGTTGACCCAACTGTACTCGGTTCGACTCCAGAGGGTCAAAT
The DNA here is from genome assembly GCA_947579665.1 of Sympetrum striolatum. Classification (NCBI taxonomy): domain Eukaryota; kingdom Metazoa; phylum Arthropoda; class Insecta; order Odonata; family Libellulidae; genus Sympetrum; species Sympetrum striolatum. Next base: position 32,781,315 of record OX388349.1, read on the forward strand.
AGTTTCCATAAGAAATACATGGGAAGACATTTTTATCATTTGCACGGTACTATTCTTTAATAAAATTAAATTAGAAATAATGGTCCTTTGAAACTAAAACTAACACCAAAACTAGGGAAATAGAATAAAGTTTTTTATTTTGATCGTAGAATATTGCTTTCACTTAGAAATTGTGAGAATTAGTAAGTTAAATACGAAAATTTTATGAGAATCTGATATTCTAAACAACCCGTCGTCAAGGCCAATCTCGATATCTTTAAATTCAAATTCGTTAGCATTAGCGCATCATCAACAACCAAGCTTTGTTTATAGCAACACCAATGTTTGTTGATTCTTTACGTGAATTGAATGGTCATCGTCGTAATAAATGAATTTTCTTTTCTCATATAAAGTAATTATAGCTTCTTAGCTTGGTAAGTTGATAACTTTTTCATTCTTATATTCCGATCTAAGTACTAATCGTTTCATTTAGCGTCCCACCGTGCATTTAATGAATCAATGAAGATCGTAGAAATATCCCTGAATTCAGTGATTGCTTCCATTGAAGTGTCAATAATTGGGCTTAATAAGCAGCAAGGAATGACAAGCCTTTTATAGCTGACTTGAAAGGTAAACGAATTTTATACTTTTAGATATAGAATGGGAAATTAAACCAAGAAATGTTTTAGTGGATCATCTATTGGTGTGTTTAAGTATAGGTACTATCCACCTATATCTTTTCTTGATAGTGATAATCATACATATTGGTATTTTGATATATCTTAAATAATATGTTTAAATGTTCGTGTTAAGCGATTGCCGATACGTTATTAAGTATTTTAGACTATAAAATATGGAACACCTCTCTCATATTATGGGCGGCTGTCCTTTATTTTTATGCTTCGGTTCTATGCTGGCTGCTCAAACATTATCATTAGAAATACGCCTCAATATGTATGTTGTATGTTGCAGGGTTTAATTATTCCAAAAAATCAAAGTATTATTCATTTTACGGACTCTAGACAAGTATCGAAAGAGATAAAATATACATGTATTATTTTCATTGCTGTAACTAATAGATTCTATGTCTAGGCAAGGACAAATTGGATAAACTGAATAAGAATTTAGTCGAATAAGCATCATTTCGAAGTATGACCTCTAACAAGATATTTCACTTTCGAAGTCTTTTTCGTTAATTTACTTCTCATTTTCAGTTATATATACTATAGAAATTCCCTCTAGAATGAAGTATTGCTGGTATATGGTTTTCCTTCAGTCCAATATTAAACTCGGGAACTTTTTTCAGATATATTACTTTATGCATGAAAATATCATCTTTTAATAAGGAAAGGGTTAAGGTGACTTTTCACATAAGGGCGTGCACCCAGGAAAATTCCCAAGGAAAAACGGACTTGAAAATTCCACCTCCTCCTCATTCCACGTTTATAAAAATATCGGAAGACAATATTTTTCGTCAACGGTATCTGAAAACATTGAAATTAAATTAAATCCTATTCAAGAGAAGAGGTAAGAGTTCACTCTGATTTTGCAACATAAAGGTCAAATTATTATTGCGATATAAATAAACAGATGCGCCGCTTACATTATCAATAGGATAAAAAAATTCTACACAATTCATACAGTTAATTAAACAGCAGAGGGTTATTTATTAAGTGTTAAGTAATTAAATTAAGAAAACGGCCGACGCCATCTTAAGGATATTAGGTGTTAATTCATAAAAGGACGAGTTCTAATTAGATTAACTGCTATACATCGTAATTCGTTTGCGGCGTTTTTTTTTTTACTTCGTTTATTTGATAGTTTCGATGATTTCACTGACTCGCTGTCTAACGAACATATTGGACGTGCTAAGCGACTGGTTCATTCGTTTTCGTTTGTGGTTCACAAGATTTGTGTGGCTATTTTTGTGATTTCGTCTCCATTCATTTGGTACTCAGTTGTTTCCTCTATTTGTTGTAGCGACTGGTGCATTAGTTTATTCTGTGATTTACATTTGTGTAGCTGTTTTGTGATTTCGTAAGACACATAGGATGAAGAGAAGTATTGTTTTTTCCTAAATTTAAGAGTTCTCATATCTAAATTTTTTCATATATAAATTGCATTACTTTCGATTTACATTCATTTTTCCGTTGAGAATCAACGGGCACTCCGCTAGTATATAATAAATCTGTAGAGGTGGTCGTGTCTGTACATTGATCCGATTTCAAAAAAAGTTGTATTGCTGGATACTGGGGTTGTTCCTGAGTTCGAAACACGTTTTAGAAATTTTCATGTCTGTCTGTCTGTCTGTCTGTCTGTCTGTCTGTCTGTCTGTCTGTCTGTCTGGATGTTACAGCATCACTCAAAAACTATCCGACCGATTTTGTTGAAATTTGGTATGATGGTCATTTGTCATCCGGGGAGTGACATAGGCTACCTTTTATCCACCTAGCTGTACCCAGTTCGTCCCCAGTTGGGGTCAAAAATCTATTTCACGCTATAACTCTTAAGTTAATTATATATAAAATTTCAAAATTTGTACAATATTAAAAGTCTCCCTAGCGCAAATGATAGGCTAATTTTTGTTGACCCAACTGTACTCGGTTCCACTCCAGAGGGTCGAATAGTTTCCATAAGAAATACATGGGAAGACATTTTTATCATTTGCACGAAACTTTTCTTTAACAAAATTAAATTAGAAATAAAGGTCCTTTGAAACTAAAACTAACACCAAAACAAAGGAAATAGAATAAAGTTTTTTTATTTTGGTCGTAGTATATTGCTTTCACTTCGAAGTTGTGAGAATTAGTAAGTTTAATACGAAAATTTTATGAGAATCTGATATTCTAAACAACCCGTCGTCAAGGCCAATCTCGACATCTTTAAATTCAAATTCGTTAGCATTAGCGCATCATCGACAACCAAGCTTTGTTTATAGCAACACCAGTGTTTGTTGATTCTTTACGTGAAATTGATGTTTATCGTCGTATTTAATGAATCGAAAGGAAAAGGTGCGATATGACCTCAACTGTCGAGGCACCTTCATAATTACTACTACTGCATAAATCAATCTTCTTTCCTCATATAAAGTAATTATATCTTCTTAGCTTGGTAAGTTGATAACTTTCTCATTCTTATTTTCCGTTCTAAATAATAATCGTTTTATTTAGCGTCCCGCTATGAATTTAATCTATAACGCTGAAGAATAAATCAATCAAGATATTTGAAATATCCCTGAATTCAGTGATTGCTTCCATTGAAGTGTCAATAATTGGGCTTAATAAGCAGCAAGGAATGACAAGCCTTTTATAGCTGACTTGAAAGGTAAACGAATTTTGTACTTTTAGATATAGAATGGGAAATTAAACCAAGGAATGTTTTATTGGATCATCTATTGGTGTGTTTAAGTATAGTTACTGTCCACCTACATCCACCTACTCGATATCTTTAAATTTGAATTCAAATTCGTTAGCATACGCACGACTGCAACAATCAAGCTTTGTTTATAGCAACGCCAATATGTATTGATTCTTTACGTGAAATTAATGTTTATCGTCGTGTTAAATGAATCTTCTTTTCTCATATAAAGTAATTATATCATCTTAGCTTGGTAAGTTGATAACTTTCTCATTCTTAATTTCCGATCTAAATACTAATTGTTTCATATAGCGTCCCGCCGTGCATTTAATGAATCAATCAAGATCGTTGAAATACCACTGAATTCAGTGATTGCTTTCTTTGAAGTGTAAAGAATTGGAATTTAAGCAGCAAGGAATCTCAATCCTTTTATGCCGGACTGGAAAGGTAAATGGATTTTGTGTTTTTAGATATAGAATTGGAAATTAAACCAAAAAATGTTTTAGTGGATCATCTATTGGTGTGTTTAAGTATAGGTACTATCCACCTATATCTTTTCTTGACGGTGATAGTCATACTCATTGGTATTTTGTTATATCTTAAATATTATATTTAAATGTTCGTGTTATACGATTGCCAATACGCTATTAAGTTTGTTATACTATGAAAAATGGAACAACTCTCTCAGATTATGGGCGACTGTCCTTTATTTTTATGCTTCGGTTCTATGTTGCTTGCTCAAATATTATCAGAACGAATATGTTTCAATATGAATGTTTTATTTTGCATGGTTTGATAATTCCAAAAAAGTCAATGTAGTATTCAATTTACGGACTCCAGACAAGTGTCGAAAAAGATAAATTATACAACAGCTGACGCCATCTTAAGGATAAATTAGGTGTTAATTCATGAAAGGGCGATTTCTTATTAGATTAACTACTATACATCGTAATTCGTTTGCGGCGTTTATGTGTTAATTCGTTTATTTGATGGTTGTGATGATTTCACTGACTCGCTATCAAACGGAAATCTTGGATGTGCTGAGCGACTGGTTCATTCGTTTTCGTTTGTGGTTTACAAGATTTGTGTGGCTATTTTTGTGATTCCGTCTACATTCATTTGGTACTCAGTTGTTTCCTCTATTTGTTGTAGCGACTGGTGCATTAGTTTAGTCTGTGATTTAAATTTGTGTTGCTGTTTTTGTGATTTCGTAAGTCACATAGGATGAAGAGAAGTATTGCTCTTTTCATAAATTTAAGACTTTTCATATCCAACTTTTTTCAAATCAAAATTTCATTACTTTCGATTTACATTCATTTTCCGTTGAGAATCAACGGGCACTCCGCTAGTCTTTCATATATTTCTATTGGGTTAAACGTAATATGGGGCTGCCCAGTCTCAATTTCGCCCGTTAATAATAAAAACCTTTGTGCGTATGTGTTTACCAAAGAACCACAAATGATAATTACTTAGCTACGATTATGGCAAATACCAAAAACTTGTTTCAATAAAACCATTTCTTAGCAGAACTATCATCAATAAAGAGTTAACTATAATACATAATCATTTCCTTCCAGGAAATTCCTTGGAGCTTGTGATGCATCATAAAAACCTAGGAATTACGCTCAGTATTAATTTTTCCTTCAAAGAGCATATTGGAAGCGTAATAGTAAGGGAGAATGGGATGCAAAGGTTAGCCTGTAGAATTCCGAGAGGATGTTCATCGAGATTTCAGATTTGACAGCAGTGTTCCGGCTTTAATATAATATAATCCTTCGGAAAGAACTCTCTTATTGGTAGAGGACTTTGAGTATCGACGGAAGCTTTTTGAAAATTTATCACTAGCGATTTCGGGGAGGAGATAACTGATATTGTTATTCCAGTTATAAACTTTCGCAATCTTCGGGAGAAAACACAAAAGTGGTACAGGCAAGTAGTAGTCAGGAGAGAAGTTAATTTTGGTCGTTTTTCCCGCGGAGTATCAGAGAAGCTGATAGCTCTTCTGGTTTGATAGAGATGTCGGTGTGTTACACCCCCTGCCATGCGCCAATAGCGATTTGCAGGGATTCCTAATCACAACTGGCCGTCAGTGGTTGAGTGTACAGCTTCTTCATAGGTAACCAGCTAGGAAACAAGCGACCAGCCCAGCTCCGCTGTGTTTCTACCCTAAGGAAACTTCCCCAGTCTACGCGAGGATCTCTCTATTTTTGCACCCGGAAAATGGTTTACATTACGTGCTCGCGCGGCTTGAACAAACGAATTAGCAACGAAGCGGTTGGCTGCCTCATCCCGCAGCAGCATGTGTATTAATTAAGGGGGGAATTAATGAGGAAAAAAGCATCAGGAGTGCAGACAACCCAATCCTGTTGTTTGCAGTCATTGTGACACGTACGAGAGCAAAGTCAGCCGGAATTAATATGGATTCGGCGGTGTTTACGTACGAAAATGGGATAAAGGAGGGTTTCCTTCAATACTTGAATCTCCGGAGAGGGCAACGAAATGCTCCGTGTATTTGACGACGTAGGCCCCCGTGGATTTGGAAAACACAAGTAGCGAAGGAAAACCTACAAAGAAGTTTTTCCGAGACTTCTTAAATGATAGAGCAAAGAAAAAGTTCGCGGTGTTACTTAGCGTCAATTGGGCCTCGCCTATAGTATGAATGTAGTGTTAATTCGGGAATTAGAAAATGTACAACGAAAGGCGATACGATCTAGCGTTAATTGGGCCTCTCCTTTAGTAAGAATGTAGTGTTAATTCGGGAATTAGAAAATGTACAACAAAAGGCGATAGGTTTGTAAAGAATTGCTGCGATAAATTAGTAAGTGTTACTCAGATGATATTGAACGCGGGATGGGAATCATTAGAATTTATGAAAAGGGACATAAAAGATTGGAATATGTTACCTGAAAAGGCTCTTAAACCCTACCCTTGAAAAGCAAAAAAGACTATAGGAATTCATGTTTATACTTATTATGATGTTGTGTCTGATTAAATCTTACCACCTGAAGATTGGTCATGTAAATAAACAAGTATGTCCCGCTGCTATACAGAGGATGGAAGGCTAATTAAAAGGATAAATTTACTAAATAAGTGCAGGTAAATTACGCTCTCAGATGATGCAACCGATATAATGTGAACCCCGTGTTATATGGGCCGTTTTGATATTACGAGGAAGATTAGGAAATAGGATCAAGTTGCTTGCACTACCTGTCACACGCCTGAAGCAAATCTTAGTCCTTCACTTAGCTAGAATATTATTTAACATTATTCCAATATTCTTATAGTAGGTACAGGCTCATCTCATCAATATATTTCCTCCGTAATCGTATAGTATTATATTAGTATACGTGTAATATTTTGTTATATATATATATATATATATATCTTTTAATACCAAAATAAACTCCAAAAACCATCAGCATTTCAGCATTAATACGTATTTCAGCCCCAAAGGAGCCATCTTCAGAAAACGACAGACGAAGACGAACTACGATTAAGCAGGGTATTTGAACAACGAGCGTAACAAGAACAATTGAGGAACGAAAAATGTCCAGGATCTAATAATTTGTATAACGTCTTGTTGAATTCAAGGTCTTGATTCATTAAAACGTTTCTAAATTTGTAAATGTATAAATTCTCTAAGGCATTAAATTTTGTATGTGAATGGTGGGCGAGTGTGATGTCATTAACAGATATAGCATGCCCAGTATCATGTATATGTTTAGCCACATTCGATGCCTGAGGTCTTCCAAATCTAAAATGGACTATATGTTCTTTGAATCGTGTAATTAGTTTGCGTCTTGTTTACCCTATATATGTATGTCAAATCACATTCTGGGCACTTAATATTATAAATGCCTGACTTATCTAAGGTATTAATTTTGTCCTTCGTATTGCCTAGTAAATTTTTAATAGTAAAAGGATTTTGGAAACAGAAGGTAATGTCTTTGTCTTTGAAGATGCTGGGCAGACCTTTAATGAGAGAAGGGCAGTAATTCAATTTTAAATATTAATTTTAATTATTAAATTATAGTTTGCTAATGAAAGTTGAATTTTTTTATTCAAAATATGGAAAGACCTCACTTAAGTCTTCAAAACCAGTCCAAATTCAACAAGTTTTGTTTTGAATTTCAGGCAAAATAAAGCCAAAAAAATGAAAATTTTCAAAAAATTGAATTTTTTTGCCAAAATTTCCGTAATTTGCTGATAAAAGCGGAACGTTTGTTCCAAATATGGAACACCCTTGCTTAGATCTTCAAATCGAGTCCAAATTCGAGTAGGTTTTCTCGTATTTTATGCAAAATACAGTCAAAAAACTTAATATTTTCGAAGAAATTTCAATTCTTTACAATTTTCCCGTAATTTCCTTTTGAAAGTAGATTTATTCAATAATATGGAATGATCTCGCTTAATTCTTCAAAGCAATTCCAAATTCAACTAGAGCTTCCCGAAATTTAGGCAAGACACCGTGAATAATCTGAAAAATATCGAAAAAATGCACATTTTTCGGAGATTTTTCTGTAATTTGCGGTTAATGGTGGAATATTTGTTCAAAATATGGAATGATCTTGCTTAGTTATTCAGAAATAGTCCAAATTGGACTAGGTTTTCTCGAATTTCAGGCAGAGTACTGCAAAAAGTCTGAAAGTTTTCGAAAAAATGCCCATTTTCAATGATTTTTCCGTAATTTGCTAGTAAAAGTGGAATTTTTGTTGTAAATATGAAAAGATCTCGCTAGGATCTTAAAAACGAGTCAGAATTCAAGAATTTTTTTCGAAATTAAGGCAAAATAAAACCAAAAAGGCTAAATATTTTCGAAAAAAATGCCCATTATTCGCCGATTCCTCCGTAATTTGCTTTATTAATTATCATCAACTATCGCAAAATCGACGAAAAATTGAAATTTCTTCTAAATTGGAAGATCGAAGTGAGATTGTTCCTTATTTTGATCAACCGCTCCACTTATATCAGCAAATTACGAAAATTCTGGCGAAAAATATAATTTATTCGAAAATTTTAGTTTATTAGCTTTATTTTGCCTGAAATTCAAAATAAAACATGTTGAATTACTCAATCTAAAGATCTAAGTGAGGTCTTTTGATTAGTTAAATAAAAGTTCCTCTTATATTAGCAGATTACAGGAAAACCGGCGAAAATGGGCATTTTTGGAAAAATTTCCTTTTATTGGCTGTATTTAGCCTAAAATTCTAGAAAACCTAGTCAAATCTGGACTAGTTATGAAGATCTAATGGTGATAACTCCATAAATTGAACCAAAATTCCCCTTGATCAGCAGATTATGAAAAATTGCCCAAATAATGGGCATTTTTACGAATAATTCTGTTTTTGGCTGCATTTTGCCTAAAATTCTAAAATACCTAGTCTACTTTGGACTCGTTTTGATGACCTAAGCGACACCCTTCTATATATTGAACAAAAATTCCATTTTATTGGCAAATTATGAATAATCGGAAACGAAAGTGCATCTTTTAATTTTCAGTCTTTTCTGAATTTTGCCTAACATTCGAGAAAACCTATTCAAATTTGGATTCCTAATGTAAATCAAAGCGAGATCTTTCCATATTGCTTAAAATGTCCACATATTTAAGCAAATTAGGGAAGAATCGGCGAGAATGGGCATAATTTCGAAGATATTTAGTTGCTTGGCTTTAGTTTGCCTAAAATTCGGAAAAGATGTTGAATTTGGACTCGCTTTGAAGATCCCAGCGAGATCTTTCCATATTTGTAACAAAAATTCCCATTTACTAGAAAATTAAGGAAAAATCGGTGAAAATGAGCACTTTTTGAAACTTTTCAGATTTTTTGCTATATACTCCCTAAAATTCGAGAAAATCTAGTCGAATTTGGACTATTTGTTAAGACATAAACGACATCATTCCATATTTTGAACAAATATTCAATTTTTATGAGCAAATTACAAATAATCTGCGAAAAATGGTCATTTTTAATAGAATTTTCAGGTTTTGACGGTGTTTATCCAAAAATTCGAGAAAACCTAGTAAAATAAGGATTCGATTTTATGATATAAGCGAAAGCTCCAAATTTAAAGCAAAAATCCCACTTTTATAAACAAATTACGGAAATACTGGCGGAAATTCGAAATTTTTTCAAACATTTTCTGTTTTTTGGCCTTGTTTTTCCTTAAATTCGAAGAAACCAAGTAGAATTATGTGTCGTTTTGATGATCTTACCGAGAATGTTCCAAATTTGAACAAAACTCCTACTTTTATCAAATCAATCAATCAACATCAAATTACGGAAACATCGGCAAATAATGGGCATTTAATAAGGAAAGGGTAAAGGTGACTTTGCACATAAGGGCGTGCACCCACTGCACTTGCCCTTGCGCACAAAGTCCCCAAAACGGCTTATTGAAATGTTCAGGTCGGGTAGCCTAGATGGTTAAGGTAGCCTCCCGGTTAGAGGATGATCCCGGGTTCGATTCCCGGCCCTGTCAGACTTTTTTCAAGTCCGTTTTTCCTTGGGAATGGGCATTTATTCAAAATTATTCAGATATAAAGATTTTTGGCTGTATTTTGCTTAAAATTCGAGAACATCTAGTTTAATTCGGTCTCGTTTTGAATATCTAAGCAAGATCGTTCCATATTGGGAAGAAAAGTATCACTTTTATCAGCATATTACGGGAAATCTGTCGAAGAATGCCATTTTATCTAAATATTTTATTTTATTGGCTGTATTTTGCCTACAATTCTAGAACAACTTGTTGAATTTGTACATGTTTTGAATATCTAAGCGATATCATTCCATATTTATAGAAACTCTTATCATCAAAATACGTAGAAACCAGCGAGAAATGGAAATTTCTTACAAAATGTTAAAATTTTAACTTAATATTGCCTAAAACTCTGGAAAATCTTGTCGAAATACTACTTGCTTTGAATATCTAAGCGAGAGGGTTCCATTTTTTTTAAATAAATCCCACTTTTAATAACATATTAAGGATAAATCGCCGGAAAATATTAAATGTTCGACATTTTTCAAATTATACGCTTCATTTGGCTTACAATTCGAGAAAAGGTAGTCGACTTTGATTTTTTTTAAGAACAAAGCGGAAATGACCCTCAAATGGAATAAACGTTACACTTCCATCAATTAATTAGGGATGTTCTGGCGAAAAATGCCATTTTTTCGAAATTTTTCAAATTTTTGGCATTATCCTGCTTGAAATTCCAAAAAGAACATGATGAATTTTACTCGCTCTGAAGATCTTAGCAATATATTTAATGATGTTGAATTCACTTTGTTTAGCAATAACAGGAAAGCCAGCAATATATTAGCAATTTTCCGAATATTTTCGTTTTATTGGCTCTTTTTTGCCTAAAATTCGATGAAACCTTGTCAAATATGGACCAATATAGATGATCTAATTTAGTTAATTCCATATTTGTAAAAATAGTTCAGTTTTATCTGCAAATTACGGAAAAATCGGCTAGAAATGACCATTATTTCGAAAAGGTAGAAATATTTGCGTATTTTGCCAAACATCGAGAACATTTAGTCAAATTTCTACTATTTTGAAGATATAAGTAGGATCAATCTATATTTTGAACAAAAATTTCTCTTTTATGGGCAAAGGACGAAAAAACTGCAAAAAATGGTAATATCTTCGAATCTTTTCAGTTTTTGACAGTGTTTATCCAATATATCGAGAAAACAAAGTCGAATAAGGATTCGTTTTGATGTCATAAGCGAGAAAGTTCCATACTCAGAGTAAAAATCCCACTTTTATAAGCAAATTTCGGTAACACTGACGAAAATTCGGCATTTTTATAAAACTTTTCTGTTTTATGGCATTGTTTTTCCTTTAAGTCGAAGAAAACTAATATAATTATGAGTCATTTTGATGATCTTAAGGAGAATGTTACGAAAATTAAGGAAATATAGAGGATAAAAATTGAAATTTCGCTAAAATTATCCGTATTCGTTCATTTTCTCGAATATAGCTCGATAAAATGATGAAAATTTACGCTACATTGTTGAAAAAAATTGAAATTTCGGTAAAATTATCTGTTTTCGTTACTTTCCTCGATCATATCTTGAAAAAATTAATGCAAAATACAGGAAAAAAATTGAAATTTTGTTAAAGTTATCCGTTTTCGTTGGTTTTTTCGATTATATTTTCATATTTAGCGAAATTTCATTTTTTATCCTCTATTTTCCCTTAACTTCCGTCATTTTTTTTATGTGATAGAAACAAGCAACGAAAACGAATAATTTCAACGTAATTTCCAATTATTTCTTCTATTTTGCCTCAATTTTCGTCATTTTATCGAGCTATGATCGAAAAAAGCAACGAAAACGAAGAAGTTTAGCGAAATCTCAATTTTTCTTTCTAGTTTGCCTTAATTTTCGTCATTTTATCTAGCTATGATCGGAAAAAGGAACGAAATCAGATAATTTTAGCAAAATTTCGATTTTATTCAACAATGTAGCCTTAATTTTTCGTCTTTATATTGAGCTATGATCGGAAAAAGGCAACGAAAACGGATAATTTTATCGAAATTCGATTTTTTTCCTCAATTTGTCTTAGTTTTTCGTCTTTTTATCGAGCTATGATCGAAAAAAGGCTAAGAAAACGGATTATTTTAGCGATATTTCGATTTTATCCTCTATTTTGCCATTATTTTTTTCATTTTATCGAGATATAATCGAAAAACCAACGAAAACGGATATATTTTTGCGAAATTTCAAGTTGTTTCATTTATTTCGCGTAAATTTTTGTTATTTTATCGGGTTGTGATCCAAAAAAGGAACGATAACGGTTAATTGTAGCGAAATTTCAATTTGTATCCTTTATTGTGCATTAATATCCGTCGTTTTTTCGAGTTATGATCGGGAAAATCAACTAAAACGGATAATTTCACCAAAATATCAATTTATTTCCTCTATTTTGCCTTAATTTTCGTCATTTTATCGAGATATGATCGAAAAAAGCAATGAAAACGAACAATTTTTAGGAGAGTTCGATTTTTTTCCTCTATTTTGTCTTCATTATTGTCATTTTATCATGCTTTGATCGAAAAATGCAACGAAAATGGACATTTTAGCAAAATTTCAATTTTATCCCTCTATTTTTCCTTAATTTTCGACATTCAATCGAGAAATTATATATTTTTAGATATTTTTATTTTATTTTCTATTATATTTGCTATACTATTTTCTTTTTTTCCATTTTATTTTACATATTATTTAAAAAAATTTCCATTTTATTTTCCTATTTTATTTATATTTCATCATTTTTTTAAATATTTTATTTTCGATTTCGATTTAGAAAGTTAAGGGAAAATAGAGGAAAAAAATGATGTCTCGCTAAAATTAACCATTTTCATTCCTTTTTACTCTTATATCTCGATAAAATTATTAAAATTAATGAAAATAGAGGGAAAAAATTTAAATTTCCTTAGAATTATCCGTTTTCCTTGGTTTTGTCGATTATATCACTATAAAATGACGAAAATTAAGGCAAAATAGAGGATAAAAATGGAAATATTTGTCATTTTATCGAGATAAGGTCGAAAAGGTCTTTGTTTTCGACATTTCTTCGAGCCATGTTCGAAATAAGCAATTAAAACTGATAATTTTAGTGAAATGTTTATTTTCTTCCTCTATTTTTACTTAATTTTCGTCATTTTACCGAGATATCATCTAATACAGCAAGTTAATAGGATATTTTAGCCAAAATTTCAATTTTATTCCTCTATTTTGCCTTAATTTTCAACATTTTATCGAGATATGATCCAAAGCAGGAATGAAAACGGATAATATCACCGAAGTTTCAATTATTTATAATTTATAATGAATATATAATGTAATTTATTCCTCTATTTTACCTTAAATTTCGTCATTCTATTGAGATATGATCGAAAAAAGCAACGAAAACGGATAATTTTAGCGAAACTTCAATTATTTTCCTCTATTTTGCCTTAATTTTCAACATTTTGTCGAAATATGATCGTAAAAACGAATGAAAACGGAGAATATCACGGAAGTTTCCAATTTTCGCAGCAATGAAGCCATAATTTTAGCAAAATTTCAAGTTTTTCCACTAATTTGTCTTAATTTTTGTCAATATATCGAGCAATGATCGAAGAAAGAAACGAAAACGGATAATTTCATCGAAATTTCAATTTATATCCTCTATTTTGCAGTAATTTTCGCCATTTTATCGAGATATCCTCAAAAAATGCAACGATAACGGATAAATTTAGTGATATTTCTATTTTTTACTCTATTTTGTCTTAATTTTAGTTATTTCATCGAAATATCCTCGAAAAAAACAGCGAAAACGGATAATTTCACCGAAATTTAATTTTTTCAGCAATGTAGCCTTAATTTTAGAAATTTTATCGAGGTATGATCAAAAAATGCAACGAAAACAGATAATTTTAGTAATATTTCAATTTTTTCCTCTATTATGCCTTAATTTTCGTCATTTTATGAAGATATAATCGAAAAAAGAAACGAAAACTGATAATTTTAGCGAAATTTGAATTTTTATCCTCTATATTTCCTTAATATTCGTAATTTTCTTTGGATATTAACAAAAAATGCAACGAAAACCGATAATTTGGGCGCAATTTATATTTTTTCCCTTTTTTGCATTCATTTTATCATTTTTCGAGATATGGTCGAAAAAGGCAACGAAAACGGTTAATTTTAGCGATATTTAGATTTTTTTCCTCTATTTTGCTATAATTTTCTTAATTTTACCAACGAAAACGGATTTTTTTTTGCGAAATTTCAATTTGTTTCCTTTATTTCGCGTGAATATTTGTGATTTTATCGGGATGTGATCGAAAAAAGGAACGATAACGGTTAATTTTAGCGAAATTTCAATTTGTATCTTCTATTTTGCATTAATTTCCGTCGTTTTATCGAGTTATGATCAGAAAAATCAACTAAAACGGATAATTTCACCAAAATATCAATTTATTTCCTCTATTTTGCCTTAATTATCGTCATTTTATTTGGCTATGATCGGAAAAAGGAACAAAAACGGATAATTTCACCGGAAATTAAATTTTGATCCTCTATTTTGCCTTACTATTAATCATCTTATCGAGAATTTAATAAAATAAGCAACGGAAATGGATAATAATAAAACGCAACGTAATAGTCAAAATAATTTCTAAATCTAAAATAAAATATTTTTAAAAAATGATGAAATATAAAATAAAAAAGGAAATTAAAATAGAAAAATTTATTAAATAATATAGAATGTAAAATGGAAAAAAAGAAAAAAAGTATAGCAAATAATATAGAGAATAAAATAAAAATATCTAAAAATATATAATTTTTAGATTAATTGTCGAAAATTAAGGAAAAATAGAGGGATAAAATTGAAATTAGAGCAATATAGAGGAAAAAATTGAAAATTCGGAGAAATTATCCGTTTTCGTTGCCTTTTTCGACCATATCTCGATAAAATGATAAAATGAATGCAAAATAGAGAAAAAATATAAATTGCGCTCAAATTAACGGTTTTCATAGCAGTTTTTTAATATCTCGATAAAATTACGAAAAGTAAGGAAATATAGAGGATAAAAATTGTAATTTCGCTAAAATTATCCGTATTCGTTCCTTTTGTCGAATATAGCTCGATAAAATGATGAAAATTTACGCTACATAACTGAAAATTATTGAAATTTCGGTAAAATTATCGGTTTTCGTTACTTTCTTCGATCATATCTCGAAAAAATTAATGCAAAATACAAGAAAAAAATTGAAATTTTGCTTAAATTATCCGTTTTCGTTGGTTTTATCGATTATATCTTCATATTTAGCGAAATTTTATTTTTTATCCTTTAATTTCCCTTAACTTCCGTCATTTTTATTTATGTGATTGAAACAAAAAAACGAAAACGGATAATTTCAACGTAATTTCCAATTTTTTCCTCTATTATGCCTCAATTCTCGTCATTTTATCGAGCTATGATCAAAAAAAGCAACGAAAACGAAGATCTTTAGCGAAATCTCAATTTTTTTTCTATTTTGCCTTAATTTTCGTCATTTTATCTAGCTATGATCGGAAAAAGGAACGAAAACAGATAATTTTAGAAAATTTCGATTTTTTTCCTCAATTTTACCTTAATTTTCTTCATTTTATCGAGATATAATTGAAAAAACCAACGAAAACGGATATATGTAACCGTAATTTCAATTTTTTACAGCAATGTAGCGTAAATTTTCGTCATTTTATCGAGCTCTATCCGAAAAAAGGCAAAGAAAACGGATAATTTTATCGAAATTCGATTTTTTTCCTCAATTTGTCTTAGTTTTTCGTCTTTTTATCGAGCTATGATCGAAAAAAGGCTAAGAAAACGGATTATTTTAGCGATATTTCGATTTTTTCCTCTATTTTGCCTTTATTTTTTTCATTTTATCGAGATATAATCGAAAAAACCAACGAAAACGGATATATTTTTGCGAAATTTCAAGTTGTTTCATTTATTTCGCGTAAATTTTTGTTATTTTATCGGGTTGTGATCCAAAAAAGGAACGATAACGGTTAATTGTAGCGAAATTTCAATTTGTATCCTTTATTGTGCATTAATATCCGTCGTTTTTTCGAGTTATGATCGGGAAAATCAACTAAAACGGATAATTTCACCAAAATATCAATTTATTTCCTCTATTTTGCCTTAATTTTCGTCATTTTATCGAGATATGATCGAAAAAAGCAATGAGAACGAACAATTTTTAGGAGAGTTCGATTTTTTTCCTCTATTTTGTCTTCATTATTGTCATTTTATCATGCTTTGATCGAAAAATGCAACGAAAATGGACATTTTAGCAAAATTTCAAATTTTTCCCTCTATTTTTCCTTAATTTTCGACATTCAATCGAGAAATTATATATTTTTAGATATTTTTATTTTATTTTCTATTATATTTGCTATACTATTTTCTTTTTTTCCATTTTATTTTACATATTATTTAAAAAATTTTCCATTTTAATTTCCTATTTTATTTTATATTTCATCATTTTTTAAAATATTTTATTTTCGATTTCGATTTAGAAAGTTAAGGGAAAATAGAGGAAAAAAATGATGTCTCGCTAAAATTAACCATTTTCATTCCTTTTTACTCTTATATCTCGATAAAATTATTAAAATTAATGAAAATAGAGGGAAAAAATTTAAATTTCCTTAGAATTATCCGTTTTCCTTGGTTTTGTCGATTATATCACTATAAAATGACGAAAATTAAGGCAAAATAGAGGATAAAAATGGAAATATTTGTCATTTTATCGAGATAAGGTCGAAAAGGTCTTTGTTTTCGACATTTCTTCGAGCCATGATCGAAATAAGCAATTAAAACTGATAATTTTAGTGAAATGTTTATTTTCTTCCTCTATTTTTACTTAATTTTCGTCATTTTACCTAGATATCATCTAATACAGCAAGTTAATAGGATATTTTAGCCAAAATTTCAATTTTATTCCTATATTTTGCCTTAATTTTCAACATTTTATCGAGATATGATCCAAAGCAGGAATGAAAACGGATAATATCACCGAAGTTTCAATTATTTATAATTTATAATGAATATATAATGTAATTTATTCCTCTATTTTACCTTAAATTTCGTCATTCTATTGAGATATGATCGAAAAAAGCAACGAAAACGGATAATTTTAGCGAAACTTCAATTATTTTCCTCTATTTTGCCTTAATTTTCAACATTTTGTCGAAATATGATCGTAAAAACGAATGAAAACGGAGAATATCACGGAAGTTTCCAATTTTCGCAGCAATGAAGCCATAATTTTAGCAAAATTTCAAGTTTTTCCACTAATTTGTCTTAATTTTTGTCAATATATCGAGCAATGATCGAAGAAAGAAACGAAAACGGATAATTTCATCGAAATTTCAATTTATATCCTCTATTTTGCAGTAATTTTCGCCATTTTATCGAGATATCCTCAAAAAATGCAACGATAACGGATAAATTTAGTGATATTTCTATTTTTTACTCTATTTTGTCTTAATTTTAGTTATTTCATCGAAATATCCTCGAAAAAAACAGCGAAAACGGATAATTTCACCGAAATTTAATTTTTTCAGCAATGTAGCCTTAATTTTAGTAATTTATCGAGGTATGATCAAAAAATGCAACGAAAACAGATAATTTTAGTAATATTTCAATTTTTTCCTCTATTATGCCTTAATTTTCGTCATTTTTATGAAGATATAATCGAAAAAAGAAACGAAAACTGATAATTTTAGCGAAATTTGAATTTTTATCCTCTATATTTCCTTAATATTCGTAATTTTCTTTGGATATTAACAAAAAATGCAACGAAAACCGATAATTTGGGCGCAATTTATATTTTTTCCCTTTTTGCATTCATTTTATCATTTTTCGAGATATGGTCGAAAATGGCAACGAAAACGGTTATATCTCCGAATTTTCAATTTTTTTTCCTCTGTATTGCCTTAATTTTCGCCATTCTATCGAGATATGATCGAAAAATGGAACGAAAAACGGTAATTTCACCGAAATTTCAATATTTTCAGCAATGTAGCGTAAATTTTCGTCATTTTATCGAGCTATATTCGAAAAAAGGCAAAGAAAACGGATAATTTTAGCGAAATTTCGATTTTTTTCCTCTATTTTGCCTATAATTTTCTTAATTTTACAACGAAAACGGATTTTTTTTTGCGAAATTTCAATTTGTTTCCTTTATTTCGCGTGAATATTTGTGATTTTATCGGGATGTGATCGAAAAAAGGAACGATAACGGTTAATTTTAGCGAAATTTCAATTTGTATCTTCTATTTTGCATTAATTTCCGTCGTTTTATCGAGTTATGATCAGAAAAATCAACTAAAACGGATAATTTCACCAAAATATCAATTTATTTCCACTATTTTGCCTTAATTATCGTCATTTTATTTGGGCTATGATCGGAAAAAGGAACAAAAACGGATAATTTCACCGAAATTAAATTTTGATCCTCTATTTTGCCTTACTATTCATCATCTTATCGAGAATTTAATAAAATAAGCAACGGAAATGGATAATAATAAAACGCAACGTAATAGTCAAAATAATTTCTAAATCTAAATAAAATATTTTTAAAAAATGATGAAGTATAAAATAAAAAAGGAAATTAAAATAGAAAAATTTATTAAATAATATAGAATATAAAATGGAAAAAAGAAAAAAAGTATAGCAAATAATATAGAGAATAAAATAAAAATATCTAAAAATATATAATTTTTAGATTTAATTGTCGAAAATTAAGGAAAAATAGAGGGATAAAATTGAAATTAGAGCAATATAGAGGAAAAAATTGAAAATTCGGAGAAATTATCCGTTTTCGTTGCCTTTTTCGACCATATCTCGATAAATGAATGCAAAATAGAGGAAAAAATATAAATTGCGCTCAAATTAACGGTTTTCATAGCAGTCTTTTAATATCTCGATAAAATTACGAAAAGTAAGGAAATATAGAGGATAAAAATTGAAATTTCGCTAAAATTATCCGTATTCGTTACTTTTTTCGAATATAGCTCGATAAAATGATGAAAATTTACGCTACATAGCTGAAAATTATTGAAATTTCGGTAAAATTATCGGTTTTCGTTACTTTCTTCGATCATATCTCGAAAAAATTAATGCAAAATACAGGAAAAAAATTGAAATTTTGCTTAAATTATCCGTTTTCGTTGGTTTTATCGATTATATCTTCATATTTAGCGAAATTTTATTTTTTATCCTTTAATTTCCATAACTTCCGTCATTTTTATTTATGCAATAGAAACAAAAAAACGGAAAACGGATAATTTCAACGTAATTTCCAATTTTTTCTTCTATTTTGCTTCAATTTTTGTCATTTTATTGAGCTATGATCGAAAAAAGCAACGAAAACGAAGAAGTTTAGCGAAATCTCAATTTTTTTTTTCTATTTTGCCTTAATTTTCGTCATTTTATCTAGCTATGATCGGAAAAATGAACGAAAACAGATAATTTTAGCGAAATTTCGATTTTATTCCTCAATGTAGCCTTAATTTTTCGTCCTTTTATTGAGCTATGATCGGAAAAAGGCAACGAAAACAGATAACTTTAGAAAATTTCGATTTTTTTCCTCAATTTTGCCTTAATTTTCTTCATTTTATGGAGATATAATTGAAAAAACAAACGAAAACGGATATATTTTAGCGAAATTTCAATTAGTTT